>CM077312.1:103638337-104838337 GCA_039655065.1 Glossophaga mutica | reverse complement strand
CTGTAAGGATACACTTGCTATTCTTGTCATTTTTGCTCTGTTTGATGCTCCGTGATGTGCTCCTCACAATGGCATTAAGAAACATTCCTTGTCTGTCAGGAGCGCCTGGAGGCAACTAGCAACCTCACTCAGCCCTCAGAAGTAATTAAAAACAATCAACCAAAAATGCAAAGGGTTTGTGGGACCCCGGATTCCAAACTCCACCTACTTAGAGCGGAGCCAAAGGCCCTGCGAAGACCAGCGATTTCCATTTAACTCTTTCATGCACAGGGGCTTCCAGACGCTCCCACCCACAGAGCTGGCCGAATGTGGGAACACCTGAGAGCCCCGTGAAGGACGAAGTTCCCCTTTAAGAGAAAGAGGGGGTGGGAAAGTCCAGCCCAGAACGCCAGAACCCCTTACCTGCCTCTGGCTGTTTGCAGATGATTGATTTCTGGCTCCTTAAAAAGGCCTACAGGCAGCATCAAAATAATAATAATGTAAACTGTTCCTTAAGCCAACACCAAACGGCACGCACTTTTCTGAACAACTGCGGGTGAAATTAAATCGAGGAGCTAATCTGTTAGTATTTTAAACAGATGATCTGTTTAAAATATTTTTTCATGACATGAAAGCCTGAAAATTTCCCAATACTGAACAGTGTGCCACCTCTGTGTCGATATCCAGAATCACGGCTGAGGATCATTCTCTCTGGGGTGAAGGAGCTGCTGATCCTGAGAAAGCAACTGAGTGAGAACCGAGTGTTTTCACCGACAACGCTGCCGGCTGGGCCAGGCGCAAAATACCGAGTGAAGAACAACTCGGAGGCAAGGCATGGAACACTCCAGATGCCCCCTCGGCGTGCGTCTAAGAGGAGGCAAGATGCAGGCAGCGCTGGGAGGAGTTAAAAGGTTGAGTGGTCTTCTTAGCAGGTTCGAGAGCCGAAACGCCTCCGTCCCCCAGCCATGCCCCAAAACTCCGCTGAAAGAGGGCGTTTCATACCAGACCTTCGCAGTGGGCTTTGCAAGCTGCTGTGTCAGGACAAGGAATTAAAGGGGTCTTATCGCATGCAAGGGTCCTGCCCAAGAGTCGTTGCTTCTGCCAAAAGGAGTATGCAATGTTTTTCCTTTCCAGTGCAATTTGCCCTGTTTATTAGTTGAGTCCGGCAGAAGAGGAGAGGCGCAAAGCCTTCCGGGAGGCTTTGAATGAAGACCCTGGTCGAGTGTGGAGGTCCAGCCTCCTTCTGCGGTCGAATACACCTCAGCAGATGCGTCATTCCGCCACGCCTGGTGCCCTGGCCCTGTCCTGGGTTTGACTTCCCAAAACAGCCAGGTGGTGTTGCTGCTGCTGGGCTCCCGGAGAGCTCTTGGCCCCAGGGGGACGGGGGACGGGGGACGGTGACTGTGAGCAGCAGGGTGACACCAGCCAGAGAAAGGGACCCACCCCAAACACGGGCCCAGGACCTCCCCCATTCGAGCAGGATGAACGCAACCCACAGGCCAGCTCCCCCCCCCCCCACGGGGGAGGGATGCCATGGGACCGACGTTCCCAGAACCCCACCTGACTCCCGGCTCGGTGGGGGGCCGGAGCCCATCCTGCACCCTCCCTTTGAGACCGGGGTCTGCTCCGAAGTCACGCAGGGGACCCGGCAAGCAAAACCGTCCCTGAGACACGTTCGCAGGTCCGACTGATAGATGTTCAAAATGTTGACAGGGCACTGAGTGGGCGCAGGTCCGGGGAACCAGGCCTGGTTCGGGGAGCGCAGACTGGACGGGGCTCTGTGGAGGGCAACGTGGCAGCAGCCGCTCTGGGCCCACTGCGCACACAGCTCCGAGCCAGGCGCCGCCACTGCTGGGAACCAGGTTAGCAGCACGAGGAGACTTTTGTGTGCAGTGACAAAAGACCGAGCCCAATCGAAGTGTCCCTTAGCAGGATACTGGTTCACTCTCACCAAGGAATATGGATCCAGGTGTTGTGGGGAAAGAGCGAAAGGCAAAAGCACGTGTGCTGTCTGTATGTGAACTTCCCATCTAGGTGGGGAGGTGCGTAGATACAGCTGTGCGTAAGACGGCAAAAAATACGGAAGGAGATACCTCCGGGGGAGAACATCCAGCAACTTGGGGGGAGGATGAAGGGGGGTGGGGTGGGGGTGGTGGAGATGAGGTGGGGGGAAACTTCTTACTGTCTGCGTTTGGAAAAAAGTGTTCACTACGTGCATTACTGTTTTGACATTGAACCTTAAAACACTCTGACGATGAGCCTGTCCTGCAGACCAGACTCAGTTTGGACGTCGGCACTGAGACTCAGAGCAGAGTCTGCACTAATTTACGAGGGCCGCCAGCTCCATTTCGTCGGTTACACAATGTTGCTTATCGTCATGTGCGTATGGACTGCAGTTTCCTGGTCTGGCTTTGGGACCTTGAGGTAATCCGCCCTCAGCTCAACTGTGAAAAGGGTGAAGGCTCCGGGAAGGACATCAAAGATGAAATCATTCCTAATTACTGGCTATAAGAAAAGGGCTTCACTGACTGAAGAAAAGAGTGATTAAATAAGATCAGAGATGCCTTTTTCCCTCGGGTGACCCCCAAAATTTCTGCTAAGAAAAAGGAAGTTTCTGGGTGGAAAAGGGTAGGATCCTTTAAATGTTTGCATATTCATGTTGATGAAGGCTTGATTTTTGTCTAGGCCTAATTCTAGCTCTAAATATAGAGTATATGACAAGGAGCATCCTTTACCCATGAAATAGGAACTATTCATCTTAAGGAGACAATTGAAAGAATGTACAAAAGCAGCAGGTATAAATATATTCATAACAATATTGTCTTAAAGAGGAAATATGGAAATAACCTGCACGCCCATCCGTGGGGGGTCACTTAAATAAAAATGGGCAACTCCATGCTGGAAATGGTGGGCTACCATTTACTAGGAGACTGTACGTCGATGCTTACTGGTAAGAAAAAATGCCGGCGAGGCAGGTTAAACGGGGCTGTGAACCTGTGGTCCCCGCCATGTGAAAGCGGGACTACGTGGCACAGGCAGTGTGGTGTGTCACGCAGAGTCTTACAGAAATCACACACATACACACACACACACGCAGGTCTGGGATGGAGATGGGAGGGTCCTCACTTTTCCGTTTGCCCTGTCAGTATGGCTCAAGAGTTCCAGAAACAGTGGTTTTCCTGTCTAACTGCAAGAGAAAGGAGGGAAGGGGGTACTCCGCCGCTGCAGGGGCTTGCTGAGGGAGGCGGGGCCGCTGCTGGGGGGAGGGCAGAGCAGAGGACCACTCTCTTGTGCTGTGCAGGGTCCTACATTCACCCTCAAACGTCCTCACCCCACCGTCGCGGCGGGCCTGTGACGTGCCGCAGCGGCGCAGAGGCAGCGCTCTGTAAACCCTAGGAGCTGGAAAGACGAGGACTCCCCCGTGTGCACAGTCATTCACAAGGTCCACGTTCACTCCAGGGGCTGATGAAGGCAGGGCGGCGTGAGGCTGAACCACATGACATTGCCGGCTTCAGGGGTCGAAAGTGGTCAGATACCGGCAACGTCATGTGGTTCAACATAACCCACCGAGCATTCTTTTGAAATATCAAATATCCAGTTCTTTTTCCCTTCTTTCCTCCCCCTCCAGAATATATTGTGGTGTTCTTGGCAGGGACCGTGTCTGCTCATGGCGAAACACAAGTGCCTGGAGAGAAGCCAAGTGCAGGGCTGCGGGACTTGTCCGCTGCATTACTCTTGTAATTAAGAGAGCAGTTTTTTTAGAAAACGTGGAAAACCACGTAGAGCGATTCGCAGCTGCCAATCATACGCCGGAGCGGGTCCGAGCCCGTCTGCGTAGACGCTCGCGGAGCTGGGGTCCGCGGATCGGCCGCGCGGTCCATCTGCCAAGACCCGGCCTCCACCCCGCTAGCCCCTGACCTCCAATCTGTCACTCTCCCGGCTGAAAGACAACCGCGCAGAAGAGCGCCTCCCGCTCCGCCTGTTCAGAGCGTGAATGCAAAGTGGTCCAAGTTGACCGGCCGCCAGTCTCCGCGGCTCCGCGTCGGCGAGGCACCCTACAGTTTACACAGCCCGGCTTCAATGCAGCCTCCAGGCGCCCCATTCAGGCGGGCCTGCATGCAAAAGAGCCGGCCATTAGATCATCGTAATTATCCCATTGACATCGCCCGGGGGCCCCGTGGGGGCCGGGAGCCCATCAAACGCGTCTCTAATGAGGCGCTCCGGGCCCTTTGTGCGCGCCGCGCCCCCCTCGCGCGCCGCTGCTCGGGCCGCAGACAGGCGGTCCCTTTCAGGCGCATTCACTCCCCCTGACCCCCGACCCCCAGGGTTCTGACATCAGCAGCCCTGATTTGTGATCATTTTTATTGGCACACACTCAACGCTTGTTTCCTGTGTTTCCCTCCGGCCGCCCACCCCCACCCTGCCCTCCTCCCCTTTTTCTGCGAAACTTATTGGAATGTAATAGGCATATGCCAGGCACCACGGAGTGAGCCCGCAGCGTTCTCACAGAGGAGCCGAGCCATTGTGCCAGTAACGACAACCAGGGACTCATTATGTAGGTGCACCGACCGCTAATCGCTGCCACGCTCAACAATCCCCAGCAGATGTCCGCAACTTTATGAGTTTTAATTAAAATGTTCTACTTATTTTTATCAATGCACCTCCCCACCCCCACCCCCCAAATTAAAAAGATGTTACTCCCTGGTAGTGTTTTGCAAATTCCCCCTTCATCAGGGCCATTAAAAGACTCTTATGTGGAACTAATCGGGTGTTTTTCTCCTCTTTCCTTTTAACGTGCTGCCGCTAAAAAAAAATTTTTTTTTTAGAGAATTCATTAAACTCGACGTTTAAAAAGATTCTGTTTTCTTATGTCACAACATAGCAGCAGAACTGTGTACGGTTCTTCCTGCTGATGCAAAAGATGGCGATTTACACAAATTCCTTAGTTTCAGACGTGGTTTGACAGAAAAACTCGACTTAGCATTTTCAGTTCCTTTCCTTCCAAACTGTTTGACCCAGTGATGGACGTCATTGTTGCCTCGTGACTACAAGTTTATGAAAGATCCACTTAAAACAGCCTTTCGGGCTTTTCAAAGATAAACTCGATACTCTCCCCAAGACTTCTTCAGCACATATGGTTTTTAATGTAATTTTGTTTAACCGCAGCCATAATTTAATTTGCCATAAAACTGAAATGAAAGGACAGTACAAACGAGCTTTAGACTTGAGTGTCAGTTAAAATAACCATTTGCCGAGAGGCCAGAACTGAAAGAAAATGGCATCGTTTCATTGTAAGTAGGGCACCAAAATTGGAAAGGAAAAAGAAAAGAATTTCTGTTTTAAAAAAGGTAAACTGTCGTCTCTGAGTGCAAAACCTTAGCCTTCACGTGAAGTAGTATCTCGATTCTAGGAAGACTGGCCCTGAGTGAAGATTAATTAATTTTCAGAAAGATGGCTCAATCAGGATAACATAACGTGCGCTCTATAAGGCACGGATAACAACTTCCAGTTGTTAAAAATCACTGCCAGTCATTGCAGGAAGTGAAAAGCCAAGGAATAGGAGACTTTTCATTACAATCAAAAAAAAAAAAAGACTTCCAAATAACCAGCTTCAGATGATGCCTCCATTAACAAGATTCTTGGGTTCTAATACAAAGAATCTCTCTCTCTCTCCCCCCCCCCCCCACTAAATTGTTTTCCCTCCTAATTACGACCGGTTTGAGTCCTGCAGGGTTTCAGAGCCACAGCACAGCGCGTGCAACCTGAGCTTCTGAGATCTGCCAAACCGCAGAGGTCTCCCGTTACCGACTGCCTCCAAGTCCCTCTCTGAGCTCTCCTGGTGTCTCCGCAAGTCCCTCCTGTGACCCATCTCCACTGACAGTCACTTCAAACAGTGACACAGAGTGTCACCCGCCGCCCTCTTGGGACTTCATAAAACAGAAAACAGTGGCCACGCCCCGCAGGAATGAAACTCGACAGCTTTAAAACTCACACACACACAATTCTACAATCGCTATCACATCCCACAGAAAGGAGTGTCCCTGTCCTCCAACATCCCCCTGAAGTTTTCAGTAGCAGCAATTTAAATCCTGCCCTGAGTCCCGGTTGGGGGTTGGGGGTGGGGGGTTGGGGGTGGGGTGGGGGATGGGTACCGGCCTGACCAGTCTTGGAGTCTTTAGCATTCCTCACCTCTCATTCCTCCACCAGGTTAGGGGAGTAATCCAGTTTGACCATTAGGAAAACCACTGTCATTTCCACAACTGCAACCTCGGGGGACACCCCAGATCAGCCCCTGCCCTTGGCAGACCCCGGGGGCCCTTTCCCATGCAGATGCGGCCTAGCACGGGAAGTCGCTGTCTCGCCTCCTTTACGGGGGGGGGGGGGGGGGGGGGCTCAAGGAGCAAAGGTGGTTGAGGCGGAAGCCGTGCTCCTGGTGCGACTTGGTGCACGGGAAACCCACCGGCACAGCGGCGCCGTTGGGGACGCAGCCTCAGAGCAGTAACTGTCTGGCCGCCCAGCCCGGCGGCCGGGTCCTTGGAGAACACGTTTCCACTGTGGCGGCCTGCAGTCCAGCGGAGTCCCCCCGGGGCAGCCCGCCAGCTCGCTCTCAGGCCAAAGATGTTCAAGTTCAAGCCTCGGAGATGCTGTGGAACAACGCTGTCCAACAGAGGCACAGCGAGAGCCTCAAATGGGAGCCACGCGCGCGGTTTTAAGTTTTCCAACAGCCATATTTTAAAGAGAACCTGTGAAATTAATTCGAATACATTCTACTTAACCCAATATACCCCAAATATCATCACGGCAACTTGTCACCGATGTAAAAATGCATCGAAGGCGCCTTCACATCCTTTTTTGGTACAAGCCTTTGAATTCAGTGTGTGTTTCACACTCACAGCACATCTCACGACCGGCCACACTTCTCGGGTGGAAGAGCGGTGTGGGGCTAAGGGTGGCCACAGTGGACAAGTGCCCCGCAGCGCAGCAAGTGACCGGCGGCAAGGGGACCTCACAGCCCAGTTTAAACCCTGGCACAGCCGCCCACCCGCCAAGCCACGTGGGCTCTCTGAGCCTCGGCCCCCGCCCCCACTTGTGTGCGGGCGTGGTGCGGGAAGGGCGGGGTGGGAACAGTACTGTCCTCACAGCAATGGTGTGAGCTGCAAGCAGAGACCTCAGAACAAACTCGGGCCCTGCTCTCGCTCGGGCCGCAGCACGTCCTTCTGCGGATTCCACAGACACTTAGGGAGCGCGTAGCAGGTGCCAGGTACTGTCCCAGACGTGAGGAACACAGCGGAGGGCAGAAGAGACGCAGGCCCTGGCCGCACAGAGCCGGCAGTCCCGTGGGAGGACAGACAAGAACCGGAAAATCACAATGACATCACATGTCAGGTGTTAACAGAAGATAGAAAGGGGTTATTCTCTTACCCAGTCGTACCAGGAACGGCCTGGTGACACTGAGGCCAAGACACGAAGGAGGTGAGGTTGCCGGGGGTGCAGCCATCAGCAGGAAGGGCATTTGGTGCAAGGGAACAGCCAGGGCAAAGGCTCTGAGGCAGGAACGTCCTTAGCGTGTGGGCCGAGCAGCTGGGGGGCCAGGGCGGCCGGAGCCGAGAGAGACCGGACAGGGCAGGGGTGAGGCCAGGGAGCAGGGTGCAGGCTGGTCCCGCGACGTCTGCGGGGCGCGGTGAGGACGCTGACTTGCACTCAGGGTCGGGTAGGCGATCATCGCAGGGCTCTGAGAGTTTTCAGAGAATCCTCCTGCTGCCCTGTGGGTGGGAGGTGGTAAGAGGGCAGAGGACACAGGGACCCTAGGGAGGGGCTCTGGCGAGAAGCGAGGGGAGAGACGAAGGTGGTCTGGGCAAGGGCAGCATCCACAGAGGGCGTGTGTTGACAGCGGGGAGAAGAGTTCCTGATGGACCGCACAGGGCGGGGATGAAGGAGAGCACCAGGGCCGACAGGGGTCGGCGCCTGAGCCCTGGCGGAGCAGGGAGGGCGGGCCTGGAGAGCTCCATGCACCAGGAGCCCCGCCCAGGGTGTCCTACAGGGGACGTGAGCCTGGTGGCACTCGTCTGAGGCAGGCACCGGGGCTGTTCCCATTCCACAGATGGGACGACTGAGGCTCAGGGAGGTGAGGGACGCGGTGAGTTCTAATGTGGGCGGCTGTCATCTCCAGAGGCCGAAGGTCTCTCCTCCACAGCCCCCAGCACCCTGCCCCTACCCCAGCATCTCACAGAGGTGAAGACAGGACCCTCATCCCTCTGCTCTTCTCTCCCAAGAACCCCCTGGGCAGAGAGAAGAGGGGCTGCTGGGGCAAGAACCACCCTTTCCCCGGAGCCTTCAAACCCTTAACTTGGGTCTGGCCTGAAAGGTGCTGGAGCTGTTTGCTGGGTCCTCGAGGGGGACCTTCCACCTCCGGCAGGACACAGGACCCCGCAGCTGCGGCGACCCTTTTGCAGGCCACCGCACATCTCCAAAGTGAGGGGCCCATCGGGGAGGGGGTGCACGTTTGAGGGCAGCTGTGATGGGCTGAGGGACGGCCCCGAAGATACTGAGCACAGACCCCCTGCGGCCCGTGAATGTGGCCGGACGTGGCAAAGGGGGCTCAATCGGAAGGCTCAATCCTGGCTTATCCGCCTGGGCCCCTAACACAGCCCCACGGGCCCTTGTCGGAGGGATGCGGAGGGAGCTCCGACTGCGCAGAAGCAGCCAACGTGACCCTGAACATGCTACGCGGCTGGCTCTGAAGAGCAAGGAGGGGCGGCGAACCAAGGACTTTTTAAATTATCGGGAATTTCAAGACAGCGACAGCAGAGCGCTGAACCAAGCACGGGGCCCTTCGGCGTGCGGACGGTGTGCGACTGCGCAGGTCACACAGCCCTGAGGTCAGAGGAAAGAACCTTCCGGAGGGAGGCGTGCACGGAAAGCCCCTTCCAGCTCCAGGCCTCCAGTGAGGCGGGAGGGCTGGGGGGAGGGGGTGGGTGGAGCCAGGTCACGAGACTCCAAGAGGCGTCTCTTCCCAGAATGTCGCTCCACGTTGGCACACGGCCTCAGAGAGGCTGTCTTAGCTTGTCACACTGCCTGCAGACCTGTGCTGCTGGGACTGGGGGCCACGCCCAGAGAGGCACCATCCTGCCCAAAGTGACAGAGCAGAGCCTGGCCCTTGAAGGCACCCCACCGTGGCCGGGTGACAAGCCCTGGAAGGGAGTGTCGGGTAACGACGCCACCTGCCCTCCTCCGTGTCAACGGCGTTGCCTGAACGTCAGCAGGCGCAGGCCCAGAGGGCGCCCCTAACACAGGGGCCCGAGGTGCGTGCTCATCCCCACTGTGCGTGCTGCCGAGGCCCGCAGGTCCTGGAGCGTGCCGCCAACTCTCGTCCAGGCAGGCAGCGGGGGCACCGGCCAGACACCGCCTTTGGAGGCCGGGTCCCTGAGCCTGCACAGTGTCACTGCGGCTCGAAACAAGAGGCAGAGACTGTCAGGAACACCAGCCACGAAGAGAAGGGGGTCCGGGGGGAAGTGTGCAAATGAGCAACCGCCGTGCGTGGTCTGTAACCAGGGGCCCTTCCTGCCAGACGCGGTGCGTGGGGCTGTCCGAAATGCCAGCAGTGCGAAAAATAAATATTGATGTTAATTCTAAGGAACAAGGTTTTGTTTTATTTACTTTTATCCGGAGCAGAACATGTTCAACATAAACTCATCGTCCTGACCCCCACAAGCTAACGGCATCCCCCACGCACAGCCTCGCCTTTTTCTCTAAACGAGGAGACGGGGCGGGGGCGGGGTGCGTGTGGTGGGCTCTCGGTCTCGAAGGGCTGGTTCCAGCTCAGGGCAGAGGCTGGCAGCGCTGCGGCATCAGGCTCGTGCGAGGTCAGGTGATTTTTCTGAATTCTTAAGTCCCTGGAGCGGACAGGAGGGAGCGGGAAACGGGCCTGACTGATGGGAAAAATCAGGGTTTGCCGGCCAGATAAAAACCAGGGCTGGAGGGAGAGGGACGCACCGGGATCAGCACCGCAAACGGGAGGCTCGTTTGTTCGCTCACCCAACAAATCCTGAACCCGCTACTCCTCCTCCTCGGTGGAGGGCTCCATGAAGCAGGGCCTTTGGGAACCTGAGAATAAGCCCAGCGCTTGGTGGTCGTAACAAACCACTAACTCAGAAGTTGCAACGTGGGGCCTGGGGGTGGTTTTGTCACTTCCACGTGGTATAGGTCCTTTGTGGAAAAGGAATTAACTTGCCAGTGTTAAATACAAGGAGATGCTCAGAAGAACTGGAAGGCTGAGGAGCTCTGGGCCCGCCTCCCGCAGGGCAGGGCGCCCACAGCCGACCTGAGTCCTCAGCTGCTCCACCCTCTGGGGACCCTTGCAGGGTCTGGAGACATCTTTGTGTGTCACAAATTGGGGGAGGGTGCTATTGGCAGCCAGTGGGGAGAGGCCAGGGATGCTGCCAAACCTCCTTTGAGACCTGTGGGAGCCCCCCACCCGGAACAAAGACTACGCAGCTCAAACGCCAACAGCGCCCGACTCGAGAAGAGAGCGGGCTGCCCTCTGCCGCCTCACGCAGCCCTTGGTTAGTTTTCAGGACCGTGCAGCCCCACAGGACCCCAGCCCAACACGACCCTGCTCCTCCCCTCCCGGCGGCTCCCGGGCCGGCTCCCACGAGTGCCCACCCCCCACGCACACTGCCAATGGCCGGTCTTTCTGAACTTCACTCTGATCCTGCAGAACCGCCCCCCAGGAGACACTCGGAAATCGACGCCTCCTCCTGAGGATGGGAGAGAGAGGAGGGGCCCAGGCTTCTGGCCTGATCGGTGATCAGCGTGAGCGACTACACTGACGCACACGAGAGAGACAGGTTTCTACGCAGCCTCAGCCACTGCCACGTGGGCCTTGGCTGCGGCAGCCGCACCAGTAACCTGACGAGGTGAGTTAGTGCCAGGTCATTATCAGGGAGCGGCCCTGATTCCTCTGAGTGCGGCCTTAGGCGAACCCTTTGATTGACATCTGTGACTTGCGTTCCCCGTCCCCCTACCCCCGCACCGAAACTGAAAGGGAGCTGCCGAGTGACTCCACGGGTCCTCATCTGGTGTTCCAGGTCTGGCTGCATCGCCACGCCCATCCCCGGTTTCCACAGGGAGACACGCTGAGTGGTGTCTCCTGTGTGTATTGGGGCCCTTTCCCGGGTGCACCTGGCGGCAAAGAACAAGATCGGGGAGGTGAGGGCCGGACAACCTCTTCCTTCTGACACTCTTAATGCACCACCTTCCAAGAAAACCGGGGCAGGAATGGCTGCACCTGAGGCTCCTCCATCTGGCTCGGGGGTCCTCAGGAAGCAGTCCCCCCCCCCCCAGGAAATGAGGAAATCAGCGACACTCTTTCATGTACGGCAGGACGGAAAGCTGTGATTTGAACCCAAGAGGCTGCCTCAAACGTGACACCTGCCAGGAAAGCCTTGTCATGCCCAAGCCCGGGGCAGTGCTTCACAAGCCACCGGTGGCGACGGGTCACTTTTTGTATTTGTCAGCACACCGCAGGCCAACTCGTGGTCCTACTGTGTGTGCATGGCGAGGACACAGCACGCGCCCCATGGGCCCTGACCCCACTGCTGTCCGCACTCCGCTCAGCGACTACAGTCGCTGACCAATCAGACACTTGGATGCAGGGGATGTCCACTGGCTGTAGCTGTTTCTCAGCACGCACCCCAAATTCCTCCCAGACAAGTCACCCACACTTCACAGAGGGGCATCGAAACTTCACATCGCACTTCGAGCGGCTGCAGTCTAGGGCCTCTGTGCGTGGGGGTGAAGCTGGCTGGAACCAGAAGGTGAAGACTGGGGTACAGACCGGCCGAGCAGGAGGTGGGGACAGACTTAACCATCTGCGCCTTCTCTCTCGATGCTGAAGGGCGCTGTGTCGGATGGAGCACTTTCCCCACAAGGAATCAGCACCAACCTCAGCTGCAGCGAAAGAAGGAACCGATCGTAAGGACGCAGTGATTCTGGGAGACGCCGACGGCTGGGGTGCGGCCGAGCCTGGGTGAGGGGTTGGAGCAGGGTGTAGGCGCCCTCCCCTCTCTCTTCATCTCGCATCTGTTCCTGTCCCCTCGCTGTTCCTGAGGCTTTGCAGCGGACCACCCAACCTCTCTTACCAATCCTTGCGACATCGTGGGGTCCCTTCCCAAAGGGAAGAGACGGGCCCTCTCCTCAACACGCTGAGTTTGGCCAAACTGGTGAAAACCTTCTGCTTTTAAGGGGCTCCTGTGATTAGACTGGGCCCATCTAGGCCATCTCCCTCCTCCCGACTGACTCGAAGTCAGCTGATTACCAGCCTTCGTTACATCACAGAATCCCTTTTGCCATTCCAAGTAACACGACCTCGGGAGTGGTGTCTCGGCATATTCTCTGTCCCGGGGATGGGGCAGAGAACGGCAGGGCCAGGTGGGGAGTCTGCCTGTGACGGGACAGAACCACACCATCGGAGAGGGTGGGCCACTTTTTCGGGGGCAGGGGGAGCCGTTCTAAGGCTACCCTCGGCATAGTGGCCTGTTTGGGCCCTAAGCCCGTACCTGGCTGCAAAGGGAGCTGGGAGATGAGCTCTGGTACCACTGGCCTCTAGGCTCTCCGAGCCTGGCCCGGAGGAAAGAGGACGGAGGAAGGAGACGGCAGTCAGGAGACAGCAAGAGCGTCTGTCACATGTACTCAGAGCAGCAGCCTTCCTTGCTTTTTGTCCAGGTGACTTCCTTCGATCTGTAATGACATGTCGGCTTATTTACCCGTTTATTGTCTGCCGTCCCCTGATGACTGGTCTTCATCTGTGAAAGGCCGCCCAGGAAACAGTGCCTGTCACTCACGAGCAAGGGCCTTCCCGCCCACCTCCCCACGGAGCAGGAGGGAAGCGCTCTGAAATTTTGGTGCTGACTGCCATCGGCTGGTTAGCCTCCGCTGCGTAACGGATGGCCCCAAGCTTCGCGGTGTGGAACAGCGAACGTGCTCTTCAAACTTTCCCTGACTCAGCGGGTTGGCTGGGCGGTCTTCGGGTCTGCGTTGGCTCGGCCGGGGCTGGCTGGTCTAGAAAGACCCCGCTCGCCGGTCTGGGGTCGCGTCTAGATGGCTGGGCCCGTCACCACGTGCTCGTCCGCACAGGGGCAGGCGGGCTTCCAGCCGGAGCAGGGACAGCACACCCCGCGCAGAAGCACTTTTCAGTCTTCCGCTTCCGTCACGATCGGTGGAGTCCCGTGGGTCCAAGCAGGCCCCGTGGCCGAGCCGAGGTCCCAAGGGCGGACGACACAGAGCTTCTCCTCTTGATCGGAGAAGTGGCAAAATACGGTGGCCACTTTCCCCCTCAGAGGAGTCCTCATACAGCCGTTTCTGTGAAGTAGAACGCCGGCTGCCCGTGGCCAGCAGACTGTCACACAGATGTCCCCTCTCTATCCTCACGCATGGGACAAGCACAGTTGAGAAGAGTCAGTCCCAACCGCTCAGCCATCGGGCCCCGATGGGAATGGCCCTTGGAGAAAGAACCCTTGCGTGGTAGGAGCCCGGAACACCCCGACAGAGTTTTCGTCGCTGCCACTCAAGTTTTCCATTCTGGGGAGACCCACTTTGTGCCCCGAGTCCCCCCGTCTCAACATTCCCAAGTCGCTGCTGTTGACAAGCACACCGAACTTCTCACGAAACGCAGCCACATTGATCTGTCAGGAGGAAAGCGTCCCTTCAGACACCCTGGGCACCTTTCACCACAAGCTGCAGGCACCTGTCAAAATGCGCCGCGCCTTATAAATATGCATCGTGCCAGTTCTCGTATTCTGTGCCGGGAGAGGGTATCGATGCTACAATTAATTAGCCTAATTTGCATTCAAGACTAGACATAATTAATTTCTTCATTAAAAGCTTTCAACATTTCTTTGTGGAAAGTGCAAAAGATCATTGATGAGGTTTGAAGAAGCAATTAGTAATAAAATACGTCAATGCCGGGCTGGGAAAATGGTGCCAGGCCAACCCACGCCACTCAAAGTGAGGATGATCCTGGACTCGGCGCCTGCGTTTCACCCGCCCTGTTCCCGAGTGCCGCTTTCCGGTACGGGTGGTTCTGCCCAGTCCCTCCCTCTGCCCCTCCCCACCAAGCTGTCCTCCCCTCTCGCCTGGCGCCTGCGACTCCTAGAGAAGAGCGCTAGGCAGAGATACCGGATGGACGGACGGACAGACGGTTCCTGGCTGTCCTCGCCGCGTTCTGATGGGCAGGAAAGATCAAGTGTCTCGCTCCTCACACAGCCACTACGACAACCGCGGTGGACACCATCGTCGCAACAACGAAGGTCTGCGGGGTGCCTGCTGCTTCTCGGGCACCACGAGAGGCTTTGTGGGCGTTACTTCGTTCTGCGCCCGCAGGACAATGTTCTGAAGCTGCTGTTACAAATCCCTAGTTTGCGCGTTGGGGCCGAGGCACGTATCCCGGCCCACGGGCCAGACCCAGCCGCACGCATTTGCTCGCCGACAATGACAGAGCTGAGAAGTCGTGGCAGAGAACACGGGACCCACGAGGCCACGGAGACTGGCCGCCCTGACGTGTGTGAGTCTCCTGTTGCTGCCGAGACACGTCACCACGGACGTGGCACCTTAAATCCGTGCAAAAGCGTCGTCTCGCAAGGGCGTCCCGCCCGCGGCCTGGCAGGCTATGGAGGCGGCTCAACACAGACTCGTAAATTTACTTAAAACCTGTTGTTCTTTTTTTCTCATCAGTTTTCATTGGTGTTTGTGTATTTAATGTGCGGCCCAGAGACGCCAAAAGGCTGGAGCATCAGAGGTCGAAATCCGAAGCAGCTGCACTGGACTAAAACCCAGGCCAGGCTGCATTCCCTTCGGGGCTGTGGGGAAAACTCGTTTCCCTGCCTGCAGCTTCCCGAGCCGCCCGCGGCCCTCAGCTCAGCGCCCCTCCCTCCAGCTTCACGGCCAGCGGGGGCCGGTGGGGTCTCTCCCACACTGCTCTCCGACACCTCCCCTGCCTCCCTCTTCCCCTCAGGAGGACCCTTGCGAGTACATGGGGCCCCCCTGGAGAGTCCAGGCTGCGCTCCCGCCTCAGAAGCCTTGGCTCAGTCACACCTGCCAAGCCCCTGTGGCAGTGAGAATACACCTGTTCACAGGTTCCAGGGACCGGGCGCAGACATCGGGGCCACTGGTCTGCGGACCGCACCCCTCTGCAGGGCGTCCAGCTTTCAGCGTCTCTGGGCCGCACTGGAAGAAGAAGAGGTGTCTTGGGCCCCACATTAAATTCACGAACACTAACGAAAACAAAAAAATCTCGTAATGTTTTAAGTAAATTTATGGTTTTGTGTTGGGCCTCATTCACAGCCATCTGGGGCCTCGGGCTGCGCACCCCTGCTTTACAGGAAAACTGCTCGACAAGGAAGCCAGTCAGTTAGCCGACAGTCCTGCCTTCCAGGGGCCCCATCTGCCAGCACCTGTGATCGTCCGGCTTGGCCTCTGCACCACTTAACACAGACCCGGGGAGCGCTGTTGGCTTCAGTTCTCCAAGGCCCAGGGCACGGTGGGTGTTCAATTCATGTTTGTTGAGTGCATGGGTGAGTGCATGGGTGAGTGCGTGGATGGGTGGGTGCGTGGACAGGCGGATTCCTTCAAAGCAGGAGGTCATGTGACAGAAACAATAAAATTGGGAAAACTGGAGAGTAGGACCTCATGCACCAGGAGGTTAGGGGGTGAATGTGACCTTGGATAAAATCGGAACCCTGTGCAGCTGAATTAATGGACATGAAGGAGCTGGTAAGGGGGCGGGTATGTGTCTCCAGCTGGAGGTCACACCTGTCACAGAAGCCTAACAGCCTTAGCCAGACCCTGCTCTCCCTCCGCAGCTTAGGAGGAGACCCGGGGCTTCCTCCGACTATGGGTGGGCCTGAATTTCCACCACCTCCGGACACTCTTCACAAGGGCTATGCTTGAAGGGTTCGGGAGGGTCTGGGGCGTCGTGAGCCACTCAGGCAAGAAGGCTCTCCCTCTGAGAACATGCTGGAAGGCTGTGCCGGGGCAGGCGGGCGCAGAGCAGCAAGAAGCCAGAAGCAGGTGCATTGCGCATGCCCCGGGGTCGCGGGTTTGGGGGAGGAAGACCCCAGAGGCAAGGTGCCTTCTTGTCACATCACATCCAGGATGCTTGCTATCGCCACGACGTCACCACGGATAGGGACCTGGGTCATCCAGCTGATGTCACATCAGCCAGCTTTCTTCACCGGGGGGGGGGGGGGGGACGGGGGGGCGGGGGAGGGCTCTCCCTTCCCGCATCATGCCCTTTGGATGGAAGTCGAGTGCAGCCGGCGCTCGGGAAGTTGGGGGTAGGTTACACTCCCTTTCACTAAGGGTGGGGTCTCTGCATAAATTATTTGGAATTTTTCTATGTCAGGAATTCATCTATCTTCATTTATCTGGCCATTATGCCATTATTTATTCATTTACGTGGATCCCACATGCTCATGCATCTTACACTCTGGGCTATAATCTGACGCCATACTTTCTGGCCAAATTTTTTCCCCATCTTTGGCCACTGGGACCTCTTGCAGCTGGCCCCTGTGCCTCTTTCACGTGTCCTGTTATGGGGGCTGTTGCTTTTTAAATCAGTTCCTTACTTTCCGGCATTACAAGAGCCTTTGGGCGCATCGTGTCTGGGTTCACGATGAGCCCAGCCCTGGGCTCAGCCGTCTCCCCAGGGAGCCCCGGGTCCTGCCATTCGAGAACGATGTTAGGGACTGAGACCCGGCCTCGAGATGTGCTTGCTGTTCCTGGGGTGCCATCACCCCCAGGTTCCCTCGGCTCACAGAGCAAGGACAGGTGCGTCGGTCAGATCTTTGGGCAGTGGATTTGGCAAAGTGCCGGTTCGCCGAGCCAGGCTCTGTATGGCTCTGTATCTTGGGTGTGGAACTGGTCTAGCCAATCAGGGCCCAGCCTGAGGCAGGCAATGGGCTACGTACGTCTGGACTCCAAATTCAAGGCTAAGAATAGAGGAGGTACGGTCTCTCCAAGAACACTCAGGTGCTGACAAGGAAGCGGAGAAACGGATGGTCAACAAGGACGATATCTGTCACCACTGGGGGGCAGGGGAACCTGTGAGAGAGACCAGCAGGAGAGACCACGACCACTCTGGCGCCCCAACAGTGTGGAGGTCCCCTGGCCTTTGGACAGTGTACTGGGCAGCAAGCTGCTCGGGAAAAGAATAAACTCCTCCGGCTTCCATGCCCGAAGTCATGTGTGCATTAATGAAATATTTTTAATCTTGTCCTTCAGACCAGCTGGCTTGTCTCCTAATAGGTTCCAATTAAATCCTTTTTAAAAATTACATTGTTGTTAAAGACTTTGCTATCTTTGTAAGATTTTCCCCCATCCTTTTCGGCCCTGGCCCTCTCAAAATTGCCTTGCCATCCCCCTTTGCTATTAAAAAATGGAAAATTGCACCTAATTAGTCAAATGTGAATTGTATGTGGCTATCACAGCCCAATGGTTGAATTTCACACACCATTTGAAAAGATACGGCAGAAATGTCACTGTTGATTTCCTCCCACACTCCAGTGACACTATTCAATTACAAAAGGAATTATTTGGCTTTCTGTCATTGCAATGCTCTAGCAATATGCTATTAACCTTTATTGATTTTTGCTTAAATGTATTCAAGATGGGTACATTTTTGCAAATCTAATGTGCTGGTATTTAAACGGGAATATTTCACTAAATGGATTTTCTTTTTAAATGAAACTTGCCAAATGATTATAAATGGCGGGAGATGAGCTTTGAACTTCAGTGGGATGTTTTGCAGAGATTCCGGGAGGAGGAATTTCTGTGCTACCGAACGGGTCCGGGGAGGTGGAGAGGGTTTTGTGGGGAAAGCGTGTGGCAAAGAAGAAGACATTCCTGCCCTGCCGGGCACCGCGGCCAGTGTTGGTGAGAGCAGGGCCCCTGCAGGTTGCTGAGGGTCTGGGGCGGACAGACGGTTGAGGGCATGCAACAGCGGCCGGCGCAAGACACCGTCCAGGGCGAGCACCTCCTCTCCGTGCCCTTGGAATCTATTACGTATGAATGGGTTGGAGAAGGAGCCACTTCCCAAATTGCTTTGGAAGAGGCACAACTTGACGAACTATTGAAGCTGGAATTTACGAAGTCAGAAGGCTCAAGGACCCGGTCTTGGACAATTGACAGCACACTAGGTACTCACTCGGTGTTTGTTGAATGAATACTGGACACCATGTTAGGGGCACGACACAAACTCAAACTCATTCACTTTATCCTCAAAGCAGCCCTTGTGGTCTGGCTGTTGGGAGGTCCATGGACAGGCCCCCTAGCGGAACCGCCCCCGCCCCGGGGCACAGACACGTTCTAAGCTCCCACTTACTGAGCACCCACTAGGTGTTTTCCCTTCTTGGCACTAAGTGCTGTAAATAACGGGAGGACGGTGCCGCGCCGGGGCTAAGCACTTCAGCAGCGACGAGGAGTCCAGCGAGGAGCCCTGGGTGCGGCCCGTGCGCCAGGTCCTGGCTGCCCCAGCACCACCCCTGTTCGTCCCTCCGACCTGCACACGAGCTTCCCGCAGATCTGCCAAGTCCTGACATGTCGCCAGAAGAGCTGGCGGATTTCTGAGCAGACGGAGAACACAAAAGGTTAAAACAGGCAAGAACAGCTGATGAGGGCACTCGGAGGGGGGCGGTATGCCCTGCTGGGGCCCCACCGGCCCCCAGCTCTGCCTCTCGTCAGCTGTGTGACCCTGAGCAAGTCACAGGCCCTCTGTCAGCCCTGGGGTCTGCGCGGTAAGGAGTGGGGCTGGGCACTCGCTCCAGCCCTCACCCAGCAAGTCTGCCCAAGCGCAGCCGACAAAGCCCAGCCTCCCAAAGCTGCGAGTGGCAGAACTGGCCTGCTCAGGAAGCTGGTGCCAGTTCCGTGGAGCACTGTGCCCTGACTCGGAGAAGAACGGCCCCTGATCATTATTTTTAAAATCCAAGGAGAGCAGACATCCCTGGCCCGGCCCCCTTCGCTGCACCCACGCCTCCATCCCGACTTCGTTTCCGTTTCAATGCTGAGGCTCGCAGCTCCTCCCTCTGCCACTCGGAGTATAGCCCCAAACCTGCCAAGACACTGGTGCCATCCCGTCACCTGTCAAGAGGCATTTTCTCTCTGGCCTGTTCCCTGAGCAAGCACATAACCGAGAAAGACAGGATGAGGCCGGGAGAGTGAGCCCGAGGCGGGGTGCGGGGGGGACGGACATGGCAGCGAAGCAGCCTGGATCACAAAACCGGATCCAGCTTGTGAAGCATCAAAACGAAACTAAACAGCCACAGCAATTTAAAAATCCAACCCGTTTTTAACCCGTGAATCATTTCTGGCTGTTAAAACGACAGACCCAGAGTTACATGCTGGGGCATCCCCTTGGGGAAGAGCAGCTCACCTTTGCACCCGGAGGACTTCCTGCTTTCAAACCACTCCGGGAAGGGCACTTGGAAACTCCATGGGGGCGAGTCCCTTGGCCGCCGTGGGGACAGCTCTGCCGTGGAAACGTCCAGCGGTCACGAGTCCCCCCCAGCTCCGAGCTTCCTCCCTCTGCCTGCCAATCCACCCCCTCATGGTGTTCCCAGACCAAACACAAGCAGCCGGCTAAGCTGGAATTTCAGATGAGCATGAATAAATTTTTAGAGCAATGTTCTGGGACATACTGTAACTGAAGATTCTGGCATAATAAATTTGGAATTTAGTATATTATAATGGTAACTTCAGAACTTTGTTAGAATAATTTTTAATATAAGTACAGTATATCCCATGTAATATTTGGGGTATACTTGTACTAAAAACTTGTTATTTACCTGGAATTCGAAATTAAGCAGTGCCTTATATTTTTGTTTGAAAGTCTGGCAACTCTTGGCACCTGAGAGGGGAGGGGCTTCCACCCCCCAGGGTCCCGCTGCCTCCCCTTGGGGATGGGACACGGGTTCCAGGCTGAGGCTGGGCAGGACTAACCATCTGCGTGGAGGGCCTGCTTTGTGCCACACCCTGGGCAGGGCCCTGAGTCCTCAAGGTGTCCTTTCGGAGCCGCCCCCTGCAGACGGAGAGGCCGGGGGCGACCCTTTTCAGCGAGGGGCCAGAGGGCACGTATTTTCAGCCTTGAGAGCCACTTGGTCTGGTGCTGCCGCAGCTACGCGGTTCTGCTGGGGCAGCAGGAGGACAGACACGGGAGCCGGCACACCGGCTGCGGCCGTGGGCGTGGCACGATTCTGGAGGCGGGCGGAGGAGGTCGGGACGGGTCCTGGGGCTGCGGGCGAGCAGCCTGCTCCAGGGGCCCGGGGCCCGGGGGTGCGCCTGGAGCGCCAGAGTGGAGCAGGAATGCACAGTCGAGTGTGATGGAAACCCTGCCTTAAGTCTGCATGTCAGCTTAGACTCAGGAGGGCTTACAAAGCACAGGCCCTGTCTTGCAGGGGTCAGATCCGCCTGGGTCAAATTCCCATTCTTCCGTTTTCTAGCTGAGTGGCCCGGGACAAGTCACTTAGCCTCTCGGAGTCAGTTTCCTCGTTCGTTAAATACGGCCCGTAACAATTACAGTTCCTACTGCAGAGGATTATTCTTCTGATTACATTCATAGGCATGGGTGAAGAGCTTTGCAGAACATCCAGCAGCTCTGTGGGCTCAGGAAGGAGGGGGGGGCAGCTGGGGGCAAGTGCCAGGGGGAACACCGAGGAGTGGAAAAGGACAGCAGTGAGGTGCCCCGCCGCCTCTCCGCTCTCCTGTCCTTGCTTCCTCCAAGCTCACTCCGCACCGGCCACGCTGGCCTTCTCTGTGCCCGGGGCTTGCTCCGCCTTCCAGGCCTGCGCTCTGGCCGTCCTTTGGCGCAGAAAGCTCCTCTCCGGAAACCCACAGCCTCCCTCCCTTCCTCCGCTCCTGCTTCTTCTCCAGCGTCACCTGCCCGGACCAGCTCATCACAGTCCTTCCCACCGCCCGGTTCCATCCTCAGCCCTCACTTTTACAGTTTGAGGGGGACCAGTCTGCGCGGGGCGTTTCTCTCTCTGACTTACATCCTCCGTCTCTTGGCCACTCCCAGGAAAGCCAGGCACCCTGTGCACATGGGCAGCGGCCCGTGGCTGCCTGTGTGGCAGAGTCGGTGACCCGGGAGGCCGAGCAGCCTCTGTGTCAGGGATCACTGCACCACCTGCAGGGCGGCACCCTGGGGCTCCCGAGCTGGAGGACCACTGGTCCTGCCCTGTCTGCAACCCCTGGGCGGGGCCCCCGCCTGACCAGCTGCTCTGAGGTGCCGCACCTGGAGACAGAGGCCGGGCGAGCTCCTGCGTGGGGATGTCGAGGTGCTCCGAGGTGTCACATGGCCCTTCTGCGTTCCCGCCGAGGGCTCCCTACCAGGCAGGAGGGGTCGTTCAGTGCTTACAGGTAGAGCTCTGGAGTCAGATGGGCCTCAGTCCAGCCTCTGCCCCTTCCGACCTCTGGGGGCCTAGGGAAACCCCTCCCTCCACCTTTCTCAGCCTCGACATCCCCATCTGTAAAAATGGAGCAGCAGCCAAGAGCGGACCTTCCTCTTGGGGCTGCAGCGGGGTGTGCACCCTTCGCATCCGTGTTCGCTGGCCAGGACCCCTGCAGAAGGCGCTCGCGTGTTGGGGCTGCCAGCACTCCCCAGCCTGCACTTCCCTCCCGTGTAACAGCCGAAGTGGCCATTCCTGGGGCAGGTGGCTCTCCTCGACACAGTCGCCCTGGAGCCCAGCAGAGAGCCGGGGAGGGGCCACAGCACTTCTTAGAAGCCTCGGTTCCACGTGCTTCTGTCTCTCTGGGGCGCGGCAGTCACCTGAGGACAGCTGGTGGCAGAGCAGGCTGGGTGGCCGTGTCCCGGTGATCGGTCCGCACTGCGGAGAGAGCAACGAGCTCCGGGGGACTCTGGGGGACGGCCACGCTCCTGCGCCATGTGGCCTCCCTCCCTCCGCTCCTCCCGAAACGCTCTGTGAGCTTCCACTCAGCACCATGCGCTGTGGGGGGCGCCAGGGGCCCACGCTCCCCTGACCCAGCCGGGGCCTGTCCTCACAGAGCCTGTGGTCTCACTGACGGGGTGGCTGCCTGTGACCTTCAACGCAGTTTAGAGGGCACATCCAGTCTGAGAGGAGAGTCCCCATGGACCCCCATGGACCCGGGAGTCTCCTTGGGCTCATTTAGGGCTGAGCCCGCAGTGGGGTGGGCCCTAGAGGCCTAGGTTGAAACCCAACCCCACGCCTTCCTCCCTAGCCGTGCGACCCCGGTCAGGTTCTCTGGTTTCCATGAGGCAAATACGGGTCAGCACAACCCGCCTCTCGGGGCTCCTTCGTGGGTACACAGATGGGACGTCTGAGGGGTGCTCGGCACGTTGCCCCAGCTTTGTGAGTATTGCTGAGTCCAGAAAGGTAACAAAACGGGGGAACAGCGTCAAGGAAGACGGAGCTGGGAGGGGCCAGCTCCTGGCGAGCAGCGGTCTCGGTCCAGATCCGTGTGCCCGGAGGAACCAGGCCCGGCGGGCGCACCGGTCTGGACCTCATCCTTCCTGGAGGCAGTGCTTTCCCTCGTCCAGCCCAGCGCCTCCTGGGAGCATCGAGGTGCGTGCCAGAGGGAAGGGCGGCCACCAAGGCCACCTGCAGCCAGACTGGGCAGGCTGCAGGGGTCGTTAGAGCCCGTCCCCGGTCGGGGTGTCCTGCAGAGCCACAGCCCCGGGCTCGCTCTCTGCACAGGCCTCGGTCGGTTTTGAGGGCGGCAGCCGGTGGGGATGTGTTTAAATGACGGTGCGCACTATTACAACAGGGACCGTAATGACAGTGGACAGTGACCCTCCCTGAGGCACCCAAGGGCTGCAGAGCGGCTGAGTCGAGTGGCTATGGCCCAGCTGGCAGCCTCTGAGGGCACGTCACCTGAACGCAGGCCGGGGGTGCCCTCAGAAGAAGCTTCGAAGGGAAACCAGGCGGCTCATCAAAATGGGGCGCTGGGAACCCCACACCTGCATTCACGACGGACTCTCACGAGGAATGTCACCCTGCACACTCTTAAAGAGCGCCTCTCAGAGCCCCTGAGCCATTTCTACGGCTTACCTTCTCTTACACACACACACACACACACACAGACACACACAGACACACACACACACACAGAGTCTGTTAATAGTGTACACGCACAGCATAAAACCTCCAGCGCAACACAAGGTGAATGGAAGCCTCTCCCCGATCCCAGAGCCCCCAGTCTCTTGGCTCCATTCCCTGGGGACAACCGGACCACTGTCCCTGAATTCTCAGGTGACCACCGTGAGGTTGCGTGCGTCTGCTGCAGACACGCGCACTGACGCTCCACTTCCCCCAGCACGGCGGCTGCGCCCCACACACGGCATTCCACCTCGGCCACCGGCAGGGCCAGCGGCTGTCCTGGGTCAGCGCGCAGAGAGCGCCCCTCGCTTTTCCGGAGCAGTCCGCACGGCGCTCTGCATGCAAACAGCCCTTGCTCGGGCGACCTCATTCGAGTACGCCGGTGGGCGCTTGGGTTGCTCTCCGACGCTTGCTATTCACGTCAGGCGGCCACAGATAGCCCTGCACACACGGTGTGGTCCCGCCTGCGTCGGGGGCATCGGAAGAGCACTTCTGCTGGGTCTGGGAAAAACTGTTCGCCGGACGCCCACTGAGAGCTACAGTTACAGAAACAGACGCTAGCCTATCACCCACCAGAGGGGACACGCCCTCCCGGCCCCGACAGGTGCCTCCCCGAGGAGTTTATTTGGGCAGCCGCGTGAACCCTGGCCCAGGGGAAAGACTGGCACAGACGAGGCAGCATGAAGGCAAGGGGCCTGTCTCTACAGGTGCTGCCACTTTCTGCTGCGTGGCTCTGGGCAAGTTGCTTAGCCTTTCTGGGCCTCCGTTGCCTCATCAACAAAATGGGACCGTGAAACCACCTGCTGCCCTGGTGGTGGCGAGAACACAGTGACTCGGTCCAGGCACGGCGCCGAGACCAGGGCACGGCAGAGCCAGGGCTCCAAGGCCAGCCTTTGTCGTGGCTGGGGTTGAGGTCGTCAGGGCCGTGTGCATGATTACAGGGCTCTGTGTCGGGGGCTGGGCCGGGGCACGTTATCGCTCTGAACAAAGCCACTTCGGCCAGGTGTGGATGTTCACAGCTAAATCTGACTTGCCGATGTAGGGAAGCCTGGGGACATGTGGCCGACTGCTGTCCAGGGAAGACCAGCGTCACAGGTCAAGTGGCAGAACTGGGGTGCGGGCTCCTCCTCCGTCTCCTCCTCCCTCTAACAGGGGATCACGTGACTCCTTCCCTGCCCACGTTAACTGACGCCCGGGGCTGTGCCTAAGAGTCAGCTCCTCCGGGGGCCTGCTGGTCCCCTGGCCTAGGTCCAGGCCCCTTTGTTAGAGCTGACCACCCTGACCTTCTCCTTCAATGGTAGATGGAGAGTTAACCTCCTAGTGAAAGCCGAGCACGGTCCATCTTTCAAATTTAGCTCACATTGCAGCGTATCACCACCTCCTGCTGGGCGGTGTAGGGTTCAGCGGCTGTGCTGCCGAAACTACATCCCTTCCGCCTCGTGCCCGCACGTCACAGACACGATGCGTTTGGGCTACTTTCTCGCACGCTGCACGGCTGCCCCAATCTTCATCACGGAGGCACACTTGCCTCGGTAAAGCCTTGCTCACTGGGACGGTGCTGTTTTTACAAATGAGTCTATCACCCTGGCCGGTGTGGCTCAGTTGGTTGGAGCGTCAATTCCCCGTCGCAGGTTCAACTCCCGGTCAGGGCACATGCCTGGGTTGGGGGGTCCATCCCCAATCTAGGTACCTACAGAAGACAACCGATCTCTCTCACATCGATGTTTCTCTCTCTCCTTTCCTCTCTCTGAAAAAGCAATGAAAAAAGGTCTGATTTAAAAAAAAAAAAAAAAGGCTATCTTCGGTCACAGACCCCAAACCCTTCTTGCTGCAAATGTGTTGAAACAACGAAGACCCAGACGTCCGCTGACGTGCAGCCGGTTTCGGGTGCAGAACCCGGCGGTGCGCAGCGCCGGGCGGCGGGAACTCCCAGTCCCCCGGGTTCCGGGAACTGCCTCCCGTCCGTCGCCCGGGAAAGTGCTGACTGATGCGGCGTGACTCCCTCGGGCCACGCCCCGCTCCGGGCTGCGTCTGCACACGCAGACGGGGCGATGGGGCGCCCCACGCCCCCGTAACTGGTTTTGGCATTCTGTGTCGACTCGATTAAAAAATGTTTCAGAAAAGCACTTGAACAGCGACAAGCTGCCTTTCCTGATTGTTCCTGGCATTTGGGGTGTTTACATAACATTCCCATCTGTTTTCCCACGGCAGATCGCATGTCTGGCAGCGGAGCACTTCACAGGCTTTTGCCAGACAAATTAATTTCCATTACTTCCCACTTTAATTATAAATTTCTATCTCGTCGTCTCAAGGACTGAATCAGCTTGGGCTGGTCTCTCAGGCCGTCTCGGACAGAGGATGACTTTTAAACGGCAAAGATGGGGTGAGCACCTGTGGTGACCAGCCTCGAGGTGGCCCCCGGGGAGCCTTGCCTCCTGGCATTCTCACCTGGGCGCGGGCCCCCTCACACTGAACCCTGACTGGCCTGCGTGAGCTGGAGAATGGCGTGGAGCCTGGGACTTCGAGATGAAGTCATGAAAGGCACCGGGGCTTCTGACTTGTTCTCTGGGGTCACGTGCTCTGCGAGAGCCCGGCTACCCTATTGCCAGGACATGCGAGCATCCCTGTGCAGAGGCCCCGTGGGGAGGAGCTGGGGCCCCTGCAGGACCGGGCCACCAGGGGCACACACCACTGGAGAAATGGGTCCTCCAGCCCCTGGCAAACCTCCAGGGGATGGCAGCCACTCGAGAGATCCGGCCAGAAACCCCCAGCTGAGCTGCCGCAATGTGGTCCTGACCCAGAAAAACCATGTGAGACAGTAAGTACTCCTTGCTGCGCGGAGCCTCTAGGTTTGGGGATAACAGTAACTGGTATAGAACCTCACTTATGAAGTTATGAAACTTCTCAGGAATCATACACCAGTGAGATTTCCCACAACTCTCAGCGGACAGGAAGAAACTGGAAGGAGTGGAGAAGGAGGGGGCAATGTACCGAAACAGACGACGCTTTTGCTGGTTCGGCACTAAATAGTAACTGATTTGTTCAAAGACGGCCTTCTGGGTAGTTTTTGGTCCATCCGCTTCCTGGCCTGTTCTGCCCCACTTGGCGTTGCGGCCCCTCCACCTGCGACAGGCTCCGCAGGTCCTCGCCCAGTGCCCGCCGCCACCTCCTCCTCGCTCGGCATCACCGAAGGCGGTGTGGTTATTTACGGCAGGAAGCTGGGGCCTTTCCTTGGCCAGGCACCTCACATGCGCTATCTCAGTGCATCCTCCCAAGAGCCTGAGATCAGTCCCATAATCGCCCCGTGTTACAGGTTAGAAAAGAACTGAGGTTGGCCATACAGACAGTAAACATCAGAGCTGGGACTCTAACCCCGACGACGCACTAATGCTTAGCCAGCCTGCTGGTGGCAAGGGGGCGGAGCCGCAGAGCGGGGTGGGCTGAGCCCGGTAAGGCGCTGGGGGGTGGGGGTGGGGGGGCTGCGTCTGGGATTCACGGGGCAGGGGTGGGAGGCCGGTTAAGGCGGGCTGGCATGATGGAAACGATGAATCATGGCCGTTTCATTTGTTGTCCCTTCTTCAAATTTCACAATTCCTAATTCTGTGCATTAGAACACTTTCAGCTTGAAAGACCTACAAGGGTTTTCACTTCCTGCACTGAACTCCAACAAATTCGGTAGTTGGCAGTGAACGCACGTTCGTTCCTTCGTTCACTCGTTCAGTCGGTGGGTCGTTGACTGAGCATCTGCGGGCGCCAGACACGGTGCAGGCACAGCCACATTCACCGGGACGAACGTTTCCGGCCTCTCGGTGGAGGGAGGGAGAATGGGGAAACAGTGAGTGACCAAGCAAAGCAAAGAACCATACAAAAGAAACAGTAACAGCTTTCAAAGGCCCCTGAGGAGGGAACAAGAAGGGTTCGGCGGTCAGAATTTCCAGGAGAAACCTCCTTTGGGTGGTACGGTTGGAGAGCTTCGGCCTGAGAGGTGAGGAGGGAATGACCCCAGCGGGCTGCGGAAGGCCGGGCTGTGCAAACGCCCCAGGCGACGAGGAGCTGGGCCTGCCGAGGGGCCTGACGGAGGCCAGCGCCATGGCAGGGGGCCCCTGGCAAGGGCAGTCTGAGGAGGGGAGAGGGGACAGACAGGCGGACGGGCACGCGTCCCACCCGCCTCTGTGAGGGTGAGGCAAGGCTTAGGGGTTTCATTTCAAATGCCAAAGGATGTCACTGGAAGGTTTGGGGATAGATACGATTTCTTAAACAGACTTTATGTAGCAATTTCAGGTTTATAAAACATTGAGCAGAAAGTACAGGGAGTCTCCGTGTCCCCTCCTCCCCCCACCATGGGTTCCCCCGTTACTAGTATCTCGCAGTAACGTGGCACTCTGGTCGGAGCTGACGAGCCAACACCGATAGGTCGCGGTCAGCTCGAGTCCACGGCTTACGCCGGGGCCCACGCTCAGGGCCGCGCCGTCTGTGGGCTCCGGCAAGCGTCCAGCGGCCTGTAGGCACCCTGGCAGAGCTGCACGGAATCGGCTCACTGCCCCAAACACCCCCGCTGCTCCACTCTGCATCCTTCTCATCCCCCCCACCCCCGGCAACTGCTGACGCCTTGTCGTCCTCAGACTGTGTGCCTTTTCCAAAATCGAGTGCAGTCGGAACCACGGAGCAAACAGCCCGTTCAAAGCGACGGCTTGCCCTCAGCGGCCAGGCCCCTCACTGCCTTCTGGGACTCGGCACCCATTCCTTTCTGGGGCCGCCGCTCCGCACGCACACCTGCCACAGTCGGCTCATCCGTTCACCTACTCAAGGGCACAGGAGGCCCCTCCACGTCCTTTCAGGGCGCGACAGCTCATTTCCCATTGTTGCTGCGTGGCGCTCCCTTTCTGGCCGCGCCGAAGTTTGTTGACACATTCGATCAGCTGTGTGGGAATCAGGCGGTGGGCTGGTGCCCTGCCCTGGTCCTCCCGGCAGCCCCAACCCCGCTGGACACAGCCCCGACCCCCGCCAACCGACGGCGACCAGCCCGCCAGCCCCAGGTTCCCACAGCCTGGCCTCCCGTGAGCGCCCCCTGGAGTGACAACACAATGAGAACAAGAATACAAAAGGGGCTCTGCATGATGAAATCGTCCTCGAAACCATTGCCACACTCGACAATAACATTCCCAGTCAATTTTTCCACAGTGGCTCCCAACCCGCAGCCCCGTCTGCTGGAAGCCCAGCAGACGGGACTTTGAAGGTCCCTCTGGCCTCTGGAGGGTGACTCAGAGCCGGGCTGGGTGGCTGTGTGTGAGCACGCCTTCAGACAGGCCACCAGAAGCTCTGCTTTGTTTTGGGGTCCCTTGGAGCACAGGCCATAAATCAGCGTCCACGGGCACGCTGGGAAAAGGCGCGACCCACCCGGCTGAGCAGCTCTCATCGCCGTGTCTCAGATCAAGGGCAGCCTCGGGGGGCCGGAGGTGGCGGCGGCTCCCCCCAGCTTCTCTGTTGCTCAATCCGTGTTTTCAGCCCGGGTGTTTGCCACCCAGGCTGGGGCGCAGAACAAGAACGGGCCGACATGCAGAAAGCAGACTCGGCACACAGGAAGCGGGGAGGGCCTGCGCCCGGGAAAGAAGCCCCTGTGACCCGTGACTAGCACTTCGCAGCGTGGTGAGGGCTGAGTCCCAGGCAGGGAAGCGGCGGCAAGGGGCCCACCGCTCTCTCTGAGCCCTGACCTGCGAACGAAGGAACGACGTCCCACCTCCTGGTGCCTGGTGGTTCAGACGATGGAATTAACCCTTCCCCTCCAAAACGCGGTTGTACTGCGGTACGGTGAACATATCGCAAAATCCATCCTTCGAGAGTCTACAGTTCAAGGAGCTTTGGCGCATCCAGACAACAGCGCTGCCCCCTCCCCGCTCCCTTAGGAAGGTTTCCAGGGCCCCAGAGGTCCTTCGAGCCTCCTCGTAGCCGTCAGTCCTCGCTCCCGCCCCAAATGGAGGGAGGCGGCCACTCTGGAGCTGGGTCCAGAATGCGGAATAAGGAGCACCTGGCTCAGGCTGTTTTCCGCAAGTGTAAGTATCCAGAGTGGGCAGTGCCTCATTTCAGGCAGGCCGGTGCACACCGCAGCCCCCGGGTTTGCCCCTGCGCACCCGGCCCAAGCCTCCTCCACAGAAGCCCTGTCTGTGCGCCTGGGTCGCTGTCAGGAAACTCTCCCAAAAGTGCATTTCCCGGGGGAAATGCTCAATACGCAGCCGGGAGTCAAACGGAACCGGAAACTCTGAAAAAGGACCATCTTAATTTGTTTAAAAATTGTGTACACACACACACACAAATAAAAGACTGGAAGAAAACATGCCAACCTTTTTATGGTAATTATCTTGCAAGTGACAGATTTCGGTATGATACTAATTTTCTTTACACTTTTTTGCATTCACCAAATTTTCTACGAGAGACACGCAGTATCATAAATATAAATGAAATTACTTATTTGGCTGGAAAATGGAGGTAATGCATGCATTCTTTTCTTCTTTATTTTCAATACAAGAGGATTGATTCCTACGGTGACGTAGTAAAAAATATATGTATCTTTAAAATCCTCACATCAAGGTCTGGAGCAAAGAGAGAAATAATAAGGGAACAGCCCAGGCCTCTGTTTCGCACACGTAAGTGCGAGCGCGGTGCCCCCAGCACTGAACGAGGCTTCTCGTGACACGGGTCATCGAGCGTGAGCAAACGAGTTCCCGCAGCACAAACCTCACTGGCCCGATTGCACCGAAGGTCCCTCCATCTGCCGGTTCTCCGACCCAAGGCCAAGGTCAAGAACCTCCTCGTTCTTCAGAGGAGGCCGCCTCTCCGTGTGTGGGAAGTGAGAAACGGCCCTACTACGAACTCCCTGCACAGACTGCGCGTCTTCGTGCAGGCTGGCTGGCTGGCCAGCCGCTGAGGGGGTAAAACGCCCGTTTGTGAGCCGCCCCTCGGGCAGCCGTTCCCGGCAGGGCGGCCCCATCGGGGAAGGGCCAGGGCAGGTCCCCTCGGACAGCTGTTTTCTACCCAACCAAGGCATCTTCCCAGTCTCTTGGGAAGCATTCTTTCTATTGGATACGTCATAGGACACTTCAGTCAGGAAACTGGTCATTTAAAATAAAAAAAAAAATAAAAAGCTTACACTTCCCCAAAGCCCCCTTTTTTGGTTAAATGAAATTAGTAATGTAATAGTGAATGTAAGGCAATGCTAAGTGTAATTCAATGGATATGAAAACGTAAGTACACAAACACCAACCGCATGGAACATAACATTAGCTGTACTATTATTGCTAGTCCTCCTGCTTAATTAGCTCTTTTCTTAAGTAGGCGCTCTTAAAAAACACCGTCACAGAGAGTCCAATACCACGAACTGTAGTTTAGGCTCTGTTTATGGTGGAGAAAATGTAAGAATGCTTCTTCCTGGAACTTTCTAGAACCGTGGTCCCTCCAAAGGTGGTAATTTTGTCCCCCAGCGAAATGTGTCCGCAGACAATCTTTTGGTTGTCGTGGCGGAAGGGAGAGGCTTCTGCTGGCATCTGATGGGCAGAGCCCAGGGATGCGGCCAAACCTCCTACGATGCCCAGGGTGGCCCCACAGCAAGAGCCGGTCTGGTCCAAACGTCAACAGTGCCCAGGCTGAGAAAGCACGCTCTAGAACAAATAAAAACTAATACTGCGAAAACCATTACAATATTCCCAACCTGGCTGCCCGCATGCCAACTTCCTGGAAAATAGAAATTTGTGCTCTTGAAAAATATCAAAAATGACAATGAATTTGCTGTGGGGGAGGGTCAAGTGCGCTTTAGAGGACTCGTTTTAGCATCGCTCCTTCACCTGACTGCAACTCCAGCTCCATCCACGTTCGCTGAAAACAGAAACCAAACCTCCGTCCTCTTCACACCTCACCTCTGCTGCTGCCTCCCGAGCCAGGCACGGCTGCCCAAGTTCTTGAGACAAAACCACAGGCACTGAGTCGAAGCCTTCAACGGCAGATTCATCCCCCCGACTTGGGGGTTTACGGGTTGAGCTTAACAGAGAGTCCCCAAATGTCGCTTGTCATTTCCGGAAGGTGGACTCTGGCCGGCGATGATTTTCCTGTCTCTAATGACTGTACTTCCTAAGCTGATCACCACGAGTGTGTCGCTTCATGAAAGAGGAGAAGAGCTTTTAACACAGAGCTTTTAAGACTCCTCCGAGGGCCATTTCCAGCCAACATGAGAAAAGAAGAAAAGCCATAAAAAGTTGTCCCCAGCTGCGGAGCAGGGGAAGAGTCTCCTTCTCATAGGCGGCAGATTAGAACTGAGACACTTCCAAATCTAGCTGTGAGAGGCAAAGGCCTGGGCTTTGCCATTAAGTCGCAAAGGAGGGGGAATCCAGAAGCCACAGGGGTGTGGCCCACCCTTTTCCTAATTTCCACTCTCTTCAGAACCGACTCTGATTCTTGCACAGCCTTGAGCCCCTGTTCCGTTCGCTTCCTAACAGAGTTCTTTCCAGCTCGCTTCTAGGACGTCGGTCGGGTAAGTTTAGCCTGGCCTCACACACAGGCAGAAGGTGAGTCCGGGGCTTGGGCAGGACCGGCTCCCCGATTCCAGCGGTCCACAGCCACAGTTAAATGCGGGCTCTTTGGACAAAACCTAAGATTTCAGATGGAGACGAAGCATTCCATTAGGCGTGGGGTAATTCTGAGCGAGGGCCCCGTGTGACTGCCATGTCCCTTGTCTACAAGGCTGGCTCTGGGTACGGATCCCCAGTGTCTTGGAAGCTCAGGGGCAGGGTTTTGTTTAAAGGACAAGAGGAGCCCTTGGAAGTGCTAGAAAGGCAACGGCAGTCCTGGCTTTTAAACCAGGAGAGCTTCAGCTTCTGCAGGGTGAGAGGCGGCAATAACCTGGACTCTGACCTCGCGCTCACTAGCATGCCACGTGAATCAATGAGGTAGCCAAGCCTACGACCACATTCAGACATGTTTGAGGATGGAGCCTTTCTCTGCACAGTATCTTGAGGGACCAGGGTTCCACAGGGCGCACTTTGGGAAACCCAGGCTTGGCCCATCAGTGCTAGGGAACCCCCTCAAGACCAATACTCTGTCATGTCATAGAGCGGAAACCGAGGCCCAGAGAGGGGCTGGAGGCTGGCCGGAGTTACAGACAGGAGAGCAAGGTGGTTGCCTTCTGGGTGGCCATTTGGTGTCCTCACTGAGCCCAAAGCCAGCAGCCACAGAGCATGTGCGGTCACAGGGCCTGGAACCCGACCAGGTGGCCCCAAATGTCACACTGCACAGGCCATGCGCTCAGATGCGGGGAGGGGGCGGTGGGAGAACAGCTGAGCTTCGGGACCTTTGAGAGCAGACAGATGCACGCGTTCTAGTCACAAAGAGGCTCCAGCCCGCTTCGTCCGAGTGCGCATGGGTGTGTAATTTAAATCTTATTAAATCATGAATCTGGGTCAGTGGTAATTTATAGATTACCTTCATTAACTGGATAAAAATAATCACCAACTCAACAGTGAGTCATAACAGCAATTAAAAAAATAAAGTACAGCTTTGCACTAGTTGGGGTGTGAGGACATGTCTCCAATTATTTCCCAAAGATTCTGGAGATTGGGAAAAATCAACATGCGTTTGGCCCGAGACAACTCCCTTTTTTTCCCCCTTAATTTTTAAGCCTTTCAGGAGAAATTTAATCCATATGTTTCGGATTCGTTTACGTTTAAACCATCAAAACAGTGTTTGTAAGGAGCATTTGATGTCCAAGAACCCTTTTTTCTCTTCTATTTTGAAGGCCTTTGGTCTTTGACGCAGGAAGTCGTCACGTGCCGAGCAGAGACAGCGCTGTCCCAGGAGGAAGGCGGAACGGGCACCCCTCCCGCCCTCCCACCTGCCCTCCTGCCCTGGGGGTCTCCCAGGGTCCCGGGGCACCCTCCTCAACCCCTGGGAACTGCCAAGGGTGGGGAGAAAGGCCCGAGGAGCTGGGCTCCACGGAAGCAACCCACCAGGCTCCTGTCCAGAGGGAAGAGTGGCAGCCAGAGCTCACTGAGCACCTACTAAGTGCCAGGCACAGTGCTGAGCCATTACCAATCAATCAACCAACCAACCAACGGGGCAGGCGGGCTCATCAGCCCCATTCCATAGACCAGGAAACTGAGTGCAAAGCTGGAGTGTGACTGGGGCTAGAGGTGGAGACCCTGGGCGTTTTAGACAGGGATCCGATGCTCCTCGGAGTACCAAAACTGCCACACAGAGGGGCGCAAGGGACGTGAAGGAGTTGGGAAGGTCCTCAACGCTGTATGGCGAAATATGGCAAAATGCTATCACCGCCCTGGCCGGAGCACTGGCCACCGTTCCCTCCCTCACGTGGACTCGGCTAACACCGCCCCTTCGCCGAGGAGAAAGCAGACACTCCGCGCAGCAGCGAGTGACCCGGGCCCACGTGCTGCCTGTAGCTGCCCTCGCGGGGCACGGGGCAGGAATGCTGCTCTCGTTTCCCGAGCTGCCGTAACAGATCAGGACTGGTTCTCTCCAGAGGCTCTGAGGGGGACCCCGGGCACGCCTCGTCAGTGACCATCGCCGGCCTCCCCGACTTGCAGACTCATGCCTCCAGGCTCCGCCTCCACCATCACGTGGCCTTCTCACGTCTCTCCGCTTGCTTCTCCTTTCCTGCCTCCTGAAGAAGGACACTGGTCACTGGATTCTTACCAGGATCGCACCTGCGAAGACCCTTGTTCCAAACCAGGTCCCGCTCTCAGGTTCTGGGAGAACATCAGTTTGGGAGCGACCACTCAACCCACTCAAGTTGCACTGTTCCAAGGCGGGGGTGGGGGCGGTGCAGGGCTGGGAGGAGAGGGCTCTCAGAGGAGGGGACCGTTTGGCTGAGACCAGACGGATACGGGAGGTCTCAGGCAGGGGCCAGCATGCCCCGACATCCCCGCTCCTCCCTTACTCAGCCGTCGGGCAAACAGCCCCGCTGCTCCCGCAGGCAGCTCGTGGCTCGGATGGCCATGCTGACCACCTGCCCGCAGGGACCATGGCCACTACAGGGACCACGGCCGCCACAGGCAGGATGCGCAGCGCAGCCGGGCGGGCCCCGTGTGTTCTCCCTCTTGGGGTTAGGAGGTGCCTGGGTCAAGGAGTGAAGGAGCAGAAATGTTTGTTCCCAGGCGTGAGCCCAGCTGGGTGAGAGCACGCCTCGCTCACACATGCCGAGTCCCTGTGCTTTGCCTATGAACTTCCAAAAAGGCCACGGTGTCACTGTTACGTTTTTGCGTTAATTTTTCTGTTAACAAAATGAATTCGGGACACGGCTGAAGGAAGCGTAAGTTGGCGCTGCCTTCCGAGAAAGCCTCGACACCGTAAACGCACATCTCTCTGACTGCACGAGGCAGAATTCATCCCGTGCCTTTCCTCATTTGAGGCCTGATGTGAGGCCTCGAATGTTCCTCTTTGTGACGTTTAAAGAGCAAATCTCACCTGGCCACCTACAAAGGTGTGACCTTGGCCAGCTACACACCCTTCTGATTGCAGCGTCCCCACCTACTAGACGGGTTAAGGACAGACCCCACGTCACAGAGCTGGCTGGGAGAGGACACGAACGAATGGATGCACAGCGCTTACCGCAAGGCCCGGCGCACAGCGGGAGCTCAAGGGCGGCCCTGCCCTGTGCCATTTGCTGACGTGGCCAACGCCTGACGAGCACCTTCTGCAGCGAACACCGTGCTCCACCGAGACGCGCAGACGGGAACTCGAGCGAGTCACTGTCCTCGGGGAGCTCCCCGTCCAGGGCAGGAGACAGAAAATGAACAGGTGGGGTACCATGGACGCCACGGGGTGCTGTGTCCAGAAACGGAAAAGGAGAGGGTAAGGGACAGAGGGTGCCCGGACAGGAGGAGGGTGCTGTTCCGGGCAGGGAGGCCAAGGAGGGCCACTCGGGAGCTCGAATCTGAGCAGAAACAGGAAGGGGGGGAGGGGGGAGGGAGTTCTAACCCTGTCATTCTCAACTGGGCACTATTATCCCCCGTGGGACATCTGACGATGACGACTGGAGACACTTCTTGTCACAATGAAAAGGGTCACGGGGGTGAGAAGGAGGTCAGTGGCATCTAGCAGATAAAGTCCAGGGACACAGCTAAACGTCCCACAGGGAGAGACGTAGCCCCGCAACAAAAAATCGTCTGAGGGCGGGAGGGGAGTTGGGGGCAAGCAGGTGAAGGGACTGGCCAAAACATTCACGTAGGTGACACGGGGACCCAGACACCCGCTGGTGACGGCCAGAGGGGAAGGGAGAGGGGACGGGTGGGGGGGCACAGGGTTGGGGGGAATGGGGACATCTGTAACAGTGCCAACAACAAAATTGAAGTTAAAAAGCCCTTGAACTCGATGTCAGCAGTGCCGAGGCTGAGACACCTGGCTCTCACCTCCAATTTTTTTCGATGCCCATATTTAGAACAAACAAAAATTACATCATACAGGACGTATAATTTGTGACCTGCTCTACACATATATGGGGGATTATACGCATCCAAAGAGTGTATTTATTTTATAACTCTTTAAAAGCCACCGAATAATCCAGGATATACAAATACTGTAATGAAGTTCAGCGGTTTTTTACCGATGGGCTTCCGGGTTCTTCCCCGTCCTTCCCCGTCGGAAACAGCCCCTGGAACGCAGCCTTGTCCCAAACTGCTTGCCCGTCGGCCCGCTTCCCACGCACGCTCCCCACAGGCAGCAGCTGGGCCGAGGCCCGAGCAAGCCCTGGAGGCCCGTGGCTTGGACGCTCTCCGCCCGGCTGTGGGGCGGAGGAGTAGGCGGCCCGGCTGGCACTTAACGGACACTGGACCGTGGGCGGGTAGCTTCGCCTCCTGGTGCCTCAGTGTCCCCTCCTCGGAGAAATGACTTGACGACGGCGCCCAGCTGGTCACGACCCCTAACCCACGAGCGCCAAGCCCACCGCGCAGCGACTGGCAAGCAGCACCTCGTGCCCCCGTGCCCTCCGGCTACGTGCCTTCCCCCCCAGGCCCACGCTCAGACCAGCAGGGACCAACGCTGGGCATCACCAAACCCTTCCATCCTTGCCCCTCGATCCCCAAAATGGGCACCACAGGACTCTAACGGTGTGCATCACGGGTGTCTGCCGGTCACGTGAATAAAGTGGTCGTTTGCTGGTGAGGAAGGTGGGGGCGGGCAGTGCGGTGCTGTCTGTGGGATGGGCAAGTGACAGAGGCCTGGGCAACAGTGTCCCCTGAAGGAAATGCCCTGAGAAGCTCACCTTCCGACAGGTCACAGGGTCATGTGACCATATCCACTGACGGAAGGGTTATTACACATACAAATTTATCATATGCGTATACATACACATACATATATATACACATGCATACACACATATAATATGTATGTGTACACACACACACACACCAGGCAACTGAAAGACACCACCGTTTACACGCGGAGCTGCCCAAGTGAGCACCGCGAGGCCGGTGCCTGCCCGCTCCCGTCAAAGGCGCTCTCCGTGAGTTTGTGTGGAGAATGTACACGTAGACCCAGTAAACAACATGGGGTGAGAGTCCTGTCTCACACCATATGCTAAAATGTGTTCCTGGTGGGCCAGATTAAAATAGTAAGTGAGTAAGCAAATATGTAAGTGAAATAAGGCAACTCAAAGGACTAAACAAATAGCTGTGAATACTTTATAATCCTGGAAAAGGAAAGGATGTTTTAAGGTATGGCACTGAAGACTCACAGTATAAAGGACAGTTTTACTCCCTAAAAATCAAAACAAAAAACTATGAATAGCATAGTATGAATAAACAAGTTGAGAAATAACAAAGTTAGTAAAATTAGTGAGAACAGGTAAAATGTGACAAATGTATGGTATAGAGCCTTCGTATATAAAGAGTAATTTACCAGTAAGAAAAAAGGCCAAACGCACTAATAGGCTAGAAGCAGACAAATATCTAAATAAGAAATGCAAACGACAAAGAAACTGAAGCCGCTGCCTCTTGCTCAGCACCGTCCACATTGCGGACGTTCGGGGAAACGGCCGTCTGATGCCTGAACCTGCCCTGAGTCACGTAGTCACAGCTCACCCAGCCCTTGCCAGGGGTTCCGGAGAGCGGGGACAAGCACGGGACTCAGCTCTGTCCCCAGGCCAGCCAAGTCAGCGTACGTGCAGCAGCCACTGCGAAAGAGCCTATTACTTCCAGGTGGTGTGACTCTGGCCACGTGCCTCAGCCTCCCTGTGTCTGACGTGCTGAGAAATGAGGACAAACGAGGGCAGCATCGATACCTGCCTGGTGGGACTGTTGCAAGCAGCAGGCAAGTCTGTACTCGAAAAGTGTGCGGAACAGTGCCTGCCTGGCTGATCGTAAAGACCCAGCAGCGCACTTCAAAGTGCGGAAATGAAGCTAGCCTGAGAAGCGAGGAACGCCCACCCCTCACCGACCCATTCGTTCAAAAACTCCGAGTCCGTGCAAGGACACGCCAGGCGTGATCCACAGTAACGACAGAGGCTCCCAGTATTAAGACAGAACCTGAAGTGGCCTCAGGAAAGAGGAGATGATCTATGAGAGGCGACCGATGGCAGTGACCACGGTCTAGGTGGCGGTAGGACCCCATCTCACTGTCAGCGGAAGCTTCCTGGAGAAGGCGGTCACTTCCAACTCTCAGACGTGCAAGGGGACACAAAGTCATCGCAGCCCAGGCGTCCTCACAGTGGGGCGGGGTTGGCAGCCAGACTGCCCCCAGCTGTGCTTTGCGCTCTGCCAGCCTCGTGCGTGTGTGTGTGTGTGTGTGTGTGTGTGTGTGTGCTCGCGCCTCCTCGTCCGCGAGAAGAGGATGAAGGTGGCATTCCTCGAGCAGTGGTGGGAGGGCTGGAGACTGGGCACGGGAAGCACTGACCACAAGGCTGGCAGGTTGGGCAGCCCTCCGCCGGAAGTCCGTCTCCTCAGATGGATTTTCAATGGGTCGCACGACTGACCCCCCCAGGCCACTGCTCCGGAGTTGGGACTCTGGCAGGACAAAGCTGGCTTTCACAGACCGGCTCTGGGATGACTCCAGCGCAGGTTTCTCGCTCCTGCCACTGCTGACTCTTTGCCATGGTCGGCGGTGGCGGGGGGGGGGGGTGGCGGCGGGGGCAGGGCTGTCCTGTGCATTGTGGATGTTCAGCCGCATCCCGGGCCTCCACCAAGTGACTGCCAGAAATAACGCCCCCAACTCACCATCACCACCGCCCAGTTCTGATAACCCAAGACGTCTCGAGACATTGCCAAGAGTCCCTGAGGGACACGCTCGCTGCACTGAGAGCCACAGCTCCGGGTCAGTGCGGGGGCCCTGGGAACGGCCCAGCCTGGTAGGACAGGCCCTTTTCCACCAGAGGAAAACCTACACTCCGCTGGGCGTCCGCAGGCCAAACTGCAGCCTTGGGAGGGTTCTGTCTACGTCTCCCCGATGAGCCCTGGCTGGTGTGACTCAGTGGACTGAGCGCCAGCCTGAGAACCGGCTAGATTCCCACTCAGGGCACGTGCCTGGGTTGCAGGCCAGGTCCCCAGCTGGGGGCGCAGGAGAGGCGACCGATAAGCGTACACTCTTGCACACTACCGTTTCTCTCTCCCTTCTTCTCCCTCCCTCTGCAAGGGACGGGATGAATAAAATCCTAAAAAGAAAATCTCCCGGGCGAGCTGACAATATCGTCTTAAAAACCAGGACCTTTCACGTGAAAGCCCAGCTTTCACCTTGGAAACGGGACACAGCTGGCCACACCGGGTCTGCCGTCCAACACGCAGCAGTGGGAGGGCACCGAGCCCCATCTGCCAGCTTCGGATGGGCATGCGCTCCCATCTGCCAGGGTCCCCACACCCTCTGTTGTCCCCTAGGTTCCAAGGACCAAAGGCAGGTTCCCTCGATCCCATTCCATTTTCACAGCCCTGCCAGCCCCAGAAGGGGCCTGAATTTGGAACCCAATCTAATGTGTGTGCACGTATGCTCACGTGTGCACATGCACACACATGCATCCATGTATGCGTACATGTGCACGCATCCACGTGTACACATCTACACTTGCATTCGTGTGTGCACATGTGTACATGTGCATGTGAGCGTGCCTGCGTGGGTGAGCGCACACGTGTGTCCAGGTGCGAGCATGCAGGTGTACCGCGTGTACACACACATGCCAGCATGCACACTCACACCCCCACACACGCGCACAAACACAGGCTCGCACACACCCACGGACTCCCAGAGCTCACCTGTGCCTATCCACCACAGCCCAGGGCGCACGGCGTCCCTGCTGCACACACCTGGCTGTGAGGCTCTGCCCTTTGAAGTCACGCCTTCCTCCCGCAGGGACTCTCTCGGTGTCACGCGGATTGATGGATGGGACAGCTCGCTCAGAAACTGCCGCATGTGTTTATTATGGCGATGAGTGTGGGCCGGGCCCTTCTGGCTTATGTAAGTGTCAACTGGTGACATGTGCTCTACAGAAGGCAGATGTCAAAGCAGGCCGGGCAGCGGCGCGTGCGCTGAGACCACCCAGGGGCAGCACTCCTGCCGGCCCAGACCCCGGTCCCCGCGTTTTCCCTGGCCTTTGGTGAGGGAACTCCAGGGCACAGAGAGCGACGCCGGCCACCAGCATGGTGCAGGGTGACAAGGGCCGTCTGCGTGGGCGAGTGCCAGCAGCCAGCCGACACTGTCCCCCTCCGACTGGTTCCCCCGAGGGGAGCGCCTGCCTGCGGGATCCCTCCACTCTGTTCTCTCGGGACATCCACTCTGCTCCCGGGCCCCTCCCCATCCCCACCGAGGCCACGGCCTTAGACACTGACCAGGCACCAGTCCCCACCTCTGTCGGAATAACAGGAATTACGCCCCGAGGTCTGATTAGTGACACCGTTACTGGGCACCTTCTCCTCGCTTCAGCGACATCACAATACTGAACTTCACCTCGACACTGTGAGGAAGGTGGCTGATTCCACCCCCACGGTGCGTCCGTAGCCGAGATGTACTGAACGAACACTTAGGGGGTGCTGGGCGTGATGCCAAGCATCTAACTGACATGCCATCCATTGACCTTCTCCACAGTCTCACCCTGCTAGTCCCACCTCACAATCACAGACACGGAGGCTCTGAGATGCCCTCCTCTGGCCCCCGCTTCTCCTCGCCGCCACTTGGCAGGCCGAGGTGTACTGAGCACTCACACGTGCCAGGTGCTGTGTCCGCCCCCGAATGCCGCCCTCTAGGTCGGCACCCCTGACAGCCCTGTGAGGTAGATGCCGTTGTCCCCAGTCCACAAATGAAGGGACCAGTGTCAGCCCTGGGTGGGCCTCTGGATCAGCGGGGACGGTCCCCCCGCTGGCCGCAGGGGACGTGGGGCTCCCAGCACGCAGGACCAGTGTGCACCGGCTGGACCAGCCCAGCCCCAGAGGCGCTGGCGCCCAGCAGAGGGGACAGCGCACGGGCAGTATCGGGCCTCTAGGAGGCACCCAAACTGTGACTTGACTGGGGCACCAGGAGCCTGCACCTGGGAAGTCACCCGGGGCCTCTTTCTAAAGTGCCAAAACCCGCCCTGCAGCTTCCGATCTGTGAAATCGGCCCCGGAAAACCGAGTGGCCGCAGAGATGCTGGTTGTCCGGCGATGCAGAGCAGCTAGCAAAATAACAGGACCCTCGAAGACACTTGTTACCGGGACGCAAGGCCCTTGACTCGCCCAGCACCTCGGGAAGCTCGCGCGGCCAGGTCTGCACCCCGCCCTCCTTCGTTCCACCGGCAGGAGGCTGCTGAGACGGATCTGGGGGCGCCCGACGGCTGTCCCTGCAAACCTCCACCGTGGCTGGGAACGTTCGCCGGCAATCCTGCACGGGGCGGGGTGGGGGGGCACGCTTTCCTCCTGCTCGCCCCCGACTGCGGCCGGTTACAGACATGCCCGTTACCCCAAGGCGGGCATTTCCCATTTCCTGCATCTTTCCTCCATGGCTGGAGATTCTGTACAAGCCCACCACCTCATCATTCTAGTGAATACTACAAAAAGAAGGGGCTTTTTTCCTGAAACAGGGAAGTGTGCAGAGAAAACCTGGCAGCCCACCTTTATCCCTGAGGGAGGGAGGATCTCCCTGGCCTCGTGGGTACATAACCAGTCCTTCCAGGCCGTGGCTGTCATTCGGCGCCTAGGCTAGGCGGGGCTGCCTTTTAACGCACCATCCAGGCCATCTGATGTTTGACACATGGCTGGACGGCAGGTAGCGGACAAATCTCTGGCCTGTGCTCCTGGGCAGCTGCTATGGCAGAGGCAAGGAAGGTCAGTGTGTCGGGCACTGGAGGTGGCTGGCCAGGAGGGTCACCGACCCTCCGGTGGTAAAAGCGGGCAAGCTCTGGGCAAACCCACATGAGTCGACCACCCAACCTTAGAAATCCAAATCCTGGCCTTCTACCAAGCAAACGAAACTGCGTTTTAATCAATGATGCGTCCTGCTAAAAAATGACAGCTCTCTTGCTGCTAGGGATGGTCATGTGATACAGTTCTGGCCAATGAGGTGAGAGCAGAAGTTCCAACTAGGGCTTCCAGGAAAGCTCTTTAGGTCTGACTCAACAGGTTAGTAAATGCATAGCAGAATTATATAACTCGTCGTATGGGCTGTAAAGAAAAGGGTGCAAAGGCAGCGGGATTGCGGGGCGCCCACTTGGACGGGGAGAGCAGGGAGAGCCCCGGGAATCAGCAGGTGAGTGGACACCGTGGGAGCGAGGCCTGTGCCCGATGCCCCCGGCAGAGGAGCTGGCGCAGAGCGAGGCCGGGGGCAGGAGCAGCTTTGTGCACTGAAGACACGGAAGGAGCCCACGTGGCTGTCACTTGCGAGGTGGGTCGGGGAAGCAGGGCCACGTCCTACCGAACTTGGAGGCCTGGCTTTGAATTTCGGTTCTGCCACTCAGCAGCTGTGTGACTGTGAGGAAGTTAGTCCACCTCTCTGAGCCTCGATTTTCTCCCTTGTAAAATCAGAAAATTATAGGGTGTTTTGAGATGAGAAGAAACAAACACTGACAACATTAAGCACTCAGCCCGCAGAGGAAATGGGAGCGGCTGCCGCAGTCAGCCCCGGCGGGGAACTGCTCTCCCGCGTGATCATTATTTAACCGACGGCACGGAGGCACGCAGCGCGCCGTGCCTGCACCTAGCCCCGCCGCAGCAGGAATGGTTTCCGGCAAAGCACACGCCGCAAACGCCGAGCTCGTTATTCCAGCCCTGGCAAGGCCTCCCTTGCTCCTCCCACCCTGCTCTGCCCAAGTCCTGGACAGGTAATTACAGCTCTGGAGACAAAGGGAGGACACTGTCTAGTTTCTGGGGAGTTCCCCGCACCCGCTCATAATGCGCCTCTGAGGCAGCAAATGGTGCGTTTCTAGCAGTCATTACCTGGGCCCGGGGAGGGCCAGCAAGTCACGGCGTCGATGCTGCCGGCAGCCTGATGCCCAGCCCAGCGCCGCTCCCACCCCTCGGGCCCTCCGGTCTCGCAGACACCCCAGGGGAAGTGCGGCTCCCCTGCGGGAACAAGCACTTTCCTTTTGGTGTCTGCTGGGCTGTGTGCAACCACAAAAAACCTTTGAACTGCGGGATAGGCCGAACACTACCGCCTTCTTCATAAAGGACCTTTGTGAGCGCCTCTAACGGGGCCCGAGCTGCTTCTGCATCTACGGGCTGCACCTCGCTCTCCGGGGGAGGAGCAGCTGCTGCGGGCCTGTGGGCGGCTTCTCTGGTCAGCCCCCAGACCGCGAGCCCGCCAACACTCAGAACTCGCTCTTCCGACCGCACTCGCCGTCCACCTCCTCCTCGGGGCACCTGTCCCTGGCGGTGAGCTCGTTCCTACCGCGTCCCTCTCTGGGCTCTTGCAGATGGCCTCCTCTCTTAGGCCGGCTTCCCCGGAAGCAGAGCCTGACACCTGATTTGTCACGAATGTGCTGCCAAGAAGTCCAGCGCTGACGTGGGGGAACAGGCTGGGGACAGAGGGACAGTGAGGTGTGATTTCAGGTGAGCGGGAGGGTGGCTCTGGCCCGATTCCAACAGGAACCATGGAAGGTAAGTCACCCCAGGGAGTCCGCCTGGTCTGGGCAGGGCAGCCCAGCTATCACGGCGCCCCCAGTCCGTCTGGCTGAGGGACACCCTGGGTGCGCACACTCCCAGGGACTTCTGCATCTCTGGGCCTCGCTGGCACATTCCCAGGAGTCCCTGGGTACCTGGCCGAAGACCAGTCCCACCTCCGCAGTGTGCTCCCCCATCGTCTCTGCACAGCCTTCTCCCAGGTCCGCTCCAAGGCCTGCTTTGCCAGGTGACAGCTGCAGACTCTGAAACTCACTGCCTACGGCAACCAGGTAGCCATGGTCCCCAGAAAATAAAAACTAAAAAAAAAAAAAAATGGAAACAAGCAATTTACCACGTACAGAGTTTAAAACAATGGTTATAAGGATGCTCAAGGAATGCAAGAAAAGAATGGATAAAGTCAGTGAGAACTTAGAGACAGAAAGCATTAAAAACGACAAAGAAACCACAAAAAAGAACCAGTCAGAAATGAAGAATACAGTATCTGAAATGAAGGCTGCACTAGTAGGAATCAACAGCAGATTAGAGGAAGCAGAGGGTCGGGTCAAGATTTGGAAGACAAGGTAGCAGAAGACACCCCACTGAAGCAGCAAGAAGTAAAAAAAACTTTTAAAAATGAGAATAGTTGAAGGGATCTCTGGGACAACTTCAAGTGTAACAATATCCACCTCACAGGGATACCAAAAGGAGAAGAGGGAGAGCAACAGATTGAGAACCTATTTGAAAAAATAATGAATGAAAACTTCCCCTAATCTGATGAAGAAAAAAAGACACACAAGTCCAGGAAGCCCAGAGAGTCCCAAACAAGACGAACCCAGAGAGCCCCACTCCAAGACACACCATGGTTAAAATGTCAAAGGTTGAAGGCAGAGAATCTTAAAAGCAGCAAGAAAAAGACCGTTCCCTACAAGGGAACTCCCATAAGACTGTCAGCTGATTTTTAAACAGAAATATTTCAGGCTAAAAGGGATTGCCATGAAATAGTCAAAGTGATGAAAAGCAAGGACCTTACAACTAAAACTACCTACTTAGCAAGGTTAACATTTAAAATTGAGAGAGAAATAAAGAGCTTCCCAGACAAGAAAAGCTAAATCACCACCAAACCAGTATTACAGGAAACGTTAGACTTCTTTAAGGAAAAAAAAAAAGTGGCACCTAAATGTGTATAATTAAATGGTAATAAATATATACATATCAAAATAACCACTTTAACTGTAAATGGATTAAATGCACCAAGGAAGAGGAACTGGGTAGCTGAATGAATAACAAAACAAGACCCATATTCATGCTGCCACAAGAGACCCATCTCAGACTGAAAGACCCACGAGACTGAAAATAAAGGAATGGAAAAAGATATTTCATGCCAATGAAAGTTAAAAAAAAAAAAAAAGCTGGGATAGCAGTACTTATATCAGACAGAATGGACTTTAAAGCAAAGAGATCAGTCCAGCACGAGGACATAACCCTTATCAGCATTAGGTCCCCAACAGAGAAGCACCTAAATATATAAAGCAAATACTGGTGGACACAAAGGGGGTTACCGCAGACACAGCAGGGACTTCCTTAACTCCGTGTCGACTTCAGCGGGGAGATATTCCGGACGGAAGGCCGGCTAGAAACAGTACATGCTCACGGGAGGGGAGTGGGGATGGCTGGGGTGGGGGAAGAAGGGAGACAACCATACTGAACCACAATTAAAAAAAAAGAAAGAAAGAAAGAAAGAAAGAAAGAAAGAAAGAAAGAAAGAGAAAATCAACGAGAAAACAGCGGCCTTAAATGACACTAGACCAGATAGATTTAATTGGTATCTTCGGAGCATTTCACCCCAAAGCAACAGAATGTACATTCTTTCCAGGTGCACATGGAACATTTTCTAGGACACACCACATGTTAGGACACAAAACAAGTCTCAATAAGTTTAAGAAGACTGATTTCATAGCAAGCATCTTCTCCAACCACCATGGTATGAGTTACTTATCCACAGAAGCGTAAATGATAGGATATCGGGGTTCCTGGCACACAACAGGTGCTCAGTACGTTATCGATAAGGCTGCCACACCCAGAATGAGCCCCGGAGGTTATGAGTGGGTTTTATCCCCCTTCCAGGCATACAAAAAATGTTCCTTTGGCATTTGCTGGCTGCCTGGCGGAGCGGCCAGAACTGAAGGGCCCGCCTTGTAGTTGCCAGCACAGAGCCCCCGGCCTCCGCAGGGCCCTGCCAATGGTGGCCGCCCCAGAATTCTCTCCTCACCGGGCATGAGGAGGCAGGAAGGGACGTGGGGGCAGCGAGCCCCTGGATTCTGTGACAATTGGCTCCCTGGTCTCGGGCAAATGATTTCGACCTCTGTGACGTTCCATCTTCCCATCTGCCAAACGCGGATAAACGAGGGTGGCTCAGCCGGCTGCGCAGCTCGGGCAAGCGTGGTGCGGGCTGCCTCCGAAGGCGGAAGTGAGAGCGTTTTGGAAAATGAACATGCTGACAAAGATCCCCCACCATCGGTCACCTCTGAGAGGCGGGCAGAAACCAGGCGGCTTCAGAAGGATTTTCACTCCACCTACTTCGTGCATCTCTGCCCTTGTGCACGCAGGACTCGGGAACACGCCGGGGCCTCTGCTCTTCGTCCCAGGGCCTGGCACTACTGTGCCTGGCACTGCTGAGTGAATGCAGTGCAAGAGCAAGGACTCGGGCAGGGCAGGGAGAGCCACCCAGCACCTCTGACCCTGTCTGTGCCGATGCTCTGGTCCCGCCCTGGGAGAAACGCAAAGCCAGAGCGGTTACGGGCCTATTCCGGACGATCCAACGCGGTGATGGAGCACCGCTGCCAGCAGCATCCTGGCACCCGCGAGGCTTCGGAAGCAGTCTACAAGTGCCAGCGGTGGTAACAGACCGCTCTGAACCGGGGTGCGCCCGGTGACCAGCGTGCTTGCAGGCCTGCCACAGATCGTCTCCCTGAAGCCTCCGTCACCACTGTGAGACGGGCACTGTGACTAGCCTCACTTCACAGGCAGGAGGCCAAGGCACAGAGAGGCGCCTCTACCCCTTCTCTGCCCTCCCTGCTTCCTGCAGCCGGAGGCCTCTCTGGGCCAGGGCTCCACCCCTTCTCACCAGGTGGGACCCTGTGCCCACACCCATAGGTGGGGAAATAATAACGCTCCAATGTCAAGGCGGCCCAGCACCGCAGCCAAAAGCATGGACGCCTGAGCTCCATGCGCTGGGATCAAATCCCAGTACTGCCATTCAGCTGCTGTGTGACCATAGGCATGTAGCCTAGCCTCTCTGAGCCTCGCTTTGTTCCTCCACAGCAATGGGAACAATAATGAGTGTGCCCACCTGCTGGGCGTCTGGGAGAATGCAGTAAGATACAGCCACATCTGGGGGGTGGCTAGGGCAGGGCAGCGTAATGGGGGAAAATGGGAACAATTGTAACTGAACAACAATTTTCCAAAAAGATACAGCTACATCTAACACAGTAGTGTTGTTACTAAAACCCAGACTGGGCTGTGCAACCAGCACCTCGTGGTCTTTCTTCAGAGAAGAAATGTTCACTGCAGCCCCCTCTCGCCTTTCCAGGCCTCTGGGTCAAGGTCTTTCCTGGGAGCGCCCCGCCACCTCCGAGCGGGAGGAACTCGCATCGACCTCGTCTGGTCAGGCTGTGGACGGAAAACGTGCCTGTCTGCGGATCGAACGCACTTTCCCACGCGGTAAACTCGCGCAGCACCTTCCCTGTAATCGCTTCAGAAAAAGCTAACCGTCAGATGACTCCAAACACTCACCATACAGACTCTTCTCACCACTGAAGTTTACCATATCTGCGCTACTCGATGGGCCAGGTCCTTTTAATTGTTTAAGAGCAGAACGACATCGTTTGCTGAAGATGCAGCGCCAGAGAATCAGAGACTCCTCATCTGGCCTCTCTCATCCCGCAGGAAACAAGGAGGCCCCGGAGCTGGCTCTCCCGCTCAGCCTCCTTCTAATTAGCGCCGAATAACAAAAGTACACCAGTAGCACCTCTTCTCCCAACTTTTCTAACAGCCTGTCAGAGACTGAACAGTGTGAAAAACAGCTCTGTGCATGAGCGACTTTGTCATTTTTTCCGTTCAGATAAAACGATTTCACTGTAGGAAAACGGGCCCGGGGTGGGAGCCGGGAGGTGCGGGGCAGGCAGGGGGACATGGGGCAGGCAGGGATTTCACCTCGCGGATTCGGGCTAGCTGTGCGACCTCGAACAGGGCCCCTTCTTTCCAGAAGGCAAGCTCCCTGTTCCGGAGCAGTACCTGCGCCTGGCGGGTCATGCCTGGAGCCCGGGAGGGGCCACCCCCTCCGCGCCCCAGTGAGCGGGGAAGGTCTCGGGGAAGCTGGGGTTTAGTGACAGGCAGCTGCAAAGGGATTCGGGCACCACCTGCACCGTGCAGGTCTGTCTTCTCGAATCTTCTCAAGGAGAAGATGGGGACTGACATCGGGACCGCACTTTACTCTGAAGAGAGGACCCCAAGAATTTACGTGGTTTTTCTGAGCTCATATGCCCAAGAAAGGTGCAAACGAGGAACCAGAAGCTGTTATTCTCCCGTGTTCTTCCCCACCCCCGTCAGTGGATTTCAGGGCGGGGCTGGGGTGAGGATGCAGTGCCAGACACTGCCTTCCAGGCAGGGTCGCCACATTTAGCAAAGAAAATTCAGGATGCCCCGGCGAATCTGAATTTCGGATAGACAGAAAGTAGTTTCTAAGCCTGTTCCAAGTAGTGCGTAAGACGCCCTATAGGAAGTTCATCTGAATTTTTATATCTGAATTCAATTTGAACCAGGTATCCTATATTTGACCTGGCAACTCTACCCCAGAGGACGTTTGGCAACATCTGGAAACGTGTGCTCTTGTCATGACTTGGGAGGTGGAAGGAGAGGCTGCTGGCATCCAGGGCCAGAGGCCGGGGGTGCTGCTCGATATCCCAAAACGCACAGCAACGCTTTCTCCTGCCCAGATCATCAACAGCGCCCGTGTCGAGAGACCCTGTACAAAGGGACGCGGCGCTCACCGTCTCGGCGTTGAAGATACAAAGGCGGCGGCAGTTCGTGGACAAGCTCAGCAGACTCACGTGGGCATCTGTGTGAACACGCTGCCCACCGTCAGCAGTCAGTGAGACAGGAAAGAGGGAGGCACAGCCACGGCCACCGCCCCCCCTGAACGGGACCCTCACTAGCTGGGCTGCGATTTGGAAATGCTCAGGGGAAGCTAAGGGGCATCTGTGGGCTGGGTTTCAGCACCCACTCCCGGGCAGGCTGAGATAAATACGATCTGCTGATCCTCCCTGGGGAAAGGAGAACATGAAAAGGAAACCAAAAGGTTGTGCTTTTCTATTTGTTGTCGAAATCTCCAAGAGAACGGCTCCAAGAATGAATCACCATGGGCTGGGGAACGTGCCCCGGCCGCTCCCCGCTGCACTCATCGCAGGCCGGGTGTCAGGATGGAGGTGCTGCGCCTTGTCTCAGGGCCTTGCCGTACAGGGGAGGTGGCGGACGAGCGCGGCCGGGTCCTCCCTTCCTGCCCAGCCCACCTGGCCGGCTCCGCTTTGGGGAAGAACGAGGCAGCCAGCTTCTTGGGCTGGGTTGGCGTCCCTGTCCCGAGGGCTGAAGAAATGTTCATCGCGTCTCCAATCAGACCTGCTAACTTTGCCCCGCGTTTCCCGACGTGCAGCTGCCTCATGTCGTGGCCTGGCCTGCGACGCCGGGGACCAGAGCCACAGGCTCTCAGACGGATGGAGCCGTCCCTGGGCTGCCCTTCTTAGTGAGGGTTTTTATTGCTCCGGGTTTTTGTTTTCTGCCGGGTTGTGTTCGAGGAGGGCAGGCCGGAGGGATGTACTGGGTGTGTGTGTGTGTGTGTGTGTGTGTGTGTTGCAGATACGTAGCTTTCGACTTTGAAGTTCAAGACCAGTTGTAAATTCCTTGAAGTCAGTCCTATCCCCTTTTACATCAGCATGTTAACAAGCTCTGGAAGACTGACAGAGCTCACAGGGAAGCGCAGCTGCGTCGGTCCTGCAGCCGGGGCTTTAATGCAAACCAGAGCGGGCCCAGCGCTGCCGCCCGTGTTTACAAATGCAGCAGGAAGGGCCGCTGCCCCGTGATGAGACCGTCCACCGCGGGCGCGCGCGGGAGGGCGCCCCAGTTGGGTTTAATTAGGAGAGGAAATGCCACAACGCTCTAAATGCCTTCCCCAGTGGAAACCTTTGCACCAGATGCAGTTCCACCATAAAGATGGAGGAAGAAAAAAACAGAAGAAGAGGAGAGCTTTCCCCAGGAATGTGTTCAATGGGAATCTAGGTCTTCGTCATGAGCGCAACCAAGGGAGTCAGGTGGGGGGTTCCTTGCGTGGGCATCACGTGACATTTTACGTGTGGCCGGAAAGGAGAGGGCGCTGGACGAACGCACGCCGCAGCTCTGCACGCACGACGTGGAAGAGACGCCCTGGGCGGAGGGAACCGAGGTGTGAGGTCTTTTCGCCACACACCAAGTGCAAAGGAAGGGTCTTCCCCCGCGAAGGTCACAGAGCCCCCCCCCCCGCTCGCTGTCTGTCTGTGCGCACGCGGCAGGTCTGATGCCGCTGGAGGAGCGCAGAGATGTGTAAAAGATGTGAGGTGAGTACCATGGCTGCAGAAGTTAAAGGTCAAAATTTAAGCAAGACCCACGATGCGGTTTCCAGAAGAACTCGTTCGACTCTGTTTGAAGCTCTTGCTCAAATGAGCCGACCTTTAGACACGTGCTTTCCTGGCCAAAGTGCACCCGGGCTAGACAAGACAAAAGGTCGCTGTGCCCCCCAACAATGGCCTGTCCACCCCCTGCCACCCCACCTCATCGCACTCTTACCTTTGCTGCTTTCTGTCCCCTAACAGGAAATGATGTCCAGGGCACCTCCCCCACTTCAGAAGGGGCTTCACGGAACGTGGTTGATTTTTATTTTGATGGGATTGCAGAAAAAATAAATAAGTAAAAGATAAACACTGATGACGAATGTATACTTTCCATGCCGTCCAACCTTAGCCAGCACATGTTGAATTTTCACGCACCCTTGGAGTTGATTGTTACCAAAATTCCATGTGCACCTGGTTATAGGACCAAAATACTCCACCGGGAAGATAAACAACGGCAGCGGAGATTCGAGTTCATTGGAACCATCTTGCTGAGCAGGGATCTCATTCGAGGGGTTTGAGAGGGGAACTTCGGCGGGCATCTCCCTTTGCCCGGCCTCTGAGATAGCAGGGGCGAGTGGTCAAGCTGGGACGCCTGGTCAGGCGGCTGTGGAACAGGTCTGTCCCACACTGGTGGGGTGACCAGAGACCACACATTTGAAAGGGTGGTGACAAAGGATTATTTTGAAGACTCAGTGAGGGCCTACGTGGAGTCCTTCCCACGGCCAGCCTCTGAGGGAGTGCCCAGTAAGTGGCAGTGACTGCAAGGCAAGCCACCCAGACTGCTGGACAGTGACCGAGTCCACGGATGTTCGTCAAGATCGGACTTTCTGGAAAGAAAGCCATTTTGAGGTGTCCGGAACCTGGAGGGGAGTCTAACTCTTCCACGCCTTGGGTTCTGAGTGATGAGTCCGGGGAGCCAACTGGGGGCTACGCACGTGACCGGGAATCGGAGGGGGCTATTGGCGCTCCCGCGGCCTCCTCCCGCCCAGCACAGAGCTCCTTTCCACCGTGTGTGGAACACCTTCACTGAACTTGGTGTTGTACAAGTCTTGCATGCGCACAATACAACTCTCAAAGCACTTTAGAAGTATGAAAGATCTCTCCCGCTGCGTGTTTTAACCCCAGACCTCCAGGACCGCCCCCGCGGGGGGGGGGCAGCGCCCCTCTGGACCATCCGCACTCTCGCGGACGTGTGCGCAGTGCTGCCGACAGCGTGGGCGGGGGCGCCGCCCCGTCCCCTCTCGCAGCTGGCACAGCCCTCACGTGCGCGCACGAATCTCCCCCTCGTTTCTAACAGACTTCATTTTTTAGAACAGTTTTAGACTTACAGAAGAATTGCGAAGAAGACCAGAGAGTTCCCATACTCCCCGCGCCCAGTTCCTCCCGCCAGCAACTGATGCTGCTCCCGTCCCCCGCCCCCCCCCCCCACGGTAAGTAAGCGGGTGCTGATGCGCGCTGTAAACTGGAGGCGCGTCTTACTCAGGTCGCCCTGGCTTTTCCTGGGGGTCCGCTTCCCAGTCCAGCGTCCCACCCGGGACGCCATACGACATGCAGCTGGCATGTCCCCCTAGCTCCTCTTGCCCGTGGCATTTTCTCGGATGTCCCTTGTTTTTGACGGCCTTGGCAGCGAGGAGGAGGACTGGTCAGGCCCTTGGTAGAGCGCCCCGCCGTGGCGACTCGTCTGGTGTTTCTCTCATCACTGGAGGGGTGCTGGTTGCTGGGGAGGAGGGCGGCGGAGAGGAAGGGCCCTGCTCATCCCCTCCTGTCGGAGCACAGGCCGCCCGCCTGACACCGCCATCGGTGACCGTGAGCACCTGGCTGGGTCTGCTTTATGTTTAAACAGCTGCAAAGTGTTCCTTTGCTGGGAAGTAGAATCGTTTTTCTCAGCTACTTGATGGTTAATGTGTACATACATAATAGACACATGCATGATACATACGTTTCTACACGCACACGCACACACACACCTGACGCCGTGGCACAGTGCACATTCTCACACCTACCATCTTTGCTCGATATTTCCAAGGCTCCTAAGACATGATTCCTGCAAGTCGATTGCGCGGTTTTGCGGGATAAGCGTCCTTTAAATTTGGCCAGACCCTGCCAAACCGCCTTCCGGAAACAGTGTTCCAGGCGGTGGACCCCACGGACAGGTGCCCGGTCTCCACAGCTTCCCAACAGCGCTCTCTGCCATCTTTCTCGCCTTGGTCAGTGTCACGGGGGAAATACACGTGTTACCTGCTGAGTCTGATGGCGCTCCTGGAATTCGACTACTTACTTGGCTGGTACACCCAAAGCCTCTCGATTCCGGACAAGACTACGTTATCGGAGCCAGACCCCAAAGAAAACCTGCTTGATATTCCATCTACCTGGGAAACTGGAGGAACGCAAGAACTCAAATCAAACTGCACTTTTAAGGGAAGAAGCCCAGAGCATCGGATGCCTGTGCTAAGCGTCTCCGCCCCCCCGACGAGAGGATGCTGTGCACAGACTCGTCTGAGCTTTCTTCGTCGGCCTCGATGGCTGCAGCTCGTCTCCACCTTTGAAATTAGTTCCCGTCTGAAAGGCTTCTATCTTGGAAACCAGGCCCAGCCTTGACGTGGGGAGACCTGGTTTTCAGTGTGTGCGGCCTCTGCTCTGGTCGAAAATTTATACAAATCACAGGGAACCAGTCCTTTCAAAATTGAAGGTTGACAACTATTTACATGCTGAATGAGAGCCAAGCTATATCCACTTTTAAATGTTTACGTCGACTCGACAGCTGCACCAAAGCAAAGGCAACGTGGGCACCCTGAGGCCTGAGCCCGGAGATCGCCAGCCCCTGCCGCCGTGGGCAAACAAAGTTCAGTGCTCCGCCGCGGCCCCAGTCCGGGCCTCCTGGGTCATTGCTCAGGCTGGAAGAACACCCACCGCCATCGCCCACTTCCCGTGGTACTTTCCTTGACAGCCCTTCCTGAATAAGATGCATCACACCGAGCGTGTTCACTTGTTTGTGTGGTCACAGTCTGCGTCCCTGCCGGAACAGAAGCTCCACGAGGGCAGGGACTTTGTTCCGTGCCCTTGCGTGCCCTGGGACGCAGGGCCCGGCACCTACCCGGGGCCCAAGAACCCCGTGCCCTCCTCCCATCGCTTCGCCACTCCATCGCCAGGCCTTCTTTCCGAAGGGCGCCAGCGCCTCGAAGCTCTCCCGCTCCGCTCCAGTACTCCCAGCGGCTCTCGGTAAATCCCAGCTCCCGAGCATGCTCTGGGTCCGGTGACACCTGACCCTGGCTCCACCTTCAGGGCCATCGCGCTCCTTCACGTGCTCCAAAGGCAGGGAGTGTCTTTGGTTCCTCGAAGATGAGAGGCACGCTTGCTTCGGGACCCCACTGCTGCGCGGGCCAGCCCGGCCTCACCTGGCGATGCCAGCGAGGTGGCCCCTCTGCCGCAGCGCCCTCCCTGCACCCCTCTTCCGCGTCTCCCGATGGGCCTCTGTCTCCCCTGGTCCCTTCATCCTCCCCAAGTAGTCAGGGTCAATGGGCGGGGGTGCGGGGTGGGGGGGGTAGGTAGGGCCAGGGGATGTTTCTCTGGGACAAACCTGAGCCGCGTGGGAGGCGCACACAAAACGTGGAGATCAGGAGTAAGACCCGGACTCGGCCAATACGCAGCAGCCACTCTTGAAGGCTCTCTGAGCCTGTCTTCCCTCACCTACAAAATGGGGACAACGGTCTCTTTCTTGTAGGATTATTAAGATTAGGCAGTTTGGTCTTTTCGGGGGGGATAGGAGTAGGTACTTATTTACTTTAAAAACTCCTCACCTGAGGATATGCTTACTGATTTGAGAAGAAGAAAGAGGGGGAAGGGCGAGGGGGGAGGAAGAGAAACATCAAGCTTGGTGGCCTCCCACGTGCGCCCCAAATGGGGATGGAACCTGCAACCTAGGTATGTGCCCTGAGCAGGAGTCAAACCCACCACCCTTTGGGGTACAGGACAGTGCTCCAACTAACGGAGCCACCCGGCCAGGACTTCAGGTATTTGTTTCGAAACACCCAATACATACGGTGATGGTGAACATCCTCCCGGAGGGCTCATTACAACCCGGACCCCCATCTTGGTTCTGAGCTAAGCAGCTGTTACTTCGTGGCCACCAGCACCCATTCCCCCATTGTCCATATTCTGGTAACAGACCCCGCCCCCATGACACATGACTCAGGCAAGACCACTCAGAGTGGCTGATTTTGTGGGCTCACCATTGGTTCAGAGAGGTGCATGGGATCCAAGCGGAGCCCGTTAGAGTCCTTCCTGGGGCGTGAACAGCCGGCTGGGGAAGGGAAGCTCTGTTTCCAGTCCCAGGGCACACCGGATCTGGCTGCAGGGACTCTTCTCGACGGGTGACAGAGGCACCGGGAGAGGCCCGACGAGGAGGAGGAGGATGGGGGACCGCGCAGTAGGGTGAGCTCCACTCCAGCTCCTCCTCTCTCGCCTGTTCTTCCCCGTCTTCGCGCTCCACAGTCAATGTTCCCGTCCCTAAGCCAGTATGCGGCGTGTGGCACAAATAACGCCCCTCCTTTATTGCAGAATCTTCTATTACCAAATCATAAGCATGTCATTCTGTAACGTAACACTATCGCACTCAAACACACCCTACGCCATTTTAGGTGAGATGTTCAAATTAAAGCTGTAAATTATTACACCCCTATTGTGACCCTGCCAACCACGCTCGGGCAGGCCTGACTTCCGATGGACCCTGCGGGTGTCCCTTGGGTAATGCAAGCGTTTACCGCGTTCACGACACGCACGCCCCGCAAGGCCCCAAACCCCTGTCATGTCAACCAGGTCACCCCGAGACTCAGCTTTCTCATCCTTCTAACGGGTCGCAATTCTGAATTCTAACTGGGACTCTGCAAAGGTTCCCGGATAGGAGCTGGGACTCGGGTCCACCTAAAATTGGTATTAATTGGTCATAAGATCCTAAAAGCCCATATGTCACTTTCAAGACCTGTCTTGTTGAGTTAAGGGGGTGGACAGGAACGTTTTTCTTCCTCGTGAACAACTGAGTGGCACTAGGATGCTTTGGGACACTCGGTTTTACCGCTCCGGCCGAAGCCTGGGTTGCCTTTTCGCCCTGTGCTCCAATCACCTTTGAGCGCACGTTCCGCAGACAAGCCGCCCCCTGGCCGCCGTCTGATGGGTCCATCGATTACTGAGAGGGCAGCGGGGAGGTCTTCGGCCGTCACTCTGGGTGAGACGGGAGTCACGGGGCGGAAGCGACATGTCAGGAATCGCCTGCAGCGTGCAAAAAGGCCTCTCCGGGTGCTTTGCGGAGACCAGCCTGGGACGTGGAGGGGCGGGGACAGGGTGCCACAGGGGCAAAGCTGGGAGACTAGTGGGAGGGACTGGAGCGGCCCAGGCGAAGAAGGAGGCTCTGACCAGTCAGAGGAAGTGATGGCAAGTGGCGGGGTTCCGCACGCGGGTCTCAGCAGGGCTGGCAGAATTTGCCAAAGAACCAGGTGCGGGATGCAAGCTACTGAAAGGCACCAGGAAAGACTTCATATTGCTGGTAATTATTAAAGGGACACAGGAGTGTCTGCTTTGTTCACTCCTGTATTCCTGACACTGAGCACAATATTGAGAACAGTGTAATACAGCAAATGTGTTACGAATGTCCTTTTGCTTTTTGCTGCCTGGAATGCAGATGTGATGGCTGGAGCTCCAGCAGCCACCCTGATCATCAGGTGATGTAGTTCAGTTGTCACAACTGGAAATGGGGGGTGGCTACTGGTGGGTAGAGGAAAGAGATGCCACCCAACATCCTACAATGCCTAGGACAGCCCCACGACAGGGAATTATCCAGCCTCAAATGTCGATAGTGCCAAGGCCGAGAAGTCCCGAGGGAGACAAATAAAGGCATAAATACAATAGAGTGACATGTCTATAGTGAGAACAGCCCAGGAGACAGGGGACAGGGGGTGAGGGGGTGGATGGCACACAGGAGAGGCCCTTTGTCAGTGATGTCTGTGCTGAAACCAGAAGAATGCATAGTGCTGGTGGGCAAAGAGGGACCAAAGAGGGTGCGGCGGGCAGACGAAACGGCATGTGCAGAATCCAGAGACGAGAGGGCCGGTTTCCGTGGAGGAGCCAGAGGTGACTCAGTGCTGCTGGAGTGGAGAGGACAAGGGACGGACGGAAGAGACGAGGTCAAAGGAGGATGACAAAGGCCCGGTCACGTGGAGCGTGTCCTTAAGGAGCCTGACTCAGTTCCACCGCGAGCCCCGGCAGGCTCTGAAGCAGGCGAGTCATGAGATCGGATCCGCTGTGTCGAAAACCAGGCGAGGAGACCCTTTCGGAGGTAGTCTCGGCTATTCGGCAATACTTAAAGACCGCAAGGTGGGCGCAGGGGGTCTCGCACCTTCAGTCTCTGACCCCCTTCCTCCTGCTCCGCTGTTGCTGCTGTTGGGGCCCAGACCATGTTTTGTTGTTTTGTTTTGCTCTGAATGCACATTAGATGCATCCGACAAGACACCGGACCTCCCTTCCCCTGGGGCAGCATCTGACTAAGCCCCGGAGGCTTTTCAGTTCTCCTGGGAGGAGCAGGGAACGGGGAGGGCACTCCCAACAGCCCCTCCAGGGTGCCGGAGCCCAGACTGCCCCTGCCCCCGCTCCAGGCCCCTCTGCAGCCTGGCTGGGCCTGTCGCTAAGCCCGGCCCCTCACGAGGCCCCGGCCTCAAGAACAAAAGCCCCAAACCATTTCCAGTAACACAATTTCATGCTCCCAGATCTTTCGCCACCCCGGAGCCTTTTCATTCCGAAAAGAGCATGTTCTTGGGGAAAGACACAACAAAGTTCAGCATTTCTGTTTCGTTCCAGGAAGTGCTTTGAAGAGTCCCAGCCCCCCTTCTGACAACTGTGCTTCCTTTGTGAGCCACTGCCACCAGACCTAATTGCCTTTTACTCCTCAGAAAAATCAGTTTCCTCTGCTGAAAACTTAACAAATTATTAATCCTGCCCCCTCCCTCGTCCTTTCTATTCCCACATGCTATTCTATTCTATTCTGGTTTGCTCCTGCCGCGTACTCTCTGAAGCCGAGTAACTGGGCTTGGGGACGGACGGGAAGGAACGGACAGAGCGATGGCGGGCGCGTCATGCTGTCCGTTTCAGGCCCCTTTCTAGAGTCACCCAGCGCATCGCCTGCTGCTGTCTCAGGGCCCTTCTCACAGTGGGGAAGACTGCGTCACCTGGGCGCGCGAGGTCCTGGTTACAGGTGTGGCCTCTGGAGTTGGGGGCCTGGGCTCAGATCCACGCCCTGCTACTCACCAGCTGCGTTTGTGTGACCTGGGCAAGTTGCCGCACCTCTCGCAGCCCCGGGCCCCTACACGGGGATAGCGCTGACCAACCTGCAGAGCTGAGTTTCTGTGCAGACTGAACGAGGTGCCAAGGGAAAGCACTTGGCTCCTGGCAGGCAGTGCGAGTCCCTTCGCTCCGTTCTTTGTGGTTTAATTCTGTGTGTGTGTGTGTGTGTGTGTGTGCAAGCTGAGCCAATGTCTGATTTACTCACCTCATTCTTCTTAATCCCTCGCTTGGCCCAGTGGCCCACATGGTGCCAGCAGTAAGGCAACATTTATTAAATGAACAAATGATTCTACAGCAAGAGTGGATCTTTTTCTAACGGAAACGACTTTGGACTTGACTTCGAGGAGCAGCCCAGATGAGCACAAATGGTCAGACAATGCACTCTTCTGCAGCGTGCGGATTCTGTGCCGTGAGTACACGGAACACGTGGAGCACGTGGAACACGAATGTGGGGAGAGTGTGGGTATTAAGTGGGGGGCGTGCCCCCTCTTCCTGGGAAAAGGACAGTGGTGGGCAGAGCCCGACCCGAAAGGTGGTCATACCTCACAAGGGAGGCTGAATGGCAAGTGGAGACTTGTCCCTGTGCCTTAACCTGGTGAACCTCCCAACCTCCACCTCTGACGTCTTCCCCTCCGAGTGGAAGATGGGGAGGTGGCTGGAAACCTGAGTGAGGGGCTCCCCCTGCCCCCCCCGCCCCGCCCCTGCCAGCACACAAAGTGACTGCACAACACACCCACCAGCCTTGAAGTGCGGGAAGAAAGCCTTCGTCACCAAACAGACTGTTCCGCTGAGGGGAGGTCTGTGGGGGGGGCAGATGCGCATCGGAGCAGCCTCAGGGGGCGGGGAAGGACGCGGCACCCGCTGCCCTTCCCGGGCTGTGCCCCCTTCCTCCCGGCTCGGGTCAGCAGTGATAAGGGCCCCAGAGAACAGGTGGGGGAGGACCCGGGAGAGCAGTCAGCGCCTGGGGCAGGCCTCGGAGGCGGTTAAGCAGGGACTGCGTGTCCCCTCTCTGAGTCGACCCCTTTAATTTATCGGCCACTGTGTGCAGACGCCAGGGACAGCGTTCCCTGCACGGGGTGTGACGGGGAGGAACCTCGGGCCGCTCCCACGGCCTGTGGGAACCTCAGCGGGTCGGCTGGGGCAGGGTCAGGCTCCAGCAAGAACAGGCAGGGGTCGGCACGGGCCCGCGAGAATGCTGCAGAGCCTGGCCAGGAGCAACCGTCCTCGCCCCTCGCCCCTCGCCCCAGCCCGTGGTGCCCCGGTGGCCTCCTCCCTGCCTTGGACACTCACTCTGTCCTGGGCGAAACCACCGGGTTTCGAACTCTTCACCCTGGGCCGCCCCCACCATTCTACCGAGCAGTAAGACGTTCATCCTCTTTCTTCCAAGAGGCACAGGCAGCGAAAAGCAGAGAGGCTCGGCGAGCTTAGGACGTGATTTGGGTAAAGGTGCGAAGACACTTTGTGACCAGAGACGCACGTCGTGCGGCAGGAATTTTCCCCGGAGGGATTCAATGAGTGTTAAGGTCACCGGGCCAGAGAGGGAGAGGCAGACTCCAGAGGTCGAGTCTAGCCGAAGGGTGTTCAGCATTCTCAGAGGCAGGGGGGCTGGGCGGGGCCTGTCTTAGAGAGGACTCTCCTCAGTGCAGGACAGGGCAGGGTCCCGGGGGTCGGTAGGCAGGGCAACACAGCCCCAGGTTCCGGGGAGCAGCGAGCAGGCCCCTTGGGGAGGAGTCACTCTTTCTGCCACAGTGACCGGAGCCTGCGGGCCTGTTTCCCCAGAGCCCCGCTGGAGGACTTGCACTGTGCTCCCTGGTCTTCCCTACTGACCAGGAGCCTCCTCCTTCTGTCCCTTTCTCTGGGCACAGGGGGAGAGTCTGCGCCCCAGGCACCTCAACAAGCCTCCACTGGGAGGACATCCATGCCCATTCTCAGCTCCTCCAGCTCCACCCACAGATGGGACCGCAGTCTTACGCGCCAAGGGACCTCGGCTGGGGGGTCGGGGCGAGTCCCTGAGATGAGCAGCGGAGGGAACCGAGGCCTGCTTGCCCCCGCCATGGTGAGCAAGTGCCCGCACCTGAGCCGCCCTCTTCCCTCGAAGCCGGCAGAGAGGGGAACCCCGGGGGCGCGGGGAATCGCGCACCAGCAGCCATCCCTGCAGCTGTCTCTGTGGCTTCTAGTCCTCTAACGAGCAAAGTGACACGACACAGTCCTGAGCCTGGAACTCCAAAGCCCATGCAGGTCACGAAGTCCCCTCACTGCAGAGTACTAATGGTTTTTTCACAAGGCAAAAACAACTCTGACACGTCTCAGGTTTGGGAGTGTGATTCCACGCTCCCCTCTGAAGCCAGCGGGGCTGCAAGAGCACACGTGACCAGACAGGACCCTCCCCTGAGGAGAGGTCTCAGGAGGCCCCCGCTGCTCTTCGGGTAGACAACTGCATCCCCAGGGCGCTCTCTGCGTGCACCCGCGTGCGCCCCGACTCGGCCTCCCCCCCCCTTATCCGGTGGAGTGGGCAGCAGCCTCTCCCTGCACTCTGCAACGGTCAGGTCTGCCACCCGCCCCCGCTCTGAGGCCCCTCCCCCCTCGGCCCCCTCCCAAGCTGCTCTCTCTCCACTGACACTCACTTCCCACCCTCCCTGAGACCCCCCAGTTCCTCAAGCACGCTGTGCTTCCACCCAGCCTCAGGACACTCGCACAGCCTGTTCCCTGGGCCCACACGCCCTTCCAGTCATCAGTCGCCCGGCCGACCAGAGGTCGTGCTGCAGAAACCATCCCGGCCCACGGCGAGGCGGGCTCCCTGTGCCCCCTATCCACGGGAGAGCCTCCCGGGCGGCCTCTCGTTTGGCACCGGTCTCCACTGGGTCCCGGCCGGATGCCACAAGGGCCGAAGACGGGCCCCACTGTCACCGCTGCATCCCAGGGCCGGCACAAGGAGGCGTGACTGCTGCGGTGAGGAGAGGGGGAGCTCTTTGGGGGGCTGGGGGGTGCTGTGAGCTGAGTGCCAACTTTTCCTCCTGCAGCGAGTCCCATGGAGCTCCACATGGAAGAAGCGGCCTCTCTATCCATCAGCGTCACTCAAAGCTCTTTAGCACCAAAGCACCCGGATGCCCACCAGTGCCAAGCACAGCACTGGGCTCCAGAGAGATGCGGTGGGGACAGGCGCGGCCCTGGTCTCAGGGGGCCGATGGTCCAGTGGGGAAGGACAGACTAAAGGGATAAATGTCCATGTATATGTAAAACTGCAAGTTGTGACAGGGGCTATGGAAGACAAATGAACAGGGACAAGGCATGTTAGCCATCGGATGTCAGCACAGGCCTCTCTGAGGCGGCGTGCGTCGGTCCGCCAGAGAAGCGTCGGACCCAGGTGGGGCCAGGAGCACTAGCAGACAGCATCGTCCACAGGCGGCAAACGAGGCAGGCCCGGCGAGGTTCGGCAGTCTGTATGAGCAGAGACAGGGTCCGCACGCAGGCCGTCGGCCCCACGGGACCCCTGGGGAGGAGGGCCCCGGGCCCGTGGCTCAGCAGGTGCAGAGGCCTGAGCATCGGGGGTTGGCGGCAGCCTCCCCAGCACTGCCTGCGCAACCGGCCCGGAGCCGACGAGGCAAGGCCTCCTCTCGGGTTGGAAGGCAGGGGTCCTGCTGGTCCAGGAGCAGTCAAGGCCCTTGGCACCACGGAACGGAGGGGGCAGGGGGTCGTTACAAATGGGGAAACTGAGGGCTGGAGAGGAGACTTTGCCCCTGGAGAGTTGGGAGAGGTGGGTCCCGACCTTCCCATCTATCCGCTCCTCTCGCCCAGCCAGCTGCTTCTCTCCCGCCTTGTTCCCACCACTGCACTGCCCCCCACCGACCCCGAGAGGAGCCTGAAGAGGTTCCTCGATCACTCCGCCTGGATTCGGGAGACCCAGGCGCTGACGGCCGCCCGAGCTCACCCTGCCCCTGGTCCCAGTCCCACGGGGCTTTCCCCAGCTGTGACCATGGACTCCGAACACCCACACATAGTCACCACTCTGAGTGCGTCTGCGTGTGTCCGTGAGTGTGCATGAGGGACCCTGAGTGTGCGTGCGCATGCGTGTGCTGCACGGCCCTGCGACCCACGACCAAGGGCTCAGGTGTGAATGGGCCCATGATCGATCGACCCAAAGGGAGAGAAGACACAGCCTCCTGTCCTGCCAGGGCCTGGCCCCCAGGAATCCGAAGCTGTAAGGAGGGTGCCTGGGAAGGGGGGGCGCTCTCCTCTCCCACTGCAGCCGCCTCGCCGGAGGTTTCGCCCCTCAGTGAGAACGCGGTTGCCTTGGGACTGACCCCACGGAAGGTGAAGTGTTGTTTTCTGAACCACGATTGATCAAATCACCTGAGCCTTCCCGCCCCCATGACTTCCTAACTGCAGAAAAGCCGGCTTTTCTGGAAGGGGCAGCGTGAGCTCCGCTCCAGTGGAGACAACCGTCACGACTCTGACGAGCAGGGTTTAAATAAGCAAAATCCCGGAACGGGCCCCAGAAACGGGACTGAGAAAACACGAGGGCCCCAGGTGGGCAGAGCTGTCAATCACAGGTGCCCGCTGCGCACCCACAGGGGCGGCGTCTGCGGGGAGGGAAAGGCCGGACCACTGCTGGGTCACAACATCCACAGCGGGCGCGGGGCCGAGGGACGGGCTGAACCGTCGTCCGGCATCAGTGTCCCCTTCTGTGATGTGGGGGAGCCGGTCACTTCTCGGGGGGCTCTTCCGAGTCTTACAACAAATGTACAGAGAAGTGTGTGTGTACAGAGAAGTGTGTGTCCCTGTGTGTCTCCGTGTGTGTCTGTGTGTGTCCCCATGTGTATATCCCTGTGTCTCCGTGTGTGTCCATTTGTGTATGCCTGTGTCTCCATGTGTCCTCATCTGTATGTCCCTGTGCCTCCATGTGTGTCTCTGTGTATGCCCGTGCATTTCCGTGTGTCCCCATGTGTGCCCAGGTATGTACATCCATGTGTCCCGGTGCATCCACGTGTCTCCATGTGTCTCCGTGTATGTATGTCCCTGTGTGTCTCCATGTGTGTCCATGTGTGTGTCTCCGTGTTTTCATGTGAGTGTGTCCCCATGTGCGCATGCATACATCCAAGCCTCCACACCACACGCCTGGCCCCCACGAAGTCTTCATAATCCGGGATGACCGTCGTTTCTATCGGGAAAACTCAGCCGACACCTGCAGTCGCGGGTGGGAGCCGCTGCGTTTTCACTGATGCTCACTTTCCTCAATGAAAAGCGTGCCCCTGGGCGCCGCCCTAAGTCACGTGGCAGCTACCAGCTGCAAGGTGAAGACCTCGCCTGGGCTGCGTCTCCCCCAAGTCCACCGACCCCGGGGGCGCAGCCCAGCTGACCCCACTGGACACGCCCTCATCAGGCCCCGTCCCGCTTTCGCTGCCCGCTGTCGGCTCCTCTGCTCGGTCAGCACTTCCCCCTGCGGCCCTGCCCGAACCCGTGCGGGAGGCCCTGAGGACCCCTCCCCCACCACACGGAGCAGGTGGAGGGATCCTTCTGCGTCCCCACCGGCTGGCTGTCAGCGCTCCATCAGCTCAGAAGCTGGGGGGTTCGGGGGTCCCGGTGCTGTCAGGGCACAGAGCCTGCTGCCAAGGAGGGACCGCAGAGCCCAAAGCCACCGGCGGGGTCCAGCCCTGGCCCCCAGGGTCTGGCCAGTGGGCCCTTCCCTTTGGGGAAGCTCGGTGAGGGCCTCCCTTGCTCAGGTGAAAAGTGGTGCAGGTGAGTCAGCCTCATCCCGCGGAGAAGTCCTCCCTGCCGTCAGGGCGGCATTTCCCTAACTCCCTTCTTTGTCAAACGACTCTCTTCGAGAGCCTTGAGGTCTAGAAATCACACTTAAATATTTGGTTCCCTGCCATGAGCCGAGGAGAAAAACTTCTACTGACGGACACGCTGAGGAGCTATTCGGGGAATGTGTCCCCGCTATTCACCCGGCACGAATGTGCACAGGCCTCTCCCACTCACGCACTTTCAAGAAAGTAAAACAAATACTTGCCAGGGAGCCCCGAGCGCGCGGGCTGGGGGCAGGGATTAAGGTGTGGGCTTCACCAGGAAGTCGCTGAATGATCTATTTCATCCACAGTGTGTCTGTTGGTTTTACTCGGGGATTTTTTTTTTCTCAGTAAACATCATTACACGGCAACGTGTTTTCCTTTCTCTCTGGAGAAATGAAAGATGTTTGTAACCGGAGATAAAATGACCAGGCTTTTTTTTCAGCCCTCCCTCCCTCCCCTCCTTTCTTTTTAAGCACCAGGAACACAGCCAGGGAGAAACAAAACCCACATGTCACGGAGGTCCCTGCAGCTCCCACTCTCTGCCAGGACCCACAATGTCCCGCCCAGCCCTGGCTGGGACCGCTGTGAACGGCAGCCAAGGGACCAACTCGGGAACCCGGAGTGAGACCTCAGAACGAGACGCCACGGCGGACATCATCTCGCTTCACCCCGGCGGCCAAACGTCGCATTTCCGCTCTCCTCCGCCCACGGTCAGCCCGAGGCGCGTGGCGTGGCATTATTAAAATTCCACAGCTGACCAGAAACTCCGTAGGGAAAGCAAACGTTTGCTTTTTCCTCCATTGGATGTGGCTGGAAGAATTTGTCTTTTCCCCTTTCTTACCGATTAGACTTTTTGGATGCTGACAGAACACCACACTCACCCTGCCTGGGAAACGGTTGGCCTGCCCCTGGTGGGGAGGGTCTCTGGTGGGGAGGGCTCCTGGGGGTGCATTTCGCCCCTGGCCAGCACCCGGGTGTGCGGCTGCCTGAGACACTGGCTCAGAAGTAGCTTTGAAGTCTGAGCAAGAGCGGCCTTTTCTGTGGTCATTGGTTGGATGCAACTAGCCCTTCTGCCCACCAGAGAAAGTTCTGGATGGCTGGGATGTTGGCGCACCTTGGGAGCCCCCGGCCCAGCACGAGGCTGCGGGCACAGCAGGTCCCCAGTAAACGGTGAGCACCCAGCTAGTCACTGAGAAGGGAGCTTCGGTGAGCAGCCATGGCTGGAACCAGACCTCTAACATGGGGCTTCAGTGTGCGTGGCTCGTGGACGCAATCGCTCCTCGTGTATTTAACCATTCACTGTCCACACGTATCTGTCAAGTTCTGGGGCAGCCGAGTTGGTACACGCACACATCTCGATGCTGCTCGGAGGACTGGAGGGGTCCAACAGCCAGCAGGCGCCACACTGTCAGACGTGCCGAGGTTGTGACCCGGACCTCGTGGAACAAGAGACCCCCAGGGGCTGGCCGAGACTTTCACGGAGCCGCCCCTGGTCCGAGCCCCTCCCCCCGCCCTCTCTCTGCCCTGACGACGCTGGGTCTGAGGTGTAGCCTTCCCTTTGTGCTCCACAGGCCGCCCCCAGTGTGTCCTTGCATCTAGCTCTGCCCGGGTGTCTGCTTTCGGGGGGGCCTGGGCTGACACGCACCCCTGTGAAGGGGCGGGGACTGGGCGGTGTGATGCATCGTCCCCGTCCGCCTTTGCTGACCCACAGAACCAGGACGAGGGGCCCTCCCGCGAAATGCCGCCCGCAGCGCCCGATACTTAAACACCCCTGAACTCCTACCAGGATCCAGGGGGTGCAGTAATGACCTCACGGACGTTGTCCTGCTCTCCCTTCATTACCGTAGCGCCCATTTTACAGACGAAGAGCCAGACCCGGAGGGGCCAGTCACTGCCCAAGGCCACGGGTAAGCGAGGGAGGAGCCTGGCCACAGGGCAGCCTCCTGCCGGAGCCAGAGGGGCCCCTCGCTGTCCCGCACTCCTCATTCCCAGCGAGGGGCCCTACAGCCACGATGGCTCCCCAGCCAGCTTGGTGGGGAAGGGGATGAAGGATTTGGAGGGGGTCCCAGGAGCGCACCAGGCTTGGGGCCACAAGGAACCGGACCACTGCCCTGGAGTGGACAGAGAAGGCTGTGAGTTGGGAAATCCCTTAGTACCTACAGTGGAAGGCAGGTGCCCGGATGTACCATCCCCTTGACTGAGGCTGGAAATGGGAAATAGACTCCAAAACAGCCACTGTCCACTCCAAGCACAAGAAACGCAGCCCCACCAGGAAGCCCGTGTGCCGCCCGCAGTCCTGTCCCAAGGCGGGGACTCGGCATTTACAAGACCCTGGACAGTCCCTAGCCCTCAGTGTCAGTGCTCAGTACATGTTAGACAGGCGGACGGATGGATGCATGGACAGATGGACGGAGAGATGGATGTCTGGTCCCTAAGTCCCTCTTGAAATGAGAGGAGAGGCACTAACAACTAGTGAATGAAACGGATGAGGCCAGGGAGAGGAGAAGCAAGCCCACGTGACCCAGGACACAGGCACCAGGAGCCAGACAGCGTGAACAGGAAGTGGCACGTGCCGAAACAGCGGGACTCCCAGGGGCTTTGGGCCTTGGAAAGAGTGCGGTTGGGGTCACTCTCAGAGAAGACTGGGAGCGTGAGCTGGGGACGGAGAAGCGAGCGGTGCCGGGGCGCCTCCTGGCCAGCACCGCGCTGTGCGGCTGTGAGCCCCCTGCTGCCGTAACAAACCACCACGCAGGTGGCTGAAAACGACACAGGTGTGTTCCTGCCCTGGAAACCAGGAACCCCAGCTGCATCTCCCCGGGCTTTTCCATTACCTTTTCCAGCTTCTAGAAGCTTCTGCATTCTTTGGCTCGTGGCCCCAGCTGCCATGTTCAAAGTCAGCAGTGTAGCATCTTCAACTCTCTCCCTGACACTTTCCGCTTCCTTCTTCATGACAGCGGTTGCTGTCTCTGACCTCATGCCCCCCACTTTCTCTTCTGAAGACCTTTGGTTTTGCACAGGGCCCCAAATCCCCCCCCGTACTCCAGGTCCCCCACTTGACTCCTACTTCCCTTCCTCTCCAAACTGAGTCCTCGCAGCTTCCAGGAGGCCCCTTCTGACCTCCCTCGGCGACACCACTCTGCGGTGTTAGATGCAGCTTCACACGCGTTGATGACTTTGACCGATGCGGGGTCTGTCTACCAAACCAGACGCAGCCATGCCAGGCTGGCCTCCGTCTCCTGCTCCCCTGTGTCTGGGGTCCCGCCCACTAACAGGCACGCAACAAAGACGCACGGAGTGAATGCCTGATGTTCCTCTCAGTGTCGTGTGAAAAACTGTAAGGCCTGAGGTAAAGTAACCGCACCAATCCATGGTCGAAATAGAAACCTGGAAGTCCCACCCGGCAGGCAGGAGTGGGGAGGGGGGTGAGGAGGCGGCCCGGCCCCCTGTCGGGAACCTTGACCCTCCCAGAGCCCAGGGCCTGCCCGCGGTGTTCCCTGTGCCTGTGGTCTGGAAGACTGACCTGCATACAAGCTTCCTCTCCGTATCAGCATGCAGCCCACAGACGTGCCACCAGACGTGCCCAGAGGGACCTGCTCCAGAAACTGGGGTGGGGCGGCAGATGCCCAAACTGGGCCGGCCACTGCTGGGAGGGAGAGGGCTGAGCCTGCCTCCGCCCAGGGCGCAGGGAAGGGCCTGGGCCCTCAGAGTCAGGCCCCTCTGTGCTCTGGGAACAATACTTTGGCAGCGGTAAGTCAACAAATAGTTGTTGAGGTCCTACTGTGTACAGGCACCTGTTGGGGGCTGCAGAAACAGGAGAGAACTCACTAAGCTTACTGAACTCCCAGTCAAAAAAAGAATCAGAAGGTCGTCAGTTGATTTTACAAGTATATTAATAAAGTAGTTGGGATAAGGGTAAGAAGGAGAGGTATAGGGTGATAGGAGAGGATATAATGGGAGTACATGACTGCCAGGTCAGCAATCATAAGAGGCTTCCAGGAGGAAGTGACATTTAAGCCAACACTTAAGTAGACAGCATTCCCAACCTCATGCTCTTCTACTTACTCCCTCTATCGAGGCTGCAAGAGTTAAATACTTGTTTTCTCAGCCTCCACTGTACCTGGGTTTACCATGGAACACTTCTGACTACGGAGATGCAAGCTGAAGTCTGTTGGCTCCACTGCCCTATTTCTTCCAGCCTGAAATGGTGATGGGATGTCCAGAGCGGAGGCAGCCATTCTGTGACCTGAGGAAAGGCCAAGATCGTCCCAGAGATGCCATCCCTGAGTCACAGAACCAATACTCAGAGACCGCCTGACTCCAGACTCCTTGCTACGTGATAAAATGTCTGGTTTTGTTGAAACCATGATAACTTGCAATCAAAAGCATTCATAATGGAAACAGCAAAGGTGAGTAAGTGTTAACCCAGCAAAGAGCAACAAGAAAAGTGTTCAGGCAGAAGAAACAGACCGTGCAAAGGCCCTGGGGTGGGAAAGGCCGCTGGAGGAATGTGGAGGTCAGCAGGTGGTGGAGGAGGCTTAGAGAAGAAGGTGAAGGGCAAACGGGCGCCAGCTGGCGAGTGGCTGGCATGTGCTCAAGGGCCACTACAGGGATCGATGACTTTAGGCAAAGAAGCAACAGGAGATCGGATGTGCTTTCTAGAACCATCTCTCCAGCAGGTTATAAGGAAGAGAATGGAGGGATCGAGAGAGGGACAGGAGAGACCAGCAAGGTCATTACTGTGGTGGGAGAGGTGGCAGAGAGGGACAGAGTGCTGCTTCAGATACTGGTTCTTGGCCTGACAATGTCTGGAGGCATCTGGCTGTCCCAGCTGGGGGGAGGGGCTGCTACTGCCATCTCCCGGACAGAGGCTGGGGACACTGCCACACACCCTGCAGTGCACAGAACCGCCCCCCACAGTGGTCTGGCAGACATGTCCCTGGCGCTGAGGCTGACAATCCCTGTTTCCATACATTTACACATAAGAAAAGTGGGTATGGCTTGGAAAGGCGGGGTCTGGGGGGAAGAGACCCAGCCCAGGGCTGTGAGGAGCCGGCTGCTTCAGTCCCAGCAACAAGTTGGCCAGAGGCAGAGGCCAGGGGCCAAGGTCACCAGGACTGGAGGCTGAGAACTCGGATATCCAAGTCAAAGGCCCCGCCACGGAGCTAACCAGGCCGGGCCAGAGCTGGGAAGATCCCAGGTTGCACCAGAGTGGCTGTCTGCCCAGCCCCCGGCCCACGATGACGACACGCGTGGACACTGACTCAAAATGTGGCACTCACCCCCTCCTACTGTAGCGAGGGCCCCAGTTTGCTTTGGGGAACTTCCAGTCTAGTGAGGCTGCTAACAGACTCTCCTCCAGGAACCTGAACCCAGAGCAGCCTGACCGGGGTGGGGAACGCTGACCCGAACCCAGCAGAGGCACCCCAAGGGACCAGCCCTCGGCTTCTGCCACGCAAGTCCCAGAACGCCCCCTCCCGGATTTGTTTCCGGCCGGCGCCAGAGGCCACTCAAAGGCCTGCAGTACATTCTTCCGGGGCCGGTGCGTTCGTTTCCTGGCTGCGGCAGCGACCCACCACGAACCTACTGGCGTGAAACGACGACGTGGATGACTGTCTCGCAGTCCCCGAGGGCAGAGGTCCGGAATTAGTCTCTCTGGGCTAAAGCCACACGTGGGTGGGCTGCCCTCTGTCTGAAAGCAGCTCGGGAGAATCTACTTCCCTACCTCCTCCAGCTTCTGGGGGCCGCCCGAGTTCCTTGGCTTGCGGGTCCTCATCACCCCAACCTCTGCCTCCGTCATCGCGCCTCCTCCTCCTGACTGTGACCCTCCTCCCTCCTGTCATTACATGCAGCGTGCCTGGACGATCCAGGACAATGTCCCATCTCAGCATCCTTAATCACCTCTGCGAAGTCCCTTTCACCAGGTACGATGCCATAGTCACAGGTTCTGGGGACAGGGAGTGGGCATCCTTGGGGACCATCTGAGGACAGGGAGCGGGCATCCTTGTGTTTTGTTTCTGCAAAACACAGGCCACTGCTTACAACCTCGTTACAGAGGGAGCCCACGCCACCCCCTCCACCTCCCGGTCTGTTTGGGAGACTCCGACGACGAGCCAGGGACCCAGAAAGGATGCTGGGGCGGGAAGAGGACAGACTCGGATGCTCTCCAACAGCTAGGAAAAAAAGCTCAAGGTTCAGGGCGCGGGGGGGTGGAGTAATCATCCTGGAATTGACTGTTTACTAATGGAATCTATTAATTTATAGCCACAAAAGAATCAGCTAATTTGTGGTTAATGGTGTTTAAAAGATAAACAACAGATGAACTCCGTGGAGCACGACCCGGCTCTCCGGCACCCTCCGCACAGACAGCTCCCGGCGTAGGGGAGGGAGGACCGTGGTGGTGGTCAGTCCGCAGGGAGCGAAGAGACTGGGGAGGGAGCGGGGAGCCCCGGCCTCCCAAGGAGCCCCTTCCCCCGCGGCAGTGTCCTGCCAACCTGCACATCCTCCCCTCCAGGACCCCACGCCACCCCTCCTCCACCCCACAGCAGCCCCTACCTCCCCCCCCACAGGCCACGCCAGCCCCAAGCTGGGCCATGGCCCTCACGGTGCCTGGGCCACCTTCCCTTCCTCCCCTGGGAAGGCAAACCCGATTGCTGAGGGCTCCCTGGGTAAACGCCCACTCGCAACAGAGGGCCCTGAGGGTTTCCCATGCGCCGTCTCAAGGGTCCCTCCACACCCCCTCGGAAGGAGGTCCCGGTCCCAGCCCCACTTCGCAGGTAAGAAAATGGAGGCCTGGGAAGCGGGGTCAGCTTGGAAGGTGGGTCCGGTGCTGGAATCCAGCCAACTCTGTCTGACGCCAGCACCCAAGCTCGAGACCAGCATCTCCCAAACCCTGCTCTTCCTCATGCCTACCTTTCTGCCGTGTCTGGGAGCCACCTGTATTTACCATCTTTCCTGAAATCGGCTCCTCCTCCTCCTCTTTATTTTTTGATTTTAGCCTCATCGCCAGCAATATTACCCAAGTCTGGCGAATAAAGAATATATTTGTTTCTAAGACAACTTTGGAATAAACACCTGACTGCTAAATTACACATGTGCCCGGGTCCCACCTTGTAATCTTGTAAAGCACCGCGGTGCAAGAACCGCACCAATTCTGCCCGCGGGTCCTGAACTGCCTGACCCCGCAGCTCTGCCTGCCGACACTGCAGCCGGCCTGCCGCGGACTCCGCAGCCTCTCACCCTTGTCCGCCCTTCCTGATGCGCCCCACAACGCCCGGAGGTGCCCTGGAGGCCCTGACCCACCCATCCCCGGAGGAGCCCTGGAGGCCACGGCCCACACTCACACACACACACACACACACATACACACACACACACACACACCCTGGAGGCCACAGTCCACCCCCACACACACACACACACACACCCTGCAGGCTGCCTTGGCTCCTCCTGCCCACGGACATCCTTCCCTTTGTGGACAGAACATTCATGTCAATAGCAAACCACAAAAAGGATGAAAGTAAGGACATAGGATTTGTTCCCTCAGGTAGATGCTAAAATCCTTGAGGATTAAAAAAACATCTCCTGGATCCGGAAGGCTGCACCTGGGGCGAAAGGCCTGGGAGCACACAGGAGGTGGCTGATGGGGACGCAGCAGGTGGCGGGAGAGGGTCCCAGTCACAGTTAGGTCCGGGCCAGCCTGAATCCACATTCCTTCTGCTGCCAACAACGCTCCAAACTTGCCTGGCAACGCCCCAGCCCCCCTTCCCTCAGAGCAACCCTAAGGAACATGGGCCTGTGACCCCCACCTGGCCAGAGGGACTGGACATCCCCCAAGCCATTACAATGGGTCCAGAAGGGAGGCCATGCCCCCGACACAGCCGCGGAGTCAGGCCCAGGACTGCTGTTCCAGTTTCCGGGGAAGCAGGCTCAGGCCTGCCCTGCGCAACGGGACTCTCGGGGGATGTGCGCGTGTGGGCGGTCTGCTCGCTCCCACCAGGGGCCTGAGAACCAAAGCCCCCGTGCAAGAGGCTGGCGTGGGGAGGCAGCGCAGGGCCCGTGGCATTGAGAGCCCACGTCTCCCTCAGATTTTTCTGCAGATGAACCTCCTTTGGGCGTAAGCTTTTCTGAAGTGGGTTTTCTGTTACTTGCAACCAACACACCCTGGAGGAGCCCTGGACCAGGAGCCGGGAAACCAGGCTCCGCCTGTGTCTCCCGTGACCCTGGGGAGTCGCTGCGTCTTGCGTGACCTGCCCCAGAGGCACCTTCCACGTTCGCCTCCCCCATCGCTTCCTGTCCTGCCCCCGCCCCAGTGTCCCCGGACATTGCATTCCAAGTCCGTGCCTTTGCTGGCTCGCCACCAGCCTCACTCACGCCTCTACCCCAACGCTCGGAACAGGCCTGGCGCACGGGAGGGGCCTGGTAAATGTTCGTTGCGTGGTCCTGCCTTGGTTTCTCCACCTGTGAAATGGAAGGAACGACTACGATTCCTCTCAGGGCCCTTCTGCTGGGCTGTGCTATGCTTCGATCACAGCTCCCCAAACCTCCGGGGACGCGGCGAGCCAGGTTCCCCCAAAGGTGCTCAAGTGTGTCCAGCAAACTACCCCCTACTCGTAGGGAAGGAGTTTGTATAACTGTCCTTCCCGCCTTCTTCTGCCTACACAAGCTCATTAACCAGGAAGTCCCTCTTGATGTCTAACTTAAACTTTCATGCTACAACTTAAGCCTTTTCTCAGGCCCAGAGTTCAAGCAACATTCCAGGCCAAGAAGAGCAGAGCAGAACCAGTTTAAAGTGACATGAAATCTTACGAGGAAATAAAAGCTCCAAGATGTCCAAATTCTTCCTGTGACCGGTTTCTGACTTTGCAGAAAGTCCCTTTCTCATCTACACCTAGAAGCAAAACTCTTCTGGACATGTGGGTGCAAAGGGTGGAAATAAAATAAATAAACTATCCGTTTAATCGTTCCTATTGTCAAAACAATAGAGCCCGGGCCAAAATCCCCAGGCTCTGATTCATCCCGCTGATACACCTTCTGGGGTGGGGGCTGGCGGGGGGAGGGGGGCAGGGGGTGGAGTCCACATTTCTCGCCCATTTTCCAGATGAGCTCAGGGGAAGCGGGGAGGTTCTGTGAGCACACACGGCCGCAGCAGAAGCGGAACCACTTCCTTCCCAGGGTCAGGTACCATCTCCTTGCATTTACAGGGAGGTGGCCAGCTGCCCTGCCGAGGACGAGGACACACGGGCTTGGACTGCTCTCTCTCACGCACGCACTCATGCACGCACTCACGTACTCAGAGAACAACACCCCCTCCCGCTGAGCCCCCACCTCCCTTAAGCCCCCAACCCCGGACTGCAGCGGGGAGGTTTGATGAGTTAGCCGTTGAAAGTACTTTTCCTTGTTTGTTCTTTTCTTTTCACAGTATTGGTGGTGTTTCTTGCCGTCCTGGAATTTCTCATGTTTCTGTGGTTGAGTCTCTTTTTGTTCGGGGCGCCTGGCCTTCCGTGCCTAAGAAGGACTTCACCAGGGAGTGATTTTCATGGCCCTACTCAAGGTCACAGGTCGTGACCAGGCAGGGACGAAGGCGGAGAATCCTGGCCATTCCGTCGTCATTCCTGCACTTCGGACGCGAGGAGACCGAGGCTCGGCCGTGAGCGAACGCAGGGCCTGAAGTCGGCAGTCCCGACTCTCTGCCCAGTGCTCTCTCTGCTGCTGAACTGAGACCAACGGAAAGCAGAAGACAGAGGGCTCCTGGCCACCTGGACGCACTGCCAAGTGACGGTCACAGCCTGTCCGAAGCTGAAAGGCCCCTCTGTTCACGGTGCACACGTAAGGTCTGACCTCCAGTTCGCTCTGGACATCTGCCCAACTGCCCACAGTGGCAGCGAGCCCCCAGAACTGTTCCCCCCAAAAGCCTTTCTAGGCTCATGGGGGCAGACACCACAAAGGCAAAATGGTTCAACATAAACATAAAAAATTCCTGGACATCAAAAACCACCGCTGATTAAATTAAAAGACACAGAACAACTAGGCAAAATGTTTGCAACACGGATGACAACCTATTAAGATGTTCCTAAGAAACAAAGCTCTCCCAGAGCAGTAACGAAAAATAAGAGACAAGTCACAAAAGTGGAAATGCAAATGGGCGATCCGCTTATGAGAAACGTTCGAAGTCATTAGCAATCGTAGCAATCGAAGTGCAGACGACAATGAGATCACTCTCCTCGCCGTTCAGGGCAGCAACGAGACGGAAACACGGTGTCAGCAAGTCGGGAGAAAGGGCAGCTCACAGCCCCCCGCGGGGACACGCACGGGCTCCGCCTTCCCGGATTTTGTAATGCATATTAGGCTCCCTAGAAACGTACCATTTCTGTGCTAGCATCTTCATGTCCCAGGCACTGTTTAGAAGCTGTGTACGAGGAAGGGGGGTCATTCGTGCTGTGTACGTGGGGAAACCTGGCAGCTGCCCCCCTGCTCCCCAGAGGGAGCCGGTGACGCCCACTCCAGGGCAGAGTCCCAGCGGGCCCGTGGAGTCGTAGGGAACAACAACGCCTCATCAGAGGTGCCAGCGTCCAGTGAAATTTCCACATCGGGGCACCAACAGCACGAATGTATACATCACTCCAGTTCTGAAGCACACACACAGGTGCCCAGCAGAGAACCTGGGAAAACTACCCACCAAATGGTTGAGAGTGGTTTTCCCCAGGGGGCGGGGTTACGTGCTTGTCTGTTTGCTTTTCTGTGTTTTGGCCGCTCTACGCCAGGCCTGGCGAGGGTGCGGCGGGCGTGGGAGAGAAGACGGGCACGTTGCTGTTGGGGACCGTGTCCGTCACAAACTTCCCAGACGACCGTGACGGCACTTATCAAAGCCTTCACGCCGTGACCCATCGCACCAGTCATGTCGGTTCTAGGAACCCCCTCTAAGGAAAGAACCAGCGGTGAGCGCAGAGGTTCATGTACAAGGACGTGCACGGCGGAGCCGCCTGCGAGGGCGCAGAGCGGGCGCCAGCCTGAGTGCTGAACGACGGAGGACCGCTCCGGCAGCGCCGGTCTGCGTCCCTGGCCAAGGGACACGTTCCCCGGCCTATGCGGCCGGCCGGAGTGACTCGGGACGCTGGACGAGACGACCAGACGTCCGTGACACAGAGCGAAACAGAAGTTTAAAACGGCAGGGGCTGCCCGGCAGCAATGCTGTGAAACACTGCACACGGTAAAGGACAAACGCTCGCGTACGAAAGGCTGGGCGAGAGTGTCACAGCGTGAACCGCTGCGCCACGGGTGCTGGGTTGGCTTTTCCCTCCGTGTTCTCCTGCACTTTGCAGTTTCAGTACAGCACACCTGTACTCTCACAATCATAATTTTTTAAGGAAAAAAAAAATCCCAGAAACATGTACACTAAAATAGACGGGTCATCTGTGTCTGTAAATTCCAACTTCCAGGCCAGGCTGCTCAGTGTGGACAACCACGTAGCTACTTCGGGAATCGACGGCCAGGCTCGGGATTACAATCGGTCCCCGAAGACATCCCCCTCAGTGCCACTAGAACTCGCCCTGCCCTCAAGGCCACGTCCCGCTGGCCACGAGCGTCCTGAGGGCTGAGGAGCGGCCTGTTTCCCATCTCCGGCTCCCGCTAGCACCGGCCTCGTGGACACGTGCTCAGACACCTCCCTGTCGTGTAAGGATGAAGAGTCTGTCCTGTCCTCAGAAACCCGCCGTCAGGACAGGACAGAGGGTTCCCCACGTGCCCTCTTTCCTCTGGGGACAAGCAACCCATCTGCCGGAGAGGGACTAAAGTCCCAGAGAGCCTGTGACTGCCTCCCTCTGTCTGCATAGATGCCAGACTTGGGCTGGCCCTCGGTGCCACTGAGGGCCACGGTGGGGCAGGCGGCACACGAAGAAGCTCCGAAACGAGGGCGTGACGGAGCCACGGTCACTCTCAGCCAGGGGACAGTGGGAGGAGACCTGGCAGGAAGACCCAGAAGCTGGCAGGGAGCCAGGGACCGAGGGCATCTTCCAGAAGGAAGGGGCTCTCCTTGGCAGCTGCCTTACACACTGGACTTGGGGGGAATCTGGGCTCCACATCGGGCACTTTGGGTCCCGTCAGGCCAGCCCCTGGGAGCGGGACCCTCCGTCCCTCCCTCCCGTCCGTCTTCGATGACCGTCTCCGCAGCGCCCCACCTACACCGAGCCTCGCCCGGTGCTGCATTTACGATGATCAGCGAACCCAGACAGACACCAGCGGAAGCGGCCAACAGGACACACACCATCTAGCATCCCCACCCTCCACCGTGACGGCAGCAAATGTCCCCGGAGGGTGGGGAGCAAAGCCGCCCCTGGCCAGGCGGCCACCGCACCCTACAGCACAGGTCTAGCAGGAGAGAGGCAGGGCGATGAGCCAGCCTGCCGTGCCGGCGCAAGCGCTCGGGTCGGGGACGCAGGGGCAGGGCGGCATCAGGAGGAGCAGCCGACGGAGGCTCCTCGGAGGAGCAGGGTCTCAGCCACGACCTTGCTCAAGCGGGGCCTCCCACACGCAGCCCGCCGAGCCGAGGGCCCCAGCGCTCCTGCCCGTGAGACAGAACAGCCGGATCCCCTCTGCCCGCACAGCACCCCCGCACCGGGGCCGGGGGTGGGGGTGCCGAAGGCTCACGCGCAGTTTGGGGTGTTGACGAGCTTAGCAAACACGGACGACGTGCTGCGAACGAGATGCGCGGCAGGGACTCGCACACTCTCCTCTCTGCTTCTCGGCGTCTCAGGCTGGAGCCCCTGGGACCCACTGTTGCCTACCAGCTGTGTGACCTTGGCAAGTTCCCTAAGTTCTCTGAGGCTGTCGCCTCATCTGTGGCCGCAAGTCGACAGGGGGCCTACCACGGAAGGCTGTCGTAGAACTCAAAGAACAGGTTCCACGGAGCCCCTCAGAACGCCAGGCCCCCGTGAGAGACACCCAGGCGGCTGCACAGTGACGCAGCTTCAAAGCAGACGGGACGAAGACAGAAAAGAAAAAGTTTGTGTCTGCAGCTGAGCTTGAGAGCCCAGGACCCTCAGCCTCTTGTCTGGAAAGGGCCCCCGCAGCGTAGTCGGCAAGGGGTTCGAACCCAGAGGCTCCTGTCCCCAAGACCAGACAGCAGCGCGAAGAGCCCCGTCAGAGTCCTGAGTCCGAGTCCGGACCAGGACCTGCGTCCACAGACTCGGACTCGTCCACCCCTCGGGCAGGACAGGGAACAGCCCTGGTGGCTTCGGTTGGCCTGAGGCCGCACTTGGCAGAGGGACAGCGTGGGAGAAGTTCTCTGCCTTCGCTGCCGTTCCGCTCAGACAGAAATGAAGTCTGGGGAGGGGGGAGGCGGCAGAAGCAAAGAGCTCACACCTGTCGCAGCCCACCTGGGCGGGCGCAGGGGCTGTCATGAGGCAGGGGAGGCGGAGGAGTGACATGCCAAGGAAACGGGCAAACCAAGGCTGCTGGACGGTGACATGCTGGATCCAGAGGTGCGGGGACTGGCTACACCTCCCTGAGCACATCTCGCCAGGACCCGGCAGAGGCCCCAGTTCCCCCACCTGCGGAAGGGCTGATGAGACAGGTGCTCGGCACGGGCCAGGCCCTTTGCCTACGTTATTCCCTCTAACGCTAACAGCCCCTCCACCGGGCAAGTCTCCTTCATGTCACTTGCAGTTGAGAAAATTCGGTTTTCAAAAATCCAGGGTGCGGCTGCAGCTCAGGTGGCCGGCCCCCGGGGCTCCCGCGTGCCGCCGGCCGGACCGAGGTCGTTCACGGGTGCGACAGGCACCGGTGCCCGCCGGCACACACGCGCTCAACCGCCACGCCACGGGCCCGCGCCGAGTGCCGCGGCCAGGAGGTGGGAGCGCCGAGGCTCAAGTTTGGAAACGGCGGCCGACTGTCAGGAAAGCCGGCCGTGATGGGAGGGCTGCCTGGTGCCCTGCGGAGGGGTCACCGTCCCCTGGCCGGTGCGGCGGCGCGCGGCGAAGGAGAGTCCTCTTCGAGTTCTCGCACCACGGCAGGATGTGAACAGCGGCCTCGAAAAGCGAGGCCCTTCGGCGATCCAGCCTCCTCTCACTCCAGGTTCACCGTCCTCCCCGTCAAGTGGGGAAGAACGCTCCCGGAAGATGGGCGTGCCCGGCAATCAAAGGCCGTGGCCGGGAAGGGGAAGGTGACGGTAACACCCAAACGCTGACCCTGACCGGCAGGTCGTGTTTTCCCAAAGGGGGATGCAGTCTGAAAGCAATGCGTAAACTCCTTTCTCACCTTCTTTACGAAGGGATTCTTTCAGCTGCTGAATTTAAACAGCAAATCTCGGATTTCGTCATTTCTACAGCGATAACCTGCCATGGTCTCCTGGTTTCCTTTGGGCCGTTCTACTGACACCAGGTGAATATAACGGGGCTGTTCTGAAACATTCCTTCCTGTTTATTTTGTTGTTTGCTGAGCTCCCTCAATGACTTCCCGTGCAGGAAGTGACAGTGACCTTCTACGGGTGAGCTGCGGCCCCACTGCTTGCTGTGACGAGCCGTTGCTCACCTGAGTGGGCGCTAGCGAGCACCAGTTTTGGGGCTCGCTCTCCCGGGGGCAATGAGCTCCGAAGCGAAAGCCCACCCCCCGCCTAGCTGCACGCTTTTCAAAGTCTACTGCGGTCACTAGGACCTATTCTAGCCAACGAAAGGTGCAGACTTTTAGGAGAAATGTTTCCCGGTACTCCCCCACCCCCATTTGAGGGCCGGTGTGCAAAGATGCTGGGCATAAAATACCGGGATCACTCACAAGGTCCACCTGTAGGCAACTGGTTACAGGGATCACCCAGCCTTAAAAGGCCTAAGCAGGTTTGAAGGTGTCGATGTGGGAAGACGCCCATGAAACACAGGGGTGGTTTTGAAGCAAAAAGTGCTCACGCTTATACATGGACGGCACATTCTAGAATGGCACCCGAACTCCTGGGACTGGGACCATGGAGTGAGGAAAGGACTTTTCTCTGTACACCTTCTCCTACTTCTTGAATTTCTTACTATGGCCTAATTTTTATATCTTTAAAACTAATGAGGAAAAAATAAGTCAAAAAAATTTAAAGGAAGTTTTTAAACCTGACTCGCCTGGCACCCGGCGTGCTCACCTTAATTTCCCAATGCTTATAAAATGCTCCCGGAACGCCAGCGACGGGACCCGTGATGACAAGCACCACATGACCGCGCTACCCTTCCTCGACGCCTCGAATCTCGCAACAGCTCTCTGCACTGGGCACGCTTAGCACCCGATTTCACAGATGAGGAAACTGAGGCAGAAACAGTAAAAATGGTCTCACCTTTTCTTTTTTCTTCAACCCTCCCTTAAGGAGCCTTTCTGGGTGTTCTTCCCTGGATGCTGCCCTCCCATAAAATCTTCATACCGCAGACATACAATGTATCTGTGCCTTATGCAAAAAAAAAAAAAAAAAAAAAGTAGGATTTCTTTTGTCCTGGCCCCAAGAACCAATTTTTGCCCCTTTAGGAGGAAAGGTGCCTTTGTTAGAGAACGTTCCAAGGTCAACTGAGTCTGCAAACTCTCTTTTGTGCTCAGGGATTCCCAACACAGGTCAGCCTTCCAAGAAGGGACTGGAAGGGCAGCCTCGCCCCCTGCGGTTCAGCACCTCCCGGCCTATTGCCTATCGACAGCCTGTTTCCCAGGAGCAGCTAGAAACAGGTGCGGTCCCGCCTCTGGGAAGGAGAGCGGCCCGTCGCCGAGGAACTCTGACGACTCTCAGAGAGCTCCCCACCTGCCAAGCTCAGCGTTAGGCGGTTCACGCCCTTCATCTCACGTCCTCGACCTCGTGTGACCCCCCAGGTGCAGCCCTGGAAGGCAGACGCCAGCACTGCCCGCCTCTGCTCGGAGAAGCGGAGGCACAGGGCTGCAGCGTTCGCGCCTGGCCGCTGGGGCGTCCCCGCCCAAACTCCCGGTCTCGACCGTCCGCTACCACCCAGAAGTGAAGTATCTCTGCAAGGGACCAGGTGCGTCCAGATGCTGTCAAGACTTTTGCCCTCGGCTTCCCTAAGGCCAGGCCCCCCGAGGCCACCAGGTGTGCTTCTGAGGCACCGAAAACTCCCAGCCCTGGCCAGCCCTGCTGGGTGGGTAACGGGGCCGTGCCTCCTCGTGCGATGCCCGTCTCCATGCCAGCCCCTTCCCTACACCCCTTTCCCTCGGAGGGGCTCCTGACAGGGGGCAGGGGGATGTGGCCACGGGGGCCCTGGGAGGTCCCTGTCCAGGGCCCCCGTGGCTGCTTCCCCAGTGGCAGGGGCACACGACTGCCCTCCAGCAGGCTTGCCCTTCCTCCACCACGCCGCCCCACTTGTCCGGAGACGGGCGGTCCAGTCCGGGTGTCAGTGCCAAGGGGGACAGTGAGGCATGGCGTGTGCCCTGGAGACAGCAGTGCCTGCAGCCGACCTCAGCCTTGCTGCTTCCTGGCTGCCTGGTCCCGGCCAGGCCAAGCTGCCTCGCTAAGCTTCACTTTCTCCTCACAACGGAAGCAGTGCTAGCGCACGCCCCTCACAGGGGTGTCGTGAGGGTTAAGTGAGCGAACACTCGGGGCACGCCAGCAGCAGCGGCCGGTTGTGGTAAGCGCTAGTTACATATCCCGCTATTGCCGGTGCCCACGCACGATCGCATTTCAGCGCTAAGCCCCGGGGTGCAGCACTTGCTTACGGAGGGAACGAGTGAACTAGCTAATGAACCACTGTTTTCGGAATGCAACTGCTTGTCTGCTTATTCGGAAGCACGTCCAACCCAATGCTTGGTTGGACAAAGAGGACCCCCTTTATGACCGAGTATGAACCCTCGAAGGAGCTGAAGCTTCTCAGCTGACCCACAGTGACACGGGAGACAGCAGGGCCTTACAAGCACTGGCCGTGGCAGGCACAGAGCTCAGCTGGCCCCAGGAGTCCCTCCCCCTGGGGCGCGTGACCTGTGGATATGGCGGGATGTCCCCCCTGTGATGTTATGTTACAGCACAAAGCCGGGCGGATTTGGCAGATGTAATTAAGGCCCTGGCTCGGCAGACTCTGCCTTCGCCGGAAGGCGGTCACCCTTGGTGGGCCCTTCAGGAGAAGGTCGAGAGACCACAGAGGAAAGACGTCAGGGATTCGGAGCAGCAGCCACTCCCGCTGCTCCGGAAGGAGCCGGACTCCGTGGGTTCTGGAGCTGCACGGAAGTGAATCTTGCCCACGACCTCACGAGCTTAGAAGAGGACCCTGCTCCCCCAGTGAGACCCCAGCCCCAGCCGTCACCCTGACTGCAGCCCTCGAGACACTGAACAGAGGAAGGACACAGCGGACGGGTGCCTGGAAGCCTGGCCCACAGAAACAGTGGCACGCTAAGTGGGAGACCACAGCCAGGTGCTGGCTCACGCCGCTGGGTCTGCCTGGGAATTTGCCGGCAGCCACCAGAAGCGGGCGCATGGCTGGCAGCTGCCCTTCCCCCAGGGCGCACTGTGCCAAGCACGGGCAATGCCCTCGGAGCTGCAGGAGGCCCCCAGGACGTCCCGAGTCTACACGTAGAGAAACTGAGGCCGCAGAGGCCCCGCGGTGCCCATGACTGGCTGACGGTGGAGGCGGAATCCGAGGCCAGCGGTCTGCCCCCAGCACTGGCTCTCGGCTCCTGAGCTTGCAGCAGCATTTTCAACCATCTACGACAGCACAGGATTGTGTGAAAATCCCTGCACGGTGCATGTCTCTGCGCTGGTGATCGGGCGGCAAGATGCGAGGGAGCGTTTTGCTTCGGTGCTTTTTTCTACGTTTTCAAATTTCTTGTGCAGTGAGTATGTTTTTCTAACAACCAGAAAAAAGAGATACCGGGACCTGGCATCGTCCATGGCGACCGTCTCTGAGCAGTGGGGCTAGAGGCCACTGTGTCATTTCCGTCTTTTAAACTGCAATTCTGTGCAACAACCGACGGGCCTCGTTCTAACAAAAGCGAACTGGCTGGCTAACCGGAGATGCGGGAGAGAAAGCTCTCTCACTCCCCCAGCAACTGCGCTTTTATTAAACATTTGCAGCATCTTCTGCAAATGTTGTTGCCTGAAACTTTACTGTTTTAATTGGTAGCTATTCCTGTGGGCTCCTGCTTGGAGAACAAAAGCTGCTAAGAAATCAGGGCTCCAGGCAACTTTTCCTCGACACAGAGAGACGGGAGGGGAGGTGTGCTCACCGGCCCCCAGCCAGCTCGCCCTGCAGACATTTGTGTTTAGCGCTACCCGTGGGCTAGGGAGCGCTTAGCGTGCGCCGGGCTCTGTGCTAAGCCCTCTCCACGGGTCCCCCTCCCCCCCGCCACCTCTGTACGAGGTGGGTCCTGGCACTGTTCCCAGGTTACAGGTGAGGAAGTGGAGGCTTCAGGAGATCGAGTAATAATAACATGTTTCATTCGATCTAAGCCATTCTGTAATTTATGGGCCACTAGGAAAAAAATACAGCCAACGATGAGGGTAAAATAGTACAGGCTGTGAGATGAACCCTGATTCCAAAGCCATTAAGATATGTCTAAAAACCTCACAGCTAAATACAACCCAGAATTGGGTTGCACCCAAGAATGGGAAAAAAGGACATTAATGGTAAAACTGGTGAAATCCAAAACTTCACAGAACTCTACACCTAAAACGTGTGGGTTTTATTGTATGTAAGTTATTCCTCAATAAGCCTGACTTTTTAAAAAATGTCAGCCCCGAGTGAGATCCAGCTTGTGACTGTGTTATTCTTTTTTTTAAAAAATATATTTTATTGATTATGCTATTACAGTTGTCCCGTTTCTCCCCCATCATTCCCCCCACCCTGCACACCCCCTCCCACCCACATTCCCCCCTTTAGTTCATGTCCTTGTGTCATAAGTTCTTTAGCTTCTACATTTCCCACACTATTCTTGCCCTCCCGTCTATTTTCTACCCACCGTCTATGCTACTTATTCTCTGTACCTTTTCCCCCTCTCTCCTCCTCCCACGCCCCTGTTGCTAACCCTCCCTGTGATCTCCATTTCTGTGGTTCTGTTCCTGTTCTAGCTGTTTGCTTAGTTTGCTTTTGTTTTAGGTGTGGTTCTTAATAGCTGTGATTTTGCTGTCTTTTCATTGTCATATTTTTGATCTTCTTTTTCTTAGATAAGTCCCTTTAACATTTCATATAATAAGAGCTTAGTGATGATGAACTCCTTGAACTTGACCTTATCTGAGAAGTGCTTTATCTGTCCTTCCATTCTAAATGACAGCTTTGCTGGATAGAGCAATTTTGGATGTAGGTCCCTGCTTTTCAAGATTTCAAATATTTCTTTCCAGCCCCTTCTTGCCTGGAAGGTCTCTTTTGAGAAATCAGCTGACAGTCTGATGGGAACTCCTTTGTAGGTGACTGTCCCCTTATCCCTTGCTGCTTCTAGAATTCTCTCCTTCATTTGAATCTTGGCTAATGTAATTACGATGTGCCTTGATGTGTTCCTCCTTGGGCCCAACTTCTTTGGGACTCTCTGAGCTTCCTGGACTTCCTGGAAGTCTATTTCCTTTGCCAGATTGGGGAAGTTCTCCTTTATTATTTGTTCAAATAAGTTTTCCACTTGTTGCTCTTTCTCTTCCCCTTCTGGGACCCCTATAATTCGGATGTTGGGACGTTTAACGATGTCCCGGAGGTTCCTAAGCCTCTCCTCATTTTTTTGAATTCTTGTTTCTTCCTCATGTTCTGTTTGGTTGTTAATTTCTTCCTTCTGGTCCACTCCATTGATTTGAGTCCCAGTTTTCCTTCCATCTCTATCGGTTCCCCATGCGTCTTCCTTCATTTCACGTATTGTAGCCTGCATTTTCTCATCTAATTTATGAGCAAAATCAACCAATTGTGTGAGCATTTTGATGACCAGTGCTTTGAACTGTGCATCTGATAGGTTGGCTATCTCTTCGTTGCTTAGAGGAATTGACTCCGGGGTTTTCATTTTTCCTCTGGTTTGAGCCATTTTTGGTGGGGTTTTTTGTTTTGTTTTGGTTTGGTTTTAGTCTGGTCGCAGCTATTACATATGAGGGGTGGAGCCTTAGGTGTTCCTCAGGGCGGGGCAGCCCAGTCGCTGGGTTGTGACGCTGTACGTGGGGGCGGGGTCTGAGAGGGAACAATGGCGCCTGCTCCGCTCTCTCCTGGATTCAGTCCCTTCCGCCACTTCCCCTCTGCCTGGACCGTCTGCGTGCGCGAATGTGGGACCCCCTGGTCAGCCAGCTGCCTTGTGCGTCCTCACTGGGTCTGCCAGCTGCCACCTGTGCACCTGGGAACTGCGAGCCACTGTTACTTGCGTTCCTGGGTCCGCACCTCCACTTTTTCCTGCCTCGACTCCGCCCCCTTACATGTCTGGATGAATGGTTGTTGTACTTCCGTACAGTTCAATTTTCTATCAGTTCTGGTTGTTTTCTTGTTTCTAAATATTTGTTGTCCTTAATTTTGGTTGTGAGAGGAGGCACAGTGTGTCCACCTACGCCTCCATCTTGGCCGGAAGTCCGTGACTGTGTTATTCTGACCACAGAATTATTTGGGGGGTAAAGTGGAATTCATTATCATCGCTTACAAACCAGGAGATTTCATCTAAAACTGTACAGATACACTTTTTCTGAAAACTCAGAGGCTGTTGTAACACCAGGCTCCTTCTTCTCTCATGGTATCAGCGGGTCTGACTGGCAGACCCCGGAGACGAGTGTGAGCTCTCCACTTTGCCCCAGTCCCCACCACTCCCTGCTGCCTCTCTACTTCTGAGCCTGCCTCATGCATGAAAGGACACCTGCCTGTGGGTAGGTGACTTTGGTGACTCTTGCTGTAAACTCTGCATGTCTGATGGCTTCAGAAAAAGAAAACCAAACCAACAAAGCGCCCTGTGGCACAGACCGCTGGGTGCCTAGCCATTACTGGGCTCCTGCCTCCTCTCCAACAGAAACCCGAAGTCACTGAAGCCTGAGATGAGCTCAGCCGAAAGGCCGTCTTGGTGCCTCCTTTGCAATGGAAGTGGCCACTGATCTATACGCAGAAGTCGGTGGCCCCCTGCCACCCCATCCCCTCTTCTTCCTGGCTGGACTGTGGACACCGTGCTGCGCGGGAATCAGGGTTAGGGACACAGACTCCGCCCCTTCATTCCCCCGAGGGGCTGGCTTTTCAGGGCCGTAGCTCGTCCACTCCTTGTGTGTGGCCGGTCTGTGATTACTTCGTCCAGTTCTGCGGAGGCATAACTGACCTACAGCGCTGCACAAGCTTAACTTGCACAGCACAGCGATTTGACACGTGCGTGGACCGTGAAACGATCGGCACAGTAAGCGGACCGACATCCATCCCCTCGCTCGGTTACAAAAGCCTGTGACTTTTCCTTGTGACGAGGACTGTCAGGGTCTGCTCGGCCGGCACCTTTCAAGTGCACCAAGCAGCCGTGTTACCCACCAGGCTCACCTGTTGTACTTGACGTCCCAGGACTTCATTCTTTTCCTTTCGTGAAGTCTGGACCTCCTGGCCCCCTTCGCCCGTTTCCCCCACGCCCCACCCGCTGCCCTGGCGACCGCGGATCTGATGGCTCCTGCTGGGAGTCTGGCCTTTCGGGGCCCCACGCTGAAGCGCCCTCACACCGCATTTGTCTCTCGTTCTCTGACTTACCTCGCCCAGCCTCAGGCCCTCGAGATCCACCCACATTGCTGCCGTCTTTCATTTGTTTGTTTAACCCAGTTTGAGTTTACTTTCTGTCACTTGCCACCAAGCAGCGACTTGGCTGACTTTCTGCGCAGAGCTGACACCGACCACCTCGTAGTGAGCACCAGTCAACTGCTCACGGCTCTCTGGGTGCAGCCCCTCCCTCGCTGGGCCTCGGCGCTCCGCGCAGCCAGGAGGACCCGAGTCCGCAGAAGGGTCCTTCTCATTCTCCCTGAAGGAAGGTAAAGGACCAGTTTCTGCAGCATCAAAGCGCAGCTGGCAACCAAAGGGCTCAGCTTTTGCTGGCAGAGCTTCCTCCGGGGGCGGCGGCGGCAGCAGCAGCACACCCTGGGACGGCCACCCTGCGTCCCGGAAGAGGTCACTGCGCACAGACCTGCCTGGACAGGCTGCCGGGCACTGGGGTGTCGGGTCTTTCCAGGTCCCGAATGGGATCCCTTCACTGGAGGCCGTTTAAGGAAGACACGCCCTTTTCCTTCTGGCTGTGCTCATTTAGATTAAGTCCCTAGGCCGGTGTTGCAGATGGTGACCCAGAGGACTGTCCTGGGGACTTTGCCCAGCTCTGCCGGGGTGGACCGAGACATGGCCACTGCTGCGCTCGGAATGGCCCAGAGATGCCCGAGCCCTTGGCCCGCTGGCCGCAGACCTGGAGCAAGTCCCGGCACTGTGGCCCCAGAGTCAGCGCCAGGGCTCAGTCTCCGACCCGTCTGTGAAGCCCCCTGAAGTCTCCCAAGCTGAAGCCAGCGTCCAAGACACGGGAGACTTCACACAGCGGTCGGCAGTCCTGCTCTCCTGTGCAGCACAGGCCTGGCGATGTGCCCAGGTGGCTGCACCTGGCTGGAGCTGAGCAGCCGCGGGGCGCAGCCTTCCAGGGCGCAGGTGTGCCCCAGCTGCCCCGCCCCTCCCCTGCCTCATCTTCCCGCCTGGCCCGGCCCACTCGTCCCAACTCACGAGTCTCACCGCCCTTCTCCCCTCGCTCCATGAGTACACCGAGCTCTCTGCCACCCCCAGGACCTCACATGCGCTCCCTGCCTGGATTGCTCACCCCGAGGCCTTCTGTGGCCCAGAGAGGTTTCTGCTCGAATGTCATCTCCTTGGAGTGCCTTTCTGATGCGCCGTTTTTTTCTTCTTTCCCTTCTTTCTTTCGTTGCTTCTTTACGTCTGGTCCTCTTTCCTCCTCCTCCCTCCCTCCCTTCCCACTCTCCTCCTCAGCATCGTCATCGGAGGCACGCGCGGCGTCCCTCCGCATTCACATCAGCACGCTAAGGGAGGCTCGACCAGCCCCTTCTGCCGCACGTCCGCCTCTTCCAACCAGGAAACCAGCAAAACCCGTTTTTATAAAGGGAAGTTCTCTTTGCGAAGAATCATCTGCTTGTGTCTGAACCATTGTCTCCTTCCATGGCCTCCTGATTCTGGGGTCGGGACCCCAAAGGAGGGGGTGACCTCCTGGAGACTTGCGACGCCCGAAACGAGGTGAAGGACACTCACGTCTACAGTCCCCTCCATGCCATGCCCCCCTCCGCCAAGCACAAGCACCTTCTCCCCAACTGCACGCCCCTCTACACACCGTCTTCTCGCTATAAGTAGTGGGCGTGGCTCCCAGCTGCTCCCCTTCCTCACATCAGGAGATGTGGAGGCTCGTGGGGCTGGCAGGGGGCAGGGTGACAGGAGAGGGGGCACCCAGGCTAAGCCAGTGGGGGTGGGGGAACCCCCTTCCCAACAGAGTTCTGCTCTGTTCTTAAGGAAGGGTGAGGGGTCACCCGGCAATCTGCCCTCACACCGGCGTGGACACGGCCCCTCCTCTCAGTCACACGCTCCCCTCCCCAGCCCCACGCACGCTCTCCTGTCGCCGAGGCACAATAAACTGGAGCAGCTGCGTCCGCATCGGAGCGGGCTTGCCCCGCCCACGAGGACGTCAACGTGCAGGCCTAAATTCTCCAAGTGCTGCCAGGAAGCCGCCGCGCTGGGCTCGGCTCCCTCCGCGTGTTGCAGCCTGCCCACAATGATGGCAGACTCCAACCCTCTTCTCCTGCTCTTTAGTCAAGGAAGGGAAGGAAGGGCCAAGGCCGCCCACGGCCTAGCAGGCCTCCCCGAGCCCAGGCTTGACCCTGCTCACGTGCTCCGTGGAGAGGGGCTGGTGGCCCTGGCTGCACCCGCAGTTCTTCGGGCGCCACCGGGAGCCCCGGGGCTGCATCCACCACCAGCTCCCTGGCCCGGCACACACCAGGGTGCCTCACGGCGAGTCGCCACCCTCGGAGGTTCACAGAGGACCAGTCCACCAGAATCCCCGCAGTGCCGAACGAGGGCCGCTCGGACAGCCACCCGGGGAGCACTGGGAACGCCGGGTGCCGGTCAGCATGCCCTGGGTCTGGGGCCCTGCCAGGCTCCTCGGATCCCCACCGACTATCTCAGTGTCGTGGGCCGAACAGTGTCTGCCCCCCCCATGTTTGTCCCCCTGGACCTCAGAATGTGACCTCACTCGGAAGGAGGGTCTTTGCAGAGAGCATCAAGGTAAAGATAGAAGTAAGGTCACCCTGGGCCGGGGGTGCGAAATCCCACAAGAGTGCCCTCACAGGAGACAGAAAAGGACACAAGGTGGGCCGGCCACATGCAGATGGAGGCAGAGGCTGGAGGGACGGGCCGCCAGTGCAGCGGCACGCGCAGTCTCCCTCCGAGTCCCCTAGAGAGGCCCCACGGCCCGCCCCTCGTGCCGACCTCTGACCCCCGGGACTGCGAGAGAGCACGCGCCTGGTGCTCTCAGCCGCCCAGTCAGCGTGGGCTGGAGTGAAGCGACGTCACTCGGTGTTGGTCTGTGGTGCAAAATGTGCCCTTCTGCGGGCTGACAAGCGTCAGCAAAGACAGAGCTAGAAACAGTCCAATAAAGTTAGCCGTCACCGTCACCTTCATCGTCACCATCATCCCATGGCCGGCACCGGCAGCAGCACCACCGTCACCATCGCCGTCACCGTCACAGGTGCCCTCCATCCAGCAAGCACGAGTCACACGCTACGTGCTGGGCGCCACACGCATCCCCTCGCCAGCCTCCCCAACAACACTGTGCGGACAAGGGAACCAAACCGAGAGGTCAAGTTACCTTGCGCTGATTTCTGAGCCCAGACAGACAAATCCGCACTCCCCAGGGTCACTAGCTGTGTGACGTCCGGCAAACCCCTCACGGGGCTGACCCCACCCACGAGTGCCCGCCGCACAGGGCTCTCACGGGGGCGAGAGAAGCGATGTGGCCACCAGCGACCGGTGCAGGTGTCGCTGTCCTGCTGGGAGAGGGGCTGCCCTCTTTGTCCCCGACCCCGGCCACATGACTAACCCCCGTCCACCCCCGGGAATCTCGGAGTGCAGGAACCCAGAGCTGTGAAGGCCCCAGGGAACCAGGCCCTCTCCATCCCAAAATACCCCGGTGCCCCAAGGCCCTCCGAAACAAATCCAAGCAAGCCCCACAGCCCCAAGGACAGGACCGGCTACACAATTTGCAGGGCCCCGTGCAAAATGTTAACAAACTACCAGCAACTCGAACTGACAACAGAACCCTACACGGAGCGCAGGGCCTTTCTGTGCACGGGGTCCCGGGGCGGCCCAGGCCACACGCCCACGAAGCCGGCCTGGCCCCCGGACCCTGCCGACCTTCATGGGCGCCTACCCAGGCCCTTTGCTGTCGCTCCGTGTACTTGGGTGACCCCTGCCTTCTCCCTGCGACCCACCCCCCAGGCTGGAGGTCTGGGCTGACGAGCGCCTGACGCCGGGCGGAAACGGAGCGCCTGGAGCGGCTGCGAGCCAGGTCCCTGGCCGGGGATCAGGCTGCGGGAGCCGGCGTGAGGGCAGGCCCATGGACGAGACCGTCAGCCTCAGCAAGCCCGCCACACGCCCCAGTGAAAAATGCGAGTCCACACGAACCGGCCCTTTCCGCTCGGGCCTGCAAGCCGCAGCCTGCCTAGCCCTGGATCCGATCCGGCCCGACTCCCTGATGCGGCACACAGAAAGGGGCAGGAGGCAAACCCGACCCGGCCCTCCCTCCCTGGGGCCGCACGAAACTCTGAGAGCACCGCGTGCAGAGGCAGCCAATACGGTGCCGCAGTTCCACCTCAACAGGGAGCGGGGCTGTTGGGCAGGCGAACGGAGAGGCGGGGGCCTCGGGCCCCCAGTACGGCTCCCAGCCTTGGACACGGCAGCAGGGAGTCCAGGAGGGGGCCGGTGGCCTGCTATTGGTAAACTGCAGCTTACTGAGTCCTTTCTGCTCACGCAGGCTTCCGGCAAAGGCGGCGGCAGGCCAGCTTTTTCTGTAAAGGGCCGAAAAGTAAATATTTTAGGCGCTGTCAGTCACGTGGTCGCTGCTGCTGCAACTCCGGGGCTCCGCGGTTGTGCCCAGTCAGCAGCGCTGCAGACAGTGTGGGGAGGAGTGGGCGTGGCTGGGCTCCCCAGCACTGTGTTCAGGAAAGCAGGTGGCCGGGGGCATTGTGCCACGGGCCGCAGTGTGCCACGCCCAGGACTGAGTGACCGAGATAGAGCCGGCCATTCAGTCACCTGTCCGGTGTGTGCTCCCGCTCCTCACCGCAGTGACACCCACTCCCATCTGCCCCGACAGGCCCGCTCGTTCCCTGCTGGAAACCCGGCCCCTAGAAAAGCAGAGGCTCAACAGGACTGAGTCAGTGAAGTGTTTCATCCCTGCGTGCAGATGATTAAAAGAAAAAAAAACACCCACAAGGTTTAGAGAGAGGAAGTAAGCGGCCTCGAGCTGGATGAAGACCTGTTTCTGCAGAGTTTTTGCTGTAAAACTCATGGATTAAAAAGCAAATGTTTACAGAGGCCAAACAGGTCACGGGAAACAGGGTGACAGGGGAAAATAATAGGGAGTGGTGGGGACTGGGGCACACTGGAGCATTACGTTCTGTCCACAGAGGTCGCTGCTCCTCAGCTCCAGGCAACCGCGCCACGTGTGCGCCCGGGGCCAGCAGGGCCAGGGCTTCTGGCTTTCACAGAGAAGCCGGAAATCCACGCTTTCATCCGCAATATTCCCATTCTTAAATGCTGGCAAGCATTTGGTTTTCTTTTTTCCTAAACTCTATGCTGGCCAAAGAAAGCATGCCATCGCTCTGTGGCCTCTGGCTTCAAACGAGAAAATACTTGCAAAGTTTTGTCCCTGAACCCTTCTTGCTCAGTGTACCGGCCGGTCAGGCCGCGCGGCCGGCCTTGGGTCGCTGGGCGCCCAGAATGGGGAACTGGCACCGAGGCCGAGCTGCGTGCTTTGGAACGTTCTCCCAAAGCTCCCAACACATAGAGAAAGCAGCAGCAACTCGTTCTGGTCCTGAAAACAAGCTTCCTCTTCTCGTTTTTGGTGTTCCCCTGAGAAGGCCGATGGGGCCCCTGAGGATGTGAAAACCCCTCCATCTCGCCCCCTTTATATGAAGATCAGGGCCCGCCCCTACCTGGGGCTCACACCACAAGAGGATACTGGGCGCCTCCCGTTTCTCCAAGTGAGAAGACCTTCTCTCGGGCGGGGGACAGCAGCGGTTCATTTCCGCCCAGTGCTCATCCCCTGCTTCAATAAGTGACTCCCTCTTGCCTCTGGGGAACTGCTGCTCCCCCCATGGGATTCTGATTGGGCTGTCAATCGTACACTTCCCCATCACCAACTTTACAGTAAGAGATTATAATCCAGGTCTGGCCAATCACAGTACTCCATCTCTCTGGCCATTCTGATTGGCCGAAGCATATGCCCCTGATCCAGTCCAGACCAAGCAGAGCTCTGCCCTGAGAAATCCACGCTCTCTAGTGCTCTGTGCTTGCCACGGGCAAGGCTGCCTTGTGTGGAAGCCTGGCTCCGTCAACATCCGTGACCCGCCCACACTTGGCACAGCTGCCTAAGGGAGGTCCCTCTGTGGAAGGACAGCAAGAGGCCAGACAGACAGAGACGAGCCAGGGAAAAGGAGAGTTCTGAGGACAGCACATGAATCCATGAGTCCATCTCTGTGCTCCCCAATTCTGTGAGCCAAACACTGCCTTTGACTCAGCTTTCACCAGTTTTGATGGGCGCTTTGTCCCAGAAAGCAAAAGACTCCGCCTCCCAAATGCTTCGCTGGTATTATGCACAGCCTAACTCTAGTCTGCTCCTCTGAGGAAGTTCAAGGTCAAAGAAGTCACCTCCATCCCGAGGTCAGTCTCACAGGAAGAGTTAGAGAGAGGGGGCCAGTCACCTGGGTCCCGTTCAGGGTTTTAAGAATACCAGCCCTTCGTAACTGTGTCCACCAAAACGCTCCTAATCGCAGAGAAAACAGCCAACAGTTATCTGAGGGTCTGGATGATTTGGTGGAAGCAGGAATGGCATTTTTTTAAATCTTGTGTTTTACCTTAAAAATCTATGAAGAAATGTGCCATTCTACTCTATGATATACTAATACTTACCTTAATTTGTCTTAAAAGGGCTTCTAACCAGCTCTGAAAACCACGCCAGGGCTAAGCTGTGGCTGCGTGTGCCCCCAGCACATCACGGCTTGCTGGAACCAGACGTGATCCCTTGGGCAGCAGGCTACAAGTTCCACTGGCTTTCAAGCCAAGAAGCAATGCCAGGCCTGGCCAGGGAGCTCAGTTGGTTAGAGCGTTGTCCCAGTACACTAAGGTTGTGGGTTCGATCCCCAGTCAGGGCACATATAAGAATCAACCAACGAATGTGTCACTAAGTAGACAACCAACAAATCAATGTTTCTCTCTTCCACGCTCTCTCAAATCAATAAAAATTTTTTTTAAAAAATAAGCAAAGCCAGAGGGGACCCTAGTGTTTACCCTCTAAAGCAGTTCAGTCCGGCCGATGCTCGCATGCCTTACCCAGCATCCCGCAGTTCACCGGCACGCCATCCTGTGGACTGGGGACAAGTATTCTTTGAGGAAAGGTCTCACTCATCCTGCCAAGCTAAGTGAGTATCCTAGGGATGCAAGCTGCCTCTGGGGCCCCTCGGCTGGGCCAGCCTCGCGCCCAGCTCTGCCCCCGCAGCCTGTGCGCCCCAGCTTGAGGAGGAAAACAGGCACTCTTCGCCCCTTCCACGAGGTGTGTGAACACGAGGTCCCACCCAAACAGCACTCGTTACCGGGTGTCATCTGTGGGCATCGATACTATTCCACAACCCTGCCTGAGCACCTCCCACGTGCAAGGCACTGGAGGTGCACAGGAGCTGAACGCACTGGGTCCCCAGTGTGATCCCGGGCTCCTGGGCACCCAGGTGGCCCCTGCTGGGAGAGACACGGTGGAGACAGGGTGCTGTTTCTGCTGCGAGCCCACAGGGAATCGAGGGGCCCGTGCATCCCATTTGCTGGCCATCGTGTGTGTTGGGGACACAAGATTTGGACGAGAAAGGCCCTTACTTGGAGGCAAGGGGGACAGGCTCCCAGTGCAGACGCACCGGAGTGCTCAGCACACAGAGGGACGCAGGGTGTCCCACCTGCACGGAAACACAGGACTGACTCGTCGCCTTCCGCGTGATTTGCTCCGCAACGCCGGAGGAGCTTCACCGCGCCTCGATGAGCCCGGCACTGTCATAGACACGGGGGGTGCAGCAGAGAATGAGCCCCGTCCGTGCTCTCAGGTAGAATCCTCTCCAGAACTCAAACAACAATGTACTGCTCACAACAATATAACAACACTCACACACAGTGCTCACCCTGCACCTCGCTCAGCTCTAAGTGTTCTTTGACCATCTCATCTTGACAATAACCACGTTTTACAATCACCTCCATTTTACAGTTGAGAAAACTGAGGCTCGGAGAAGTCAAGTGACTTGCCTAAGGTCGCAGAGCTGGTGAGTGGCAGAGCCAGGTAACTGGACTTAGAAATGTTATTATCAATTACTAATAAGTGGAACTTCACGAACTGTTGTCACATACCAGGCACTCTCCTAAGCACATTCAAGCATGGATTGACCATCTGCTCTTGGCACAAAATTCTTCGAGACGGGTTTATTATATCCATTTCTTACGCAAGTAAACTGAGGCTTTCAAAGGAGAGGGACTTGCGCAAATTCTCAGCGCTGGTAAGAGCCAAAGTAAGACCGAAACCCAAGTCTCCATGACCCATGCACTTGGCTGTTTAAACAGGCACTCTACCGCCTGCCCAGGATGTAATTTTGGCTACTTGGAATGTTTAAACAGACCCAATGAATATTTAAACGAATCATCGCATTAAATTCTGGGTTGCTGCCGCTCCGGTGACCGCATCTCTGCGCTCCCGTCCCAGAACGGGTGCTCTCTTTGCTGGCCCTGAGGGCCGCCGAAAAGAAGAGCTGCACAGCTCCAAGAGCAAGCATCAGTTTTCACTTCGGGAAACAACCTGACGTTGCCTCCAGGGGAAGGCGGTGCCCTCTGCTCTCCCGTGGAAAGAAGAGAAAGAAAAAAGAGCATTTTGTCAGAGACGACTCATGCTCTCTCAGCACCGCCTGCTCTTCTTCCCCCCTGGCGCTGCGCCCAGCCGAGGCCTTCGTGCTGCGCTGGGCCTGAGGGCGCTGGCAGCGGGTGAGCTCGCCCTCCAGTTCCCGGGGGGGGGGGGGGGGGGCGGGGGGGGAGACACGCCTCCCTCCCCCACCACTTCCTCCCGCACCACTTCCTCCCCCACCCTCTGCAGGCCCCAAGGGCCACCACGCTCCTCGGCCCCTGAGTGGGCTCCCTAGGTCACGAGGTGGGGAGACCACTGAGGCACACAGTCAGACGATGTCATCGCTGAGGGTGGTGGACCCTTGCGCAGGGCGAAGAGACATTCCAGGCGAGACAGACCATCGTTCTTTCTCCAGGGGGCCGTGCCTCCCGCCCCCTTCCCCCTCTTCCCTGGCCAGCTCTTGTTCGTCCTCCAAATCCCAAAGCCGGCTGCTCTCTCTGCCTGCAGCCCCCTTTCCCACAGTCCCCCAGAGCTGGTTCTTGCCCATCACTTGGGGCACGTCCCAGGAGAGGGCCTCCCTGACCTCACTGGAAGTGTTCTCTCTGACACCTACCCAGCTTTCTTGTCTCTTTAGCACGTATCCCTGGGTAAAGCGGTCGTGACTCTTGGGTCTGCCTCTGCCCACGAAGTCAGCCTGGGAAGGGACTCCCGCTCCCCGCCAAGCCCAGGGAACATGTCCAGTGGAAGGGTCACCTGTGCTCTGCTTCCTTTTCACCTAAAACCCCGCAAGCAGAGAGGCGACTCCAGGCTTGCTGGAGCGAACTCACTTCGTGGGAGAATCCAGGGAGTAGGAAATCCAAAGGAGTAGTTTCCCTTCTAGAGCCAGCCTGATGCGGTCCTTCGTGGACCAGACCGAAACCCAGCAGACTCTGCAGACTGGGGCTCTGTCTGCCTCGGACCCCACCCTGCTCCAGAAGCCTCACTCCGCAAACCTTCTCAAATCCCAGATACGAGGAGAGGCAGTGGAGGGCAGCGGTCAGGAAGCTCTGGGGAGAGAACCACGGACTCGAGGGCCGGCTCCCCGGCTCGCACACAGCGTGCCTGGGGGGCCAGCCGCCTGGCCGTGCCCGGCCTCCGCCTCCCCTTCTGCAAAAGGAGGCCTTCGGAAGGCCGACAGCTGACGGGCCGCACACTCAGCCCAACGCCGAGCACACAGCAAGCACTCGATAAACTGCGGTACTGACAGCAGCTGTTAAAACCTCCGCCTCGGACTCCTCGAGGGATCCTTTCCCGCGAGAAGGTCTCTGCGTGCACCTGCCTTAGGCTCTGCCTTCAAGAGAAACTTAATTCCAGTGTGTCTAGTTGCCTCCTATAACCCTGTCCCAAGTCCAGTTTGTGAAGAGCTACCGTTTGCTTCTAGAGTTGGGATTTGGGCTTTTATGTTTATGAGATTCCCCCTGCTCTTTCTTTTCTCTTTCTTTTTCTTTTTGAAAATAAGTTCTTTCAGCCCTGACCGGTGTGGTTCAGTGGGTTGGAGCGCCGTCCCACAAAGCAGAAGGTCGCCGGTTCAATCCCAGTCCGGGCACAAGCCTGGATTGAGGGGTTAGCCCCAGGCTGGGGTGCATGAGAGGCAGCCCACTGATGTTTCTCTCCCTCTCTTTCCCCCTCCCTTCCCCTCTCTCTAAAAATAAATAAATAAAATCTTCGAAAACAGAAAAAAAGAACCACCCCGCAGGCAACACCGGTCCGCCTTAGCCGGCTGTGATGGAGAAAGAAGTCATGAACTTTCACGTTGGCATGCTTTTTTCCAGCCACATGTAAAATGCAATCTGACCAGTTTTATAACGAAAACACCTCTTCCCCTTTAAGATCAAAACTCTTCCTTTCTCTGGAGCAACCGGCTCAGAGGGCTCTTCCCTGAAAGCGCGAGGCTTGCACTGCTCCGACCGCCGCTCTGTCGCAGGGCCTGTCCCCAGGGTTCCTCCAGCCTCAGTTTCTCCACCCACAGCAGAGGCCCTGGGGTCCCTAAGAGAGGTGGCACAACAGAGGCTTGGGGAGCCTCCCGAGCCCCGATTAGTTACAGCACGGAGCGAGCGGCAGATGAAAGCACCGCAGAACTCTTGGACAGCCCTGACGAAGAATTCCCTCCAACGACAGGATACCTTCCCTCTCACGCGTCTGCAGCCCTCATCAAGCAGCTTCCTAGGCCGCCTTCCATGCGGCTGGACCAGTCTTTCTGGAATCCCTGCATTTTTTTCCCATGAGACTCAAAGGCAGGCAGCAGGAACGATGAAAAGGCAGGAGGGCAGGGGGTGCCCTTCAGAAAGGGCTGTTCGCTGGGCCCTGAGCGGCTGCTGGCAACGGGAACGGCTGGAGACAGCTCGGGTCCCTCCTGCGGGCCCTGGTCGGGGAGCTGCTCCCCGTGTCTCGGCCACCCCCGACTCCTGTCACTCTCCACCCTGCCGCCAAGGCCTCTCCCCCTCACAGGCCTTCATCCTGCTGTCCCCGTGTCTGAAACGCTCCCCTCCTCCCCAGCCCCCGCAGCCCCAGGCGGACCCCTTCCACCTCAGACCTCAGCCCACCAGTCCTCCCTCAGCGCCCCCCCAGCCCCGGCCTGCCCCAAACAGTTTCGGCGCCCCCACCCCGTGCCCCCACGGTGCCCCCACACTTCTTCACGGCACGGAGCACAGTCACAGCTAGTTGCATCTCACTGGTCGTTCCTCATCTCTGTCCCCCGCCAGCCTTGGACCCGTGAGGACAACTAGTGAGGGCATCTCCTGGGCTTTGCACGTGGCAAATGGCTGGTATTTGAAAAGGTAAGTCTTCAAAAGAATATTAGGTATCTAGGACAGGACAGCAAATTTTATTCTTTTTTTTAAGTATATTTTATTGATTATGCTATTACAGTTGTCCCATTTCTCCCCCATCATTCCCCTCCACCCTGCACACACTCTCCCACCCACATCCCCCCCTTTAGTTCATGTCCATGTCTCTTAAGTTCTTTAGCTTCTACGTTTCCCACACTATTCTTGCCCTCCCCCTGTCTATTTTCTACCCACCGTCTATGCTACTTGTTCTCTGTACCTTTTCCCCCTCTCTCCTCCTCCCACTCCCCTGTTGCTGACCCTCCCTGTGATCTCCATTTCTGTGGCTCTGTTCCTGTTCTAGTTGGTTGCTTTTGTTTTAGGTGTGGTTGTTAATATCTGTCAGTTTGCTGTCTTTTCACTGTCATATTTTTTATCTTCTTTTTCTAAGTCCCTTTAACATTTCATATAATAGGGGCTTGGTGAGGAACTCCTTTAACTTGACCTTATCTGAGAAGCACTTTATCTTCCCTTCCATTCTAAATGAAAGCTTTGATGGATAGAGCAATCTTGGATGTAGGTCCTTGCCTTTCATGACTTAGAATACTTCTTTCCAGCCCTTCTTGCCTGCAAGGTCACTTTTGAGAAATCAGCTGACAGTCTGATGGGAACTCCTTTGTAGGTAATTGTCTCCTTATCTCTTGCTGCTTCTAGGATTCTCTCCTTCATTTTAATCTTGGCTAATGTAATTATGATGTGCCTTGGTGTGTTCCTCCTTGGGTCCAACTTCTTTGGGACTCTCTGAGCTTCCTGGACTTCCTGGAAGTCTATTTCCTTTGCCAATTGGGGAAGTTCTCCTTTATTATTTGTTCAAGTAACTTTTCCACTTGTTGCTCTTCTTCTTCCCTTTCTGGGACCCCTATAATTCGGATGTTGGAACATTTAAAGATGTCCTGGAGGTTCCTAAGCCTCTCCTCATTTTTTTGAATTCTTGTTTCTTCATTCTTTTCTGTCTGGTTGTTTCTTTCTTCCTTCTGGTCCACTCCATTGATTTGAGTCCCAGTGTTCCTCCCATCACTATTGGTTCCCTGTGCATTTTCCTTCATTTCACTTAGCATAGCCTTCATTTTTTTCATCCAATTTGCTACCAAATTCAACCAACTCTGTGAGCATCCTGATCACCAGGGCTTTGAACTGTGCATCTGATAGGTTGGCTATCTCATCATCACTTAGTTGTATTTGTTCTGAGCTTTGATCTGTTCTTCCATTTGGACCATATTTTTTGTCTTGTCGCACCTGTTACGTAGTGAGGGGCAGAGCTTTAGGTATTCACCAGGGCGGGGCAACCCAGTCGCTGGGTTGTGACGCTGTATTGGGGGCGGGGTCCGAGAGGGAACAATGGCACTTGCTCCGTTCTCTGTTGGATTTCAGTCCCTTCTGCTGCTTCCCCCAAGCAAACTGGGCCCTCTGGTGCTGATTTCCATGTGGGTGGGTTTGTGCATGTTCCAGGACCCTGTGGATCTCTCCAACGAACTCTCCTGTGACTCCGGGAGTCTCTCCTGGCACCTCAACCCCCACAGGTGTTTTCAATCGGTGTTTGGAGGCTTTATTTCCCCCCGCTGGGGCCCTGGGTTGCGCCGTCTGTCTCACTCCCCAGTTTGGCCTAGTTTATCTGCGTGCAAATGTGGGACCACCCAGTCAGCCAGTCGCCTTGCATGCTGTGCCCGGCTTCACACCTGCCGCCTCGCTGCGTCTGCCCATTGCCACTCCACGCCTGGGGTCTGCCAGCCACTGCCTGTGCGCGCAGGGTCCACCCGCTGCCATCTTGCAACCTGGGGTTTGTCAGCTGCCGCCTGCGTACCTGGTGCCACCGCTTTTTTTGCAGCAACCCCTCTCCACCTGGCTGCTGACTCTGCCCTTCCCACCAGTCTAGATGAATGTGTCTATTTTAACTTCTTGGTTGTCAGACTTCGATACAGTTCAATTTTCTGTTACAGTTCAATTTTTCTGTCGGTACTGGTGGTTATTTTGTTTCTAAATTGTTGTTGTCCTTATTTTGGTTGCACAAGGAGGCACAGTGTGTCTACCTACGCCTCCATCTTGGCCAGAAGTAGCCAACTTTTTCTTAAAGGGCCCAATAATAAATGTTTTAGGCTTTGCTGGCTAAGAGGCAACATAGAGGCTGCTTTATAGGTTCTTATACAACCATTTTAAATGTAATCATTAAAATGTAAGAGCTATTCTTAGCTCATGGACTGTAACCAACAGGCAGCTGGCCAGATCTGGCTTGGGGGATGCAGTTAGCCGACCCTTGATGGAGCACATGCCAGGCCCTCTGCTGGACTGGGGATGTGGCCGAGAGTGCTGTTTGTTCCTCAGCGTCACCACTCTCCTCTTCTGCAGGAACAGAACCTCTGCACTTCAGGTGGGCTCATGGTCTCTTGGAATACAGACTCTATTTCTCAGCCTCTCTTGCAGCTAGGCATGGCCATGTGACCAAGTTTACCCAATGAGATGCAAATGCTGGCATAGTGTGAAAGCTGCTGAGAATCTTCCACAAAAGGCAGCTAGCACATAGCCTCTCCCAGTTTTTTCTTTGTCCCTTCCTCTTTCCTGGTGGTTGGAATGTGGATGGGATGGCTGGAGCTCCAGAAGCCATCTTCATCCACGAGTTATCCAGGGGAATGGGGAGCCTTGGGTAGTGGGGCAAAAATACAGAAGGGCTGACTCCATGGAGTGGAGTGCCGGCCACACGAGGCCTGGATCCCCTTTCTGCTGGCCTTTTAGGCATGAGAGAGAAACGAACACTTCTGTTGCTCAAACCTCTGTTACTTGTGGGCTCTCCACCCTTAGCAGCTCATTTTAGTCCTAATATCAATAATAAGGGGGAGAGGGGAGAGGTTACCAAAGTGAGTAAAAAAACATTCCCTTCTCCATTCACAACCTAATTACAAGAAAACAAACAGGCACCCAACTCCAGGCCAGGGGCCCACTCTACCGTGACTAAGCGCCCAGAACAAGTGACCAGGTCAGCGCGCAGGGAATCAGGGAGGCTTCGTGGAGGTACCAGCCAGGCAGGAAATCTCCCATGGGGCAGGTGGTTTAATGCAAATATCATAGACGGGGGTGGTGGGGGGCGGCCTGTGAGCCAGATCTGACCTGCAGATGGGCTGGGGGTGGTGGGCCATATCATGTTTCCCCAGAAAAGCTGCAAGAAAAATGTAATGAACAATGAGCATTCATACACCCTCACTTAGCCCTGGCTGGTTTGGCTCAGTGGATTGAGGCTGGCTTGTGAACGAAAGGGTTGCCGGTTCGATTCCCAGTCAGGGTACATGCCTGGGCCGTGGGCCACGTGCCCAGTAGGGGGCGCGTGAGAGGCACACACCCTCACTTAGATTCACCACTTGAGACTATTCTCTCACACTGCTCTCTCCCGACGGACGCACAGCTGACGAGCATGTGTGTCTCCCAAGGACGTTCTCCGACAAAACCACAGTTCAGTTTTCACACTTAGTGTGCAATAATACCCAAAAAACATAAACACCAGCACGATAACAGCCTGTGATTACACTATTACCATGCCAACACGACACAGTACACACACCCTTACCTAACATACAGTTCACACCCCCATGTCCCCAGCTGTCCCAATAACGTCCTTTGTAGTCCTTTGCCTTGCACTCAGCTGTCATATCTCTTTAGTCCCCTTTTGTCTACGCCAATTCTGCTGTCACTTTTGGTTTTGGTTGTTTTGTTTTGTTTTTTTGTCTTTATGACATGGACATTTTTTTAAGAGTCCAGCTTAGTTTTTAGCTTAGTTTTTAGTAGAAATTCTCAATTTTTTGTTTGTTTTTTTCAAAATGTGAATTGGTGTATGCCTTTAAAAGTTTGACATTTATCTTAAAACCTGAAGGTTTGCTGCTGTTGAGAAGAAGGCAGGGCTGGGTGGGTGAGTCCACCCCCTGCGGCCTTCCCCCCACGCCCCAGCTCCTCCGAGCCCTTGTCTGGTACCTGCAAACCCGGCTTTAAAGGACGGGGATGGGGCTTGTGAGCACACGTGCGGAGACCTGGAGGTCCGAGCGGTCCCTGACCTGGGGGAGGGCGTCCGAACCTCGAGGTGGCTGGAGACGGGCTCCAGGAGGAGCTGGCGGCAGGCGCAGCTACGCACGCGCAGGGCCCACGCGGGCGGGCGAGCTGTCCCGAGCTCCCCGCGCTGCCTGGACGGTGGGATGCCTGAGTCCCACGGGGAACCTGCCGCATACCTCGGCTACCACGGGGCCCTGGCCCCTCCTCGGCTGCCAGGCGGGCGTCCCAGTGACCACCTGAATTCGACTCTTGAGTACTGGACCTTTTGCTTAAATTCCCTGGTGATGTGTGTGGACAAATACTGTGGTGTGCTGGAGCTCTTCGTTGACCACGCCAAGGTGTGATATTCTCAAGTCGAGTGGTTTTCACCATTTTATTTGGGGTGCGGGCGCGCGCACGCTGCGACAGACACACGCACGCAGGCTGCCAGGCAGGCGGAGGGCGCTTCCTCCGCTCCCGCCCTCGGCGCCGTTCCGCCTGTTCACAATGAGCGTGCGCTCCTTCTGACATGGTTAGAAAACTTTAGTGAAATAAAAATGGCACTCAATAAAAAACAAAACAGCGTATGTGACCATCCGTATTAGAAATGAAATGCATATATGATGTTTGCACATGTGCGTGCCACGTGCGTGCATCTGCTCGGAAACGTCTCTGTAATTGCATACGTTTCGATAGAAGCAGCGGTTCTGTCGGAATCTCTGGAGGGTTGTTGCTGCTTCACGTCCTCCTACGTCGTCTGACACGGTTTTGGTTCCAGTTCCGGTTTTGTTTCCAGTGGGCGTGCATCCCAGTTACAGCTGAATTATAAGGGGGCGCTTGGGAATGCCTGCAGACAGTTTTGGTTACCCAACTGGGGGGAGGGGGTGCTGCTGCAGGCACCCGTGAGTAGAGGCCAGGGACACCACCGAGCACCCTACGGTACCCCACTGAGGAGGCGCTGGGCCAAGACGTCGACCAGCCAAGGCGGTGAATCCCAGTTACAGTCAGAAAAGCTCAGCGGAGCTGCCTCCGGGCTGAGGGGTCCCAGCTGCTCCTCACGGGGCATGGTCGGCCCCAGGAGCTCACCCCATCTTGGCAACAGAGTGAGCCAAAGGCCACCCTCTTCTACAGGTGAAGCAACTGCGGCAAAGCAAACTACATGCTTTGCCTTGAGCCGGCCCCATGCCCCACCCCCATCCTGACACCCAGGAAGTCTGCCCTGCAAAGGGCCCCCCTGCACCTGAGGGCTCGAGCCCCCTCCCTGAGCCCTTGGGCGGCGGCAGGTACAGAATCCTGCAGCCCCAGCCCCTGGCAGGGGCTCTCTGGTGTCCACACTTGCGAGTAAAACACAAGACTCTGAAGCTGCCTTTCAGGTGAGACATTAACGCCCCGCCCCCATCCTCATGCTCAAATACTCCCCCAGCTGCATCCCTATGCCGTCCTGGGCCAGGGATGCTGGCAGTGGCCGCCTGGGACGTGTTTGAGGACTAAGTCTCTCAAAGATAAGAAGTATGTCTTGCCTCAGCTCTTATGAAATGTACTTCATTTTTTTTCTTCTTCACTCCATTGTCCTTCAAAACCAGTTCCAACTTATTGGCATCAAAATTTAAACACAGAAAAGGACCCCTCCCCCAAGAAATCCAGCCCCACGCCTCCCCTCACCCCCACCCCAGCCTAAAACAGCACTGTGGCTTTAGCAAGGAATTCTACAGGTTGGGTTTCCGCTAAGTAACACCCCACCCCAGCCTATCCAGGACAAGGGACACAGAGTCCCCCTGAAGACATGACAGGTTCCCCGAGTGACAGGGCGAACCTCAGTGTCTCTGTGCGTCGCCGTTTCAGGGCGGCCGCTGGCCCAAGGGCCCGGGCTGTCCGAAGCCCACCTGACTGGCATCAGTAAACAGCCGCCGGGGGAGCTGTGGGAACAATGAAGGCGGGAAGACAGGATGAGACCCGGGCGTCTCTGCGCTCAATGTGGAAATAATCATTTCTAAGAAAAACAAATTAAAAATTAAAGGAGCTTCCTGCTGCATGATTTAAGATCTGGTTTGACTGGAATTACATCAAAAGGCATAAAATATAAACATTTCACAGAGTGTCTCTCCGGTCTCCGTCCCAGCCGCCCTCACTCCACACACACACCGCACACACACACACACACACACACGTTCGGCCACTGATGGATCAAATGTCAACAATGTTGGAAGAGAACTCCAAGTCACACGGGCAGCCCCGTCACTGGAGGGACAGGGAAAGGGGCCAGGGTGGGGTGGCCGGAGGTGGGCGAGGGACTTGCCCCCGAAGGCACAGCGAGCCACGGGCCGGGACGAGGACCGACGCACCAGGGAATTCACCAGGCTGGTAGTTCGTAATCACCGACCCCTTTACTCCTCCGACAGCCCCAGGGAACATCGATGTCCTCCCCCCACGACCCACAGGAGGAAAGTGACACGAAGAGCCAACCAGCCAGGCGAAGGCGCACTGGGACCGAGGCCCCGCTCTTCCCTGCCACGCACACGGAGGGAGACAGAATAATGGCTCCCCAAAACGCCCGTGTCCTATGGCCCAAAACTCTGTGACGATGTCACCTTACATAGCAAAGGGACTTTGCAGCTGTGATGAAGGGTCTAGAGATGTGATGACCCTGGATGAGGGTCCTTGTCAGAGGGAGGCGGGAGGTCAGGGTCAGAGAGCGGTTTGAAGATGCCCCACTGTTGGCTTTGGGGATGGGGCAGAGGCCACAAGGCAAGGGAGGCAGAAAAACGCTGGAAAGGGTGAGAAACAAGACTGGGCCCTCGCACCCCCAGTGACAGCTCATCTCCACGACACCAATGAGAACCCCGAGGCATGAAGGAGGGAAAAGGGCGAGTGAGCGGGAGAGCCTCACAGGCAGTGGGCCCTGAGCCTGGGCCCCGCTCACAGGGAGGGCCCCGCTCACGGGGAGGACCCGTGGGCCTCTGACCTCCCGAGCGGTCTGCAGACGCCCGAGGGTCAGCCAGAACACGCATTCCAGCGCTTTTGCAAAGGCAGGGGCCTCCTGTGCTGGAGAGCAACGAAACCTTTCTCCAGTCCAGCCGTGCAGATGACAGGTGGAGTCCAAGGGACAACAGGCCCCAGGAGATGACTGGGACAATGATGTCACTGTGCCCCTGGTTCAGTAAATGTTTTGGGGGCACCTTTTTGGGGGCAGGTGAGGAGCAGACAGGAGTCCAGGGGGTCCAAGCCTCAGATGGGCTTGCCTATCCCAGTCTGGGGACCAGAGTCGGGTGGGAGGCCAAGACGGTACAGCATGAAGATGGACAATACGGCAGGGACATGACGGCCGCAGAGACCGGGGCCACCCCCAGGCTCAACGTCAGGGCCCAAAGGAAGGCCAGGGCGAGAACAACGACCGTCCTGCTTCTGGCCAGGGTCTCCACCCTGCCGCCTGCGCTCGCCCCCCAGTGTCGGGTTTGTCCCGTGAGGACACTCTTGAACCCTCTCCCCAAAGCAGGGCATCACAACACCCAGGCGCTGGTCGGGAACGCAGGCTCCAGGACGCCGCCCCAGACCTACTGAACCAGACCCTTGATTTTAACCAGGTTCCACCTGGTGCTGGTCCCCGAAAGCCGAGAAGCACTGGCTGGAGGGCTGGCAGCTCCCTGGGTCTCGGGCTCTTTGCAGCCCTGGAACCTGAATAGTTTCAGTTGGTGGGTGCAGTGGGACATGTTTTTTGGGGTTTTTTTTTCCCAGTGGGACATATTAAAATCACAAAAGGGCATCTTTAAAACCATCTGCAAGGAGGGTTTTGTAAGTTAAGTGCACGATTATCTGGGCTTCCATCAGCATGTAGAACAACCTTTTAATCTCCTTTTACAGTTACACCTGGGACAGCAGCATCCCACCCTCCCTTAACACCCCCAAATTCCCACCCCAAACCTTCTTTGGTCCATTTCAAACACACTTTCCCCTCCCGGAGTGGAGGGCAGGAAGTGACCGAGGCGGGGACCAAAGGAAAGGCTGCCTTGGCCAGGGATTTACCCTCAAGAACAACCCAGGCTATGCCCTGAGCTGGCACTGTGCAGACAGGGACGCCCATCACCCCAAACAGCCATCGACAGGGGCTCCATGAAAGTGTGTTAAAACTGCATACGGTAGAGTGAGATGCAGCCATTCCGCATGACTCTCAGGATTACGTATTAATGTCGCCAGGGGCTGGTAAGTTAGCAAGCAAAAGAGCAAGTATAGCTCCATTTTTGTAAAACAACCATATACATATAATTTAAAATGCTGAGCTAATAATGGCTTCACTTTGCACCCTATTATAATAAAGTAATTCATATATATTTTTAATCTCACAATAAGATTAATATTTTAATTTTTAAAACTGCCACATGAAATCATAGCTATTTGGCTCTTGAGGCCTACAAAAATGGCAATTGCATATGGTTTGATCTAAAACGTGCATATACTTAGGAATAATTTATAACTTCTAAGTAAATGAGACAACTGTACATGAAAATACCGCGCATCGTTAAATTGTGCGCATACAGGGGGGCAAAGCGTCAAAAATGCTGCCCCCCTGGAGTGCCCAATAAAAGCAAGTTCAGGCTCCGTGTGCAGGGGCTGTGGGAGGTGAGGCCGGTGGGTGAGGGCTGGAAGTTCCTCTGACCATCTCTACTGCTACGCTGTTAAGAAAGATCCAGACTGTTCTGTAAGGAGTTGGAATGGCCTGAAGGGTTAATGGGGGCATTTGGGAGAGCTCAGCTCTGCGAATGCAATTTTCCGTGGAAATGCTACTGTCAAGTAGTAAGAGCCGCCCTCTTCGGAGGGTCGGCCACCAAGCAGGGGCTGTGCTGAGCGTGTGCACCCTTGGAATTTCCCCAAGACCTCACTCAGGTGGAGGCGACTCTTGTCACGCCCTCTGTTCTGTAAACAAGGGACAAAGAGCCGATGCCGGAAGCCTGACCGCTGCAGCCACTGCCAGGGGGACGCCTCGCTTCCTCGCTTGGCCCGGGGCCCCCCTGCCAGGACAGCCGGGCAAAGGAGACCGCGGAACCAGAGCCACACCACCGGCCTTTCTGAACCCACCGCCCGCGCCGCTCAGGGCCTTTCTGGCCCAAAATATTGAGACAATAAATCCCGGACCCCGTCAACAATCCAAGCCCCAAATATAATTCTCGTTCAGCGTGTGAGAACCCAGGTTCTAAAACACTCATGGAAAAAAAAAAAAACAAAAAAAAAAGTCCTACCTTCACAACACCGGAAGTGGTCCTGCAGCATCTGTTCACAGCGGTGGGCAGTTCTCGGCAAGGATGCTGATCGCAAAATCCTCGGTCGCACCGAACAAACGCTAGAAAACCACCAAATCACCGTTGAATGCATTGGGATTCACACAAGCAAGTTTGTAAAAGCGAGCTCGAACTTACTGCTCTCGTTTGGCCCCTTCGGCAGGACTCCCCGCGGATCCCAGCCCCGCGGACCAGGACTGCGCAGCCCACTTCCTTGGTGTCCTGCGCTTTCACGTCCGCAGATTCAGTCCAGCAAGGAGGCTCACGAAACAGGGTCTTCGCATTCCCAACTGTGAATTCGCTACTGGAAAATGCAGTTTTCTACTGGCAAACGGTTGAGGTGGTGTGTTGGGTGGGCCGGTTGCGGATATTTGACCGTGCGCCATCTGCACCCCTAACACCTGCCTTGTTCAATGTCAACTGTGCTATAAAATGCGGGGATCCGGGCGGGGAGGCCTGCGGTCTGCAGTGCACCACAGCCTAGTCCAGGTTTGCAGGCGTGACCTTCACAGCCAGAATGCCTGAATCTGAGTGCCAGCTTGGCTGCTTTCTGTGCAACCTTGGGCAAGTTACTTACCCTCTCTGCACCTCAATGGCCTGCTCTGTCAAATGTCATGAGGATTGCATGAGCCTGGTGGACAGGGCTTAGAGTGTCTGCATGAGGCCCATCATAGGGCTAGAGAGGGCTTATTATAACCTGTCTATAACAACAGAGGTTAGACAGTTTTATTATAAAGCAAGAGCTCCTCTGTATCATCCCAAGAACTGCTTTCCCAGTTGGTTTTTGTTTTTGTTTTTGTTTTTTTTTAGGAATTTAACAACAGTTTCCACAGGAAAGCTGCCATTCGAGTGGTGCTGGTGCTCCATGCACAGGCAGTGGGGTGGGAGTGAGTGCAGCACAGATCTCATCTGGTCCCCACACTTCCCGGCGGGGTCCCTGCACAGCCCGCCTCCTCCGGGAGCTGCAGCTTCCTCATGTGGCAAATGTCAGCGATCGTGGTGCCACATCCAGCTCTCCCCAGGCAGTGTCTGGTGCGCTGATGATCTAGAAAGTGTGAGATGTCATCACTTCATCTCGCATGCCCCGGAAATGTTGCTGTGTCAACGACCCTCTCTTAGGGTCTCTTCCCCCGTCTATGGAATCGCTCTTCTTGAGATCTGTGGAACCCTGGCTCTGCCACCTACAAATCGTGTGACCCCAGTTAGACCTCTGGCCGGGTAGCTCAGTCCGTCAGAGTGTTGCCCAGATACACCAAGGCTGTGGGTCCGATCCCTAGTCAGAACACATACAAGAATCAACCAACGAATGCATCAATAAGTGGAACAACGAACTGATATTTTTCTCTCTCTCTCTTTCCCTCTCTAAAATCAATAAATAAAATATTTTTAAAAGTTGTGTAACCTTGGAATAGTTACTAAACTCCCCAGAGCCTCAGTTTGCCTATCTGTAAAATGGGAATACCATAGTTATCTAGCCCTAGGATGGTTGGGAGGATTAAGTGACATAAGGAATGTAAAATGTTGAACACAATGCATGGAATATAATGTATGTCCAATAAATGGAGAGCATTATTACTCTGCCTAATCTTCATGAACACTGTGTAGTAAGCAGACCCATTACAGTGGGTTCCATATAGAACCTGAGAAAGCCAAGATCAGAGGTTAAACATGTGCCCTAGATCACACACGTAACAAGCAGGGCGTGTCTTAATGACCTCTCATTGTTTCCTGTGTGTTTATCATGTCCTCCCACCTGCCGTGTGGTTCCAAGGTTTCCTGTGAACTCTGGTGTTGCCCCTGGTGGGTACAAAGTAGCTCAGTCCATCGGAGCTCCGGGAGGGTGCGGTGCCTGTGAGCCTGACGAGCCCGAGGCTGAAGCCCAGCTGGGCCGAGCTAGCAACGCCCACTGGGATGGAAGCCCCACCCGGGCCTGTCTTCTTCCTGTTTCCCTCCCCAGGAACCACCTGGGCTCCCCAAGAATCACCCTGTTTGGATTCTAGATCAGTACGGGTACAAAGAACTGGGGGCGGGTTCTCAGGCTTCAGCGGCGGCAGCTCGTGACCCCCAGTGCACACCTAGGCCCCACTGAGCCAGGTTGCGGGGACCCAGTCCCAGGTCTCTGTGGCACACAAGGCAAAATGTTGAGGCGCAGCTTGAAACACCCAGACGCTCAAACCGGACTATGGCAAAATGCTGCCACAAACAGGGAGAAGCATTTCGGAGAGCCCTGCCAAATATTTGCTGTTGATGTGCGGGGAGCTGCCAGGCTGGTAGACGAAGCAGACCTCCTGGTGAATGAAACAAATGTGTGCGTCTCTACAGAGACCCCGAACTTAAAGCAGGGCCTGAAAAACTCTGCCAGTGAGTTTGCCAAACTTCAGGATTATCGACAAGCAGAGGTTGAAAGACCTGCAGTCAGAGTACTTGAATCACTGAGGAAACCGTTGTGAAAACGAGACAAGATGACCTCAAAGCACCACTAACAGCAAGGAATGGAAAAGCTCAACAGTCAACGCGTCCGGGACAGGATACGTCAGCAAAACCCGTCGGACCAACAGGCTCTTCCGCCAGCAGAAACCGACGTGTGGAGAGCCGAGTGGATGCCACCCAACAGCCCACCACCTGGAGGGAACCACTGACAATTTTGAAAAGCAGAAAATAAAGGATATACGTAAAGACTGTATTTTCAGACTCTGTCGCTCTTGAAGTGTGATCTCACGGCAAAGCTGTAGAGGTCTACATTGCTGCCTACCAAAATATCAAAAGGTTAATGAAGAAGATTTAGAGGTTTTCCGAAATTCTGTGTCCACCTGGTGACCCATCTCATCTAGGTAATGTACGAGCGAATTCAAAGTCACCTCTTCAGAGACCACCACCAGGTAAGTGTGCCCTGGGACAGGACAGGCATGCACCTGTATACACCTGTCGACTAAGAAAGGCTCAGTAAGCGAAAGATGGTGAAGAGGGTGAACACTCAGATGTAACAGAGGAGAAAATTAATTTTCTCAAGTAAACCGCACATTTCCATTTTTACTTTAAATGACTTGGAATCCAGAATTACCTGTAAAACTTTACACAGGCTCACACACAAAACCTCAAAATGAATCCCACTGGAAATGGAAAGTAATTAAAGAAAATTCTTGCTGACAAAAACAAAGGCTTTAAAAACCAGTCCACACCCATTATTTCAACATCCTGTCTAGCAGTAAGCAATCTTTCTGTATAGGTCCCATTTTTTTGAAAAAAAGATTATGTCTTTTAAAAGTATTTCATATTAATGTACTATATATACCTAGTTGAGGTTGCAATAGCAAACAGATGACAAAAAAGAAAATATTTAACAATTCCACTTGCTTCCTTTAGGCTAAGACACTATGGTTTCACTACCAGACCCTCTGATTAAATACATATTCTATGCCATAAAGCTGTAATCAAAAAGATGTCTCTTTTTTCTTTTTCCACTTTTACTACAACCTGAAGTTTCATCACTTGATACACAAATTTACTTTTCAACAAGAGTTGAATCATCACTCTTGATTAAAAGCAACGGGAACCTAGAATATGCGTGTTTTACAACTGTGCACACAGCGTAACTTCTAGCTTTGGAAGCAAAGCCACGCTCAGCCTGGTTCCAGTCTGAAGGGAAACCGCTGTCACACCGCCACTGCCTTGGGGGGGACAGCTTTGGAGAGCTGTCACTTGGTGGGATGCGGCCGCAGAAGACACCCTGGGAAGCCATCAGTTATTCGAAATTCTATGGAAATTTTACCAAAATACCACCTAATAAAAAGGAGCGTGGAGTCACATTTACCCCTGAAAGCGTAGAACAGTTCGATCAGAGGCGTGGGGTGTGTCTGATGCTTTAGCTTCTTTGGACAGAGAATTGCACTTTCGTTACTTCACAGACCCCAGTCGGGCATACAAAAATTATGAAATTTGTAAAATCATTTGGGAGAATGACCAAAAAAAGCAGCTACGCACAACAGAAAAATACTTTCTGGAAAGCTTAAAGTAAAATAGAAGGAACCAGTCGTGGTCAGAACTACTCTTGAAAATTCCACCACTCCTGCACAGAAGACACGGCAAGCTGGGCGTGTACAGCCAGGCCTTGCGGGACGAGGAGGGCGGAGGGTGGCCAGGAAAGGACTCCGCCCCCCTCCGTGGGGCGAGGGGTGGACGGGTGGGGAACGGAGGGTGTGCATGCACACACAGGCGAACCACGTGGCCCGGCACCCCCTCCCCAGCGTGTGCACAGTTACCAGCTGGTGTGGCACTCACACTCGATGAGGCTCCCCTACAGGCAATCGGTGCAGATAGGAAGGTCAGGGGGCTGAGGCAGTGGCCCGGCGCCCCACGACGGAGATCGTGGGACCTGTGCCTATTTCTAGAACTGCCTGAGCCCTGGGGGATTCTGCCCCCAGTATTCCCTCCTGAGACACTCACATCTTCTCTAGCCACCAGGGGCCATGAGGTTCTTTGGTCCTGCGTCTGGGCTCGGGCTCAGGGCTGGCAGGAGAGCCCCCTGCATGCGACAGATTGGTTCTGAGTAGAGCAACCTGAGGAGCAGCAGATGAGGGTGGCAGAGGGGCCACGGCGCACGGGAGCCAGGCAGACCTCCTGGGTGGCTCAGTGGGTGACAGTGGGGCCTGGGGCTGTGTGGCGACGAGCACGCCCCATCGCCCACAGCAGGCCAGCCTAGGTGCCCTGCAGGGAAGCTGGCCAGGCACGGTCCACCTTGCTCGAGCTGTTCCCCATTTCTCCTGACTCGGGAAATCGCTGACCCACCCTCCACGGCAGACCATTTCAGAAGCCCAGCGGCACAGCAGTTCCTGGTCACGTGGTGCTGCCTTGGATTTGGGCAGCCAATGAATGACCATTTTGCTTCCGTCACTTTGAGCTGGGTTGCAGTCACTTGTCATGGCCATCTTTCACCAGAAGAGTGCTGATATGTAGTTAGCATGTAGATTAGAATATTGTCATGTAAAGCCGTGATGTGGACACATGCGTCCTATCCACATTCCGGCCCACAGGACGTGCTAAGCTCCTGCCTGAGCCAAGAACAGGCACCACCAGTCCCAGCTGATGCCACTACCCAGTGACACACACTGTCTCCTCCCAGAAACACGCTCTTCAAACAGCATCATCCTTCATCCACCCAGCTCGCCTCTTCCTGGTACCTCGAAGTGCTTTTTTTTAGGGCAAGTAATATTTGGCAGCTTTAATAAAGAAAAGAAAAAAAGGCTGGCTGCCATAGTGAAAAGAAGGTTTTTATTTCTCAAAAATTGCTTGAGGAAAAAAATGGTCAGGTTGTTAGAGGCACAGAGGTAGGATATGAAAGGGTTCATTTGTTTAAAATGAATTTTCAAAAAATGATAAATGAAAAATAAATAAAATGGGATTTTCCTTTACACTGTAGGGAGGCTTAGAGGCCAGTTTCTCTAGGCAAGAACTTGTTTCTAAAGCACACAGTGCGTCCACAAGAAAACTCAGGGCTCCCCAATGCTCTGAATCACTCTCTTATTTCCCCACAACGTTGCCATCCTCAGAGAACTGGAAGTTTGAGAGAAATCTGCTTCTTGCGATAAGTCATCCAAGCATGAATGGTATTACCATGGAAAAAAGCCAAACCTCATTCCAGATTTCGTTCTGGAGGGCCACGGTGCTTTGGGCGGAATGCTCTCTTTCCATGAGGAAACCACATATTTTGAAAAGTCTTTTTTGAAAAACAAACAAAGCAACTCTGCTCCCAAGGTATTTAAATTGGTAAGACATTCCGTTTCCCTCTTGCGTCAAATGCAGGCATGGAATGATGTCATGGGTACTCGATAGACCAATGTCAACAACAGGATAAGGGAAACGTTGACAAGTAAGAAGGAAAGAAAGGGAACCTTCAAAGGTGAAGTGGAGGAACCTGGCAAGAGCTGCCTCGGTCCCCGTGGCCAGGGTTAACATCAGCAGTGATCAGTCACGTATGTGCCCAGCACGTTCCCTTGATATGATGCGGTAAGAAGGCATGTCACCTCAGGGGTCTTCCTCCCCCCAACCCATGGCCCCAGTCTATTTGTGCGAATAGCATCAGATTATTCCCAAGGGAGGGATGTTCTACAAAACACGTGATGTGCCTCCTCCAAACCGTCCGAGTCACCAGACCAAAGAAAGTCTGGGAAACTCGTGGCCTGAAGGAGCCAAGGAGAAATGGCACCTGAGTGCAGTGTGGTGACTTGGGTGGGATCCTGGACCAGAAGGAGGACATTAGGGGGAAACTAAGCAAATTTATACAAAATTTGGGCTTCGGTTAATAATACTGAATCGACAGTGGTTCATTAATTATAACAAACATGCAATATTAATATGTTAATGGGAGAACTGGGTGTGTAATAAATACACGGAAACTGTATTGCATTTGCAACTTTTTTATAAATTTGGAAGTATTCTAAAATTAAGTTTATTTAAAAAAGAAACAAATATTGCAACCTTGTCTAATATGTTTTTCATTTGTTTGAAGAAAAAACTGTTTTAACAATCGATTTACAAAGCCAAGGGCTCTGTTTTGAACTTGACTTAATTTAGATCCTTTTTAAATTTCCAAAATCAAGTATATTTTAGTTTTTCATTAATAATTTTTATCATTCATCCCGGATTTTTCCTTAAACCACTGATAATGCTAATTCTATGATCTTTAATTGTTCCTTTTTATAAAGTACCTACGTTTTCATTACTAATCTTTTTAGGTCTCAAATACCTGCTTAATGAATTCTTCGCATTACATTATTGCTGTTTAAATAACTCCTGTGGTTTCTACTTCCCTAACTGGGCCCTGATTTGCATACTTGCTCACACAAGTCACCGAGGCCCCACGCATGTGTTGGATGCCTCCTCGGTGGCACAGGCTGTTCCGGATGGGGAACCACACTGGTGTCAAGACCACCTCTGACATCAGAACCTCCCAGCCTGCTGAGGGCAGGCAGACAGGAAACACTTCACCAACAGAACAATTTCACCGGCTGATGAAGGTCAGGAAGATGACCCCACAGGGCGGCATTGCAGAGAGAGGTTAAAGGTGTCTGTCTGTGTGTCTGGGGCAGATGAGCTGTTCAGAGACCCGAGTGATAAGCCAGCCGCCTACGTACGGACCCAGGGAGACAGGGCTGCTGGTGCAAAGACCTGAGCAGGGAGGGAGGCTGGCCTGGGCGAGGGCAGGGGGAGGCCAGCGCGCCTGGGGAGGGCGAGCCCGTCGGTACCCGGAAAGGAAGCGATGGGCTCGCAGAGGCCCCACAGGCTGCGCAGGCAGGTGCTTGGGAGCCCAGGTGAGGTGCTCTGCTGCAGTTCTCAGTGAGATGGGAAGCCCGGGGGTGAGGGGGGCGTTGTTTTTAAGTAAGGGGTGGGATAGGACCTGATTGAAAAGACTATGGAGAAGTCGGCCCGCATGAGGGAAAGGGTCGAGGGCACACGACTGGTTAGAGCCAGCTGACAGGTCCGTCCGAGAGACAGTGCGCCCCAAACTGGGGGTTGAAGAATGAAAGTGGAGGGAAGCAGGTGGGTTTGGAAGTCACGGTGGTAAGACATACAGAGTAAACATACAAGGGACAGGGAGGGATGGAGACGGCTCTGAAATCTTTGGCTTGAACTGGACGGGTGGTGGCACCGTGTCGTGGGCTGTTGTAAGGCAGCGGCGTTGGAGGTGGAGAGGCAAGGGAGGACCCCTGCTCTGACCTGGTCGTGCCAGGTTCGTCACGCGGTCAGATGTCCAGGTGGAGGTATCACCTGGGCAGGTGGAGATTCAAGTTCAAGTTCAGGGAAGTGATCCAGGCAGAAGATCTACTGCAACGTCGTCAGAACAAGGTGAGGCCCCCTAGGCAGGGACTACAGCAACGGGAGAGAAGGCTCAGGTCAGAACCCCAGGGGGAGGGGGTGCAGAAAGAGCCAGCCAAGGAGACCGAGAAGGGGGAGCCGGTGAACTAGCGTGAACACGGGTGCGTGCAGGGACACAGGACTCTAGGGGGCGTTTCCAGAAGGCAGGGTTAGTCGAAGCGACTGCTCTGAGAGGTCAAGTGCAAGGGGGATGGAGCTCACCAGGGGCTTTCGTGAGGTGCCCCAGAGCCATTTCAGGACAGTAACGGGCACGGGACCTGAGAGCAGAGGTGGGAGGAAAGGAGAGCTCTGGGCAGAGCAGACAGCGCCACACGCGTGGAGGCGGCCCTGTGCCCCGGCGCGGTGGCTCCTTCACGGACAGTGACAGCCAGGTACGATTGAGGGTCTGCGCCGTGGCTCTCAGCTGGGGGCGATTTTGCCCCCCAAGGGACATTTGCCAGTGTCTTCCAGATGGAGGTGTTTTCCAGTTGTCATACTTGAGGGGGGCTCACTGGCACCTAATAGGCAGAGGTCGGGTCCTGTCGGCACCCCCTCTGCACAGGACGGCCCTCCCCAGAGAGAGCTAACCAGTCCCACGTGCCGAGAGTACCAAGGCTAAGCCCTGACAGGCGCGGCTCAGTGGGTTGAGCATCGTCCTGCAAACCAAGAGGTCACCAGTTTGATTCCCAGTCGGGGCGCATGCCTGGGTTGCGGGCCAGGTCCCCGATTGGGGTCTTGCAAGAAGCCACCAATCGATGTTTCTCTCCCATATTGATGTTTCTTTCCCTCTCTCACCCTCCCTTCTCCTCTCTCTAAGAATAAGTAAAATATTTTCTATAAAAAAGGGTACGAAGGCTGAGAAATAGCAGTCTACAGGAATGACCCCAAGGCTGGGTATGGAGGAGCAGGGGATCAGAACAGATGATACAGGAGAGGAGGGGGAAGTTTCAGGAGCGGAGTCCTCCAAAAGCTAGAGGCGTGCACAGCAGGACACCAGTGAGGGGCGCCTGCCTGAGACAGGGGCAAGGCCCCACTCCCACTGCAGCGGGGAGAAGGACAGTGGGCCCCCTCCTCCCAGATGGTCGGATCCCACTTCTCCTACAGGGGGGACCCAGGCTGTGTGTCCTGGCCACAACCGACTGGACATAGGGGGGATCCTTGCCCAAGCTGGCCCAATCGGATTCTCTGTCCTGGGAGCCGGAGGGGACCGTGGGCTTCCGGTGACCTCTGAGCAGTGGTGGGAGCTGCCCACGGTGGCCTGTGTCCTGCGATGAGCAGGGAACAGGAGGACATCCGATGGACAGAGCGGGGGAACGAAGGCGACCCCACAGCCGGCCGGACAGTGTGGAGAGAGAGGGCTCCCATGGGGGCTCTCGGTGGGTTCCTGACTTCATCGCCACCCTTTGTGTGGTGGCCTCGCTGCCAGCCCTGGATCCCCCACCGGGACCCTTAATTAAAGTTAAAAGGATGTCTTTCTTGCTTAAACTAATTTGTTGTTTGCGACGAAGTCATCCCTAAGCCCATGCTCATTGTTTAATGTTTGGGAAAGGCTAGAAAACATAAATTTTTTTACAGGCACAAGCAGTTGCATGGACATTTATCAGCTGTGACATTTTTGTGACTAACAGTCATTTTTGCCTGTTCATTTTTGCCTGTTCAATATCCACTTTGGTTGGAGTGTCTACAGGGATAGGATATGGGGCTGAAGTTGGTGGTGGGCATTTCACCTTCTAAAGGGGATGATCTACCTTCGAATGAAATCAGGAAAGGAAAGCAAACTTGAGAAATGGAGAATGATTATCGATGGCCTCTTTCAGCGCCTGGATCCAGCTGTGCCTGAAGCTACTAGCTTTATGAGCCAATAACAACAACATGAGCCAATAAATTCCTTCCTTCCTCTGAGGCGGTTCGCATAGGGTTTCTGTTCACCTGCATTCAATAAGTTCCAGGAAGCTTCTTGGGCCAAGAACCTGTGCTCGAGGATCATAAAACAGTGCTCCTTTCCAACCCTGAGCTGGACGAAAGAATCCCCCGTGCTGGCTGGACTGTCTGGCACCTGCCTCCTTTTTTCAATTCATCTGAAGAAAAACCATATTCAGAGTGCACTGCGGGCACTCCGAGCGCTCCAAGGATCAAGAGGAGAGGTGACGGGGGAAGACCGAACCTTCTCTCTCGGTAAGAGCAGGGACATCGTTGGCACCAGGAAGGCTGGGCCAAAAAGGAGGGCCGCACCGACAGAGGCTTCGTCACCCGCAGGTGTCAGGAGCTGAAGAGGAGGCGGGCCAGGCGGACCCGCGGCCTCCGGGTGGGCGTGGGGGTGCCTGGCCAGCGTGGAGCGCATTAGCCACTGCCACTTCCTGTTTTCAAAGGGCAGGAGGCGTTGTTCCAGAGACGGCTCGTCCTCTCCGCTGGACAGCAACTATTTCTCGCCAAACACTATTTTTGCTGCATTCAGTGGAGATGAATCAGACACCAACAGCTCCAATTTATTTTATACAAAACAGAGTTCTGTGATGATGGGGAGGTTTGCAAGACCGGTGGGTTTTATTGAGAGCAGAAGAACAATGAATCGTTCCAAGATGTGAGACAACACCCACACTCCCGGCTCCCCCTCCCACACCCCGAGCCTGAGCTGGTGCTGCGCCCCTCCGGAGGGGCGGCAGGCTGGCTGCAGGCCACCCCTCTCGCCCGGGGACGGCTCCTCGGAACGAGGTCTTAGAAACACTTCACCTCTTTACCCTCAAGGCCCGTTTGGGTGTTGGAAATGCCACCCCACCAGAAGCTGGGCTCCCGGTCCCTCCCACCTAACGCTTCCCCAGCCCAGGAGGGATGGTGCTCCTGCCAGGAAACACGCTGCTCCCTGACCTCTCCAGCCGGCTCTCGGTGGCCGATTTCGGCGCAGGTCCAGGGACGTCACCCAGCCCTCGAGCTCTGGCCCCGTTTCAGTCCGACTGTGAAAATGACGGGAAGGAACCATCAGAAGTTCCACTCAAAGTCTCAGTGCGGTCCAGGGGATCTGGAATTCTCTCGAGTGTGTGCAGCAACCTGGTGGGGCCATCCTCGGAGGGTCCTTCCGCCCATCACCGAAGAGCCCCGTGCGAGGGCATCCTGGCTGCGGATGGCAGTGCAAGCACAACGACCTTGACGCAGGTAAAGAAACGGGTTGGAAGAAAAGCAGGAGACTTGGACTCCAGCAAACGGCGTTCAGATCTGCGTCCAGATGGTCCCTCGAACGCACTGGTTCTCGACGGGGGAAGAGTCTCCCCCGAGAGACTCTCTTTGTCACAACTTGGGGAGGGGCTGCTCCTGGCATCGAGCGGGTGGAGGGCAGGGTTGCTGTTAAACATCCTACAGTGCACAGCATGGCCCCCCGGCAAGGACACATTTGCCCCAAATGTCTGCAGTGGCCTGACCGAGGAGCCCCGCGCTAGCCACGTGCCACGGTCTCAGAGAGAGGAGGGCTCTGGAGGCAGACCAAGGACCTATTTCTCCAATCCCCGCCGTGGAACAAGGGCCAACTACCAGCAGAGGGATTCTCACCGGCTGGCCCGCGGCCTTGCATGCTCGAAGACTTTGGTAAGAATGTTTCAGGGCACTGGTGTATTAATTAGGAGTGCTTTGGCTGCCAAGAGCGACCTAAACGATAAGGGCTCACTCTTCTCCCGCAGTGGGGACTTCAGGGATGTCGGGCCTTCTCTGTGATTCTCAGGCTTTCCGCCCCTGAATACAAGACACTCCTCAGCTCCATGCGCCTCCCTCAACCCCTTCCCCAGCAGCGGAGAGGGCCGGGAGGGCTGCTGTGTCGGCCTGAGGCTGGCTCCCAAGAGGCCTTGGGGCGCTGGGACTGCCACCCAGGCGAGCCTGGGCTGGCCTGCGGGAGGAGGGGAGCTCAGGAGGGACGGAGCTGGAGCTCCCAGCCCAGAGCCAGCCAGCCCTCACCTGCCTAGGCTGGCTGCGGGGGACACTGTGCTCTGTCTACCCCAAAAGAGCGCCGGCGTGGGCTCTCTGTGCGGCCCCGACAGGCCCGAGGAGCGGACCCGCAGCCAGGCTCCTGACAGACTGTGGCCACAGGTGACTCCGGGCGAGGGAAAACACCTCGCTCATCGGAACCATCCGGATGGCAGAACCAGCCAAGGCTTTGCGGCCTCTAGGTCACAGCATCAGGCAGGAAGGGCAGCTTCTTGTCCGCCATCTTCCTTCCCCCTCCCCACCCCCGGCCCCCACCCCCGGCCCCCTTTACCTCCGAAGGAGGCACCGCAGGAAGGAAGGCGAGTGGATTCACAGGCTGGCGTCCCGCTGGGCGGGCTGGTGGCAGTCTGCAAGGCTGCGGTGCCCGCCCACCGCCTGCCTCGTCCCCCACACTGCCTCTTTGTGTCCCGGCTGAGTCTCCCCGGCGTTCCCCCTCCTGCAGATGGTTAGCTGCTTCGATTGTTCCCCTCACAGGGCCAGTCCAAACCACAGAGCTTGGCACCACCTTCAAACCTCCCGTTTGCCAGCGTCTGTTTGTCAGCTCCCCGGCGAGCGAGCTGGTCCGGGCTGATGACGGCTGATGGGAGCCCTGCTCTCCAGCCGAGGGGGAGGCCAAGCGTTACATAAGGCCGCAGCGCCGAGGCCGTTCATTCCTGCGGCGGCAGAGGGCTTTGGGAAACAGCAAGGCCGCTGGCAAGACGTGAGGCATTGTACAGCAGGCTGGCTCACGCGGGAAGAGTCCCTCCGCCGTGGCCTTCCTGCTCCCGGTTCCAACGGAGGGGTGCAGCCCAGGGGCAGCAGGGGATCTTTAGATGGACTCCGCCTGAATCACACGGTGCCCGAGTGGTCTCTTCAGAGCCCACCTGTGACCACGGCGGCAGAGCCTGCTGACGCCCATCCCGGGCTGCGCAGCTCCAAGGGCAAAGTCCGTGAATGGCCGCAGACCGGACCTCCTCTCCCTGCGGGCCCCGCCGCCCCCACCTCGCACGTTATGCCCCCTCCCTCACACTGGCCTTGCGTGGCTCCTGCCACACACATCCCCTCCCCCGGGGCGCTAGCCCACACTGGACCCAAACGCCGCCCCTCGCTTTGCTCTGGAGCCCCACCACGCAGCACAGCCGGCCCTGGCCCTGTCTCAGGGGCTGCCTCTCGCCTCCCCTTCCCAGCGCTGGTTACCGCGGTACCCGCACATCTGTTTCTAGAGTCACCTGGTCGATGCCTTCACCCACCTTGCAGTCAGACCACGACCTGCGTGAGAGACCCAGCCTTTCTGGCCTCATTGCTGTATCTCAGCCCCTGCTCCGGAGGAAGCACTCAATGAATACTTCTGAACGCCCCCAAACGGTGCCTGCACTGCAGAGAAGCCCCCACAGCAAGCCCCCACAGCAAGGCGTTTGCTGCCTGCCAGCCCGCAGCTGCTCGGCCTGCCCCGAAAGCTCTCCTGGGGCCCGTGAGCCTGCAGCCTACCCTAGACCTTGAGGCAAGAGCTTGCAAGCAAGGGATGGAGCTGGGAGCTGAGCCCACGGGTCCGCTGGTGGGGAGCGGGAAGTGAGAAAACAGCCCAGGCAGCCCAGCCGCAGCTCACGGAAGTAGGCGCCCTTCGCCACCCCAGTGAAAGGTTCCCACTCATTCACTCCTTTGTTCCACAAACAGGACTCTGAGCCAGATGCCGGGGGCCCCCACCCTGAGCAAGCAGGCCCGGCCCCTGCCCTCTCTTCACCAGAAGAGCAGCAGAGCACAGGGGTTAAGAACGTGGGGCTTGGAGCCCCTGTTTGAATCCCAGACTCCTCCTCCTTCCACCTGTGCATCTTCGGGCACCTCACTTAGCTTCTCTGTGCCTGAACTTGCTGTACCCTGAACGGGATCATGATGGTCCCTGCCTCACAGGGTGCCGTGAGGCTTGAAGGAGCAGATACTTATAAAGTGTTCAGGAGACTTGTCAGCCAGCATATAGAAGCGCCCGGTGAACGTCAGCGTGATCATTGCAAGCGAGTGGAGAAGGTGGACGTTACCAAGAAAACATACGATTCCAAACGGCCACAGCAAGGTGGGGCGAGACAGAGCCCTCCCGCCTGTTTTCGCCACGCCCAGCTGATGCACAGTCCTTCCATTCCCTTTGCTTTTACGAGGTGGCAGCAACAGCCACCCCTGCAACGCCAAGCCCACCCCCTCGCCGGGGGCAGCGCCTCCGCTCTCCAGGAAGCGGGGCCCAGTCTGGTGGTGAACAACTGGACTTTGCTGGGCTGGACCTTCAGGGTCTGCGGGGAAAGAGGACACGGGAATGTTTGTGAGAGCTGGAGAGGACTGAGAGGAGCCCAAGGCAGGTGCTGAATGGGGGTGGGGGCTCCCCGAACTCCCGACCTTGCGCTGTGTATTCACATGATTTCCGTCTGACCCACTGCCACACCTGAGGCACCGGCACCTGGCAGACGGAAGCACAGGCATGGGGGAAAATGAACATGACAGTGAGTGCACCTGGGGCCTGGGACCAACTCCGAGGGGACCCTGGGACACCTGGCAGGCTGGGGCGGGGGGGAGACTTACACTGGGGGGCAGATGGCACCCCCGTGCTGGGCCCTTCACAATGCTACGACACCTGAACCGGGGGCAGGACCACTTTTCAATCCCAGCAAGCCCCCCTCACACAATCCTGGGTGATTGACGTAGTTTGTTTCCAGAAACTTCTTTTCTCCCCCTCCCCCACCTCCGCAATTGCCCAGAAGCCTCTTTAGCACCTTTCCGAGTTTTGAACATCTGTGCATCTGATGACACCCAGCACCAGCGCTGACAAGCTCCTGCCACCTGGAGAAATCACACCCCAGGAGCGAGAAGAGGCCCAGTCTGGGCCCAGCAAGGTGAGGCCACCCCCCGCCACGTCCATGGGCTTTATCTCTGCGATACCAGGAGCCCCTGAGAGGAGCTGCAAGGAGGAAAAAGTCGGGAGCCCTTCCCAGCATTTGGAGTCAGAGATCCAGCCTCTGAACACCTACCCCCGCCCTGCGTCAGGCTGTGTCCCCCAGACAACAGGGGAAGGAGGAGGTGGACTTGTCACCCCGCATTAGGCAGCCCCAGCCCCAGGGTCAAGGATGCTGCACTGAGTCACATCAGCAGCAATTTCCCTGGTGTGGGGGGGCGGGGGGGCCGGGGCTGGAGTGAGCCGGGAGGAAGGACCCAACTGAAGAAGGAGCGAGCTCACTGGGAGGGCTATTATTCCATGGCGCCACCCGTCAGTGGCCCCACCCCACCCCACACTCACGGGGTGGGGGTGGGGCATGCAGAGCCAGGAGGTTCTGAGGCCCCTAGAGAACTCCTGCCACTTGTAGGCAAATCTTGTGAGGTGTAGACGAGCCCAAGTTTTCTTCTCCTCCTTTTAATTTTTTTCATTTTTCCCTTCCGCAGACCCATTTCTATCCTAGCTGAAGCCTCACCAGACAGGGTTTCCTGAGGACTGAGCTGACAAGCCACCCCCAAACCTGGGGTGTGTTCTTAAATCTCCTTTCACTCTGCACACATCCCATCCCTCACCACGTGCTGTGGAGTTTGCTTCCGAAGCATCCTTCCACCCTATCCACTCCGCCATCAGCGCCACCCCCTCCTCATCCAGGTTCCCCCCGCTTCGCCCTTGCCCCAAGCTGGCCTCCTGCTTCCACACTGGCTTCCTTCAACCCGGCCTTCGGGCTGCTGGGCCCTTTGTGCCGAGCGAAAATCACAGCAGGCTGCCGCCGTGAGCTGAGTATACCCCCACCAGAGTCATGGCCATCCCGAACCGCAGATGTGGCCTCCTTTGGGCACGGGGCTTTTGCAGATGTAATTCGTTAAGACTCTATGGTGTTAGGGTGGACTGCAAACCAGCACCTGGTACTTAGGAGACAGAACCCACAGAGACCCACAGAAAGGAAGGCCGTGTGGAGGCGCCGGCAGAGGTGCGGGGATGCAGATGCAGCCCGAGGCTGGACCGCAGCCACTGGAACTGGGGCCGGGGCGGGGTCTTCCCTGGAGCCACCAGAGAAAGTACCTCCCTGCTGACACTTGGAGGTTTGGGCTTCCAGCCTCCAGAACCGTGAGAGAATGCATTACTGTTGTTGGAAGCCACCTGGTCTGTGGTCATTTTTTTTAAAGATTTTATTTAGTTAGTTTTAGAGAGACGGGAAGGGAGGGAAAGAGGGAGAGCAACGCCAATGTGATACATCAATCAGTTGCCTCTTGCACACCCCCAACTGGGGACCTGGCCCGCAACCCAGGCATGTGCCCTGACTGGGAATCGAACTGGCGACCCTTTGGTTCGCAGGGTAGCACGCAATACACCGAGCCACACCAGCCAAGGCTGTGGTCATTTTTAACAGCAGCCCCAGGAAATTCACACAGCCCCGCCTCCCACCCCCACCCCGCTCTGCCAGGGCTTCACCCCATCAAGGGCTTCCTGGGCTCTTGGGATAATGAGGAAGCTCATCTTGGCTTTCCGGCTCCTTCCAGGTCCAGATGAGCCCTCAACCCCATCCTCATCTCGCACCCCACCTGTTTCTGCTCCAGCCTTCTTTTTGTTCCTTGGTTTCTCCATGTTCTCTCCGTCCACAGTCTTGTCACTTGCTGCTCCCTCTGCCTAAAACTCTCCCAGGAAAGGGGTCTTGGTGGCAGGGGGACAGAGGGGACCCTGAGACTAGTTCCTGACACACCAGTTCCCCCTGTGGAGAGCATCCATCCAGTGTGAAACCTGGCCCCATCGTTCACTGATTTTTCCAGAACCTTCCATGAGTTCCCAGTTTCTGAGTACCAGCCCAGTGCCCTTCACTCCAAAAGGTATACCTGCGATGCTAGCCTTATATGGATATTTTTAAAGAGTGTGTCTGTTTCAGCTCCAAACTCTGAACATGACCTGTTGGGTACTTTCCATCTGGCACCTCAACAACCAAACGCTGTGACTTCCAGGTCCTCACACATCTCTTGGCTTGGTGCTCTCACTGTGAAAGGCCCTTTGTTGCGCTCAGGAAGTGTCGCGATAACAATGGACAGCTAATTTCACTCCTCTTGCGGAGCTGGACTCGGGCCAGAAGAGATGGGCGGCAAAGGGCCGTTGGGATGGGGGCCGATCCTCCCGCTAGATGTGAGCTCCCGGAGGATGGCGGCCGGGCCTGCCTTTGGCTGTGCCCCGGGCGAATTAATGCCAGTGGGCGTCTCTCATTCCACGCCAGCTTCCGCTCAGCTCTCTCTACCTGACTCAGTTCCCTTAACTGCCTCTGGTTCTCAATTTCTTTGGCTTGGTCCAGGGGGAAAAAGTAAGAGCCCAAGCCAGTCAGATCATTCTGTTCCATGGGGTCAGGGGTAAGCCTGTGGCCCAATCAGAGCCAGTAACTCACAAGAAGGCTGTCACTGAGGCTTCTAGAAAGTGCCTGCGGTTCCCCTCGTTCTGGAATCCAGAAGTTCCTGTCGGCCCGGAGCTTCTGGCAGCCCTCCGTGAGGCTGGAAAGCAGGACCAAACAAGGGGACAAGAGAACGTGGTGTTTCTGCTCCTAGAGCCCAGGATCCAGCCTCCCCTGAAGGCAGATTTGATTCATTCTCTGGATTATTATTGTTGTCCATTCTTTCCCCCCCTTAAATTAGTTTGGATTGGGTTTTTAACACAGGCAACCATCATGGGCCTGTCCAATTGTTTGAATGAAGGAAGGAAGGATTCACCTCCAGTTCAAGGCAAAGGATATCTTCAGCACCCTGCCCACCGATCCAGAACACAGGGCTTTGCACAAGGTTGAACCAGGTTCGTATGACCCAGATGTCCACCGAGGCCTCCTGGCCCTCAGGGTGACCCTGACCCCCTCATTCCCTGCTGTGCGAACGTCCAAAGCTTCCCCATGATTTCTGTGAGTCCCACCCAGTCTCATCCTCTCAGGGGCCCCATGGGTCCCGAGATCTGAACTGACATGGTGGACGATGCCCCTGGGCCTCAGGGTGCCTTCTCTCTTCCACACCCAAACAGGCATGTGGGAAAAGCAGCCTCAACTCCCCACCCCCCACGCCACCCTCCTGAGACATTCTCGGGGGAAGGTGTTGTTGGATCGGGCTGCGGGCCCGCCGCTCAGCCTACAAACGGCTTCCAGCGGATTGTCAGACATCCGAGTTCTGAAAGACCTTCGGCCACACCAGCTGACCGCTCCCTCACATGCAGCGCCCAGCCTCCTGTGGACTCCCTGCCTCTTCCCGCGGCTCCCACCCACAGGTCCCTGCTGCTCCCGAGCAGACTCACGCCATCCTCCGGCCGCCCTCCCCGACAGCAACTCAGCACTTCCCCCCCGGGGAGGAACACAGCTTCCTCCCCGATGGGCGCTCTCATCGGGATTCCCCCAACGGTGAAGGTCTTCATTTTTCTCCCCCTCTGCTGCAGAAGCTAACGTTGGTCCCGTTGCCGTGTGGCAGGAGCGCCTGCCATACGCTCCACGCTGCACTGGGCCCATTGCGCAGATGGCAAAATGGAGACTCAGAAATTCAGTAACTCGCTCAGGATCCCGAGACTTGTGAATGGAAAAGCCCAAAGCCCAGGCTCCTTGCTCTTCTGGCTGAGAGGCAGGTGCCCCATAGACTCGGGGCAGAGCGTCGGCCCGATTCTCCCTCTGGGCCGGTGCCGCCCAGGGGAACTAACTCTCCGTGCGATGGGATGTTCTGTGTCCCCACTGTCCCACGTGGCAGCCACGGGAGGCTGTCCAGGACTACACGGCCAGTGGGACCGAGGAGCTGAACGTTTTACTTTTTTTTTTTTAATTTTAACAGTTTATTTTATTCTCATTTGAGAGAGAGCGGAAGGGAAAGAGGGAAGGAGAAGCAGTGATGGGCCACCTCCTGCAGGCGCCCCAACCAGGGACCGAGCCCTCCCCCCCCCCCCCCCCCCCCGGGCGTGAGCCCTCACTGGGAATCAAACCAGCGGCCTCTCAGTGATGGATTGCCGCTCCAACCACTGGGCCTCCCTGGCCAGGGATGAACATTTTACATTTTAATTAATTTGAATTACATTTACATTCCCACACAGGGCTAGTGGCTACCAAATCAGACATCACGACTTTAGAAGAAGAACTGTTAATCTGAATTTAGAAGGAGCTTTGTACAAGGGAGAAGGGAAACCTTAGTGTCTCAAAGGAGGAAGGATACGTCCCTGCCTCCCACCAGCACAGTCGTGGGGGGCCGATGGTCCACCATAGCAGCTGTCCTGTCCCAGGCCGCCATTCTGGAAGCTCGTCCCTCCTAGGACCTCACTGCATTCCCGGAGGGTGCCGGGCGCTGGGCGCCTCGGCCCGGCTGGACCCTCCATCTGGAGAATTCTCCACCTTCTCCCCTCCACAGCCCACTGACCCAGCGAAGTCCTGGTCATCCTCAAGGTCCCAGCTGACACATTATTCCCACCGGGGAGCCGTCCCTGACCCCTGCACTGGGTCCCCATAGCTCCGCACCCTTTCCTGGGTAACACGCAGCACAGCCACACTGAGTGTGTGCACACGGCTGGGGGGGGTAGCCTGCCCTCCGCCTCCCTGGGGGGCAAGCCACACGCCTGCCTTGTCCATCACTGTATCCTTGGCAACCAGCTCAGAGCTCTGCGGTATGGTAGATACTCCGATAGTGTTTGTCAGTCAACTGAGTGAGAGACGGAAAATGCAAACATTAATTCTCTACTGGTCCCCTTGGACCTAGACCATGAGTGAGCAAAGTTTAAAGGGCCAGGTAGTGAAAATTTGAGGCTTCGTGGGCCACACAATTTCTATTGCCACTACTCAGTTCTGCCAGGGAAAGATGAAAGCAGCCGTAAAAGATATGTAAATGAATGGGTGTGATTGTTCCAATAAAACTTTATTTAGAAAAACCAGCAGGGGTCCGGATTTGGCCCCAGGTGGTGGTTTGCTGAGCTCTTCCCCGGAGTATCTGAATATCTTGAATATCCTGGCAGCCAAGAGAAAGGGTGGAGAGGGGGGCGGTGCTCAAAGGCTCAAACGCCCTGAGGGAGGGCTTCATCTGGACTGGCAGGAAGGAGAGCATCTCCTCCAGCTCTGTCGGTCCAATGATGGGAAGCAGAGGAAACTTCCTCGGTAGAGCTCTCGGGCAGGGCTGGGGGAGCTTCCCAACACTGAGGAAGGGAGCAGATGAGCCCAGGTCTCCCAGTCTGAGACTCTGGCCAGGGCACAGGACCAACTCCGGAGCCGGGGAGTTCGGGCCGACAATGGAAGCCATTGATGGAGAACAAGAGTCGTGTTGAAAGCCCCTGCGTTTCTTGTCCAAGTTCGCCAAGGGGATGTGGTAAGCTGGGCTCTCTCCACATCCTGATGTTGCTGAAAATCTGGCGCAGAGGGGCCTTCCTGTCCTCAGAAGAGCCCCCAGCCCTGCTCCGGGGTCGGGGAGCCCTGCTCAGGGGTGCGTTCCCTCCTTTGTTCTGGCTGGAGGAGCCAGGCGCTGGCGCGCTCCAACTCAAAGACACGCCAGCGAGTCATCTGGCCGTCAGCTAGGCCGCCGGGCCTTTCCCCGTGCCCAGCCTCGGGGGAAGCGGCTGCCCAAGCGGGAGATGCGAGACTTTTCCTAACTGCCTCTTTGGACTGGGTGCGATTTGCAGCTGTTTGTTTAACTGGGCGTTTGGCTGGCTGGGGGCTGCGCAGAGGGACTCTCTCTGGTGAAGGCAGCCCTTTGTTTCCCAGGTACGCCACCGCGGCCCGCGCATGCGCCCTGAGGGCGGACGGGGCGGGAGGAGAGGCATCCGAGGCCTGGGCGTGGGGGCCCCCTGTCCCTCCCCGCCACCCAGCCGGGTGTGCGCCCATGCTCGCTCTCACCCACTGTGGTAGCGGAGCTGCACCGAAGATGCCCCCTGCTCCCCTGGGGCAAGAAAGCTCCAAGGCAGGGGCCGCCCCAAGCCGGGGAGGCGGCACAGACCCCACGGCTGGCGCAGAGGCGCAGGGCTACCGGGCCGACCCCACTGAGCCGGAGCCTGGGCTCCGCCGTGCGGAAACCTCAGGCCGAGCCTCCAAGGGCCTCGCCATCCCCGTTTTACTTCTCCGGGGTAATGCCGGCGGGGCCTCAGGATCAGCGCGGGCAGAGTGCGGGGCACACCGGGCGCCCAACGGACGGGGTCGTAGCTGTTTCAGGGTCTCCTGTTCTACTGTCTTTCCTTCTCTTGGTGAGCCCGCGTCATCCTCTCAGGAAGGCTGTCCCTTGAGGCTGGAACTGCGGCCCCGGGTCTAGCCTCCCAGCCATTCGGGGAATCCCAGGGAAGAGCCCAAACTGGCTCCGCTTGGGCCACATGCCTGGACCACAGAGACTGGTGCGGCTCAGTCGCCTGAACACAACTAGACTCCAGGAGAGGATAGGGAGACCAGCCATCCCCATCAAAACCACGTAGATTGATTGAATGAATGAATGAATGAATGAAATGAATCACAAAGATCAGCTTCCCAGAAGGATTGCCGTGAGATGCAGAGAACACATGGCAAAGCATCCCTTACACACCCCTGTGCGGCGCTTCATGAGAAAGCACTTTCCAGCGGTCCGGGGTTGAGCCAGCCATCCTCAGGGAATGCTGGGAAAGGACCAGCCGCATACACGGGCTCCGAGTCTGCCAGAACACTGCCACCAGCGTAACCATCCACGTGGCACCACGCTCCAGGCAGAGGCAAGCCGGGGGACAGGGGGTCCGGAGCCAGACAGCAGCCTCTGGCCCCAGCCCTTCCAGGGGGAAGTTTCCCCATGTGAAGAACCTGCAGACGAGGAAGTAAATGGAAAGCCATCGCAGTGTGCTCCAGAACACTCTAGAATAAGATGGACACGGACCCTCTCATTCAGCTCTGAACATGCTGGAAGATGCTCAGTGGTTAGCAGCGTGAGCCCCTGGGTCAGGGAGGCCAGGGTTCGAATTCACATTCTGCCATTCATTCATTCGCTCACTCATTCACTCGCTCACAAATACATCTGTCGACCCTCATGGCGTGTCCCCTGTGAGAGGTGACAGTGGTGAGTGAGCAGACGGGGCCCTGCCATCAGGCTGTGCCAGTCCAGCCAGGGTGACGGTTGTTAACACAGCGTCGCAAAGTGAAATTGCCCCTGGGGAGAAAAGAAGGGCCGGGACTGGGTGGGAATTTCAGGGGAGAACCCTAGAAGGCCCGAGAAGTCTTGACCTTTAAACCCAGAACCACGCCTGAGCCGGCCTGAGCCGGCCTGAGCCGGCGAACGGTGGGAAGGACATTCCGGCGGAGGGCGTGGCCACCTGCAGCGTCTCTTCTGTAATCGCTGTGACCCCCACACACACTAGAAGGGGTAAGGACTGGAGTTCCGGCTGGGGAGGCAGGAGGTCGGTCTGCCATGAGACACTCCGACCTGGCACAGGCAGGAAGTGGGGACTCAGTCAAAACGAGAGGCTCGAAGACAAGAGTCTGCACCCCTCCGACGTGTTCGTGGCCGGGACTGGGATTCCCCTGGAGCTGAAAGTGCCGAATGAAGGCTGGACTGCCCCAGAGCGAGTTGTCCCCCGACACGGTGGGCACCTGCTGGTGCACCATGCCCCACGCTCCTCTGAGCAGCTACCGCCGCCCCAACTCAATGCGGCGCTGCAGGAGCGACCCCACTAAGCCAGTCACGGTGCCTGTCCCCTCCACTGTGTGCAGTAAGACTGGGAATGGCACTGGCACTCAAAGAAAGCAGATACTCAGTGCTGAGTGACGAGAGGGGAAAGGGACAGAGCTCACTGAGTCCCTGGATTCGGCTGCACCTGACGGCCGTGAGCATCCCTGGCTGCTTCTTAGGTCCATGAGATAAAGCGTAAACTGTTTTTCCTAAGTAAATCTTATTTAGTTTCTGACATCTGAAACCCAGATGTGCACAGAATTCAGGACGTTCCAGATTATAGGGAGGTAACTCATTGCATGTGCTGTACAATGTGACACCCCCTTGTGAGGTCTGGGGAAAGACCTCAGTCACAAATGTTAATGTATGTCTAGAGCGAAACATGCACCCTCTCTCTGGCTGGGACCAACACAGACTGTGAAAAGCCTTGTGTCAGATTTTGCTGCCAAATGAGTTGCACCAAACATTAAAAAAGCACTTCCTGTTTTGATAGTGTTTGAGGTTTCGCATTTGTGGTTAAGGGATCACAGATGTGAAATACATCGGAAATCCAATCTAGTAACACTTACGGACCCTGCCATGGGCTGGGCACCGGGCCAGGTGCTCCCCACAGATAACCCTCGGAGCTGGGTCATAAAAAGATGAGCAGCTTTGCCAAGGTCACACAGCCATAGGTACCAGGCTTGGGATCCAAACCCAGGTTTGGTGCTGAAGTCCATACTTTTCTGCAGTAAATTTTCCACTAGTCCACAGCAAAATGGGAAAAGTCAGGACAAGATGCTGGCTTTTCCCCTAGATACAATGTATTAAACCTAAAGATTCACTTTCATTCTGATTGTCTACGTGCTTTCCAGTGTTCAAATGTCCTCCCTTGAGCACAAGTCAATGACAGCGGACTCTTTAAAATGCCTTCACATAGCAAAATAACTTTCACCTAAAACGTTCACCAAAATTCGGTGAGAAAATGTTGCTGGCCCAGAGTCCCCAGGGCTGATGCTGCCTCCAGCCGCTAGTCACAGGTCCTCACGGAAACCGCAGGCAAAGCCTCCGCTCCCTGACCTGCAACCTGCAATCCAGATGCGGGGGCCAACAGGAAATACAACACGCACCCCCGAGACCAGGCGGTTCATGCCGTGGCTCCCATCAAAGGCAGCTCTCTCTGCGGGGACATCAGTCACATCCGCGCCTCGCCTGTCCTGCCCGCCCGCCGGCTCCCACGGCCCATCTGCGTGCTCAGGTCTTGGGGAAGTGGCGGTGTGGCCTGTCCTCCGTCTATGCCCAGGGGCGTCCGCATCTTCTAAGAGTTGTTTCAAGGATGATGTGAGGTGAAACCTGGAAAGCCCCTCGCACGGTGCCCGCCAGACAGGGGTGCAAGGGAAACACTCGTTTCCTTCTCTCTGAAAACTGGTGCACAGGATGGTCTTCGTAAAAGAAACTTCTCAGATTGTGTGGGAGGCTACAGTTGGTCTCATCCAACAGAGAATTTTTGTTTTTTAAACAAAGGCTTCACCGCAACCACAATGAGATACCAATCCACGCCTACCAGAATGGCTGAAATCAAAAATATTGGCAACACGCAGAACCCCCAAGGAGGTAACAGAACCAGCGTGCCCCTGCCCTGCCGGAGGGGGTGACCTGGTACACCCACCAAGAGGACGCTTGTCAGCACCGGCTAGGAAAGGTGTGTGTGTGCTGGGAAGGCCGCAATTCCACAAGTGGGCAGGGACGGCCACCAAACAAAATTCATGCCAGCAAAGCAAACGTCCATCAGGGACGAAAAGAAATGGTAGTACGCTAACACAACAGAGAGGTACACAGCAAAGGAAAGAAAGAAGAAAGACTGAACCGTGAGCGTCCCCTTCTCTGAGCCACAGCGCCCAGAAATGCGCTCAAACACTATTCTGGGCGTGTCTGTGATGGTGTTTCTGGATGACATGAACATTTTCACCAGTGGATTCTATGTAAAGCAGACTGCCCTCTATAACGTAGGTGGGCTGCATCTGATCGGTTGAAGGCCTGAGTAGAGCAAAGGATCGACCTCCCAGAGCAAGAAGGAATTCCGCAGGCAGATGACATTCAGACCTGAACTAGAACATCAGCTCTTCCCCGAGTCTCCGGCCCGCCAGCTCATCCTGTGGACTTGGGGGCTGCCAGCCTCCATGATTGTGTGAGCCGATTCCTTACAATAAACCCTCCTCTGGATAAGCAGCCCCTCGGTTCTGTTTCTCCGGAGAAGTCTGACGAACACAACATCCACAGCCAGCAAGGCTCATCTGCGATGACGGTGATAAGACCAGTGGTCACCTGTGGGTGGGACATCACTAGGAGGTGGGGAAGGAGCTTCTGGAATGCTGGCAATGTTCTGTATCTTGATCTGGGTGTTGGCCTCACAAAAACATTATCTTTGTAAAAAGTCCTCAAGCTATAGACTTAAGATCAGTGCATCTTATTTTACTGGGGTATGTTATACCCCAATAAAAAGTGTAAAAACAAAACAGGACAAAGACGTCATCATTCCCTGGGGCTCCACCCAACCCAGGGTGCTCTCTCTGCAGCGCGGTCCAGGCCAGAGGCTGGAAGGGGCTGGCCCGCTCGGCTCAGAACTCACTCCCTCGTCCAACAAACATCCAGCCGGACTCTGCTGGGTGCTCCCCACTGGACACGGAGGACTCATTCCCAGTGCTTAGGGGTTCACACTCCACTGTGGGGGGTGCGTTTTAATTAAAGAATCGCAGACACAAATGATTACAACTGTGACAAGGCTGCGACAGCAGCTGTTGCAGTAGCAGCCGGGACCGAGGGGGATGCCGTCGATTTGCACAAACCAGGAGGCCTTCTTGGAAAAGTTACAACCCAGCTGAGGTCTGAAGGAGGAGCTGGAGGTAAGACGCAAAGACGGCCAGCCTGAGCTCCCTGCAGACAGAATGGCAGGCGCAAAGTCCCTGTGGCTGAGAGACTAAGGGGCCCGAGCAGGAGGAGCCCAGTGCTGGGTGACCCCAGCGGGGTCTGTGGAAGCCAGCCCAGCAGACCGCAAGGCCACGACAGTACTCAGGGTTTGGGGAGGGGCTCGTGAGGGGGAAGGCACCCCTTCCGGGGGCCACTGGCAGCGTCCGCGAGCGCTCTTGGTTGTCCCGGCTCAGTGGGGGAGACAGGGTCTGCTGGACCCTGCTCGGCGAGGGCCAGTTTGCCAAATGGCCCGTAGTGCACGGGACGCCCCCACGGTGGAGAATCACCAGGCCCAGAATGTCGGCAGCGCCGAGGCCGGGGAACCCAGCTTCAAGAAGATAAGGCCTTTGGGGGTGAGAAGCAGGAGGGGCTGTAAAGGGGTGATGTGCCCAGAGTTACACTGTGCAAATGTCCTGACAGCGGTGTGGGAAATGGGGCGGTCTAAGCATAACAAGAACAGCTGGTGCTGCTTCTTGATGGAGCACCTACTATGTGCTAGATAGCATGCCAAGCGCTTTCTGAGCGTCATCTCACTTGATCCCACAAGAGCCCCAGGAGACAGGTGACTGTGCCAGGGAGGGCACCTCCGTCATCTCGGTCCACCCAGCTGGCCAGTGGTGGGCTTGGGCTCCGGGACCCTAGGGTGCGTCTTCAGACAGGCAGGCACGTCCGCCCGGCACGAGCCGGACAGGCTCTCATCTGGTCGAGCGCCATCCTTCCTGTGGACCCGAGGGGCCGGTGTCTGTTCAGTGTCATGCCTTCCAGCCACAAACTGTTTGGCTATCTTCTCCCCTGCAAATGACATGAGAACGACATGACGAATCACGCCTGCCTGGTGGAATTATTGCGGAGAGTAAACAGGTGGAAGCCCACCCCTCAGTCAATTAGGGCTGCCCTTTAATCCTGCCCGCATTGTTAAACACGCTGTATTAAGACCACATTTTCTGCAGGCACAAAGGAGGAAGATCACGCGGTGGTGCCCAGCAAGGGCTCCTGGTTCCTTGTGGTGGGCCGGGGTCTAGCTCTCCAAGGAACGCCCCTTCCTGGCCTCCTTTGTTTCGTTTCTGCAGGGGAAGAGTCGGGCCCCAGACCCTACCGAACGCTGGGAGGTCCCCGGACGGCAGCCCAGGAAGAGCTTCTCTGGAGAGAGGTTGGGCCCTGAGGACCAGCTGTCTAACATCTGGGGACCTCCCCTGGGGTGCTGTTAACCCAGAAGAGAGGGGTAGAGCTGCTGGGGATACCTACTGGGCACCCATCCTGCCTTCTTCTGGTAACAGAACCCCATTTTCCTTTGAAGGAATCATCCATCGTTCTCAGCCTGTATCATCGATGCCCCACCCACACCAAGTCACATGACCCAACGTGGCCAATCAGCACATTCCTGTTCAGTGCCAGGAATCTCTCTCTAAGATGACAAGTTCCTGCCCAGTTCGTCCACTGATGCTCACTCCTAAGCATCCACTGCGACGGCTAACCTGGAAGGTCCATGTCTGACCAGAGTCACCTCACAAGGTCAGCCAATCTGACCGTGAGGCCGACAGAGAAGAAAGTAGAGCCCAGAAAGACGGAGACCACGTCCTGAAAAGCCATGGGAGCCCTGGATCCCTCTGTGCCTGAAGCTTGCCTATGCTTGGACTCTTCACATTCACGAGCCAATAAACCCCACTTTTTGCTTATGAGGTTACTTTGCGATGAGGTATCCGTACTTGCAAACGAGGAGTTTCCACAGTGACCCCACCTCAGTTCTGCAGGTATCTGTCGAGGGCCTGATCCAGCTCAGCCCAAACCAGCCTCGATGGGTCCTCAGCCACGTGGACGCAACAGAACAGAAGAACCTTTGCTGTCCCCTGCGTCTGGGCAGTGAGTGAGATCAGAAGCAGATGAATCCAGCCAGTCTCTTTCCGCTGCGAATCGCAGACACGATTCATGTGTGCGGAAGGGACAGCGGGTCTTCACTGCTCATACACGGTGCTGTCAACTTCAGGAATGGCCGAGGCCAGGTGATCCAAGACGTCTCCAGGAACCACCCCCTCCACAAGCTCACACACACTCGGCCTCACAGCGACTCTCGCTCCCTTGCTCCCTCCCTCCTGCTGGTTATCCCTCCATCCACCCAGCCATCCACATATACGTTTCACTGATTCTCGGCTTTTCACGTATCGTATCTCTGAAATCAGAATGTGACTTACAGCCAAAGGCAGGCTTTTTCTCCTTCTCGGTTGCATATAGAATAAAGAATTGGTCTTACTATCAAAGGGATTTCTTTTCCACCGCTGCTTCTCTAGGCACCAGCCTCGCCTGCTGCAGAGGGGTCTCCCCCATGGAGGGGGGACGGGGGCCTGGCCAGAGCCACTCTAACATCCCAGAGGAGAGGGACAGCGGATCTCCCCCAGGTCTGTGTGGGCGACGACAAGGACGGACTCAGAGTGGCCCGGCGTGGGTCAACGTGGCAGTCACCATGGACTGGGAGCTGCAGAGCCAGGCCAGGCGCACCAGCCTGGGGTCCCCAATTCCACACTGTCAGCTCCACCAGAGCCACAGGGCGCACAGGAGAGCACGTGAAGGGCCGGGGCCTCGGAAGGGATGTAGGACGAGTACCATCAACGCGTGTCCTCGACCGCACTGGGGACCCTATTACTCAAAACCAGTGGGTGCCGGCCATAGAAAAATGGGCGAAACTGAGGGATGGCACATGAAACCAGCCCAAAGCCACTGGTCCGCGCTGCCCACACCAACTCGTAGGTGCATTTCAGAGTTTTCGGAGACAACTCCACACACGGAAGCTAAGCTGGGTTTGCTCGCCCCATTGTTTGCTTTGCAGACCAGCCCTATTCCCGAAGAAGCCCGTCTATGTTGGCTTGGACTCCGTGGCCCTGCACATGGCCTCTGCCAGCATGGCAGCCCGTGCCAAGAGGCAGACGGACGGCTCTGCCAGCCTGGCCTGCACGCATATGGCCCCCGCCTGAGCTGCCTGGCAGCCCTGTCCCTCAGCCCCCACAATGGGGTCAGCAGCTGGGAGGGGGCCAGGCCCTCTGATGATGCCACTCCTAGCTTCTGGCTCCAGCGTGACTGTGTGAGTGGGTACAAACACTTGGGGATGCATGCTTGCATAAGGGGTGTGTGCAAAAGCATGTGCTTGAGTGCATTTGCACACATTTGCATATACCTATATGGGCTTATACGGAGCGTGTGTACATGCAAATGTGTCAAAGGAAATACGTACACGTGCGTACATGCGTGTCCACGTGGGTGTGCAGGCACGGCTGCAGGGCTGCACTCAAGGCCTGACAAGGGTCCCAGCTCACCTGGGACCCTCCAGGCTCAGCCACCTGCTGCCACGCCCACCGCTGCGGAGACTGATGACATCTTCCCGTGCAGAGCTCTCACCTGCCCAGCTCGTGACCTCCACTCCCTACCCCGCCTGCCAAGGAGATCACATGGGTGTCCTTATCCCTATCTACAAGATAAAAAGCTGAGGCCCAGAGAGCTGAGGTGAGCAGCAGCCTAGGGTCACGCCACCACTTGGTGGTGACACAGACCACTAACCGTCTCCTGACACAGCCCCACAATTTCTCCACCAGAAAGGGGGGGCTCCGGCCCATTCAGATAACAACGCAACACATTCCTGCATCCTTGCCACTGAACAAACAGGCCAGCACCTCTGAGAGGCCGGGCCCGGGGCCAGTGACTTCGGATGCAGTACCCCCAACCCTCCCGACACCCCAGCCGCCCCATTTTGTTCAATGGGAGCTCAGAGAGGTTAGGCGGGGCGCTCAGCTCACACAGCTACCACAGATGCTGCAGCCCCCGGTCTGCCCTCCAGGATCAAGGCTGGGAGTCGGGCTTCTCCCTGGTGACTGCCCTGGGCCTCAGAGAGCTGCCTCGTCCAGGCCCGGGGCCCTGTCCCTAGGGCGCAGCTGGCACCCGACGGCCGGCAGCCACCATCTTTCCCTGGACTGGGGACATCTCTGAAGCTCAGAGCTCCCCCAGGGGATGGGCTGAGACCCTCTGCTGCCCAGTCCAGCTGCCCACCTCCCTCACAGGCGTGGCTCCTGAGAACATACCCCAGTCGACTCCCTGCCCACAAACCTCTGGTTCAAAGTGTGTTCCCCAAGGACGCAACCGAAGGTAAGCTGCAAGTGCAGGCCTGAGCCTGAGGCTGACCGGCTCCCACATCCAGGACGTCCTGCCTGCCATTCTGTCATCTGACCCGGATGCCCACCGGGGCTTGCCCTGTCATCTCCGACGTCCCAGCAAGTGGCCAGCTCCTGCCCCACCACAGGGACAGGCACAGCCTGGCTGTGACATGGAGCAGCGGCTGCCTTGGAATACGGAGCTGCCTGAAACTCGGTTACAACAGCCATTTGTTTTTTCTGCAATCATGACTCACCAGTCCAAGTGTCACCTCCGAGGGCCACAGGGAACACAAGATCCCTCCCGCCAGGTTCACCTTGAACCCTCCCTGAGCTCTCCGTACCCAGCAGCAAGGCTGCCTTCAAGCTACGCGGCCTCCCCAGGTGCGTCCTCACAGTGCGGTCTGTTCCTTTGCCCGGAATTCTCTCCCATGCGGGTCAGGCGGCCCCGCCCTCCCACATCCCCAGGGCCTCTGCTCAGCTCTCCCTGCACCCTAGACTCTTCTAAAGCACTCTGAAGACTCCTAGTGCTCAGGCTACCCTCTGGGGCAATTAAATCAGGGTCTCTGGAAGACAGAAATTGGGATTTAAGTTCCCAATTAAGGTCAGGGATCAGCAAACCTTTTCTATGAAAGGCCGGACACTAAACATTTGAGGTATGAGGCCCTGGTGTCTCGATTGCAGCCGCTCAACTCTGCCTGGGCAGCACAGAAGCAGCCATAGCCAGCGTGGGCACTGCTGTGTCCCAATAAAACTTTATTTACAAAAACAGGCTGCAGCTGGGGTTTGTCTGCCAATCCCTGCCCTAGAGCAGCTGAGACGGAGAACCGCCATCGTACAGCAATGTGGAAACGCACAAACAAACGAAACCACCCTGTCACTCCGAACGTGAGCCGGACTTCCTCCCTGGTTCTCACCATCAAAATCAATGCAGAGGCTGGACCGGCGTGGCTCAGTCGCTTGGCGTGATGCCCGGCAAAGCGAAAGGTCGCCAGTCCAATTTCCGGGCAGGGCACTTGCCTGGGGTGCAGGTGCCGTCCCTGTCGGGGTGCCCGCGAAGGGCCACGGGTCAGCGTTCCTCTCCCTCTCCCCCTCCCTTCCCCCTCTCTCTTTCAAAAAATAAATAATAAAGAAAATAAAGGAAAAACAACTCAGAAATACACGGGCGGCCAAGGCTCGAGCCGGTCATCTGTGAACAGGACACATACCAGCCTGCACAGCACAGTGCCCCCCGACACCGAGGGTCCCGGCATTATCAGTCGAGTGGCCCCAATCTGCTCTCGGAAATGCCCTGGCCTTGACCCCGACATTAAACACGCTGATGGCTAGTTGATCGCTCTCTCTTCAAACCCCGATCTCAAATGTTTGTGTCACCAAAATGACCTCATTCTGCTTGTTAAATTATCGTATTAGCAACTGGAACCTAGAAAGTAAGTCTATGCTAATTACAAAAAAAAAGAGAGAGAGAGAGAGAGAGAAAAGGATGAAATTCTGCAGGCAGAGAGGGAATGCTTCACAAATGCGGGGCCGCCGAATCGAATGAACGCTCGAGACTGCCTGTCAGGCATTTAAAGGCTGTCCCGTTACCTTGCAGGTGGTTCTTTCCATCAAGACCACTGCCCCTCTCGGCACTCCTGGGCACGGGAGGAGAGGAGATGCAAGCGAGCATGAACCCTGCCTGGGTCAACGATGTGAACAGCGAGGCAGCCTCGGGGGCACGGACCCAGTGTGGGCTTGTGACTCTCGCTGCGGAGGCAGAGCCAACTGGCTCCATCCCCTGCCAGCCAAGAGGACAGTCGGGACCGGGGCCAGCCTCAGATGGAGCCTTTCGGACACGGCCCTGGCTCCCGGGGGCGCGAGGAGGTTGCAGCTGCCAGGGTCACTTGGCAAAGGCCCTGGGTTGACCACTGGCCCAGGGGAGGCCTCTTCCTCCAAGCTGCGTGGGGTCAGCAGAGCAAGAGACCAGGACAGGAACATCCTGGACAGGAATTCTGTTTTCCTGGGAGGAGAAGAACCCTTTGGTCAAAAGGGAAGAAACATATTCCCACGCAGCTTAAGCGCCCCAGGGGCTCTTTATCAGACTCAGAACTTCACAGAACTCTCTGGAATGCCAAGCAGTCACCACTCATCCGCAGGTTTGTCTGTTTCCAGGTGCTCTGGCATCTCCTGTGCGCTCCTCTCCCAAGCTCCTGTCCTGTGTACACCTTGGCAGCGGGCTTTGGGGGTGGGGCGGGGGGGTCACAGTCGGGGGGGGGGTCAACCTGCCTCACTGAGCAGGAGGTCCCTGCTTCTCTCCCTCCAGGAACTTCATTTCACCTGCTCTCGGGGCCCCCTTCCACTGCTTCAGCCCCACGTGACACCACAGAGTGCAAAGGACAAGTCAGGTGAGCCCTTGCCCCACAGCTAACTGACCCAGTGTCCATCCCAGTTCAAATTCCAAGTTCCAGGCAAAGAGCCTCAGACAGGTATTCTCAGGTCAGGGGTCTGCCCTGGTCCTGGTAGCTGTGGAGAGGCAGGGCTGACTGGCACAAAGAGACCACTCCTGTGGAGGTCTCGGAGAAGGGGCTGCGGGCTGCGCAGACACCGCAAACAACGTCCCACCGGGTTCAGGAATCTTCGGAACATCCACTGTGCATGAAACCCCAGCACGGCCCCCGCCCACCCTGCAGCCCTGTTCTCACTGCTCCTCATCCCCACCACACCCACCCTTTCCCTTCTCATCCCCACCACACCCACCCTTTCCCTTCTCATCCCCACCACGCCTACCCTTTCCAAACCATCACATGCAGAGAGAAGCTATACCTGAATCGCCACTGTCCACAGCTCCGCCTCACAGTTCTGCCAATGCTACCTCCCAAACATGAATGGTTCTTGAGAGTGTCCCCATCTCCCTTGCCCCACGCTCAGAGCCCGGGTCGGGCCACTGCCTTCCTCCTAACTGGGTTCCCGTCTCCAGCCTTGTTCTCCTGCACCCTACGAAGCAGCCAGAGAAGGGTTCCTACAACACAAATCTGATCACTTGCTTAAAACCCTCTCTGCATCTTCCTGCTGACGACAGGAAAGTCTACTTACTACTAACCCCACAACTGGCCTTCTCCACTGTCACTGGTTGCCAGTGAGAATGGTTAATAATTTCCCCAACCTCCCACGAACACGCACCTAATTTCCTGCTATGACGTTCTGCTGGGGTAATCCACTCTTGGGAAACATCCTCTTCCCTCACCTCATCCTTTAAGACTCATCTCTCCATCACCTCCTCGCAGAAGTCTCTCCCAACCCATACCAACTCACGCAGCATCGTGGGCCCCTTTCTTTGTCTTTGCTCCCCCCAAAACCCACCGCTCCCACTGCACTGAGGGCCCCAAACCAGACCTGTACGATCCGAGGGGGTCTCAGGACAAGGCACTAAACTCTGTAATCTACAAGAAGCTTTTACAAAGACAGCCCAACAGGAAAGAAAAGCAGGAAACGTGAACAGGAGGCTCACATATATAAAAACAAATATGCGAAAAAAAATTCTCTACCAAATACATAGCAACATACCCAAGGAAATGCCATTTTTCTCGTCCAGATTAACAAATATCAGAAAGCTTGATAGTATCAGTGTGTATAAGGATACGGGGAAACAATCATCAGATGTGTGATGAGAAACACGGATACAATCTTGTGGGGGAGGGGCAATTTGGCAAAAAACGGTAAGAGTTTTAAATGATCATTCCCTTCACTCCAGAAATTCTTTTTTTTTTCTTTTAGATTTTATTTATTTATCTTCAGAGGGGAAGGGAAGGAGAGAGGGAGAGAAACATCAATGTGCAGTTGCCTCTTGTATGTCCCCTGCCGGGAACTGGCCTGGCAACCCAGGCATGGGCCCTGACTGGGAATCGAACCGCGATCCTTCGGTTCGCAAGCCCACGCTCAATCCACTGAACTACACCAGCCAGGGCCACTCCAGAAATTCTAATTCTATATAATATGGATGGATCTATAAGGGAAGGTACATACACTTTAAAGATGAGTATTCAGGTAGGTTCTTTCCACTGGAATTTGTGTTAAAAAGAAAACAAAACATCATTGTTAAACAGTAAATACACCGTGGTCCATGTCCCCAGTGGAATAGCATACAGGCATGAAATACACGGCCATAGATCTATGTTATTATTATTTTTTTAAGATTCTTTTTTTTTTAAGATTTTTATTTATTTATCTTTAGAGGGGAAGGGTAGGAGAAAGGGAGAGGGAGAGAAATATCAATGTAGGGTTGTCTCTCGTGTGTCCCCTGCTGGGAACTGGCCTGCAACCCAGGCATGTGCCCTGACTGGGAATCAAACCGCGATCCTCTGGTTCGCAGGCCCGCGCTCAATCCACTGAGCTACACCAGCCAGGGCTATGTTATTATTTTAAGAGGAAAAAAGACAATGCGAAGGAATGTGTAAGGTGTTAAGAAATAAAGGGTATGAAGGGTCTACACCGCACACATTTGCAGGGGCTTTCTGGAACGAAAGCGTTCCCAGGTGACAGTGGCGGTCCCCAGGGAGAGGAATGGGGATCGTGCGGACAACCAAACTTACTTTTCAGTAAATACATCCCCTTGGTTCTGTTAGAACTTTATCATGCCAATTTTTTTTAATCTAGAAATTTTAAACGTTAAAAATAACAGCCCACGATGGTACTCTCCACCCCTCAGAGTGAGAAACACTTTCCGCCTCGGTGTGGCCGCCCCGCCCCGCCCCGCCCCGCCCCGCCCCGCCCCGCCCCCTGCCCGGAGGCTCACCAGGTGCGCAGGTTCCACCTGGAGCTCCAGTCTCCCGACGCGTGACCTCTGCTCTCTGCTGACACCACGCTTCCTGCGGGCCCAGGTCCCTGCACGTCCAGGGAATCTGAAGCCAGAGGATGAAAAGTCAAACCCCTTATAACCCCCAGTGCGGGCACCAACTGCCCTTCCGCCCCAGCCACCAGGGCGTCTCTGTGGGCACTTCTGCCTGGGCCCCTTCCCACCAGCTCCGGGCCCCCCAGGCCTCCAGGGCCCCCAGGACGCTCGGGGGAGGCTGCAGCACGCGCCCCAGTGCGTCTGCGCAGACCCGGACGCCGAGCCCACCTCCGCGAGTGCCGGCCGCAGCCGGGTGTGCGCATTTGGGGGTAGAAACGTCACCTGATGGGACAAATACTTATTATTGACTCCTCGGAACAGGTGTTGCGCACCCTTGACACGCCAGGTTCTGTTCGGAGCACACCAGTAAATTGTCCAGAAAATGCCTCCGTGCTCAGGGGCTCCCGGTTTGGTGGGGGCAGCTCTGCGCTCGCGAGCTTCCGGTCTGGCGTGGAAAGTTCCGTGCGTGGAAGCTTCCAGTCTGGTGGGGGAGGGGGGAAACGTTAAATAAGGAAACGTGCGGAAAAGGGCTTAGCTGTGTGCCAGGGACACAGTGAGCCCGAAGCGAAGCCAACGAGGCCATCCCCTCCCTCCTCCGCTGACGTCATCCCCTCCCCCAATGACTCAGAGGCAGGAAATCCGTACATGGGTCTGTCCTGTGTATGACTGTGTACGTGCATGACTGCGAATGTGATCGTACGTATGAGTCGGTCACGTATATAACTTCTTATGATATGCGGGGGTGGGGGGGACTTTTGTGAATTTACCCCACCCTCCCCCCACTGGCCCACCTCGAGCGCGATTTCATTGAGATGCAGGCATGGCCAGCCTAGAGTCACCCCTTGCCCGTCAGCACACAAACGCTAGGATGCATCTGATTGTGATCACAACGAGACCCCCTCACTGGGCTCCCCTTGCCCTGGCCTCCTTCCCGTTTTTTCCTCCACTGCCTCCGTCCTTATCTAACCTGGCCGCTGCCCCACTAGAATGGAAGCTCCAGGCGGGCAGGGCAGGGTGTCTATTTTGTTCTGTGTTGACTCCCTGTCATTGAGGAGACCTGGTGCATAAATGGCATAGGATGTGCCTGTGCTGAGCGAATCCCCAAGGGAAAGGAATGCATGCTGTGAGCCAGGCACAGGGAAAGGTGCTCGGCGTACATAATTTTTATTATTCGCCAAAACGATCCTCTCATTACACACAGCTGGTAAGTGGGGGAGCCAGACTCGAACCCAGGCTGACCCTGCCTGCTGGGGTGGCCTGGAGAGGCACAGAACTGGGTAAAATGAGGCCTTTGACCTCCTGGCCCTCACTGGCCCACTGCCACGCAATCAGTGTCCTTAACAGCGTCCTGCTGGTGCCTCTGTTTCATCTGGGCAAAGACATGACGGGTCCAGTGAACCTGGCAGGGGCCCAGAAGGCTTCTCCTAAGAGGACGGCGGGCTGAGCGCACCCACGAGGCTGCTCGGTCAGCACTGGCCTCAAATCCTGACTCTGGACTTCTTCAGGTGTGAGCACTCCCACTGACACCAGGACACACCCGGGAAACGCCATTGCCCCCGCCCCACCATCCATTGCGGGGCTGCCTGCTGGTACTGCCTGAAATAAAACCCACGAGAGGGCAGGCACTGCCCCAGCAGCGGATGCGCAGTGCCCAGGGAGTGTATGGGGAAACCGAGACTGGCAGAGGTTCGCTTATTTACCCCTAGTCCCACAGCTGTGAACGGACAGAAGCAGGAATTGAGCCCAGGCCAACTCTGGCTCCAGAGCCCTTTTTAACAGCTCTGCTATTTTTAGTCAACCCCTAGTTTTTTACAATACAACCACATTGCCTTTGCACTTTGTTTAACTTTGAGAAGCTACCGTAATTTTCCTTATCCTCCTTTCGTGACTTTTCCCGCTTGGTTGGCTGGTTTTTGAAGCCCTCTACTTTTGAAGAGTGGAAAGTCCATAGAAATGAATGGGAACTGAGGACCCAGTGTGAGACTCAGAAAGGGGGACCGCCCTGTTTGAGGAATTGTAAATCGCTCAGCAGGGCGGAGCCCAGGTAGATCTGATGTTCATTTCTTATGCAAATGTATCAGTTTGGAATCCAGAAAGGCCAGTCCCAGTGGGGGCTGAAGGGCGGGGCCCACGGAATTCACTCTAGGCCTCAGCGGCCCGATCCTCTACGATTGAACCGTTTCCAAGTCTGAATTCAAGCGGAAGACAGGTGGGGCTGGGTGGGCCATGATCTCATCTGCAAAATGGGAACGAGAGGGTGCCCCCTTGAGAGGGGAGTCGCTCCTAGGATCCTGTGGGGGCAAAGAGCACCGGTGAGGATTGTTATGGCTAGACTGGCACCTCTGTGCTGGAAACCAGGTCCATTTGATTCACTGCTGTACACTATAAATGAGCTGTCACATAGTAGATGCTCAGTAAATACCTTGGAAATGAAGAACTGATATGCAGAGTCCATAAAGACTGATTGAAAGGTAGTTTCAGAATTCCAGGGTCAGCCCTGTCGGCATAGCTCACTTGTTAGAGCATTGTCCCCGCCCCACCCTCCCCACCCCCGCATAAGCCTGGGCTGTGGGCTCCATCCCCAGCCTCTGCACGTACAAGAATCAACCAATAAATGCTTAAATAAATTGAACAACAAGTTGATGTCTCTCTCCCTCTCTGTCTCTCTTGCTCTCCCTTCCTCCCTCACTCCTTCCCTCTCTCTCTCTTTCTAGGATCTATAAATAAAAAAAAAAAATCCAGTGTCAACCAGGACAGCCTATGAGTGCCTTGCTATGACTCGGATAGGGTGACAGCATTGTCCCCAAACACACTGCAAAGGGACAGTCAGAGGGCAGGGGCTGGTGTGGGCTACAAACTCCACGGAGGCGAGAAAGAACCTGTCTGGTTCCCAGGGTGCACTGGGCCTAACACATAGTAGGTGCTCCTGGAAGCTAGTTGCGTGCCTTCATGAGGGAGAATGTGGGTCCCTTCAAAAGATCATGCACTGGAACCTCTCTTGCATCGCAGTCAGAAATTTTGAAGGAAGAGCAGCGAAATGGTTTCAACTGAAATTTTAGACACAATGGGGCCTCTACCCTAAATCCTGGAACCTACCTCACCCTGTAGATGCTCTGGGAGCTGAAAGTGAGGAGCAGCAGGAGCCTGGCAAAACACTCTCGGGTTTATAAGTGTGGGATTGCACTCTCGGTGGCCCGCAGGCCAGTAATTAAAGTCTTCCTACCTTTCTTCAGGGACCATTTTCTGAAAGGCTCAATGTAATTGTCCTTCCTCAGAAACCACCACCAGGCAGGCAGACGCACCCACAGATCTCAGAGCCAGTAGCAGGCAATCGTGCTTCTGGCTGTTGAGGATTATACCCTTTGGGGGAGAGCGGATATCTGATCCGGTCTAGTCTGCTCTGTGTGGGCGGAAGCTTTCACCACTTAAACAGTGAATCGAGTCGGCCCGCCTGTAGGACGAAGGCTAGGACTCCCTCTGCATCCTGGATCCCAGACTCTTTCTGAGACAACCCCGAGTGTGATTCGCAGAGGTAAACAGTACCCCTCCCCGGGACTCAGGCCACCGGAACATGGTTTGATGAGAAATGGTAGCAGCCGATGTTGTGCGTTGGGTGCTAGCTTCAAAATCTAGTGGGTGGGGCTTTGGGCAGGTCATCCCTTTAGATAACATGACAAGCCCACTTCACAGAGGCTGATGGATCTGAACCTGCAGCCACACCCGCTGCGGCCTCCTGCAGACCGTGACTCCTCCTGGGGCAGACACATGGTAAGCACACAAAAAATGCTTGTCCCGAAAGAACAGACACAACGTACTGTTGTACATCGATTCGTTCATTTAAGCATTTGAAAGTATGCCCAATTCTGGTTGAATAAGAGGGCCCAGCCATGCAGCAGAATACCTTATAGCTCCAAAACGGTGAGACGTTTCTTTATGCATCGACGTAGAAAGAGCTTCAAGAAACATCCTTTAGCAAAGCAAGAAATAGAGAGGGAAAAGACACAGATAGAAATAATGGGGAGATGAGAATACGTGTCTCCAGCGGCCTCTGCTTAGATGTCTGATACACACCTTAGATTCCTGCCCACAGCCCTCCTAATCACCGGTCACCCTCCTGGATGCAAAGAACGAAAACCTGGACCGGCCTGGACCAGCCCGGACTCCCCACATCCTGTCGCATGGCATCAGCCAATCCTCTTGGTTCTTCTTTCAACATATATCCCAACTCTGATCAGTTTCAAGCACCAGCACGTTAGATTTCATGGTTTGCTTTAACAAGTTGCCACAAACTTGGTGGCTAAAATGACAGAATTTTTGTTTGTTTGTTTAGAGTTCTGGGGACCAGAAATATGAAATGAAAGTGTCCGCAGGGCCGATTTCCTCTGACGGGCAGACCCCTTCTTCGTCTCCCCCAGTGCCTGGTGGCTCCTGCGTTCCTTGGCTTGTGGCAACAACACCCTGGTCCGTGCCTCCATCTTCACTGTGCATGTGGCCTTCCCTGTGGGTTTCTCTCCGTGTCTCCCCCTTTTCATAAAGCCATCAATCATTGGACTTAGCCCCCCCTGCTAAATCTAGGATGACTTTATCTCAAGACCCTTAACTAATCACTCTATGTCCAAATGAGGTCACATTCTGAGGTTCCTCACAAATTTGTGGGTGGGGGGGGATACGGTGCAACTTATTACGCCAAGTCACCATCTCTTATTTGATGATTGCTGCAGTCTCCAAACTGTGTCCAAGTTCCTGAACTTGACCTCCTACCGTCTCTTTACGTTGGTCTCTTTACGATGAAACAGCCAAAGCACTCTTGCTGGAAATAAGTCAGGTTATCTTCTGTGTCAATACCCAAAGGCCCCCCTTAGCAGGAGCAAAAGGTACAACTCGTTTCAAAAGGCTAAGACCCCACGGTCCTCCCCGTCACTGCCTCGGTCACCGCACACTCTGGGCGCTGCTGTTCCTGCGGTAGGCCGGGCGCGATCCCCGCTCCGGGCCTTTGCACTTGCTCTGCCCTCTTCCCAGACCACCAGCGCCCGACAGCTCACTTCCTGTCCTTCTCAATGCAACACTGCTGGGGGTTTTTATCCTCACCCAGGGACATGCTTATTGATTTTTAGAGAGAGGGGAAAGGAGGGAGAAAGGGAGAGAAACAAACATTGATTGGTTGCTTTTCATATGCTCCCTGGCTGGAGCCTGGGCGTGGGCCTGACTGGGAGACGGCACCCAACCAACTGAGCCCCACCAGCCCAGGCATTAATGCAACACCTTTTCATTTTGCTCCGAAGCACTTCTCCCCGTGGAACATCGATGTGTCTCACATAGGCATGGTGTTCACGGTCGGGGTTCCCCCTGCCCCCCACCCCAGAGGGTGCCACATGAGGACAGCTTTCTTTCTGATGAGTCCCCGGCTCCTAAAACAGTGGCTCGCACACAACAGACACTACTGAGTTCAAGACCTATGGAATGAAGGAAGGAATGAAGGAAGGAATGAAGGAAGGAATTTCACTAAAAGATAAAAGGGAGGCAATCCAGAACCTGAAGCTTCTCCATGAAAGATCGCTGGGCGGGGAATGAGTTTGGCCCCACCACCATCTGGTAAGTTCGTTTAAAATGTATTCATGGTCATCATAGGATGTTTTTCCATCTGTAAGACTAGCAAAAATGAAGAATGTGGTACTCTGCCCTGGCTGGCTGGCCCAGTCGGTTAGAGCATGGTCCCAGTACACCAAGGTTGAGATTACGTTCCCTGGTCAGGACACGTACGAGAAGCAGCCAATGAATGCGTACGTAAGTGGACTCACAAATCAGCACTTCCACCTCTGTCTCTGTCTCTCTCAAATCAATTTTTTAAAAACGTCTAAAAACAAGAATATCCACTTGGCGAACTACTGGAGATGCAGCCCTTGCATCCTGCCGGTGGAGGAAGTATTTCTTGGGTCGTTCTCTCGGGGGGCCAGCATGGCGGGAGGGCCACTCACAGCCACCGGGGCGGGCATGTTCTGCCGGGCCAGGCGCCGTGCTGCCGAGACCCTTCGCTCGCTCTCAGCTTTGTGTCTCCGACACACCGCGGCTCCTGGTTGGGTCTTGCTTTGTCAGCTGTGAACGGGAGGCTGGAAAAACAAGTGCCCTTGGAGGTTTCGACTTGGTGTCCTGGAGTCAGAGAGAGCCCGTTGGGACCGTGTCTCAGCTGTGACATTGGGTCATCACGCTCAGCCTCACTCAGGGGACAGATAATGGTAGCCTCCTCCTGAAGATTGAAATGAAATCATGGATGGAAAACATTTGGCCTAGACCTGGTGCATAACAAATGCTCAATAAACAACACCTACTACTGTTTTAAGTTTTCAACATAACTGTTTGAAAAGCATAAATGTAATTTACTGTTTCGACCATTTTTTTCTTCCCAACCAGTGGGTAGCCAGTGACCTCTGAGGTCCCTGGAGTGTTGACAGTCAAAACAGTTCTAAGAGCCCCACCCTTGGGCTTGCCCCAGCCCCGCCCCCTCTGGTTGTAAGCTTGAGGAATTTTGAGCAGGCCAGCCCGGCCCCGCCCCGCATGTCCATTCCTGCCATTCCTTGTCCCCAGGTGTCAGGGCATCCAGAGGTATCAGGCCTCAGCTCCAAGCCGATCACCTTGAAACTCCAACACAGGTCACCTGCAGGGAAGGGGCCCTGCCTCAAGGACTTGGGCGCCAGCTGAGAGCAGCTGAGTGTGGCTTCCTTGTCGTTTTTCTTCCCTGCAACTGGCTTTACAGTCTTCCTTGCAGAAAGCTGGTCTATGGCGTCTTCCCCATCTTAGTAACGTTTGCTGAGATCCAATCGGGGAATTTTGCACCATCCTTCCCCATCTCTCACCCCGTACCCAAGCTCCATGCAGCTCGCCCACAAGTTCTGCGAGCTCCGCCCGCCTTCAGAAGGTTTCCCGGTCACTCCAGCCCTCCTCATCGTGGCTCCCAGAAGCTGGTGAGCCGCCACCATCCCGTGGCTCAGTGCCTCCGTGGTTCCCCTGCCCACTGTGGTCCATTCTCCAGGGAAAGTGATTTTTTTCTGTGGAAATCAAAATGTCTCCCTGCTTGCAACCCTTCCGTGGCTTCCCATGGCTCCAGGAGGAGACTCCGACTCCTTTCCTAGGTCTGCAAGGCCCACAGACCCGATCTGGTTCCCCCCCACCCCCGCCCCCGCCCCGCCCCACCCCCGGCTTCATCTCCTCCAACCAGCGCCTGGTCCTTCTGCCAGGAGAGCTCTGTGTCTGGTTCTGCACAGCTGGCTCCTTGTTGCCTCTCAGCCCAAATGTCACCTCCGAGGTGACACTCCGGAAACACCCCATGTAAAGCACCGTCCGCCCCGCCCCCTGAACCAGCTCATCCATGCAGCCTGCAAGGGTGTGGGCAGGGATGGGGAGGAGGGCGGGACGGTGGACTCCACCAAAACTGGAAGCGCAGCACCGATGCTCGGGTTCTACCCACAGACACACGTGCGCAAGTGAGCCGAGCACCCAGGCCCACCGCGGGAGACTGGAAACGCCCCGCGCCCCGTGCAGAGGGGATGGTCACCTGCACGTCACACGCAACAGCACACCTTGCAGGACAGGGCAGCTCTGCAGGACCTGGTAAGGGACCCTCACGTGGCCAACCAGGGCGAAACGTGAGGTGCCAGACTGTGTTTGGGTTAAAAAAGGAAATACATGTCGTTGTGTGCCTGCACCCAAAATAGATCTGTATGCGCACCTAGTGGGTAGTAGACGTGTCCCCAGCCAGGGAAGTGGGCGCCAGGAGATGGGAGCGGGAGGGAACACATCCATCTGTGTATCCCATTTGCGCCCACGGCACACACAAAATCATCGCCGTCGTCGTCGTCATCGTCATTATCATCAGTGCCCATCACCCTGATGTGACCTGGCTTGTTTATATGCAGGTCACCTCGTTCCAGTGCCTTCTGAGAGCAGGGAGCTTATCTCTGAAGGATGTCACTGTAAGCTGAGGAGCCACAGCTTCATGGGTACCGTAAACACTGCCCCAGGCCAGAAATGACCAGGAAACAGTGTCTCCCCAGTGGCGGCTGCCTGCTGGGGATATCGCCCTTCAGAGTTTTTCTGTTGCAAAAACTACCGGGGCGGCGACATCTCCACGGACCACCCGTCCTTTCCTTGTGCAGACCCCACCAAGCTGGCAGTTCTACATGCGTGTGATTGTTGCACTGAGGTCTGGCCCCCCATAGACTGTGGGCTCCACAAGGCACGGTCCAGGGCAGCTTTAGCTCACTGGTATATATATACCCAGGGACCAGCATGGTGGGTGGGTGGATGGATGGGTAGGTGGAAGGATGATGGATGGATGGACAGGTGGACAGAAGGATGGATGGATGGATGGATGGGTGGGTGGATGGAAGAATGCCTCAATTGCCCTGACAGAGATTCACTTCAGGAATTCCTGACCTTTTGGTAAAATGGGTCGATTCATTCATTCCATGGATATTTATTGAACCTCTACGAGCCCAATCCCCAGCTGCTTCCTGGGGTACAGCTATGAGCAGACCACAGGGACTTCCTAGATAGTAGGAGCCCGGAGGAGGCAGACGCAACACAGCCGGTTACCACACAGTGTGACAAGAGGTGTGATGGGAACTGAGAGGACACCTAGCCAGCCTCGGGTTGGGAAGGCTCCAGGAGGAGGAGGTGCCCAAGGTGAGACTCAGCTGAGAACAAGGTGAGCAGGTGAGGCCACAGGAGGCAGAAAGAACCTTCCAGGCAGAAAGACAAGCCAGGAAGGGAGGTGGCGAGCACAGCAGGAGCCCTGAAGGCTGAGTCCGCACCACTGAGCTGGAGACTGAGCGGGACCCGGAGCCCCGCCAAGCCCCACCTCCCTGCTGCTCCCCAAAGGGTGGGAGGGGCAGGGCGCTACCAGGAGGACACCCAGGGGCTTCCCTCCCCCTTCCTTCCCTGCTCCTCTTCCTTCCCTACTCTCCCCCTCCTCTTTTGAGCTGAGGTCGTTCCCGTCCACCTAGTTAAAAAAGAGCCAAAGACCAAGTTTTATGGAGAACTTCCTGGGTACCAGGCGCTGAACCAAGCACTTGGAGTGACGCGGAGCATGTATCTCTCAGAGTATTGTCTCTTTCTAGCCCTTCCTAGCAGACAGGACACTGAGGCACCCAGTCCTTCCTGGTGACCTCCCTGCCTCCAGGACAGCCGCGGCCTCCCGGGGCCGTCCCACTTAACCAAGGGAGGGACCTTGGGCAGGCAACTCACAGCAGCCCCGCGCCTTGGGTTCCCCAACTGCACAAGGGGGGGTGCAATGCCTGCCTCCTACAGTTGTTGGGAAAGGGCCTGATAACAGGGGCCAACATTCTGAGGGCTCGGTCTGTAAGTTCTTACTGCGCGGGGACTCCATGGCACCGGTCCCAAGCAAGGTCCCCACAGGCTGCCTCCCCGGGCACCCTCTGCCTGGGCCTCCAGTGCCTCATCTGTTAAATGGGCTGCAGTAGGGTCACTGGGGGATTCAATAACAATGCGGGCGTATTTTCTCTCCTTCTGTAGGTTCTTTGTTTTACAGTAAGCATCTGTAGGTTCTTTGTTTTACAGTAAGCATTGTGTGTGTGCGCATGTTTACTAAACCTCCTGTTTTTCTAGGTTTGAGAGCAGGTTTTGTTTGTTGTGACCGCAGGCAAGTTAAAACATTCAAACTGGCCCGGGCTGGTGTAGCTCAGTGGATTGAGCGCGGGCCTGCGAACCGAAGGATCGAGGTTCGATTCCCAGTCAGGGCACATGCCTGGGTTGCCAGGCCAGGTCCCGGCAGGGGCCAGGGGACATACAAGAGGCAACCGCACATTGATGTTTCTCTCCCTCTCTCCTTCCCTTCCCCTAAAAAAAATCTAAAAAAAAAAAGAAAGAAAAGAAAAAAAAAACTACCAAACTGTTTGACAAAGTGGTGCCACTATTTAAAAAAAAAACAAAAAACAAAAACATTCAAACTGGACAGAAGGAGTGGAGAATCCGGCCCCCGGCCCCCCGCCCCGAGGAGGGAGCCTTTCAATGGGTCTCCTCTGTCCTCTCGGAGGTCTTCTAAGTGTGAAAGGGCACAGAAGGCTGTTATTTTTGGCAGCACTAAAAAAGAAACTGGGACACCTGAATTCATTCCGTCATCAGCTAGAGCTAGGTAGCAGCAAAGGGTAGGGAAAGCAACAATCAAATGCAAAGAATTGAGAAATTCTGAAGATTTCCTTAAGTGGTTGGTACCTTCTGCCACAGAACTTTTTCTGTCTGGTGCAGAAAGAGCAGTGGAACAATGTCCTCTGCTCACAGGAAGTAAATATTCTCAGGCCAAAGACGGAAAGAACCAGGAGGGGGTGAAGCCCCCTTGGGGCGGGGTGGGGGAGGGGCGGCCTTTTCTCCGCCAGGAAACTGCTTCAGGTGCAAGTCAGGAAGCAGTCGCTGGGAGGGGCGGGTCTTTTCCTCTCTGGGAACTTCGCATCCGCTCCCTTTATTCATTCCATTGAACATCTATTCGCTTCCCGATTTCCATGTATATACCCATTCCGTCCCCTCGCTCTTCTACAGACGAAAGCAACGCGTATTTGTTGTTGAAAATGTTATAGCATATAGAAACAGATCCGGTCAAAAGTGAACTGATAAAGTCCACCACACAGAAATAAAGTCTCCGAACAGTGCGAGTAATGCTTCCAGATTTTCGTTCTGTGTTTATAGCAGCATTTCTCAACCTCCGGACCGTTAACGTTTAGGGCCGGATCGTTCTTTATCGTGGGGAGCCTCCGTGACGCTCGATCGGACCGCAGAGGCGGCTTGCTCATTCTCTGTGCGGGGATGACGGGACACCCACGTTTGGGAAGGAGCGCACAGAAAGACCCGGGGGAAGGAAACACCGGAGGAAGGAGCCCATCCCCACTGTGGTAGCTCCGCAGCAATGCCGGAGCAGGCGCCACAAAGTGGGCAACTGCGGACAACAGAAATGGGCACCTCTCCTGCAGTGTGTAAGGGAGAAGCCTTCCTGGCCCCGGCCGGCTCCTGGTGGTGGCCGGCGAGGCTCGGTGCTCCTTGGCTTGTGGCTGTGACTCTCCAGTTGTCACACGGCTTTCTCCCCTCATGTGGCCGTGTAGTTCTTTGGGGACACAATTCAATTCCTAACACCCATGAAGTCCCAAAGGCTTCCAGTCTCCTCAAGAGCCAGGGACTAAGACATCCTTTTCAACCCACCAACTCTCACCTGGGCTCGTCACTCCTTCGGTCCAAGGTCTTCCATTGGAAAATGGTGAAAAGCCACGAGGAATACTATGTAGCGTGAAAAAAACCCACTGAGATTTGACCTTGAAAACATTCTTAACACAGCTATTCCCTGAAGAGGTCCCTGGAACTGTGCCTTCAAATCGACTCATTTTCCATGTTTTCCTTCTCATCTCCCTCATTAAGATGTTATCCTAAAGGCAGCGGGATCACGCTGCTTATGGTGGCGCCAAAAATAACTGAGCATTCCAGGAGACCATGAACTCCACTGTCAGAGTAATTGTTTAAAATCAAGAAGTCAAGTGTGTGCCCTGGCTGGTGTAGCTCTGTGGACTGAACGTCAGCCTGCAAACCAAAGGGTCGCCGGTTCAATTCCCAGTCAGGGCACATGCCTCGGTTGCAGGGCAGGCCCCCAGTGGGGCGTATGCAAGAGGCAACCACACATCGATGTTTCTCTCCCTCCCTTTCTCCTTCCCTTCTCCTCTCTCTGAAAATAAAATCTTTAAAAAAAAAAAAACACTCAAGTTTGTTTCAGCAGAAGATTGTGTTCTACGTTACTTGCGGACGAAGGCTTTCAGGGCACAGTAGGTCTGGCATCACTGGCCCTCAGGCACAGTGCCAGCCCGGGCTGGCAACACCAGCAAGGGGTCAGTTTGCGATGGCCGCAAGTGTCACCAAGCCTCCCCACACAGTGGCCTTCGAATGTCAGAGAAGCGAATGGATGACCGTCTGCTGGAGGAGAGATCCAAGGTGCAGTGAGACCTGAGACAGGGAAGTCCACCATTATCGTCTCGAGGATGTGACGGCGCCCTGGGCAGAGCACACCGTGCGTTGCGGCATCAGACTTTGGAAAGCGAAGCTGACCTCCGACTACAGGGAAAACCCTCACCGCCCACCGAGCCTGGGCAGCAGAAGAGGACGTTTGCTCAGGGTCACTGCCACAGGAGGGTCATGGAAAGCTCGCTCACCTGAAAGCTCACCTCAAGGAGCCTCGGGCTGCCCTTGCCTTTGTGACCACCGGTAGCTACTTTCCAGGTTCTCCACCTACTTGTAAAGGAAGACAAACTGCCACCTTATGACATCGCTCTGCCCCCGCTACCCGTGCAAAAGGGAAAGACTGGAGAAAACTTCAGAAGTGACAGCAACCTCTCAGGATTCACGACAGCTGGGGTCCAACATTCCCCCCAGGAAACCAGGCAATGGGTCCGCCAAAGCCCCTACCGCCAAGCCTGTAGAGGAGTCTGTCTCTCACCATTCGTGACCCTACCTGCCTTGTTTTTTAACATTCAAATTCAGCAACTTTAGGTCTCGGAGCTTCCCCTGACCCTAAACCCCCAGAAGAAAAGAATGGCAGCGATCGTTACGGAATCCTGGACGATGAGAAACAGCCGGGACGGGTCTTCCTCTTCCTAACCCTCCCCGTCAACCAAGCACACATGGAAGGTAAAACCTCCCTGACCCGCGATTGGAAACGCCCTCTCCGACCTCCCGGGGAACCCGAACGTGCACCGTCTGCGAGGCAGGGGTGTCCTCAAGGTGCCAGGTGCCTGGCTGGGCAAGACTCCAGACACCAGATGCGCAGTCCTGCTGAGGCATCTCTGTCACAAACGGAATTCTAGACGCGTGCCTTCAGACAATGCCGGGCTCTCCCTTCAGCGAGACCAGGGGCAGCAAAGGAGGAAATTTCGTTTCTTCTCCCAGAGGGCAAAGACTTTCATCGGTGTCATGTGCCTTAGTGAAAAGCCGAATTTGTCAAAATGCCAGAGCCAAACAAAGGCACAGGGCGCAGGGAAAAAGGAGAGAGCTGTGCCAGCTCACTAACTCGGGGCTTGAAACCAACCCTCCCCCGGCTGCTGGGAGGCGAGAGTCTACCCTCCTGACGTCCCCGCCTCGCCTAGAGCCATCGTAAGGCGCCCTCCTCTCTCGAATCAACAAAAGCTGGGCGGGAAAGCTGAGGCAGCCAGGGGCGTTTCAGGGGGGACCTTCGGAGTGGCCTTGGAGGTTTTGCGTGGTGCCAGTGCAGGAGCTGGACAGAGAAAGCTGCTGGTAACAGCGCACGGGGCCTAGGGAAGCCAGTGGCTGACCCCTGGACTTCCAGCGGGCATGAGAAGTGAGCACGGAGCCAGCCTTAAGCTCTGCTCATGACTCACTTCGATCCTCGGTTGACTTTGGGGCGTTTCCAGAGAACGTTGTCTGCACTGCGATTCGGCACAGCTCCTAAAAGTCAGCCTGGAGCCCCAAAGCCGGTTAAGGTGCTGAGAACAAAATGGTCCTTTTACCTTCGGCCCTTTGCCCCCGTGACTTCCTCCGAACACCCGGGATCTCCTGTCTTGATTGAGAAATAACCGCTAACGTAAGGCTTCTTTAAGCTGCTCTGAAGCACAGCGATTGTGATTTTGACATGTCAACCAGATAAATCCAACTCAATGAGAACATTCAGTGGCCCAGGACGGGGTGCCAAGAGCAAAGTATTAGGTTGGCAGAATTGAAATTGCTTAACATCCAATGCCAACGTTAAGTCGGGAATCGCCGGGCATTCGGGAGAGTTACGTGTTAAGGATTATGAGACTGGAGTTGAAGCAAAGGCCTTATCCACCGTGGAGAACCCTCGGCTCTCACTTCCCTTTGAAGCCCAGCCGCTCGTGCCAAACTATAAACACATCACTTCCTGGACAACATGCCAGGCCACTTCAACTTGACATCAAGTCCCGGCGGGTGTGCGTCCAAGATCCTCAAAACATCCAGCAAGTTCGAGAGCCTTGCCAGACCCTCTCGCTCCCCACGTGGACCGTGGGGACCTCCCCCCACCATCCCGCTGCCGATTTTGCCGGCAGGCAAAAGGGTCAGCACGCCTTGAAGAGTCACACGGCTGCGTCTCCACACACGGGCGACTTGGATTTTCTGGAAGGACGAGCCCGCACCTCCGTGGCCTACGTCCAACTGGATGCCAGGCCCTGAGCAAGGATGTCTGCCCAGGGAGTGCCCACAAGCGCTTCCATTCTCAGGATCTCCAGGTGGCAACTTGGACACAGAGTAGTGTTTCTCAACGGGGGAGCCTTACGCAAGAGACACTCTTCCCAAACCGTGTCTCTCACTGTGGTCAATACACCAGCCCTCCAACACTTCCCAAGGGCCCCTGGTGAACGCACGCAGCACCTGGGGCAGCTGAGCAGAACTGCAGCGGAGAGGAGATGACACTTCCGATTTCCCCTGGGCCGCGACCTTCCCCCTCAGTCAGTCCTGGGAACCAGGCCCAGTCCAAACACCCCAGCTCTGCCCCGGCCGCACTCACCCCCGAGGCTTCGGACCATCAAGTTATCACCAGACTGGCACAGCGTCTACCGAGAATATTTTTTATTGTACAGGTATCATATACACAGCAGTGAAATGGGTGAGCATGTACAGGCACAGAGTTCAATTCCACGCCTCCGCGGCACGCTCCAGTTTGAGATCAGCCCAACGGGAGTGAGACACCAAGGTATTGCTTTGTGAACAGAGAGCTTCAATTACAGAGAATCTTTCGCACCAAGAACAGAGAGCCCAGCATCCTAATGCCTAATACCCCGTGTGCATATGAATCAAACCTAAGGATGTGTTTTAGATGAGCCCATCACCTTTACAAGTTACTTGAAACAGAGCCCCGTGTCTCAGAAAGTCATTAAGAAGTGCACCCGTATTTACAGACCCGATTAAATTATGCATAAATAAACTCTGTACACATGACACACTTTCTCCAAATAACAGCGCTTCCTCCAGGGCTGGGGGTGGGGGGTGACAGGCAACCAAAACGCTTCATGCCTACTTTTTCAAGTTTCCTCAAACACCCAGATGTGAAATAAATATGCAAATAAAGCTTCAGTACCTTAAAGGAATGACCAAAGTCATTCCAAAGAATCTCCCATTTGAAGAGTTAAAAAAACACATAAAATCATCAGCAGGCTTGGTCTCTACAAGTTCTATAAAACCCGAAGGCCCCTTCGAACGAGGGGTTTTACGTGTGTCTAAATACCACCTATTAATTTAGTTGCTAAGCGGATAGAATCTGCCTCCTCCTGTGTGTAGGATTTGGTATCCAAAAACACTAGATAAATACTTTTTTTTTAAAGATAAATATTTAATGGGCACAAAAGCCAGCAATTACCTCGACACACTGCAAGTTTGTATCAATTTGCATCACATCGAATTTGACATTTCAACAGCTGAGTGTGCGGGTTTCTGGTTAACCCAGGGGATGGACTGGAAAGGTTTGAAAACTTTTAGCACCACTTCAGAGATAGGAAGAATGGGGTTCAAAATAATAAAACATAAACTTAACGAGTAAAGAACCAGTCCTTGTCCCCTGATAAGGTGTCGGACGCTTCAGCGCCGGAGAAATACTCAGGACTCCAAGAGGCCATAGTCAAGATCCGGAGATCCAGAGAGAGGCCTTTTTAATGGGAACGAGGGTAACAAGCTCAACTTGTCCCCCAGGCAAGAGGAGTTCCCCCCCGCCCCCCCCATCTGTGCTGGTCCAGAGTGGTTCTGGAAAATGTCCCCCCCGCACCCCCCCGCTGGCTCTTCAACCCTGTGTTCCCACCCACTTCATTTCCGGTGCTTCTCCATCTTCTCCAAGGCCTTGCTGGAGTCGGCGGGGCTCTGGTCTCCGGGGTTCATGTAGGACTTGTCCAGGACGAGCAGGGCCTCCTTGATGTAATTCTGCACGGCAGACACGGCGGCGCAGATGGCCTGGCTGCCGAACCCGTGGGTGATCAGGCTGAAGTGGGACAAGCAGTTCTGAATGTTGGCCTCCAGGACCGGGGCGGGGCGGTTGTTCCCGTTGGGGGTGCGGTCTTGGTTGAGGAGGTCTGTGAATTCTTTGCACACTTGTCTGTGAAGACAACACACACCTGTGAGCTCCCCCGAAATGACCTTGAGGAGGACAGGTGGGAGGCAATCGGAGAACTTCGGGCCTGAGCCGCGGCAGAAGGCTTTAAACTAATACTAATATCCCAGCCCACTGCGGCACTTAGCACCTACTACTGTGCCAGTCAACTCTTTCCAGCACTATCTCATTTAATCCTTACTGCAATGAGAAGATAGCAGGATTAACCCCAGTTAATCCAGCCAATGGCCAAGGTCACCAGGACTGGTTTAGGTGGGGTCAGGATTACAGCCAGGAGGGTAAGGGATGTTTGGTGCCCGGTGGGTTCAATAAACCAATAAACCAATAAACCAGTTCGGAGAACCACACATTTCCCCAAAACTCACTTTTTATCCAGGCTGGTTCACTGTGTTCCCCCCTCCTTTTACCCCATTTCCCATGATTTTAAGACCAACGTACTGTTGGTTTCTATGAGAAACCCCACAGCTGCATTAAGTCCTGTTTGAGACATTTAATTTGCCTGTTGGTCTCCTGCAAATCCAGTCGTATTGCGTGTAAGAAATTTAGGTCTGGTCACAGAGGATGCATAATCCTTACTGGGTGTGACCAACCAAATAATCTCTTCCACAAATTTTTGCAAGATATGCAAATACCTTCGTGAAAGGGCAGTTTACCTATTTGGAGCTCAACAGCTAAGCAGCTTCCCAAACCCTCACCATGGGAGCAATACATTCATTCATTCATTTTATCTGCTCTTTTAAGGTATTCGACTTTGAAAATAAAACGTAAAAAGCTCCTTGCCCTGTTCGGTTGCTCTCCACCCTTAGTTAACCTGTGTTTCTGGAGCGCCAAGGGCCCTGCTGGCCCCTCGACCTCCAGGTCAGAGCGGTGAGCCGTCAGATTTAAGTCTGGGTACTCACTGCGCGGCCAGCAGCATGTTCTTCCTTGCCATCATCTCGTTCCGTCCTCCCAGGTGCTGTCTGACCAGGTACTCAGCCACCGGCTTGCTGGGGAACTCCGCTTCGCAGACATACGCGAAGTCCCGGGCCAGGTGAACGGCCTCTCCTGGAATCATGAGAGACATCAGGGTGGCCACAGCCACCAGGGACACGCTGTCTGGTTCCTCCCGCACCGGTCTCTGTGCCTTCTAAATGAAAGCACAGATGGGGACCACAACCCGGCCGGTAAGGAGGGACTCCCCTAGGAGCAGAGGGCAAGACCCTACCGTGGGTACAGGAAGGACCCCAACGCCTGTGACTGCGCTTGAACTAGGCTAACCTGTCCCCTGCCCGATTTCAGCAGAGGGACCTTGAGACACACCCATGCTTTCTCTTGGTAATTAAAAAAAAAAAAAAAAAAAAAAGTTCCTGCTGGGGAGAAGAAAATTTAAAGAGGAGTATGTTTGACCGCCACTAACCGGTGGCTTCTCTTTATGACACTGGCACTAAGCCTTCGACACGGAACTTTCTACAAGTGACTCGACTGTTTCTTTAAGAAAGGGAGGCAGGAGTGGTTTCCCTGTTGGAAATGGTAAACTCCCCCATTACCAACGTGGAGATTACCCACACCCTCCGTCCAAGATACTGGGGGAGCAGAGGGAGAGTGAAGCCCCACCCCACAGAGGTGCCCGGTGCGGACTCCACACTGCGAGGCTGGTAGAGCTTCACAGAACCCCAGATGGTGCCCCTCACCCGCTCGCCTCCACACACTTACTGGGTGCGCGTCTAAGCGCCATTGTTCCAGCACACTTTCTTATTCAGACACCCCTACACCACGCTGGTAAGAAAACCCAGCAGAGGCACATTCGTGAGCCGTGCACGCAGCACCCTCCCACTGCGTTCCATGCAGACAGCTGGTCCCCAACAGGCAGTTAACAGGCAGCTCCTTGCTCCTTCCCCTGACCTCCAAAGGCACTTGCGAGAAGGCAGAGCATGGCCCTGCCAAGGCTCTTTAGCACCCTGAGACCAGGGGAAGAAAGTGTTTAAAAGACTGCCTGGCTACAGAACACCACCCCTCATGGGCTCCCCCTGCCAGAGCCCAGCTGATTGGGCCAGGTGCTCCGGGCAGTTGGAGGCTGCAGGATAAGCCTGCGGGCCCCACGCCTCTTTCCTGGCCCGTTAAGTGTGTGTGTTTTCTTTTTTTAAAAAGTACTTCAGCCCTGACCGGATAGCTTAGTTGGTTAGAGCATCGCCCAGATACATCAAGGTTGTGGGTTCAATCCCTAGTCGGGACACGTACAAGAATCAACCAACAAATGCATAAATAAATAGAACAGCAAATCAATGTTTCTCTCTCCTTTCTCTCCCTAAAAGTCAATAAACGAACAAATAAGATAAAAATTACTTCAGTTTTTTCTCCTTTCCCCCTTTAAAGGCTGTATTGCCAGGTTGGGTAGTGCAGACCCACTCATGAAACTGAAATGTCACCTCCTGCTAGCTCAGGATTGGGGAAGGGGGCGCACCTGTGTGCCCCCATCCATTTTTTTTTTTTTTCCTTCGATGGGGGGAAACGAACCACAGAACTGTGGTCTGGCCCAGGCCCCTCGCGGGCAGGGTTTCTCTTTGCCGACTGCAGTAATCTCAGTACTGCACAGCGACGAAAACCAGAAGCCATGCTTCTGTCCACCAATAAGTGACTAGCTGTTTGAAGGCGTAATAACTGATGAGCCACATCTTCAAAAACCGGTTCATTTACACAGGAAATGTCTCCACGCCCTATAATGTGATTTCTTAGGTTAGAAAAAAACGCATTTCTTTTTCTCACTGATCTCCTGGGGAACCCAGAACAGGTATTGAAACGCTAACTTACTTGACAAAACTACTGTAACTCATTCTAATGACCAAAAGGCGTTTTTTTATTTATTTATTTTTATTATTTATTTATTTATTTATCTTTAGAGGGGAAGGGAAGGAGAGAGGGAGAGAAACATCAGTGTGCGGTTGCCTCTTGTGTGTCCCCTGCCGGGACCTGGCCTGGCAACCCAGGCATGTGCCCTGACTGGGAATCGAACCGCGATCCTTTGGTTCGCAGGCCCGCGCTCAATCCACTGAGCTACACCAGCCAGGGCCCAAAAGGCACTTTTAAACTTTCTTCATTAGAGAAACAGTAAAGACACAACCCAGCAGACTGAAAGCACCAGAAAACTCCACTGACCTTCTACTAAGGATGTCAGAAGGGTTACATGCGCGGCCTTCCGCCTCCCGGCTGGAAGATTCAGCCCAATCTTGTCCAGCTTCTCCCGCAAGGACCGGCCTCCGTTTTTAGATTTGGCCCTGGGCACAAGAAAGTGGTGTGGCTATTGCAGAGACCACACTTGGAACCCCCAAATTCCTAGCCTGCCATCAAGACTGAAATGGGTCCGAGACGATCTACACCCCGTGGACCATAATCAGACGGCACAGCGAGTCCTCAGGAATTCTTCCTGGTAAAACGCAAAGCTCGTTTTTTTTTTAAAAAAGCATTGCCAACTTTTTTTTTTTTTTTTAATCACAGAATATTGCAAGCTGTACGGGAGTCCATACATTTTCACTTGTAAACCCTGCAACAGCTCCGAAAACCTCCCCGGGGGAACCCCCTGGTGCTTCTCCCCCCCCCCCTTAATACTGAGGCCACCGCTTGGTACATGGAATAAATTCTAACCAAATGATAATTTGTTGGCGCTGTTTTAGCACCTCTTTCTACATTTGCCACTTTCTAAAAGAGAAGACATGTACTAAAACCCTCGGAGCTGATTAGAATGCAGCGTTAGGTCTCAAAGTTACATAAATGTTAAAAATACCTCCTGATCCTTCCCTACATTCACCCCCAGCCACCACCCCCCAGCCACCGAGCCCCGAGCGCACCCCCCGAGTACCTTCTGAGAACACCTCCCAGCAAGGAGGCATTTAAGCACTCCGGCGGGGACAGTCGCCTCTGGACTTCAGCCACCGTCACTTTGTATTTAGATGTGGAGCTCAGGAGCGACAGCCTTCCAGGAACGGAGCAGAAGACCTCGCCCGGGTTCATCACAGCCCCCACCAGCTCCTTCTGGCAGGGGAGGCCCAGGGGGTTCTTGGTCATGGAGATGGGCCCTGCGAACGAGGATCAGAGGCAGCCGTCTTGGGGAGGGGGACCCCGTCCCAGCAAAAGAGTCCTTTTCCCTCCAGGAACCAAAGCCCAAAGAGCTCTCCACCCAAATAAACATCATCGCATGTGGGGCTATAAATGGCAGACTTTTTTTTTTTTTAAAGCCTTGCTCTTCAAAAATAATCGAATCTGAAATTCACAAGTTAACACCTTGGAAAGTTAATTAGTCAAGATCCCAGGCACGGAGGATTTTCATTCTCTAGCCACCTGTTAAAAATCTGTTTAATTAGAACATTCGTTTTCAAAAAAAAAAAAAAAAAAACAACCCTGCTTCAATACTAAATAAATGGTGATTTTGTTTTTCTTACTTGAAGGAACAACCAAAATCACAGGATACACTCAAAGCCTTTGCCAAAATCCTTCCATGCAACCGATCGTGATGGGTTTTTAAATACAAACAAACCTGTTCTGTTATAAATTTCCTGGGAAGTGCAGTTTATTTTCTGAGGTGTTCTTTTTTTCCTTTTAATCCATTTCCCCCCAGTTGATCTCAAAGCAGTCTAACTTCAAGTAACAGACTGCCTTTAATTTAGGCCCACTCCCTTTCCCAAAACTGCCAGACTGGAGATCCCGTCCGCCCGTAACTTAATTTCACAAGCCACTCACTCCCCAAGTACAATAATCCAATTTTCCAAATCCCCTTCCCGCTTTTCCCTGCATAAACCCGGCCCCCGCCAGACCGCCCAGCCTGGTGTGTGCAGGCCCCGCTCGCAGGTCAGACGGCTCCAGAACATTTTCTTGCAGGTCAGAGTTAAAGATCCTTGCCCTACGCATATTCGAAATGGACAATAAAAATCACATCAACTCATTCAACAGTTGAAGCTGCCGCAGAACCGACCACCCGATTAAGGCTTTTCCCCAAATTAAACCTGTTCGCTCCCTCTGGAAGGCTTCCTCCAACAGGGCAAAAACCACCTTTCTCATTCAGGTGGGAAAGAAATCCCCCTCTCTTCTAGTTCCTAAAACCTGCCTCCCCTCAATTCCTGTCCCTCCCCCGCCACGAATGTCCCAAGCAAACCACCAAAGGCCCCCCACCTTGCCATGGAATTAATAACTTCCCCACACAGTTAACCACCAGGGAACAGTACCCAGACCGTGCATGGCCCTACCTTTGCGAATAACAGTCTGATCGTGCAGAAGCAAATGCTGCTCGTCCACGATCTGCGGGAGAAACGACAAAGTTTTCTTTAAGTTCCGGGGAGCCTGGGCAGGGGGCTAGGATAGCGTCTACCGGCCAAAGGTCCCGGCAGGAGGGGGCAAGAGCCTAGGCGCCGCTCACCTGCACCTCGTCCATCTGTTGGCCCATATCGTGAAGGCCCAGGTTCTCCGCCAGGCCCGCGGCGTCCAAGGGGTGAGCGTGCGGGAGCAGCAGGTCCGAGCGGCGGTAGCCATCCCTGCGGACGCCCATAGCGCCACCGTCCAGCCCGGAGATGTGGGGTAGCAGGCCGGCTGGGCGCCCGTGGTGCGTGGGCAAGCCAGCCCCCTCCTGGCTATGGCGGCCCGGCCAGGCCTGCGGCTGATTGCCGGTGGGCGCCGGCTGGTGGAGCGGGTTGATGGCAGCGGCGTACGCTTCTCCCAGATGCGAGTAGGGGTCCGCCGATGGCGAGTAAGCCAGCTGCTGGTACGGAGGTGGGAAGTAGGGTGGTGGCTGGTATTCGGGGACTCCGGTATGGGAGAGGGGCGGCGCGGGGCTGTAGAGATGCTGCCCGGCCGAGGAGAGGTGGGGGAGACGTGGGTTCCCATTGCTGCTCCCGTCCTGGCGATCCTGGGATAGAGAAACCGACTCCCGGTTAGTACGAAACCCCGCTACTGCGAACCGGCTGCAGCCCTAGCGCGGAGCCGTGCGCCCCGGGCGCCAGCTCGGATCCAACCCGCGGGGCTCGCCTTCGGGCCGGAGGGCACCCAGGAGCAATGTGTCCGGGGGATTTCGTTGTGAACCCCGTAGGAAAATGAGATTGGTGAAAAACCTGCGGGGAGGCGCGCTCAAAGCCCTGCGGCGAAAGTCTGGGCGCTCTGACGCCCGAGGCGCTCGCAGGTACCAAGGGCGAGCTCCAGGCCCTGGAGGAAGTCCACCCGGGGCGCTCGCGGTGCGCGCGGTGCAGCGCGCTCTCGCTCACCAGCCCGCACATGTTCGCGTCGCGGAGCGAAAGAACCTGGAGAGACGCGGGGCGCGGATAAATCGCGCTCAGCGCGGGAAGTGCGCATCTCCCCCGCCCCAGGGAATTTATCCTCCACGCCCTCAGGACAAAGACCTCCCGGCGAGTGACACTCCCTAGTAGCGCATGCCACCCAGCGCCCCGGGGGGAACTCGAGAAGGAACCCTGGGAGGAACGCGCCGCATCCGGAGCTGCCCTCCCTGCTAGCGTATCCCACGTGTGGATAGGAAGTGAGACCGCCCTACTGGCCAGTCCGTGTCCCCACCCCTCAAGTGGGAACACAAATGGAGACCGAAGGACCCCCAAAACTGGGCATCCTTGCCTGCGCTCGTCCCCTCGCCCCACGGCTGTCCGACTTAATCCCTAAAGGACGGGTCTCCCAGTGCTCCGGGGTTCAAGGGGCGGTGGGAACCGGGAGAAACATGGCACTGTCGCCCCCTGGCGGAAGAGCACGGGGCTGCTAGCAGGGGTACCCAGGGCGCGGTGCGCTCCCGCGGGCCCCCGGCCGCGCTCCCCTCACCCAGCGCCGGGGCTCACGCCTCCCGCCACCTGCGTCGTCTTCCTCTTCCCGCTCGACACCTCCCTCCCTCCCACTCTCCGAAACTCTAGCCCAACCTGTCCGACAGGCTAGAGCACTCCGAGCGCTTACGGCCCCATCTGGCCTCAAACACCCCCCAGCCCCCACTTCTGCCGAAAGCCAAACTTATATGTTGTCTTCTTCTTTCCCGAGAAGGTAGCGGGGCAGGTGGACAAGCCCGCCTCAGGGGAGACTCCGCGAAGGTGCCACAGGCGGGTCGCCTCGCCTGACCCCTTTGGACGGAGATTTCGTGCGTAAAAGCCACGTCTAAGGAAGGGTTGTAGACGCTCTTCCGAGAAAACGGGAAGAAGGGCTGTTTTGCTTCGCGTGAAACCGACCGGTAAGCTTTGTGGGTGGGATTTACCATTCTCTTTCCAGGCCCTGCTCCCGGGGCCAGAGCTTTAGGAAAAGGCCCGATTCAGGAAGGGGGTCCCGGAGAAACGGACTAGGGGGTGTCCGGGAAAGTGGACCCCGTCCCATCGAGAGGCAGTGGCGGGTGCCTGCTTGCGGCTCCTGCACCCTTGCCCCCGACCTCGGTACTCGGGCGGGGCCGGGCTGCGCCCATGCGCCCAGCTCACCTCACAGTCCTCTTCATACTTGACATTATCAGTTATTTTCCACAACATGGCGTCTTGCGTCCCCCAAAACAGCCGCCAGTTAAATCCAGGCTCCCCCCACCCCCCCAGCGGTAAATCCAAAATTGGGGTCACGGTGGCCAGGCGTCTGCCACCGCTCCCGCCGCGCGGGGGTCTTGCTGAACCGGTCACCGGACGCTCATCCGCGGCTTTGCGGGCGTAGAGGCAGCTGCCGCCGGCGTACAGGCCGCTGGCAGGGACCCGGGAAGCCGCGCCCGCACAGCGTGTCCCGGCGATAGCCGGGGGACCCGGGCGCCTTAATGAGAAGGAAATTATCATAACTCCTCCCCGGGGGCCGGCGCGAAGGCTCGGGCGCCGGGCGGGGCGGCCCCCAGCCAGTCCCAGCCTAGCTCCGCCCCGCACCCTGGGCAGGCGCCGCGCAAAGGCTCAAGATGCAGGGGGTTGAAAGAGGAGTGGGCAGCACCTCTCCGAGCGCCTCCGCCAGCGAAGCCAGGGTCCTCCGTCGCGCTTTGCGTCCCCACCGTGCGCACCCGAGATTGGCCGAGCCGGGGACCCGCATCTAAATACCTAAGAGCCCCCCTCTTTCGCCTACAGCAATTTCCCCCACCTTCTAAAAGACGCCACGCTGAATTAGAGACCCCCCGCCTTCGGGGCGTCTCAACAGCGGGGGTCCCCTTGTCTCCTAAAACGCCTCACCCCACCCGCTCCGGACAAACCTTAGGCTGGGATCCTTGCAGCTGGAACCACAACTTCTTTGAGACGTTCCCTTCCCGCCCGGCTCCATCCAGTACCTTCGAGGAGATGGGGGAGGCAAGGCCTTCAGGGGAGTCAGGCTGCCCCAAGGACCTCGGGGCTCCACTCGCACCGAAGTCTGGGGTCACAGAGTCGCCGCCTTCGCCCGAAGCTGCACCCCTCGGTTGCCTGTGGCCGGGGGAAACCCGCGAACCCTCTCCCAGCCCTGCGCCAGCTTCGCAGCTGCTTCCCAGCGACCAGACACTCCGAAGCCTCAACTCAGCGGAGAAAAGAGGTGCGGGGCCAAAGGAGACCCAAGAACCACGGGCGGGGTGGGGGGTGGGGGCGAGGGGGCAGCGAGGATGTAGAGAGGGAGGGGCTGGAGAGGCCCCCGCTGGAGAGGCGACCACCCCAGTCCCGCAGATGTAGGAGGAAAACGAAATTTTCTTCCACCTGAACTTGGCCTCTCCCCCCGATATATATATTTGCCACTGAAACTTGAAAGCAACGGGTATTATTTTTAAAAAATTAAAGAAACGAAATCCATTGGCCCAATGATTGTAATTGACTTTTTTCACTGCCAGGTGAAAGTCGGTAATTCTGAAGGGCGAATTTTGTTGGGACGTCCCATCTGGGTAATTGAGCTAAACATTCTGAGGGAATTGGGGAAGGGGTTGGTGAGGACCGGGATTCGGAATACAGTCATCAACGCCCTCCAGTCCAGCGTGGGGACTGGAGTGGACACTACCGCCCGACTGCAGAAGACTGCATCCGACGCCTTTCCACTGCGCCTCGGGTTCGTTTATGCTTTTGCAATTCTAAAACCCAGATGGGCCTAAAATAAGGACTTAAAAGTAGGCAACCTCTGAGCGGAGTGTCCTCCTCCTGGCCTCAAGAGTGGGCAGATCCGAGGTGATCATTCCGACCGGAGGGGACAACCAACCTGGCAACGAGGCCCCCGGGGGCTTTGAGGCATATTTTCGGTGCTTTGCACTAAAAAGTACGAAGGGCAGTGCACAGACGGCCCCTGACACCGTGCTTCCAACACACCGGGACCTGGGGGTAAAAGGAAAAACCACAGAAGCGGCGCTCCGGGTGGGGATTCGGGGGTGGGGACAGGGGGGTAACCTGCGCGCTGCAGGAATCGCCCCAGGGGCGCCGCAGGCACGCTGGCGCCCACAGCGGGGAAGGCTGGGGTCCTGCGCACTCCAGTGGGAGGACTGCGGCGCTTCCTTCGGGAGCCTCTGCCTCCCAGGTCAGTGTCTCCGAATCTCTTGTGCACGCTGGGCCTTCTCAACCCCGGGCTTAACTGGGAGACCCGGCCTGGGGTGCACCTTGAACAAGCTGTCTAGTCTGCACAGGCAACTTTACCGCGGGGCAGGGTGGGGCCCCGGCTGAGCAGGAAAGTGCCTCCCCCCACCCACCCCAGACTTGTACAGTCTTTCATTCCTTCCTGCCCCAGCGCCCGCCAAGCCACTCGGAGGGACGGACATTCCTCCCAGCCCGAGGCGTCTATGGCAGAGGCAAAGGGAGACCATAAGTTTCGGAGGGCCTCGGTTCAGACACCCCTAGGGAGCCCGAGTTTACGAACGCCTTGGCAAAAGCCATTCATTCCCAAGGAAAGCTCCCTGGACCCCGGCGATGCCGCGTCTCCCAGCGGAATGCGCCGCGACCAGATCGCTACTTCCGCGCCCTGGGTGTAGAAGGGGGTGCAAATAAACCCTCAATCTTCTCGGCCAGGGAGACCCTGCCCACATCGCACACCCTCGGCTTCTGGGCCGGAACCAAAGCACACGCGCCTCGGTTAGGGCGCCGGAAGCCTCAGCCTTTCTTAAAGCTCAACTATTCTCCGAGCAGCGAGCTGGAGGCGGGGTGGGAGTGGGCGGGGGCTTGAGCGCGGGGCGTGGGGGGGGGCGGGGAGGGATCCCGCTAGTGAGACAGACCTCCCTCCAGAACCCCGAGCCCCCCTCCCCTCGCCGCCCTGGCACCCAAAGACGCGCGACTGGGTAGCCGCGCCCTCTGGGCAGTCACCGCCCGGGAAGGGTACCTCTACCGGACCCTCTGGGGCTCCGTACCACCAAACTGTTAACAGAACGTTGGGCTCCCCGAGGCAAGCCTCGCCGGCCACCTTGAGCCATCAGGAATGTCGAGGTGATGGGTTGTCAGGCTCTGTCGCCCCCTAGGGAGCCGGCACACACGCGGAAGCCCAGGAACAAGGTCCCTAGCTGCTCCGATGGCCCAAGAAACGCGAGACAGAAGATGACGAGGCGTCTGCAAGGACAGCAGCGCCCCAACTATGCAACCAGTCCTGTGAGCTGTGGGCGGGTGCCTCGAGATTGAGGGCTCTAGACCCCGGGCGGGAGTCCCCCGGCCACCCCCACCGCAAACCGGGACAGGAGGCGGGGCGGGTATAGCTGGATTACGGCTGGCCTGTGACTCCTCTTCGCTTCCCAGAGAGGGGGAGCCCGAGCTCCAGGGATAGCCTCTGAGCGGCAGGGGTGGCCTCTGAGCGTGTCCCGCCCCTCAGAACAGCGCGACCTCTGGCTGGGATCAGCTCAGCAGAGCCGAAAAGGTGGGGCTTGCGGCCGTCTGGGAAGGCGCCCATTCCCACGACCTACCGTCTAGGGCCCCCTAGACACAGTCAAAGAGCGCCCCAACTGTCTAAACCCACGAAGGCGCATACCCTGCGGCGCTATCGGCATCAGTTCGCGGCCACGTCGAATTAACAGGAAAATAGTGTTCTAATAGTGTGCAAAGCACAACTGCACACCTATAGATGCTTCCCGTCTTAGCGCCTGTCCAACCCCACTACTCCATTTTCTGCTCACTTCTAAGCGCATCCCACGGAACCGTGTGTTGGAAGCGGCTCTGCAGCCTTTGGCTCTTCCGCGCAAACATCGGCTTTCCCCCAAATGGACAAAGCCAGACGCGGAGCCGAGAGGCCAGGAGGACCCCTGCTTCCGGGGAGCGCCCCGATCCTTCTCTGTTCCGGGTCTGGTGCGCGCGTTCATCGCCCCCAGCGCTGGCCAAGCGGCGAGGTCGTGGGTATAGTCTCTAACTCGACTACCGTCGACCCCTTTCGCAGCAGGCGGAGGTGCGTTTTCGGTTTTCCAACCACCTCAAAGCCTGGAACTTGCCTGCAATTCAAGACCACCGCCCCCCCCCCCCGCCCGCCAGCATCTCTCGGGGACCTGTTAGAGACAAGCTCTCGCCGCCGCCGCGCCCCCCCCCATTTTCCAGGGACCCCCGCCCTCCAGAGGCCTCGACGGGCTGCGGAGTGCCTGTCACCTCTCCCCCGGCCCATCCTTGAGCAACCTGACCGCTCCTAGCGTTGGCGGGAGGCCGAAGGCGCGAGCGCAGGGCCTTCATGGCTCGGTACCGCTGCCGCAGAACACCAAACAGGTCCAAGCCAGCTCAGGCCGGCGGCCCTAATGCATTTAGCTAGTCGCCGCCAGGTGAGGAAGAGGCCCACTGTGGCCAGGAGCTGGGCGGCGCCGGCTCCGAGTCCCGCGCCAGAACCGTGCAGCGCCCAGGAGCCCGCCGGCACCCCCCACGGGCTCCCGGGCCGCACGGCCGCATCCTCGCCCTGGGCAGCCTGGCTTCCCGCAAGCCTGGTCCCTGGGCGGGCCTGGTCCCTGGAGTCGTATCTGCCCTCCACCCAGCACCCCTCTCCTCACCCCTCGGAACTGGAAATTCATGTCGCCAACTCTTCGGCTCTTAGCGACTTGAGAGGTTTGAGACTAGGAGACCCGAACGTTGAGCTTCCCAAGGGCCAAGTCCCAGGCTGTAAGGTGCTCTGAGCGTTTATTTAATTAACGGAAGGGGGAGGGGGGCAATTCTCAGGCAAAAGGGCCATCCGGATTGGAGGACACACCTGGAAGGTCCTCTTACTCCTCCCCTCCCCTCCTCCCTTTGGAAAGGAGCTACTGGCGGCCGGAGAAGGGTCATCATCCCTTGAGTCTGCCTGCGACGGGCCTAGTAGGGCTTCTTCCTTCACGAAGCTGTGTCGAATGTGGTAGGTGTCTCTCTGCCACAGGACATTTTTAATCTGTTTTGTCTCCAAAGCCAAACCTATTCCCATGTCCGTGAATTCCCAGCTGTTATTTCCATCTTTGATCCGCTGCCGGCACCTCGGGGGTTTCCAGGTAAAACTGAACCAGGGGCCCCGAGATCCCCAGGGGAGAAGAAGGTGGGCGAGTATGGGGTCCTTCTTAAGTGGCAAAGAGACTCGTCCGCACCTTGGTTACCCATGCCGGTCGCCTTCGGAAAAGAGGCATGGGGCGTTGGCGACAAAAGTCGCAAACAGAAACAGCACGGCCAAGAGTCCAGTAAAATACGGTCTTTTTGAGGAAGACCAGAAACTCAGACGTAAACGCTGTTTATTGATTAAGCCATCCGTTCGGACATTCCGGGACTCACTCCGATCAGCAGGAGAAATCGGGGTTGCACAATTCGGTTACCTTGGCTCCCACATGGCGTCCACACCAAACCTGCCCCCGCCACCCAAAAAAGTTTTTCCACCCCTCCCCCCACACACACACACCGGGAAGACGAGTGGAAAACTTAGCCACAGTTCCTCTGCAGTCTGCCTACAAGGACAGAGAAAGAAATGGCAGGAAAAACTGCAGTTTTCAACCCCACCTATCTGTAAACCCTCTCCCAGTTTCGAGTTTCCGTCTCCAGTAGCCTTTGAAGGCACAGTTTTTAAACCGTACCAGGAAGCTCTTACGAGAGAAGTGTCTGTGGACAGAAACAGACATATGTACATTTCTCCAGGCAAAAAGTGATGTGAGCGCAGTCCCAGCGTAGTGCGTGGGGGCTGAAACATTCGCTCGGGACCACCGCTTTGGGCAGAAATAGGCAGAAAACAAACCTGCTGACAAATGAGCTTATCTGAAGGTGTAACTAGGATTTTGATCATTCCTGTTCTCCTCCACTAAGATCAGCGCACACTCTGCTTGTTGGGCTGGCTGGCTGGAGGAATACCTAAAACAGGGCACACACAGGCCACGCTTTGGGAAGCAGCTGTTCCCAGCAGCAGGACGGCCCTGCGGGGGGAGGGGCGCAGAGAGAAAACTGACTTTTTACTTCCTTATGGTTGCAATTTTGTTTTCTTTGGGGGAGGGGTTGCAGTGGGCTTGTTTTAATTATTTTTTACACGAATACACCAATCACTGTTAACATCCTGATTGTATTTCAAAATTTCTACCAGACAGGAAATTTTTGTGTCATTCTACGCTTCTAGTCTTCTTTGTTGTAACTGTATCATGCTTTTATCATTAAAAAAAAAAAAAAAAGCAGCAGCCACCGCTGTTAATGCCCAAATACATCATCTGACCTCAGGTACGAGTGCCTTTGACCGTCACAAGGCATGACTGTGAAAAATTGGCCCTTGGGCGAGGTTTCACCCTCCCTAGAGTCCTTCTGCTCCGGACAGTTTCCGCTTGTGGGTTCTGCAGGGAGACTCCTTTTGGGCCCACAGCCCAGGCCGTCCCTGCCTCCCCCGCCCACTCTTCAAAGCATCATGAGCCGGGCATCTTCTCCTCACGTGGCACGCAAACGTTGGCTTCCCGGCACGCGGTGCCAAGCGCCGGAGTTCTGCGTGTATGAACTCATTTCGGCGGGGCCATTAGCCCAAGAACCACAAAACATTTTAAAAAGCCAGAATGGCACCGTGGCAACCCGGGGATCCGGAGGGAATCCCCAGCCAGCAACAACCAACACCACGTAAAAACCAGAACCTAAAAGGAGGAGAAGACGGCTTCTCTAGATCCCCCTGTAACAGGAAGTATGTATCACGTCCCACAGCTGGGTACACTACTGGAAAAATCTGAAAGGCTAATACCTGCGTATACATTCTTTTCTCGCCTGAACAAAATCTTTAGCCTCCGAAACTAAGAATTGGAAATGTTCTATACCAACGTTTCCTCATGCCAAGAAGCTTCGATGGGCTCCGAGCAGACCCAGAAGGCTGCCCTGCTCCGCCCCGGCCACGCTAGTAGGCATTGATGAGTTTTCGTGTTCTACTGCCTAGGCAGCCCTGTGACAACCAGGTCCAATTTCATGTATTTGTCACCTGGGAAGTCGTCCTCCCTTCAAATCTCGCACACAGCATGTGCACCCCCAGCCTCAGGCCCCGTGGCAGGCCCCCTGAGTCTGGAGCTCTGTGGCTCAGACCCACTGGCATACACGATTCCTGTGAGGACAGGTGTGGGCTCCTGTCTTCCTTTGTTTACGGGTGGGATTCCGGCCACGTAGAGGGAATCACACACGCATGTTCCCAAACCGTAATTTCAGACCGTAAGAGATTGCGCTCTTCCTCTCTGTGATCTAGGTTGTGTAAAGACTTTTTACAGTGACAGGATATTTTTTAATTTTATCACACATTGGCCTTTTGAACAACCAGTTTATCCTGCTCAAAACCACTCACTTAGACTTTGATTTTGTTTTGCCTTAAAGAAACAGTTTTTCCCTCATGTATACTATGAGTTATAAAAATTCTATAATTCATATGGATTTGGGGGAAGAAGAGGCGAGGAAGTTTATCTTAATTTAAACACGTTTAAAAGACGAAAGATGTTGATCCTTCCTGTCTCTGTCTCCTCCATCACCCAGGGGATTTGATTAAAAATCCTGTTTTTCCATTATCTTTAGGAAAATGCAGAGGCCCCCAAAAAGATCATTACCAAAAACCAAGTCTTCCCTATTGTACCCCATCCACACAAGCAAGCCACCCGTCTACCACCGCCATCCCCAGGATGAGTCAGCAGCCAGGAGCTCCTCTCACCTGGGCCACCTGGCTACACAGTCAGCTGTTGGTTGCCCCCTCCCCAAAAAGAAGGGCAAGTCAGTTCCTTGCGAGGTCAGGAACAGGAGCAAAATTTAAGAAGCCACCGAAATACTTCAGTAATCCAGGCAGTCGTTTTAATGCACTATTTTCAGAAAACCGAAACACCGAAAATCCTTGGTGAACGAAATATCGAAATCTTAAGTGAAGATGGGCTGCAATTGTTTCTTTCGTGCACCTGTGTCACTGAGCCGTGGAAACAGTTATTTCTAATCAGCCCCTGTGTCCCCTACCAGGTGGGTTGGTGACAGTTGACAATGGCAGGTGACCGATTGGGCAAGGAGGGGCTGCGATTCATTTTTCCTGCTTGGGAGGGGCATTTTATAAGCGCACATAGGAGCACTCACTTCCTGCAACCTCAGGTCCCAGCACTGCCCAGCCTTGCCTGCAAGGGGGAGGCCGGTGCCCCCAGGGTACTGGTACCAAGCCAAAAAAAAAATAGGGGTCCCAAATAGTTGAAATACCCTATTGTATTGAGGGTAGTGACTTGCTCGTGACATGAGAAGGCTGGTGGTGTGCACCTCTCCTGGAATTCACCACACCCTCCTCGCTCACCCCGGCGGAGACCATAGGCTCCAGGGCCCGCCAGTTCCCAAATCCTGGCTGCATACCTGAAGGGAAATATTTCAGCTCTCCGGTGCCTCTGCAGAGTGGAGATACCACGCCTCCCTCACAGGGTTGAAGATTTGATACATAAACGATGTAGCGTGTACCCAACTATGCCTGGCAATGAAAATGGTACCTAGGATCAGCTACTGTTGCTAACACTGGGTGCCTACCTACCCCTCAGCGCAGTCTGCTTTCTGTGCTCTGCGCCCATGCGGACCCACATACCCGCACACGCCCACACCCCCAGGGTTTGGTCGGTTAATCTGCAAGTGAGAGGAGCTTGCAGACATTCCTTCCCTGTTCAACTGGTAGTCCCCCGAGTCTCTGCTGGGCTACCACCAGGCAGGACGTGTGCTCTCCTGTGACTTCTATTCCAGAAGGGGAGGCATGCATTCCTCCGTTTCAACCACGGTTTTGAGGGCCAGCGGTGGGCTAAGTTCTGCCCCGGGGGGATACAGAATGTTGACGAAAGTGATGAAATCCCCAAACTCATGCAATGTATACCGGCTCACAGACATACCATTCGGTACCTGTATTTTGCCATGAATAAGGTGTTCCCGTGTGCAATGCACACCCACGTTTTAGCACTACCCACGTATAATGCACATCCTTATTTTTCCCTCAGAAATGTGGGCAAAGAAGTGTGCCCCGTACATGGCAAAATACAGTAATCTGTTGCAGTGGGGTGAAGGAAGGGAGGAAGAAACGTCCTAAGCCCTTTGCCTGCATTATCTCATTTAATCCTCAGAGGAACCCCAGCAGGTGGGAGCGAGGACGGTTTCTGTTTGGCATTTGCGGGAATCCAGGAACAGAGAGGTTTCGTGACTTGTCCTTGCAGGCCTGGCAGGTGGCAGACATGGGTAACCCAGGTCACCGCTGACCTGTGTGTTGAAGACTACCCAGAGAGTTAGGGCCTGGGGCTGCCAGGGCCCTGGGGAAATGCGGACTCACCTCTTCCAGGTGGAGTGCCTGGTGCGGACTGGGGACACGGGCCCTGGGGTGGCAGCAGCAGGTTCGGCCCCTGTCGCAGCCCCCTCAGCAGGGAAGAAAGCGTGCCCATTCCTCGCAATCACGCTGTGGGGAGGGGTTATTTTTTTGCCAAACACGTAGCTCAAGAAGAAGGCACACTTGGTTTCCTATTGATCCGTCATTTGTGTGACTTCTGCAAACCGTTTGTGCTACTCACCCATTTTTCTGTCAAGCCGCCTTTCCTTCTCTACTTTCTCAACGACTTGCATCAGTGGGTTACGAGTTAGGCCTTTAACGCAGCTGGTATCGGGGGAGGGGGGATAGGGAGGAATACACGGCCTTCGCAGACAGACCCAGTTGTTGTTCTTCCCAATGGGGACCTCACAGCGCGGCCGAGCCAACTGAAATGCCACTTGCGACCTTGTACGTCGGTCGACCTCCGTGTGCGCCTTCCTGCTTGCTCCCTCCCCACGTCCCTCCCCAGAGGCGTCCGCTCTCACCTTTCGCCCTGTTTCCAGTCTGCCTCACCGCCGTGATTCACGTCTTCCAGAAAAGTCCTAGAATCTGTGTGTCACCTTCTTCCCCACCCCTTGACACACGCACGCACATGGATCTTGCAGGAAGGCCTACGTTTTGAGTGGAATTGCTCAGGAGGGGCAGCTACAAAGATCTCGCGTCCTTACACAGATAGGGCTGAGATGAGGTCCCTTGTGGGTCTAAAAGAGACCAGAAAAAGGAAGGCCTGAGGCAGAGTCCCCGCAGGGGCGATTTTGTCCCCCCAGGGGACATGTGGCAACATCTGGAGGTGTTCCTGGTCGGCCCAGCTCAGGGAGGACGAGCCTGGCGCCTCGTGGGAGGAGGTGAGGGGTGCTGCTGAGCGCCACAGTGCACAGAACAGCCCGCAGGACAGAAGGCTCTCTGTCCAAAGTGTCCATCAGACTCCGCAAGGGCAGCCTGGGGGAGGCCCGAGGGGACACAGAGTGGAGGGACTTACCTGCAGCCTCGCCCAGGGCTCCCTCCGCTGCTGCGGAAGGAGGCTCCGGGCTCAGGGTCAGGTGCAAGGTGGAGGTGCCGGGCCCTTCTCCTCTTAGGTCCCCTTCATTAGGGTGCAGAACACAGGCTTCTATAACATTAACTCATACCGTATGAGGGATGGCCCCCCAAAACTGGCATTATGTTCTGCAGGGTGGGCCCCTTGCAGTACAGGCTTCCCCGCCAGGTGAGGGTACTGGGAATCCATCTGTGTCGCTGCATCTGCTGGCGTTGTTGTGAGAGGCTGTGTTCGGCTTCGGTGAATTTGGGGGAAGACTTCCAAGGCATTTGCCTGTTTCATGACGGGGGATTCACGAGCCCAGCTGCCCACACCATGCTGAGTGTTCAGCAGTTTCTGACCAAAAATGGTGTGACCCCTGTGCCCCGCCCTCCCTATTCACCCAACCTCACCCCCAGTGACTTTTTTTCGTTTGTTTCCCCGGATGAAAAATGTCCTCAAAGGGAAACATGTTGTCGATGTGGAAGAGGTGAAACAAAAAACGGCAGCAGCACTAAAAGGCGTCAACGTCGACGAGCTCAAACACCGCTGCGAGCCGTGGACCAAATACCTGGACAGGTGCGCTGCACCCGATACTGAGCCCTTTGAAGGCGACTGAAGTTCAGACACGTGGGAATAAACGCGCAGTCTTCTATAAATAAATTCCGGGTTTTGGGGCTCCCCCCTCATGCGTATCTCTTCCTTTAACATTTTACATAAACCAATGCTATCGATGTCTAATTCTTCACACTGTAGGACGTACCGAGTAAGGGCACCCTTTGAGGAGTTTTGACAAGTGTCTGCGCCCACGGCCTGACCATCCTGTGCGCGGTGTGGAGTATCTCCCTCACCCCAGACCGTCCCCTCCCGCCCTGCGCATCAAGGGTGCCCCGTCCCCAGGCCCAGGCAGCCATCAATCGGCGCCCATCACTCCGGGTGACTTGAAACTGTCCTCAAAGGTCACGGAAATAAAATGGACGTAGGTGTGCGCGCTTTTCCACCTGGCTTCTTTCGCTCGGCCTAACGTTTGTCCCCGAGGCGATCTGTGCTGCTGATGTGCCTGTGTCCCTGGCCTGGGTGTCGCTGAGTGACGGCCCCTTCACTGCACCCGTTCATTCGATCGTCTTGTCAGTTGACTGACATTGGGATGGTTTCTGATTTGGGGCTGGTCTTCGCCAGCTCTGGCTGCTGTGACAAGACCCAGAGACTGGGTGGCCTGCCAGCCACCAGCGTTGGTTTCTCACAGTTCTGGAGGCTGGGAAGGCCAAGATCAAGGCGCCAACGGGGTCCGTGTCTGTTGAAGGCCTGCTTCCTGCTTCCCAGCCAGGACAGAGGGTGAGGGGCTCGCCTCTATAAGGGCGCTAACCCCACGCCGAGGGCACCCCCTCATGCACGCTCAGCTCTTGCTCAAATCCTGGGGCTGGCATTGCCGGGTTATATGATCGGAACATGCGAAACTGTATATAAACACACGGTCCGTTTTCCGATGCGGTGACACCGTTGTGCCAGTGACGACCGAGGGCCCGTTCGCTCTGCACCCTCGCCAGCACCCTGCACACCCGTCCGCTGGTTTCCGTCCTCCTAGTGGGTCCAGTGGGTCCGCAGTGGTGTCTCCTTAGGGTTTTAATTTGCGTTTCCCTAGTGGTAAGCGAGATTGAGAATGTTTTTCCCAGCATGCTTCTGTCTTCTTTTGTACTGCGTGCAAATCTTTGCCTACTTTTTTAAGTGGGTGCTCGCCTTCGCACTGAGTTGCAGGATTTCTTTATTAGGACACAGGTCACCCTTTGATTTCCTTAGCAGTGCCTTTGGAAAGGCAAAAGTTGTAAATGTTGGTGAAGTCCAGCTTGTTGTTTTAGAAAAGTGTGCTTTCTGTGTACTCGTTAAGAAACCTTTGCCTTGCCCTAGACCATGAAGAATGTTCTGTGTTTTCTTCTAGAAACGTTACGGTTTGGGCCCTTGTTTTTTAATTCTGTGGACATTTCGCATCCATTCGCGGATGTAGGCTGGTACACATGGGTATCCAGTTGCAGCAAGGTTTCTGGACCAGACCATCTTTCCCTCCTCGAGTGGCCTGGGCACCTCAGTGGACAATCAACCGACCACCTAGCTGTGGATCTGTTTCTGATTCTGCATTTTCTTCCCTCCTCATGCCAATAACACACTCTCCTGCTCACAGTAAGTCTTGAAATCACACCACGTTCTCTTTAAATCGGGTTGTCCTTCAGAACTCTTTCGGCTACTCTAGATCCTTTGCATCATCATAGAAACTTTAGAATCAGATGATCAAGTTTTACCAAAAATAAAAAAGAATGCCACTGGTTTTTGTTAGGGTTACGTAGTACCCATGACTCGCCTTGTGGGGAGTTGCTCTCCTCGTAGCTCTGAGCCTTCCTCGCCACAAGCGTGGCCTCTGTTTCCATTTGTTTGTGTCTTTTACTTCTCTCTGCGTTATTTGGTGGTTTTCTCTGGGCAGGTCACTCACTTCCTTTGTTAAACTTACGTCTAAGTTTCTAAAATTGTTGGACTACCAGAAATGGTTAGGCCTATTTCAAATGTTGTTACTGTTGTTTCATTTCAATGTTTTGTTGTTTGTTGCTAGTATATAAAGATAGAGTTGCTCTTTAAATGAACGAGTTTTACATTGCCCTTGTATCCTGAGGCCTTGATAAACTCGCTTATTAGTTCTACTGGCTTTTCAGTCGACGTGGTAGGAGTTTCTACCTAAACAGCTTCCCCTCTTCCTTTCCATCTGCACAGCTTCTGTTTCTGCCTCAGCCCCAGCCCTGTGTGTGATTTCTGGGAATTTCAGCTCACTGCTGTCCAGGTGGTTGCCGGCCCGCCCCAAGTTACAGATATGAATTGGTTCACACAGTTACAGAGGCAGACAAGTCCCAAGATCTGCAGATAGCAAGCTGGAGACTCCAGCAAAGCTGACGGTGTGCATTCCAGTCCCAAAGCCAGCGGGCTTGAGACCCAAGAAGGGCGGAGGGCTCAGTTCTAAGTCTCAAAGCCGGAAGGACCAGGGTGCTGGCTCAGCAGCCAGGCGGGGCTGCCCTCTCGGTTCCATCCAGGTCTCCAGCCCATGGCAGGAAAGCCACCCCGTTAGGGAGGGCCGCCTGCTCTACTCCGTCTAGGGATTCAAACGCTAATCTCCTCCAGAGAAACTCCCAGACACACTCACGACCATGCTTGACCAAATGCCTGGGCACCAGGTGGGTTGTCAAGTTGATACACAAAATCGCCCATCACAACATCTATGCAAAACTTGAGGTGGGGGGGGCGGTCCCGGAGATTTCAGGAGCTCCTTATCTGAGTTTTTCCCTCCTCTCCAGTTCCTCAAGTTCTAACCAACTCAGTCTTCCTGAACTCCAATCTCTGCCTCCCAGGACCGCCTACCGAACTGGCCAGGCACAGTGCAAAATGAAAATCCAGGCCCTTGTTGCAAAGCTCAGGATAGAATTTCAGGATAGTACCAGCAGAGTGCCAAGGCCAAGCTGGAGGTCCACCTAAGCCCAAGACCCCATGCAGCTGGGCAGGGCACACCCCACGGGGCCGAATGCTGGGTGACCGCACAGCACGCACGCCGCCTTGCTCCCAGAACCCACAACCTTCTGACCGCAGGCTGTGCAGCGTCTGAAAAGAGTTGTTTCATATACTTTGCTCAGTTTTGCAGTTGTTTACAGCAGACAGGCCAGGCCATTACGAGTTGCTTCACTGGGGCCGGAAGTAGAGTTACCTTTCATGCACACTTCATGTACTTGTGCCAGGTACCATGTTAGGTGACTTGATTATTTTTAAAATTACATTTCATGGTAACACATGGCTGCATTTGTCTTCTGAAATATTCCAAATGTTGCAGCTAACGCTATCATCCAACTTGATCTGCATTCCCAATTCTCGCTCTGCTACTGCTTCCGCTCTGCCTGCTGAGAAGTAACTTCCAGCGTCAGCTTGCATGGTCACCTGGGTCAGAACTCAGTATTTACCTGTATGTCTCTGAGCGCGTTAGAACCACAGCGCCATTCGGCCTACCCCAGGGCCCAGACACCCTACACCGGGGTGTTTGCCCAAGAAAAGTGAAAACACGCCCGTAAGGAGAGGAGCTGTGTTCACGGTTACCCCAAAGTGGAAAGCACCCAGCCGTCGATCGGTCGGAGGATGACTAAATGAACCGTGGTGTACCCACACAGCAAAGGTCGGCAGGACAGGCGAGAAGCATCAACTGTCCCTGGGGAACCCGGGCACCTGTGAGTCTCATAGGCACATCGTCACAGCACAGGGAGCCAGGCACACAAGTGTGTGTGTGTGTGTGTGTGTGTGTGTGTGTGTGTACACACCCATACACATACACACTATGGAGTTCAAATTCACAGGTGAAGCTCACCAATGGTGGCAGACGTCAGAACAGCGCTTTACTGATTTGGGTGGAGGGAATGAAGCGGAAAGGCTGGGGGGATCTTGCAGGGGCCCCGGACGTCCCAGAGCTTCCCGTGGGTGTGGGTGACAAGAGCGTGCTCACGCTGTGAGGCTGTGAGCGCTGATTGTGCCTCCCACTTAAGAGGCGGCTACACAAATAGTATTGAATGTCAACTGCTCTTGAAAACGTTAAATAAACACACGAGTGAATAATAATAACGTTTGGATACATTTAAGGAGGCAGGTAAGACTGTAAACACTCACAGAAGGGGTGGAGGCTGTTTCCTCTCTAGGTAGCTGGTGTCTCCTGCTTTGTAAATGGGACAATGGTGGATCTCCATAAGAATATTCCGCTTAGATTCCATTAGGAGCAGCAGCAAGCCCAGGGCCCCTGGGCCCGGAGTCTAGTAGGGAAGGAAGCCCCGCTTTTAAATACAATAGAAACCTCCTGGATTGCTTGTTATTTCTACTGGGGAAGGCCTCCAGGGCTTTCTGGCCGGCTCTCCCTCCCCCTCCCTCCCGCCTGCCCCCCCACACCACCACCTTCAGACCAGAGTATCTCCTGTTTGACTGAAGGGAAATGGGTGGGTTCACTGAAGGGAAATCCAGCAAGTTCTGGGGAGACGAAAGGGGCGCCTCTGGTCTTGCGGGGAGGTAGGAGGGGGAGGGGAAATGGGGTCTGGCTGGTGGCAGTGGCCAGTGTCCCAGGGTTAACCCCGACATCACTGAGCACTGACCGCGGCCCCTCCAGAAATGTTACAATCTCCACCCACTCCGCACCCCAGAAGTGGCCCCTGTGGACGGGGGTTGGGAGAGGAGGGAGGGTCCCTCCCCATTTCTCTGTCCTGGGAGCTGACGGGGGGAGCTTGGGTGCCCAGTCCACCAGGAAGGCCCTCACCCAGACAGTCGGGGAGCCGGGGAGGGGTGCGTGGCAGGGACAGGAGCCGAGACCTTCAGCGGGGGCTGTGTCCCAGGCCGCAGTCACAGGGCGATGTCTGTGCACTGATGTCATTTAACCGTCCTAATAACCCCACGAGAAGGGAACACTGATCACAGCCCTGTCGCTGATAAGGATGCAGTGTTCAGAGAGGACTGCCCAAGGCCCCAGGCCCCGGACACAGGGGGTGGAAGCTGGGTCTGGCCACTCGAGGCCAGAGGTCAGTACTACCCGCTACACTCTCCGGCCTCCCACGGGGAGGCAAGCCCTCCCGGGCGGAACGCACGTTTCACTCGAGCCAGTAAGCGTCGATGAAAGGCCCACGGTGCAGGCGCCCACAGGGATGGCACAGCTCTGCAGAGGCGAGAGAGGGCTGGCCGCCAGCCACTCCTGACCCAGGCACTGTCGTGCGTGACCTCACTGGAACCTCACGAGGGCCTGACGCGAGGTGTCTGTCCTGTTCACAGTCCTATTTCCAGGTGAGGAAAAGGCCCAGGGACGTGAGCAGGGCAGCTGGGGGCTTGGCCAGCACCTGAGCCAGCGGGAAGCCGGCGCGGCCTGAATGAACTGCGGCCATGGGCCCACAGGCCGAACGGGGCTGTTCCAGCAGGCAGGCCCATGGGGTCCCCCAGCTCTGGATTCAAATCCCGTCTTCATCTGTCGCTAGCAATTCACATGGCCTCCCTGTGCCTTGGTCTCCATGCATTGCCAACATGAACGATGTTCTCAGCCTCTTGGATTTGAAGCAGGGAGATAAGTGAAAAGCAGTGTCTACAGAGCCCTGGGCGGGCCCTGGGCACGGGAACCCCTCTTCAAAGGTCACTTTGTGATGTGTTCGGTGTCCATAACTTTCTGTATCCTCAGCCTGAATAACTGGTCCCCTCTTGGACCAGGTGTTGGTCACACATGTCACCTTCTCAAACTGGCCCTCCCAGTCGTCCAGGTCCACAACGTCCCTCCACCCTGGAATTCCCTGTCCTGCCCTGACTTGTCCCTTTCGCATTGTTCATCCCACAGGTATTTACGGCTCGTCTCCCAGGTGCCAGACCCGGCGCTGGGGAGCTCAGAGTCAGCCAGAGAGGCCCAAACCTCCTGTCCCTGGTGCTTGACAAACCTTGGCAAATGATGACACAACCAACCCGATGCTGACAGAAGTGAAGCTATGATGAAATGGGGGTGTCGTGGGTACAAGGCGGCCCGGCCTCATCTGGGCGCGAGACAGGTTTCCAGATGAGGTGACCCTGAAGTCATGAAGGTTCTGTGGGACAGGGAGTCGCTCTTTAGAGGAAGCAGAAAGGAGGGGAGAGGGGAGGGAGGTCAGGCCCTGGGGCGTTCTGAGCAGGAGCCCAGCTCGGGAACTGGGAGTGAAGGTGGGGGGTCAGGAGGTCAGCTGTTCCGCTCAGTCCACCAACATCCCTCTTGTTATGATGACTGCCGAGAATGTTTGGTAAATAAGATGCCTCTGAAGCTACAGGGGTGGCGGGTGAGGTGGCCTCTGTCACATCACAGACAGCACTCGGGATCCTCCGAGGTGCCAGGTCTGGCTCAGGGGTGGCGGGGGAGCAAGGCAGCCAGGACCCTGCTCCCGAGCTTATCACGGTGGTGGTGGGGAGGGCAGCTGATGACGGCCAGCCTGATACCTAACACAGGCCAGGTGCGCCAGCGAAGGAAAGGTAGGCGGTAGGACGGAAGGGTGTGGAGTCCGAGGCAGAGTTGGTGAGAAGCCCTCTCCGTGGAGGTGGCTCCCCACGGGACCCCAGGCACACAGAGGATTCAGATTTGCCCCTCAGGGCCTGGGGGGCAACTCAGGTGTGAGGATCCAACCCCAGGTGCCTAGCTACTTGCTTTCAGACAAAACCATTACCTGTGAGTCAAATTTTAATACAGCTGTTGGCCCAGACAGAGGCCCCCCACAGGCTGGCGAAGGCCTGGGTGCCCAGAGGACTTGAGAGGTTCTACGCTGCAGGATTCAACCACCCATGGGGGCCAGGGGCCCTGCGGCCCCCTCCAGCTGCGTGCTGGGGGGCAAATGCAAACTGGGAGGGCCGGTGTGTCAGAGAGTTCGGAGCTCATGGAGCTTCCGAAACGCTCCAACCAATGGAAGCAGGCACCCCATCCGTGCAGAGAGGGCCCATGTCCTCACAAGGCCCCCGCCAGGGGATGGCGGCATCAGGACACCATAATGAGGGGGGACGCCCCAGCTTCTCCCCGGAAGTGGCCGTAATTGGGTCTGGTACGTGTCCTAGCAGCCCCTCTTCTGGGAACTGAAGTCCGCGTTTCCTGCACAGGCCTCTTGTAAAGCAGATGGTATTCTTTGCCCCTTGACTTCGCCAGGTGGCAATATTCTCGGCTCCCCTTGGACACCGTTCTCCGCAGCTACCTCTCTTTGGAGCCTCTTCACGACCTGACGGTGGGGATGGCGTGTGATCAGCCCTCTTCCCACACGTACGGACCCACTCGTGTTTCTTCTTCCGGGAGCTGCCTGTTCCTGCTGTTTACTCGCTTCTTTCCCTGTCTGGTTTCAGGCATCCTTAAGGAAGCTGTTTTTAGGTTTGGGTCTGGAGCCCAGACGGGACCGAGGAATGTGCGCCAGCTGGTGTTTGAGATGGGAGCGGGAAGCTCAGGTTACAGTCTCAAAGCGGACAGGCCTCCAACCTGGGTTTTGCGATCCTTCCTGGTGGAAGCCTTTTCCATCTCTTAGATTCCCTCACAGGCACCATGAGGCCTTGACTCTTCTCGGCTCTGCCCTGATGGCTCAGCGGGCATTCCTCGGCGGAGCGGACAGCGGCCCGCCTTCTCTGCCACCTGTCTCCTCTCGCTGCCCTCATCCCTCCCCTGGAGGAAGAGCCGCAGCGCAGCGTGGGGGACCCCACCTGCCCCCAGGGGCTCTAGAATTCGAAGGAGAAGCCCCGCCCCTGCCCCAGCCAGCAAGACCCAGAACGCAGGAGAAAAGTGGGTGACCTCGGGCAGCACGGGCCACTGCCTCCTGGGCAGCAGATGGGGGCCTGTGCCGTGATCACCTGCGGTTTTCATTCAACTGGCAATTTGGTTTCTGTGGGTCTGGACCGAGGTTTTCAACCTCCAACAACCAGTGACAGTGGAAGGCATTCGCCAATTTCCCGAAGCTTGTCTCCTCCTCCCCTGCTCCGATTTAATCTCTCTCACACACACACACACACACACACACACACACACACACACACACACACAATTGCAAAGGCACTGGCGGTTAGATAGTGAGAAATCAGAATTCGCTTCTGTTGGGAATGATAGTCCCGTTGAGTTTAGGTGGTTGGAATAACCAACAAGGAAAAGCGTCTTTATCTGCTAGACACAGGCACTGAAGTGTTTCTGGGGGAATGACACCAAGTCTAGGGTTTATTTCAACATTCTGGGTGGGGGTTGGGGAGAGCGGGGAGAGGGGTGGGTGGAAGGCAGGTGGCCCAACGTGGTGCTCGTGGGCCAGTGATGGGCCCAGGGTGAAGGGTGGGTCCTTGTCCACCTCCGTCCCCCTCTGGGTGCGTTTGGAACATTCTAGAATGATAATAACAAATAAAATGGAAATACGACCTGAGCCTGATTTTCAAGAGAGAGGAGGCTGTTGAGCTTGAGCTGAAGCCGGTCAGGCACACTGGCCGCTGCTAGTATTATTCTAATTAACACCATTATTATTTAAAAGACTCCTAGTCAACTCTTGTGTCCATGTGATGCCTAATGCGTCGGAGATCAGATTTCAGAAAGAGGTGTTCATTTTGTGGGTTCTTTCCTTCCTTTTCATTGGGGCGGGGTGGGGAGAGAGGGTCTTTTGAATTTTATTTTTCTTTTCTTTTTAATATTTTATTTGTTTATTCTTAGAGAGAGAGGAAGGAAAGGAGAGAGAGAGAGAGGAACATCAGTGTGTGGTTGCCTCTCACACACCGCACACTGGGGACCTGGCCCGCAACCCAGGCTTATGCCCTGACTGGGAATCGAACCGCAATCTTTCAGTTCGCAGGCCCGAGCTCAATCCACTGAGCGACACCAGCCAGGGCGAATTCTATTTTTCAATTCCAGTTGCCGTTCAGCATTGTTTTATATGAGTGGAGGACACAGTTTGCCTCCTTTCTTCTGCTGTGGCCGGACCCAGCGCACACCCATCCAACTCGACTGTGAAGAAGTACTGCTAGTTAATATTGCCTCTTTGTTCTTTAATTCTTCTTAAAGAAATGTTCCCATTACCACTCACCCCCCTCTTGGGCTCTCTCCCCCCTCCTCGCACCCCTCCCCCCACCCCCGGCCAGCACGCTGCTGTCCACGCGCACTGTCTCTTGACACGAATGCTGACTCACCAAGGAGCAAGGACAGGCCTGAGGAGTCACTGTCTGTGGTGGCCGCACGGAAGGCGAATGGGTGGGGACAGGCATTTGCATTTTTCCTCTTTTATACATTTCCGTGTGTTTTTTTAAAAAAATGTATTTAAAAAAAATTCCCCAGTAGTGCATGAGCCTACTTTGGTGATCACATACTATGGAAATACGTCTAAATGACCAGCGATAGGGTGTGTGTGCGTGTGTCCGTCTGCACAGCCTTTTTTCCAAAAGGAAACCTAGTCCCTGAGGTCATCCAGCTATTTCTTGCTCTTCCTCCTCCTTCTCCCCCCTCCCCCTCCCCCGACTCTTTGTCTTCTCCGCCTCCTTCTTCGTTCCAGTTTTTTCTATCAGACGTCTTCCTCTTCGATGCCCTTCCGCTACAATCAGTGGGCACGTCCCAGCTCCCGGGCGGTATCCCTGGTTCAGAAGGCTGATGGATCCTTGGAGTTCTACATATTCAAGTACATACATCTCTGCCCCAAACCTTGATGAAGATCTCATTTTTCACTCTTTTGCACCAATCCACCACCCAGCAATAGTCGTGGCCCTTCTGCGCCACACTCTGTGGCTACACCTCATTTTTTAACATCTGCACAATCGTCCACTTTACGGAATTCAAAGGAATCTCGAAGCATGAACCATAATTCTCCTCTGGGGTAGAGGCGCTGTGGGGCGTGGCCAGGAGTTGCTGGGTTGGTTCTTCCAGTAGCTGAGAAAATAGCCCAAAAGAATCTAGAACTTCTATCTTATCTGGTGGCGGTGAATCGAGGAGACACCCCCCACCCCCAACCTATAAGCACAGCGATGAAGGAAAAGCTGGAGTGGCCCACCCAGGAGCCCAGCCACACGGGCACGTCGGAGGGTTTGTTTCCAGTCCCGGCTCTAGCTGACCACGAAAGGTGGTTTATTATTAAAGTTTAAATAAAGTAGCCAAAATGGTGAATGCTGTTACTCTGTTACCGACAGGCCCACCGCCGCTGACAGAAACAAGGTTGCCGCACCTCTGCGGATGCTGGGGTGCTGGGCAGGAGCAGGCTCCTTTGTCACTGGTGTGCAAGCCCCGGCATTTGGAACACCCTTAGAAGACTCTCTGCTGGCCCCTTGGAGACGGTGCCTCCCAGCGCATAAAAGCCCTCTCCCGTGCCATTATTAGCATATCTTAAGCCTTTTTTTAGGCACCAGGCAGTAGAATAAGCATTGCCTGGCAATCCACAAATACAGTTTCCGGTCTCCTGGGGGAGACAGCCTCAGTCAAGCCCACAGAGCTACAAAACCTGGGGTGCGGGAGGGAAGCTACTCCAGGCAAAAGAAACAGCGCAGTCTTGCTGAGCCGCTGTAACATCGCAAAGTCCGCCTACCAACTAGCTGCGCGGCTTTGGACGGGACAAGGCACCGCGCAGGAGGCGTCTGTCACCGGTAAAGGATGACAGCGAGCGGGACCACAGAGACTGGCACAGGGACTGAAGCCATCCCTGCCAGCCTCGGATGGGGCAAGGCTGGCGGGTCTTTGAAATGCGGGCGCCCCCTCCCTAAGCCCCAGGCGCTCATCCCTAATCCCGCCGCGGACCCTAACCCGAACTTTATCTCCGGGAGGCGGGGTCGGCTGGGGTGGGAAATGACGCCCATCTGTGTCGTTCCGACTGGGTTTACCGTCGGCGTGTGCTCTTTTTATAAAAATACCCATTGAATTCCGTGTGAAATCAGCTGTTATTGGTACAAAGGCAATCGGAAAGCATCATGGAGCTGAATAAGGCTTTTAATACCCTATCTACACACATATATGTATATATGAGGACTGAGCAAATGGTAAAAGGTGCCATTTCACATCAGTGGAGAAGGAACACATGATTCAGTAAGTGACATGGGGCAGGGGGACAAAGATGTAAAGGTATAGCGTGATGAAGGAGCAAGAACAACAAAAAGTCAAAATGCATACGACTTTCACACCAAGATATGAAGAAAAAATTAACAAAATTTACTACATAAAAATTTCAAACAGGAGTCAATATTTTTTAAAAATGGAAGGGATAATAGTTTAACCCGCCGTGCGCCCCCCCCCAACCTAGGAGGGAAATTGGGACAGCACCTGCCACCCCAGGAAGTTGGGGCGCTTCCTCCGGTGCCTTCTGTTAGTCTGTCCCTCCCCACGAAGGACCCGTGGGCCCAGGCAGGCACCGAACTGGACGCCAAGGCCAGCACTCCGTCCGCATCCTCCCGCGCTGGGCGGGCCGCGTCCCCCACCCCAAGGACATCCCGCTCACGCAGGTGCTGTGCCTCAGGAACGGGCAAAAGGGCAACAGCAGCCCCCTGTGACCGGGCGTGGCGCGCCCTGCCCTGCGCCACACTCTCCACGGCGCTATCCTTAATTCGTGCCTCAACCCAGCGGCGTCGGGGGTTCGGTTTCCTCCCCGTTCAACAGATGCGGCCCCTGCGGCCGAGGAGGGGCGATGGGACTCCGCAGAACCCACGGCAAGGGGAAACCCCGGACGCCGCTGGCCGCTGGCCGCTGGCCGCTGGCCGCTGGCCGAGGTCCTGTCCTCAGCCGGCCGGACCCCTGCGACAGTAACAGTGGGCAGCGCCAGCCCAGGACAGAGCCGAAACGCAGGCTGCGCCTCCAGAAAGGGCCTTCCCCTTGCCCGCGGGGAGCTCGCCCACGTCCCCTCACTGGCCATCCTCCCAAACTCTAGACCGTGGTTCTCAACGCGAGGTCCCCCCCCCCAGGCGGGGTCTGCACCCCCAGAGGAGACGTTCGTAACGCAAATTATCGGGCCTCGCCCCCGCACCTCCCGCCTGGAGAGTGGCGGTGGCGAGTCCCTGCAGTCCTCCGGGAGACACTGGGGGGCAAGGGCAAGCTCACGCCCCCCCTCCACCCCCCCCCCACCCCCGCTCGGCCTGGGAGATGAGACCTGCAGGGTTTTCTCCCTTAGCCGGTGCTCAGCAGGGTACGGCCTGCGCGGGCTCTCGGACATCGGTCGGGGGAAGAGCCGGCCGTGCGCGCTCCGCAAACGCTGCTGGTACAGGCGGACCCGGAGACGCTGCGGGCCCGGGCCCGGACCACCGCGAGAAAGCCAGCATGGCAGTAAAAGGGGGGCTGTGTGCTTTCTGCGGGCAGAGGACCTTGCCTTTACTTTGTGGGGGGAAAAAAGCAACATCTGTGAAATGAGGGAGGCCTGCCTTGGCAGGGTGGCTCAGTGGGTTGGAGCATCAACTGCGAACACGGAAAGGCTGAGGGTTCGATCCCCCGTCAGGGCGGATGCCTAGGTTACCGGGTTGGGGGCTTGGTCCCTGGTCAGGGTGTGGGTGGGAGGGGCCGACCCACGCTTCTCTCCCACATTGATCTTTCTTTGTCTAAAATCGATGAACATCCCTGGCTGGTGTAGCTCAGTGGATTGAGCGCGGGCCTGCGAACCGAAGGATCGCGGTTCGATTCCCAGTCGGGCACATGCCTGGGTTGCAGGCCAGTTCCTAGCAGGGGACATAAAAGAGGCAACCACACATTGATGTTTCTCTCCCTCTCTCCTACCCTTCCCCTCTAAAGATAAATAAATAAAAAATCTTTAAAAAAAAATCGATGAACATATCTTCAGGGGAGGATTTTTAAGAAAATAAGGTATGCCTGTAATTCCTCCAATAAACGTCTCCTACACGCCCACCATGCGCCCCAGGCTTTTCAGGGGCTCTTCCTCCTGCACCTCTCAAGGTTCGGTCCAGTGGGGAGACCTGTAAGGAGAGAAGCACCGCCCCCCACCCCACCCCCACCCCCCATCCCCGCGCGGCCCCGCCCCCAGGAGCCCAGATCAGACAGCAGGGCCTTGATTCTGGCTGTGAACATCTGGGGCGCAGGCAGCAAGAGGAGCAGGCAGCGGGGGACTTAAACCTGCAGTTTCTGCTGGTCTGAAACGCCCGTGCCGGTGTCGTCACACTGACGCAGAGCAAAAGAAGGCGTTTTCAATCACGAAAACGCGATGTATGTATGGGTGGCCCAGAAAACAAGAGAACGGAAGGGCAGAACAAGAAACAGTTGACGTCTCCATTCCCTGAGCCATTCCACTCCTTCGCAGAACTTCAACATTTTTTCAAGTGCCCCAAGGATGGGGCTACCTTGCCGTGTGACCGCCGACCTGGACGGTCCGGCCTACCGCATGCCTAGGCTGACGGCACAGCCTGTGGCGCCCGGGCCACGGCCCGTGGAGCAAGTCACTGCACAAAGCAACAGGAGATTACATCAGGCCCGAGAGACAGCAACGCAATTCAGGGACGCAGTAAACACCAGACAGATGCTGCTGTCGGCCCGCGGCCCACACTGTTTTACAGCAAACTTTTTTTTTTTTTAAGAAGTAGAAAGAGTACACTCCAATACTGATAAAAAAGGGTCGCGGACACATGCACCGATGACGTCATTGTTTATTATCCCGATCCCGGATTATGTACTGTACATAATTATGTGTCACCACAAACACGTGAGTAAAGGGGTTGCACCGCGACATGACACCAGCGACGGTGACAGGAAGATTTCAGCTCCGTTACCATCTTCTGGGGCCACCGTCGTCGGAGATGCTGCTCATCGCTGACCGACGTCGTTCTGCGGTGCATGACCGTGCGTCGTTCATTTGCAGAGCCGATGGCCCACGCCATCTAGCATCCCCGTGGCTGGCTGTGTTAACCAACCGTGTTCGAGGAGTCACGGAGGTACGAAGCGAGTTAAAACTGTCCTTCTTCAGAGCTGCAGGTAGGGATGACCTCCAGGGCTTTGTTTGAGCCAAAACAAACCCAGGACAGGGAGTCCTAACCCTGCACGGCATGGTTCCCTGGCACCCTCTTTGAGGAACACTGATCTTCAAGCTCGGGTCCCTCACCAGCTAACGAGGCTTCTTTGGACACCGTCACCTGCCTGCTCACCCCTCTTCCCCCCAATTCCTTCCTCGCATGAGTATCTAACCTGCCTTTCCTTGGCCACCAGTTTTGTCCCCGCACAGTCCCATTACATAGTCCAGCAAGTCCCTCGTCCCTTCCCTGTCACTTTCTGTCTGCCTTGTTTAAAGTTGTCCTCTGTGTGTCTGTAACCTTTCAGAGCCTAATGTCACAGTCACTGAGTCACTGGCAGACTCTGCAGGGCATATCCACACAGGACCGGGTGGGGATGGGAGGGGCGGGAGGCACAGGAGATGGGTTTGGGGGAAGTTAACGAACATTGATTGGGTAACTGTTCTGTGCCAGGCAGCGTTGCTAGAATTTGGGGCACAAGGGTGCCATTGTCTCACAAAGATGTTTCTTTCTTTTTTCTTTTTCTTTTTCTTTTTTTTTTTTTGGTGGGGGGAGGGAGAAAGAAAAATATCAATTCTATGCATTCATGGGTTGATTCTTGCATGTGCCCTGATCAGGGATCGAACCCACAACCTTGGCGTATCGGGACAACGCTCTAATAGACTGAGCCACCCGGCCAGGGCAAGGCCTTCCTTTCGTGATCATCCTTTCTAAAGGGGTCTGCTCACAGCCAGTCCGGTCATGCCCCCACCCTGTGTTCACATCTTACAGCTCAGCCATGATCTGATCTTACGTTATTAATGCATTTCTGCCATTTACACGCCCAAGAAGAGTTTCTGCTTTCCCACCTCCTCAGCAGCAGTCGAGGTTTTTAGACTCATTAATTTGTGCCAACCTGACGAGTTAGAAATGAAATTGGGTTTTAATTTGTACTCCCCCTAATCGTTAGCAAGGATGAGCACTCTCATTCCTTTGCGAGTCATTTGGGTTTTTTCTGTGGACTGCCTGTTCACATCTTTTGTCTTCCTATTGTTCATGTTCTATCCTAATCTACAGACGGTCTAGAGGGTCTTTTCACTTAGGGTTGTGTTGCTTTGTTTTTTTTTTTTTTGTTGTAGCAAACTTTTCCTTAATGCAATAAGTGCATGAACACTTTCTTGGTGGTTTTAGTTATTTTATCTTGATTTAAAAATCCTTCCCTACCCTAATATCATGGTGATATTTCCTGTGTTCTAAAATTTTTTGGTGTTGGCCCTGGCCAGGTTAGCTCAGTTGGTTAGAGCGTCGTCCTGATATGCCAAGGTTGCGGGTTCAATCCCCAGTCAGGGCACATACAGTAAATAACCAATCAATGACAGCATAAGTGACTGCAGCAACAATTGTTGTTCCTCTCTTTCAATCAGTAAATTTTTTTAATAAAATAAAATAATAAAAGTTTTCGGGGCTGCATTTCCAGTTAGCCCTCTAATCCCTCTGAAATTGACTTTGCGAATGATCTAGTGGCAGGGGTCTAACTTACCTTCTAGCTAGCCAGTTTCCAGAACCATCTGTCAATCACTCCATTTCTTCCCTGCCACACACACCTTCCAGCAGAAGTGTGGGTCTTTCTGGGTTCTGTTCTAGGCCATTAGTCTGATACCACGCTGCTTTAGTAACACTGCATTAGAGGGAGTATTGGAATCTTTTAAGGTAACCCTCTTTTGTTTTATTCTGCAGAACTTTTTTTGGCTCTTCTTGATCCTTTAGAAATTAATAAAATTCCAAATTCTAAAATCCAGACTCTTGAACCTAAAATCAATAGAGAACAGATGAATGCTAAAATCACCCTTGCCAAAATTTTCAACCAATTTATTAGAGGGTTGGTTTTTTTGTTTGTTGTTGTTTGTTTTGTTTTTTTTTTTGGCTTCCATTAATTTCAGGAAAATTGATCTTTCGGTAAAACTTCCTCTGAGCCCTGGCCAGGTGGCTCAGTGGGTTGGAGCATCCTCCCTATACGCCAAGGTTGTGGGTGAGATCCCCAGTCAGGGCACACACAAGAAGCAACCAGTGAATGCATTAATCAGTGGGACAGCAAATTGACCTCTCTCTTTCTTGCTCGAAAATCAGTTTTTTAAAAGTCTTCCTTTTGTTTAGTAAAGCATTATAAATTTCTCCCCCTAATTTTTGCATCTTTTATTAGATGTATTCCTAATCATTTTTGTTGCTATTGTATGTTCTACCTTATTTTAACTACATGTCTAGTTCTTATTTCTTCATATACAGAAACTATTATTATACATTTTTATTTTAAAATTAATGTTTTCCCTGGTAAGCTTACAGAACTCATTCACTTTCTGTAATAGCTTATTGAATCTCTTGGATTTTGGATGTAGTCAGTCATATGACCATTGAATTATGAGATTTTTCTCCCCCCCCCTTAATCCTTAGGCTCATTCCTTCTTTTTGCTTTTTTCTCAGCAGAATGGGCTTGTCTTAGAAACAAGACAGGGGGCACGGAAGCTTTGACTAAGACAATTTTGTTGGGCTTCTGTTCATGTGTTTGGTCATATTTTTAATGAAACAATTGGTTTTTCACTATAAAAACAAAATGTGCCCACGACCCAGACTCACCCCTGTGTGAGGGCCCAGAGAGACCGTCACCTGTCCCGGGCCAGGACCCCCCGCATTGCGCTGAGTGGAAGTACGAACAGTTTGAGTTTCTGTCTTATTCCTACATTTGGGGAGCCATGCCCACTGTCCAGAATGATGTTTGCTACATGTTCGTGGTGGACGCTCTTTCTCAGCTTCAGTCGCTCTTGTAGGAAGAGGTTGTCGATTTGTTTAAACTTGAATGTGTGTGGAATTCCGTCAAATGCCTGCTCCGCACCTAGTGATATAATCAAGGAGCCTGAACATGTCTGTTGAGCAAACTGTCTGTTTTCGGCTTCCACACGACCCAATGAGTCAGGTAGTAGTTTCCTCATCTGTAAAGTGGGCAGATAAGACGCAGGGAGGGCTGGCTTTCGCAAGAACGACCTGCCCGGAGATGTCAGCTCGGAGCGGGAGGCAGCGGTGGGTCCCGAGTCCGTCATCTGACTGTGAGCTCTTCCTGCAGGCCCAGGACCGCAAGTCAACGAAACCAGGCGGAGCTCCGGGTGCGCTCAGGGTGGGGAGAGGGGATTGAAGGGGGCCAGAGACACCCCAGGCGGTCGGCTGCTGGGGAACAGAGGTCATTTTTGATTTTACATTTCCGTTGCCTGACATCGTGGGTTCCCAAACTGGCCGTTGAGAGGTCACCACTGTGACCAGGGTCCCGTCTCCGGTCAGTAACTGGTAGACAGAGAGACCCTGTGAGAGAGATGGACCGCAGCCCTGTGGCTTAAGGGGTTGCCACCTAAAATGCAGGATGCCCAGGGAAATTTGAATTTTGGATAAACAATGAACACTATTCTTAACAGAAGTAGGTTATACAACTATTGCATGGGGCATAACTTATACTAAAAAAGTGTTCATTATTTATCTGCAATTCAAACTTAGGGCATCCTGTATTTTGATTAACTTTATCCGTCAACCCTACCTATGAAGAATTTTTGACAAAAAAAAAAAAAAGTGTCACGGGAATCTAATTCAGCCTGTAAAAAACCCCACCTGCAATTTCTGGAGGTGGAGGGAGGGAGTTAGAGACGGCACCGGGGGTGGGGGGGACAGAGAGGCAGGTGTGCCCGCCCGCTGAGTGCCAGCAGCCCTGGGCAGGCGGGCGGGGGGCACTGCGGGGCCCACTGTCGGGGCCAACACCCACCTCCCAAGGAGCAGCTGGTGTTGAGGCCAGGACTGAGGCCCCCTCTGCTCTCCCCCAGCCTCTGCGATACATTGTCGGAGATCAGCCTACACACAAATTAAGACAAAGCCTTCAGTTTTAGCGTCGTTTGGAGGAGAAAGATGATGAGTAATGAGTCAGCAGCTGAAGCTGCCTCTTAGCAAGGACTTTCCGGACCAGAACCTCAGCCTCAGTGACCTCATCTGCTAAATGCGGAGGGCTAAGGTGCCCAGGGTCACCGGGTCGGTGAAACCAGTGAGAGAAATGACCTACGTAGGCCACTTGGCTTGGGGCAGCAGACCCACTGGACAGCGGTGGCCGGCTACATGGAGGCCGCAGGGAGGGCGAAGGACGCTCTCACCAACTTCGGGGCCTGGGCTGGGCCCAGGAACTCGCCTGATGTGAGACAGAGGGGCAGGAGGAAAAATATACAAGTTTCATTAAATGTCCACCTGTCCCGGGGGCCTTTGAAGACCCCCGAGAAGTGACCAGAGCAGGAAGCTTTCATACCTTTTAGACAAGGAGACGCTACCCTGGTGAAGAAATGACAAGACCACAGGTTTGAGTGAGTAATTTGCAGGGAAGTGATGAGGAGATTTGGCGGGGGAGGGGTGGCGGGAGATAAAGGTGACTTCAGCGGGTTTGTTTGTACAGATTTATCTCAGCGTCTGTTCCAAGGTTCTGGAACATTCTCTTCCTGGTACAGGGAAGACATCTTTCTTATGGGAAAGGTTACGGCTTGTTTTTAGGTAGAATCAGCCCTTCCCGTGACTGCTGATTCTCAAGGGCCGTCAGCTCAAAATAACGACTGTGCCGAAGTGGCATTATGTGCAGGTAGAAAGTCCTAAACTCCTTTAAGGCTGTACATGTTGCTGTGGTAAGCTATGTGTACAAATACAGATATTGTTAAGGAGAATCATTGCTAAGAAGTTTTCAAACTTTTCTCACACCCTCTGGATGGCTATAATGGAAACAAAAAATAAAGGAAAATAACAAGTATTAGAGAGGATGCAGGGAAATTGTGAAAATCAGTTTGGCTGTTCCTCAAGAACGTACATGTAGAAATTGCTAACAACCCAGCGTCTGGGTGTACACCCCGAAGGAATGAGAGCAGGCGTTCAAACACCAGCTTGCACACACGGGTTCACAGCAGCGCCGCACACAACAGCCACACGGTGGAAACAACCCAAGTATCCACCACAGACACGCCCATGTGGTCCATCCACACAGGGGGACACTACTTAGCCACAGAAAGGAAGTGTGGTTACTCGCTGCGGGACAGATGGGCCTCACAAACACCCCATTTTTAAGTGAAAGAAGCCAGTCACCTAAGAGCACGGGTTGCAGGATTCCCTTTCTATGGAATACGCAGAGGGGGCCGACTCACAGCGTGTCTGCTGTCTGGGTTCAGGGCCGCCTCTCCGGTGACGGAAACGTCCCTGACCTAGCCACAGATGCTGAGTGTGCCACGCGGCGAATGCCTTGAATGTTCAAATGCCACGTGAGTTTGCCTCCCTTTTACAAATGGTGTGTCAACGTGCTACATTTATATCAGTTTCAAAACCTGCGGAAGAGGTGTCCATACCTGCACAGGAAATAAAAGACTGAACACATGAAGGGAGGAGAAACTTTAAATTCGAGGCTGTCTCCCTGTGGGGGAGCCGCTGGGGGGATGTTGGTCTGCAGAGGAGCGCCCCGAGTCTGTCCCGTGTCCTCGAAGCTGGACGCTGAGCGTCCAGGCCCTTCTGGCTTCGTGCTTTTCCCGTCTGAAGTCCTCGTGGTGCCGGGGCGGGGGATGTTTTCAGTGTTCTCCCTCCAAGCCCAGGGGTTCGTGTTAGCGCTTCTCTGCTTTGTGCTGTGTTTCCACTGTGATTTCTCTTCATACCTTTTGTCTTTGCTGTATCTGCCTTTTCTCTGGGACTAACAATGGGGGTATCATTTTTAAAACGTCTTTGATTAGTGGTATCTGGGAATAATTCTTTCTCCGCTGCCGTGGAATGACACCTGCCGCCTTTTACCAAAGCCCCCGAGAGCTGTCTGCTCTGCCTTTTACTAGTACCAGATCATTGTCCTTCTTGATACAAATTTGAAGAATCGGAATTATTCCAAAAAGGTTGTACGTTTATAGTAAACGAAGTCGAAACAACAGATAAGGGGCGTGATTTCCCACTACCCAGCCAATGCCACTTCCCAGAGGTCTGGGTTAGGGTCCACAGCAAGTTAGGGAGGTGGCGAAATGCCAGCATTTTAAAGGCAGGCTCGGGTGCCAGCAAGTCTGGGCAGCTTCTGGGTGGCCCCGACCCCTGACCCTTTAACAGGAGATGAGGGCCGACATGGATGCGATGCCTCCTCCTTCCTCCACCCATTCTACACGGACACCACGCCACTCCACCGGGCCTCGTCTGAGCCGGTGAGATGCTGAGTTCAGCCTGGACCGAGGCGGTCAGCTCTCGGGCCCGGTTCTGCCCAAGTGTGTGTGGGGGGGTGGGGGGGGTGGATCGTGGGGTGGAACTCCCACAGGTCTGTGTTCAAATCCCATCTTCACCCCGCACTAGCAAGTTACCTAACCTCTCCACGCCTCACTTTCCACACATCGGAAACAGAAATGGCATTCTCAACCTCTCGGGTTCGGGGGAGGGAAAGGGAAGAGCCGTGTCTGCGATGCCCTGGGCGGGCGTTCGCCGTGGGAGCCTTCACCTTCAAAGGTCACTCCGCAGGGTGTTCAGTGTCCGCATGCGTCTGCGGCACCAGCCCGGGAGAAGCCCTGACTAGCCGGTCCCCTCTCACACGGGACTCGGGTTACACACATCACCTTCTCAAGCCGGCCTTCCCCGGCCACCCGGCTCCCTGGGGAAGCCACAGCACCCGTCCTCCCTGGGGTCCCCCATCTCTGCCCCAGTTGTCCCTTGGCATCCTTCGTTCCACAGGGACATGTGGAGCACATGGTATGTGCCAGCCCTGTTCCAGGCATCAGGGACACAGCCCTGAACAAAACACACCAAGCCTTCTCTTCTCCTGACATCCCTCCCACTGACAGGACCTAAACACAAAGGAGTCGGATACAGGCAGCTTCAGAGGACGCCAGGGACCAAGGAGAAAACGCAGAATTGGTCAGGCGAAGGCTGGGGACTGTCCCGGCTGGAACGTTCCAACGAGGTGCCCAGGGAGGCCCTCCCACTAGGTGTTGGAGTTAATCACAATTTGCAGTGTGTCACTGGTTTGTCATTTTCTTATTTATTTCATGTTGGCCATGTCAACGCCCCCACGGCCCCCTACTACAGGATGGGAGCCCCTGCGGTTTGCGGGGGGGCTGTCCACTGGTTAAGGTTCTATCCTTAGGAACCACCTCGGTCCCTGAAACTCAATCCGGTCACTCAACATTTATTCATAGAATTAGAAGGGGAATCCCCACTCTCTAGCAGGGCTCAGATCTCAAAAAATAAAAATGGAAACAAATGTTAAAGTGGGAAAATCTAGAACCGGCTGATTAGTAACTTATAGTCATGTTACTCTGGTCTTCAGGAAGAACTGAAAAATACAGGGACTGCAGTGGGGGCCCAGATTTTAGGGGAGGCGGCAGGTTAGCTAAAGCCGCACCTGACGAGGCCCACAGTGTTATTCCTCGTATGGGTATGGATGTCACCCAAGGGGCCTGGATGCCAGGCGTCCGTCGGGACGCTGCTGCTGTCAGCGCGGGGGCCATCTCTTCCTTTATCAGACAGGGCCTTCCTGAGAGTGAAATGGGGCGACGTGAGTCATTTTTGCAGCTTCCGGGAGGACGCCAAGGAAACCTGGTCATAGGTAACTCTGGTCTGGTGACTCTCAGGCAGGGGCTGGGGGCAGGGCCTCTGTGCCTCCAGGGGACGAATGGCAACATCTGGAGACATTTGAGGTTGTTGAAACCAGGGGGAGGGGTTGCTTCAGGCTGTGGGGAGTGGGTAGAATCTGGGCCACACTGCCAAGCAGCCCATGGAGCACAGGACGACCCCCCACCCCCATCCCCGCGCCCCGGGCCCCGTGCACGAGAGTTACCCGGCCGCCATGTCAGCCCCGGTGAGGCTGAGAAACCCTGATCTCCCTCGATTTCTCAACCTGGTTTCAGATCTTGCAGGTAGCTCTAGCAACACAGCAACGCTTGTTTTGCTGTCTCCTGACAGCACAGGGCTGCCAGGCCCCTGATGTCATCTGGAACTGCCTCATCACCTTCAGCGGCGCGGAGGCATTCCTTGGTCTGGCTCTACGGCCCGGGCATGCATCACGGCCCCTTCCCCCCTAATGGACGCGAGATCATTCCAGTCTTTCCTGTTATTACCGAGAGATAAAAGCCTGGTGCACCTGTTGGTCCTGTGTGTTTCTGAGGACGAGGTTCCAGGAATTGAAACGGAATCACGTGGTCCCCTCAAAAGCTCTCCTACCGCGCTGGAAGTTTTCAAACCAGCATCATGGGTCACCGTCCCCTAAATGTTTACATGGCTGTAGGCTTATTTCCCCGTGGGAGACCCTTGTCCGGAAGACCGAGGCATAGAGCATTCCTTAATCGGTTCCTATTAAGAGTCTTAACCTGTTGCTACTGGAGCCAAGAAATCCCCTCTGATTAGATGGCGATTACCTTGCGAAGGCCAAGCCTGAGGTATGGTAATCACAGGAGAAAATCCAGTTTGCTGGGACATTTGTGGTCAGGCCTCAGCCTACCAGGTACACCACACCCAAGAGCCCCACTGCCTGGGACGGTTCATCTCACTCCCCGTGTCGACCCGCTGGGCAAGGGGGGTGCTGAGCAGAGTCAACTTTGGTGGGGCCAACGAAGGATGTTCGGTTTCTCACCAATTCTGGGTGTTTGCGGGGGGAGGGGACTGGATGATGGGGGGCACGGGGCTGGTATTGTCTGTTCCTGACTGCGCTTCATACAGACACCCCCTTTTGTGGACACTTCCAAGGGGGCAGGCCAAATAGTTGCATGTCAATGACACACTGAACTGCCCCCCCATCCCACCCCGTTCTAGGCGCTGCGGTACAGTCAGTATGGAGACCGGCCTCATTCGGGGTCCTGATCTAAGGGGGACAAAACCACACAAATATAGAGTCACACAACGTGGCACTGCATTGGGGGTGGGGAGATGACCCCAGGCCGAAGGAATGGCACTCGGCCTGCTAAGTGCCTTCAACAATGCTTCCCCCTCTGTAGTCTCAGAACCACGCCCCTTTCCCCTGAGCAGAACTAGGAACCAGAGCTTCACGGTATTGAACTGGGACCATGTAACTGATCACCCGCGGGACCCTTCGAGAATAACAATAAGGCACTATTAATAGCGCCACCCGGAAGGCGAGCAAATGCGGGTGCGCTGTGCATGATGGGCGGAGCCTCTGCATGATGGGCGGAGCCTCTGCATGCGGGCCATCGCCCTTGGAGGGGGCGGGGGCGTCCTGATTTCACAGCTGAAGAAAGGGAGCCACACGCCAGACTTCACCTGCCCGTATTCACCCAGGCAGGAGGTGGAGAAGCCAGCATTTTGATGAGGGACCTTTGGACTCCCAGATCCAAGAGCAGAGTTATGAGGCTACACTACTGAGACCGGATTGAAAGACTTGCCTTTAGGGTGGTCGGCCTTGCCCAGGTGGATTCCACCTACCCGGCCTGTAGGAGGCACTAAAAATAAGAGGGGGGACTCTTACTATTGTAACTGTGAGAACTAAACCCAACACAACCCTCCCCCCCCCCCCCAAGGTAGCACAGGCCTGGGGTCTGGCCTCAGCCACCTCTCTGCTCAATCCAGGAAATACCTGCTCTGGAAGACAAGGCTACGCCTTGGCTCTCACTTGAAGACTCCGGCTCCCCGGGCCCCACCATTCCTAAGCTGCTATGTCAGAAACTCTGTCCAGTCTGGACTTGTTCCTGGCCTTTCATGACCTGCTTTGAAATCACCGGGCCAGGGCGCTAAAACCCGACAAAGAGCATTCCCCAAAGTCCCTGTAACGACCTTCCCTGGGGAGGTCTCAGAAACCCAGCTCTGAGCCACGAAAGACAGGCTTTCCCGGCGGTGGAGCGAAATCCACGGAATGGAGGTTGGTGCGGCATTCACAAAGTGATTCTTGGTTGCTCTATAAAGTGGAATGCCCGAGTGTCGTTCCAGGAAATACCTGCTTCTGGAAGATAAGACCACACCTCAGCTCTCCAAAAAACGTGACCTGACGTGGCCAAGGGACCTGGCAGGTGTGATTAAGTTAAGGGTCTTGAGCTGGGGAGATTGGATTACCCAGGTGGATCCAATCAAGCATAAGGGTCCTTGTAAGAGGGAGGGGGGAGGGTCAGGGTCCAGTGGCAGCAATGGCTTTGCAGATGGAGGAAGGGACCCTGAGCCAAGGAATGCGGGAGGCCTCTGGAAGTTGGAAAGGGCAAGAAAACAGATTTCCCCCTAAAGCTTCAGAAGGAACGCAGCTCTGCCAACCCACCTGAGAATTTTGTCTTCCAGAACTGCAAGAGAATAAACACAGTGTTGTTTTAAGTCACTGAGTTGGCGGTAATTTGTTATAGCAGCCATGGGAAACGAACCCAGCAAGCATACCAGAGAGAGAAACTGTGGAAGAGAAGAGCAGTGAAGCCACAGCCTGCAGCCAGACTCCCTGGGTTCAAATCCTACGCTTGCCACAGCCACGCTGGGCAGCTCAGGTTGAGTTACTCTCTTAGCTTTAGTCTTTCCATTAAGAAAGGAGAATGATACAAGTAACTGCCTCGTAGAGTCATTGTGGCGACAAAATGAGAGCTAGTGTAGAATGGGCCTAGAGCAGTCCCTGGCACACAGTAGGTGCTTGATACATCTCAGCACTGGGATTAGAAATGGAGAAGTTGCCCTGGCTGGCGTGGCTCAGTGAACTGAGGGCCAGCCTGCAGACTGAAAGGTCGCTGGTTCGATCCCCAGTACAGGGCACAGGCCTGGGCTGCCTGCCAGGGACCCGGCTGGGGGCATGAGAGAGGCAACTGATGGCTGTTTCTCTCACACATCATGTTTCTCTCCCTCTCTTGCTCCCTCTTTTCTGCTCTCTCTAAAAATAAATACAATCTAAAAAAAAAAAAAAGAAAGAAAAGAAATGGAGGAACTCGTCCATTTTCTCAGGATACAGGAAGGAGCGTGACTTGCTGGGAATCAGGCTAATCTCAGGCCGTTGCTCTTTCTCACTGGCGTATAACTCATCCTCCTGACATTTCCCTGCAACTCACAGAACCGGTAGGAAAGCTGCAAAAACTATTTCTGTGGATCCATTGTGCGTTTATCTAAGTGGATACGTATAGGTCTACGGTGTGCGTTTTTCATGAGCATGAAGCAAGGTTCAGGGGGCGGAGGGAATCCGGAGTGGTTAGCGTTCTGCCCCCCCGACCCCTTCTTTTGCCCGGTCCCACAGAGGGCATGAAACCCCTCGGAGATGGAGAAAAGCAGGAATGGTATTTGCAGCCAACAGCAGGAACATGCAAGTTCATGGCCGGGGCGGCCAGGAGTGGGGTGGATAATGCCTGGGGTTTGAAACTGAAGTTCCAACGACTTCATAGAAAAAGAAGGAAGAAAAAGCCCTGGCTGGTGTAGCTCAGTGGATTGAGCGCGGGCTTGCGAACCGAAGGATCACGGTTCAATTCCCGGTCAGGGCACATGCCTGGGTTGCCAGGCCAGTTCCCGGCAGGGGACATACAAGAGGCAACCGCACATTGATGTTTCTCTCCCTCTCTCCTTCCCTTCCCCTCTGAAGATAAATAAATAAAATCTAAAAGAAAAAAAAAAAAGAAGGAAGAAAAAGGGGGAAACAACCATAAAGATTATAAAACAAGAAAAAAGTTTGAAAAAGAAGGAAATTCTATGAAGTGGGTCTTCTGGACCGGAAATAAATTACACCGCATTGCATCTTCCTCTCTCTCTCTCCCTCTCCTTCTCTCGCTCTCTCTCTCTCTCTCTCTCCCCCTCTCGCTCTCTCGCTCTCTCTCGCTCGCTCTCTCACGCGCACACACACTCATGCACATGGACACCCTGTTTCTAGATACGATTTCTACCCTAGAACCTGAGAAGATGGTCCTGGGGGGCCGTGAAGGCCAGCACACTGGGGCCAAACCCGGTGTTCCTGGACTCCTTTTTCCTCCTGAGAAGCGCTCGGCATTTCCAGCAGGTCTTCCTGAGGAGGGCCTGGACCCCCCAAAAGTTCTGGGCCCCCTATGTGGGAGGTGCTGAGGGAGCTGAAGCCCCGTGGGCCCCATCTTCTCACGGTTCCCTCTCAGACGTGGACTCCCGCTCCGTCTAGGGAGGAATCAGCGCTGCTCCCTAAGATGGGGACGCGAGTCCCCAGCCCGCCTGCCCGCCCGCGCGGCAGAGCTGGGGATGGCGCGGCAGAGCTGGGGATGGCGCGGCAGAGCTGGGGATGTGCGCGCACACTCCCTGCAGGGCCTGATGCCCGAAACTGGTGGAGGGGGGCAGTGCTCATGCAGATGACCTCCCACAACTGCCAGGAGGCCCCACCTTCCAAGGGGAGGGTCAGGACCACCCAGAAGCTTGCTGAAAAGACGCAAACCCCCGCATTCCGGGCCCCCAGGACCGGCACCGCTGCCCTTGAAGTGCTGGCCCCTCCCCTGAAATAATGCTTATTTTTAACACTACTCTGAAACCAAAATCTTTCTGAACACAGATAACAGGGTCCCAGTTTGAAGACAAAACTTCAGTAGATGAAGGGAGTGAACACGAAAACACACCCGGAGTCGGTATATGATACTTAGTATCATTTTCCTTTCAGTGGAAAAGGGAATGGTTATCCAATAAATCCCGTGAAGTCCCATTTGGAAAAATGATAAATCAATAAAGCAGCGATTAGTTAAAAGGGGAAAACCGGAGTTGAGGATGAAACTCGCCGTCTGCTGAGCCCGCCCCCCAGGGTGGGCGCCTGGAAACCGCAGCTCCCCGGTGGGAGTGACCGCGGAGGACACCCGCAGCCCAGCCCAGGAAGAGCTGCGATTCTGCGGGTCTCAGGAAAGCTTCTTCCTCCTCCCTCCTGGGGATGCCCCATTTACCCCAACGGAGGTCTTTCCAAAACTCTGGAACACTGGATCTCAACCAGTAACATGCGCGGGAAGCCCGTTCCCTTGGAGAATCGCAGGCCTGGCCGCGAGGATCCGCGGGGCGGGGCTCTGGGAGCCAGAACGCAGCGCGGTGCCACTCGGTCACCCTACCACCGTCCTAAACGGCCCGGCTCCGGCTCCGCGCGCCCACTTGCTGGTCGCCCCAGGATCCCTAACGCGCACGGAGTGCTAGGGCCTTTGCCCAGGGCTGGGGTCCTGCTGCCCACCACTGGGAGGAAGGCAGGGAGGCAGAGCTCAAAGCAAACAAGCCCACGCAGGAGCCCGGCCTGGGTAGCAGGAGGAGGTCCCTGGCTTATATTTTCTTTGTCCCCCCATAAGTAGTACAATCAGAGTTTTAGCTACTGATTTTGACTTTTGCACAGCCAACTTGTAGTTTGTGGATATCTGAGTTCACTCAAATTCACCTTTATTATTTTTTTTTAAAGATTTTTTTTTCCTTTTAGATTTTATTTATTTATCTTTAGAGGGGAAGGGAAGGAGAGAGGGAGAGAAACATCAATGTGCGGTTGCCTCTTGTATGTCCCCTGCCGGGAACTGGCCTGGCAACCCAGGCATGTGCCCTGACTGGGAATCGAACTGTGATCCTTAGGTTCGCAGGCCCGCGCTCAATCCACTGAGCTACACCAGCCAGGGCTCACCTTTATTATTTTATCATTCTTTTCCTTCCCTTTTCTTTGGGTCGACGCTGATGTTTTTAAATCTTATTTGTTGCACTGGACATTGAGTTCATTAATTGTAGTCTCCTTTCCTCATTATATATGTGCATTTAAGGCCATGTATTTCCCTGTAGGCACTACCTTAGTTTAACTAGGTAGGGTTTTCATTATTGTTCAGTTAGATTTTCTCATTTATGTTTGTTTTTTCCTTTTTAACTCATGACTTATTTAGATTTGTCTTTAAATTTCCAAGGACATAGAATGTTTTGGTTGTCATTATGTGTTGCATATAAACATAATAAAATGGACTTTTAATAACATTTGAGAGGACAAAGTAAACAATTTGTTCCTGGCAAACCTCAGTTGTAAAATCCTTTTTCATTTACACCAAATAAGATGTCCCTGAGGGGCGCGGCGGATGCATTTTCATGGGACTTAGAGTTTGCGGGGTGGCACTGGCCAGACTATGAACATACCTGAGCCCCACGGACACAGCCAGCTGCACTCTGGAGACGGACAAACAGTCCCGGACAGGAGGTTCCGTGGCAGGTAAACGACGACCCCTGGTTCCGAGGAACCTAGAGGCAGGGGGCTCCGGAAGGAGCGCGCCCAAATTCGTCCCCCGGCCGTCCCTCCTTATTCACCCTGACGACCTTCCCCCGAGCCAGTCTGCTGTTTCTGCCCGGCAGCCTCAGTTAGAAGCACTTCCCAGTAAACGCAACACAAGGGCAGAATCCAGTGGGACTTTCCTGTTCTCTGGGTCCAAGACACGGTGAGCGGCTGACCCAAGAGACAGTCTGAGTGGACGCCAGGTAAGCTGGGAGCTGAGTGCTCAGGGGAGGTCAGCCTGTGGGTGGGGGCCTGCCTCTGTGGGGGGGTTCGGGACCGAGGAGCCCCACGGCCTCCCCAGGCTCCCCCAGGACTTCTGGGACAGACTTCTGTTTCCCATGAAATGACGAGGTGCCATCGTCCTTCTGGGCCTGGGGTATTTCCAACAAGGGATGTCCCTGCTCCTCTTCCCAGGGGCGTGCTGTTTGGGGTTGGGAAGAAATCCCTGGAGCCCTCACATTCCCCGCCCTCCTCACTGTGGAGGCCTCATCCAGCTGGGTCCTGGGCAGGTGGTGGCGGCAGCAGCCGAGGGCTGGGTGGCACACAAGGAGGGACAGCCCTTACCTGGGCAGTCACAGGGCGTCAGCCACGGAGGCAGGAGCGTCTGGCCCACCCTCTTGTACCCTTTACTTCATTTTCCAAAAAGCAATGAGGGTAATCAGTCTGCTCCAGGTCCCAGAGTAAATCCAGGTAAACTCTGAAGACAGGTGTCCTAGAACATGTCCCTCCTCAACACCCCTGAATAACACCCCTCACCCCAAGAGGCCAGAGCTTCTTGTAGCACCGGACACTTCGGTGGCCATAAACCCGGTAACCGGAGCTGAGAGCAGACAGGTTCGACTCCGGACACCCTCCCCGCCCCCGAGCGCGGCACAGCACCTCCCTGCATCTCGCTTTCCTCAGCTGTAAATTGGAAACAAACCTTTTGCAAGGCTGCTGGGGAGGTGAAACGGACTAATAAGTTAGAAAGTGCCCACGTAGTTCCGAGGTCCTTCTAAGAAAATAGGTGTTTGGTCCTAATGAGACAGAGGGCCGAGACAGGGACACAGTTTGCTGTGGCTGGGAGAGTGACTGGAAGGGCGCTGGGAGGGGGCCCCTCCCCCCTTGCCCTGAGTGTATCAGCTTCCTTCTCTGTTGAGTGACAAGTGACAGGGAGATGCTGGGCTGGCTCCTCACTGGGTGCCAGCGATTCTGCACACCTGGGAGCTAGCTGCCTGCCGGGCCCCACTCACTGGGTTTCTGGGCACCTCTCATCAGTAGGAAGGAGGACTCGGCTTCCAAAGGGCCGGTGCTGGACCTGCTCTCAGGAGCCCGCCCGGGGGGGCCCTCTGCCCTGCGGTGTCCTCACCTGAAGTCGGAGCTTCGCACTCACTGCAAAACTGGGGAGCCGCAAGTCCACATTCCACAGCTCGAGCCAAACCCCTTAGCACCTAACCTCTCTCTCTGAGCTTCAGCTTCTTGTCTAAAATGAGGAGGTCACACCTAAGGACCCCCAAATTCCCCCCAGCGCTGAACATCCAAACCACCCAGGCATCCAATGTTCATATTTGGAGGTGACCCGGAAGACAGGCGTTCTTATATTAACTTCAGAAAAACAATACCCCTCAACCACGCCCAGGAGACTCGACAAGCCTGTGGTGGTGAGTCTCATTTCTCTGTGGGTCTCATTTCTCCCTGGAGACACGGTACCATTGCTCTCTCCACGATTCAGGTGGGAAAATGGAGTCCTCCTTGCCATGGCTGGGAGTGGTCAAGCCGGGACTTGAACAGAGGCCTTTAGACCCCAGACTTGGGAGGGGCACCTGAGTGGGGTCCAAACCCTGGTGGCACCACTGCACCCGGAGCACACAGAACCGAGGTGGGAGTGTGCAGTCCCTGGGTTTGACCACCAGGTGGCGAGCAGACTCTAACCCCTGCGAGTAACGGGGAGCAGGGGCTCCTTCGGGGGCACAGATGTGTGTTGACATTGACACCTTACTTTCTCTCTCCGGTTCTGGGTCTGGTTTTCCAGAGATTTGCAGTGAGTTTTAAAACAAACCAAAAGGAAATCAGATCAGGTGACGTGTTTTAAGAACGTCTCAACCGCACTGCCTCTCCCCCCATCCCCTTCTTCCATCCTTCTAGCAGCCTGCCGGCCCTGCGACACCCGCCCACGAGCAAGGGCCCAGCTGGATAACCCGGCACGTTTGGAAGGGCAGCAACAGGCGCCCCTGGAATCCCGCCATTTGTCCTTCCGTGGTCCGGCGATTCAGGGCGGGACGCCCTGCCTGGACTTGCGGCGACCGATGGAGTCAACCGCACCACTCTGGTTTGGGAGTCTTTTCTTTCATCCTCTCGGTCCTTCATACTGATCCCGCCCCTGCACTCAGGCACGGCAAACAGTGCTGCCACGGGGTGTCAAAAATAGGCAGCGGCCAGCCTCCTCCCCAGCAGAGCCCTCGAGCCATCCCCAATAACAATAATAGAAAGGAAACAAGATCAGCCAAGGGTGTGTTTCAAATGCCGGAAGACTCTGTGAATGTGATTTAATACGTGAAAGGCAGGGACCCAATCTGTCATCTGTCCTTGGAATAATGGACCACCTATTAGGAAGGGGGGAAATGGTTTCTACAAAGCCCAGTTAAGCATCTGTTTACATGAGCCACGTCCGCATTTCATGAAATCAAGTCTCTGCTTTTCCTTCAGCTTCTGAAGATCTGTCCCAATCAGCTGATCGCATATCAGGTAAAGGTCAGCGTGTTTCTGGTGGGTGTCAGTATTTCTATTCGATGCTATCCTTGCCCTGCTTCAATTAATCTGTAACGAAGAAGGCAGGGGAAAATGACAGGGCTGTTATGCAAACACAGCTTTCCTAATCCCTCCTTAGGGAAGAAACACAGGCCTGAGTCACATTGCTTGATCTGATCTGCTTTTATTTTGTTTTGGGAGAATGAGTCAGGGAAGACTTTCTGGAGGAAGTGGTATCTAAGCTAAGCCAGGGATAGAAGGACCGAGTAGAAGTCCAGGAAGACGGAGCGGGGGGGAGGGGGTGCCAGGAGCGGGAGGGCACCCCAAGAAGGGAGCAGCAAGTGCACAGGCCAGGAAGGGAAAGAACATTCCAGGCCTGAGAGCCGGTCCGTGCCTCTGGAAGCTGGGTGGCCCCGGAGATTGGAGAGGCGGGGCGTGGCCAGGCTCTGAAGGGTTCCGTAGACCGAGTGGAAGAGGTTAGACGTCACCTTAAGAGCGCTAGGGAGCACGGAATGGTTTTCAGCAAGGGATCCGATTAAATTTTCATTCTCGAAAGTTCTCAGCAGCAGAAGGGGGGCTGGTGATTACTGAGGAGAGTGTTACAGAGCCCAGCGGGCAGCCGACGGCGGCCCGACCTAGGGTGGCAAAGGGACGATGAGGACAGTGACATCCTCATTCACGAATGTCACCCCAATAAAGTCGATACAAATTAACCAAATAAAAAGAAAAAACACAAAAAAGAAAAAAGAGAAAAAGAAAGTGAGAGCCGAGGGGCATCTGGGAGCAGAAGTGACCGTCGGCGGCTGGCTGGCTGGGGGGCTGAGGGAGGGGGACGAGGAAGCTGAGGACGACAAGGTGGGAGTCTGGGTTGAGGGGCGGAGCAGACCTGGCACTGGGAGGACCGGGGGGGGGGGGGGGGGGGGAGACAGACCGGGAGACAGTGGGCCGTCCCGCCGTGCGCGGCGAGTTGCCTGTGGAACGCCCACGAGGCTGCCACATGGGCGATGATGTGAGGTGACCAGGGGACTGCAGACGCAAACGAGAGGGTCCTCCGTCACTCGATCGCGTTAAAGCCGTGGTGACGGAGGAGACCGTCCCACGAACGTCCAGCTGTGAAGGACAGAGCGGGCCCCGACATTGAGAAGCAGGGAGAAGAGGAGCCGAGGGCGAAGACTGACGAGCAGTGGCCGGGGGGCGGGGGGGGGCAGGGGGGGGCGGTAGGTAAGGAAACCAGGAGCGTGTCACCGAAGGAGAGCGAGGGGACAGAGGTCGGCTGCGTCAGGTGCAGTGAGGGAGCCCCGGAACACGCCGACTTGAATGCGTTCGTGAACATGACCTCGGCAAGTGCAAATCCAGGGAGGGACCAGAGCCGGCGGGAAGGGCACTCGAGAACGGGTGGGTCGGAATGCAGGAGATGCGCGTGGGCGGGGAGCTGAGACTGGAGGGCGGGCGCTGGAGGCGCAGGCCAAAGCCAGAAGGTGTCTGCTCTGGTTTCAAGTCGGGAGCAGCTCCAGGGGCTGCTGAAAAGCAAGGCTGGGGGGAGAGGGAGGTTCGAGAGAGAATAATTCAACCCTCGAAGTCCCTGAGAAGGTCAAAACCAAGCGGGACCTGGGGCAAAGAGGAGGGCCGGCCTTTTGCAAGGGCGGGTTTCGTGTTTCCTCCTTGCACCAGGAGCAGCGAGGAGAAGAAGGGCACACAAAGTGGGGAGCGGGCTGGGGTGACAGCGGGACCGCACCCTCGGGCACTGGATTTGGGGAGCAGAAGTCTCCTGGCGTGACGTGGCTGGCCTCCAAGGTCTGAGGCAACTGGCCCGAGAGGTGAGTCGACTTGGCCCTGGGAGGGAGGCCCTGGCTCAGGGCCCTGAGAAGGCCGTGCAGGCCGGGAGCTCCACCCGGCCGGAGAGGACCCCGAAAGGCCCCGGAGAAAGTGGGTTCCAAGAGAATTCTTCAGCAGGACTTCAGGACTTGCTTCTGCAGCGAGGAGAGGAGAGACCGACCAAGCGCCTTCATCCTCCCTCAGCGCCGCCCAGTGCCAGCCCGGCCCACTCCCCCGCCCTGCTCAGGCAAGGGCTGTGGAAAGACACCCACCGACTCCGGGCGTGGAAGGGAGAAAGAGAGGCAGGGAGAGAGGCAGAGGGGGAAGACAGGGGCAAAGGAGGAAGATTCCTGAATGTCAAGGTGTGTCACCTTGGGGAGAAGCTTCCGGAGTGACTTGCCCCATCCCTCCACGCACAGCTGAGCCCTGGTGGCCGCCCAGCCCGGGACCTCAGCCTCAACCAGCTCAGTTGGAGATGCAGCAGTCCCTGAATTCTGGACCAACGCCCCCGCCTGAGCTCTAAGTCAGCGACAGGTAGCACCACTTCCGTCTGTTGAGCACCAGAGTCAGGGGCTCGAAAGGCTTCCCACCCGCTCCCGCTCCGGGGGGAGCAGCACATCCAGAATCCGAGCCCCTCCGAAGCCGGGGAGGCAGGACGGCCTGGAGGTTATTCGGATCTCGCTCGCTGTGCGATCTTGGCAAGGCGGCCACAGACCTACCTCCTCCGCTTCTCGGGAAGTTTAAACGAGCTCACGTTCGTAAAGGGCTCGGAAGGCAGCATCGGAGGTGCCATATTCTATCCCGCCGTTGTTACTTGGGGGTGCTCTCTCCACCCTTCCATCTGCAGCAGCACCCCCACGGCAAGCCGACCCCCGTGAGCACGAAGAGCGTGCAGTGTAAGAAGAGGCTGCTTCACGGTCACCCCCTACATTCCAATAGATCGCCCCTCCTCACCCCTCCTTCTGTCGCCCGTAGAATCTTGGGAACAGGCAGTCTGTCTGGTTTTGTCTGTCTGTTTTGCTGTTAGCGTTATACAACATCAAAATCATTTGGGGCCAAAGCAAAAGCTACTTGAGGAAGTCTTAATTTCCTCGAAAGGAAATGATAATCCCAAAAGGGATTAGCCACACTTCTAGGCCGTTGCTCCCGAAACATCACTATATTTTTCTTAGAAGAACATGCGCTCGCCATTCAGTTTCATCACAGCAAACAGGCTCACAGGTCAAACTGGCTTAACATTTGGGGGTGTCTTCCGACACGGGCCTGGGGCTCCTGCTCTAGTTCTGAGTCTCCAGGCTCCACCCTCTTCCCCGCATCTGCTCCATTCCCAGGCGGAGCACGAGCTGGCCCTCTCTTCCTGTGTCTCTTTTAGGAGGAAGGGGACCTTCCCCAGAAGTCCCTTAGCAGACAGCTGCCTCCTCCCTTCATTGCCCGGAATTGTATCACATGCTCAGGTTTGGGCAGGACACGCCCATGACCTAGTCATCGCAGGCTGGCCAACCGTCACGCCATCAAAAGACCTGTTCAGAAAGGGTGCCCGCCGCAAGTCAGGGGCTCTGCACGAAGGGGAAGCGAAGGCCTGTTCCTCTACTAGTAAGGGTCGGAAAGGTGTGTCCCTCATTATTGTTCTTGCTTACCACCTTGAACGTGGGCTTGAATGCAACCATGACTCCTTTGTTTGCCCCTCTCAGAGTTCTCAATTACTCTCGAAGGACCATGTATCATTTTATAACAACAACAAAAAATAAAATAAAATTGCAAATGTTTAAGAAAAACACTAAAGTCCTGCCATTTTTTAAAAAAAGGCAACACTGTGCATTTGAAAGATGAGCAGGATGATTAGCTCTCATTTTTTCCTGGCTTTCCAATTCATCTGGGAGCTGGTTGGGGGCGCCATGTGGGTGTCGGACACAATGAAAGTGGGGGTCTCCCCAGACTCAAGAATTCCAGCTTTCCAACCCTCCCTGCTGGTACAACAAACCCTCTCCTGGCTCCGGAGGGGAAAGGCTCATATTTATGCAGTGAAGAATGCTACCAGGGCAACCTGGCAGAAGTCCAAGGTTACGGGGCGCAGAGGTTACAATACCTCTTTTAGGGAAAAAGAAATGCCGAAGAGGCAACGATTTCTAAACAAGTGACTGCCCCGTGGGCCTCCAAGGGGCTTGAGGTGACACGGAGCCCCACGTGCTCTGCAAATCCACGGAGGGTTTCTACCGGGGAGAAGTGAAGCCCGAGGAGAACCGGGAGGACTCCTGGAAATGAGAAAAACTGGCCTCTGTCTGGAGTCCTCCTTCCCCCACCCCCAGCCCAGCCTGGTGGACAATGACCTCGGGGCAAAGAAGAAAGCCTTTGCTCCCTGTAGGGTAGGGCCGCTGGAGCCTGTAATTACGGGGTGGGGAGGGGGAGATTTCAAGGAGCTGAAAAATAGTTTCGTGTGGATGGGACTGGGACAGGGTCAACAAGATTCCTTAGCAGCCAGCCTGCTGCTTCATAGGTTTGCAAAGTTGCAATACCTTGGGTCAGGAAAAATGACTTAGAAAATGATGGTTAGCCTCTCAGAGTGTAGAGACCAGGCCGGGCCAGGAGAGCAGCTGGACAGGGCTTTGGGGACGCCTCCCCAGGCTCCCCAAACTCAGGTACCTTCCCTCGGCAAACTCAGTTGCAGGAACATTTGCCAGGGAACCGAATCAGTCGTCAAAGCCGATGGCGAGGAAGGGATTCACCCGTTCAGAAAGCGCTCTCAGTCTCCGAGGGGCTGGCAAACGTTTTCTAGAAAGGGCCAGGGAGAAGTGCGAGGCTTTGCCGTCCACGTGCTCTCGAAAGCAGCCACAGCCAGTGTGTGACACGGCTCCTGCTGCTACCATGGAATCGAGTCACAGCGACTGGGGCAGCCCGAGAAGCCTGCAGTGCTTGCTGTTCTGGGCGGTCACAGGGAACCGGAGTGGGCAGACCCCTGAGCGTGTGGGGTGGACCACGAGCCGACTGAGTCGTTGTCCAGGTGAGAGACTCGACTGAGGGATGGAAGCCACCCGCCACCCAGCCGCCACCACCTGGGCGGGGGAGCCCCGGCAGGCGTCCCCTCGGGGGCAAAGCTGGGATCTGGGGCCAGGAGGCCGTGGATGTGACGGGCACTGTCTGGGACGCTGGCTCACGGGCCCCTGCTGGGTCCGGGCTGCAGGCTTCTTCCCCGTGGGCCTGCCCTGATCCGGCCGCACCTGTGTCGGGGCCTGAACTCCACGGGGACGCTATTGGGTGTTTTCGTCCCCCACTTTCCATTCATCCTTCTTCCGGAAACGAGGGCCCCCACTTCCCTTCTTCTGGTTCGGGTCCCCAGGGTGACCCAGGCTGGCCAAGGACGGGTCATGTGACCGAGGCCTAAGCCTCCGCTTCACCTCAGACACAGGGATTGATCGGGATGAGCAGACACTCTAGAAAGAGCCAGTGAGAGGCCGCCGGACAACCGACAAGGCCGCCGAAGGAAGCCCTTCCTGGCGCTGGCCCCAGGAGCTGCTGGGGGCCACCGTGCCAGCACCGGGCAGGGCCCGAGGATGGGGGCGAGGCCACGGGAAGGAAGCCAGCAGGGGGAGGGAGGACCCAGATCCCTCGGACAGCCCTCGCTCACCTGTGTCCTTGGCTCCATGTCTACCCTCCCTCCTTTGGATTTTCCATTATGTGAGCCGATTAAATTTTCATTCTGTTTAGCCATCTCTGGGTTGTGACTAAGAGTCTTCTTTGCTTTTTTAAAGATTTCATTTATTTATTTTAGAGAGGAGAAGGGAGGGAGGAAGAAGGGAGAGAGACACCGATGTGTGGCTGCCTCTCGCACGCCCTCGACTGGGGACCTGGCCCGCAGCCCGGGTGTGTGCCCTAGAACGTGAACTGAACCGGCGGCCCTTCGGTTCACAGGCCAGCACGCAGTCCCCTGAGCCCCACCAGCCAGGGCAGGGCTCAGAGCCTGAACCGGGGCACTCGGCTTCCGGCTCTGGACCTGTCTCGCGCAGCTCTTTCCGCCCTTGCCCCGACGTTCCCTGGGCTGCTCCTCTCCTTCTCCAGGGCTGAGCCCGGGTGTCAGCCACCTTTCCCGGAGCCTTCGCTGAGCAGCGCCCCCAAGCTCGTTTGGCCCCACAACAGTGGCGTTTGCATACACTCTGTGTGCTGGTTTCTAACCGGGTCCAGGTAGTGACACCATCTCCGTCTCCCCTACCGTCCTGGAGTAAGTCACAGGACAGCGGCCACAGCAGACCTGGACTTTGGAGTCAGACAGACGCCGGTTCAAATCCCGCTGTTGCTGCCTACCAGCAGCTCGGCTGCAGGCAAAGCAACAGCCAGCTCGGCTTCCTCACCTATACAATGTGGGTCATAACGAGACCCCCATCACAAAGCTATAATGTAATTCTGCAAAGTGCTTAAGCCAGGGGAAGGTTTTAAGCTATTATTTTAAAAAGCACCTAGGGTGCTTTGTAAGTGGAACTGGTCTCAGGTTAATTCAGGCCAGAAAGGAACGTATGTGGAAGGCTAACGGCATCGGAGGGCAAGGAGAAGCTCCTTCACTGGCCTCAGACGGCCTCGGCCAAGCTGAATCCCGGGGAGAGGCTGCCTCGTCCAGCTCGCATGCTCGGGGCTGCAGGCGTGTCAGGCCCTTGGCTCCCAAGTCGAATTCACAGGGGAGCAGGACAGGGCGTCTGTCTTCCCCGATGGTCCCGCCAGGAAGAGAGCAGTGGCCCTGGCTGGTGTGGCTCAGTGGATGGAGCACCGGCCTATGAACCCAAGGGTCACAGGTTCGATTCCCCGTCAGGGCACGGGCCTGGGTTGCAGGCCAGGGCCCCGGGTGGGGGAGTGCGCAAGAGGCAACCAGTCGCTGTATATCTCTCACGCATGGATGCTGCTCTCCCTTTCTCCCTCCCTTCCCCTCTCTCTGAAAATAAAACATAAAATCTTAAAGAAAAAAAAAAGAGAGAAAAGAATAGGGCAGCGAAGTGAGGGAGGGTGAGGGGTCACTCTGAAGAAATCGGACTGCTCTGACAGAATGGGACAGATGCCTGCAAGCAAAAGCCTGGTATCACCACCTCCTCCTTTTACCAGCAGCCAGAGGGCCCCCCAGGTGTCCCCCAGGACCAGTGGGTGTCTCCCCATCAGGGCCCGGCTGCAGGAGCCACGCCCGCCCGCAGAGTCTCCCTGCTTTGCTTCCGTGTTCACGCAAAAATCACTTGCAGACACCAAGACTCAGAAACAACCTCTGTGACCATGGACGGACGAAGGGCTGAAGGGGACATTACTCAGTCTTCAGCGCGAGGAGATTCGCCGTCAGTGACACAGATGGGCCTCGAAGGCATTGTGCTGAGTGAAGGAGTCAGGCAAAGACAGACACCGTATGATCTCACTTACCCGTGAGACCTGAACGCATGGACACTCGTGGAGAGAGAAATCGGGCGGGTGGGTGAGAGACGGGGGTGAAGGGGGTCGAAAGGCACGCACTTCCAGCTGTGAGATCAGTAAGTTTCCAGGGTGTGACGTGCAGCATGCTGACGATCGTTAATACCTTTGTGAGGCATATTTGAAAGTTGCGAACAGAGTAGACCTTCGTTCTCATCACAAGAAAAAAACCTGTGACTGTGTCCAGGGGATGGATGGTAACTAACGTACCGTGGTCGTCGTTTTGCAAACAGATACGTATGTACACCTTAAGTGAATGCAATGCTACATGTCGATTCTATCTTAATAAAACTGGACAAAGGTAAAAATCACTTTAAGTTTCTCTGGACATATGGAATACGTATAAAAATGCACATTGTATACATACAAATTCACACACATGCATGAATGTGACTGTCCAAATGACTTTGGATTTGGGGATGTTTTGACAGAGTCTAGTCAGTGGCCACACCGTCCCCAACGTGCCCGGTCTTGTCTGATCCCAGAAGATAGAGTTCTGTTTCTTTTCTTTTTGTGCTCGGCCGCCTCCATCTCTTCTCTCCTCTTTCCTCTACGTTAACCTCCCACCCTTACCTGGCCCAGGTGAACATGCTAATATTCCGGACCTTCCCTAGGAACGCACGCATCCTTCCGTCCACTGTCTGCATTTTTCCTCATTGTGTTTCTAGCCTGGGATTCCATGACACATCCTGGCATCTTTTTCCTCACTAAACACCATCGTGGGGGCTGATAATTCTCCTCCATTCTTCTCACCTGCTGCAGAATATTCCAAGACGCAACACTCTTTTTCCTATTTACAGAATTCTGTCCCTGGAACACCCAAAATGCACTCATTATTTTAAAAAACAAAAGCAAAAACCCAAAACCCTAGAATAAATCAGAGATGCTGGTTAGCGGGCTGGGTTTAAGATAAACACACAGAAGCAACAGCTGCCCTGCGCCCTCGCAATAAGAGCAAGAAAAAAAAAGCATTCACAACAGAGACTGAAATAATAAAATACTTAGGAATAAATTTAAGAAGAAAGCAGGGTGCTTTACGAGGAAAACAACAGCATCTTATCGAATCACATTCCACACCATCGGAACGGAGGAGGAGACGAATCCTATCCTGGAGTAAGAGAAGGTAAACATTGTTTCATAAATGGAATACAATTCTGACCAAACTCCAGTAAGAATTTGTTCTTGGAGGGATTATGTTGGGAGTTGAAGTATGTGTTTTAAGAAGATGTGTTAAAATCCTTTCCCCTAGGACTTGTCAATCTGACCTTATCTGGGGACGGGGGACCCTTACTCCAGTGTCACTGCTGTCCTGATGAGAAAAGGAGAAGAGACACCTCTTGAGGAGAGGGCGACAAGGGCACAGACGGAAACCACGAGTCTACACGCCGAGGAACGCCGAGGACTTCCGACGGCCCCCAGAAGCTGGGAGACAGACACGGGGCGAGCAGACCCTCCCCGGAGCCTGCCGAGCTGGCGCGGCCCTGGGCTTTGGACTCCTGGCCTCCGGAACTGAGAGGGCACGGACGTCTATTGTTTGAAGCCACCCGGTGTGGGGTCCTTCCTATCAATCTAGCTCAGGTGGAACTAAAGAACTGCGGAATGAACGCAATCAAGGTGAAGTCCTGACTCTGGTGAGCAGCTAGAAAATTCCTTCACCAGGAAAGAGGGTGCACTTGGAAAATCCCAACCTGCCAAATTAAATAAAAAAGGAGCTGAGCCGAGGGGTTGCCCAGCCCGTCTAGCCGGGCTAGGAGGGTCTGCTCTGGGTGCACCGCCCCCTCCGCCGCCGGCAGCTGCCCACGCCCCTGCTTTAGGACTTGCATCCGGGCAGAAGGAGCGAGTTCCAAGAAGGTCCTGGAAGACGGTGGCTCCTTCCACCACAACTACAGCCTCCCCACTACACACACCGCCACCCCCAGCACACCCATTTCCATGCCCTGCCCCAACCTCTCCCTTTTCCGTGAAAGGGTCAGAGGACAGTAAGGTCGATTGCGCAGACTCTCAAAGCACAGAGAGCTGGGGCCGAGAGGAGGGCGGCCTGTCAGGGCCCCCTCCTAAGGGATTTTCCTACCTGGAAACCGTGAGAACTTTCCCCCCGTGCGCGATGCCCTCAGTTCCCGAGGCCCAGACCGGGGGCCACAGGTCCGTGTCCCAGCACTCATTCCCCAGGTGCGGCCCAGACGGGCAGCCACGACTCAGGTTGACCGCCGCCCGCTGGGAGCTGGTGGTGCGGGAGGAGAAGAGTAGCCAACAGGTGCAACGCAGACGAGAAGGACGAGAGCCGGCTGTGAGAGCGTGGAGGAAGCAGGGCCCGTGGTTACGAATGGGGGGCGTGGGGGACGGCTGGGTGGGTCCACAACCTGCGCTCCAGCCAGCCGAGGGGATGTTATTCAGCTGTCAGGAAGAATCAAGTCCTGGCACCTGCCACAGACACAGAAGGCCGCGCCGTCCAGGATTCCCTTCCCAGAAAGGGTCTGGAAGAGGCGAATCCACAGAGACATGAAGTGGGTTAGCGGTGGCCAGCGGCTGGACACAGGGACGCAAGCGACTGCTGACGGGGGCGGGCTCTTTCTGGGGGATGAAACCGTTTAAAACAGGCCGTGGTTGCCCAGGTCTGTGCCCACACACCACATGCCCCTGGTCTGTGCACTGTGCATGCATTGCGTGGCATGGGAACTACCTCTCAGTGAAGTTGTTAAAAAGAGCACCTGGGGCCTGGCTGGTGTGGCTCAGTGGGTTGAGTGCAGGCCTGCAAACCAAAGGGTTGGAGGTTCGATTCCCAGTCAGGGCACATGCCTGGGTTGTGGGCCAGGTCCCCAGGAGGGGGCATGAGACAGGCAACCACACATTGATGTTTCTCTCCTTCTCTTTCTCCCTTCCTTCCCTCTCTAAAATAAATAAATTAATAAATAGCGAGCGCTGAGAGCTCTCTTTACTGGACTGAAGGGCTCCCTACGCAGTGATCTTATAGTCAAACCACAGGGACAAGAAAGTGCAGCCTCCGGAATGTTCTAGCCCTCCTTCGCCAAGATTCCGTTTCTATGTCCACCCAACACTGGACGAAGGCAGCGAGGGTTGCCAGCTAACATACAAGGTGCCCAGATGCATTTGAATTTCGGAACAACAAGGAGCACATTTTTCGTACACGTGCATCTCGAACATTGCGTGGCATGCTCTCACGCCCAACGCTATTCGCTGTGTATCTGAAGTGGAAACGTCCACGGCACCCTGTGTTTTTAGTTGCTACATTCGGCCCTCCTCCTCCCCCCAAAGTGGAAACCTAGTAGAACCTAGAATCAGCCTTGGATTCAAAGCCTCGTTCAAACATGCGTCTGCTGTGTGGCCTTAGACAAGCGAATGACCCTCTCTGGCCTCTCTGTTGGGCCCGATCACTGGTCACTCTGTGCCCGGGTTACCTGCCTGGGGTGCCTGGATCGTTACCCCACAGCCGGTCAGAAATAGCGGTTTGCGGTTGGGGGAGTCACATCAGTGTCCTTCCCGTCTCTCTGAGGAGTGGCCGCTGACCGAGGTTTTGATGGGGACCCCGGTGTCTCTGACGCAACATGTCCAGAAACCCAGGGGCCTGGGGCTGTGGGTGTTGGGGCAGATGCAGGACCGTGGTGGCGAACAGCACGAGGACGAACGAGACTGGGGAGGATCCGTGACTGATTTCTAAACGCAGGCGGGCTCTGGGCTCTGAGGACGTTTTTGTCCTGGAACTGACCACCGAGGTTAAAAGGTGGCCTCTCTACTCTGTCCAAAGGCAGGGAAATATGTCATATGTCCAGGACCCTCCCAGCTCCCCCCTGGGACTGAGAGGGTGACGGGAGACAAGGGGCCAGGAGAAGGGAATTCCCTCCGCGTGAGCAGGGCCCTCGGGCCTCTGCGTGGGAACTGTCCTGCTGACGGCCTGGGCGAGGGCTTTGAGAACACGCCTATTAAACCTGCGGATGGCATACAAGGGCCGTGTCATTCCCCGGAAGGCCGGACCGGAGCTCCGCGGACAGGCCCGGTTGCAGGGCTGTGCGGCCCACAGGACCCTGCGCGGCCCAGGCCCCACGCTGCCGCCCTGCTCCGCTGTGGTCGAGACATCCGTGGGGCTCGAACAACAGGCCCCGGGTTTCCATGGCGCATCAGGCTCGGCCAGTTCGGTGGCTCTCCTTCTGGGAAGGAATGAGGAACCTCCTGTCCTTTTTAAAATGGTCACCGAAGCTGCAGATAAGACAGAAGCCGCAGGGGAAGAATGTGGCCTTCCTGCCGTCCGGGAGTTGAGCAACAGTGGCCGCTGGCTCACCCCCGACCTGAGACTTTGGGGCGTGGAAGGCAACAGAGTGGGCGCGAGGCGGAGGGCAGCTTCTCAAGGGTCCCCCACCGTCCCCACCGCGTCCCGGATGACAACACGGAAACTCAAAAACGTGGGTCACTGGCCCCAGTTCCCACGACAGGAAGTGAGAGAGCCGGGGGGGCCTCCGCCCGACTGCAGACCCCCGAGATCCTCGTAGGAACGCCTATTAGTGTAATCCACGGGCCCCACACCCCGATCCCCAGCGGGGCGCAGAGAAGCGTTTCTCTCTGTTACAGGAATCCAGGCCGGAACCCAGGCCATTCTCGGCCTTCGGGGTCTGGCTCCTTTCACCGAGAACAGCGCTCGTTACAAAGCTTCGTTCCCGCGGCTGCACACACAGCCCAGCCTCCGCCCCTTTCCACTGCGGAGCGATACCGCAGCGGGCGACCCCCGCCTCCATCGCTCGGGTGGGTCCCGCTCTGCGCTGCGTGACTCCCAGGGCTGGGAACGCTCGCGGAGAAGCCGTTCCGTGCACACGTTCCATTTTTCTGGGTAAACACCCAGCAAGGGAACACGGCGAGTGTCGGTTTCCCATGGTGAGGAAAGGCAGGCCTTTTCCAAAGGGGCCTGCGTACTTGCACACTTCCACCCGCGACGGTGAGGGTCCCAATGTCCCCACGTCCTCCCTCGCCTGCCCTGGTCCGTGCCTAGGGTTCCGCCCGCCAGGGAGGCCCAGTGGGGCCGCCTTGGGGTTTCGGTCTGAGTTTCCCTCTTGGCTAACGACACGGAGTATCTTTTCATATGCTTATCAGTCATTTGTGTGTGTGTTCACTGATGAAACGTCTATTTAAGTCCTTTGCCGGTTTTTTATTGGGTTACTTGTCTTGTTATTGTTGAGTTGTAAGTTTTTATGTATTTTTTTAATCACGTTTTTATATATTCTTAACTAGACCCTTGCAGGCATATGATTTACAAATACTTTTCCATTCTCTGAGTTGTCATTTTAAAATTTCCTAAAAATTTCTTTTGTTTTTTAAAGCTTCTATTTATTTTTATTTTTAGACAGAGGGGAAGGGAGGGAGAAAGAGAGGGAGAGAAACATCGATGTGAGAGAGACACATCCATCGGTTGCCTCTCACATGCATCCCGACCGGGGACCAAGCCGGCAACCCAGGTGTGTGCCCTGACCGGGAATCGAACTGGCAAACTTGCATTTTGCAGGTTGAAGCCCAACCAACTGAGTCACACCAGTCAGGGCTGAGTTGTCTGTTTTTGACTTTGTTAGTTTGCCTTGAAGCACAAAGGTTTTTAATTTTAATTAAAAGTCCCATTTGTCTATTTTTCTTGGGTTGCTTATGCTTTTGGTCACACCGCTTTTGTAATCAGAAAAAAAAAGTTAACAGTTCACAGAAAAGGAGGCTCCGAAACGATGCAGTTTAATTACTGGACTGCCCACAAAGAGCTAACAGGTAGCTGGTCTTCCCCGGGGTTTACTCTCGGTGGTTAAATGTGCTTTTGTCTTCCTCTTGGGTGATTTTGCAGGTTTCTGGACAAAGGCCTTGGTGCTCTGATGAACAAGATGTCCCACTGGACAGCTCTGGATGGAAACGGGATGAGTCATCGCTGAACTGTCCTCGGGGATTCTAAAATTAGTCCGGGGGCCGCCATTCCAGGCTCTGTTTTCAGTGCCGGCCTGGCCGTAGGGTGGACACCAACCCCAGCGGACAGTGGTCGCGCTGTCTGCGACGACCATCGGACCCTGCACCGCCCGGGGAAACAAGCACCACGCGTGTCTGTCGCAGCAGAACGCCGGGGTGGACGCAGACAGCCACGCGCAGGGGCTGGTTGGATGCCGGCGCGGCAGACTCTGGAGTGACGAGGGCCGACATGTGCTGCGGGGGTCGGTTTCACCCATCGCGCAGCAATGGGGTTGGCGATGGTCACTGCAGTTCACCCATCTCTCCCCATCACTCACATCACCCCCCTTGGACGGCCACCCCTGGGCCTTGCCTTGGTGCCTGTGACAGCTGGGGGAATGCCAGACAGAGGAGCCTGGCCTCAGCCCCAGCCCCCCTCCCCTTCAAACCCCCTGCCCCTTCTTTTCACCAGAGTTCCTTCTCGTACATTTTCTGGATGGAGCTGCATCCAAGTTCTTTATGTCTGGCAGTAACGTCTTTGCTTAGACACTGTTACTCACTCCAAGGAAGGCTCATAGCACCGACGAGAAGTTTTTAGGAGGGCAGAATCACGACTGTCATACAACGTGTAAGGATTCTATCACTTCAACTTACACCCTGTTAAGGGCCCCTGAAGCAACACCTTTGGAAAACGCGCTGTTCTTTGTGATGGGCTGTGCCTGCCACCTACTGGCAATTCTTGGTAACTGCAAGGCACACCGCACATTTTTGGAAGTCTCAGGCAGAGTCCAGCCATCTCTCCACACTTTAAACGTTTCTTTTGACATCCCGCCCGGGGCCAGGTAGCTCAGTTGGTTACAGTGTCCGCACGATATGTCAAGGTTGTGGGTTGGATCCCCAGTCAGGGCACATATGAGAATCAACCAGTGAATGCACCACTAAGTGGAACAACAAATCGATGTCTCAAATCAATTAGAAAAACAAAACAAAAGCGGGTGGGTTGGTGACAGTGGCTGGGGAAGGTGTTCAGGGAAGGCTTCTGCGAGGAGGTGACCTCTGAGCAGAGACCAGAAGGGAAAGCAAGGCGCCCAGCAGGGTGGCATCTGGAGGGAAAACTTAGCCAGGGACGGAAGGCAAAGGCCTGGAGGCAGACATGGGCTTGGCCGGGTAGCTGGGAGGAGGCACAGAGTCAGGACGGGCGGGAGGCCCCAGGGCTGCTGGGCCAGGCAGAGGCTGGGTGCCTCCCCAAGAGCTGGGTTCTCAAGGACTGAAGCCTAGGACCACTACGTCTCACGTCTTGTTTATTTGCATGTGATAGAATACTCGTCGGTTTACCATCTCCCTCACCGGAATAGAATGTGAAATCTCATCGGGAAATGTCGACCACTAATCCAAAATTTGAAAAAAGTTACCGGTGGCCAAATCATAGTCCTCCCACACGACCCAGCAACCGGGCCCCTCCCTGGGCATCCACCCAAGACCAGTGAACACGGATGACCACACGGAACCGAGCACGGGTCTTTCTTACGTCTCTCTCGGTTAACAGCTGGAATCTGACAATGAGCAAAGCACCTCTCAGCAGGTGGCTGATTAAACGCACTCCGTAAAAGACAGGTGTGCTGGGCTGGGGGTGGTGGGTCTCAGGTGTTTGTCATCCCGAGTGAAACAAGGCAATCTCAGACGTCACGTGCTGCAAAATTCCATCCACATGACATCCTCAAAACAACAAAATCACAGAGATAGTGAGCACATGAGTGGCAGCCCAGGGCCGGGGGTGGTGGGTCTCAGGTGTTTGTCATCCCGAGTGAAACGAGGCAATCTCAGACGTCTCGTGCTGCGAAATTCCATCCACATGACATCCTCAAAACAACAAAATCACAACGGTAGTGAGCAGATGAGTGGCAGCCAGGGGCTGGGGGTGGTGGGGGAGGGGTTGGGGCTGTTGTAAGGGGGGCAGCAGGGTGGAAGTCTCTGGGGCATTGGAATAACAGTCCTGCGTCTTGGCTGTGGTGTTCTTAAGGACTTCACACTGGGATAAAGGGGTAGAGCCCTTCCCCCATGCTGTTCCAGTGGCGTGGGGACTGTGCTGTAGTTAAGTAAGACGTGAGCCCCTCCCCCCCACCCCGGGGAAACGAGGTGAAGAGTACAAGGGTTCTCTGTGTAGCAGCCCCTCTTATCCGTGGGCAATCCGACCCAAGACGCCAGTGGATGTTGAAACCGCGGATAGTACCGCACTCTGCATACACTGTGTTTTTTTCTATATGTGCATACCTATGATAAAGTTTAATTTATGAAGCAGGCACTGCCAGACGCTATCGGTAACTAATAAAACAGCACAATTACAACGACACACTGCAACAAAAGTTATCTGAATGCTCTATCTTATGGTCCTGTACGCTCCCTTTTTCCTGCCGAGATGATAAAGTGACCAGAGGTGTCTGTGAGTCGAGATGCGGCAGCAAAACCAGAAAGACCAAAGTCTTTCTCCTTCGCCGCGATTCCACAGATAGGAGGAGTCCGTCCTGACCGCTGGTCTTGCAACCTCGTCGTACGACGACTTTTCCTTCCTGGGTCGAGAAGCTCCACGTTCCGGCCGCTCCGTGGCGCCTTCGCACTGCCCGGGCTCCAGGGCCCTGAGTCAGTGCAGCGAAGGCGACTTGCATTCGGGCACCTCGGTCCGCAACACTTGAGCTCGCGCGCAGGCGCGTCTGCAGCCCGAGGACGCGGGACAAAGGGGCGGGTCCCGTCGGGACAGACATCGCGAGATTTCATCCCAGCCGCTGGGACAGGCCCGCGGCTGAAACCTTATGAATTGTTTGTTTCTGGGATTTTCTATTTAACATTTTTAGGTGGCCGTTGACCGTCTAAAACCGTGGGAAGCGAAACATGGGCTACATTTGCAACTTTGCGTGACTATAATTATTTCAAAATAATAAGTTAGGAAAAAATGAGCGTGGGCCAAACAAACGGGGTGGGAGGGAGGTCAGGTCACTGAGCCAACAGTTTGCGACGACCTCTGGTTGTGGGGACCGGGACGTTCCGTATTCCTTTGGTCCCATTTCCCGGGTCCAGCGGCCGGGGACAAGGTCAGAGGGAAGGTGACCGAGGCATCCGAGGCATCCGAGGCATCGAACCAGCAGGTGGGGAGTTTGTGCTTGGGCGTCTGCGTGCGCCGTCCGTTCTCTAATGCTGGGTAACAGAGTGCCACCAACTCAGTGACTTACAACAACACCCATTTATTATCCCACGGTTCCCGTGGGTCAGGGGCACACGTCTGGGTGGGGCGACTCTACTCAGGCCGAAATCCGTGTGTGGGCGGGGGCTGGGGTCCTCTCTCTCGGTGGCTTCTTCCGGGCCCCAGGTGTGGCTGGGTGCCTGGTATTTTCCTAGCTGTTAACTAGGGACCCTTCCCACGGGACCCGTTGTCTCACAGGTGGCATCTGGCTTCTTCCAGGCCACCAAAGGGTGGTCTTGGCGCTAGCAGGGCCTCGTATGACATGAGACAATCACCCCTGAGACAATCCCATCCCAGTCACAGCAGCTGCCCCCACTCACGGGAGGGGTTAGATGAGGCGTGTGCCCCTGGGGGTCATCTCGGAACTTTGCCTGCCACCCTCAGCCAGGTATGTGTCACCTGTCCCTCCACGGGAATGTCCCCCATCCCCTCCGTCTTTGCCTTGAGTTTCCACCCCACGTGCACGCCCTGGGGTGATCCCCTCTCCCGGAGTGACTTGTTTCTAAGCCGTAGACCTCGGCGCAGGTGACAGCTGTCACTCCTGCGTTTTGCTCACACTATGCAAAGCTTGGCTCCGTGAACAGACTCGCTCTAGAGTCTTCACCTCCTCGCTGGCTTTGGAGGCGCAGGACCTGCGTGACTCCCACAGCCGTGAGGGAAAGGATTCCGCCCACCGCTGGGGCAGAACTTCCTGGGCGAACGCGGCGGGGCAGGCAGCTGTGGGGCCCCAGGTGGAACCACACGGGGTGGACACAGGAGAGTTGGAGCTGGCACCAGGAGGGAGGCGCTGTGTTGAGCTCTAGCGCCTGAATCGACCTCTCCTGCATTTTTGCGGAAAACTTTGCATGAAATTGACGGGGTTGAGGAAGCACGGTTTTCTAGGCAGAACTGTGTCCTGCAAACCTTTGCTGGGCAAAGTCCTGGGGACACTCTTCGGTGGGAGTCGCTAAACCAAAATACACGGCAGGTTTCATTCTCATTTACATCCTTGGTCAGCTTTGCTCTGCGGAACTGTGATGTTCGGTTCTATTTGAGGACCCCCCCCACCGTCTTTGAATGGTAGTGGCCTGCCCAGAACCACAAAACTTAGGATTTATGAGGTTACATTGCTTTTTTCCTGTTTGACAAATGGTGGGTGTTTGTGAAGATTACAGCTGAACGCCTGCCTGCCCTGGTTGCTCACGTAGTACGTGCGTTGAGCAGAAGCGAGGGGTCCCGAAGCGTTTCCTGTACAGGGGGTTAGAAAACAGTGCCCCTTCCAGGTCATACAATTTCTGTGCCATCATCCCGCTCTGTCACTGGGCACAAAAGCAGCCACAGACAGATGTGAGTGACGGGTGGCCGAGTGCCAGCCGATGTTTATGAACACTCCAATTTGAAAGTCATGCCATGAATGATGATCGATTTTTGTCCAACCATTTAACAATAAGAAAACCATCTTTGGCCCCTGGGCCCTACAGAAGCAGCCAGTGGGCCGGATCGAGCCCAGGGCCCACGGCATGGTGACTGCTGGCTTTGTGGACGGTTGCCTCCATTCTCGTCGGGCAGCTGCCCCAAGTTGAACTCACAGGTTCAACGCCAAGTATTTCTCACCCCTCTGAGTTTCTTCAGAGTGTTCGGTGAACATACCCCACAGAGAGTCCTGTTTGCTCTAAAACAGCCCAGAGGGAATCCCAGCTCCTTCTGTCCTGCCAGGTGACATTAAGACACAAAGATGTGACCCAGGATGAGAGTAATGTTGACCAGAGGGGAAGAGGTGGGCAGCTGTCGCCTAATGCCCGCTCGCTCGGCCTATGGGAATGAAAGTTCGTAGTTGGGAAAGAAGGTGGCGGAGAGTCAGACGGGCACGTGTTAATGTGGACCGAAGTGGAAACGAGAACTTCCTCGGGCTCCCTCCCACAGCTGACTTCTCTCTCCACACCCACCCAGCTCACCTCTGGAACTCTCAGGGTGGCCTCCTCGCAGGGTCAGGACGCTAACGGAACGGCCGTAAGCGGGCGTGGTTTCCCTTGGCCGTATTGACATGCCCAAACTTCCATATTTTTAATCAGCATTATACAGAACACTCATAGCAACTGACAGAGGAAGCCCCGGTTAGCTCGCCCGTCTCCAAATTACATCGAAAGTAGGAATTGAGTCTCCATTTTCCTTCATCCAATTGGACGTACGTAACTGCTGGGTGGTAGGAGAAAGTCCGTATGTAATGCGGTGAAATGAGTGAGACTTTTCTGCTGGTAAGAAAATCAAGTGATTCTAGAATCCTCCCTCCCCCAACCCCTGTATGTATATACACAGCCCTCCTAATGTAATCATTTTATCATTTCTAAACCTGTACTTAAAGTTGTCCTTTATAAGGTAATAAACCATAAAGATAATCAGTGCCATCTTTTGCACAAAAAGCTAATATAAAGATAGCGAGTATGAAAACGATGTTAACATCTTATTCCAAATTTCCTACACCCGGTCCCACAGGGGCCCTGGTCTCTTGACCGAGAAGGTCATGCAGGCAGCTCTGTCTCTGTGACACACTTCTCGTCACCCACACCTCTCGAGGAAGTGAGAAAGGCCACAAACACAACATCGATGGCTACGGCGACCGGTTTCACATTTATTGTTTCAAGTTTAACCACGGAGAAAAAAATCTCAAATTTGAGATCTTTCTTCAGAATAGTTTTATTGGTTTGCATATCATTTGTCAACACCCAACTTTTCCTGTCCTACTTCGATACACAAATCCATTCATTCGCATTCTTCTTCGCCCCATATCTCATATATCGTAACGTTATTTTGTGGGTCTGAAGGCACCTCGAAGATCGGGAGCTTGAGGTTATTGCCGTTGGCCGCAGCGTCCTTCAGGTGCCGCACCCTGGACAGGAATTTCACGAGTTCCATCTCGAGCTGGTGTAAGGTGGTAAACGCGAAGTCCTTGCTGGGGGAAGCACTCTGATGTTTCTTTAGTGGAACGCGCAGCGAACAGCCTCGAAGGCCAGGAGGGTTCTTTTCCTGTCGAAAAAGACATGCAGGGTGAAGAATGCTGTTGGCTTTGTGGGTGTCGACCCAGTTCCGACACAGGTGAGCTCACCTGAGAGAAGGCGGTTCTAGCGTGGCTCTCGTCCAGGGATTGGCCAGCTGTGGCCAAATCCGGCCCACTGTCTGCTTTTGTCAATAAAGTTTTATTGGACCCCAGCCCACAGCCATGCTCATTCACTTGCATACTGTCTAGGGCCGCTTTCAGAATGAAATGGCGCAGGGGAGTCATTGCAAAGCTGAAAATATCTTCCACCTGGGCCGACCCCGCCCCAGCCAGCCCGGACAGGCTCTGGGATCTGCGCAGCAGCGAGTGGCTGCCGGGCTCTCTCCCCTTCCAGAGTTAGCTCCGCAGGAGGAGCGGTTGCCTTTTCGCCCTCCATCCCCTCCCGACAGGTCTCTGCCTTCACTTGGGATAATGATATCATCTCCACTCAGTCCAGCGTCCGGTAGTAAGTCAAACGCTAGGAAAATTAAAAATCGGGCCGTGAATCTGGCTCTGAGAATAATTTTGACCTGAAGCATGCCAAGTTCTTGAATCTATCCTCCATTTGCAAAAACTCACCCACCAGGCTAATATACCAAGGCCAATCAACAGAAGGTGGCTTTCCACGGTCAGTCCCAACCCCGGTGGGTCTGGGGACTACTGTCCTCTCAAAGGCTGCGTCAGGGGAGGAGTCTGCCAGCGTTTCCCAGGGCCACCGGGCAGGGACTTGGCGTCCCAATCCGTCCTGTTTAACAGTGCTGCCCATAACAAGTAGCATGTCTGCTTCTCCGAGTCTGAGATTTCTGGGATGGAATCAGTGTGGTATAAAGAATGAAACCTCCTGCCCGGGCTGGCGTGGGGTGGGGCTCAGCGGGTTGGGCATTGTTCTGCAACCCGAGAAGTTGCTGGTTCGATTCCCGGTTGGTCAGGGCACATGCCTGGGTTGCAGGCTCAGTTGGTTGGGGATGCTGGAGAGGCAACCGATTGATGTTTCTCCCTCTTCCTCCTCCCTCCCGTCCCCTCTTAAAAAAAAAAAAAAAAAAAAAAAAAAGAACGAAGCCACACTCACCTTACTCTTCTCACCATACCCTCCTCGAAACTTCAGAACCCCGTACAGTACAACCACAAACAGGACCCAGAGCCACTTGCTGGTGAGCCAGCCTTGGGCGTGCTCTGGGAGATTCTGCCTGATCCGGAAGTGCCCCCCGCAGGGCGCCTGGCCCTGGGGCTCTTTGACGTTCCCCCTCACGGAAGAAAACATAAAGGCATAGCCGCAGGACAGGCACAGAGGCAAGAACAAGAACCATGTCAGCGTCCGCATGGCGAGCAGAGGTGGGGGAGGAAGCTGCTCATGGTGGGTCTGTTGGCCCTCACACCGGGAGACCGGGTGCCTAGGGCTGGGCCCTGCGTGATGTCACAGAGGCCCCAGGCAGGGGCCGCCCTGGCCATTGTGATGGTGGCAGGGCGGAGGGTGACAGGCCCACGGGGGCCTGGGGGGCGGACTTAGGGGACATTTGCAGCAGGCGATAAAAAAAGGAGAGGCCGGGATGACCGGGCGGGGGCGCTGTCTCCTCGCGAGGCTCTCTGACCCCGGGGCCGCAGGCCGAGGCCCGCGTGGGTGGGTCTCGAGTTTGCCAAACCCAGAGGTGGTGGTGAACGCGTGGCGCACGCCCCGCTGTGGAGCAGACAGCCCGGGGAGAAAGATGTTAACCCAGAGGCTACACACATTGGGAGCTATGGGTGTGTATTGTTTGGCTTACATTGTTTCTAAAATCACTTGGTTATATTTAGATGTTGGGGTATCTTAATGGAAAAACCTAGGTTTCTGGCTCCTTTTGAAAATATGGAAGATCTGAAAACACAGGTCCCAACAGGAACTGCCTGTCTAGGTGGCCATGTGCTCGCCAGTCCCCACCATTCCCTATCGCCTCCCACTCACCGATTTTACCTGAGCGTGCAAGCCTTGGGTTAATTAAGGGTGGACTTTATTAAAGTTGGGATTAGAGCAGCGGGCTCTAAGAGCAGGGGTTGGGTTACGCAGGAAGGCTTCCCTGAAGAAGGCGCTGGGGTCGAGTTGGAGGAACGATCAGGGGAGACTCGACGCCTAGGCACACGCGAGGACCCAGAGGGAAGACCCACCTTGAGGCTGAAGCCAGGAGCATACCTGGGGCTCACTGGCCAGGGTGTTTGAAACCATCAGCTTCCCCGAAGGACATGAAACAAGTCCTAGACCCCAGGATTAAGACGTTCCGCTGAGTGTCAAGAAGGGACCACAGGGCCCCTTCACACTCTGTGCGGCCCCGGGCAGGCAGTCTGTGAGACTGTCTGCAATGGCAGGGGAGGGCGGGGAGTTGATCTGGGCTGCACAGTGTCACCTGCCGGGGGACAGCAAGCTGTCCGGAGGGGTGAGGGGCCTTCTTGCAGGAGACACCTGGGCAATGAAGTCAGCCCACCGGTCCTGAGGGGTCATGACTGCTGTATGGGCAGCAGCTGGCCTGGCATCTGGCTGCTGAAGGGTGTGCCTGTGACCGTCAGGGGCTCAGCCCTGAAACCGGGATTCCGGCCCAGTCTCTCCCCAGACTCTTGTGGGGGAGCTGTTCCCAGCGCGCCGAGCTGCACCTTTCCGTGATAATGGACCAAAGTGAACAAAGGAAAAGCTACAGCTAGTTAACCATTTAACTGGGCTGCATAAAAACTTTACCAGGGAAAGAAAACGGCTGATCAGGCTTGTTCTGGAAAGGTCCACAACAAAAACACATTGATATTAATGTAATTTTAATTAAAATGCTTCTACGTTCATGTCAAAACCTCCTCAGGGCCCAACTTCCCAACACGTGAGGCAGAGAACAGGGACACAGAGCGGGCCAGGTTCCTCTCTGGCCTCGACCCCAGCATCCTCCGGGGCCCGGGACATGGCTCATGGGCGCCCTCCCCTCCTCTGACCCCCCACCGAGTAGGGACTGGCGCCTGGGGCTGCGGTGGGGCACTGCACACCGGCCTCCAGGAAGCAGCGGGGAGCCCCGGACTCCCGGCTCTTGCCCAGCAGCCCCGAGGGCAGTCTGAGTAACTACTGACGCCAGCCCACGGCACGGGTAGGACACACCGGTTTCAGGGGCAATCCCTCTTCCTGTCTTCCGCTGAGAGGAAGAGCGGAATGGATGTGACGTCATGGAGTGACTTCCGTCACTCCAGTTTCTTCCAAAACACAGGTGGAAGACAGATGAACACACACACACACAGAGAGACGAGAGAGAAGGCGGCTCGCGTTGTTTCTGTGTCAGATCATCAGGTGCCGACTCAACCTCTCCTGTCTTCGAATGATAAGCTTCGAATGAGTCCTCCCCCACCCCCACCCAGTCCCGGCCCCCGAGTCCCGGCCTCTCAGACGCTCCTGCAAACAGACCTGTGGGTGGAGTGCGTCCCAAGTTCAGCCATGCTCGGCCCACTTAACTGACTGCTCGCAGCAGAACCGCCCACCTGCCAGTCCAAATGAGCCAACCACACAGCCACGAGGCATCTGGGACCTTTAATGATTGTGAGCACAGACGTGCAGCCTGCACGGCCTTCTGGGACGTGGACAAAGCACTACGGGGGGTGGGGGTGGAGGGGCCAGTGCAGTGGCCCAGCCAGGTCGCTCTGCCGGTCACCCACCACGCCCTCTCCCGGAAGCCACCACGCTCCTCAGAGGCAAGAGTGACCCCGCTGGCACCAGGCTTTGGGGGGCAACTTGATGACCCTGTGAAGAGACCCTGGCCCCGCTGGCGCCCACGGCACCCGCCTCTGCGAGCCTGCGTGGGGGCGCGGCCGGGGCTTCAGAAGCAGTACGACGTGTGGGTGACCCAGTGGGCCGACTCCTCCTTGGAGCGCTTGGCGGAGCTGTGGGTCGTGAAAATGGACTTGTAAGCTTCGGATTCCCCGCTGTCGGCGATGGACCTCTTCGTGGCAGCACCGGGAGGCTTCCCGACTTTCCCAGAAGAGCCCCCATTAGCTGTTGGGAAGTGAAAGCAAGCACTTTATGGTTGAGACTAAAGGTCCCTCCAAATAGCAGACTCTCAAAGGGAGAAGAGCCAGCCTGTCTGTCCCTCCTGAGAACGCCCCCGTCTCGTGGGAGGGAGGCTGAGCTGCATCGTCCCGAGCACCGATCCCACGAGCGGACGAGGCTACGACAGCGAGGTCTACCACCTAGGGTCACGGTGACCACCTGACTGCGCAGACGAGCGCCCACCGGCCCAGCTCTGTGACTGATGGGGGCCGGGGCCCCTTCGCCGGGGGTGTGGCCAGCCCACTTTCCGAGGGGGGGCTGAGTGACCGCCCTCGGCTGGGCGGCTGCTGCGTGCAGAGAGGGGACTGGACGCTGCTTACGACACAAGACCACACGTGCCTTTCGCCTGGTTTTCTCTCTGTGAAATAGACTCTGCTTTTGGAGTTAAAGGCAGCGAGTTTCAGGAGAGAGGCCCTGAATTCTGAGCTGCATGCTGAACAGCTCTCTGAGAAGTTGGCCAAGAGGCAGGTGGGGAGCGGAAGGCTCCTAGGGCCAGGTGCCCCGCACACAGAACCCCGGCCTTGGGGGGCTCGACAACACCCCTGCCCGCAGCCGGCGCCTAGGCCCTCTGACTCGGCTCATCTCCGAGCCGTGTCTGGGCTCATTGGCTCGGCCGCAAGCGTGTGCTCGACCGGGCAGCCGAACAGGCCGACAGGCCTGCGTCAGGGGAGAGTGACTGGTCTTCCGTCCCCAGGGAGCTCAACGCACTGTGGAGACAGGACTCAGGACTCCAGGTTTCCAAGGAGCCTCGGCTTCCCAGCTCACGCCCACAAAACTGGAACAGCCAGCAGGGTGTCCAGCTGTCCAGGACCGCAGCTCTCCGGGGGCCCCGGGGACCCACCTGCGCTTCTGGGAGCCGGGGTGGTTTTCTTGTCCTGTGAGTCGAGGCCAGGCTCTTCAGGCTTCACCTGGGACGTTCCTGCAGGCTCGTGAAAAGAGCAGAGTCAGCCCAACGGAGCGGAAGGCAAGCGCGGATTCGCACCCGGTTTCGCTGCTGGGGCCTCTTACCTTCACCGACACCCGGTTTCGACACGGCCTCTGCCGCCTTGGGTTTCTTCGCTTTCTGCGGGGAGAAAGGGAGGTCGGAGGGGTGCTGGCGTCAGCACCGACCCCCACCCTGGGCCCCCGCGCATGTCCGGTTACGTAAGAGTCCACCTGCAGAGCCCTGCGTAAGTTCTGTATTCCGGAAACCACATTCTCAAAAACGTTCCAAGAAGAGGGCAGACCTCAGCGGTCACCGTCAATGCTGACGGTGCGCACGGCACACAAAAGAGCGGTTAGAGGACCGGGCACAAGAGAGCCCCGCTGAGACGGACGGCCCTGGACCTCACCCACGCCAGCGGTGCTTTTCGAAGCTGCCAAACTGTTCGGACGTTTGTCTGTCTACCCCGAGGGTCTGAGGCTTCTGCTGAAGGGTACTTCAGCTGTTCTCCTGAACTCTGGTTAGATGTTCAGGCAGGGGGAGTCTGTAGCTCCTAACAGTCACATTGGGCAGCAAAATTAACAAAAGAAACCAGCCACTCCAAAACCACACAGTTGTGCTGGAACTGCTTCAGGCACAGAACGGATGGATAGAACCTCGTTCACAAGGAGAATCTATTTTAAAAATGTCATTTTCCTATGTAGCCAAAAGATGGCACTACAGACATACAGACAGATTATTTCAGAAGGTCTCCATCACCAGACAAGGAGGGAAAGAGATCTTTCTCCAGCAGCAGCCTTGAACTTAGGACACATACGTGCAGTGTGATTTGTAACGCTTGTATCAGACACAAAAACCTCTGCTCATGTCGCATACACAAGCCACACATTCAAATCCGAGGGTGACACCTGGTCCTGAAAACCCACAGATGTCTGACCCGCTCGGAGCCCCAGGTCACAGCGGAGGCTGCGGGAAGAGCACGCACAGCGCGGAGTGGGAGGACAGACCCCGCCCCGTCTCCAGCTGCGCGCATGCGCGGGAGACGTCGCAGGGCCCTGGTAGCGGTCTCTAAGCGTAAGCCCAGGGGCTCCGCTGAGGGCTGTGCGGAGCGGGGTCGTCGCTCCCTGGGGGCTCTGCACACCTCAGCGGGAAGCCTGGGGCAGACAGAGGACAGCGGTCACAAGGGCCAACTGGCTGGTTAATGCCCACATGGACGTCGCCAGAAGCTTCCGCCAAAACACCACTTTCCCCTTTTTAAAAACGGAGCTTGACCAGTGAAGAACAAGCACACCCTTCTCGGTAACTGTCCTTTGTCAAAAATATCTCAAGCTTGTTTCTTTCCCTTTTTGCTCGATGATAATGAAATCAGAGCCATTTAGAAAATCAACCTGGAAGGAATGCACGTATACAGACCTTTAAACTCGCCGCTGCTGCCCCGCCCCGCCCCGCCGCGCCCCGCCGCGCCCCCTGCTGTATTCCGTCCAGCGCCAGAGGGCGGTCTTTGTCACCTCCCGACCGTGCACGGGCAGCCGGCTCTGGCGCAGCAGGGCAGGCCGGCGGAACCTGAAGACGCAGGTGAGGCACGCACGAGGGGCCCGGGTTACCTTTCCCAGCCTGGCCCGCAGCCGCCTCTCCTCCATGCGGCCCTGCAGCGCCGCCACGTCCTCCTTGGTGCCGTTGAGCACGATGACGTCGTCCTCCTGGAAGGCAGCCCCACACTGCAGAGAGGGGAAGAGAAGCGGTCACCAGGCCACAGCCCCTGGGAACCCCGCTGCTGTCCTGCCCACTGCGGGGCTGAGCCGGCTTCGGGCCTGCTACCTCAGCAGGGTGACTTATTCTGTCTTCAAAACCCATTCCTTTGGGTCAGCTCCTTTTCTGGGTGGGCGGGCCTCATTCTCACGACAGCGGAGACCTCCCTCGGACCCTCACCTCCTGAGGTCAGGGCCCCAGAGAAGGCAGGTGAACAGGGTGGAGGGGGGCCCACAGAGCGCCCCCCCAGCACTCCTCTGGAGAAGGAGCTGCTGTCCGCTGTCACCCAGGGCCCGGAGGGAGGAGGGCCAGCCTGTTCCGCTGGAGGAGGTTCCGCAGGAGTAGGTCCCCCGGGGACAGCCGCACTGTGCGAGGCACTCCGTGGAGAGGGCAGGAGAGGCACCTGCAGGTGCGCTCGGGGGGCAAACCTGGCCCAGGGGCGGGGCGGCGGCCTCAGCCAGCCCCTGGAGCCCACAGCAGGAAGGGGCTGCGTCGTGCCCACCGGCTCCGTCAGCCCTGCCCTGTCCCGCCCCAGCTGCTCTGGGCTTCCTTCCAGGCGTCCTCACCGCCCCTGTCCTCTGGGCCAGGGGTCAGCAGTCTCCTTCCTCTAGGCGTGGCTGTGCAGCGGTCCAGATGTGACCACGGCCCCTGCCGGGCACACTGCTGTGCCCAGAGCAGGGTTTTTACAGCTGAGTCAGCCACTGGCAACAGAAAGGCAACAGCCCCTCACATTAAAACTCGAGGTGTCTTGCTCTTTCTCTCCCAAATTCTGAAGATCCATGGGTACGGGCCCCATCCTCAAGGCCCCGGCACCCTGGGCCTGCGCAGAGCTGCCCTTGGACATGGCCCTCCCGGTGGCTACGAGCCTCTCCCATGTGCTCGGGGAGTCACCCCCAGAGAGGGGTGGGACGGCCCACCCCGGAGGGCAGTGAGACAAGGGCAGGAAGCAGGGCTGGCACGTGCCTGCGCTGGGCTGAAGGGCAGAGGTCACAAGGCGGCAGGCCCAGAGGGACCAGCCCTGCCTCGGCTCATCGAAGCGACACGCGGGCACAGCAAGGAACGGCTGTGAACACCCCCTGCGAACGTGCCTTTCTGTGTCCCCGCACAGCCGCACCGAGGCAAGCCCTGCCTCCGTGGTAACTTCGACGCCCCCGTGCCACGGGGGGCCGGCAGATAGGCTGCAACCCATTCCGAAGGCAGAGGCCTGCACAGTGGTTTTAGAACCCTCGACAACACGGAATACGCTTACCACACATTTTCAAAGACGCGGACTGGAACCTGCGCACTCCTGTCCTCCGGGTGTTCATTTTTTTAAGGAAAGAGGAGAAAAAGGCCAGGAGGGCAGTGCGGAGGGAACAGCAGGCTACCGAACGCCACACGCAAGCGGCAGTGGGGGTCTCCCCGTCCCTGCTCTCGCAGACGGCACTGAGTGTTTCGGAGGGCTGCGTGCGCCCCTGACCACAGAGTCCCTCTGTCTGTCACGACGCGGGTATTCCTGTCGCAGCGCCCCGTCAGATCCCAGAGGAGGGCTCCGAGGCTCAGAGGAGCGGAGGGGCGCTGACTTTTAAGACGGGGGGAGGGACCGTGTCCTCGTCGTCCTCACGGCTGCCCGCGTTAAGCCCAGGGTCCTGCGCTCTGTGGACGCTCAGTAAACAATTCCTACATCAGCGACGAGAACGTGGCCAAAAGAAATACTATGTCAAACCAGGATGGAAGGGAATGAAAATTTAAAGCCAAAGAGTTGCCTAAAAGGTCACGTGGACGTTACAATCCCTGCAACATGGGAGAAGGCCCCTCACACCATATAATTTAAAGGAAAAAAAACTTATGCTCATCTGAAAGGCAGAAGATAGCTCTCTGTGTCTTTAAGAAGCACACCCCACCCCCCACTGCCTCTTTTGTAAATTACATGTACACGCCACATGTCCACCATATTTGTTACGATCTTCACGTCCACTTTTTAGTTTGATCAGGTCTACACGTGAAGCCCGGCAGCCTTCTGCTCCCGCGGTCGTTGGGCTGGCCCTGCGGCCCCCCCGGACCTCTGCGAGTGGACGGCGGTGGGCAGGCAGCGCCCTCGTTTTCTCCGCATCCCCTTCTCTCGGCTGTTGGGCTCAGAGCATCTTCCTCCTTCCGGGTTCAGGACGTGAGCTAATGGGTGAGGTCCACACCCGGCCTCACCCCCTGGGGCCAGGCCCACAGCGCCCGCAGCACGTGCTTCCCACGCTGGCAGGGTGGCCTTCCGACGTGAAAGGCCCTGTCCGCCCCTGGACCCTGCCAGACGAAACGAGCCCCCTACTCATGGGATGCGCGCATCTCCCCACAAACTCCTCCAGGAGCTCCCCGCTGAAAGGCTGCGCGAAGCTGTTTTTACATACAAAGCGCACACGTCACCCCCACAGCGAAGCTGCAACCCCATAAGCTTGGAGAGCCTAGATTCTTCCTGCCCTCTGACAAATCTTTCTATGGCAACAGCGACATCTGTTCTGCAACAGGCGTCCCGAGTCACCCCCAAGCAGGCGAAGCAAATCTGTACTCATGCGACTCAGCGTCAAGCTCAGGCGTCCAGACCCAGGATGGCGAGTCCCTGGGGTGTGGGGTTCACACCCCTCAGTCTCCCCACGAGCAGACGCGTCTGTGGGAAGCCCAAAGAGAGAGCCGCGGGTGAGAGGACCTTTCGAGCCTGGAAAGGGAAGGGTGTTAGGAGTACCAGCACCCAGTGGTGCCGACGACACAGGCCAGGGTCGGTTAACGGCGAGCAGACCCCACCCCACACGGTGCGCCCTCGTGGAGCTGGAGGGCGGGACAGGCCGAGCTGACGCATGTCCCTGGAATCAGGCCCTCTGGACACACGCCGACACACTCGGATTGTGCCACGTGCTCATTAGGAAGCAAGCCAGATCCTAAATAACCTTTAATTACCCCTTTCACGGAAAAGGGTCAGATCACCAAACCTGGCGTCCTATCCTCCCAAGCACCTGAAGACGCTGGCCCGTGGCGGCGGGTTTCCCCAGCCTACGGAACTCGAGAACCACCCGGCGGCCCTTCCTCGGGGCCTGGCGGCCTCCGCTGAGCCCTGTTTTGTTGCCAGGAGTCACCCGCCCTGACGAAACTCTCCGAGAAGCCAGCGTGGCAACTCTTCTCGTCGGAGCGAAGCAGAAGGAAGTCCTCCAGGGAGCGGAACCTGCCAAGAGGCTGTCCATGTGACTGAGGCTGCAGCCACGGCAGGAGGAGCAACTGACAGGAGAAGAACACTCGGAACTCGGGCCGCGGGCCGGACTCCAGCGGGGGACGTGAAGGCCGTCTCTGGGTAAGTGCTTGCTGCCCCCGCAGAGACCAGGAGCGGCGCAGCCCGCGCGGGGATTAGTGGTGAAACGAGGCCCGTTTTCCCCGCCTCCTCTACAACCCCGAACCAGAAATACTGGAACAGCAGCAACTCGGCAAGACGCAGGTGCAGCAGGCATCGTTTTGTCTCAGACGCAGTCCTCGTTTTTCGTTTCAGCCAAACGAAACAGAGGTGGAATGTTTTCAAGTGTGAATCCAGTTAGAACTCACAGTTGTAAATGCCACCGTCTGTTCACTCCGCATGTGGGAGAAGTCGCTAAGTCCGCCGGAAGCCAGGTCCACACCCCCAGCTTGCACTTGTGCCAACAACGACGACGTTGTTTTGGTGCAGGCTGTTCTGAGCGGATCGCCTAAAGTCTCCCCTGCATGTCGGCCGAAGTGGCCGAGAGAACGCATACACGTTTTCGGAACACGCAAGCTGTGGTTAAGACAGCGCTTTCTTTCCCTGGACGGGACAGTCTTTGAAGTCAAACCCAGTCTCTTATCACCAGCTCAAACAGCTCCAGGAAACACTGTGTCAACTTGCAGGGTGCTCTCGGACATCACTCTGAGCCCAGCGCCCAAACAAAAACAACTGACGCAAAATTTTCATTGCTGTGGCTACAGCGGCTTTTTTTTTTTTTTTTTTTTAAGGACAAACACACAGTATTTGGAGAGAGCAGCTGGTATTCCCGGCCTGGGAACCACACTGCTCTGGGGGCGCCACACACCCCAACCCCATACAGCACTGGGCAGCTCCAGGGCCGGGCCCAGCGGGAGGCTCACCCCCTCCGCTCCTGCCCCTACCCTGGTGTCCCTGGAAGGCAGCCCTGCCCTGCACCCCCACCTGGAGACCCGGAAATGGAGACCCAACTGTTTAATCCAGTTCGGCTAAGATGAGTGGTCCAGACAGTCATACTCTAGAACACATGGCGCAGTATTTTAAGTCTGTCTTTAAAGATGCCCGTCATCTATTTACTCAGGGGGGATTATTATCTTTTAAAAAATAAAATGTGTACAAGACTTGGCAAGAGGAGTTTACGTGGGATGTTGTTGATTCCCCAAGAAAAGTCTTCACAGCAGAGGAAGCCCTATCACAACAAAACCCTAACGCTGCCCTCAGGGAAGTGGCCGGTGGTGACACATGACACCCAGCCCAGGCTGCTGCCTCTGTGTGGCCCTTGGGGCTCCGCTGCTGCAGGGCACGGGGAGGCCGAGGAAGACAAAGACAAGAAGAAAAACACACTTGTGGGCTCAGTTAATTAGGACAGTGACGTGTTTTGAACCAACTCCTTGAAAGTATTTTATGCTTGGACAAGAACATAAAATGTAGAACAGTTCCATTCTGGGAACTATAATTGGACATCAATCCTGTCACTGCAGAAATTCTAGCACTATAGAAAGGAAAACAATGTGAACAGCACCCTTCCCCGGGAGCCCGGTGATGACTTCTACTGGCCGGCGCCCTCCGGTAGCTCTTGGACGTGTGTGAAATGACTGCATAGCCCTCGAAGCATTATTCACCGCCTGGAAGCCATTCACCTGCGCTTCGTGCCAGGTAGGGTTCATGGTACTCCCTTTGCGAAGCTGCTGAGGTGGGGACCAGAGCACACGGAAGCCCGGGCATTTAATTTACGGACTGACAGTCTGGGGGGGGAAGCCTTGGAACGCGTGCGCATGCTTGCTCCTTCTCTAACACACACACACACACACACACACACACACACAGCAGTGACTCGGAACCCATCTGTGACTGCAGCCGCCCACTGGAACTGGACCCTGGGACCCTGGGCACAGTTCTGGTCCGAGCAGAGACCTCACGCATGCTCAGGGGACACGAGGCTGACCACCACTCTCTCCAAAGACTTCAACATAAACACATATTGTGACTACAGCTTTTTGTGGAGGAAAAATGTAGTTCAAAAACCAGTAGGCCTGGGCTTTTCTAAGAGCTGCCTGTTCCCCTCACACTTGGAAGAGAACACAAATTTCTTGGAAATGAGCTGAGTGACAGAAAGTCACATCTCACACCTTCACTGCGGCTACAAGGCTGACTTCACGATACAGAAAGAAACACAACAAGAGCATCGCCAAGAGCCGAGGCCAGGAAACGTCTGCGAAACCGGACATGGCGCTCGTCACCACTCAGAAAGGAAAAGCCACCAGGCCCACGGAGCGGGTTCCGGGGCGTCTCCCGTCTCCCGTCTCCCGCCGGGCGCTCTGGGGCAGCAGGAGCAGAGCCGCGCATTCGCGTCCCACAGCAGTGGGGTCCCCAGGTTCCGCTTACGAGGCTGGCACCCTGTTTCTAGAAGTCACGGTGAAACTGGGCCGGAAGGAGGGGTCTCGGGCAGCTGTGCGCGCGGCCCTAACAGAACCCGGGCGGGAAGGCTTCACCGGGCCCGAGGGCCGGTCTCGGCACCAGGGAAGGAGGCCAGCCGCCCAGGGTCTCCTCCGAAGGATGGCCGATCGCACGCGAGGCCTGCCCTCCCTTCCTGGTTAAAAACCACGGGAAGCATCTCAACCCCTGGGCTCTGGGGATTACACGGCAGGAACCTGTCAGAGAAGTGGGACCGGAATGTCTCACTCTGCCCCTAAGCTTGAAGGCAAAACCCCAGACAGCCAACCCAAACCCCCCCAAACCTGCGCCCCGCACTAAAGCTCCAGTGCCAGAGAAACGCACCGGACAGCGTGCAGGGCCCGCCTCTCACCCAAGTCCTCGCTCCCACGTCATCCCAACACGGCGCTTCCTTCCCACTGAGTTTCCATTTTCACGACAGAAATTTTTGATACAAAAAAGGGTTTACTTTAGAGACCAGATGTGAAATGTGTTAATTAAATGATGATTTTGTGTTGACAAAATGATAACAAGCAGTATTTAACTCATAAAAATGTCTCTAAAATTGTGCCACGAAGTTTCACATTTGGGGGCACTCAACACACCTGTGCGGTGCTGGGCTGAGCAGAGCCCCGCTCACAGAGCGAAGGGAGCCCCGCACGCTGCTGGCGGGACACAGAGCAGGGGCCAGCCGCTCGGGGGAGCCGTGGCCGGCAGTCTGTCACGAGTTGGAGGGACGCCGGGAGTGGGCTGGCCCTCCCACTCCGAGGTCTTCACCCCGAGAAACAAAGGCACGGGCGTTCGCAGCACCAAGTTGCACCCCACAGCGCAGCTGGAAACGAGGCCAGCGCGCACCAGCAGGGGCTGGCGCACCCCACGGCGGAGCCCCGCGCAGCAACAGCGAGGAGGAGAGCGGTGGTAAACGCAACGGCGGGTGCACTGCAGGCTCGTTATCCTGAGTGAAAAGCGCCAGGCAGAGAGTGCTGGGTGTACGAGTCCCTTTGTACGAGGTGACAGACACACCCACGGACCCACAGTGACCCACGGCGAGTCCGCGGCTGCCCAGAGGGAGGGTGGCGGGAGGGCGGAGGGTGCGCCTGTTTCCGCGATGACCGTGCTGGCGTTTCCCAGGCGGACACATGCACAAAAGGGACTGAATCACCCACTTGAAGTGTGTGTGCTTCAACCAAGTTGGGGGTTTACAACACCCTAAACTCCACCTGTTGTTCTTGCAGGAAGCCTGAAGAGGAAACGTCACACCATGGCAACAAGAAGGCACCAGGAGCTCACGGCATGAGTCGGCTGCGAGCCACCAAGCCGGGGCTCCTCCTGGGCGTGGCCGCCTGCGTCTCCGCTCTCCTTTACTTCAGGAGCCCAGCTCGGGAGGAGCCGGGAGCGGAGCCCCCCTCCCCAGCAGTCGCGGAGTGTGGCTTTTATCCAGATGAGTTGTGTTCAGCTTTATTTGAAGGCAAAGGGGAAGCCTCCCAAGTTGCAAAATTCTGTAACAGCCCCCACGGATCGGAAATACTCGCTCACTTGCACGCACCGGGAAACTGCTCCCGGATTTCCCGGGGGCTGCGCTTCATACCCAGACCCCTGTCTGCAGAAGAGGGCAATTTCTCTTTGGCGTACGTCATGACTGTTCACAAGGAGCTGGCCATGTTTGTACGGCTTCTCAGGGCTATTTACGCTCCTCAAAATGTCTACTGTGTTCACATGGACGAAAGGGCCCCAAAGAAGTATAAGTCTGCCGTGCAAACCCTGGTCAGCTGTTTTGAAAACGTGTTCATTTCATCAAAGAGAGGAAAGGGGGCTCCTCCCGGCTTTGTAAGACTACAGGCAGATCTGAACTGCATGGAAGACCTAGTCCATTCCAGGTTTCAGTGGAACTACGTCCTTAATCTCTGTGGACAGGACTTCCCCATCAAAACCAACAAAGAAATCATACACTACATCAGAAGTAAATGGAACGGTAAAAACATCACTCCTGGAGTAATCCAACCAGCAAAGACGAAATCCACGACAAGCCAAAGTCAGCCCGGATCCACCCCTGAAGCAAGCGTCTATGTGTCTCCAAACAAAGGGTTCGAAGAGGAACCACCCCACAACTTAACCATCTACTTTGGAAGTGCTTACTACGTACTAACAAGGGAGTTTGTCCAGTTTGTGCTGACTGACGCCCGTGCAAAAGACATGCTCCAGTGGTCCAAAGCCCTCCAGAGCCCAGAGCGCCACTACTGGGTGACTCTGAACCGCCTGGAAGGTAAGCACCACCCAGCCACACGCGGTGCGCTCGGCTCGGGGGGGCAGGAGGGCAGGAGGGGAAGCTCCTTCTTAACGGAGGAGTCTTTCTATTTCAGCTATTTCACGTGGCTCGGTCAACAGCTCTATATTCTGCAAGACCTTCCATGTGGGGAGCACAGTGTCTGATTGCAGGGGTCCGAGGTTGGCTGAGGGGTCGCCCTGTCCCCCAACCAACCTGGCTCCCCGCCCAGAAAGAAGGGTTTCACACAGCACAGAGCCTTCTGAGCAGTCTCTGTGGAAATATCGGGAAAGCTGTTCATGTCCTCGCTCATGTAATAAGCACCACTGGATTCCTGGGAGTGCTGGGCACTGTGCTAGGGGCCCCTTAGGAATGAAAACTGTGAAAACGATTAATTTTTGGCGGCAAATGTGGTCCATGAGGTAGGTTCTCATGGGTCACATTCAGGTGGAACGGCTCAGCTCATCAGTCCAGACGACAGAATGGAAATTGGCTAGGGCTGTTTTACACTCTCTCCTGTCCACTGGAACCCCATTTTCAAGTCACCGCAGAGGGCTCACAGAGAAAACGGAACCCAAAGAAACCCAACATAACCATGAAGGCCTCGCTGTGAGCACGAGTCAGTTACCAGGGCTGCAGAAAGGGGTGAAGACGAAATCTAGGTAGGAAGATGGAGATGTGAGGCCGTGGCCACCCCAAGGCCACCGCCAGCCCCCAGGAGCGGGCCGGGACCTTGCGGCCACGGTCTGTTGGTGACTGGGTCCAGAGGAAGGGGAGCTGGCGGTGCGGAAGAACCCGTCCGAGAGGACGGAGGGGCGGGCCTGCCCGGCATGCTTCTCGTGTTTCCTTCTCTCCCCTGCAGATGCCCCGGGCGCCACACCAAACGCTGGCTGGGAGGGCAACGTTCGAGCCACGAAACGGAGGAGCGAGGAGGGAGACGCTCACGACGGATGTAAAGGTAAACAAGAGACAACCCCCAAAAGAGCCTTCTAGTTTTACAAAAACGGGACAGCTGCTGCCTCGCTCGCATTTAAAGAGATCTCGGATTAGTGGTGATCCAACTGGCCTGGAGTCAAATTTTAAAACTTCTTTATTTAAGTGTAAGAGTCACACAGGAAGTGCAGACACCGTATTTGGGGCTGACGCAAGTTCCCGGCGCGAACACGCAGCAGGGCTGCGACTCTCGAGGTCTCGAGGCGGAAATACGGGAGCTGCCGGCTTTCCGCCGGCCCAGACTCAGACCCACACGTCAGTCAGCGACCAGCTCCGGGCACCCCCCCCCCCCCCCCCCCCGCCGTGCTCTCCGGTGAAACAGGAAGCCAACGCAGGCACCTGCTCCCGACCAGAGCCCACCGCACCTCCAGGCTCCCCGCCAGCTCCCCTCGCGCTCCCCGCGCCCGTCCGCATGAATGACGTGTTACCGAACGCGGCCAGGCCCGCTCCCTCCCCTCCCAGGACAGGGCAGGGCTGGTCGGGCGGGCACCCGAGGCCTCACGGGAGGTCGGCTACGCTGGACGCTTCGCCCCGATCCTAGTGCCTGCTCCTTGAAAGAAACTGGAGACATTTTTTAATGACAGGTTTAGCTGTTGGAAAGGTGTATTTTCCAACCTGCTATAAGGGGTTTATGTGTTTTGACTACATTCTCAGTGACATCTCGCAGCTGCAGATTGACTCGGCTCGTCCAATGAACCCCTGGGCAGCCGCTGCCACGCTCTCCAACAGGAAAGGTCCTCACCGTCCGCGTCTGAGGGGCTGCCGCGATTTCCAGTGTTAAAGAGGCAGACGGGAGCCAGCCAGGGAGACGGTCACGACAAGAGCACACTTCCGGCAGGCTCAGCACGTTACGCTCTAGCCTTTCACCATGTGGGCGGTTCTGCTCGGCACGGGGTCCTTTCTGATGACTTGGGTCTCAGTGGGTGTTTCTGCGCACGCAGGTCCCTTTTTGAAGGGTAGGTGTTCAGGCATGGGGTGCGGGGAGTGGGGGCGGGGGGGGCAGAGCAGAGAGGAGCCGAGCAGAGGAAAGAGCAGGGTCTCCAGCAAGGACAGAGCACCCCACCCCCAAGCTCGGAGCTCACTTCTCTGCACCCTGGAGGTGATGGCAGAAACCCCCCCAGTGTCAGCGGGAGGACTGAGAGAAGGAGGAGGAGCCAAGCGCAGCAACAGGAACATAAAACGTGCTACTGAGTTCATCTTGAAGGATGCCAATCAGCACTGGATTCTGCTTACATCAAACACACACTCTGCGAAACCAAGAAAGGACTGAAGCAATCAATGACCTATGAAAATCCACTCAATTCTTACGAACATACCCACAACCAAGAAACACACTGAAAAGTGCATGGAACTTACAAGAGCAGCTATCAGAGTTTAGATTCACCAGGCAAACCAAGCGTTGTTGTATCTCCCTCGTGCTCACGGCTGGCTGAAGTCCCAGAGTATCCGCTTGGAGGAGCCATCAAACATTTCAGTGATCACCAGCAAAGAGAACGAAAACTCCCCTTCCCTCATGAATTCAAAATTACACAAAGAAGCCCTATCGAAGACATCACGGAGGTCCTATTTCATTTGAACTCCTGTGAAGCAAAGAGGCTCACAGATGATCTCAGAAGCAGGTCACTTTTGTGTGTGAATGTAAATTGACACGGGCCCTGACTGGTGTGGCTCAGTGGCCTGTCATCCGAAAGGTCGCAGGTTTGATCCCCGGTTAGGGCGCATGCCTGGGTTGCGGGTTTGGTCCTCAGTTGGGGGCGTGCGAGAAGTAACCAATCTGTGTTTCTCTCCCTCTATTCCCCTCTCTCTAAATAAGATCTTTGAAATAAAAAGGAGCGAACTGACGTGGGAACAAAGGCGGCTAAGTTTCTGGGTCTCCCCTTGCAGGCCACTCCGACCAGGACAGCTGTGTCTACGGGCCAGCAGACCTGCCGCGGCTCGCGCTGTCGCCTTCCTTGTTTGCCAGCAAATTCGAGTCCTCGACAGAGCCTCTCGTGGTGGCGTGCCTGGAGAGGTGGCAGAGGCGGCGGGTCCTGCAGCAGGCAGAGGTGCCCGTGGAACCGCACTGGCATTTCCCACAGCAGAGTCATTTCCGTGCGAAGGAGCCGCCGGGCTGGGAGTGACGAGGAGCGTGTGCTTTCTTCCTTGTACCACTCTACTTCCTTGACTTGAAGTCAGAGCGCATTCAACCAGAGAAGAAAGGTGGGGAGACGATTCTTTGATACAAGTTAGCTCTGGACAAGGCTGCTATCAACCACAGGCCACTTTCACAGCTTTGAGACAGAGATTGTGAGGCTGCATCTTAAAGCCGATGTATCAGTGGGGATCTTGGGATAGTTTCTCTAGCTTTCTAGGAACAGAAACTTCTCGACAGCACGCACACGGTCTCCTGTTCAGTTTTCCCCTAGGTTCTCCGTACTTGTACGAGTCTAAGGCTGCCTGTGCTGGATGCTGCATGCTGAGGCTTAACATCCACAAAGACCGCAGAGGCAGCAGGCAGCTAAGATACCCGGAGGCCAGAGCCTGAAAAGCACATCTGCTGGCCACTGTTGATGATACACCCCCTCCCCTAACTTAGTTTCTCACTTTTTCCATCTACCCCCCAGCCCCCATGGAAAGAACTCAGAGAGAAAAAAACAAACAGCCCAGTAAGGGTGTAAGTTTTTGTTTTACTTCTGACGTTAAAATACCCGTGTACCCCACTCCCCCACCACAAAGACTCGATGAATGAAGCCAGGGAGCTAGCAGGTCAAATGCTACCAAGTTCTCCCCTACAACCTGGACCAGCGCGTCTCAAAACTGACTCTGCACACAGATCCCTGGTATCTTGTTAAAACGCAGATTCTGATTCTAAAGGTCTGGGCAGGGCCTTGGAGTCTGCATTTCTTCCAAACAGAAAACAAAACCTCCCAGCTGACGCCAACATTCAGGACCACAGATCTCGCTTTGAGTACCAAGCGCACCCTCTACCGTGCGACCTGTAATCACTCCGGTGCTCTGCCCCTTACTACAAGGAGAATGGGACGCAGTGGGGATACAATTAATTTCCTGGCTAGTGATTTGTTTACAGTGAAAACAAAACAACCTAGCAACTGCGTCTCGTTGGACCCCGTCACTGACGTCAGCATGCACACCCTGGGCTTTGGAGCCCAGAACCAGGCCGCTTCAAAGCTGCAAGTCTCTCCTAGTGAAGCTGAAAAGCAAATGGAGGTGGAATGGCACAGTGAAACGTAGAAAAATGCACGCCCTGAATGCCACTGAGGCTCCTGACGACTGCTCTAAACCTCAGACGCTACCTACAAGGTGGAAATGCCTGCTTCAGACTTCGACCACATCTCCCCAACGCACTGCAGCTCCTGAGATGGCACCGTCATTCTTCCATTTGGCAGCAAGGGCTGGGCTTCACCTCCTCTTCATGGGCTCGGCCAGACTACATTTCCCAGGCTCCCTTGCAGTTAGGCATGGCCACATGACTGAGTTTCGGCCAATGGCATGTGAGGACAAGTGATGAGCACCACAACCAGGCCCAGCCCATTAAAACCCCCTAAGCTAAATGCTCCCTTCCGTGTCCCCATCAGTTGACGGAATGGAGAAGACTCCAAAAACCAGAGGAGGTCCGAGCCACACGGCAGCAGGAGCCTGAGTCCTTGCGTTTCCCCCAGAAGAAAGGGGGCCGGCTGCAGGCTTCCACTGTGCTACCCAGTGTTACCTGAGGGCACTGCTTAGTGTGGACGAACTCTAGAGAGTCTGAGTTGGAAGTATGACAATACACAGATTTGTCACTTGATTTCCTCACTTTAAAATGTTATTATTTGGAGTTTGGGTCTAAAAAGAAAAGTGTGCAGGAATTTAATTTTGCATATGTGACTCTAAAGCCCAGAAAGGTGAGGTGACAGTCCCGAGCCAGCTCCGGTGCGTGAGCCCCAGCTGACACGCACCAGGCTCTCCATACCGGTTTCGTGTACGAATGAATGAGAGGCTCCACCCCCACGGGCCAGTGAGTGCCCTGTGCTCAATGATCTTCCGGATTGTATCATGTTTTTGGCTGCACTGTGTCCCCCCCAAATGCTGAAGTCCTAGCCCCCAGTACATCAGAATGTGACCTCACTGTAGATGTCAATGAGTGAGAGGCAGTCCCTAGGGTGGGCCCTAACCCAGGATGACTGGTGCCCTTAGAAGCAGGGGAAATGTGGATACAGAGGTGGACTCCACAGAAGAAAGGCCACGTGAAGAGACACGGGACTGGAAGGCCATCTGCAAACCAGCAGACTGGTCTGGACGGCTTGTCCCCTGCCACGCCTCAGCCTTCGGCCTCCAGGACTCAAAGACAGCACATTTCCGTTAAGCCACCCAGTTGGGGCGCCTTGCTGTGGCTGCTCTGGCAAGCTAACGAGTACTTGATGTCACCCAGGAAAGGCAATATTTATGTAGATTATATAAGGGAAAAGTGCTTATTGCCTTGCTCTTTTGGTAAAAGATGTTGTTTGTTTGTTTGTTTTTTAAGATTTTATTTATTTATTCTTAGAGGGAGGGGAAAGGAGAGAGAGAAACATTAATGTGTGGTTGCCTCTCTTGCGCTCCCTACCGGGGACGCAGCCTGCAACCCAGGCATGTGCCCTGACTGGGAGTCAGACTGGCAGCCCTTTGGTTCGCAGGCCGGCACTCAGTCCAGCGGGCCACACCAGCCAGGGCAACAGATGTGTTTTTAAGAACACTTCCTCCCTGACACCTTCCTGAACCGCAGCCAGCGTGCCTGCAGGGGGCCCCGGCCGCTCCCCTCTCCTGGCGCACCCTGACGCAGGCACTTCCCCTTTCCTCTGCTTCCTTCCCTTCCCTTGAAGTGCTCAAGGTACCAACTTTCGGGTTGGCTGCAGTTCAGCAGCATTTCCCAAGCACCTGCAAAAACAATTTCAGAGTTCCCTTGTAACACTGCATTTTCATAAAATAAAGTCAACTTCTCTGTAAGCTGTTATGCACGTCATGCGACGCGCTTACTAATGTGATGCGTGAGGTCAGCCAATGCAAAGGAACATCGCCACTAGGTCAGCACTAAAAATGTAACTAAATAAATGCAATTAAAAAACTTTGCTTCCATTAAAAAAAAAAAAAAAAAGGTAACGTTGCCTACTGATCTAAGAGATGGTCACCATTATGGGTAGAGCGAAAAATGTTTGATTGCTTTAGACCGGAGTCCCCCCAAACTGACAGCCCATTAGAATTAATCTGGGAAATTTTACGTAAAAGGAGACATCTGCGGGGGGTCTACACCCCCCACTAACAATCTGGATTTAGGGTCTGAGACGGGGAATGGGAGCTTAACAAACCGCTGGGGCGATTCTACCGGATTCTGACGGGAAAGCCCCATTTGGGAGCCACTGATTTAGGACGTCCGGTTTCTGTAACAATTTCAGCTTCACTTCCCACCTGTCCCATTTACCTTCTTTCAAGTGTGCGACTGACACGGCCCCTTACACACACCTGGCTAACGCACACACGGCCAAACCCAGAGTCCATGCGCGGTGCCTCTCCTGCGGACAGAACCCGGTGTCAGCCGCCAGCTGAGCTCCCGCGCCCCCACAGCGCTCCCCACGTGGGCCCCCTTTCCACACCCGCTGCCACACTCCTGCATCGAAGGCTCACTCCCTCTGCACACCCACTCGGACCCGCTCCTCGGTCTGGCACCACGAGTTCCCACCACCCACCCCGACTCACCCCTCCCAGCTCCCCCGCTCCCTGCCCGGAGTCCTGACCCTGTGCCCCCACCTGCCTGGGCTGCCTGGGCCTCTTCCTCCCCCAAGTTCGGCTGCTCCTCCTCTTCTCAACTGTCTCTTCCCCCCATGCCCCTCCCCAACCGCGCACCTACCTTCATTCACAACAGCACCCCACAAAGGGCAGGCGAGCCCTGCCAAAGGTACTGTTGGGCCGGAACATTTTTCTTTCAATTTCCCCATTGTTTCTACTTAAATTTACTGTATTTATTTCTAAGATTTTATCTTTAGAAACAGGGTAAGGAGGGAGACAGAGAAACGCCGATGTGTGAGGGAAACACTAATCCGTTGCCTCCCGCACGCGCCCAACCCGGGGCAGAACCCGCGACCCAGGCCTGTGCCCTGCCGGGGCAGGGAACCCACCACCCTTCTGTTTGCGGAGCGACACTCAGCCCACTGAGCCACGCCAGTCAGGGGCGCTCCGTAAACCGACTTTAAAAGTCAACTTTGTCGTCCAACCGTGCATTTAAAAAACAGTGCCCCTTGCAACGAATAGAAAGCAAGCATGAACACAAAGACAACACGGAACGGTCTCGCCGGGTCCTGCCTGCCAAGCTCTGTGCGTGAGGTCCACTCCGGCAGGAGCTCGAGAGTTAGAGAGGGGCTCAGGCCGCCAGGACCAGAGGGGGCGGCGTCCCCAAGGCAGGCAGACGCCGTGGAGGAGCGCCCGCCTGGGGGTCACTGCGCCCCCGTGTGCTGCTGTGCGGCGCCTGCGCGCTCCCGTGCGTGGGCCACCCCACGCGGCCCTCTTTCCACCAGCTGGTGTGTCCCGTCCCCACCCCTGGGAACGTCCGCCTTCGAGGCCTAGAACAAACACCTGCTCCTTCGCAAAGCCATCTCTCACCCCCACGATCAAAGGACGTTCTCTGGCCCCTGCACGCCAACGACATCTTTACCATCCACTTGGTGCCTGGCCCCAAACAACACGGCAGAACGTGGTTTTTCAGGTAACGTACGTCCCCGCAGGACGGCAGTCTGCCGAGCGCAGCGCCTGTGCCCCTGCCCTCTTTGCCCCGGGGCACCTGCACCTCGCCTTTAGCACCGGAGACGCAGTCAGTCCGGGTGCGTGAATGGCACGATCAGCTCCTGAGCGCATCCTTTACACTTTTTCTTTGTAAACGCTTCATGGACAGATCCCACGTTCTACGATGGCTTTACTCATAATCCCCCCAAACTGACTTCTTCCCTACCAATTATCTTCTGCTGTCTCTGCATCCCTCAAACGGAACCACCCAGTGGGTCCTCCTCCACGCCTGCCTCTTTTGTAGAGGGATCGTTTAAAACTAATGGCCACCTGGGCCAGCGGATCGCTGCCTCTGGCTTCCCGCCGCCCGTGGAGTAGAGTCCAGCAGCCCCAGTGTGCCCTGCACGAAATGACCCGACTGCCCCTCTGACCTCATCTACTTCTCCTCCCCACTTTCTGTTCCTTGACCCAGCACAGACCTCTGTCACATCTGAGCTTTCGCTCAGACTCTGCTTGGCTGCTTCCTCCGCACCCTTCAGGCCTTGGCTCGAACCTCCAGAGGCACCTTTGCAGGCCTCCACTACGGAGGCCTTTCCCCCTGGGGGACAGCTCCCTCCGTGTTTCCTTTGCAGCCCCTGCCTCCCCCGATACTGCGTCGCTCAGGCACTGAGTGTCTCTGCCCAGCCGGACAGCGGGTCCCAAGCAGGCAGGGCCACCACCCTTGCCCACCAAACAGTGCAGAGGACAGGACGGGCCCTCTCAGCTGTTCAGCGGATGCTGACGAAGGAAGGGATCCCTCACAAGAGGGCGAGACAGCGCGGAAGGTCTCACGAGTCCAAGCGGGGTGTGCCCGAGTGGAAACGCTCCGAGTGGAAACGTGAGTCCAGAGCCGTCGGCAGCCATGACACCACACTAAACCCCGGGCTTTCCCTGGGCCGGCAGAACACCCCCGACACAGACGTTCCAGCTGCAGCAGCGCCACGGGCCCGCAAAGCCACAGGCCCGCAAAGCCACGGGCCTGCAAAGCTGCTGCTCTGGAGTGGAGGTTCCCGGAAGGACCCCTCCAGGCCTGCAGGGCAGGGCGGAGGGAACAACGGCGCGGGACAAGAGCGGCTCTCAGGCCTGGTCCGAGCCGGACAGGCAGGCAGGCAGGGCCACGCCACGGGAGGCCGTCTGGGCCTGCCCTCCCCGCAGTGACCGGCTGCAGGAGGGTGGTGAGCGGACACACGACGAACGAGGCCCGTGCTTCACAGAGGACCCAAGGAGGCTGAAGTGACACGGGGAAGGGGGGGCTCCCAACCACCCGACTTCCTCGGCCACTGAGACGGGGCCGAGGGCGTGTGTCAACAACTCACCGTGTGACAAACTTCTGCTTTTATCTCTTTCAAGGCTCGCTCAGAAAACACGCAACCACAGCACCGCAGGAAACAAAACCTGGAGAAATAACCCAAAGTGGAGAATGACCTAAGGATAAGTAAAAAACTATCACTCACATTATCAACTAACATTTGTTCAGTTCACACAAAGGCCAAGAACCACACTGAAAAACGGTCACATTTTGTTACATTTATATCTAGATTAAAACCATAAACATAGGCCACAGTGCCATTCCCATCCTCTTGCAATGAAGCCTTTGGAATAAAATCTCTCCTATAAATATAAACGGCCAACACATGTAGTAGATGCTTAAACTCAGCTGTTAAATGTTTTTCAGAACAATGACATAATGCTTTCCCTGAGGCACTAATGAAAGTGGCTCAAGGAACCCAGCTGGCAAGTGTCTGAGGAAACAGCTCCTTTGTTGGTGGGGCTGGGAGCACAGCGTGACGTAGCTCATTAGGAGGGCAATCGGACAGTGGTGGGTAAAGTGCCGCTCTCCAGAATTTCTCCAGGTGGTTACAAAGTAGCGTAGTATAGACAGCACCACTTGGGACAGTGGAAAAGAGGAAACCACCGACATGCTACTCAGTAAGGGATGGCTGAGTACACGATGACCACTCATACAGCTGCTGAAAGGAACAAGGTAGCCCTGGCCAGCATGGTTCACTTGGTTGGAGCGCTGTCCTGTAAACCAGAAGGCTGCAGGTTCGATTCCTGGTCAGGGTACATTCCTAGATCACGGGTTCAGTCTCCAGTTGGGGCACTTACAGGAGGCAAGGGTGGGGGGAATGGGCAAAAAGCACTTTCACTTTTTATTTCACAGATCCCTCTAAAAATGCCACAGTGGAAACTCCAATTTCCTAATAATAACAGCAGCTGCAGACTGCCCTAATAAAACGCGATTCCCAACACTATACTGAATTCATTAAATGTTGTTTAGGACCCCCCAAAAAACCTACTTTATGGATGCTTTACTAATTATTAGTAATTTAAGAAATTAGTTGTTTTTCTTTGAAAAAAGGCTCAATGTTTTTATTATACTACTAATTCATTTCTATTTTTTATATATTTAAATTCTTATTACACAAACTTTACGAAACATGAAACAAACTGACTGTCCAGTGCGAAGGCCCCATTAATAGGAGGGCAGAGTCCGAACAGGTGAAGGCCGGTTACCTGGGCAGAGAAGAGGAGGAAGTGCGCACGAAAGGGAGAGACTGGAGGAAGCCACAATCAGAGCAGCAGGCTCCAGGTAATCCCTGCTCAGGACCCGGAGCTGCAGCTGCTCCGGCTAAGTTCCTCTTTCCGGGCGAGCCCCGGTTTTCTTAAAAAGAAGTGGGGAGCTGACACAAAAGGTCACGCACACTCTGCTGCTATTTACATGAAATGCCCAGAGTACGTAAAGCCACTGGGCCAGAAAGCAGATCACTGGTTGTCGGGGGCCGGGGGCTGGGGGTCAGGTGTATGAGTTTGGTGCCCAGGGATTTCCTGCTCGACCCAATGGTGAGTGAACTATGGCGTTTTGTGTTGTTATTTTCCAGGTCTGTTTAGGTAAAACGGGTGCCCAGGAACTGTGTTCACTGAAGGGGCACAACCTGACGATCTGGCACACGTGTGCACGGAGGGACGGTCAGCACAATCCCGGTACACAATCATCCATCACCTGCCGGTCACCACTGAACGGCGAGGCTGGGGGACGGGCCTGACTGACTTAAGTTCAGGTCCTCTGAAGAAGAAGACAATCTTTCCCTCCTTCCTTCCAGAGCGCGGTGGCGGTCCTCTCTGCCGAAGTCCGCCACAGGCACACACCTGCACCTGTGACGCCAACGTTTACCAACGCGCCAGAGAGCCCCAGGCGGAATGTGGTTTACAGCTCAGTGTCTTCTCACTCGGGATGCTTCCCCCCTTCCCTGAAAACGGTAAGCACGACTGCCCTTCAACGTGTGATGGGTTAGATGGAAGATTCTGTCTCGACTACCAGCTGTGAAAGACCTTTCTAAACAGAGGCAAAAGGGTTTAGAGCTCTGGCTTAAGCGACATCCCAGACAAAGACACCTACCAACCCATTCAACATCCGTAGTTTTTAAGGGAGAAACGCATACGGGCCACTTACGTGGTCTACACGAATCCCACCCTGAAGGCTTCTGGTGCTCTAGCCAGAGGACCTGCAGCTACAAACTCAAATCCAGTTACTGTCAGCGGGGCCTCCAGCTGACCGCCCACCCACACGTTCTGTAGCACGGTTTCCACCACGTGGCTTTCGGCAAGGACAAGGAAATGGGCTACTTGACAGCAAACATTTGCTCTTCGTTCCTTTCCTGCAGGAAGAGATCAGGCAGCCAACCCATCTCCTAAGCAACACATGGGAAGTCTGCAAATCCCTTCTTGCCTCCAGCTCTCCTGCTCTTGAGAACAGAAGGCCACGGACGACACAGGCAGCGGACTTGGACACCACGTCACAAACGGCTGGTCGGGCGCGACCTCCCCGAGCCGAAGGGCACCCTCGAGGGCCTGTGTGACTACCGCAGTCCGGCACAACCCTCCCAGTACCAGTGTTCTTCACCGAGACACACCTGTGTCGGCCATTCATCTCCAGGCCCACGACTGGGCAGATGAACCGCGCCCGCTGGAGGTCATCGTGTTTGTCACCTTTCGTGTTTCCTCTGTCCCCTTCCCAGGCGGGATTGTCAGAAAGCCTCAGTTCTGTCACATTCTGTGAAAAGCCATCAATATTTTAATAATTTTTTTGATAAGTGGATCACCCGTAGCCTTAATAACCACCCAAATCAACGAAGAAACTGTTATTCTAGTGCCTTCCCATTCAAACCTCTTCTTCCAAGCTACTTTCCTTTGGCTGTCCATTAACATGGATAGAAAATTAAACCATAAATTGGAAGAGAAAACACAATTTTTAAAATTCACGAACTAGCAAATAATTTCTATTTCACAAATATTCTGCTATTTAAGGAAAAGTAACTTCTAACGTGAAAAAATCAGTCCACTAAAAGAAAGCTTCACAGTGATTTCATCCAGAAAGGAACCCTTCTTCCCCGCTCAGGAACCCTCTCCGAGGCTATCCTGTACTCCCGGCCACCTGCCGGGGAAGCAGTGCCGTCTGAGGCCACGGTCTACTGAGCCCAAGGCCGAGTGTCAGCCAGCGGCCACGATCGCATTCCGAGCGCCAGCCCTTCGGGTCTCCAACCATTCCACTCAACAGGGGGTGACTTGGCCCCGTGTCAGCGTTTGAGGCGTTCTTCATATTTAACCACACCCCTGTGACTTCAACACTTTGGAGACAGAAACATTTTTAAAAATAAAAAAATAGAAACAAGGAAACCAGCTTTCCTTTGAGTGACTCCGAAGGAAAGCCGCCGCGCGCACGGCCGGCCTCCCTCCCGGTTCAGGGCCGCGCCGCGTCTCGGCTCTCTGCGCAGAGTGCTTGGGCACGATTAACCGATGCTAACGAAAATCTCGTGCGAGCGCATCGCTCTGGTTTTTCATACTTGTGTTTTATATAGTTCTCTCTCTTTTAACGTTTGCATTGCTTTATTTGAATCCTCTTGTCTTTACAGTTCATACTCTTGGAAGAAGAGGTTTTGGGGAGGCATTAAAATGAAAAGTTCAGGGGGTGTAAAGGGGTCTAAAAGGCAGTTAAAAATACAATAAAGATTAAAAAAATTAAAAAATAAAATGGTACGTTCAACCACATATATTGAGTACTGTGGTTTAAGTTCCAGACTTATAGAAATAAATTTTAACAATAATCCCATTTCTGAGGTAAGATAATTACATTATCACGGGTTTTTTAGGAGGGAATTCTCTTCCCAAGGCAAAAGACGACAAAAGTCAGCACAGTTATTGCCACAGTACCACGATGAGCTCCGTTTCAGAATCACTAATTTGCCTGGCATGAACATCTCCTGTATCCTGTAATCACTCAAACAGAAAGCCTAATACAATAATAAAACATTTAAAAAGAGAGAGAAGGAAGAAAAGAAAAAGCCCAAAGCCTCAGACCAGGAGTCAGGGGTTCGGTCTGGGTTTAACCCTCGCCGGCTGCCCTGCCGGGACGAGACCTTCACAGCGCGGGTGAGACGCCATGTCTGACACCCCGAAAGGCCCTCCCACTCCGCGCTGCTTTCTGGTTCGCCTCTCACCTGCCACACCTGAAAATGCTGTCCTCTCAACAATGAACTTCCTTTACTAAAAACTTGTGTTTCCAATCAGAACTTCCAGTCAGCAGGAGAGCCACACGGTTTAACAGTGGTCTACCTATAAAATTCTCCAATTCTGTAAAGTATCGTCCAAATCCAAACTTCGAGTAGCTAAGTTTTAACTACAAAAATGAGGTGTCCCAACATTTATACAGCGCAGGAAGAATTTTCAAAGCTCTTTCACACATATTAAGTCATAACAGGTTTATAATGCCGAAAATACAGGTGCGGGACCTTCTGGCTGGACTTCAAGCCACCCAAATCACGCCTTAATCAGCTGGCTGGGTGGGGCCGCAATCCCAAGTATCTGAGGTCAGTCGATAACATACGGGCATTCCTACGATAAACCTCACCCATGGAGACCCTGGGGGCCCTCCAAAGCCACCTGTCTCACCTTAATGCTCTTAATGTGGGAGGCTGCTTTCCCAAGAGCCTTTTCGGAAGATTTGTCCAGAAGAAACTCAATGACGGCATCTTTGTTGTAAAGTCTGCAACAATAAAGATTAGTCAAAACATTCTGGCAACAAATTAACCTTTGCACAAAGGACGAAGACTGAACTGCGGATAATCCAAAATCTTTCCACGTTCCACAAGGGAAATGCTCAGCCTTACTGAAAAACAAAATTTAATCTTCTCTCAACCATGTCCAGGCCACACAAAGAAACAAACTAGTTTAAAATCTAGGGTTGCAAGCTGCCTGTCTGAGGGCTGGCTGGACCTTAACCAGGATTTTAAAAATTGGGAAATTTAATATAAAAGTACACACTTTAAACTTTTCCTGAACAGAAAAACAAAATCAGTAGTTAGAGAATCACGGGGCCCACATTCTTGAACTGGCACAGTGGGGTGGGACTAAGTAGCAGCCACCCTTCACACAGGACATGAACTCTCCGGCTTCCCTCAGGCCCCATAATCTCCGGTGCCCCACATGGCTCCTGCGTGCATTTGTGTTTATAACTCAACGCCTACCCATCTGTGAGTTTTCAACTCATGGATTAAATAAGCCAAACTGAACAGGTGTTGTACCAGTATGTTCACAGGGAATGATAACCTGGGGTTCACAAATCTGCTTGCAATAATTCACATTTGATGAATCAAGAACTGCACTGACACATTAAAATTCTTTTCAAAATCATTTAATAAAAACTCATTTCAATTAAGGACCCATACCTGCCAAGTTCACAGGCAACTATTGGTCGCCTTAGTATTTCTTGACTTAGAGCACAATAGTTCCATTGGGCCACCAATTCTGCATCTTTGTCAACCTAAGAAAAGAAAAAAATCTTTTAGATTGATTTTTACCTCTGAACACAGTCCACAGGTCTACATATAAAGGCTCATTCTATAATATCACACTGATGATTCTTGTTTTTTACAAAGACAGTAACACAAGAAGCTGGAGTTTAAAAAATTAAAGGAATCAATACTATGTCAAAGGAAGTCCCCTCTAGACATGACACCTATGATGAAAGTTTACATTAAGGTATTAGGTTTCTTACGTAAACTACATATAAATATAAATATTTGTATCTTAACAGTAAGGTTGGGGAGCCACACAGAAAAAGCAAGCAGTGCAGGTTAATTTATAACAATGGGAAGAGCTCCAAAGTTTTAGCAGGATTTAAGACTAAAAACTGATAATATAGGCATTCATATTTAAAAGTTCGATACAAAGACTATTTGATTCTTCATAAAATCACCAATTTAATAGAGGCATTTTTTGCAAAATGTTCACTATGGGCATAGCAAACCCTTATCCACGGTATGAAAATCCACATGTTAAGAAGCTCCATAACCTCCAAATGATAGTTTTACCTATATAATATTCCATGTCCCACTCTTTCTCCCTCCTAAAATGCCAAACCTAAATAAAGTAACAAGATGGCACATTTGGTAGAAAATAAAAATAGAAAAAGAAAAAACTTCCCTTAAATTTGATTTTTGCAGCAAGAACTGCTTAAGAGTCTGCTGTGTTCCAGGCACTGTGCTAAACAGTTTCTGCAACTTCATCTTTTAGCTCTCAGAAACACCCTACGGCTCCGTATTTGTGCCTTTGTTGTTGAGGAAAGTGAGGCACCCAGAGGTCGCCCCGCAAGGAGACGAAGGATCTAGAACACCGGCAGGCTGGCTCCAGAGACCATGCCACTAATCACTACTCTCTATTATTTCAAACCAAACCAAACCCACCCCAACCCACTCCAACCCACACCACTGCAACTGTTATTCTACCCATTCCCCAGACCCAGAGCCACACTTCAGCAATTTCAATAGCTCTTATCAAAATTCACACTGAAGTGGAGCACCTCGAGACCTGCCACCAGCGGAACACTGTTTGTGAAGCTTCGAGTGCCTTCTACTAATAAGCAGTTACTGGCTCTAATTCTGAAATCTCGAGTAACGGAAAGGGAATCTAGGTTTCACTACCTACGGGTTGTGAGATCTTGGTCCTGTTATTGACTCAATTTCCCTGTCAGGAGCATGGGAATTATATATAATTTGACAAATTACCTGTGAGAATTAGGAATTACTCACTCATTCATCAATTCAGTACACTGTACTTAGTGTGCTAGGGACTGTGCTGCTTGTAGAGGGGGAAAAGGCACAGGCTCTGCCCCCAGGAGCTTACTGTCCTCTGAGACCTCACTCATCACCCGTGAACGCAATGGACAGGGGGTTACGCCGTGTTTAAGAGAAGGGCCTGGCCTCACGTGGGCAAGGAAACGCTATGGCAAGTCTTCCCCGAGAAAATGATGTCGGTGCACACGAAGCTCGACAGACAGCAGCGATTTGTATCATCGTTAATACGGCACACAGGCTTCGAATCCTGGCGCTGTCACCAGCGTTGCAACTTTCTCCTTTTCTTTCACACGCCATTTCCGTGTCTGCACAGCGAAGACAGCGACAGTATGTGCCGACGTGAGAACTCCATGAGACACCCCACATTAAGGGCACTGCCGAGTGAATGGCAACAGCAAGCTCACAGCAAAGGTCGGTTATGTGCCGTTGTTAAATTTGAGTTCTCCAAATGGGATCAAAGAGCGCAGCTGCGCCTCGAAACCCGCTGGCCCCACCCCCACCTCTCCTCGCTCCCTGGGGGCCCCACCACTCTCAGTCCCCACCGGGCCCAAGTCGCCGACCTTCTCAACCTTCTTGGGCCCCTTCACCAGTTCGTGCCTCTTGGGGATTGTTCCTCCGTCGCAACCCATCGCAAGCCGGTGTCAAAGGCAGCAACAGCCCCCTCACAGAATCAACTTCCGGGGTCTCAGGCGACTGCTGCCATCACTTCCGGCGCGGCTCCGTGACGTATCACGTCCTTCTGGACGCAGCGGGGCGGGGTCGTTGCCAAGTCTCGGTTGCTATGGAGAGCGTCATAAGGCGTTGGGCGCAGCCCTGTCGCGCGGGCTGTCCAAACGCTGGCTGGTCCCCGCGCGTTAAGTAGAGTTTTGGGCGTTTCCCCCACTGCTCCGGCCAAGGCTCGTGCCTTTCTCTTCCCGGTGGGCGCTGGATTTCCGCTGCACAATCGTAATCTCTCGCCCACGCTCCGGGGGCGGGGTACACTCAGGAGCACCCGCAGCTCTTGGGTCCCGTCCCACCCCAGCCTGCTTGCATCTGGCACATCCCTAGACTGGGAGCGCCTTGCGTGAAGGACCGCTTTTTATTAATGCACTTAGTGATGCATATGAATGGAATCTATTATTCAGTTAATACTTACCTTTTAAAAAAAGGACGCATTTGTGTTGAGCACCAACTGTGACCTAAGCGCTCATGGCAAATCTTGGGAAAGGATGTTATAGGTGATTCTGGGGGAGTAAGAGCCTTTACCTGAAGCCTGAAACTTTCTGATACCGTCATGCAAATTGTATATATATGACATTTTGCATACAGTTTGGATATGTATGGTTTTCATTCATAGCCTCCTGAAGTCTGAACAAAATTTTTATTTTATCTATTTGTTTTATAATCCTCACCCAAGGATATGTTTATGGATTTTAAAGAGGGGGAGAGAGAGAGAGAGAAACATCAGTGTGAAACATTAATTGATAGCCTTCCAAAACACGCCTGGACCAAATTGAACTGGCAACATTTTGGTGGACCAGATGACGCCCTAACCAGCTGAGCCACCCAGCCACATAAACTAAAAGGTACACCCAGGTTTAAATGCCCTAAGAGACAGGCTGTATTGTATCTATAAAGAGAACTCAAATCCCTTGCAAAACCGCTGCTAACATCCATGGTTGTCTGCTCTCAAGCTCTGGACCATCCCAGTATTTGGTCCGTTAATTATTATAAATAATAGGAAAAAGCCTACTCACAGCAAGGAAGGTTGACCTTTAGATTGGGTGTTACCCTGTTGACCACAGTGAAACATAAGAAAGCTGAAAATATTCCCCACTTGGCAACAGAAAGCATGTGGATCTGAACACATCAAGGGCCCTAAGATTGGAACTAATGGGAATTGAAAGAAAAACCCTTTAATCGACCGATTGGCTTGTGGTTTATTTTCGTGCCAATTACAAGAATTATAAAGTCCATGAGAGTGGAGACTTCGTTTTGTTCCCTGTTGTATCCTCAGTGCCTAGAAAAAAGAGCCTTAGGCAGGTACAATAGTCATGTCCTCCATAAACCACAACAAAGTACAGACTCTTTCAAAGAGGAGCAACACGCCCAGTTATGAAACACCTCGAAACTGGTGAGTACTGTTAAAATCCCATTTGCAGCTGAGGGAACAGAGGCCTAGAAAAATGAATGACTCATTCAAGGTTACACAGGCAGGAAATGAGAGCTGGCAATGGTTTCCAAGATTTTCTGTCTTCCCTAACAGGACAGAAAAGCAGATACGTTAGAGCATAAGTCCACGGATCTTTAGACAGACTCTCAAACCAGTGCTCTTTTGGGGGCAACTAATTGTGCCCCTTGTCCAGTTCATCTGGGGAAGAAAAAATTTAAAAAGCTGCTCATTCTATGACCCCTGGGTGATTTGGAGACATTTTTTCCTCTGTCCTCTCAACAACCTTAGGAAGCAGGGCCTGTAATGCCCTCTTTTTTCCAAATAACAAAATTGAGACTGAAAGGCACAAGGTGTCGTTGGGCCAGGGGCCCCAACTCACAGCCGTGAGTAGGAGCAGTGGCGGGCAGATGAGGGCCTTTCTCAGCTGATTCCCACTGAGGGCAAACGCCATGTTCCGTGGCCTCTCCCCCAGAAGCTGCTGATGACACAGATCGGTGCCACCTGTTCAGGCGTTGAAGCTCAGCAGCTCAATGTTTGTTCTCTTCCTCCTTGGTTTCCTCTTTTAGAATATTGGTCTCTAAAAAAAAAAAAAAAAAGAATAGAATATTGGCCTCTAGGCTACTCTGTGCCACAGACTGCACGGCTACTACATTTGTGGGGTTTATCATCATCATCAATAAAAAGTAATTTGTGTTGAGAGCTGGCTGCTGGGTGTGTTTTGCGGTTTACTTGGCTGGAGCCGTCTTGTTCTCCCAGACACATTAGGAAGCAGGCGCCAACCCCTGCGGCTTCTCCCCCCTGCCGTTACCTAGTGAACTAATGATGGCCATTCCTTTGCGAGGATCCTCGGTGACAGAGTCACCCTAGTCAAGCTGCGGGTTTGAAGGGCAGGAAGAGGAAAGAACCCCGGGAGAGAAAACCACCACCTTTGAGCAAAACCAGGATTTCTTAACATTTTGGGGGTCCTTGGACCTGTCGAAGACTTTGATGGAACTTCGGACTTATTCCCAGAAAAACGTCCATCAGTACGTAGGAAACTTCGGTCCAGTTTATACACGTATGTGTCTCGTTCACAGGCTTCTGAGGCCCAGACTAAGAACCAGTGCTTGAAAGGCTTCCACAGCCCGTTACAACAGTTTCCCAACTATTTCAGATTTCTAACCTGGGGCCCGTTTGATTTCTGTTCGCTCTGCCCATGCGCTCTCCCGCAGATGCCATCTAAAGCTCTGTCTGGGAAAAGCTGATATCAGAATAGCTCATTTTTAAGAGTTAGCATGAGAAAAAGAACCAGCTATGGGTTAGGATTCTTTAAGAATCTCCCAACCATCACTGAAGCTTACTCTTAGGGTGTCCCAGAGAGGGGTAAAGTAAAATGAAGTGGAAAATGAAGCTGCTGACTGAGGTAATTCAAGACAAAATTCACTTTTACATTGCAGTTTTAGAGAAACATTCAAAATATTCCAGGAATGCACAGGGCTTACGTGAGCCAGCCCTGCCCCGCCCTCCTCCCAACGCAGGTGGGCCACTTTTCTCTCCCTGACTCCGACGGTCCTCCTTCTCCTCGCCCTCTCTGCTCCTGGGCCCTTGCCTTGCTGTTCCAGTTCCGGAAATGCTCTTCCCTGGATTGGGGGGTGGGGGCGGGAAGGCAATAGTAAACGCTTACACAAATAGGGAACCTTTGCAAACAGGCAAAGGTGACCTGGGGAGGACATACATTTTTAAAAGATGTTTTATTGGAAAAAAAAAAAAAGTTACCGCCAAACCAGAAGCAGGGCTCCCCTGTGCTTGTCACACTGGAAGATCTCTTAATGAGGCTCCTCACCACTTCCATCCTCCTGATAGAAGTTAACTTGATTGAGGTCAAGTTGCGACCACCCACACCCCCAACGCCCACCATTTCCTCTTCCTCCCCGCCGCCAGGAAACCGCACAGCATTCTGGGCCATGAGGGAAAATACTCAGCAAAATGATGCTAAAAGCTCAGAAATGTGATCTTCTGCTTTTATATTTTTTCAGAAGTAATTATTCTGTTGAATTAATCAGTGGCAAGTCATCCCATAACTGCCATCTTTCAAAAAAAAAAAAAAAAAAAAAAAAGGGAAGGAAACACATTTAGCCAAGAGCAGCAGTTCTCATGGGTTTGAACCCAACAGTTTTGTGCTTTGTTTACAAAGGTCCTCTGGACTCATCTCGAAAAAAATATATATATGGATGTAGGTACATCTCCACATGTATTCACATCCGTGTACATACAAACGCATGGTATTCTGAAACCCACAGGGACCTAACTCCTGGAGGCTACATCCCTCACAAGGGACCGAAGGAGATGAAACATCTGAAGCATTAACACAGCGTCTGGGACATAGGAGTCCCTTGACCTACACGTGCTGCTGACGTTACTGTTACATGCAGGGCATTCTGCCCCCTGGAGTAAACAGCTGCTGGTGCGTTGCCGCAGCAACGCCTCTTCCCAGCGTCTTTCCCAACTTCTCCGGGGGCTCCACTTGGGACACAGTTCTCCGGGGGTCTCCGGCATTTCTGCACATCTTCCGAGCAGAGGCATCGACGTCATTTGGTTCTGGTCTTTCGTCTCAACGATTTTTTTGTAGCGAACAGCCTTGGAAGATAGAGATCATGTCTCGCTGGTGCAGAAGGGCAGGTTTGTTTGCTGCCCCAAACACTGAAGACGCCGCCTCCCTCTGAGGCTGCGCTTGCTCAGGTTCTGAGCCCACTGTGGAACAGTGGGGTTTCCTGTGCTCAGGCTGCTTTGGTTTTGACGCACACCCCTTGTGTGCACAGATTCACATGCACCCACGGGACTTCGGGGGGCACGGGGCAATGCAAATGCGCAGCGAAAGTTCTTCTGATGCTGTAGGAGAAGTCCTTTGTCTGTGCATAGCGCCTGCCTAATATTCTTAGAGGGAGCTTAGGGAATTAGGATATCCTCGCCAGGTTGGCCTTTGGCAGTCGTATGGGACCCGGGGTCTGGGGAGGGCCCCCCTCCCCGCTCCCCACCCAGAGCTGATAAGAACAGATCAGCATGCCTAAGCTCTACGAACCATGTAACTCATGAGAACACCTCCTCCCTTCTGAGAGTCTGAAATTTTTGCACGTGCCACACAGGGCCTGCCAACGTGACCAGCCCCCATAAAAACCCTGGGTGCTGAGGCTCTCGTGAGCTTCCTGGCTGGCGACATTCCACGTGTGTTGTTACAACTCATTCCTGGGGGAGGGAAAGGGTGTCTGTCCTGTGTGGCCATGGGGAGAGGACTCTTGGCAGCCAGAACCTGGTTTCCTCTGCCTTTGCCCTTCCCTGTGACAGGTTACGGCCCTGAGTCTGACTATGCTGAGTCCTGTGGAGCCTCCTCCTGAATCACTGGACCTGGGAGTGACCTTGGGGACCCCCGATGTAGTCTCTGACCCCAGAATCTCATGTCTTCTCTCTGAATTCATGACACTTAATTTGAAGGAGGGGGAAAGCTCAGACATTTCGCTGTTCTGGGCAGAAACACCTCTTGGCCTTTCTCAGGACCCATGTAGGTCTGGTGGGTGTGTGGGGGTGTGTGCAGCGGTGAATCCCAGGTCTCGGTCCACTTGGGCTTTACATACCCTGCTCACCATGAGGCTTTGAGGGGCAGGCACCCGATCTAAGACAGTCCAAGCAGAATCAAGTCTCTTGCTTCTCCTCGGACCACAAACCAAGACGGGTACAACATGGGGCAGCTGCTTCCCAATCACGAGCATTAATTTAGCAGAGAAAGGGGGGCTCAGAAACTGGGCCTCATGGATGCTGTTGGAGCTCCCCAAACCAGCTGGTCTAGAAGCCAGCTGGCCCCTGGATGGTTTTAAGATCCTTGAGTTGATCGATTTCCTTTATTTGCTTAAGAGCAATTGGATGCAGCTTTCGATCCCTTGTAGCAGGAGTCCTGGCTGACACAGATGACAGCTGTTCAGAGAAGGTGGGTCCCCCTGTTGTGGTGTAGAGAAGCAAACCTCACCAAGTGGGCCCCTTCTTCAGGAGCCCTGAGACTAACAGCAACAATAACCAACCTCCCAGCAATTTAAAAGCACCTACTAAGCACAGAGCAGCAGGTAGGAACCGAACCTGGCTCCATTTCAGGTGACTTCCAGCCTGGAGATGCTGTTCCCAGGCAAAGGTGTTTTGTGGCAGAGATGCATATAGGAACGTGGACCTTCACCTGAAGTGAAGGTGGGATGATGTAACCATAGCAACATGAGGTAAAGAGCCAGCTGCTAGGAGAAGAGGAGGTGGTTTGAGAGGAGGGAGCTCTGAGCCACTATTAGATCTGCGCCCCGAGACGGGCATCCTGTCCTCGCCGCACTTCCTGGACCATGGCTTTGCTTTGCCCGGGCTAGCCTCGCCTCTACTGCACCCCTTTGCGCACTTTGGGGGGAGGGGCAAGTGAATAACAGAAGTAAGCAGTGGAGGCTTTACTTCGGTACCAGAACCCAGGCAACATGGATGAACGACTTTTTCAAGGATGTTTCATGATTATATTTTTACATTATATTATAAACATTGAGGTATAAACCTTTGCCGATTGCGCATCCTGAATTTATCAACACAGACTCTATAATGTGCAAAATAAATTAATAGGGAACCCAACAGAACAGGCTACATTGCAAATACAATATGCATCTTTACCATGCTGGATACAAAATAGAAAATATAAATATATATTTGGTGTAAGACAGAGACATAATCCGTACCAGTCTCACAGGATTAATTCAACCAAACATGAAACACTCATCACCTTATCTAACAGGTGCAACAGAAGTTACCCATTTGAAAAGAAGTCTCCTCCCTCCTTACCTTCCCTCCCTGGCACCTGAGAGATCGTGTATACATTTCTCTGTCACCGACTGTCTGTCTCTCCGTAAAGTGTAAGCTCCTGGAGGAGAAGGTTTCTGTTTCGTTTACAGCTACGTGTGCAGCACCAAGAATCAGACCACAGTAGGTGCCCAATAAATAAATCAGTATTGAATGAATGGATTTAAAACAGGCACACCTTTAACCAATATAACAATTGGTTTCTGCAATGTCACTCTGTACACTGACCTCACGTGACACATACTTAGCAAGGTCCTTACTTAACACTGGTCACCCTTGCCCAACTCTTCCCCTTCCACTGGGTACGTCAGTGTCCGGGGGTCCCCCGGGCACTTGGGAATACCGGCTCTGGGCAGGTGGCTGTTTCCGCCCTTCGCTGTAGCCCCAGGCGGGCCTTTCCCGTAAGACAGATGGCACAGGAGGGAGGGAGGGAGGGAGGCTCATTCCAATGTCCCTCTGAACTGCCGTGTGTGTTGCTCCAGCTTCTCAGCCTCGGCCTGCAGGTGTCCCAGGGCCTCAGGGCTTGGGAACTTGAGCACGGCGTGCTTGGTGGCCAGGGCCACGTTCTTGAGCAGGCTGCAGAGGTGGCTGCTGCCACAGAGGATCTCGTTGCGCACATCCCTGTCCTGGGTCTCTCTGCACAGCGTGTCCACCAGCTTCTGCCCTATCATGATGACCAGCTTGCTCTGTGAGATGAAGATCTCCGGGGACTGGCTGAGGCTGAGGCTGCTGTGGAAGACGCCGATGGCTTTGAAGAGCGCCCCAAAATAGAGGCGGCAGTGCTCCGAAAGGTGGACCTTCTTCTCGGGGTCCTGCTGACCCAGGGGCTGGGGCACAGGGTAACTTGAATTCTAGAGAAGTGGGAGAAAACAGTAGGTAAGAGAGGGATTCCATCGGCAGGCCATGCTTGGCTCCCTTTTCCTGCTTTTGCTCTACTTGGTAGACTTCTTACAAGAAAAGGGGCCATAGTGTAACATTTGCCTAACAAATTAATGTTAATCTTTTCAAAGCACTGTTATATAAAAACTATAATACATACAATCTAATATATTGCATTATATGTAATCTTACTTATTTTGTTTTTTTAAAGATTTTATTTATTTTTAGGGAGGGGAAAGGAGAGAGAAAGAGAGGGAGAGAAACATCAATGTGTGGTTGCCTCTCCCGTGCCCCCTACTGGGGACCTGGTCCCAGAACCCAGGCATGCGCCTGGACTGGGAATCGAACCAGTGATCCTTTGGTTCATAGGTGGTATTCAATCCAGGGCCTCAGGACTGAGCCATACCAGCCAGGACTTATTTTATACAAATATATAAAATCTTACTCAATTCTCTCAACGAACCCATTCTAAGAAACACACTGACAATGACTGAATTTATAACTTTCAAACACACAAGAACACTTGTTGGTCAGAATAAAATGTTTGATCAAAGAAGAGATTTTAAAGAATTTAAAAAATCCTTTCTAACTCCAATATCAGAGGTAAAACCTGAACCTCATAATTTTTCAGAAGAAACCTACATAGGCCAACTTACTGTCTTAATATTAAAATATTTCTCTTACTTGCTAATAAGGTTTCATCTAGGCTTTCACTGCCATGAATTTTATTTTCTGGAATACAGAACCCATGTCCCCCCCAAACCTACCCACTGTGGAAAGATGCTCAGTATCTAACTTAGTGGCGACTGTGCCAGGTGACCATCGAAAGCCCTGTTGTTAGGTCACAGGTGAGCAGACGGAAGCTCCCTAAAGAAAGGAGGCTGCTCAGAGCCGTTCACTGAGCAGAATAAAGGTCTGGGGGGGCGGGGTCACGACACCTCGGGAGGTCTGCAACTCATCCTTCCTGTTAAATTGCGCCTATAATCTCCAAGTGCGAGGTCCAGAAGCGCCCGGACAGGGTCGAGGTCCGACCGTGCCCTCCCTACGTTCTTGTGTGGAGACTCTACCCTCCACTTGGAAGGCATGAGGAGACAGGGCCTTTGGGATGTGAGTAGGGTCAGATGAGGTCATGTGGGTGGGGCCCCCATGGATGGGGTTAGTGCCCTTATAGGAATCGGCGTGCTTTCCCACTCTGCTCCCTGCCCTGTGAGCACACGGAGAGAGGACAGCCTGCAGCCTGGAAGGGAGCCACCACTGGGGACCAGCATGGTCCCCAAGGGCTTGCATACCTCAAGCCTCCAGCTTTTAGAACTACGAGAAATAACTTTCTGCTGTTGACAAGCCACACCGTCTACAGTGCTTTGTTACAGCCGCAAAAAGGCCGAAGATTTGCAGGGAAAGATCGGCGTGTTGGTTGCGATGGGTCTCTGGGGGGGTCTCTGGGCGCAGGGAGCATGAGGAGGATGGAGCAGAGGCTGACGGAGAAGCAACCATCTCGGCTGCAACGTCAGCCTCATAGCCTGAAAGTGTTCACTGCAGGTGAGTGAAAAACGTGCCGTGAGTCTCATCCTGCGGGGGCTGGAAATGTGGGGATATTTGTGGCTGAGCAGGGGGCACTCCAGGCAGGCAGGCAGGGGCTGGGGGTGCCTAAGGCCCAGCAGGGACACCCAGCAGCTGGTGCCCCACCCCCGCCGAGAGGCACTGTCCTTCTACAGCGGCGGTTTCCCGAGTGTGGTCCCTGCAGCAAGCTTCCCTGGGAACTTGTCAGAAAAGAAATTCCCGACCCCACCAGAAACTCTGGGAGGGGGGCCTCTGCGTGTTAAGAGGCCGTGCAGGAGACTGTGACCCACTCTCAAGTTTGAGGGGTGCTGGTCTGAGGCCCACTTCAGCTTGAACGAAGAGGCGCGACTTTCAGCAATCTGAGCAGACCCCAAAGTGTGAGGTCTGAGAGCTGAATAGCCGGGGGCCTGGACTCCCATCCTAGTTTGCCCCGAGGAAGGCAAGCGATCTCATCCACGTGACCGGACATCTCCTCGGCTCCTCATCCCACCCCGAGCCCCCCCCCCGCCCCCCGCCTGAAGTGGGGGCGGGGCCTGAAGTGAGGGGGTGGGGAGGGTTCAACTGGTTCACCACCTCCAGGCCTCAGTCATTCGGAGAAACCCTTCCCGTGTCAGGCCCTCTGGCCTTCCTCTTAACTGGCTTCATCTTTGTCTTTGAACAGATCCATGTATGTTAACCTAAAGGAAACTTTCTGACTTGGTAGACGAACAAAACTACTGTCATTCTGAATTGGTAAATGGAAAACTGCCAGCACAAAAGGCGATCAATAAAAATAACACAATGATAACATCTTTGATTAAAAAAAAAAAAATGTCCTGTGTCAAAAGGTGTTGAAGACGTACAAGCCCCAAACCCAAATGGCTTCTCTGTTGTAGTCAGAAGCCTTCAAAGAGGATGTCGAAGGGGGTGGGGGCCCTTGGGGTTTGAGGCCAGGTCAGCACTGCCCATGAAGGACAGCCTGCAGAGCACTGGGCACTGTTTTGCGAGTGGCTGAAGGACCGAGTCCTGGAGCTCACCGGGCTCGTTCATCTCCAGGGTCCCTTCTACCATAAGAAGGAAACGCCAGACTCCCCCCCAGTGGGTCCTGGCTGTGCTGTTGAATGATTCACAGCAGGAAACATCTCTAAGGGTGAAGCGTCTGCAGCGGGAGTTTCGGAGGGTGAGCGATGTATCCCTTACCTGCGTTTCCAAGCCTTTGTTTTCATCTGTCCTTGGTTCCAAGATGGCTTTTACTTCCTCTTTTACATTAGGCAGCTTCTGAAACAGAAAATCCATTCGAATTGAATCACCCCCATGAATGGCTTTTTTTTTTTTTTAACTACCAGATACCTATTCAAGTCCACTTTAACATTGGAGCCGTCCTCTTTACAGTTTTGTTCTGTATACTGATGCCTTTTTCAACCAAAGGACATTCTGGCCACCCAAGAGCTGAATTATGTCTAGCAATAGGGCCTAGTATAACGGCGCACAGGTTTTTGTTTTTGTTTTTAGGTTTTTATACATATGTGCTTATTTACCTAATTGGGGAATGCAAAATATTGAAATCTCTACCTCGTCTAGAGAGTGTTAAAGCTCTTACACCACAAGGCTCTTTAGCAGAACACCAAGACACTGACGCTGGGCCCGAAATCGAGGCGTTATCTGCGGGACAGAGCCCCCGGCCACCGGCTCTGCCTCTGCGGCCTCGCAATTCTCGGGCTAAAGTTTCCCTTCCTGTAGCGCCTCTGAACCCCCGCAGCTGAGTCGTCGGAAGGGTGACTGGAGTCCTGAGGCCGCGCTGGCCACACGCAGCTCGGGAGAGTGATTACACTTCCTCTTCCGTTTCTAAGAAACACACTGACGATGACTCAATGTGCAACTTAAAAAAAAAAAATTCAAGAAATCTTGATGGCGAGATTAAGGCTCAAAGAATGGATTTCAAAAGGCTGTTACAGTCCCCTTTAACTTCAGTGTCAGAGACATCAACTCCCAACCCCCAGATGCCCAGAAGGCATCCGACCTGCCTCAATATTAAACTCTTCATCTTCCTTCCTAATAAGATGTCATCTGGAATTTTACTTTCATGAATTTTATTTTCGGAAAGGGGGATCGGTGCCTCTTGCAGCCTGTGCAATTACTGAGAGACTCTCAGCGTCTAACTCATCGGTGGCTACTCCAGACACAGACGCAAAGCCCCTGTCTACGGTTCACTCAGGCCACCAAACTCACCTTCCCACGGGAATTTGTCCGGTTCTTCTCCAGCAGTTCGGGGAGGAGGCCGCTCTCCCTTTGTTCGCTGATAGGAGTGCTCCTTTGGTATGACTCCACTTCCCTCTGGGGACGCTGGACGCATCTCGCGAGCTTAGGTCCTGCGCTGAGGGTCAACGGGGCGGCATCTTCCTTTTCACTGTTCTGCTTGAAAAGGAGCCGCCCGTTAGCAATGACCATGGAGGCAAACCTCTTGATGTCTTCCGGAACCATCCGGGCCACCATGACAAATCTCTCAAGGTCATCCGGGCTGTTTTGGGCTTTGTCCGTCACAAGGACCTCCAGGGACCAGTTGCAGCCATCCAGGGTCTCCTTGGTCTCTAGTAGGGTCTGGTAGGAGCTCTGTATCGTCTGCAGCTGATTCCTGATTTTGGCCTGAAGGTTACTGTCGGAGAGGTGACAGGCGGCCCCACACACGCCGTGGGCAAAATCCAGAAACTCTCTCAAAGACTCTTCGATGTGCTCGGTGGCCCTGCGAATCTCACTGATGTTGGCCTCCAGATAGTCTCTGAACCTCCACGTCCTGCTCACAAAGAGCATCAGGCCGGTGACAGAGCTGGCCACCTTGTGCTGGAGAGCCGTCACCATCCCCTTGGCCAAGTCCAAGTCCAGGGACAGCTCTTTGGCCGGCTCCTCAGAGAAGGAGCCGGACGAAGAATCGGTGGACGTGGAGGAGCACGAAGAGACGACACTGACTCTGCTGTCAGCGCTGTTCACAGACAACCTGTCCAGCTCAGGGCAGAGCCACGTGGTCTGCCGGGGGGCCCAGGAGCGGCTACCGTCCCCCGCATTCTCGGAAGCCCCATTGCCTTTCTCCAGCTCTTTTGCAGCCGGAGAGGCACTTGGCCTAGCTTTCGGGATGTCGTAAATGTTTGGCTTGGTGTTCTGCTGCTCCACTCGGGGAATCAGAAAGCTCGGCGGAACCCTGTACCCGACTCCTTCCCCCGAGGGGGTGGTGCCCATGGGTGCTGGAACGCAGTGGGCAGGAGTTTCTGGAAGGCTGAGCTGCTTCTGCGTGGGCGCGTTTTCACTCAGGTGCGGCGTGAGGGATCTCGCCCTGCTCTTCAGAGGACAGTGGAAGCTGGTCATTTGTCTGGGGAGAGCATGGGGCCCCGCTTGGTCCGCAGAGCCTGTTAGAGACGCGTTTCTTACTTCGGCCTTTTCAGGAGACACTGGGGTGTCATAAATCCACTCTGATTTCTGAGGGTTCGGTAGTGTCTTGTAGCAGGCTTTCCTTAGGGCGACCGTTGATGTCACGGGAACACTCTGCCTCTGCGGAGAACCACACAAAGCCCCCCAGGTTAGCAGCCGTAGGAAGAAGTGTATGCAACTCATGTGACGAACGTGTCCTACCCAGAGGGCCTGCTCCAGCTCCTTCGGTGGCCCCCCACTGCCACGGCCAGTCCAGGCCCTTCGCAGTCTGGTCCCAGTCTCCTTTTGAGCCCCCCTTCCTTCCCACTCTGTCACCTGTGAGGCCAGCCGCCCAGGCTGTTTACTGTCCCTGAACCCGTTGGAACGGTCACTTCTTACCGCGATATTTCATTTCACCCGGACTGGTCCCCCTGCTCTAAACGCCCTCTCACCCCCTTCCTTTCCATCTCGCAGATGTCTACGTGTCCCTCAGGACACCGCCGAGTGCCAGCTCTTCTGCAACAAGGCCTTCCCTGATAACGTGACAAAACCCCAGGACAGGCGGAGATGCCGCAGAGTTCAAGTGAGGGCCTTTCCCCCAGACACAAGCAAAAGCCTCTGCTAACGCAGCTTGAGTCTGAGGTCGGTGGTGATGAGGAGCATCGACCTAAGGTCTGCGGGGCTCTTGCTCTGCCCCCGAATGGTGGGGGGTCCCTCTCAGGGACCTCTCACGCTCTCCCTGAGTCTGCTACAGAAACGGAGGCTGGAGCAGCTCGAGGACTGGTCCCAGCCACACCTGGACCCGGCCGTGGCGAGGGGCCTCCGTGAAGTGGGCTCTGCCACGAGGCACCAGCACTGGGCGCTTGGACCAACCTCAAGAGGCCCCAGAGGAGGTCCAGGTGCTCACACGTTGGACCTCAGCTCCAGGTCGTACTTACACTGGGCGAGCTGGCCATGGGGCTCCGTCCTGCCTTCCGGGGGCTGGCGGGTATGTCATACAATTGCTGCTTCTCTGGCTCCTGGGGAAAGAGCGCAAAGCAGGGTGATGTGGACGTTTCCGTCCTGCAGGCTACCCATCACACACCCTCCCACGCCAGTGTTTGGGGGGCGGGGCAGAAGGAGGTTTACAGTTGTTCGTATGGAAAATGATGCTGTAATTAACAAGCAGGAATACAAGAATGACTCTGTGTTTTTGAGTACTCACAACTGTAAACCTACTTTTGTCCCAGCCTGTACATCCTTCAAAATATTCTTAAAAGTGCACATATGTACGTGCATATGTGTGTGCGTGCATGCGTGTGTGTGTGTAGATATAAAGTATGTATTCCATAGGAAAAGTAAAAAGTTTAAAAACATTCAGCTTTCAAATAGTCCTGATGTTCTCCAGCGTAGGCCTGGGCTCCCTGGGCACGAAACTGGCTTCTGAGCCGGGGTGTGCGCCCCCCGGGGCCAGGAGCGGACAGGTGGGCGGTCTACGTGACACTGGGACCCCCATGCTCTGGGTGGGCTGCCCCTTGGGGAGCAGGGTCAGGGTCAAGGCTCACCTTTGGGGCTGGGGGCCAGCGGCTCTGGACAGGCACGTCGTACAGGGCGGGTGACAAGGCCTGAGCGGGTCTGGGAATCGAGAAGATGGCCTTGGGGAGACAAAGAATGAGGGAAAGGACATGTCACCCATGTATTCCAGCACCCCACGCTCTGTCTCACCTCAGGGCCGCCCCGAAGGCTGTTCTGTTGGCCCCTACTCCCTCTGAAGCCGACGCCCCCTGTTTATGCAGCTGACTCTGTGGGTCACACTCGCAACACCTACGGGGAGCAGGGGCTTTCCTGTGCGTGGATTCCCGCCCCCAGACGCCCAGTGTTTCTTGGAAGACGTAGGTTCAAGATGGCCGTCAGTTCAGGAACCTATCTGGGAAGCCTGGTTTCGAAAGGCTCAGGGGGCCGGGAGGAAACTCTGGTTCAGGGTCCGAGAGCACGTCCTTCATTTTCACTTGAAACATGAACAATTCTCTTCTCCGAATTTAAACCAAAACCAAATGTGTTCTTTATTTGGTGCTCACAGAAAAACAACAAAAAGAGCCCAATGGATTGCATTAAGGAAGTTGGAACAAAAAGTGAAACAAGCTGAGAACAGTGGTTACCCAGGGGGAAGTGACCAGGAGCAGGTATAAGGCATTAACTTCTGGAGCATTAGCTTTGTTCTGTTTCTTTTTCCTTCTTTTTTTTTTTTTTTTTTTAAGCTTTGTTCTGTTTCTTGATCTGAATCCTAGTAACTGAGTTGTACCCTTAGGATTTGCAGGTTAAACTTCAATAAAAAAAGTCAATTCAAAGAGTAGACAGTGTCAGCAGAGTCACATAAACGAAGGTCAAAGACCTGCTGAGGTCTCTGCCCTCGGCGCTGGCAGCCTAGGGTCGCAGATGAACAGGCAGACCCGACAAGGACGCTTGACTCTCTGGTCTTTGGCCGTGGGACCCTGAATGGCCCTTGTCACCTCCCTAAGAATCGGTGTCCTGACTTGTAAAATGAAGGGTTGTTCTCATCGGACAGACCCAGAGGTCCCTGTCAGCCACAGAGACGTCTGATGTGGACGTGTAGGCTCCTCTGTTAGGACAACATGAGAGCAGGGACGTGTCTCCACCATCTTGGCTTTTAATTCTTGGCTGACCTTCATCTAGCGAGACTCGACCCAGGGTCTCCCTGGCTGTGTTCCAAGCCCAGGGACTGCCTGTTGGAGAACAGCACCACGCTAGTGGGCTTGCCTCGTTCCAGCGAAACAGCACCACACTGGTGGGCTCACCTTGTTCTAGCAGCAATCACTTGTGCTCAGGGTGTGTTTCCTGGGCAGCCTCAGGCGCAGGGCTAACCACTGGGCTAACCCAATCAAGCAGGGAGAACGCGTCAGCCTGCTCTGTAGATCGGAAGATTCCTAACCAATCATCCGTTCCATGTCTTAGGTTCCTTCCTTCTGGCACTAGAAGCAGCTGCAAAATTGCTTAGGGTCACCTAACAGTGCATCTGGAGGCGACCTTGGAAATGGTCGGTCCCTCCGCTCTCATGATGCAGAGGAAGAAAGAGAAGTACAGGGTGTGCTGTGATGTTTCTGATCACCCAGCGTGGTCCTGGCTGCCCCAGAAACCAAGTGCATCGGACTCCTGGTTCCTGAGCCACAGGTGGGCTTTCCAAGACCCTCAAGCGCAGAGAAGGCAATAGAAAAAGGGGTGGGTCAGAGGGTGGGAAGAGCCAAAATGTAGAGAGGGCAGCCGCAGAGGAAACTTGAGCAGGAATAGAAGATAGAAAAGTTTCCCAGGGGGTTTTACGGAGTCCACCGCAGCAGCCCCGCCGGAGTGGCGCAAGGCCCCTGGTGTCTGAATTCCCCATCGGTGGCTGTGGTTTCAGACTGATTGCCGCGGCCTGCACAAGCCAGGGCTCTGTGGTCAAGGACGAATCTTACGGCGAACGCCCTGGCCCTTTCTGTGGAGACAGTAAATGCGCCTTCCCTTCCACACCAGATGTCAGCCCACAAGCTGAAGTCCATGGTTACGAGGCCTTCTGTTGCACCTGGTTGCTCCATCCGCCCAGCAAATGTTGGCTGTTAGGGATACCTGGGGAACTGTGGATGGTCCCCGCTGTCCTTTAGGAAGGGCGAAATGGCTTTTTGTTTGTTTGTTTGTTTGTTTGTTTGTTTTCTTCCATTGCTTTGAAAAGAAACTCCAGTTAACTTCAGATGAGGCCACTTGTCTTTCCTGGGGGAACCACCAGCCGGGCCCTGCTCCGCGTCAGCTGCTCAGATGGCAGCTGAGCATGCCAGGCCGGGGCTCGGGCCAGCTGTTCTAGAAAAGCGAAAGCGACTCAGGGTCCACCCCAGGGACCAGCTGCAGGAGGCACAGCCAGCTTCCCTCCGGTGTTTGCAGCCGGTGCCCGAGGGGCAGCTGTTCCGTGTGACAACTGTCTGGTTCTCTGCCTGGCAACCCAGGGAGTTAGAAAATCCGAAGCATTCGGAACTTTCCAAGGAGCCAACAGCTTCTTGTCTGAAGGTGGCGTTGAGAGCTGGTGCGGAGGAGGCCTGCGGCGTACGCACGCCATTCCCGGGGCCACAGAGCACCCGGTGGGGCAGCGGACATTCCTGGACCCAGGCCTTGTTGGGAGGGACCTCTGCCCCGAGCTGTCACCGGAGAAAAGGTGTCATCTAAGCTGACGGCAAAGTGCGTGATGGCAGGGAACGCCCGTAGTGACTGGAGACCCTGCAAATCTGTTCTGCATTCTTAACACTTCGTGGAAGCCAGGGTTTGGGGAACACGGGGATTGTCCTTCCCCTGTTTTGTTTCCATTCCTTTCTTTCTCTAAATAGTTTCTTTTTATTCTGCATTTACAGAATGCTTCTTTTCCTCTTTATTCTTTTAACAATTTCTACTTTTAAATGGCGATGTAATACACGCTCTACGCTCTCACAGAACCAACTTCCTCATCTCTCGGTTGATTAAATTTTTACAGGCGCCCAACCCGTGGCTGCCACAGTCTCGGGCGCTGGGGGCATAGCAGTGGATGAAGTCAAGGTCCCTGCGTAAGGCCGTCTTTCGCTTTCTCCTGGACCGACTCCACTTCCTGCGGCTGGCCGCTGCTGGTGTGCGTTCTTTTCAAAGTGTGAGCAGGCGCACACGCAGAATGTGAGTTTTAGTTTTCGTTTGTTTGCTTGGTTTTTATTTGAATAGCTCTTAATTCCCTCGTAAAACTACCTCACAGAACTGCTCCATCTTTGCTTCACAGTGGCGTAATAGTTTGTTGTAGGGCCATGCCAACATTTTTGTAAGCATCCCCTTGTTAACAAACATTGAAGCATCTTCAGTTCTTTGCTTAGGACCGATAACGCCACAGCAGCCATGGCCTCCCCATCCAGGTGGGTCTCTGCTTTCTTGTGTACTTCTGTAGCAATTCTGGAAGCAATGCATCTGGGTTGAAGGGCGCACGTACTTGAAATCTGATGAGTAATTACTTGCCTTTGACCCCATGGAAATCCAACCCTTCCGTTGATCACTTGCAGTCCTAGTGATCCTACCAGGGGTCAGAAAAGATCCCCACGAATGTCCACGGCGCTTCCCAGCACAGAGTAGGGGTGCCTGGAGAACGGGGGAGTCTCAGGGCTGATGAGACTACCCACGACAACCGAAGAGGGAGCCAGACCCAAGCCCAGCCCATCCTGCCCACAGTGTGATTCCCACTCGGGGCCTTTGCTCTGACGGATACCAGCGCTGGAAGGGGCGGCCACACTCCCCTCCCGTCACCCCCATCACTAGACCCGAGGCTTTCCTCCAGAAATACGCTCACCTGTTTCGGAAAGCCGAGCATCGTCTGACAGACCACCCTGGCGCTGGCGGGTGGGTCGGGCAATTCGTAGACTTGGACCGTGGGTGATGGCGTGCCCTCCACCCAGCTCTTCATGTGCTCATACACGGGGCTTGGAGGCGGGGGGCTGAGCAGGGCGGGCGCCCGGTAGGTCTCCTTGGGGCCGGAGAGAGCCTCCTCCAGGCCTGCGGCCTCCGTGAGGACTTGCAGGCGGTTGGCCGGGGCCAGGCCTTGCCTCCCGCGGAGCGAACACCTCCACCAGCCCTCGCTTTCTGGCACTCTCTGCTCCAGAATGGTCAGGACGTCCCCTCGGCAGAAGGCCAGCTCGTCGGAGCAGTCGGGGCGGTTGTCGTAGAGCGCCCGGGCCAGCAGAGCCTGGGGACCGGAGGGGAGAAAGGGTTCACTGTTACTCCCGTTGCCAGTGACCACAGCACCAGTACCACGCCCTCCGACGCGCCTGAGAGCACATCACGACTCTATTTTATCTCTGTCCTTGTCCCCTTTATCTTGTCCCTGCTCTTTGCCCGATCCATTCCTATCCATCTTTGGGGTCTCACTTGAAATGCCGCAACCTCAGGGAAGTCTTACCTGTACCCTGAGACCAGGTCTGATCTCCCTAACATGCCCTCATGGCCCTGACTTGATTGGGGGACGACGACAACCCTTGTCGTTACATAGCCGAGTGCGGTGTTGCCGATAGTTGGGTTAAAACTCTGGTTCTGGGCCTTCCCAGCTGTGTGTCCTTGAGCAAACTGGCTATTCTCTTTGGGCCTCAGTTTCCTGGTCTGTGAAATGGGAGTAGCAGTAATAGCTTTCCTTATCATGAGGCTTAAACGAGTTCATACGTATATAAAGCTCATTGAACAGCAAGCATCCAGTTACCGGCACTTGGTAACGGCTCAGCCGAGCTTGGCTGTTACCGTCCTAATTACTATATCGCTGTGTCTGGTTCTTGTTATCGTTGCCCTGCACTGGGTTGGAAATTCCGTGTCTGCCGGGACATATCTCACTAAAGTGCTGCCATATCTCCAGAGCCAAGCGTGGACCCAGGTGCACAAGGGATGCAAAAAATACGCTCATTAATTCACGAATGACGAAACAAAGACACAGCGGGGAGTGACTTGTCTGTGCTGACACAGCCAGGATCAAAGCCCAGCCTGTTTCCCTAATTCTCAGACATTTGCTCTTTCCATAAACCACACACTCCTCCAAAAAGTCACTGGTGGTGATGGCTGACTCCCTTCCCATGGGAACTTCCCTCCATAGTTAAATGAAGGCAGTTCGTCTCTTCAGGTTTAACGTAATCACCCCCACCCATTATATCAATGCATATTTATTGCAGACGAATTAGGTTTTCTTATCCCCATTTTACAGACGAGGAAACTGAGGGTCAGAGAGATCAAATGACTTGTCCAAGGTCACCGGCACTCTGCTCTCCTCACATCCATCGCTGCATCCTTCCCCTTATAATCCATTCTCTAGACACCAGCGGAATGATATTTTATGCACATATAGTTGATCATGTTGATCTCTGGTTTAAAAACCTCCAATTGCTTAGAACTGCACTTAGAAGAAAACCGAGACTCCCCACCCGATCGTGCCGCCCGATTGGCTCCTGGCCCTCTCCGCCTGTCCATTTCCCTTCAGACACACTGTTTTCTGCCTTTGCTCAGACACGCTAAGCTTGCTTCCACCCCAGGACCTTTGTTCTTGCTATTCCTTCTTCCCGGAACACTTTGCCTTCAGATCTTGGCATGACTGGCCCCTCCTCCTCCAGGTCTCAGCTGGAGCCACCTCCCGCAGATACCCTGTCCCTGGACCACCCACGAAGGCTAGCTCCTCCTCCCATCCCTGAGGGACTTGGAGGTGATCGTCCCACAGGCACGTTGGAGGAAGGACCCAGCCGGGCGCGGTCAGGCCAGCAGCGTGGGATGAACAAGGAACAGCAATGGCAAGTGTTCACGAGTCACCTGCATCCCTGGTACCTTGCAAACCTTTGCATCGATAATGCAGGGACACAACTAACACCCCTCGACAAAGTGACCTAAGAGCAGTTGCAGTTGTCACTGGGGCCACTCCCAAGGCATTTTTTTCCTAGGGTGTTAATTAGGAAACGCTTGTGTGAATAGTTACGAGGTGGAAAAGGACATACATTTATATTCTTCTTCCCTGAGGACACACAGGTAGTTAGGGTCTGGGTACCCTGGAAGAAGCCTTTGTAACCAGTTTCTCAAAAAGGGCACCCTCCCCTAATGCCCACCTTCCCACAGCAGCTGGGAGAGGGGAAGGGAAAAGGCACGGGCGCTTGGAAGGAAGCAGGGCAAGGAGCTTAAGGAAACAAAGGCATTCCCATGCTCACGGCGACCACTGCCTCTCTGTCGGATGCGGTTGCTAATCCACACTCAGGCAGCAATACGCTCTGGGAATCGTAAGCAATAACCGCGGAATTCTGGGACGCCATTCACTGGTTCTGCGCTGAGCATCAGCTCTACAGAGTGGTGGACGGAACAGCTGATCTCAGGCCAGTGCATGTTCTCGTGGAGGATACAAACTCCGCTCAAAAACCAACACAGTTGACAAATCAGAAATCAATACAGTTCACCCCTGAACAATGGAGGGGTCAGGGCGCGGACACCCACACAGTGAAAAATCCACGTGTCACTGTTGACTGCCCCCCACACTTAACTACGAACAGCCTGCTGTCCGGGAGAAGAAGCCTTCCTGATAACACAAACAGTCGATGAACACACTTTTTTTATAGCGTATATAGTAGATTGGGTTCTGAGAATCAAGTAAGCTGAGAAAATCCTAAGGAAGAGAAAAACACATTTTCATTATGTATTAAAAAAACCCAGCCCTGGCTGGTGTAGCTCAGTGGATTGAGTGCGGGCCTGCGAACCAAAGGATTGCGGTTCGATTCCCAGTCAGGGCACATGCCTGGGTTGCAGGACAGTTTCCAGCAACAGTTCCCAGCAGGAGATGCACGAGAGGCAACCATACATTGACATTTCTCTCCATCTCTCCTTCCCTTCCCCTCTAAAGATAAATAAAATCTTAAAAAAAAAAAAAAAAACCCACGTGTCAGCGGATGCCTGTAGCTAAAACCTGTGTCATTGGAGGGTCGGCTGGGCAGGATTTTCTCTTAAGAGCCTTGAAGGAAAAGACAGGAAGCTGTGAGAGACTGTGAGTGCGGCTGGGAGGCGGTGATGGGTGAGGGCTTAGGGAGAGTCCCCCGACAGCAGGGCGTGGGAGCTGCGTGGGACCTGGGGGTGAGGAGGGATTAGATTGAGGGTGGGGGTGGGGGTGTTCCAGGCAGAGGAAGAGAAATGTGTGCGGAGGGATGGAGTGTGTGTGTGTGTGTGTGAGTGTGTGTGTGAGAGAGAGAGAGAGAGAGAGAGAGAGAGAGAGAGAAGTGTGTGGGGAATTACAGGAACTGAAAGATGACCGGGCTGGTTGGAGAGATGTTCACAAAGGATTGGGGGCTTGATTTCTGTGTATATCTGGTTGCAAGGACCGGAGGGAGTCAGTGTGAAGCCCACTAGCCAGAGTCCCAGATGGGTGCTCAGGGCTCAGCTGAGGGTGGAGGTTGGATTTCGGGGGGCAGGGGAGCTGTTGGGAGGAGGTGGTGAAAATCGCACATGACCTTGGAGGTGAGTCTCAAGAGGCGGGTAGGATTCTAGTTCCTGGGGCAGGAGGAGACACACACTATGGACCAGGAAGCAGAGAAAGAGGGTCTTGTGCTGCCTCCTGCAGTGGCTTGGAGGCCAGCGACCACCCATGTCACGTCGTGTCCAAGACTGTGCAAGCTGCTCATGGTTTGGGGTCCATCTGCCCTCTCTTGTCCCTTCCCTCTGTCCCTCCGCAGGGGTCAGGTCAGCCCTGGGGGCTCGATCCTGCTGCTTCCTTCTCTCACGCCTGCTCCCCTTCCGACTCTTGTCCTCCCAAAGTTAAAGAGTGAGTGGGGACAGGAGCACAGAGATCCTGAGATGATTCCCATCGCAGTGGCCAGAAATCCTCCTTTCCTTGGGAGGATCTAGCACCTCGTGACATCTCCAGCTCCCAGCTGGAAGCAGTAAACGACACGTCCCCCAAACAGGAGACGGAGCGTGTACAGTGGAGAGGGCTCTGAGCCACAAGGGATCGTGGGCCCCTGCGCTCCACATCATGGGACCCCAATGTTAACAAGATGGACACTTTTCTTCTGTTTAAATCCGTCTTTGAAAAATGCCCGTGTTCAGCACTTTAGTTGCCTTCTCAGAGATTCCATACTCTCAAGACTTTCTAGTTAGTCTTAGGGGAAGGCGGCAGAAGTGTGTGTGCAAGTTCCCTGCGAATGAGAGAATAGGTATGGACGGACCACAGATTTCTTAGAAGTGCACACTGTAGATATTTCAAATCCTTGGCTGTCTGGGAACAGCGAACCACTCAAGTCCGCAAAGCCTTCTCCTGGATGTAGGGGCTTTTGCTTTCCGATTAGCTAAATAGTCTCTCATGGATCTTCCTTCCCAGGGCGGCCGAGCCTGGACTTGGCGCGGCAGGAGCCAAGGCTGAGGGGAGATTGCACTGTCCTTAAAGACAGGCTTCCCCCCAGCAATGTCCTTGGATGCCTGTCCTGTTACGTAACTGCGAGGACAGACTTGGGAAGATCAAAGCAGAGAGGATGGTGCAAGCTGTTGGCTTGTGAATGTTTATTTTCCATAGTTTTCTTTAAAAAAAAAACCCATTATATTTAAAAGGCAAGAAGTTTCCAAGAGCATAAGAAAAATCCCCTTACCACCTCCTTTTTCCCACCCACATTCTCCAAAAAGGGGAAGAAAGATGGAGGAAGAAGGACAACCCCAGGGAAGAAACGGAGTAGCTACATGACACTTCCTTTGTGGGAGGTTTTGATGGGGGCAGTGTTCCGTGCAGGAACCTCAGGAAGGTGGAGCGGGCCGTAGGAACATGGGGAGGAGGCACAGCAAAGGCCTGGGAAGGGTCCCCCCGGGGAAACTGCACACAACTCCTGTCTGGCCCGGCGTTTGCGCACGGGGCCAGACTCGTTCTGCCACTGGCCAAGGACGCGGGCAGCGTGGTGACGGAAGGGCGGCGAGCCTCCTGCATTCACCTGGACACTCATTTGATGCCAGGAACACCCTAGAAACTCCCTGCAGAGTAAACGTCTACGATTCTTAGCATTATTTCCCCATACATTAATCCAAGAGAGACAAGGCCTTCTCTAGTCCCTCGGATGCACATTGAGTCAGGTGCTGTGTTAGTTTTGCTGGTGAGGATGTAGCCAATGCCTTGTGAATAAGGAGAGCTCGCTGTTTAAATTCAGCCAGGGACTGTGATACTGAGCTTCAAGCACCTCACTGGAGATTCGCTATCCCACGAAGCAGTTACTAAAGTCCTCATTCAGACATGAGAAAGCTGGGCACAGAGAGGGTAAGCAAGCACCCTAAGGGTTCCAGGCAGGAAGAAACAGAACCAAGGTGGGAGCACAGGCAGTTTGGACTCCAGAATCTGCTCTTTTCGCCTACAAATCATCATGTTTAGCAAAGACTCCATCTCAAGATGGCAGCAGAGCGAATGACAGAGGGTGTCTCTGCAGAGAGGGATGGTAAGCCGCTAAAAACATTTTAGCTCAGCTGGTTAAGTTGTGTGGTTATTTACCAGCATTAGATTCTGGACTACGAATCCAGGAACTCACTAAATGTAATGACTGATAAATGATCTATTTGTATACTGGAATCCTATACAGCCATTAAAAAGATGAGGTGGGGTTTAGATGAGCTGACAAAGAAAAATCTAAAAATACAGCGTTGTTAAAAAACAAAGAGCAAGGATGCCTTCATTTGTGCTTTTGTGAGCATAGCATCTTTCTGGAAGATTCACATCAATTACCAGGCTCCCCCTCCGGACGGAGAGGTAGAGTCCAGGACAGTACAGAGGTTGGGACAGAAGGAGAACATGCTTTCTGTCTGTGCTCACTGGTGTAGCTGGAATTTGTAACCCACAGGTGCATGTTTTGCTTCTGCAATTTAAAAATCTCGTTTCAAATCAGGCTTTCTTTCTGGTGGAAGAAAACAGCTTCCGCGTCGGTGAGCTGGGGACCGTCCCTGAAGCCCAGTCGACTTCCAGGCTCGACTCCCAGCCACCCTGACGCTTGGCCGGGAGCAGTCTGCACCCAAAGGGGACTCACGTCTGGGAAGCCCCTCTTGGGCTTCTGGGCAGCTCACACCACGGATGCAAACCGCACCCCCCCTCACCCCCCATCAGAGGGCCTGCACCACTGAGGGCTCTCTCAAAGCCACTGAGAAGTGCTTGAGTGGCTTTGGAGAAGATGCTGATTTTGCGTTCCTCTCCTCAGCTCCTTGACAGCCCAAGGTGCACAGAGAAGACCACGAGGGCCTGCCTGGTAAACCCCGAGGGTCTAAGTTTGAGTGCACTAAGAATCACAGGAGTCTAGTCTGCAGGGAGCTTTGAGGGTATTTCTGGCATCGAAGGAGTGTCCAGGCGAATGGGGGAAGCTCGCTGCCCTTCCGGTCACCGCGCTGCCCCACCTCGGCCAGCAGCCGAATGAATGCTTTTGGTGTCCTGCGCACAAACACCGGGCCAGACGGGAGGGCCTCCCGGAAGGGGACATACTCCCAGTGAGGCACAGGCCACCACGGCTGCGTGTTGTGTGCGTGCGACATGGGGAAGGCAGTGAGCGTGAGACCCCTTCCTCCTTTCCTTGCACGTGGAGGTCTGCAGTGGACAGGGGGACACCACACAACTGGCCATTTCCTCTTCGTCCTCTCCTTGCCTGTGGCTCGTGTTCTCTCTTTCCCTCCCTCATTTCCCCCTGGTCCCTCCGCCCCTTCCTCCTCCCGCCCTCCTCGTTCATCTCCCTCCGACACAGTCCTCCAGGGCAGGAGCCGTGACCTTGACTTTCATGCTCCCTTGTGACTGGCAGCAGCTTTTCCCTAGCAACGTTTAGCAGCACAGTTCCACGGGGACAGGGAACTGAGAGTCACTCGAAATAGCAGAATGGGAGATTTCACGGTCGGAGCCGGCCCGGAGACTTGCATCCGCGTTCACTGATTTCCGTTTCGTGTGTCACGGCTAATCTGCGGAGGGAGGCAGTTGCTGGGAGCGAGGACTTGGCAGAGCTCTTCCCCAGTGACCCGCAGTTCATACTCGGACAGGGTTCGAATTTAGAAAAATGAGGTGACAGCTAAGGAGTTTCTTGCATCATCCTCCAGCACAAGGAAGATCTGCTTCTCTTGGAGCAGTTTCGACAGAATGGAGCGGAGAAGTCGGATGACATGTTTCCGCGTCCTGTCTCCTTTTGGAAAAGCTGGAAAGCTTCCGAAGGAGAGGCTCCAGAGTGTGTAGAAAATGGTCTGAAGTCATTGCCTTGAGACCCCCTTTTCCCACGTACTTTTACATTCCAAGTAACACTTAAACTTAAAAAAATAAAACAACTTAACTGAGCAGAATACAACCTTTCGAACAAAAACATGAATTCTCTCTTTTTTCCTTGTTTCAAAACCTGGCACACGAAACAACTTTCAATTATTCCCACTGGTGTGGTGTTTCTTTGGCAGACAACGGAGCCTACTTCCTTAACTCGGGGGGCGGGGGGAATGCCAAGTCACGGGCCCCTTCGCCCGGGAACGCCGAGTCCCAAGCCTACAACCAGCGGCTGCAGATGGATGCCAGAGGGGAGACATGCGGATACTCACGGTCACCTTCATCTTCACCCTTTAAGGAACTTAGTTGTTGTGAAGCTGGCTACCCCATGTCCTGGAAAACACCGGCAGAGTCACTCCGGAAGGGCGCCGGGCGGCAGCAGGGTGTGCCGGGGTGCCGTGAGCTCGGGGGCAAACGCACTTGTGCCCGCACGGCGTGGCCTCTCTGCAGCTGTCCTCACCAGGTGGCCCGGGCTGACAGCAGCGGCCACGGGAAGGGATGCGGTCAGTTACGTCACACATTCCCTGGACGTTGCCCATGCGTCCCTCCCACCCCGGGTGCAAAGAGCCATGGTGTCGAATTTATCTACGGACCGTGGGGACAAAGATGTGAAAACACCCAGTGAACTTGGAAATGAGAAGCGATGTGAGGAGAAAAGGAAAACTTCGACACCTCGGAAAACGACCCTGGATGATGGCGTGTTCTGTGAACAGGGGCACAGGCCTTCGCTGATTTCTCCTCCATCACTTTGAACTCTGACCCTCCCGGCTCCCCAGTCCTCCTGAGGGTTCAGATGGAAAGGCCGCTCGCTGCGGGGACTTCCGCAGCCGCAGGAAGCGCCGCCTGCTGATGAGACTCCGAGGAAGAGGCTGTGGCCAGGAAAAATTCCCAAGCCGCCCAGTGGCGATGAGACGGGCTCTTCCCCGACGCCCGGGCACCGTGGGTGTCCCACGGTTGTGGGTCCTGACCAGATCGGCTTGTTGGAATACACTTCTCCTATTCTTGGGGATCTTGGGAAAAGACACTTTTGGTTCTTCCGTGATTCAGCGATGACTTACTGAACACCCACTGCAGGTCTGACGGCGTGTGCTGGGGTGGGGGAGGGGGCCCGCGGGACCAGGTGCCCTTGATCCAAGCCCAGACTCAAAGACCAGGCAGCAGGAAAGAGCTCCCAGGCCTTCTCTTCACTGGCGTTTCTGGATGTGGCCCACGACGGGCTCACGTCCTACCGCACTGTCTCCCGTAGCCTGGAGTGCCCTGGGGGTCCACGCCTGTCTCCCTGCCACCACCGCCGTCCAAGCCCACCCTTTGCCAGCCGAGTCCCTGAGTTATTGTTTGGTTTGGAAAGACGAGTTGCCAGCCTTGTTCCGCCAGGCACGGGGTTGAGGATTTGGCCTGTGCTCGTCGTGGGGAACTCGTGGAGGGAGGAGGGCAAGTACGTGAGACATCTCAGGCCTAGGTTCCCTCATCCGAAAGTGAGGCAGCTCCGGGGGCTGCCTCTGGCCGCAGCCGCTGACGCTCCGCAGGGCTTCCTTGCTTACTCTCGGCTCTCAGTTCGTAAAAGGCAGCAGAGGGATGAAAGAAAATAACAGCTTCCGGCTGGGAGGCCCGACTGGTCGGAGCAGTGCCCCGTATGCCAAAGGTTGCGGGTTCGGTCACCAGTCAGCGCACATCCCTAGGTTGCTGGTGCGATGCCCGGGTTGAGGCGCGTGCAAGAGGCAACGAATCACTGTTTCTCTCTCACGTCGGTGTTTCTGTCTCTCTCTCCTCCTCCCTCTTTAAAATCAATATATATACGTATCCTCGGGGGAGGATAAAAAGGAAGGAAACGACAGGTGGGCTCTTCCCCTTTCTCCTTCCCTTGCCTTCCTTCTTTCCGTTTTGGAAGGGAAAGGAGGGAAGAGGTGTGGAGGCAGCAGAAGGAGGTGGATGTGTTTGGACCGTAGGCCATGATACCAACTCTGGTTGGGAGAAAGCTTTGTCTAAGATTGTTTCTTCAACTTCATGAGCCAGTGAATGACACCCGCGTGCCATCTGTACTTTGTCTACTTAAAATGTTAAATGAAGCCAATTAAAAAACAACGCACTCCCCCCAAGCAATATTACGTATGAATGCCAAGTCTCATGAGTTAATTTTTTTCTAATGCCCATGAAAATATACAACTAGCCTTAAGAAACATTCTCTCTCTTTCTCTCTGTGCACTGCACTTAAAATCATCCCGGTGGGTCGAGGTCCCCCCAGGGTACGATTCTTCCATCTGATTGGTTAGGAAGAATTCAAAGCCACTCAATGAACTGCAGAGAAAGGAAGGAGCAAAAGTCGTCCGTTGACTTTCTCTCTCCCAGGCTCATCTTTGGGGGTGGTGAGCCCACAAGGGGCCGGCCTGGCATTTAAGCTCTTCTCCCTTTCTGTTGGCGTGAATGTCTTTTTATGTTGTCAACAGTGGGTGACAGACCAGCCCACTGCCAGCCTTATCTGGGTGTCACAGGGAAGGTTAGCGAGAAGCCGCATGCGTGACTGGCCTCTGCTGTCCCCAAGCTGTCAGTCCCCTCACTTTGGGAAACGTCTGTGTGGGAAGCAAACACTTGAAATGCTTGCTACTGGTAACCGACTTCACCCCCAGGGCGAGTTTCCATGCTGAGCCCGAGGAGGACATTTCGTAGAGCCCACGTTAAACGTTTTGTTAACCAGGTGGCCAGTTTGTCCAAGGGAGAGGGACCCTACTGCTTTCTTTTCCCGTGTCTCCCTTTTCTTCCCCTCCAAGTGGCGGACTTCCTGGGCAGTACTTAAATCAAACCTGCTTTTAACTCTACGGAGAAGGAACAGTTGAAAGGAAAAGAACACGCTGGACATGCACTAACTTACAAACTCACGGAGGGAACGGCCGGCGGGGGGCCCGGCCTTGCCTGCGCGTGACTCTTCCGAGGTCTGTAGACACATGGAGGGGTGGGGTGGGGGTTCAGGGGCCTGCAGAACCTCCAGGCCACGGGGCCGGGGCGTGCGGCCCAGGCTCAGCAGGGCCGACTCTGTCCTTGTGCTGTGTACCCAGCAGTGCCCTTCTGTTCCCACGGACAAGGGGCTGCGGAGCCCTCCGTTCGGGAGTGGTTCCTACACTCTTCGCTTCCCCTTTTGGAAGGCCCCGCACGTTGGGTTAATCGAACATCACCCGAAGTGGCAGCTCTGCTACCAGCCTCCCCCCTTCCTCCTTTGAAGCTGTTTCCTCTCCGGGCAGTTGTCATTTCCTCCCTTAGTCATCGAGGCTCCAAAATGACCACGTTACGTTACGTTTCTACGGTCACTTCCCCGTTTCCATGTGTAGGCTGCTTTCCTTTGAACGGTCTTGCAGCAGACTTTTTTTTTCTTTTAACTCTTGGGGTGCTGGCATTCTATTTAGCTTTTTTTTTTTTTTTTTTAAGAGTGAGGTCTAAAGGACATGCAGTGCGAAGACAATACAGGTGACCTAGCGGGGAAAGGGGACTAGACTCTTGTCCTCTGTGGCATTTAGAACTGTGCCTGGCACAGGCCAGGCCCTCACTAGTTGCTGAATGAACGAAAGGCACGTTGCCTCAACAGCAAACCGGAATCAGGTTGGTGGGGAAAGAAGTTTCCAAAAGGCAGATAGCACACGTTGTTACATACAAGCCATCTACACCTTCGTTTACTATTGTTTCTGCCCATAGACCCCTGACAGCCTCAGACACCCAAAGTTTTTTCAAAAGAGCGAACAGTTCTTCTCCGTGTCCGAGGAGAATGGCACGGAGCCATCCAACGGGGCAGCGGAGCCGCCAGCGCTGTCTCCGAACTCACGTCCTGCTGCCACTCTTTCCTACCCACAGTCCCCTCGGCGCCTCACGGCCCAAACAAGCTCTTAAAAACATAAATCAGCCTGGCTGGTGTAGCTCAGTGGATTGAGCGCGGGCCTGTGAACCAAACAATCACGGTTCGATTCCCAGTCAGGGCACATGCCTGGGTTGCAGGCCAGTTCCCAGCAAGGGACACACAGGAGGCAACCACACATTGATATTTCTCTCCCTCTCCCTCTCTCCTACCCTTCCTCTCTAAAGATAAATAAATAAAAAAATCTTTAAAAACAAACAAACAAACAAAAAAAAAAAACATAAATCACATCTTGTCATCGCCTGCTTTAAATAGACCGGTGACTTCCTTTGCAATTAGAATGCACTTCTCCATGCTCACAGGGCCAGCCCTGCTCACCCCAGGCTGTGTTTCTGGCCACACCCCTCGCATGTTCACTCTGCCCGGCTGACACTGGCCTCGTGATGGATACTCTACTCGGCTGCATTCATTCCTACCTTAGGGCCTTTGCATGTGCTGTTCCCTTTGCCCGCAACTCTTTTCCCACCACTCAGCCCTCCAGAGAGCTCCTTTCTGGCCATCACCTCTGTCAGGCCACCTTGCTTTATTTTCCGCATGGCGTTTTTCATCCCCTGAGACCACTGTGCTATCCACCGATGCATTTAGTGCTTTTGTGGCCGCACCGGAGTGGCCGCTCTGTGTTGATAGCCCCGGTCTCCAGGGCCCAGCTGCTGTGTGTTGAGTGGGTGGCTGAACAAGGGGCAGTGAGCTGTGTTTTCAAGCTGGGCGCTGTGTCTGGGCTGTTCTCTCTTGCGAGGTGGGTGAAGGGATGAAGGTCAGAGGGAGACCCTAGGTCCTGCAATCTTGACTTCAGAGGCTCAGACCTAAGGCCACATCCGACAGTGGGAGGAGGAACGGGCCTTTTCTCAGAGATCCAGGCTGAGTCGAAGGTCAGGCTGGGGCCGGGTGGAGAGAGCGAGCTGAGACTCTGCTCCCAGATACCTGACAATGAGGACATGCTTGTCCTCTGGGCAGGGCTGTGTTGTGAAGGCTCCCTCTGCGCTTCCTGCGCCTCCCAACACACACCAACGCAAAGCGTCTGCACTCCTACTGTGTGCAGACACGGCTGTAGGCTTAGAGAGTCAGCACTGAACAGGGAGGTTCAGGACAGGGAGGTTCAGGTCCGTCCCTGGAGGAGCTGCTGACTTTGCAGCAGGGGAGACGCAGGTGAGACAATTTCTACTCTTGATCGGTGGAGACAAGGCAGGGAGGGAGCGCAGAGGAGCCCTCCACGGCAGGGGCCGCAGGGGCTGGCGGGAGCGGACGCAGGCAGGGCCTCGAGGGCCGAGCGACTCCTCCGCACACGGTCCCCCGTACCCTGCTTGGACGAAGACCGACTTTAAAATGTCTGGAGTACCATCTGAGAGCTGCGGAAGGTCAAAGAAAGCCTCAAATTGCTCCCCACTCACAACTGAAGCGACTCAGCAATCCTCCGTCAATTGCGAGACATTTGCCCCAGGGAGGCAGGGTGCCTGGACACACACACACACACACACACACACACACACACGTACTCAGAAGTAAACCTCATCTGCCACAAACGGGACTGAAGCACTACAGTAGATGCAAACTTGATTTTTGAAAATAAGGCCCTTTTGAAACGACTAAAACTCCAAAACAAGGACTCCTGTACCATAAAATCACGCATCCGCCTCGTCTTTCAGACCTATTTTGTAGCATTTCTGCAACGGTGTTGAACATGCAGTCAGTCAGCTGCAGTCTAGCAAGCCCACGAATGCGACGTGACATTCGCCCCTCGGCCATGGGCTGCGGGGTGGCAATCGCACTGCCTGAGGCCAGCATTTCCTACCACTCGTATCATCGTGTTTGATTTTCAGTGTTCTCCTTGTTCTATAGGCCGATGGGGGACAAGAGGGTGAAAGTTGGTTCCACAAAATCTGCGACACCCAGAGTGTGGCGGAAGCCCCACGGCCATGGAACTGTTGGCTGGCGAACAGCCACGCGCGGGCACAGCCGGGGATGGCGGCCACGGCCACCGTGCAGGGCCCCCAGGCCAAGGTCAGGGCAAGGTCACTGCACGTGAGGGCTGCTGTAAAGTGCGGAGGACCGCTTCGGCGGGGTCACCCCCCGGAGCCCCGTGTTACCCTTTCGACAGCAATCAAACAGCATGTGGGCGTTCAAAAGGATGTGGTGGGTCAACGGTAGGAAAATGAATGGAAGTCTGACTTGTACTTTCCATTGCGAAAGGCAAGAGGCTGGACCGTGTTCAGCAACTGCTCCTATCTGGGTAAAGCCTTGAACCATAGTTTATCTCAAGACGCACAAGGCGGCGTGTGATCACAGAACAAATCCCAGGTTGGGAAAACAAACACGCAAATGAATAGCAGCCAAAAGAGCGAGAAAGGATATTTTTGGAAAATGTGAATGGGGACTATGAGAAAGGCATTATTCATTCAACGGTAAATTTTCTTGGGTGTGACCACAACCCTGGAATGGTAGAATGCCCTTGTTTTCAGCAGACGTGCTGACATATTTAAGGGAAAAGGGTCATTCTGTCTGCAGTTTGTTTTCCAGTGGGTGGCCACAACGAAGTGTGCACTTGGACCTAAACGTATAAAACAAATGCAGACAATATAACAAACTGCCAGGAGTCAGTGAACCCCGGGAAAGGATATGCATGAATTCACTGAATGATTCCCCCCCTGTTTTCCCAATGGTTAAAAATTTTTCAAAGAAAACAGTTGGGTACAATATTCTAGCTAAGATACCCACACATGACCGGTATAAAGAGATGTCATGTGGTACTCAGCTATAAATTCCACTAACAACACCTGTAATTGCTGTTGTAATAATAAAGAACACATGTTTCCTGGCTGGTGCGGCTCAGTGGCTTGAGCATAGGCTGCAAACCAAAGGGTCGCTGGTTCAATCCCCAGTCAGGGCACATGCCTGGTTGTGGGCCAGGTCCCCAGTATGGGGTGAGCAAGAGGCAACCACACATGGATGCTTCTCTCCCTCTCTTTCTCCCTCCCTTCCCCTCTCTCTAAAAATGAATAAATAAAACCTTTAAAAAAACCATTTAAAATTTTTTAAAAAGTATCTTAAAAAAAAGAGAACACATGTAATTCATAAAAGCAGCCTCCCCATTTAGTAATTGTTTTCTTTTTTCCTGTTCTACTTCAAGTTTTTTTTTTTTTTTTTTTTGGTAGCCATTTCAACTTCCTAAATAGTGAATCTTTTTTGATTCCCATCTCAGACCTGAGCTCCAGTCGCACGGACCAACACAGAGCGGGTGCCGACACTGTGGGCTCAGGAGGGGAGGCTGGAGCCCAGGTGTGGGCTCTGCTCCGGGGAAGCGGCCCCGTGTCCATCCGGACGTTTGGGAGTGACACCCAGTGCCTTTAGGGTCCACAGAATGGAGAGGTCAGGGGGAGCTGAAGAGGTCTGTTAGGAGGTGAGTGGACACAAAGAGAGAGACTGCGTTATCTACCCAGAAGCTGGTGTCTGCTGGAGTAAATTTCATCCGTCTCTCAATCCACCTGGTAAGGAGCTTTAAGCACGTACGTTCTTCACATGGGAACCGACACAAAACCTTCCCATCTCAATATTACACATTGCCAGCATCCATCCTGGAACCTCACTAGAAACTCAGAACAACAGCCCGTCACCGTCCTCACAGCGTTCGACCCTCTGCCCGTTCAGACTGCCCCCGGCACTCACCTTGGGCACGCTGTCCATGATGCCCGCTCCTTTCGTGTCGCTGTGAAGCGTCCTCGGCGCTCCTCGGGCTAATATCTCCGGCTTCAGAGGCTGGTTGTGCAACGCCGCGGCATGCTTCGGGCTGGTTCTCAGAAACGGGCTTCTGCGGAGCTGGCCGCCAGCACGGGAGAGTGTCAGAGAGGTTCTCCCAGCCGGCAGACTTTCGGGAAGGCAGGTGAAGAGTCAGATGGAAGGGGTGGAGGGAGGGAGGCGGACCAGAAATCCCGCACACTTGGTCCTCGGTGCCTGAACGTCTCACCTCGTTTACCTCGTTTATAAGTAGAGATTGTCACACATCTGTTCTGTGAAACCGCAAAAAAAAAAAAAAAAAAAAAAAGCCAACCCACTCTTCTGCTTTATAAGTTGAAGTTCCTACTTCGAAAAGCTCCATGTATGAGCGCACAGTGCTCTCATCCCTCGAACTTGGAATAGCTCACAGCAAACAGACCAAGCTCTTTCCCCCCGATTAGAGGCCAGAAGCCCAACTTTGCAACAGCTGTCAGCATTTCTTCCTTCCTGCCCCCCAAAATTTCCTGTGACAGCCAGGAGAAAACAAGTCCAGGGGACCGCCTCGAAGGACCTTGTTGCACCGCGCTCTCCTCACTCAGAGCCGCCCAGCCCCCTGCTCTGACCCCCACGCCCACCTCCTGGACTTGGCTGTCCGCACGGAGCAGCTCACACTCTCCGAGTGCCGGCTGACTCTGCACCGGACGATGCTGAGCGCCTGTCATTGTAACTTCATGTTATCTCTTAAATCTCTCCCACCCACCACGCCACAGCACGAGCTCACACAATACTCAGCATTATTGCTGAGTCGTTTTACTGTCCCTAAATTCACACTCAACATCCAGAGAGGAGCTACAGGGGAACAGACTCCTTGCCAGGCCTGTTCGCCTTTTCAACTCCTTCGGACAAATTGGTGCCCATCCTTCCGAGCCTGGCTATGAGCTGTCTCCCCCGCCGCTCCCTTCCTGCAATGACAGCTCTTACTGGCTGGTCTGCTCTCTGTCCTGTGTGCAGTCCCCAAGGGTCTGAGCGCTGGGAAGGAGCTACCGATGGAAACAGCTGACTGACTTCTGGCTGAGACCATCCATATTTTAAACTGTTATTCCTTGTTGGAAGCGAACTTCCTGGACCGAGGAACTGACGGGTTGCCGATGGGAGCCCACAACGAGGCGGGGGCAACGACCCCACAGATTGCACGGAGACCGATTTCACAACCAAGTCGAGGCGGACGTGTGCGCAGAGGAGGGCGCAGAGGGGTGCAGGGGAAGTCCTTTCCGGAAGGCTTCCGAGGAAGGCAAGGTGTGAGAAGCTGGGGCGGATCAGTCCAGGGGCAGACGCATGCCTAGCTGAGACACCATGAACGTGCAAAAAATAACAATAAAAGAAGAAGAGGTGGAATTAGCGAGTTCCATTTAAGGAAAACTAGCAGACTCATCTGAAGGAGCAGTGAGTCCCAAAGGCTGGGGTTGCACAGGACAGCGGGACTCGCAGACGTTTTTTGACCCTTATTAGTCTTTACGGATGAGACGAGGCGTTGACATGACACCCCGCCATGCCTATCGCTCTGACATTTGTAGGGCGAAGGGCGCCACGGAGCTGTGGAAGGCTTGCGTTAAATGTTTGGTGCGCCTCTTCTGGCTCTGCTGGGCGGCACGGGTCACCCAGCACCAGAGGGGCAGATGCAGCTGAGCCCTGGAGCCGAGCCTGCGGTTCATGGTTCCGGGGCAGACGCCACGGAACCTAGATCCGATGCCTCCCTACGCAGACCCACGGGAGAAAATTCTAAAACAGCAGAGCAGCTCAGCCCAAACGTCCCTTCTCTACGACTCACTCTTGTCTAAAACGAAAGTCACATATCCCTAATACCTGTGGAGGCATTGATGGAGGAGGGAAGGGCGGGGGGGGGAGAGAGAGAGAGAGAGAGAGAGAGGGAGGGAGAGAGTTATTAATTTGGCCCAAAACCCAAACTAGTTTCTTCAATAAATAGACTGCAAAAGGTGGGGGTGGGGCATGACAGAGGTGGAATCCGAAGATTAAGTAACTTAAAAGACACAGCAAAACACAATGTATGGGCCTTCTTTGGAGTCCAGCTCAAATCATTTACAAGGAAATTCGAACACTGACTAGGTTTGTGACAGTATTAAGAAACTGATGTTACTATTTTAAGGTGTAATGATGCTATGAAATGTTTTTTTTTTTTTTTTAAAGTCCTTATCTCTGAGATACATACTGAAATATTTACCGATAAAGTATTTCTGGGCCCTGGCTGGTATAGCTCAGTGGATTGAGCATGGGCCTGCGAACTGAAAGGTTGCTGGTTCAATTCCCAGTCAGGGCACATGTCTGTCTCTCCCTCTCTTTCTCCTTTCCTTCTCCTGTGTCTAAAAATAAATAAATAAAATCTTAAAAAAAAAATAAATAAAGTATTTCTGAAATTCGCTTCGAAACAATTCAAGAAAGGGGACGTGAACAGAGGTGTGGGTACAGCACGACTGGCAACGCACTGAACCTGGGGGAGTGTGCTGCTTCGTACGGTTGACATTGTTACAAGTGTGACAGCTGGCAATTCACACACCACGGAATTTACCCGTTAAGTAACTTTTTTAGCCTATTCAGACTTGTGCAATTTCAGAACATCACTGCCCCCCACGAAACCCTGTCCGTACCCCGTAGCGGTCATTCCTCAGCCCCCTCTCCACAAGCCCCTGCCAACCATTGTTCCCATTTCATTTTTCACTTTCGTATGTATTTGGAAAGGAGTGGAGAGATAGATGTGCTCCAGGGTCACGCAGTCAAGTGGCGGAGGGAAAGTCTGACCCTGTCTCCCAGAAAAGGAACCAGACAGACTTCAACCAGTTCAAGTCTGCCCGGGCCCCCGCACCTGGGCACAGGCCTGACGGTGACATTGCCAAACCCGAGGGCTGCCCCCAGTTCAAAGTGTAGATTAGAAGGCCTTACTTTGCATGCCTTTCCTTAGGAAACATCCCTCGACCAACCAAGAAAACTAAGACACGAGAGTAACAGGACTTGGTCCTGAAAGAGATTAACCCCTGCGGAGAAACCGGTGTAGTGTTTTGTGAATGAGCGCGACTTCTCAGTCTGCTACCTGGTCCCGCCACGCTTTTTCTGAATGAAAGGCCGTAGACGTTTTGCTGGGGCCCGTTTGTGTTTACTTCTCAAGGCAAATGAGTCTCTCATGTGCACAAACATTGCAAAAGTTAATTATTCTAGGGAACAGACTGGCTTGCGTAATATCCTGCTGACCCGAGGTGGAAACAGCTTGAGTTCAAGAGAACCAAGAACATCACGGACACCAATGCAGTAATTAGTTCCCCTCTTGATCAACGTGCTATGGAGAATGAGACGTTGGATTAGTTTTCTTCCCTGAACCCACTGAGTCCTACCGCTTCCGTGACTCCTCATCAATGTGCAGGAAGAGGGTCTGTTTGCAGAACTGGCTTTCGTACCCTTCCCCACCGTTTGTGCCAGGACTTCAGCTCTCTCTCACGCCCCCGGAGAAGTAGTGTTCGAACACCTGAGGATTCAAGCACAGCTGAACACGCGTGAGAACGTCCACAGCGCTGGGATTGGCAGGAGACTCCGGACCCCGCCGCTGTGAGATCACGGATCATCTGGCAGACTGTAACATCAGGAAGATAACTTAAACACAGTTATCTTGGGAAAAGTAGCCTCTTGTAAGCGGCCAACACATTCATCTGCATCCCCTGACGCAAGGATGAAACAGGGAGGGCTAGGGTCCTACAGCTACCGCAACTGGTCATAACTCAGTTTAATGGCCTGAATTTCCATCCCAAGGTTGAGAGGGAAAAGGAATCAGCAAGGACAAGAGCGAAGGCATTGCTGTGGGTGGCAGGGGTCACGGAGCTGGAGGAAGAGGCTGCCTGTCGCTGGGAAAACAAGGAGCAGCAGGGCTGGAAGTGCTGCCCCAGGCAAGGTGCCCAGAGGTGAAGGGCACATTCACCACAAGGTGACGGAAAGGGGCTGCGGAGGCGAAACCCTGCTGAGGGGGCAGAGGGTAAAAACGCCGGAGGAAGGGCAAGAGCGTAGAGTACGAAAGCTATAGAAATGCTGAGTGTTTCCTAGAAGCTCTCTTTGGGTGGTTCCCACCTCCGTGGTCACTCTTGGTCACCTTTGGCGTCTCTCGATCCTCAGACCCGTTTTTTTGGTTGCCCTGCTGTTGTTCTTCAAACATACTTGTAATTGCACACCCGGAAATTCCAGGGTCTTTCCTCGTCTAATGCGCTTCGGGCCTCTCCTGATTGTCACGGTGGCCACTCCCGACAGCCATCGGGTGTGGGCTCACGCTCCTCGGAGCCCCATCAGGGAGGACCGAGGCCTGGGTCCAGATGTGCTCTCCACGGAGAGTCTGGGCTGCTTGTCGGGTGTTCGGGGCCCCGGCGCCTGGAGCGGCCTGCGGTTCTCAGCTCCTTTCTCCTGCTGCTGCGTAGGTTAACGTGAGCTGCCCCTCTTGCCAGAGCGACAGAAGCTTGTGGGTGGGACTCTCTGAGAAGACCCCTGCCGGCCCGCAGAGCTGGGCGCACGCCCTTTCTCCGAGGCCCGGTTCGGGCCAACCTCTCCCTTTGGCCAAGCAGGGCACCTCTTGGGGTCTGGGCCTAGCGCAAAGTTCCCACGCTGGGAAGACTCGGAGCCCGGGAAGGAGGCTAGGAGGGCTCACAAGTGTGCTTGGTGTAACTTATAACCTAAAAATACACTCTATCCAGGTCCGCAGCGGGCAGGCTCTCGGAGCACCGGCCCGCCCTGTTTTCAGAAACGAGCCTCCCTCTCCCCAACCTGTTTATGTCACGTGTTTGTAAACACAGGTGCCTCAGCGATTTCACTGATCCCAGCGAACGCGGGGGGGGGGGGATGATTGTGATGAAGCTTTCATCACAGAACAGGAAGTTGTCGCCCCACGGAAGGGAGGCCCGGCTTCCTACTTCCCATGCCTGTCCCTGCCCAAGGGACAGCAGAGCTCAGAGCACAGGGCAGCTTTCCCTAGGCGACCTGAAGAAATGGAATTTTCCCACGCTTTTAAATTTGGAGCGCGCGGGAGAGCAGCGGCACACCGCTGAGGGGGATCAGAGCGCTGTGCAGAACCTGACTTCCGGAACGAAGCCTCGGAGAATGCGCCGAGCAGTCACCATTGACAACCGCTGCCGGAGAGCTCACGGTCAAACGGGAACAGTCACCGCAAGCTCCAAAACCACCAACCAGCTTTAATGGTTGTTACGTATGAAACATTTATTTTAGAAATCGCATAGCTTTAAAAAAGAACACAGCAGTTCTGAGCTCTTATCCCGGCTGGGTGTCATTCACCAGCCGAGCGTCAGGGTTTGACGCGGTACAATGAATTATGTGCGTGTAATACTTCTGGCATTTGTACCAGTTTTTGAACATTAATGTAATTTAGAAGACGTTAAAAAAGTTCTTTCTGAAGACACACAAAAGTATTTCAATCTTATAAACAGAAGTCCTGAAACTGTACATCCGTTGCCGAGAGAGACCATTCCAAACCCGGACAAAGCAGGCATTAGTTTTGTAACTCAGGAGCAGCTGGAGGGCCGAGGGGACTCCCGGGAGCACCGAGCAGCCGCCCCGGTGCGTGTGCCCGGGCAGCGCAGCGCGGACACGCCAAACCTCCCCTTCAGCCCCAGGGGCGGGGAGCCGAAGAAAAGTCAGAGTAAGTGGGGAGCTGTGTGTGGTCACGTTTTTGGTAGGGCAGGTTCCCCTTGTCCCCAGTCAATTGTTTTCTTTTAATCTTTTATTTTTTAATCCTCATCTGAGGACATGTCTACTGATTTCAGAGAGAGGGGAAGGGGTGGAGGCGGGGTGGGGAGGAACATCCGTGTGAGAGAAACACTGATGGGCTGCCTCTTGCACACCCTCTGACCAGGGACCGAACTGCAACCTGGGCACGCGCCCCCTCTGGGACTCGAACCCACGGCCCTTCAGTTTACAGGACTACATTCCAACCGAGCCACACTGGCCAGGGTGGTTTCTTTTAATCTTACAAAAGCAGCACCCGTAGAAGGCCTAGTTCAAATACCAGGGAATCAGGACACAAAATAAAATTTACACATTATACAGTGAAAGACATAAATCTCTGTCAATCTGAACGAAAAACGCTGTGATTTAACATGCTAAGAATGCTTAAAATTGTTTCGTAGACTAAAGAATTAAAATCATCCTTAAGGACGACTCAAGAATTTTTATGTAATAAACTTCAGAAAACTAAAATCCTGTAACATAAAGCAATTACTGAAATCTACTTATTATTTTTTAACCCAATATTCCCAGATTATATTTCTAGGTACTCCTACCCAGCTCATGAGTCATCTGTATTTGGGGATAACCATAAATCAAAGTGATCTTTGTGAGGGGTGTAGGGTTCTCTGACCCAGCTAGAGCTGAACCCAGAGAAGCACTGTCACCTTCTAAAAAGTTTCAAGAAAAAGGAAACTCATGTAAATTGGTTAATTGCAAAAATCTTCTGAGAACACGAGTTGCGGTGTGTGTCCACGATGAATAGTTAAGGTTCATGCTGAAAAATAAGATTTAAAATGACATAAGAACAAAGTCAATCAGTATTAATCATTCACGAAGATAAGCAACACCCGAGGGCAGTGGCGGGCTCCCCCAATTCTGTTGAGATGGGCTAGATTTTTCACACCTGTTTCCCATCGAATGGTGCTAACCTTATCAGAAACACGTTTACTGAGGACAGCGAGCGGATAGTGTGGGAGGTGTGATGAAAGGTGCCTCCTGTAAACTTCCAGAAACACGGCCATCAATTTCATCGAAGTGAAAAATGTGCTCACAGTAAAGTCGCAGAGCTGAGCTTTATTATCAGGATGTCATTTCAGAGCAGAACTGGTTCTCTGATGTGGTTTGAATGGGTCACAAAGCTCTTGATTCTCAGGCAGTATGTCTGCTTCTCTGCCAAAATGCACTCTGAAAGGAGACACAGAGGGAGCGTGGCACAAGCACGGACGGACGGACAACGGGACGGACGAGAAGTGCTCGGGAAGCCGCCTGAGACCTGGAAAGCACTTTAATGCTCACTCTGCCCTTCTCCGAGTGACCTACAGACGCAGCGGAAGGGCAAGTCCTCTACTGACACAGCCGATGGCAATCGCACGGTGACCCCCCGTGAACGCAGACCCGCACAGCTCTGCGGTTCCCACTTTCTCCACCATGATTCTGCATCACGGAAGAGGGTCCTTTCGTGCAAATCCCAGCAGGCTGTGGAGGGGAGCCCGACGGCCGCAGCTGGCACAACGACTTGCTACTGAGGCTGGTGCCAGGACCCGGGGGTGGGGGGGGCGGGGGGGGGGGGGCGCAGAGTCCTGGAGGGAGGCGCCGCGGACGCGCGGGCCCTAGTCCGTGGTGGACCTCCGGTACCAGAACCGGGCTCGGAAGTCGTCGCTGCAGGTCATGAAGCCGGGGTTGGTGGGCGAGTGCACGATGCAGCGCACGATGTTGTTGTGGCCCAGGGACAGCAGGTTGCGGCGCTCGGCCGTGCGCGAGTCCCAGCAGCACAGGCTGATGGTCCTCTCGTCCGGGAGCAGCACGTAGTCCTCCGTGTGGTTGAAGACGGCCTGCGTCCGGTGCACCTGCCGCCCGCTCAAGCCCGCGCCTGCGCACAGACCGAGAGGTTAAATAGGGGCCGCGGAGCGGAGGGGCTTTCCAAGTCCACACCCGGACCCGCGCTCGGACTGCTCTGCCGGGTCTTGGGCCCCACCGACTAACCCACCGACGCGGGAACAGCGTTTCAGAGGTGCTGGAGCAGCACGCATTCATTGTGCGATGCGAGGAATGCCAGAACCGTATGCAGAACGGAAGCACCCCCGGGCCGCCCTGTAAGGCAGCTGTGTTAACCTGGACGCACTATGAGGCATGACAACCTTTTTAAAGCAATACCAAACTGGTGCTTCGTCATGTATGTCTCTCCTATTGTACTTTAAACCAGCGGTCCAGAACCTTTGGCACCAGGGACCAGTTTCGTGGAAGACAATGTTTCCACGGACAGAATGGGGCTGGGGGATGTTTTACAGATGATTCACCCGCTGCTGGGTGGCCCGGTTCCTAACAGGCCTGGACAGGCACCGGCCCACGGCCCCGATGGTTGTGGACCCCTGGTTTAAATCACTTCCTGCTGGGTACATTCTCCACCATTTTTACTGGCTGCAAATACCCCATTGTTTAGAAACATCCTTACCTATTAGATCCTTTCCTGCTAGGCATTTCGTTTGTATCCAATCGTAAGCAATGGTGTGATAAACATTCTTTGTACAGAACACATTATTTCCAGAGAATTAAACTGCTAGGAATAGAATTCCTGGGGATGCATGAACATCTACTCTCCAAAAGAAAGCTCTACGCTTTTGTATAAGCATAAAATGATCTTGTTCGCTGTACAAAATGTAAACGAAAGCTGCCTGACAATTTTACGTGCGCAGCCAGTACTTCGATGACCGAGTTTCCAGCTGTCTCTGAGCTGCGCACCCATCTGAGAATCACGTAACTCAGAGCATACGTCACGTGCTGGTTTTACTCAACGGTGTGCAGTGGGGACCTATAAAGAGGCAACACCACTTAACGGGTGAAAACACAAGCTTTGGCGTCTGACCTGGACTCACCCCGTATCAGTGACGCGACCTTGAACGCATTCCTCTACTCTCCTAGGTTTCGGTTCTCCCCTCTGCCTCACGGGGCCCATCACCGCGCCCAGCCCCGGGGCCGCGGTGGGGACTGGAGGAGGGGGAGCGTGCTCAGCCACCGTTACTAAGCAATCCCCTCCGCGCGTCTGGAGCCCTCTGCGTTGCCTCTTACTTTCCACTGCTGCACGGACATCTTTACGTGCGCGCGTGTGTGTGCGCACGCGTGTGCGTGCTTGCCCGAGCACTTTTAGGTTGAATTTCTAAGAGTGGGTATAGCAGGCCAAAAGAAAAAAAGTAGGACAGAAGTAGGTTTGCAGTTGTATGTGAAACAAGGTTTACCCCTGTAGTATTTTCCACGTGGACTGCAAACCTGCTTCTGCCCCGCCCCGTGTAGGTATTTGAAATGTTCACATATGGCCCCAACTGCCTTTCCTGAGTATCTGGATGACACTCTTGACGTGACTTCCTGAACTGTTCAGCGACACCACACAACGCCGACCTTCTGAACCCCCGAGACGGGAACACGACGCAGGGCGCACGCTTCCGTCCACCTCCTCGCGCTCGCTGACCGATGTCCGGCCCGTGTCCGCCGTACACGCCATGCGCGCCTTCCCCTCAGCCCAGCATCTTTCGTCCAGGGAGGTTTCCCCATTTTCACTTCGGCCACTTCTAGGTCTCCTTTGTGCAACACGCACAGCCTTTTCATAGCAACAATAATACTATTTTTCAAACTAGCTTCACACAGAAGTGTTTCAATAAAGCCACCAACGACGACGACGGAAACGACTCATCCCACGAGCGGCTGGTTGCGCCACCTTCGCCAGGAGCCCGGGTCTGGGTGAGCTGCGGCCCAGGAGGCTGTGCTGCGCCCTAGTGGCCCAGCTGCCACCCCGCTTCCACCTTTTCTCTAAGATGCTCACTCACCACCCAGGCAGAGCCCCGGTCAGCAGCGTTTTCTCGGGAGCTCCCGGGTCCCGGTCCAGGCACCTTCGGCACCTGGCAAACCTCTCGCGCCGGAGGAATCCAGCTGGGGTTTGCTGGAGGCGTTCTACCAAACAACAGCCTTTGCTTCCGCATGGAACAGAGGAACGAGAAACGCTGTTTTAACAACGTTCACTGTAAAAAACCAGACTTGAACAGACCGCTAGTGAAAGGAGCAATTTCAATCTTGCCATAAAGAGCTCACAGGCAAAACTCTTGCCAATCAGAGACCTCCACGAATTAATGAGAATCAGATGAACCTAATCGTTTTTCCGTCTGACGAAGGCCCGCTTTACATACAGGGCCAGAATACCTGTGGGCTCACCTCGGGCCTCCCTCCGCTCGCGGAGGGACGGGCCAAGACCGTCCCTTGCAGGCCGCCCCTCCCTGGTGCGCAGTCACCGAGGCTCTTCCCCGGACCGCGGAGAGAAGGGCCGGCCGCTGCCTGCAGACAGACCGGCTTTCCAACGTTCCCTGCATGGAAGCAGGCCTAGTTTAAGCTGTAACGCATCGAGAAGAGCAAAGGTAAGAGACTGTGGCTCTACCGCCCGCTCTGCCTCTTACTAACTCGGCCTCGGCTAAGCTGTTTCACCCTAGCTTAAGCCTCGGCTTCCCCTGTCTGATGGAAAATGCTACATAACGTTGAATAACATCAATTTCTCACATACCCGTGTATCTGACCAGCGTTCGTCCTGTTGATATTTCCCAAAGTTTAGCTACGGAGTCTTTTCCACTTGAAAGAATGTATTTAGAGTTTTTGGAGAAAATGGCAGAACAGACTTCGGCGCCGTCGTGGGCCTTCTCGAAAGTCGTGATGCAGCGGTTCGAGACGCCGTCCCACAGCTTGATGCAGCCGTCCTTGCTCCCAGTCACGTACATGTTGGCGCTGGGGTTGTAGTTAACGGAGCATATGGCGTCCGTGTGCTGGTCTTGAGGGTTGCAGGAGACGAAGCACTGAAACGTGTTGATGTCGTAGAGCCGAAGCGTGGGGTGCTGCGTCCCGACAAGGATGAAGTCTCCGGAAGGGTGGAAAGAGATGGAGCGCAGCATCTCCGCCTCCTGCGGGACAGAGACACGGCCGTCACACCGCCGGCTGCGCGACAGCCACCTCCAGGGGAGGTGTGGGGCCACCCGGTCGACGCAGAGAGCCCGGAAAACAACGATCGGGTGTGACACAGGCATGAGAAGGAGCAAAGCACTTTAAGGTGCCAGCTGTCACTTCCAGCAACCCCCAGAGCGTGAACGGCATGGTTTTTAGTTCCCTGAGCTGCACTCCAGCGAAGCTGGCTATGTGCTGTTTTAAACAGGGGTCTGCACCCGAGTGGGGCAGACCCTGGCCCCCTGCTGCACCAGCTGAACCAGCAGCAGTCCCGACTGGCCAGGGACGTGGGCGCGTGACAGCATGTGAACCACGTGCCCGTGGACCGACCCACGCGCCACCTGGGGCACACGTCCCTGTTGCCGCACTCCAGTTTCACAGCAGTGGCCCCCAACCTTTCTGGTACCAGGGACCGGTTTTCCCACAACGGGGTGAGGCAGGAGGAGGGGACAGAAGGCGGAGCTCAGGCAAGCTTCACTAGCTCCCCACCTCTCACCTCCTGTTGCAGGGGGGTGGGGGTACGGATCACAGCTCAGGTTAGCTTCCCTGGAGGCCTGGTCCCTAAGAGGCCACAGCTTCTAACAGGCCACTGACTGGTACTGGTCAGCGGCCTGGGGGCTGGGGACCCAATTTATAGGATGATTATGGAGACTACTTTTAAAAAGAGAATAGTCACAGAACAGTTCGTTTTAAGATAAAAAATGTAAAACTTCTTTCCACACATTCCTAACCTGAATGTACTTGAAGGCTCTTTTGGCAGATGGTTTGGAATAATCAAATAATTTCAGAGTGTAGTCCCTGGAACCAGAGGCAAGGATCTGTTCGGTGGGGTGGAAAGCGAGACACGTGACTTCGTCCACGTGGTCGTAGAGCGTCCGGATCACTGGGTGGTTTTCCATGTTCTGCTGCGCGGTCTCGTTCATCATGACCTGGACAGCCGAGAAAGGAGGCGCGCGTGTGAAATCGGCGTGACCCGGAGGACACGCGCCACAACCCTACTTAGGGAGAGCTGGTTCGCACCCCGGCCTCTCTGTCCCCCGAAGGGACAGAGGGCGCGGTAAGGATGGAACGGGGACTTTTACCTCTATCGGCATGGCACTTTTGGCCAGCATCCTTTCTGTGTCGAGTATTTTTATGGAGGCGTCAGCAGACCCAGTAGCTATGAGCTGCCCATCTCTACTGTAGGTGGCTACTCGGCACGGTCCTTTGTGGGATGTGACGTAGCAGGTTTCATACTCTGAAGCCTCCGGGGACATGGTCTGCACGTCTGCGTCAAACTCCAGGTCGATCCCGGTGCCTGGGGCGACGGTGTCTGAACGACCAATTGCATACTGAACTGCTGTATCATCATTCTCCATTCCTGAAAGGAATAAAAATCATGGGCATGAAAAACGTTATTTTAAAAGACCAAGACAAAGTTCGGGATCTAAACCGGGAAGGATGACACCTAATACTTGACCAAACCAGGCACAGTGACCACGCTGTAAGGCAACAGGGGTTGCGAAAGGTTAGGCTTCCATAAACAGTCACCTCAGCTGATTTTGCCTCCAAAATACAACTACAGAAAAACCCAAAAAAGCAGTTCTATAAATTGTCCACTTTTCCCCATTCCAGGTTTTAGTATTTTTAGTGCTGAGACCTGTTACTAGCAGCTCGGACACTCATTAAGCCAGGTATATCGTTAAATAAACTGAAGCTTATCACTCTGCGTTTAAGCCCTGGCCAGGTAGCTCAGCTGGCTGGAGTGATGTCTCTGTGCACCAAGGCTGCAGTTTGGTCAGGGGACACGCAGGAATCAGCCCATGAATGGATGGATGGGTGGAGCAACGAATCCATGTTTCCCTCCCTCTAAAATCAGTAAGTTTAAAAAAATGTGTTTTAAATGTAAAACAGCTCCACCCATCATATAAACAATGTTTATTAGCACAGGAAAAATTAGAAAGGCAGATAAACAAACAAGCATGACCTTACATCACCCAGAGATAATTACTATTAAAATGGTGGTATACATTCTTCTGGACCTCTCTCCATGCACAAAGTTGTTTCACTTCTTAAAACAAAAATAAAACATTACATGACAAATTCTCACAATTGGCACTACCGGGTCAAAGAGCACGAGCGTGCCTGGTAATTGTGTATTTCAATGCGTTTTCTGTGAGCCCGGCAAGCACCACGATACGCTGTCGAATAAGAAAAGGCCCCGGTCTTTACGAGTGGGCAGTTGTGTTGGGGGAGGTACGGGCTGCACGGGCAACAATCCAGAACAATTGAGGCAATTTCAGACCATTCTGTTATGAAAGAGGCGAGACTGCACGTTAGAGTAAGTGGGGAGGCACGGGGGTGACAGCAGGGTCACTTTAGAGGAGCTGATGCGGACTCCGGGCCGACAACCTGAGCTGAGACTCAGAGGGAGTCAACAATCCAACGTCGGAATGCGCCAACGTGTGCGGAAAGATCCTGAGGCTGGAAGCAGCTCGAAGCCTTTGACCCGGGTTGTGTTTGCTCTCCAGTACCTAACACTGCACCTGACACACACTAGGGACTCAAACTACATGGAACAGTCCGGAAAAACTGCGCTGCGTGGGAACATCTGGACCCCGGTCACGGGGTCAGTGAACCCGCACCCAGAGGCTACCTAGCTTGATGAGGTGCAGGAGCTGCTCGGAGGGCGCACACACGGACTGAGGCTTGATCTCGTTGATGAGCCCATTAGCAATGCTGATGTAGCCGTCGTAGAGCAGCTGGCTGATGATCAGCTTGTAGAGCTGCTGCCGGTCCTTCAAGCCCACCTTGGTTCTGTACATCTTGCAGAAGAGGAAGACAACTTCCCTGCCACCTGCAAAAGGAGAAAACAGGTGGGTGGTGAAAGGGAGAGGCACTAGTGAATCACAGAAGCCACAGAGAAATGGGGTCAGACGCACGAGGCTCAAACCCCAGCTCTCCTACCTTTTGCTCAGCAAACTCGTCTGAGACCGGTCAGGAGCTGTTAGTTACGCCAGTGAAGGCGGACAGGGTGGGGCACACAGAAGTCACTCAGATCGCGTCAGCTGATTTGATCAAACTGCTCACCTGGGTTTTTATTCTTTCCTGCTATCCCAGAATCTTCCCCTTCTTCTGTTCATAAAATATCAGCTGGTGTTTGCAACAGGTACGGCAGTGGCTATCGCTGGATGTCTAGATACTACTGTTTCCACCAGCCGAGCTGTACGTTTACTAATGTCAGTTCTGTTTAGGTTTACTTTAAAGCAACTGAGGTTATGTATTTAAGTGGTAAATCAAAATGTGAGGGAAAAAACCTATTATGCTATGAAAACTTAAATGCTTTGGAAAGAATAAATTGTTCAATAAAATATTGGCAAATAAATATGGCCAAAACAATGACAAAAATGACAAAAATGTAAAAATCTGAAGGAAAGCACTTTCATTTACTTACAGGTGTCCAAGTTCTCCCTCAGTCTCAGAAAGTGAAACAGAAAACGGTAGATGATAAATTTTTGGTTTATGGGAAAAAAAAGGACTCTAATGGAGAACATCAGACAATCTGACGATCAAGCCAGCGCCTGCAGGTACGTGTACGTTGTATGTGCGCACACCGGGATAGGTCCGGGAAGGCTGGAGCAGCCTGGAGACGGCAGTAAACGGAAGTCCCATGCACAGAGAGGCGGTTGTGGCGGAGAGGACACTGAGTGGAGAGCGCGGGTGAGATGAGGAGGAGAAAGGAGAGGGCTGAGCGAGCAGTTAACTCCAGCATCTCCCAGTACTGCTGTACTTTACAGGGTGGTTCTGGAAGAGGGGGTGTTAGAGGCAAGGGTTTGGAAAGCTGTTTTCTAATGACACAGCTCCCCCTGGAGAATTACTGAGGCTGCTGATCCTAAGAACAACTAACAATTACTGAGTGTTTATGTTTTATTTGAGTCCTCAACACCATCCTATAAAGAAGGTCCTGCAACCTTGCTCAAAGATGAGGAGGGGAAAGAACGTGCCCAAGGGCTCGCTCACCATCAGTGCCTGGACGAACCAGGACTAGAAAGCCGGCGGCCTGACTCTAGAGGCTGCTGCTCCCAACCACTCCCTGTCGAGCGCCTTAACACCACGCTAGCCAGGCGTTACTGGACACTCAGGACGGTAGAAGACACACACTGTGTAGGCTACTGATACGCATTACCTCATTCAGTCCTCGTTTAAGCCTATTTAGGAGACGGGTAATCGAGGCCCAGAGAGGTTAACTCACCCAGGATCAAACAGCTTGTAAATGGCAGAGCCTGGATCCTAACCCAGGCTATTTGACCCCAGAGCCCGAATCCTTATTGCGCTGTACTGATGGGTGTTAATAACAGCTAACGTTTATTAAGCACTTGCCAGACACCATGCTAATAAGCACTTTAGAAGAAAGCGTTAGCTCACTACATAAAATCAAAGTACACGTAGAAGCAAATGCATAGAAATCTATGCTAGTGTAGACAGCACTAGGACTCAACAGAGAGAACGAAACTGGATCAAAGACGTTAAGAAACCCACTGACAGTAAAATGAGGCTAACTCGTGCAAGATGAGAGTGGCCGCCAGGACCATCCCTATCAGAGCCCAAAACTTAACCGCCATTCCTTGCTGTCTCTTCACACATGCCAGAAGGATCGTGGGGGTGTGCAAACAAAGTACAAAAAGAAAAGAGAGGAGGAACCCCGTTTCTCGACTCCCACAAAACGCTGAGGTCGCCCGGCTACTAAGCGCCTAATCACCACCCCCAATTGCAGGTGAGGATGCCGAAGACAGAAGAACCTAATCCAGAACTGGTTATCTTCGGAGCTGGAAGAGGGACCCGAGCGAGAACACAGACAGCCCCTTCCCGGGCGCTCCGCTACCACCCCAGCACTAACGTGAACTAAGGATGCAGTGAGCGAGGGTGGGCTCAGGCCCAGCCCGGCAACTCAGGGCGCATGCCTCCCCGTTCACCATCATCCCTTCCCGCCCTACCCCAGTCCTTCCCGTGGTCCCCCAAAGTCTTCAGCCCGACCGCACCAGCCACTCTCCACTGATCCCGGGCCCGCAGTATCCGCTTATCCAGCTCTCTCAGTCTCCCGCTCTTCTAGAAAAATGGAGGCGAGAACCCTGACCGATCGATCACTCTGGGCGCACAGCCACTGCGCACGCGTAAAGGACGCCGCGCCGAGCGCTGCGCTATCGATCGAACCACTCTCACTCGCTCGTCTCGCCATATTGCTTACTGGCACCTTTGAAAGGTTCCTTCACTTCCTCCGACTTTATCTCCTACGAGACGACTCTGACGCCAAGGAGCTTCTATCTCACAGACAGATAGCACGTCCCTGAGAGCAGCGCTCGCGCTAGAACCTCCACGAGTCTGGCAAGCCGTTGCTCCCCCAGTTCCGGGTCCTTACGGCGCAAGGGCGCCTGCGTGCCGTGTCTGCTCTCCTTGGACGTGACTCAATCCGACGCATTGACTGTGAACCAATGAGAAGGCAGCACCTCTCTAGCCCAGGCCAATCAGCTTTCCGGTTAGAGAGAGTACCTCCTATTTAAATTGAGTCTTTGAATCCTAACGGCTCGGCTTTCCGAAGGACACGGCGGTCTTGGGTCCGAGGCTGGAGCTAGGAGGTGCCTAGGCCTTGGGGCAGATCCGTGAGGCGAGAGGGCGAGGGCGGCCGGCAGGACGGGTGGGAGGGAAGCGGGCGGTGGGGCCGCGGGGCTTGCGAGGGAAGAGTTGGATTGAGAAGGCCTTCGTCGGCCCCGCATCCCCCTCTGTCCTCTACCTGTGCCCCACCGTGTCCCCCCTTTTTTCTCTGTCTCCCCTCCCTGATCTGCCCCCTCCCCCTTCCTGTTCTCCGTCCCCCGCCCTAGCTTTCCAAGCACCCTCCTTCTCATCTGCTCCTGTGTACCGAGGCGCCCTGCCTCCTGCTGTTTATTAAACCCCTGGAGTGGATGGGCTCATGGGGTGGGGATGCTTTCTGATGAGATTCTCGTATTCAGTGAGCACCTGGGTGAGAAAACGTAGAGAAGGTGCTTGCTGTCCTGGAGCTTACGGTCTAGTGGGGGTGGGGAGGCAGACGACGAACTAGCAAGATAACTTCCAATGCTGATGAGCTTACGAAAGTAATAAAGCAGTGATGTGTGTGGTTTACCGGGGGGGTAGAACAGCCAGGGAAGGCCCTGGTCCTGGCTAGGTGGGTAAGTCAGTGGTTAACTCCTGGAAGAGGCCTTCCTGGGCTACTGCTTCTGGAACCTTAGACGGCCCGTGTTTTTAAACCCATAGACCCACCTAATGAATGAGAAGCACTTGGGCATAGGACCTAGGTGTCCAGGTTCATCCAGCTCTCCAGGTGATTCTGATGTTTCATTGAGAACTAGTGATGTAGCCCAGCGCATACTAGTCTTGTGGGCATGTTAAAATGCAGCTTCTGACTTGTTAGCTCTGACTGAGGCTGGGCCTGGAAGTCTCTCTAACCGTCCCTGTACTGCCCTTGACTTCTAATGTCTCCTCCTCAACTTTTCCTTGATTGAATTAAACTGCCTTCAGTACCATACTCGTTTCGTTTCCTCTCCACCCTTCGTTATTGGTGTAGATGTTAATTCGTAGGTTCCCTGAAAGAAGGAAAAGTGGAAACCCACAGTGCTATTAGATCTAACAGTTTTCCTGTTTAGAGTAGCAAGATGCCTGGTTTGAACCTCAGGTGTCTTATGAAGGTCATCTGGTCATGTGACTCCTGAACCGGCTGTAGACCAGAGTCACCTGAGAAGCAGCCTTCCTGGGCCTTCCTCCAGAATTTCCGGATCAGAATCTTATTCCATTCTGCTTACTATTAACATTCCTGGGAAGAAAAGTGTATTAAGTTGGAGCAAATGCCTGTAGTTTCTGAAGACTCATTTGGCCTGTGCGATCTCATTAGTCTGCTGCTTATGATTAGCAGGGAAAGGGGAGAAAGTGGTAGAGCTAGTGAAACATTAACATTTGCATAACAGAAGTGTTTGTTTCCCTCTCTTTTGTATACTGTTTACACCAACTCACTGTTAGATGTGAAGACTTTAGGCCCTTCAGCTGCTGCCTGATCTTCAAGGTGGGGGACTTGCATATTCATGAAATAACTGAAAGCTTGAGGGTGGGGAATGCTTTCTTATTGGAGTCTGGAATTCAGAGGGCATGCTGAGGAAGAAAACTACAGAAAGATCTCTGCTTTCTTGTTGATGTTCTGCCTACTTGGTAGGTTTGCCTGACTCACAGAATGGGCTTACTGAGTGTTACAGACTGTTTTTATGATGGTTTTGCTAATGGACTAATTTATTCCCCAAATGTTGGTGTACATACTATGGCCCAGGCATGTTCTGGGGGACACCTGGAACAAAATGGGACCATGCCCTTGTTCTCATGGAGCCTGCTTTTTTTTTTTTGAGATTCTGAGCTGGTAGCTGGATGTCTTGAGTCTCGGGAAGCAGACAGTGGAAAAGTTCGAGTGACGTGATGTGAGATGCTAAGCAAGGCCTGTGAAGACAGACAAAGCGGGGATGGTCGGAAACTGGAATGCCCGACCAGAGGCTGAGTGCCATGCAGAAGCAAGCCGCAGTGTGGGCAAGAGCTTCGTAGGGTGGAGGGACAGGAAGTACCAAGGGCCTGTGGCAGGGGGCTCTTGAGGAAAGAATGGAGCCCTCTGTGGCTGGTGTGCAGCAGACAAGAGGAGATGAGGTCAGAGGTCCTCAGGGTCCCCATGCTGCGACTTCAGAGGCCTGAGTCTAAGCTAAGTGAGGAAAGGAGTAGAAAGCAAGTGATTGAGCTTGTCTGCTGCCTGGCACCCCAGGAGGGTGGAGAAGAAGAATTGATGACCGCAGGGTCACTGAGGAGGTGGACTGCTGGCCGTGGGCTCCGGGGAGGGTGAGAGAGGTGACGGGCAGTAGAGGTGACCAGCGAGGACAGCCATTCCAGAGCTTTGCTGTTGAAAGGGGAGGGGAGTGACATGGTATGGCTTGAGGTCAGTTACGGTGTAAGGAGGACTCTTTTTTTAAAGGCAGGAGGGACGGCGGCAGGTGGAAACACTGGCGGAAGTGATCCGTTTGAGAGGAGGTGCTGGAGCAGAGGGAGGGGTCCGTTCAGGAGCGGAGGTGGGGGACCAGGGGTGGGGGACGGGATGCAGCGAGTGCCCCAGGGCAGAGGTTGGTTTTCGGGAGAAGAGGCCCACGCCTGATCATTGTCACGTGGGAGAACAGTGCTCCCTTGCAGCTCCTTCCGGACGGAGAAGATGCGGAAGGTTCTGTGTGCTGTTGGGACTGTGACCCCGAGCTAGCGGTGAGCAGTACTTCGAAGCAGGTGGGGCTGTATAAATTAAAAGCTCTCTTTTTTCTTTTCAGGCGTCATGGACAAATCTAAAGAAAACTGCATTTCAGGGGCGATTAAGGTAATTTGAATAATGTGTGATCAGTCTCAATCATGTTTGCAGAACCCAAATGGAGATCCTTCTTCTGTCTGGACTTCTCGTCACCTTCACTTTAGATTTGTAACTTTAGATCACTTTCCTCGGCATTCAGGAACACCTTGTCGATTCTCTCGCTGTGTCTTCTTTGTTCTACTTCCTCTTACACTTAGCTGTTCAAGTCTGTGTCATTCCATTGTAGGCAAGATAATGCTCACAATAGGTGCCTAATACTTGGCCTATGCTCGCTTGCCAGAAATTAATTTCTTTGCCACAGTTAGTTTTGGCCATGATTCGGGGAGTGGTAAGTTCAGAGGAATGTCAAGCACAAGTTAGGGAGTGTTTCCTGGGACCCCACTTTGAACCAGGTTCTGGGTCAGATGCAGGGACTGAGGGCACATGGTCTTTGACCTTGAGGAACTTCGAGCCGTGCCGGGGAGGTGCGTGAGCCAGTTCCACGCCTTGTTGTACATCAGTAGGACCTGAGTACCTCCGAGGAGGGGCACTCATTTCGCATTGGGTTGGGCTGGAGTCCAGGGAGGCTTCACCAGGAAGGACCCCCGGTTCGTGGTGTTTGACGAATATCTGTGAGGCACCGGGCTGGCTGACTGCGTCTCTCACGTGAAGACCCTGTGGCGGCAGCAATCTCCAGGAAATCAGCTTAAGTATACACATTGCTCGGGTTTTTGGACAGGGGTAGGACTTGTTTTTAAAGTCTTTATCGTCAAGTAAATGGACACTGACCCTTCCTGTACTGGCTGAAGGTATAAAATGACCAATTAGAAAAAGATCAACCTGAGTCACTGTATTTGATTCTCAGTTCTAGTGATAAACATCATTTAAAAAAAATTGTTCTACTTAAAATGTTTGTCGTTGCCTGAATGCCTACTCTGTGGGGATGCTGCCGACTTCAGCAGTGAGTGGGTCTACGCTTGGAAACCCTCTCCTGTACCAGTGAGCTGGTGGTGGACTCTGAGACCTCCCTCTGCAGCAACGCTTCCCTGTTTATTAGGACATTTCCTCCCGGTAAAGCTGGAGGAAGTGTTCCCGTCCTCATTTTAGTTTGATTAGCTCAGGGCCTTAGAATCAAATTAACTGTTTTTTAAGTTGGCGATATTCTACTTACAGGCGCATAGATAATATATTTTGGTAATAACTTTTATTTTTTTAAAGATTGAGAGAGGGAAAGGGAGAAAGAAAGAGAGGGAGAGAAACATCAATGTGCGGTTGCCTCTCGCACGCCCCCACCTGGGGACCTGGCCTGCAGCCCAGGCATGTGCCCTGACTGGGAATCAAACCAGCGACCCTTTGGTTCACAGGCTGGCACTCAATCCACTGAGCCACACCAGCCAGGGCTATTTTTGTAATAACTTTTTGAAGAACCTATTTTTTTTGCCAAAGTTGTTTTGATTCAGATCCATTTTGTAAGTAGTGCTTGGGAAATAATCAGTAGTAATGAGCTTTCTGTCGAAAATCTGGCAAATACAAAAAATTCAGACTATTTTCTTTGTCTTTTAGAAGTTCTTCACTTGAAGGTAATCACTATTGAACATTTTGATGTATTTTTTCCTTTTTTTCCCCCTAAACAGATATTGTCAAATTTTAGTGCTATTGGGATTTTGATACTGAGTTTCTGTATTGCAGCTCTTTGCTAAGCGCTAATTCCCGAGTCACTGAATTCTTAGAAAGTGTTTCTCCCTCTTTAAATGGAAGTTTAGCTAAGGCCCACTGGTTTCTGGGAGCACGGTTTTCAGGGTGGATGTGGGGAGGGGTCAGGAAGTATCATTCAGGCGGTCCCTCCAGCCGTGTACTGACCGTGTCCTCCGGAAGTGCCCGTTAACCTAGCTCTCCCCTGCCGTGTTGCCAGTGGCATTCCTCATTGTGTTAGCAAGAAAGCAGACTCTCCGAATGTGCAGCTCTGGTGTGCGGGGACCTGAAGCTCCTTTTCTCCCTCCTCGCCCAGACTGCAGTTCCGCCTGGTGATGGCCCGAAGCGCGTCCCGGTGCCTCAGCAGCTCCCTTCGCAGCACCCCGTGTCTGCAAGCAGTGGCCAGGCGCAGAGGGTCCTGTGTCCTTCAAACTCCTCCCAGCGAGTTCCTCCGCCAGCACAGAAGCTTGTCTCCAGCCACAGAGCGGCTCAGAATCTGAAGCAGAAGCAGTTGCAGGCAACCAGTGCCCCTCGCCCCGCCTCCAAGCCACCGCATAATCTGCAGAAGAGTGAGCAGCCCCAGCCAGCTGCCCCTGGTAAATCAGCTTTGGAGACTCGTTGGACAGTCGTGCTTCTTTCTCGTTGCTTAAAAAAAAAAAAAAGCGAGTGCATAGACTTGTGTTTTGCATTGCGTAGAGCCCCAGCTTTTATGTCATTTCGATATATGATACAAGATATGAGGTTGGGGACAGTTCGATGTCAGGTTGAAGTAACAGTGTCTGCTGTGGGCGGGCCTGTGCGAAGACCCGACTGCTAGCTTCATGGTCCCTTTGAGGAACCCAGCAGTCCCGGGGTTCCGTAGCCTGGAGGGAAATCGGGGGACGTGGACTGGCGGAGGCAGGCAGGGCCGAGGTCACGGTGGCGCTGTGTGTACTGTGTGAGCGGTGGGGCTTCCTGCCCCGTGCCCTGGGAAGCTGCTGGAAGGGTTGTGAGCAAAGGGTGGGCGTGCCTGCGGAGAGCCCACTCTGGGCGTGTGGGAGGAGCGCGGGTAGTGATGCGGGACGGGGGTGCTGGGCAGCGGTGAGGCCGGAACTGGGTGGGCAGGGCGGGTGTTCACAGTCACCACTTACCCTCTGTGGAGGGCCGGCCCATGCACGGTGGGCTCTGAGACGAGCGCTGTCTGCACCCACCTGTCTCTTTCAACCCCCGTCGCCACCCTGTGAAGGCGGTCAGAGTCACTAGCCCCGTTTCACAGAGGAGGAAGCTGGACGCAGAGCCTTGCCTTGCTCCGAGGTGGCCAGGGTGGAGAGGCGCGGGCGTCATCAGGCACGGGGGGCGGCGGTTCTGTGGGTGGCGCAGGTACCCGGGAGACCGTGAGCCGTGGAAGGCACAGCAGTGTGGCCCTGCATCCGCGTGTCCGAGCGGACTGCTCTGCTGTCGTCGGGCAGAGGCGCCAGACAGGAGGAACCGTCCTGTGTAGACTCTGGCCGGCGAAATGGCGACTGGAGCGCCCCCAGTGGGCTGTTGGTTGGCCACCCATTTTGCTGAATTGGTGGCTTCTGTTTCCTGAAGTCCCCCCACAAGGAATGTGGTGGGGGGACGGTGGCTGGCTGAGGTGCGGCTGCACTTTGTGGGTCCTGTTCGTAGGTGGCATGTGGACGGTGGGCCTGCCCGCCTGGCGGGGAAGAGGTGACGAGGTGGGAGCTTGTCGGGGACAGGAAGACGCGGTTCTGCTGCGGAAACTCTCCATCTGGAAACCGAGGCTTTGGGAGAATCTGCGTAGTCTCGAGTCTTCAAATTATTGGCAGGCCTGGCGTACAATCTGCCCATCTTTACTCTAGAATAATCTGCAGACGTCACAGGGTGGTAGTCGGCTAGGTTGCGGTGGTCTTTTTTCTATAAAATGAACTAAAAATGGCCCAGATCTATAATTCTGGACATATTAGTGATACTTTGGTGACCATTCTGTGACTCATTTCTATTCACAGGTTTTTAACTTATTCTGTATAGTTATTCTAAAAACAGGTTTTTAACTTATTCTGCATAGGAAATAATTCTGAAAAGGAACTGGCATCGAAGCAGAAAAATGAAGAATCAAAAAAGTAAGTTTCTTATTTCTGAAGTTCTGTGCTGTCATTCTATCAGAATGCATCATTTAATTACAAATTTAATTTTGGGAACTCTTTAAAAGGTAAAGAGCTCTTTATATTTTCATTTTAAAAATATAAATTTCTAACCTTTCTCTAACCTTTATAAAAAAGAGAAAAGGGATTTTAATGATGAATGTTTGCTTAGGGACTCGGATTCTTTTTTCTTTTTCTTTTTTTTTTTAAGCTTTAGACTAACGCCCGTGTGAGTCTGCTACAGAAGTGTGTAAAATAAAAGAAGTTTCTGTCCTCAGAAGGGTCCCCTCCATATGGTTTATATGTGCTTTTGTATATTTTCCTATTCATATACAGAAGTGCAAGTTTGTTTAAGGAATGAGGTCGTGCTGCAGAGCCATTAAACATGCCATGTGACTATACGGATGTTTCGGCAGTGTTCCTGGCATTGTTGTGCTTTTATGAGAAAGCTGGGCTGTGATGTGTTCCCCAGGCATTTTCTAAAAGCCTGCTGCCAGTCTCCGAAGTGTTAGACTTCAGAGCACGGTAGGAGGAGCTGGGAATGGGCCCGCACATTTATTACATTAGCTGCCTAGCAGAGACTTGCTGGGCCTCTAATGATCCTGCCCCCCAGCTGCCTGTGGGATCCATCTTGCTTGCTCTGCAGGAGGGGTTCTCACCCCCAACAGGTTGGCATCTCCAGGGTTGGAGAGGAGGCTGTGGTTTGTTTGCCAGCAGCCCACAGGTGGTTCTGAGGCCTTTGCCCCTCCCCATGGACTTACCTAGCCCATGGACTTACCTCGCTGTGGTCTTTGGTGGCAGTAGTCGGTCTCTGTGCCTTTGGACGCCCCCTTGAGTGTGTCGGCACTAGAAGTCCTGAGTGCTTGTCACTGATGGAGCCAATGGCCGGCCAGGTGGGGAACAGCATTTGATGTCTGTGGCAACTCGTTCATGGTGGCATTGGCTTGTTCTGGCAGAGGGTATGTTCTGAATACAATAAATACAAAATTATTTGTAGGGCGTGTCTACTCATGAATTGTTAGAAAAGATTTGTGTTCTCGATCTTTAAAATGCTCACATTTTTTTCCTAGAAGGCAGTGGGCTTTAGAAGACTTTGAAATTGGGCGCCCTCTGGGCAAAGGCAAGTTTGGGAATGTTTACCTGGCGAGAGAGAAGCAAAGCAAGTTCATCTTGGCTCTGAAAGTCCTATTCAAGGCTCAGCTGGAGAAGGCGGGAGTCGAGCATCAGCTGAGAAGGGAAGTGGAAATCCAGTCCCACCTCAGGTGAGATTCGGGCGACCTGCCGCGGTGCAGAGCTTAACGTTGTTAAGATAAACGACTGTAAATTTCTGTTTAGGAGGCCTGCTTCATAGTCCTGCAGAGAGATGGAATTTGTCATTTTTCATAGATTTTTCTAGACTTATCTTCTGTGGTCCTGAAAACTATTTTGAAGATTTATGTTAATGGAGTGATTCATACGAATAGTTTTTTTTCTTTCGGTGCATCGTAAGGGGAATGATACCTCTCAGTCCGAGCTGCGAGCAGAAGTCACAGGGAGCCTGTGGGTTGGCTTTGGCCAATGGGTCCTTTTTTTTCCTTTCAGTGTTTTTTTTCAAACAGTTGCTGAAAGTTGGCCTGTATGATGCTAGTTTCCCTGCTTGGCAGCCACGCGCTGGGGGGTGAGACGGGCTGATGGCGTGGACAGGCTGTGCTTTCGGCCGCGCGGAGTCCCCGGTAGCACACCCTGAGGGTTGTTCTAGAAGAAGACCGATTTTAAGTTCTGTCCCACGGCCTTCGGTATCCAGCTACTATGGGGATGCCGTGCCTCTTTCCTTTAATTTGAAGGGAATTAATATTTAGCTGAGTTCCTTTCCCCCTAAAAATAAACCTGGCCTATAGGAAGGAAACAGTAGTCTTAGATAAACCGAATACCTTGAGATGCATGTAAACTGATACGTGGATATGTGTATTTTTCTTAGAGTGGGTCTGTAGTTTCAGATTCTCAGGTTGGGGGGCCGGGGGTTGGGGTCCCGTGAGCAGAACCGATCTTCAGCACTGGGTCCGCGTGAAGCGTTGGCTGGGCATTGTGCGCACACTCCGTGGTTGTGGATCTGCTTTGAGGATGAGCCAGGTGTTAGAGCTGTCATCCTCTGCGGCAGGCACCCAAACATCCTCCGGCTGTACGGGTACTTCCACGACGCCACCCGAGTTTACCTGATTCTAGAGTACGCGCCCCTTGGAGCCGTCTACAGAGAGCTCCAGAAGCTGTCCAGGTTCGACGAGCGGAGGACCGCTACAGTGAGTGTTCGCCCGTCTCCAGGCCAGTCCCACCCCCGCCCCCACCCCCACCCCTCAGGGTGGGCGCCTGGCGCCGCAGGGAGGGGCCCTTCCTGCAGCGGCAGCTCCCTAGGACCGAGTGCTGGAAGGGGAAAGGCCAATCACGGTACCCATGCGGACACAGTCAGTACCAGGCAGAATGTTGCGGCTGGTTTGTTGTCAGAGCGGTTCTTCCGTGGAAGCGTATGTGAATAGTTGCCTTTAAAAAATTGAAGTATTGAAGAATAACTTTTTACAGAATGATCGTGAAGTTAAGTACAGGCCCGTTTTCTCCCATGGATAACGCACACTTAATTTCCCCTAGTAATAGCTGCCATTAGGACGGCACGTCCGTCACAACTGACGGACAAGCGCCGGTGGGTAACTGGCAAGGGGGGCTCGTGCTGTGCTCACATTTCCTCGGGTCTGGTTTTCCTTCTGATCAGACTGGGCTCAACGGGCTTTCGAGAGCAAGATCACAGACGTAACGTGCATTCCCGTCACATGTCGAGGGTACGCACTGACCTGTCGCGGTGGGCGGTGGCCTTGACCCCCTGGCCAGGGTCGTGGTTGTCGCCCTTCCCCCGGCAGTCCCCCAGGCAGTCTCCCTTCCCACCGGTGCTGCTTTGGGGAAGGTTACTGTGCGCAGCAGCCGCACGTAAGGAGTGGGGTCGTTACGTTGCACCTCTGGTGGGCAGAGCGGCTGCATACAGTATTTTGGGTCCTCTCCTTACCTGTTTACTCAGTCATTTATTAACACGGACTCGATATTGTATACTTTGAGCTACAGCCCAACACGGTTTTATTTTGGTGCTGGAGTTGTTCCAGTTCTGTCCACTGGGAGCGCTCTCACGTGGTCCCCGTGTTGTTTGACGCCCTCCTTCACAGTGGATGTGTGGCCGTGGGGGCTTTATATTTCAAGCTTCCTGGCACTGCAGGACGCTCCAGTCTCGTCTTGTGTATTTCTTGCCCCACCCTACAATCACCGTTCCTCCAGAGAGCCCTGGTGCCTTTTACTGGAAAACGTTTCCAGAAATCAAGATCCGGCTGCTAGATGTGCTCGGTGCTACTGAGTGTCTTCACTGCTCGGCGCTCAGCGGACAGAGAGAAAGCAGACGTGTGCATGCTGATCTGTGTGTTTGCATGTATCTAGCGGCAGTCCTCTGTTTATCCATCTGTATTAAGCAAAGCACGCGTCCATTACCTTGCTTTTCTGTAACCTCCCCCTCCAACGTTGGGAAACCTGGGTTCTACCACCTTCCATCCAGTTATTTGGTTACTCAGAGCTTGTGTGCCCGGACGGTGGTACCAGGTATTTGGTTATTCAGTGCTTGTGCGCCCAGACGGTGGTACCAGGTATTTGTTACTCAGAGCTTGTGCGCCCGGACGGTGGTACCAGGTATTTGTTACTCAGAGCTTGTGCGCCCAGACGGTGGTACCAGGTATTTGTTACTCAGTGCTGTGCGCCCGGATGGTGGTACCAGGTATTTGTTACTCAGTGCTGTGCGCCCGGACGGTGGTACCAGGTATTTGTTACTCAGTGCTGTGTGCCCGGACGGGGGTACCAGGTATTTGTTACTCAGTGCTGTGTGCCCGGACGGGGGTACCAGGTATTTGTTACTCAGTGCTGTGTGCCCGGACGGTGGTACCAGGTATTTGTTACTCAGTGCTGTGTGCCCGGACGGGGGTACCAGGTATTTGTTACTCAGTGCTGTGTGCCCGGACGGGGGTACCAGGTATTTGTTACTCAGTGCTGTGCGCCTGGATGGTGGTACCAGGTATTTGTTACTCAGTGCTGTGTGCCCGGACGGGGGTACCGGGTGGTTAACTGACCCCCAGGGGAAACAACTGGCACACACGCATGGGAGAGTCGTCTGTGTCTCTTCAGGGGTTGCTCCAGCCCATTTCGTTTCACTGATAAGTAGCGTTGCATTGCGTGGACGCATCACGTTCGACCCTTCACCTGTTTGGCACAACCTTGGTTGTGCCCCGTGTTTGGTGGCTGTGAAGAGGGCTAACGTTTGCCTGTGGGATTTTGTGCTGCGTAAGTCTTCAGATCTGTGGGCTAAACCCCTGGGGGTGCGGTGAACCGTGGGCTTGTGTAGTCCGCGTACGCTCCGCTCTGGACGGAACCGGTCGGGGGTCTTCTGAAGTGGCCGCGCCACCTTTGCGTTCGCACCGGCGAGCGAGAGTCCCTGTTGCTCCTCGTCCCCACCAGCAGTTGGTGTCACTTTTTGGATTTTCGCCATTCTAACAGGTGGGTAACGGCGCCTCACGGTTCAATTTGCAACTCTCTAATTAGACAGATGGTGTTGAGAATTACCTCATGGGCTTATTTGCCCCAGCATCTTTGGGGTGTAGGTTCAGATCTTTTGCTCATTTTTAAATTGTCTTTTGGGTCATCTTAATTGTTGAGCTTTAATAGTTCTTACGTTTTAGATACAAGTGCTTTACCACATGTGTGTTTGACAAATGCTTTCCCATCTGTGGCTTGTCTCTTATCTGGGGCTTTGGCAGGACAGACATTTTAAATCTTAAAGTTCAGGATATTGGGTTTCTGTTTTGAGGTGGTGTTTTTTCCCCTCATGGGTTGTGCTTCTGTTTTATTTGAATGAAATTACTTGTTTGAAGAAGTTGAGTCTTAATTTGGGCTGTTTTTTATTGAATTGGCAGACGGGGGGCCTATTGAACGGTGGTGACTTAGGTTTGTTCCGTTCCTTGGTAGAGCTCTCCGGGTACTATGTACACCGATTTTCTTATTGGTGTTGATTTAAGTGGCATTAAATTCAGGAGGCTTTCCTGTTACGCTCTGAAATCACAGCCCTGTTGGTGAGTGACGCTCTGGTCTTGTCTCCGCACTGAGGACATGCTGTTTTAATCTCGAGTGACTGCTCTTCAGATAATTAGAAATAGATCTGTTTTATTTGCTCTTACAATATTAGCTCACCAGATTAGTTTGTTATCCAATTGGCAGTTAATACTCCTACTACTCAGTCTTCTTCAGTCCAGATGGAGTTCACTGTGGTGTGAGCAGACAGGTACTGGAAAGAAAATCAGACGGTTCTTTCTGAGATGCCGCGGTCCTTGGGATGAACGTCTGTGCGCACACCCACCCCCCTCTGTTTTCCTTTTCCGATGAATTCAAATGGACCAGCTGCAGAGAAGTAGTGAGGAGCGAGCTTCGCGGGGCCACGCTGTGCCGTGGGCGGGGTGGGGGACGCGGCACCAGGGGGCTCTGGTTTGCTACGAGCTGCTTGTCTTGAATCGAGCAGGAGAGCGCGCTGCTTCCTGGCATTGCGATGTCACAGGAGAGTGTTCTGTCTTCTCCACTTTCGGTGTGTTGGGGTCTAAATGTGGTCTCTGGCTTTCTGCTGAAAAAATGAAAAACGTCCTTTCTGACAATCCTATTTGGTTTCTACCTTTGTTTAGGAAACCTTTTTTGGTGTGGCACAATGTTCAGTCCTGCCTAGCAATTGCTTTTGGAAAACAGCCTTCTCGAACTTTAGCCCGAGCTAAATATATTCTTTCACTGTACGGACAACAAAGTCCGGACTTGCCTGGCCTTTCTTCGGGCGAGATGGAAAAACACTCGCTGAGGGACTGACTCGCTTGTGACCTTGGAAGCTAGTGATCGGTTTGCCTGGGATTTGACACGTCCGCGCACCTGCCTGCGGTTTCTGTTTGCTGTTCGGGAATATTCCGCCCTCCGATATTCTTAGTGTAAATGTTTAGCTTCAAACAGATCCTTCGGTTGTCAGTTGAGCTTGGTTTTAAAAATGGGAATTGACTGTTCTTGAGAGATTTTTTCCTTAATTTTGTTTTTTAAAAATTGTTTATGTCTGGGTCCCCAATTTGTACTGATTATTCAGTAGTGTCTTAACTGCTGGGACGTTAATTGTCATGTGGGCGTGTAGTCACAGCCCATCAGTGCTTTCCTTGTCTTTCGATGTCGTGCCTGCTGTGTTAGCAAATAAGATAAGCTCGCACTGGGTAACTGGTGCTTCATGCTGAACACTAATTCGGGTCCATGGATTTTTTTTTTTTTTGAGTCATCAGTTTGGTTTTAGCTTTTGCTTTAAAACGTACAAAACATGTTAAATATCTATGCTGGGTTTTCTTTCAGAAGAGATGTCTAAAATGAACTTGTCACAGAATCTAAAACACAGATTTTTAATACTTTTTTTTTAATAGTACATCACAGAATTGGCAGATGCCCTGTCTTACTGCCACTCAAAGAGAGTTATTCATAGAGACATTAAGCCAGAGAATCTGCTCCTTGGATCAGCTGGAGAGCTTAAGATCGCAGATTTTGGGTGGTCCGTACATGCCCCGTCGTCCAGGTATGTAACCAACCGCAGAGGTGGGACTTGTCGGGTTTCGCGAAAGCCCTGGTGGCTGATGGCAGGCTAGACAGTGAGCTGCCCGAGCGCAGGGGCTGCGCCGAATCGGGGCGGGCACCTGACAGAATGCTCCGGAGTGAGTCAGGCCCCAGCGGGGAAGTGGTGTCTTCAAGGACGCTTTTATTCCGCCACCACCTGGGCTGTTTATTGCATCCTAGGCCTGGCGTTGCAGATGCTGCATGGGACAGGTCAGGTGTGGCTAGTGTGGGCGGAGGGAGGTGCAGGGCTGCCGAGGGGCGCGGCCCTGGCGTGGCGGTGGGTGGGGCGCGTTCCAGGGGCAGCGCCGGCGAAGGCCCAGCGCGGAGGGCACAGTTCTGCCGGAGCTCCGGCGGCCGGACTGGCCCTTTGGGTGGAACTTTGAGGGGGGTGGTGAAAGGTTCTCTTTGGTCTGCTGCTGCCAACAGAATAGCCCTTTCTCGTCCCTCCTAAATTTAAGTCCTGTGTGGACTTTGCAACCAAGAGCTAAGATATTCTCTACTGTTCTACGATTAATTTGGGTTTAAATAAGCTTTTGAAACCACATGTGAAGTAGAGCATTTAAAGGCATACATTTACTGATAGGAGTTTGTCCATGTTGGGGTAGGACTTAAAAAATTATAGCCAGATTACTTTAAAAAATAAAGCTAGTTTGTTGTTTTAATCTTAAAAATAAAGCTAGTTAAGAAAAAATTGTATGGCCTAAGTAGTTGCCACGGGGTGGGTGAGTTTTGTTTTTGTCACCAACCACTTGTGATTGTTTCTAGCAAGGGGTTGAATCGGCTTAAAAAAAAAAAAAATCTGGTTGTCTGTCGCTAGTGGGCGCTGTTGCACCCGCTCAGGCAATCAATGAATTGTAGGCTTTGTGGCAGCACAGGGTTAATTAAAACTGTCCCTTAACTGTCCGGTGGTGTCACTGTGATGGGAGAGATAACTGCCCTGTTCCGGAAAGGACATTTATGCCGGTGTTGATGGTCACTTCACCCCATCTCCCAGACGTTACTCACCGGAAGAGCTGCCGGGTCACTGGGCGCCGTCTCCGTCATCTCAGTGGTGACGAGAGGGACTGGATGTCTGCAGAGCTGGCTCCTTACCCCCGGTCGCCGTCTGGTTGAGTGAGCGCTTGCGCGCTCGCCGGGCTGCCAGCAGGACCCGGGGTAAGCCCGGGTGGCGAAGGGCTGGCAGAGAGCAGCACGAGCCCGCCCGGGCTCTGTTCCGGTGTGCCCGCCACCCCCGGCTTGTCCGCGGCCTCCGTCGGACAACTCGCGCAGAGGCGCCGAAGGCGGTCGGCAGCTGACCGCCCAGCGCACGTTCGGCGGTGGGCACGCTGCCCTCTGGGCTGTGTGCGCTCTTGTGGTGAGCCTTCAGAACTAAGTTGCAGGTACCACGATTCCTCGTCCTTGGAGCACTTCCGTGTGCGTTTCCTAGAAGTAAGGACATGTCCCGTCTAGTCCCAACCCCTGTCACTCTTAAGAAAATAACCTTGGTAATAGCCAACGCTTAGCCCATGTTCGGATGTTTCCAGTCGTCCACAAACTTGGGTAACTGTTCTTTTACATCAGAAGCCAGCCAAGGTCCATGCATTCTATTCCTGTCTCTTCCGTCTAAATTTAGACCAGTTGCCCCACAATTTAAGACATTTTTCTGACTGCGGTGTCGCTTAGCTTTGTCCTTTATCCTCTGTATTTGCTGAAAATAGGACGTTGGGGCTAAGGGCTGGAAGGATATTTTTGGCGAGAATACCTCACAGGCCACCCCCAAATTTTAGCATCTGTAGTACCAATGATCTTAGAAGGCAGCGTGTACCTGTAGCCCCAATCCTAGTGCTTTCTGCATTGGGACAGTTTCTTGTCCTAATGTTACCTGGCTCTGAGGCCTTTCAGCATATCTGCCTTGTAGAAACTACAGGGTGCTGAATTGTACTCACAGAGGACTTTGCCTGGCTGCTGTTACGTGGTAGTGATTGGACAGTTTGGGGCACAGCTTGGCCGCCGGCTGTGTGATCTTGCCCAGCCCCCCGCAGGCCGTTTGCTGCCGGGAAGTGGAGACTTCCACAGGACCTACGTCATAGCCCGGGATGCGGCCTGGGAGGAGCACTCAGCCGGGGTCAGCGGGTTGCTGGTGACTTCCAGCAGCCGCTGCGGTCACTTAGGCAAGCGCGCCAGCCTGGGCCTCCTTCGTTTCTAGGAGAACCACCCTGTGCGGCACCCTGGACTACCTGCCCCCCGAGATGATCGAAGGCCGGATGCACGACGAGAAGGTGGATCTCTGGAGCCTGGGAGTTCTGTGCTATGAATTTTTGGTCGGGAAGCCCCCTTTTGAGGCAAGCACGTACCAAGAGACCTACAAGAGGATATCTCGGGTAAGACGCAGCGCGGAGGGCCGTCACTGCTGTCGGAGCCCTTCTGTCCGGTCAGCCTGCCCTCCAGGCTGCGGTCTGAACGCTCACACTGTTCTCCCTAAACCGCGTTTTGTGACCACCTGTCACTTACCCTACTCCAGGTCGAATTCACATTCCCCGACTTCGTACCAGAGGGAGCCAGGGACCTCATTGCGAGACTGTTGATGCACAACCCCAGCCAAAGGCCGACCCTGAAGGAAGTACTTGAGCACCCCTGGATCACCGCAAACTCCTCCAAACCACTGAGCAGCCAAAAACCCAAAGAACCAGCTGGCAAGCAACCTTAAGACTCTTGCAGGGGGAGGACCCCGTGAGCCAGGGCTGCTGGGTAGCTGGTTATAAACACACCTCTTGACCCGCCTTTACTGCCGACGGCCTGCTTGCCACCTGCAGCACTCTGGAAAATGAATATATACACATTATTTTTACTGCGCAGGCAGCACGTCATGCCGCCCACCGGGGAAGTGCCACCGCAGTAAACGTGCCACTGAAGCGAAAGTCACCGTGAGAATTGTGCCGACTTCACTGGTCGCATCATCAGGAGGCGAGGTTCAAGGGCAGCTGCCCCGCAGCCTGTTTGGACTACGGCGTCCTTGCCACAGGTGACCTGGAGCCCATGGTGGCAGAGGGGCCCTGAGCCTGACCCCGTCAGTACAGCAGCTGTGCAATAACCTCCCAAGTCCCTGAGTGTGTGTGTAATTTATCGGGTGGCCACACCTGGGAAAGCCGTCAGAGTGAGCATGTGACTCTTTTAAATGTTAAAATAAAGAGATGTGCGTAGACTCTGTCCCTTCTGGAATGCTCTGTCACCCCTGCCACGCCTGCCGTCTGGTCCTCCTCAACCACTCGCCTTTGGTCTGAGACTGCCAACCGGGAGCACGTGCTCTGCCTCCGCCGTGGGACTCAGGACGCAGACGAGACGTGCGTCTCAGCCAGTTCTAAATGTTCAGGGCTTTTACAAAATGTTGATGGTTTACATGTTGTTCTAAATACATTAAGACATATGCAAAATGGTTACTCTCTGAAGCTCTCATGTTTTTTTTTTTTTAATTTAGAGTGAGGGGAAGGGAAGGAGAAAGAGGGAAATACATTGTGTGGTTGCTTCTCACGCGCCCCCTAGTGGGGACCTGGTCTGCAACCCAGGCATGTGCCCTGACTGGGAGTCGAATCAGTGACCCTTTGGTTTGCAGGCCAGCACTTAAACCACTGAGCCATAGCAGCCAGGGCTGAAGCTCTCATGTTTTACCTTGACAGTTGCAGTGTGGTCCCAGGAGTCCACACGGCAGCCCCTGAGCAGTGCCGGCCTCCACCTGGGCCTGGGTGGGGAGGCAGGACGGTCCACAGGGGTCGTGGGGCCAAAGTCCTAGAGCTGGCCGGGCCTGCAGACACCCCTCCATCATTCCCTCACACACCCTGCAGAGGCTGGGGACACAGCTTAGGAGGACGGCCACTGATCGTGGGGTAATGAGCTGGGAGAGGCCTCCGGACGAGGTGGCATCTGAGGCTTGGAGGACAAGGGAGGGTTTGCAGGTTGGAGGCTGGTGCGGTGAGAAGTTGCTACTGCTAACGGGGGACAGCGGGGAACCTGGCACAGAAGTGGGGAGCGGTGGCTGTGTGACCTTGTGGCAGCCTCCCTCCCCCCTCTCCGAACCAGGGTCTGGGTGTGACCTGTGTTCCTCGTGGCCTATAAAAGTGGAAGCCCCTTCAACAGAAGTGGTAGAAGCTTCCTTCTGGGCCCCCTTGGTTACCTGGCTCCCTGGAGGGCTTATTTCTATTACACTGGCGTTACAGCGTGTGTGTAAACTTGAAACAAATACACATCAGTCTGGAGTACACGGTGACTCTTCACCTGCCCCCCATCAGCCTGAGTGAGCTGACGCCATGAGACGCCATTTTTACTCTCATGGATAAAGTCACCTGTTTCTAGCTACCAACATCATCCGCTCAGCAACCAAAGATATGGTGGATTTGACAATGATGAAGGAAAAGGTGGAAATGTTGAACTGAGAACTAGTAGAGAAAGATGCTTCATGGCTGACATTCAATGCAAGAGACTATCAGAAATGTCCTAAGTATAAGGAAGTGGCCAACATCCACTTCCGTCAGCGTGGATGAAGTGGTCGTGGCAACTCCCAAACCACTGAGTGGGACGGCAATGTCCAGGGAGCCCCCCAGGGGTGCGGGGGCTTTCTTTGGTTCCCCAGTCTTGAAGCTGCCCCAGCTTTCAGCTTTCCGATTTTCCAACATAGTAATAGTTCATGTACATCCATGGCAGCTACGGATAATAGGACATGACTAACCTCACCAGTGATGGTAGCTAAACGTGTGTCACTGCCCCAAACGGATCCCACACGGTAAAGAAAACAGCTCATTGCAGGGCCACAACGTTAATAAACCAGTCACACACGGCACTGCTTCGGAGTCAACGGTCATGGCTTTTCAGGAGAGCAGTACAAGTTTCATAAACTTCACAAAGATGTTTATTTGTTTCACAGAATTTAAGTTGCTCATTTTGTCAGATAAAAAGACGGTAGGCTTTACATTTTTAAAATAGATCATCCATTTTATTCCTGGTTGCATAAAAACAGTGTAAATACGAGCAGTTTGCACATCTTGATGGTGAACTGACAACGATTCCTTGAGTTCCCCCCCCTCTCCAGCTCCGCGGTCCTGGCCACTGGCTGCAGGAGAGGGGCCAAGTGGAGACGAGGCATAGAAGAGACGCTATGGCTATTTGAAGGGGTGATTCGTTTTATTGCTTTTGCCCATCCAGCCCACTCACGTTACTCCAAACAGTCAGAGTCTTAAGATGTAAGCCCTGAAACCTGTAGGAGTCCCTGTCAGCTTTTCTGCATAGGCATTATAGGGATCTGTTTGGTAGGGGGACCGGTGTGTACGGAGGTCAGGGGCCCAAAGCCAATGGCTGAAAGGAAGACCAGCCGAAATGAAAATGCCCGGCTGGTCCGCAGGAGGAAGGACCTCGCACTGGCATCGGGCATCTCGCCCAGCTGTGTGGATGTCCTCGAACTTAGGTCCCAGAAAGGCAGTTCCAACTTTTAAGTCGGTAAAACCTTTTGGCAATGAGCTAATTGCCCTAAAAGGGGGAAAAATATGGATCCACTTTGGAGACGTTCCAAGTGGGGAATTGGTCCCATAGTGATTTTTCTGAAACGTAAGCAGTTGACACGGGTCACTAACAGCCAACTAGGGACTGTCCGCAGCTAGATCAGAAAGGCAGGACGTTAGCTTATGGTTTTAGTTTTGTTCGCCCCGAATGTAATGGAAACTTACACAAGAACACGGGAGCCAGGAAGCTGAACGCAAGGAGCTGCCCTGTGCAGGGTGGCGGGGCAGAACTGGTTCAACGGGGTTCCTGGAGCTGGAGCCGGCTCAGCATGGGAACGGCGGCCGCAGCAGCAGCAGGAGCAGCGTGAGATGGCGCAGGCCCCACAGGGAGGGAGCAGAGAAGCAAGCCCTTCCCTCCCTCCCGGCTGCTATTATCTCACAGCTGTCTTCCACTTATAGCAAGTGCTACGAACTTTCCTTTTCAGAGAGTGATTCAAAAACAATTTTTTTTAACTGCACATAATTTGAGCTCAATTGAAAAACGTAAGTAGCAACACAATGTAAACATCACGGCAGCTCTGGAATGCCTGGAGTTTGAGGTGCAGAGGGCCAGGCCAAGACTGTCTCAGCTCTGCGCATGCGTGCTGTCCCCGTTCCTGTAGGTCAAGGGCGTCGGGGGCGGAGGGATGCCATTACTATTGGGCACGTTTCCCCATTTTACCCAATCGGAGAAAGTGACCCTGAGCTACTTCCCTGAAATTTGAGAAAAAGGCCCTGAGGCTGGCCCCCACCACGTCCCCATTGGAAGGGGCTTGGGGACCGAGGAGACACACAGGACGTACTTGTCCTTTCCCTCAGACACGTGTAAGGAAGGTGGAGGTGCAGATGCTGATTCAGGGCCCGATTACGGGGCGTTCCGTCTTCACTGCTGCGTCGCGAGCTGTGCACTACCGCACGTAAACCGCAGGCAGCCTGACAGCAGTGCTGGGCGGAGGGGAACTGTCACATCGGCTTCGTGAACCCTTCGTCGCTCTTCAAGAACTTGAACTAAGCCGAGCCCCTGGGGCTTCTGCAGAACAGCCCTCGCCAACCATCTTCCCGGGGAACGGCGCGGAAGCCGACAGCAGCTTACGATGGCGGCCCATTTGGGATGTGTTGCTGACATTTTAGATCCTGTATACAAGCCCTATGATACATTTCGAAAATGTAACAAAGTTTATAAAGAAAAAAAAATGACTATTCTTCAAACACCCGAATGTTGCTGGCGAAAGTAAAACGCCCAAGAGAACATAGAAAGCAGCCCCGGCCCCCCATCCCCACCAGCAAAACAACTAGAACCCTACGATCACACAACCGATCCCAATGTGTAAAGTCACAGAGAGAGGGCGTCAGGCCCCCTGTCCAAGAGCTAGCTCCTCAAGGCTTTGCAGCCGGGGGCTTAAAAAGTCCCACTCTCCGCAAGTATCGGACGACCAGGGGCACGGAGACCAGGGTCACGCTGATCCGCGCCGGCGCGAAGAGCTTGTGGACGGCGTAGGCCACCACGAAGGTGCCCGCGCCCGTGGCCATCTTCGACTGCACCAGCGACTCCCCGAGCCCGAGCTTGAGCAGGACAGCAGACACGTCCACGCCACTGGAGGGGGGGGGAGGGGCAGAAACGGAACCAGAAACCACCGTTACAGCCGGGAGGGGACGGGGGCATCGGTCTGGCTCCGAGGGTTACCTCGTTTTAAAAAACGTGAAGACAGCAGCTCGACGAATCAACAGTACCAGGACAGGGAGTTCTTACCCACGAGGGGGGTTCCGGGACAGTGCGAAATGCACGCTTGTTGCCGCCAAGAGTCTTACCTTGAGACAAGCAGGTAGAACATGCCCAGGGAGACCAGCGAGATCCCAACGTGCAGGCACACACCGACCGCTCCATACTCTCGAAGGACCTTCTTCAGCTGCTGGGACTTGCTCTGCTGCTTCTCCTCGGCACTGCTCACGTGGCTGCCTGTTGGTGCCGTGGTTTCGCTGGGGTCCTGAGCAGGAGCCAAAGAAGGGGACACCCTCTAGGTCAGGAGCAAGGATGAGAGCGGCCATCACCAGCTCTCACACTCACAGAGTGTTCTAGTCTCTTTCCCACCCAAGGGGAGCTCAGCTCCCCTCTTTCTTACTTAGAGAGCCCAGGCTAGTGCCCCCATAGCCACTAAGGACAGCGAAAGGCTGGGTCCCAGGTATGGTGGGCAGAATCGTGGCCCCAAACATGTCCAGGTCCTGGTCTGCAGAACCTGTAACCGTCTCCCTCCATGGCCGAAGGATTTGCAGCTGTGAGCAGGTGAAGGCTCTTAAGTGGGACCCCTGCAATCACCGGGGTCCTTCTAAGTGAAGAGAGGGAGGCGGGAGGGTCAGAGGAGCAGATGTGAGGATGGCTGCGGAGTCAGAGGCTGGAAGGTGCTCCGCTGGCGGCGGCTCCGAAGCTGGGGGAGGAAAGGCCTGGAGCCGGAACCCAGGGACGCGGGAGCCTCTGGAAGCGGGACGGACAGGAAGTGGATCCATCCCCCCAGAGCCTCCAGGAGGAACCAGCCCAGCCAACACCTTGGCTTGAACCCCGGGACACTCAGTTTAGTTTCTGCTGTACAGAACAGAAAAGGAATACGTGTGTTGTTTTAAGCCACCAGGTTGGTGGTTACAGTAGCAGGAGGAATTAACACCTGAGGGCTCACATGCTTGGGGACAAAGTGACACTGAACCGAGCACTGTCTCTGAGCCAGGCAGCACGCACGGGCTTCTACCCATGCGCTGCCCGCTCTAATCCGCACAGTAGCCTGTAGGTCGATGCTGTTGCTCTTTCCACTTCACAGAGGAGCAACACGGGCTTCGACAGGCTGGAGCACTGGCCCCAAGTCACAAAATGAGAACTGGTGGTCTGAGTCCACGGCAGGAGCCCACCACAACCACGCCAGACGCCACAAAGCCAGCACCGTGGGCGCTGAATATAAGGGAGCAGAAGCAACAGTCTATTTACTTCCAGAACCAAGATTCACCCCTGGGGTCTGCGCAGATAAAAGAAGGGCCGATTCCAGACCACACACACACTGGCTGGGACTTGTACAGAAACAGTTCGTGGCACGTGGCGTCTGCGGGCATTTATTTGGGACGATGGGGTCTGCAGTGTGGGGCAGAAACAAAAAACCCTGCAGCACTGGATTAAACGACAATGACAAAGGCCCAAACTCCTTCCCAATAAGGCCCCTTTTTTATCAGAAGATTTCTTTGACTCTGAAGACAGACGGCAGAGCTCTTGGCAGGTCGGATCTGGGTCAGCTCTAGACACGGCCTTTGCAGAAGCCCAGAATGCTGTATTCCTTGTATTTTTAGAGCTGCACTTCAAAGGCAAGAGGGAGGAGTGGACAGCCCGGAATACCTGCGAAGCAGGGGCAGGACCCCCTGGGATGAAAATGAAATTCTCCAGGGCAGCAGTGCACACAGCAGAGCGCCCCCCAGCTCAACGAGGTGTGCCGGCCAGGACCGCGGGGGACCTCCCAGGCTGCCCCGTGCTGCTCCAGGCAGCTGACCTCTGGGGAAGGGCCCCAGGTGGTCCAGAAGCCGCTGGTCTGTTTGCCCAGAATCTTCCTTGATTTTAATCACACACAACAGCTACTCCTTTGCCCCTCCTCCCTGAAAGAGTCTGTGCAAAACTCAGATTTATAAGGTAAAAGTCTTTTCTTTACCTCCCATTTGAAAGAGCATCTCCTTTGTCCCAAAACCGTAGTTGGAACTTAAAAAAAAAAAACCAAAACCAAAAAAACCCCCCAAACCCCAAAACACCCAGAAGCAATGAAATGGCTCAATAAAAGAGGCCCGTGGGTGGTTTTCCTAAAGAATGAAATATGTTTCATTAAAGGCTATTCCCTCCGGTCCCCGGGAATTAAATGTGAAGGCCGCGGGGTGGGGGCAAGCAGTATTTCATCGCTGCCTCTAGCTTTGATTTCTGGGAGAGTCTTCGGACTTCAAACGAGCACTGTGAAAGGGGGCAGGCTGGTGAAACCCAGCCTGGGCTGGGTGATGGAGTCCCAGGGACCGAATTCCGACAGGCAGTAAAGCACAGTATTCCTTTTCATCCTCATCCGAGTGAAAGGGTCAGGCCCGATTCCCGGCCCACCGGACTGCCCGTGACTCAGCTATCCTGACTGACTCCATAGCCCACGGCTTAATCGGAGCTCTCTCCCACTCGAACGATATACACCTGGTGCCAGCCGTCGTGGCCAGCGGGCAGACTGACCGACCGACCGTCCTGCACCTGGGAACAGCCCGCCCTTTACCCAACCCACTGTCCTGGCTCACATCCTGGAGCCCTGGGGCACCCGCCCCGAAGAGCAAGAGACTAACCCATCCCCATCCCCTCTCGAACCTTGCGCTTGTCCTTTTAAAGACCCCATTCCTGCCTCCCCCCAGGGTGCGGTCGGTCCCAACTCAGCCCACCTGTAAGCGCAGCATCAAATAAAGGCACTTGGATCAGATCATCAGGTTCCTCCGCCTCTATCTCTTGCGCATTTCTAACACCGAGGACATGCTCGTTGATTTTAGACAGAGGGAGAGGGAGAGAAACATCGATGGGTTGCCTCTTGCACAACCCCCCATTGGGACTGAACCCACAACCTAGGCATGTGCCCTGACTGGGAATTGAACCTGTGATCTTTTGGTGCACAGGATGACGCCCCAACCAACCGAGCCACACTGGTCAGGACAAGCACAGCGCTTTTTGGAAAGGTCTGAAGAAAACCACCAGTGTCCCCAGGACGGGTCTCTTCTGTGGAGTCTGACGCTGGCTGGGCTCAGCAGATAAAGGCTTCATTTCCTACCAGTCCTTACAATCCTGTCATGGACCGCTCCCTCTTGGACAGACAGGACACTGAGGTTCAGAGGGAAGTCTAGCTCCTGGACTTGTCACCACTCGGCCACACGGCCTTTAAGCTGATCATCAGATTCCCCACTGCGTCCTGTGTCCTGTAAGAGTGGGCCATTCCTGAAGGAAGACACTTCCAGAACCTCCCGGCGCTGGAGGAGGGAAGGAAAGCCGCAGCTCCTTTGTGTCGGCCAGCACGTGCGCCTTCCTCTTCCCCAAAGCCCTTGCCTATCTCCGCGGCCCACCGGCCAGAACGGCTGCTCCTCCGATGAACAACTGCAGCCATCTGTTCGCCCTGATAGGACGAACCACCCGCAGTCCGCGGTTCCAAGTGCCCAACGACGTTCTGACTGAGGCTCGTGTTGGCCGGGAGCCCCTTCCACTCCCACCCCTGGACGCTCGGCCCCACCAGACTAACGACTCCCATCTGTCCACTCATCAGGACCGAGTGTGGCTCTCTACATGGAGGGCCCTTTCCTTTACAACCTCGAGTCTGGCAAAAGGCCTTTGGCCAAGCCAGAGACATTAAAGGCAGCCAGGCTTCCAGCTACTGAGTAACCAGCATCTGTTGCAAGGCAGTGGGAAGGAGGGAGTATTCAGACCCAAGCACGTTTACTGTTAGCAGCATCACGGTTACTTTTTAACTTTCTCGAGTTAGAATCTGACTTGGACAAGTTTCTTCCTTCCATCTGGCTGGGTGAAAGGAAAACTCCAAGCGTTGTGAGCCATGCCACCTCCTTTCTAACCCTGGAGGAGACGGAAGAAACTAAAATAAGGGAATTTGTGAAGGGGCGACTTGCAAGGAATGGAAGCCTTTCAGACATTCATGTCTTCGTGAAGCATCGCCTTGGATGTTAGGCACTGCCTGGGCTGCGTCACCATTACACACCCCCAGTGTCTGGACCCAGATAAAGTGCTTTCATATACGTGTGTGTGAGTGTGCATGCATGTGTATGTGTGAGAGGCCCCCTCCACCGTTTATAAAAGCACAAAAGTCTGCATTAGAAGGGACAGGAGGGTTTGGGGAATGAACCAAAATCTTGCCCACAAGTGGCTCACATCGTTAGGAGTGACATGTGCTTTCATTCACTTGATAAGTAATATTACGAAAACACACTATATTGTGTTTACTCTGCACCAGTTCTGAGTACTTTGAAAATATTCATTCATATAATCCTCACCACAGCCCTGCGAGAGAGGCACTACTGTCGTTACCACTTACTGGAAGAGGCTCCCGGAAGCTCCGAGAGGTCGAGTAACTTTCCAAGGATCACACAGGGCTCACTGGTGAAAGCTGGGATCCTGGCTCGCCGAGTCTGGCTCTCAGGTCTTTGTTCTTAACACCTGCGCTGTGTTCCTCACTCAGGGGGGTCTACCCTGTGCAAGGCAATGCTCTGAGTGTGGGAGGTACCACCCAACCAACCAAGCGGCGAAAACCTTGCCCTCAGGCAGCCTGGGGTCCAGCGGGAGGGGAGGGACAATAAACAGAAAGGGAAACTGTCAGGGCTGCTGAGGTGACAAGTGCCGTGGAGAAACACCAAGGAGGGAGGCAGACAGACAGAGTGTACCAGGTGCCAGGCACGTTACCTTGATTTCCACTGACATTCTATGACGTGTGAATTAATACCCCATTTTACAGATGAAGAAACTGAGACACGGAAGTGAGAGCATTTGATCAAGGCCAAAGAACTGGTGAGTGGAGACAGGAACCCAGGGAGTCTGAGACCACACTCATTGCCACGTTTTACGCATAACACATACCCACCCATGCACGCATGCACGCACGCCAGTGACAGGGCCTGGACCGGGGATGGGGTTGATGTGGCTGCTGGGACAGACAGGCAAGCCAGGAGAGCGCTCCAGGTAAGGAAGGAGGAGAAGACCCGCAGCCACGGGCCGGAGGGGCGCACTGCAGGCCGCACTGGTGGGCCCGGAAGTCTTCCGGGAGGCGGGGCTGAGCCTCCGGGAACCACCAGGAGGCCGCTGCGTGTGGGCGGAGGGTGCCAGACCCCTGACGGTCCCCAAACTGGGCTGCGGATTTAGAGACAAGATCCGCTGCCTGTCTGATGAGGGGCGCAGAAGGCAAGGAAGGAAGTCCCTCCCTCTGTGAGGCAGGCATGGTGAGGCCCGGGGTCCAATCCCCACCGAGCATCAGCTCAGGAAGGGCTAGCTGGCTGAGCATTGTGCACAGAACTGTGCCTTAAACTCCGGTCGGGGTGTGCTATTTTTAGCCTCCGGAGCTGGAGGCGAGGCCACACCACTGGTGAGTGCTGGGGCCTGATGGCAGAGGGACAGCCGGGTCCAAAGCGGGAGGCGCTGGTGGGGCGGGGGCGGGGGTCAGGTTCTGTGTGTCCCAAGCCAGCGTGTTAGTCCTGCCTCTCATCAGACTGGTTTTCTTCAAGGAGACACACTTGAAGGAAAAACAACCGTAATAGATTTTTTTAAAAAGTTAAGCCCGGATGAACATTCTGAATGGAAACCAGTTTTCACTGACTATAAGGAGAAGGCGACCGACAAGAAGGAACACTGCGTTGCCCGCGTGAGTCTCGCCTGAGGTCTGCCCTTCGGTTAGATAAGAAAGGGAGTGGCCGCCAGCGCCCACCGGGGCTCACTGGCCCACGGAGGAGGCCCCAACGGGACTTCAAAAGGGAACGGCCCTGGCGGCCAAGCGGGGACATTAGTGCCAAGTGCAGGCCCCACCTAAAATCTGCTACCCTACCGCCGACGCTGTGGCAGCCTGGGGCTCCTTCTGCTGAAGCCCGTGCCCTTGGGCAGATCACTACTTCCCAGAGCCTCAGTTTCTCCCGCTGTCCAATGGGAGGTTCGCTTCTTTGGCTTGTAGAGATTAGGGGCTGGGGACTTTGGCGGTGCTCAGTCTCGGGCAGCTGCGCGCGCAAAGTTCTCCTTCGGCAGAGGTGGGCCCGGGATCGGGGCACTGGAGGGACGGGGATGGGGGTGGGGTGGCTTACCTGGCGACCGCCGCCGTCCCCGCGGGCCGCGGACGACAGCAGCCGGGCGTCTGTCCGGGGTCGCAGCAGCGGCAGGAATAGGGTTGGCGGGGCGCAGGGGGCGGCGGCGCCCAGGAGCCAGGAGGCGCGAGGCTCGACCCGGGCGCCCACCCTGCTCGCGGGGCCCAGCAGCACCAGCAGGCGGGCCATCACGAGCAGCGAGGCGCTGCAGTTCCTTGGGCTGGAGCGGGAGCAGGCGCGAGCGCGAGTGGGCGGGGCCGGGCCGGGCCCGCCCTCCTCGGCCCCGCCCACAGGCCCGGCCTCGCCCACAGGCCCGGCCCCGCTGAAGCCCGGAACTCTCGCGGGGTGGGCGGGGCCGGAGCTGGAAAACCCCGCGGAATGGGCGGGGTTGGAGAGGCGCGCCTTTTCGGATCGAGCCTTGGAGTTAATTCCTGCAGCCTGGATCCGGGCGCAGTGTATTGGTTACCAGCGAGTCAGAGGTCATTCCAGCTTCAGGACTGCGGGGACTTGGTGGAACGTGGCACGATCCCACGAGGGATGCTCATCTTTGGGAACCACGGGCTGCCTCGGTGTTCAGTAACTGTGAATAGTCTTTAGTCTCCAATCCACAGGTCGGGAAACTGCAGGGAGCCTTCACCAAAGTCTCATCCACTTCTCACACCTGATCCTGGTTAGCATTTTTTTTTTTTTGAAACTAGAGGATCCAAAATGTTTCTAGATCTTTGCTATTTTAGGCAGAAGAGAATATAGGACAGGGAATTGGCGCTTGGACGATCTTTGGAAAGCCGGAGGAGTGGGTATTAGGCCGAGCCCCCCGGGAAAGGTTCCCTCGCCAGTCCGAGGGGCTGCCCCCTCGGCCACAGCTGGGAAGGTGGGCGCAGGAGTCTGTCAGCGGAACGAGTGACCTCTGCCGCAGGTGCCTGTCTGCAGTCACAGATTGGCAGCGGCACACCTGGACACCTGAATGCTGCTGCAGAAACCCCCCACATCTCTGCGGACTTGATCAGCAGCAGCAAACAGCCCAAACCGAGGGAAGATGCCCCCGCCCCATTTCCGCTTTCAAAATATCATGCAAGTGCATCCATTTGGCAGAAGTGAACTCGTATCCAGACACCTAGCTGTGAAGGGGTCTGGGGGATTTTAGCCTTTCTGCCGGACCGAGAGGTTGCCAATGTGCCTCATGTCCCTGGTATTGATAAAAATGAAGTCATGCTGCGTATGTGCATTATAACACGAGCTTTTCACTTGTACATTGCTAATGCCTCTCCCGTTGAAACCGTACTGTGGAGCATTATTTAAAAGCTGCAGAGCATTCTATGGTGTGGATACAGTGAATTATTCAATCCAATCTCCTGGCAGTGGATGCCATGGACTGGATGTTTGTGCCCCTTCCTAATTCATATGTCGAAGCCCTGACCCTCAATCTGATGGTATTTGGAAATGGGACCTTTGGGAGAGAAATAGGGTTAGATTCTGTCATAAGAGTCGGGCCCTCGTGATGGGATTAGTGCCCTTACAAAACGTGGAAGAGAGAGCTCCGTGTGACGACGTAGAGAGAGGGTGGTCAGCAAGCCAGGAAGAGGGGTCTCGTTAGAACCTCACCGTTCTGGGACCCTGACCCCAGAATTCCAGCCTCCAGAACTGCGAGAAAACACATTTCTGTTGCTTAAGCCACACCATCCGCGATAGTTTGTTATGGTAGCCAAGTGGACTGCTATAGATTACAGTGGACATGTAGGTGGTGTCCTCCCCACACCCTTGTTTGCTGTTTTAAATTGAACTTAATTGTCAAATCCACCAGCCTTTTCTCCAGTTCCCATCACCTGTGACATCCTGAAGCAACAGACCCTGTTAGCAACCCCCTCCTTGAAACTGTCTCGTCCATTCGTTTACTGGCTCACTCGACACATGCTTACTGGGTGCCAACTGCCTCTGTGTGGTTTGCTTGCATCACGCAGCGCCTGCTGACTTTCCTTGCTCTGCGAGGCAGGGACTTGGGAGGAAAACGGGTCTGAGTTGATTGCTGGAGCTCGTGACAATTAGCTGTGTGACCTCCCTGAACCCCAGCTTTCTTTTTTCTGTAACACGGGAGGAACGGCACGTGCCTGTGTGGCTTCCTGAGCAATGAAAAGCCATCCCGTGTGCGTGGGACAGGCGCGGGGTTGGTGCCACAGCAGTGGGCCCTCGTTTTCACACCTGACATCACCCCCAGGGGGCTGGCATTGCAAACCCTGCAATAAGTAGCAGCTGCGGATGCTGGGCCTGAATCTCCTCTAAAGGACACGATATAATGACGAGAGTAACCCACGGCGCCCTCCTGCTGACCGGGAGTGGGATAGCGGGTGGGTTTACGCGTGTCAGGCTCTGTTCCAGGAGCCTTACTCTGTCCAACCCGAAGCACCTCCCTAAAGCCAATAACGTCATGGTGTCCACCTTAAAGGTAAGGAAACGAACTCAGAAAGATTAGGTCACGTGGCCAAGGCCAGCGAGCAAACACTCCCCGGTCACCCAAGAGCCAACGTCACTTCAAAATGTCCCCCCCCGCCTGGTGACAGAAGGAGATGCGACCTGGGGTGGTGAGCGCAAAGCACAAAATGCGGATGACGCGTGTTACAGAACGGCGCACCTGACACCCGCGTAAGTTTACGAAGCGATGCCATCCCAATTAATTCAATAAAAGTAAAAAATAAAAAAATGTACTGTTAACCGATGTCCCCGCGTGTGGAAGCCTGAGAACTGGCCAGCGTGGACCCAGGCGAGTGAGGAGGTGGCTTCAGAGGCACGGGGAGCGAAGTCCCCACCAGTGCGTCCCTCGGCCCTGGGACGCCACCTTTCCAGAGGCAGACTCGACTTCCCCAGCCGGGGCTGCTGTCACCCTGCTGTTCCCATCCCCGGGGAGCTTCCCCGTGAACTCTGAACTCGGCCCCCCACGCATGGAGGGCCGGAGAGACCAGAGAAGACGCAGACGGCCCCAGGTTGGTTGGTGGCAGTGTGAACAAGCAAGGAGCTGACACCGGAGGCAGGTCTGGGCCGAGGAGGGACCCCCACACCGGCGGCCGAAATGCTGAAGTTCAGGCACAGGCCTCACCGTTCAGTCCCCGAGGCCTCAGTGTGCAACCGCAGTGGGTCCTCCCTGCACACGCCGGTGGGTGTGCCACTCAAAGGGAAATGGCCTACAGCGAGCCCTGCTGAGGCCAGTTTTACCGCAGGCCGAGCGACTAAACCAAGGCTTGCGTTCCCAGGGCACCTCATCGGCGCCTTACGGGAAGGCCTCTGCAGAATCCGTGTCACCAGAGGGCCCACCGGAGCCTCGCAAGGCCGTGCGCCTGGGAATGGCTCCAGCCCTGCGCGGAACTACTAGTTCCGAGGTCACGGGGCAGGGAGGCACCTCCGATCGCCCAGCACCGGTGGGCTGCGTCCTCTCCGTGACCGCCAGGCTGTGGCCAGCCTCTCGGCCCTCCCTCATGGCCGGTGGCACCGGCAGAGTCCGAGGCACGTCCTCTCACCGGGGTTCTGCAAACCCTCCTGGGGGCTGGCTTCTGCCTCCTCCAGCCTGGCCTCCAGGGCCAGCAGAGGACCTGTGCCACGCGGCCAACTGCACTGCATCGCCCCCCTGAGGAAAACCCTTCGACATTCGCCCACTGCAGCCGGGAGCTGGCTTCTGGCCACGTTTCCCCAGCTGGGCTCCTGCCCCTCACCCTGGCACTGTGGCCCCGCAGGCCACCTCTGACTCCTGGGTGCCAACTCCCCAGGCCCTCACGGTTCTTAGGGAACGCACCCTTGCTGTCCCTCTGCCTGCAGCCTCCTGCTGCTGAAAGCTCCGTGTCTGCTCCTGCATCTCCTGGAGAAGGCCTTTCTGCTCACCCGACGGCGGCCACAGCTCATGACGCTGTCCTCACTTGGCTCTTTGTCCCCTGCCCATCCACCCATCCAACTCCTAGCTCCTGGAGAGCAGGGACGGTGTCGGAGCCATCCACTTGTGTAACCCATGGAGATGCTCAGTGAATACTTGAGGGAGGGAGGAAGAAAGGAAGGGAAGGACTGGGAAGACCAACACAGACGTTATGGGAGAACAACCACTCATTGTGAATAGCATAACAATAATAGCCACAGTAACACCATAGCTATGGTGACACCAATTACCACCCAGGCCTGTCCTGAGCCAGACGCTACCCTGAGCACTTTACATGTGCCAACACATTCAGTCCTCACAACGACCCCGCCGTGTACCTGCTATTACTGTCCCCACTGTGCACGTGCAGGAACGGGGGACACGGGCTAAGGAACCTGTCTAACGTCACACGGGAAGCAAGTGGCACAGCTGGAGCTTGACCCTGGGCTTCCGCCCCACGCTCACGCTCTCAGCCTGCCCTGAGAAGACCCTGCAGGTGTCCCGTCCAACAGGGCGAGGGGAAACCCCTCCTGGCAAAGCCACCGCCAGAATATGGGGCAGCCACGGAAGGACGGGGGGCTGCTGTACAGCATGGACGGCTGTCCCTGATGGGGCAGCGGGCGATGAAGTAAGTGGAGACCACAGGTTAGAATCCCATCTGGGGGTTAAAAAAAGAGTCACAAAAAGCACCAACCAGACGTGACTGCTCGCACGTGGACACGTGCCGGGAAGGACACACCAGGCACAGACACTGCCCCCTGCTGGCAGCGCGTCCCTGGGCTCTTGCTCCCGGCTCCGGGAACAGGGAGCCCTTTCTGGACACCCGTGGGACTGCCCTCTCTGAAGTGCAACTGCCGGTTACTTCCAGTCCCTGACTTCCTTCCCAAGTGGCACTTGCGCTGCCCACCCGACATCACAGGTACCCAGAACTTGGTTGTTTAATGCCTGCCTCTGTAAAGGTAACAGCAAACTGAACAAGAGATCAATTCTCCCTAGTGCAGAAAGGGAAAAGGCCCCCCTTTCCTTTTCTTACTGCCTTTCCTTTAGAAACCTTGTAAACCTTTTTAAAGGCAACATAAGCCTCATTGGTTTTGACAACAAAGGACCATGCTTCTGGAGAGTCTGAGAGCCACCTCTCTGAAATGTAAACAGGAAGAAAGATGACACCTTATCCCTTGTCCGGGGGAGGGCTGCCCTAGGTGACCAGCTCAGTGTTACAATCACATGCTTGTTGTAGAGATACAGGAAGTTTATTTTTCCTGTGGATAGAGACAATTGGAAAACGCTGATGGCCGCCCCAGTTCCCAGTGCCTTCAGGACGAACTATGTGTGACAAATGCTGCCTTCAGGTCCTCGGACTTGAGAACTAGTTAGCTCTAGTTAGCTCGAGAACACTGGACGTAACCAATTGCCATCTGCTCAGCTGTAGACAAAGGTGAGATTTCGTTCTGCCTTTGCAATTTCTTTAGTGGGTTTCCTGCGATACGCATCGCATTCTGGCTTCAGGTTTATTCAATAATAAAACTGTTTTCTCTCTCTTCTCCCGTGGGAAAGTTTTCTTCATCGGAAGGAGATTCTGTTTATAATTGCATTTCCCCAAACTCTCTTCCCCAGTCGTGCAGGAGCTCGGTGGGCACCTCTGGTTTCCCTGGTTCACGGCTGTGCACCTGGACCTGAGCAGGGGCTCCAAATGCATTTGTTGAATGAATAAATGACCTTACTGGGTGTGTTGTTTTGCAATGAACCGGTATTATCGTAATTTTAAAAAAATCAACTGAGCTTCCCAAAAGTCCATAATTGCCAACAGAACAGGCAGGCCCTGGTTTGCTTCATGCGTGGTGGTTTGTTTTTCCTCTTGTGGATCCCCAGGTTTCTCAGACATGAGTGGGCAGTCTGTACATCGTTATTAGTAACTTCTTTGGACATCATCATGAGCGACCACTTTACACATCATAAAAAATCCTTCGGGCACCACAGTCCCAGCTAACCCAGATCCTTCCAACGTAAGGGGCCCGTGTCCATCTCAAAGGGAATCAGAACACACGGCCACATCAGCACGTCCATCTGCCAACAAGCTACCACTTCGCTCAGGGGGTGCAGTGAAGGCCCACGCCGCTCACCCTCTTCTTGGAATGCATGGACGAAGTTGTGCCCACCACGACTGGCTTACAGGGGGCACTGCCTGTGCCAAGCCCTGTGACAACTACCCTTGCTTCATGATTTCTCTTCATCGTTAAAGCAACCCTGTGGGGTGGGTACCGTTGTTATTTCCGCTTTACAAGTAAGAAATCTGAGGTTCAGAGATCGTGAGTGGCTTGCCCACTCACAGGGTTAGCACACAGTGAAGTGGGGACATGGCCCCAGGCAAGCGGACCCCAGGACCCCAGCTCTTGGCCCCAAACCATAAAGTGCCATTAGTCCCAAAGCATTGGACTGATCTTCCACCTTACTTGTGGGAACCTGGGGTGGCAGGAATCAGAATCCCTCCTGATAACGCACATGTGTCGAGCACTTGCCTTGCGCCAGGTGCTAGGCTAAGCACTTACAGATGTTACCCAATTTCAGCCTCACACCTGAGGAAGGTGTTTGCTATTGCCGTCCTCCTTCCAGCGATGAGGACTGTGTGTGAAGGGCAGAGAGGCGAAGCGACTTGCCAAGGTGCCACAGATAGCAAGTGGCCAGTCAGAATCACATTCAGGTCTCTCTGTCGCCATGGCCCTTGTTTTAGCCATGATTCTTTCCCAGCGCGATGGAGAACGCAGAAATAATGGACCAAAATCGGTCCAAGGTCAAACAGGGACAAAGTTCCCACAGGGTGGGCCAGAAGAATAAAGGGGTCACTCTGAAGTGAGTGGCAGCAGCTACCACTGGTGACACTGTCCATGGCGGCCTAAAAGGCAGGGATCCTGTGTCCTGGGAACGGAAGATCTCAAGGGTTCCGTTTGCGTTTGTGGTCTCCAAGACCAGGGACCCTGATCTGTATTTCTTCTGTGTCTCTTTGTGCCTAGCTCAGCACCAAGCACCACGCTGATGCTGGATGAATAGCTACCAAACAAACTAGGTAATGCCTGCATCTTCCTTCCCCAGAGGCTGTAGCCTGCGCAGTTTTCAATTCAGCGGTGGTCCGCAGGGGCATTCACTATGTCCCACAAGGCCACAACTCATGACACTATCCTCACTTGGCTCTTGGCCACGGAGTGCTCCCGGTGGACCCTCGTTTTCGCACCTGACATCACCCCCAGGGGGCTGGCATTGCCATCATTTCCAGCCTGCAGACCAGGGTATTAGGGAGGTTATGGGAGGGTGGCCTGGGGCTCCTGGGTCCCCAGCTCGTGGGAGGATAGACAGCAGCTCATTGAAGCCCCTCCGGTCAGCATCCCTGCCCCACGCCCCCTGCACGTTCTGTGGCTGAGGACTGTGCACAACGGTGATCTGGGTCCAGAAGATGGCAGGAACCGGGCAGCTGGGCTTTGGAGGGGGTCTTTAGGGGACGGGGCTCCAGGGGCTGCCGCGGGGGATGCTTGTAAGGACAAGCTTCCAGATCCAGATAAGGGACATCCCCCGGTTTACCCTCGGCAGACAGCCCTGTCCTAGGCGCCCTCGCCCAGCAGGTGGCGCTGCAGGCTCTCCCAAGGCTCCAACGGTGGTGAGGCAAGGCAGAGTCCGGGGCTCAGGTTTGGGAGAGCTTGCTGCAATGTGCAAACGCAACGACCTAAGACAGCCTCCTGGGCGATGGAGTTCCTGGACCTTTCAGCAAGTGGCTTCTGCATTCGAGTCACAAATTGCCTTTTGTGAAGCCGGGACAGGGAAATAACCGTAACCATTCACTGCTCTGAGTACTTTTTGAGTGGTTATTGTTGCTATTGTTCTATTTTTGCCTCATTTTTTTGTTACACCAGAATGGATCCACATTGATGCAAAACATATAGCCCAGCTAACATAGATAGTATCTTCAGAGAGAAGTGTGCAAACACAACAGGTACCGTTTCACAGGTGAGAAACCGAGGCGCAGAGAGATGCAGTGGATGGGGTGGTGGAGAAGGAGGAGAACCCAGGGGGGTCGGTCCCCAATGCTGGGTGGTCACCCTCCTTCCCCACTCTTCACACACTCCTCCGCTGATTCTCCGAGCAGACAATGGGCTCTTTACTGGGGGGGGGGGAGGAAACAGGGTACGGAGGATGGCAATGTTTCCCGAGAGGTGCGTCTGGGGCACTGCGCGGTGGTTGTGTTCGTGGGCTTTGGGACCTATGGGGTGCAGCTTTTTCTGGGATCGGGAGTGACAAACCCTGTGCCCGGTGGTGTGAATTGCCAGCAAGGACAGAGCTCATGCAGAAGGGCAGAGCCATGTGCATCTCAGGGGCAGGCGGCTGCCTCGAGGCTCTGGCACATTGTGTGCCAGAAGGGGTCACATCTCCTGATTTCTTAAGAATTTCTTAAGATCAGCTGTGTGCACAGTGGCCACCTGGCCGCAGGGCCTCCCCCTCGCATCCGGAGGTGGAGTCTGTTTTCTACCTCCTGAGTCCGGGCTGGCCTGGGACTTGCTTTGGCCATAGCGTGCAGCGCGAGTGATGCTGAGTGTTCTGAGCCCAGGCCACGAGGGGCCTTGCACATTCTGCCCTTGCTCTTAGAACTAGCCCACTGGAGGAGTGGGCCAGGGAAGCAGAGTAGGGTATCCCCTCCGAGGCCATCCGAGACCACCAGCCCCCACCTAATCCAGCGGCTGATCGTGAACGCACGATCAAACCCAGCCAAGGTCAGCCGAGCCCACCCAGACCGGCAGAGCCGTCTGGCTGAGCCCAGCCCAGACTGCCAAACCCAGCATCCTGAGACCACAGAGGGTGTTACACAGACAGTGCTAACCGACCCAGGCTGGCTCTCTGCATTTAAAGAATGTAAACTCTCCTGCTTTTTAAAGGTTGGCAATGAATAAAAAAACAAAACAAAACACAAACCCAACCAACCGACACCTGTACTAGCTGAACCAAATGTTCATGAGTTCCAGATGGGGCTGCAGGGGTCCCCAGTCCTCCAAGAATGCCGTGGAGCCTGTGGAATAGGAACGAATCCTGGTTTGCTGCTTGCAGCAATCTCAGCACAGGCACACTGGCGTGAATTTATAAATGCAAACTGAGTGTGATTGTCGAGAAAGGTTCGTTGCGACTGCCCTCAGAAGGCACGCGCTCGCCTGAGCTTTCCTCTTGTGGTGTGGGGCGGGGTTCAGCGTTCGTATCTATGGGTTTCTTTGTTCAAGGTGACCTCTGGTCCTGTTTAGACACAGAATCTTTCAGCTTCAATCGTGTACGAAGTCTTCCTCTGGTTACTCACTGCAGTGAGCCTGGGCACCCGCAGAAAGTTAGCTTCTGCACGTCAGCTCGTTTTCCTAACTTCAGCGGTGAGTAATCAGTGTCACTGCGTGGGGTGAGGACGTGAGTATTTTGAATCAGCGTCCCTGACAGGGGCTCAGTGAGCGGCAGCGCAGCGGAGCTAGACTCCTCTTTCACACTTCAGCTTTCCAAGGTCTCCGAGTCGCGTTGCCTGCATTGTTTGCGAGATTTTTAAAGAGCCATTACAACCCATCTTGGTTCGGAACACCTGACATAATGAAACAGATGTAATTCCCTCAGATTTGCAAAGCTGGGAAAGAAAATAGAAAGCCTAAGGGAGGTGGGAGTGGCCAGTGGTTCTTCCAGGGGCATCTTTCCCTGAGCTGTTCACTGGTGGAGGTTTCATGAGACACAGAGGATGCGGCTGTACACGTTTTACCCAGTGGAGCTCAGCTTGCCGTCCTCTGCCTTCAGCCGTTTTTGTTTTTTTTTTTTTTTGTGCTCACCCGAGGACATTTTTTCATTGCTTTTAGCGACAGAGAGACATGGATTCGAGAGCACAGCGTTGACTGGTGGCCTCCCTTACGTGCCGGGACCTGCCTTCAGCCTTGAGAAGTGTGAGCTCATCTGTGCTCACGAACGCCTGCTGCGTTCTTTCCTTTCACACGCTGCGCTCACTCTGGCTCATGCGCTGGGGGAGAGGAGGCGCCGGATTTCAGAACATCTCGTCTCTGAGCGTGGATGGGGACTCTGAACTTCAGGGTTAGCTGGGTGGGGGCGGGGGGCAGTTCCTTTAAAGAAACCAGAGCTATAATGGCCACGTAACACTGTGTACGTTTGGGGGCACGGGGGTCGGTTTGATGCGAGTTCTGGGTGCTGTAATACGGTTACGCAGTCGCGTCAGCTCACAGCTGCGTGGGACGTCACACACTCACCGTTTCTTTCTCTGTGTGGAGGGCAGTGAAGATGGCCTGTCGGCCACTTTGAAGGTTACGACGCAGGGTTGTTGGCTGTAACCACGGGCTGTGCACCGGAGCGCCAGCGCTCACTCGTCTGCTAGGTGCCAGTCTGTGCCCTGAAGTGGCATCTCCCCAGTCCCCCCACACCCAGCCCCTGGTGACCGCCACTCTACGCTCCGTTTTCACAAGTTCAGTGTTTTCCAGGTTCCACGTATAAGTGACGTTCACACGACAATTGTCTGACTTACCGCACTTAGCGCGATGCCTTCAAGTGTCATCCACGTTGTCTCGAGTGGCAGGATTTCGTCTTTTCTCATGGTCGAGCAGTGCTCCGTCGTGTGTGTATCGTGTGCGTGTATGTGTGCCACGCCCCTTCCACCCTCTCATCTGGTGAAGGACATTCCAGTCATTTCCATGTCTTGGCTGCTGTGAACAGTGCTGCCGCGGACACGGGAGAGCAGCTAGCCAGCCCCTGGGGACCCTGGTTCCAGTTCCTTCAGATGTGCACCCAGCAGTGGGCCGCGGGGCCACGCGGCGTCTCGGTGAGGCCGTGTACGTTGTCCAAGTTCAGGAGTAATCATCTTAGCATAGTGCTGAGGGCTCGGCGGGTGAGCGTGGGGGCTGTCTGTTGGGAAGTGGTGCGGTGGGCCCCGATGGAACGGCTCTGCCACGAGGAGGGCATGGAGACTCCACCAGATGGAAGAGGGCCGGGCATTTCAGGGCCTTCTCAGGGGAGTCAGGCAGTGGTCCCAAACTTGACATTGGAGCAGAAGCACCTGCTTGGCTTGTCAGAACACAGACCATGGGGCGCCCTGCCCAGGGCTTCCGCTTCAGTTGTCCGGGGCAGCTCGAGAGAAGAGACCCCTGTACTTCTCCTCCACCCCCACAGGGCAGTCCTGTGGCTGGTGTGTAGGGCTTTCCCCCCCACACTGGCCGATCCTCCAATACCCGCTGGGTGCCCCACAATTCAATTCAGTTCTGACACCCGGGGTTAGCGTCAGACCCCACGAGGTAAGGGCTCAGCCCCGTAAGACTGACCCCACCTCAGATGCCAATCCCAAGTCCCAGGGTATCCCTCTGATTCTGACCAGCTGCCTCTCAGGAGGGGTTCCCATGGCCCCCGCCCCACTTGGCTTTGGTAATTGGCTGGAATAGCTCCCGGAGCACAGGGGAGCACTTACACCCCTCCCCAGACCCTCAGCCCTGTCCTGAAGCCCCCTCCCACCCTAGCCCCTTCCCTTGGGGAGCTCTCAGCCTGATGGAGAAAATGGCAAGCATAGAGGAGCTAGTCTTTTTAAAAACTTAAAAGGAAAAAGGGTGTTGACGATAGGACTAACATCTCTCCATGCCTTTCCTTTCCACACTGAACTACTATGCAGAGCGTGAATACTTCTGAATCCAGCAACTAATGTCCCCCTGTAATTCCACTTCAGAAGAGTGGCTTCTTCAGGTCTCTGTGGAACCCAGGGAAGCAGCGCGGATCAATCTGAACACCACGCAACGTGTGGCGATACCTACCATCTGCGCAGAGCATCACCCCTCGCCTCGAACACCTGCTGGAAATTAGCTTCTTGTGTCCTTCATTTAGTTGTCCATCCATCCATCCATCCATCCAACAAATACTGACGGGGCATCTTCCATGCACCAGACACTGTTGTGGGTGCTGAGGACACCAGTGGGACCTAGAAAGACAGAATACTCCCCTGAGGGAGGTCACATTTGCAGGGGCGTCCAGCCCACAGCCCAGGATGGCTACGGATGCGGCCCAACATAAAATCATAAATTTACTTAAAACACTATGAGATCTTTTTTGTGATTACGTGTCACAATGCATTTAACCTGTTGCCCAAGACTACTCTTCTTCCGGTGCAGCCCAGAGACGCCGACAGGTTGGACCCCCGCTGCTAGAGGGAGAGAGACCCGCACCAAGTAAATACAAGGAAAATGCCAGTCAAGAACGAGATTTTCTGTGAGTAACAGATAAATAAGAACAGACATAAAACAACGGCATTTTTCTCCGCAGACCCAGGCAGGGAGGCACGAGGCTTGCTCTGGTCCCCTGTAACCTGAGCAATTAGGGGCGGGGAGCTGAGGTCGCCCTCAGAAGATGGACATCGGCAAAGCAAAGCCTCAGCCAGCTGGGGGGTCCACGGTGGGAGGCTGAGCACGCCGGGGACAGAGCCCTGGCTTCGGGGCCATGAAGGCTTCAGCGCCATGAAGGCTTCGGCTGACGTTGCAGCTCCCCGAGGTCCCATCCCTTCTTCCCGAGCCTCCGTGTCTTCCCCGGACATAGCTCTCCTCACTGCGGGGGCGTGGGGAGGGGTGGAGATGAGAAATCGAGTGTTCTCGGCACAGAGCTGGTCAGGTTTCGTATAAAAACGATGTCGCCGTGACCTTGCAGATCCGATCTGTTAAACCTGGGGCTGGAATTTGAAATTTGGTAGAAAGCACAGCAAGACATGCATATAAATAAAATCCATCCTTTCCGTGTTCTAAAGAGCTTTCTACTGAAAGGGGACTTCCTAACCTGTGAACTGGGAGGCCTGGGGTACTCGGTTGTGGCACAAATCGGCTCTTTGCAGAAAAACATCCAAACCCTCTTAACATTGCAATAGTACAGAGCAGTGCGTTTTGTCTCTCAGGCAACCAAGAAGCTAGATTCCATTTCCAGGTAAAAAAAAAAATGTGAGAGTTCTTCAGGGAAGGCTTGAACTTAATGTGCACATACATCAGGGACCATATCTCTCAGCCCCAAGTCCAAACCAGACGGCTGGAGATGCAGACAGGCTCGGAAAACTGGGTTCCGGTGGCCTCAGTCCAAACCCAGCCCCAGCCGACTCCTGCTGGGGGTGTGTGGGGGAGCCGGGCCCTGACCAGCCTCTCCTCCTCCCTGCCTTTTGCTCTCCTGTTGGTGCCTCCTGTTGGCCAAGCCAAAGGGGGGGCTTGGCTGAGACTGTCCCAGGCCACCCAGCCCAGCAGAGAAGTGAGAAGGGGCTGGGAGCAGATGGACGGAATCATCAGGCCTAGGTGCAAGTGCCGTCGCTTCGAAGTCCAAGGAGCCACCAAATGCCAAAGACAAATCCTCATTTCCCGGGGCAGAGAGTTCCCCGTTGTCTCGGCAGGACACGGTGAGGTTTGGGGGCAGCTTCCAGGCTGACCGTTGGCTGGGGTGGATTCCTAGACCCTCCGTCTCTCTGAAAAAGGCTCCTCGCGTATCTGCTTTCTGTTGAGCTTTCCCTTGACATCGGGTGTTCCACGCATTTCGGCCTGCTGGGAAAACCGCTCTGCAGCGCAGTCTCACCCCGCGCACTCGCTGGTCTGCGAGTGACACGTTCAGGCAGAGTGCTCCCCGAACGCGCACCGGACCTGCCCTTCACAATGTGGGATGGGAACTTCTCCTGTGCGTGGCCTTTCCTCCGGGGTTCTGCCGGGTTCCAGGGCGGGCAGCCGCCACGAGAAGGCCTGACGGTTAAGGTGGGAACGCATACCTCCCGCTTCACGTGTGGGCGAGGTGAGGCAGGGAAGGTGTGGGGGCTGCTCCGGACTCCCCATCTGCACCGAATTCTGCGCTGCTCCTTACAGTGCGTCAGGACGGGAGCCCCGGTCCTGCCAGACAAGTGTGGTTTAAAATTCAGAAAAAGAACCCTTCTTGGGAGAACGAGATGCTGAGGGTAAAGGGGGTTCATGGTGCCACTGAGCAAATGCGTGGATTGAGGCGTGTTTCCTGCACGGCTGTTTCTAGATACCACATCACGTAACACAGCGTGGAAACACCTTGGTCTTTCCTTTCCCGAGTTCAGCCGTGTTTCTGACGGAGGCAGCGTTCCCCCCCACCCCCCGCCTCCTCCCCCCCCCCCGCCCGCTTTTTCTTCGTGCTTCGGGGACGGGCTTGCCCTGCGCCGGGGAAGCCTCGTTTCAGATGGAATCCAGAAGCGCCGGCCTGCACGTGGAGAAAGTGAAGCTGGCGAGGCCTTCAGGAATCGCCCCGACTCGGCCCCCAGGCCTCCCACCAGCCCCGGCAGTGCCCGGAGTCAGAATCGCCTCTCGGTGACCTGCAGGGTCGGCCTGGCTCCTTCCCTGCGTCTCTCCTGAAACAGGGCTTCTCGATTTTACTCCGGAAAGCAAGGCACGCAGAGCGTCCTGGTAGCTTGTTTCCCTGTTCCAGCAAAAATCTGAAAAAAGCAAAAAGCCAAAAAAAAAAAAAAAAAAAAAAACCCTCACATGTTTCAATAAGGATCGGACCAGCCTCCCAAAGGGGCGCGACTGGGGTGGGCAGCTCTGCCCACTCCCCCACTAGGGGGCGTATTCCTCCTCCGCTCCTGGGCGGTGTCTCCTCGCCACGCCTCCTGCAGGGCGGTGCGCTCTTCTCTCCCACCGTCTCCCTGGAGCGTGCCCTGCACTTCGCGCCTGGGACCGGAGTGGCGCACGAGGCGCTGAAGCACAGAAGCGTGGGGACAGTTGGTGACGCTTACCCAGCCGGCAGAAGGCCCAGTGGGGGCAAGAACAGGAACCGGTCTATTTGCGGGTCCAAGCGAGGCGTCTTGAAAACCTATCACTAGCACAAATACAGCAACTGCTGTTTTCCCCCTCAAAGACGTTGGATACTAACTTGAAAAAAACACCTTTGATTGAAGAGGCCAATCAGGTTTAGAGATAAAGAGGTCACGTATTCCTGATCTTAAGGTAGTTTTGCAAGTCATGGGAAAGAAGGAAAAAAGTGGAAGACGAGGGAGGGTAGTTAACGTCACAAACCCCACTGTCGTGAGTGGGACGTGGGACGGCATTGGTGTTTTCTCACGTCTGCCGGGGACGGAAAGCTCGGGTGTCAGATCGGGCAGACAGGCGGCTCGCCGGCCGGGGATGGGTGCCGGGTTGCCTGTGGCCGGGATGTTTTCTGCATGAAAACGTTGAAGCTAATATGGCAAAATAGCAAACTTTTCAAATTTGTGTGGTTGGTCCACTACCTGCTATTCAATTTTCTGCGTGTAAAACGTATTTCATAATTACAAAATGTTTGAACAGGAACCTTCCCTGAATCCCAGGATGCTCCGCAGAGCGAGTCCCAGGACGCCAGTGGCTCTCAACTTCCTTCGTGTCTCATAGCGTGGGAATGATGGCGGCGTGACCCCTTGCAGAGCTGACGCCGCTCTGTGGCACACATCGGTCAGGTTGGGCCAGGCTACGCCAAGGAACCAAGCGACCGCAACGTTTCGACGGCCTAATCTCCTAACGGTTGCGTTTTGTCGGGTGCACATGCCCAACACAGGCTGAAGGGGGGCCTCTGCTTCTCGTGACCGCTCGTGGCTCGGGCTGCGAGCGGCTCCACCGTGTGGCAGCTCCTCCCTCCGGAGGCTCACGCACCCGCTCTCCGTGCTTTTGTTTGGGGGTGCCACGTGCCACTTCTGCGCACAGTCCATCGGCCGGAACTAGTCCCATGGCCCCAACCGACTGCAGGGGCCTGGGCAGTTTGGAGAAGCACGTGGGTGTTTGGTGGGGACCACAGGTCTCTGCTGCATCACGAAGACAGGAGGGCCTGGGGGGACCCCTCGTTCTGAGGCCTTTTGCTGAGATGTCACTCCTCCTGCTCCCTTCTGAGGAAGCACTTCTGAGTGTAAGTGAGGGTGGCAGTGTGCTTGTAAGGACAACCTTGACCTCACGGAATTGGGACAAACTATAGATCAGCCAGAAACGGTGGAGTTATTTCTCCGGAGCCACCTCACGATCGATCAACACGCATCGGTGCGCCCTGCCTTGGCCGCCGGGACCGCCGAGCTGCTACGGCACGTGATGCTCACGGACCCCGACTGTGGTCCTGAGGCGTGTTCACATTGTCGTTTTTTTCCCATGTAATATGTTTTTAAATATATTTTATTGATTTTGCTGTTACGATTGTCCCAATTTCCCCCCTTTACTCCCCTTCACCCTGTACCCACCTTCCCTCCTGCAATCCCCCCCTACATCCCCCCTTAGTTCATGTCCATGAGTCGTACATACAAGTTCTTTGGCTGCTCCATTTCCCACACTATCCTTAACCTCCCCCTGTCGATTTTGTACCTGCCCCTTCCCCCCTTTCTCCCCCTGCCCCTCCCCACTGACAGCCCTGCAAATCATCCCCGTGTCTGTGATTCTGTTCCTGTTCTGCTTGTTTGCTCAGTGTGTTTCTTTAGATCCAGTTGTCTGACAGGTTGGCCATCTCCGTTTTGTTTAGTTCTTTCTCTGGGGTTTGGTTCTGTTCTTTCATTTGACTCATGTTTCTTTGTCTCCTCAATTTGGCAGCCGCCCTGCGTTGGTTTCTGCGTGTCGGGTGGAGCTGCTCTGACTCCCTGTCTCCGCGCTGTGGCCTACGTAGAAAAGCACCCCTGTACGACGTCGTGTGGGGCGGAGTCTTAGGTAATTGCTAGGGTGGGGCTCTGGGTGGGGTGCGGGCTTGGAGAGGGGACGGTGCTGCTGCCTGGCTCTGGAGGTTTGCCTGGCACTCGCCCTGTTTCCAGCCACTTCGCCCACTCCCCACGGGTGACCGGCGCCCTTCCAGCTGTCGCCCCAGTGCTGAATCCGATGGGTCGGTGTGCAAACGCTCTAAGACTGTCCCGGCCCTTTAAGCAGAGTCTCCTGAAAACCCGGCAGTTTCTTCTGCTGACCCAAACCCCCACCGGTTTTTACAGCCAGAGTTGTGGGGACTTACCTTTTCGGCGCTGGAACCCTGAGCTGTGTGGTCTGGCCTGGGGCTGGGATCACTTGCTCCCAAGGTGTCCCTCCCAGGTTTTACCCACCACGGGGGCAGTGAATGTGGGACCGCCTGTTCCACTGCCGCCGTCACCTCTCTGTGCCACGCCACAGCTCCTAGCCCTCCACATCCCCGCCCCTCCGGCCCGTCTGGATGAATGTGGCTTCTTTAAATCCTTGGCTGTCGGACTTCCATATAGTTTGATTTTCTAACAATTCTGGGTGTTACTTGTTTTGAGGTTTAGTTGTAATTCTCTCTGTGGTTTTACAGGAAGCAAAGAGTATCTACCTGTGCCTCCATCTTGACTGGAAGTCCTCTGTTCCTATTTTCTTACATCCATCCATCCATCCATCCGACCACCCAAGGAACACCCACTGAGTGCCAACTCTGTGGCAATCACTGTGTCAGGCAAGAGATGTGAAAGTGGAAAAGACACACACTGTCCCTGCTTTCGTGGGACTTATGGCCCATTGGGGCACTGAAAATCCAACAAATAGCCGTGCAATGCAATGATGTGACAACTATTAAGGAAAAGTGTGGGACACCAGGAAAAGGTACCACAGAGGGTGTTTCTTCTCGCCAATAGCTGCTTCTCCCAAGTGCCTTGTTTGTATATTGATGTAAATGTAACAATTTGGTATTGTCCTGTGAGAATTCCTAGAAGTGGGAGGTGCCGTGGTGGAGAAGATCTTTCTCCTGGAGACTGTGGAAATAGTTGCATTTAATATCTGTGTGTTATTTATTAAATTAAACCTCAATTATATGATGCATCTTCACGTCTATAGGATAATGTGCCTCAAATATTGATTCAGTAAAAGAAAAATGACTTCTTCACCAATGCCAGGCGGCACAAATAGTTCTGACTCATTTTTTGGGGGGAGGCGTTTCTCCGCACTTTTCTCCAGGAACGCCAGCAGCTCGCTCCCCACCCCTGCCCCTCCCAGACTCGGAACACAATCGGAAGGCTGCGGCCAGCTCGGTGGATTTCCCGGTTGCTAAGTTGAATGCGGGAATTAAACCTGAGCCAGAGACCAGGTTACGCACTTGGAAAGCCTCAACTTACTCCTCACGGGGCGGGCACTGCATTACCCCCATTCACCAGGCGAGGGCACTGAGGGACAGAGAGGCTAGGGACTTTCCTAGGGCCACAGGGCGAGTAGGTGGAGGAGCCCAGACGTTGGTCGTCCCTGGAATCTTCTCAGTTCCCTCGTGGCTTTATCTCATTGAGTCTGGGGTTTCTGGGCTCAGACGCCAACTGAGGGGCCTCCCTGGTATCACTCCCTGTGCCTGGGGACTGTGAGCCCTCTGGGGACGGCCTGCGCTGGGTCTCACCATTCCTGCATCCACGCCACCCTCAGCACACAGTAGGCCCAAAAGAAAGGTTTGTCACACGCAAGGGTGGCGACTCTTCACTACGGGCCTTGGGGAAATTTTTTTCAGAGGTCAGATTGCCTGGTCCAGCCCCTCCCATATGAAGTTCAAAGTCCAGCCTTTCTGGAAGAGACCCTGCCACCAAAAGCCCCTGGCGTTCAGTACTTCTTCCCCGAGCCCTGCTCCTATCATTCTGGTGAGCATCACCAGGGAGCTCTCAGAATTATTATTATTTTCCCCCAGGACACAGGAAGCTTCTGTGGGCAGGGGACAAGCCTGGGACCCTGCACAGGGGGCACTGGGGGCGTCCCGGGCAGACAAAGTCTCCAAGGGGCCGAGCGGGTCCAGAGGCCCCACACAGAGTGTTCCCTGACGCACGGAATGTCCAGACCTCAAACAGCAACCGCTGTCCTCTCCAAAGCCGGAATGCTCAAGCTACTCTCCATAATGCACTGAAATTGCCTCCTCAAGGTTATAGATTGCTCAAATAAACTGATTAAGTTAATCCGCAGAGCAATTTGTGGACCACATTCTCATTAAGGAAATAAAAGGAACATTGGCTGCATAATTTAATAAAAGCTACTTCCATTCACTGTAGAAACAGGTGAGTTATCCAGCAGGTTCCGCTCTAACTTTTGCATTTTGCTTAATGACTGTTGAATCAACCCAGCCTGGCGCTGGCCTCTTTGTGATCCAGTCACAGAGATTGAGGAGTGGGGGTGGCGGGGGGGCGGGGGCGGGGGTGGGGTGAGGTAGGGAAAAGGAACTGCCGGTGTTCCAGAGGCCAAGTGGGAAAGAATCGGCCAAAAAAATCATTAAAAAATTATCTCTGCAGGTTGGCATTTACGAGAAAATTATTTTCTGTTTGTTTAATTATTTGTTAATTTAAAAAAGGAGGGTGGGGGGAAAGGCAATTATTATTAAATTATCATTCACCATTTGCCAGAAATAGGCCTAGGCGTTTGGGCACACACTGAGGTTTTCTCTAGCTGGGTGGGAGGGAGAGCTGTCTCTATCATCGAGGAGGCATCGGGGATGGGCTTTGAGTGGCGGTTGAGGTTTGGGACCCAGCACTGGGAGAGGGTCCATCGTGCTGGGAGTGGCTTGCACACAGAGAAAGGCAAGGCACCGGGGGACAGCTGGCAGGGAGGCTGGGAGTCAGATGTTTCTTGCCGCCTTTCTGCTGTGCCATGGATGAGGGGGTGTTGCTCGGAGCGACGGGGGCAGCAGGGGAGACCTCTGTGCTCCGACTCTCCCAGCATGCTGCCAAGAGCTAACACTGTCCTGTCCTAGCTGCTTCATCCGAAAAGGCCCAAGGTCAGCAAGTCCAGGCGCCAAAAGGGATCCTCAACAACCCTCCCCCGCAGCACACCTGGGCTGTTTTGCCGTCAGCATTTTATGTTGTTGTTCTGGAAGCACGAGGTGCTTTTAAAAGATATTTGAGAAATAAAGAAAAGCAGAAAAATGCCCCCGATCCCACCACTGAAACACAGGCATGAACGCATTTGGGAATATTCCCTTCCAAACAGATTATTTGTACACAGACTCATAACACACGGGCTATCTGGTATCCTCGTTTCTTCATCATGCCCCCAATACAAGAACTCTCGCCGATGTTATCTTCGTGCGTTCTCTCTTACGTTATTTCTTGGGATTTCGATTCCATTCATCAAATGGCAGAGTTGACAGGCAGAGGGAATTAGCAAATAGGAAGTCGGAGAAATAGCAAGAAGAGGTTCCGGGGGCCACAGGGGCCAGGCGCCGAGAAACAGCCGGCCGGTTTCCCTTCCAGGCATCACGTCCCACAACAATATGGGTGCCTAAGGTGTGAACCTGTGGAACGTCACAGGGTGCCAGGACCAAAGGAGCGTGGGGGACAGTGACACGTTGGAGGCTGCTGTTTCCCCTCCGGGTTTCGCAGAGACTTTCGCACGGCGCTGTGCCCTGCCGACTGGTCATCCAGAGCAGCTCGGCCTGGTGGATTCCGTTCCGTGAGTTCCCCTCCCTCTCCAGTGTGGGTGCCGCCGGCCACGTACAACCACTGAGCACTCGAAGTGAGGCCAGTGAGACCCAGAAGCGGAAGTTTAAGTTCTGTTTTATTTTAATTAACTTAACTTGCCGCCGGCGGCAGGTCTGGGGAAGGTGTTAATATGATGCCTGTTTCGAATTTATCTGATCACAGACTCCGTTATCTTTTTCTGTCTGGCATCTCCGGGAAAAAAACAGAGCAGGTTTCACGAAACACACATGGGTAAAGCTGATCAGAATATTGCTCCTCAAGGGTCTTTGAGAACAGAAGCCCTTTTAAAGAATGTCGGAGAAATTGAGATGGAAGTGGGAGTTCTTTCACACAGGAACCTGGCTTATTGATGTGGCTATTAATCGCTGCATTCACCCCTATTTCCTAATCACTATGCTTGAGGGGGGACTTTGGCTGGCCCACTAATGTCAGACTGTGGGGAGGACCACCAGCCAGCTTACGGATTGGCTGTCCTTGCGGACGATGCTTGCCAGTGGTCCAATCGGCTGTGGCTGTGGAGGTCATGTGATACGAGACGTGGGTGCCGAAGGGCTGTCTTCCCGAAAAGTCCTTCCCTTCAGGACACGGCTGCCCAGGTCTGACTGTGGGCGGCGCACCAAGGTCTTCACTGATGGGCCGTGTACGAGAAAGCACTGTCCAGTTTCAACCCTTCCGAGTCGCTGGTACCTTGTCAGCGAGCGGCTGCTGGTGGTGAGGACTTAGAAAGTTGTCATGAAGACCTCGTGATGTGTTTGCACAAACATGAGTGTGCATCACATGCGTTGCTGCTGTTTTTCTTTATGAATCCATCGTGCATGGATGGTGTAATTTCTATGACCCCACCCACATTCTCTCTGCACCCCTCCGCCTCTCTCCAGCCAGACATGCGTACCTTCCTCAGCGGCTCCGGCTTGGGTTTGACCGTGGAGACCCACGCAGGGGGACTGGAGGGCGTGAGAGGGAGGGGTGGGGGTCGGGGTGTCTCGCCCCACTCTGGCTCGTTCCCTGCAGGGTCAGTTGGGAGGGCTGCGTGCCGCGACTGGAGCGCGTGGCTCCCACCAGGCACTGGGCAGCCGTCCGCACCTGCGGCTGTCCTTCCCGGTTTTGGCAACCGTTCTTTCTTCATGTCCCTTCCGGCCTAACCAGGGTCTCTGCGTGCCCTCTCTAGAGCCGGGGCACTCCCCTACCCCGGGCCGCTTCCCCGAACCTTCTTGTATTAACGCCTCGTCAAATCGCCCCGTTGGGGTGTGCCTGGATCCCGACGAGAGGAGGCAATGGCCTTCTCGTCAGCGTTGATGGGAGTGCCGCCCCACCGCAGCCTGTCCATGTGTACATGGGCTGCCTTGCCTGTGCGCCATCTCAGAGCCTTAATTATTTTTCCGGGCAGCTGCATTTCACCGAAGACCAGCCCTGGCTGAGCAAGCAGTGGGTTTCAGAGGCAATATCTCTCTGCAGCCACTTAATTAGAAAATAACCTGATTTCCCCCCAGAGCCAGCCAGTTCTAGAGGCTTTCTTCACTTTTTCCTCTTCTCTCATTGGTCTCAAGGAATTAGCAGAATTCCTGGGGGAAGAGAACGCTGCCCGACTCCGTGGGACTCCGTGGCCCTCCGAGGGCGTTTGTAGCTGGCTGCTGGACGCTGCGCTGAGCCACTTAGGACGCTCATCTCAGCCGGGCCTCACGGCAACTTGGTGAAGTTAGTGCCGCCATTATCCCCATTTTACAGCCCGAGATGTTATTAGTGATAATCCGGACGCTGCTCCTCGTGGGTTCCCCCTTCAGAGAGGACCCCTTCCCGGCCCCAGCAGGGTGCAGGCATCCCGAGGCTGACCTCGTCTTCCCGTCACGGCGATAACCCCGAGTGTCCTTCCACAAGGACGGGGGTCTCCCCACTGGAGGCGGCGGCTCAGAACGTCTCCTTTGGAGAAAGTGTCCTGCTTTCTTTTGTCTGTTTGTATTTGTCTCTCTCTCTGGCTTTTGCCTCCTTTGCTTTCTGCCACTCTCCCCCTCGTTGGAGATGCACGCAGGCACGGGGGTGGCTGTGAGGACTGATACGATGGTACACGCTCCTGTGTCTTAAATACGTGTGTTGACTCAAAGGATAAGCCTGCGCAGCAGGTACGGGAGACGCAACGGTGGACGGGCCCAGCTCCACCCTCCAGGGGCTCACGAGGCGGAGGGTGCGGGTAAGCAGCCAGGTGCAGCAGCCCAGCTCCAACCCTGCCTGATCCTGGCATCCAATGATGGCAGGAAGGCTGGGCCTGTGCCGGTCAGGGTCAGGGGACAGAAGCCCTAACGGCGATTTGAACGGAGGTAACGAACAGCAAACAGAAACGCCAGCTCAGTGCGCAGTCACCGGCGAGGCCCCTGGAGGAGAAACAAGGGAAGGTGGAGGGATCGTGGACGTGGCAGCAGCAGCAGGGGGCAGCGACCACCCCAGGGCTGGTTCAGGACACTCTCGTGGCTCGGGACACCCCATCTTCCTGCAGAACGACAACTAAATGCACCGTGCGCCCCAGCAGGGGAAGAGCCACTGACCCGATGACGCGGTGTGAGGTTTTGTGACCCACGCACGCACGGAGGGTCTTACTTCGGGGCTTTCACACCTGCTGTTCTTTCCATCCGAAGTGCTCCTTCCCAGGGAACTGACTGCCCACGACCTCCCCCATTGCCTTCACGTGGGAACTCGCAGGCCAGCTTCTTGGCAAGGTCGTCCCTGGCCTCACGGTCCCAGCTGGCGCAGCAAACCGCCCTTGCTGTGCCCGTCTGTGCTCTACCCCCCCCCCCCCGCCCCCGTCTCCTTTACCACTGGATGGAGAGTGTTGCGTTATTCACGCTGCCTCTTGCCTGTGTCCCCCACTACGGTTTTTGTCTGTGCTTCGCTGCTCTCTCCCTGGCACCAAGATCAGCGCCAGGCATGGAAGAGCCAATACCCTCCCGTGTGGGAACCGTCTGGGTCCTTCCATGCCTTCCGCGGCTGTGGCCTGGGAGTCTCGTGGTCAGAGTGTCAGACGCAGCCAGCCCCCACGGAACCACTCTGATCCTTCTGCCTAACTAGGGCTGGCAGCCTCCCAGCGGGTCCCGTGGGCCCCTTTCCCCCTCTACCTGCGGCTGGCTTCCGTGTTGATTAGAACTGGGGCTCAAATGACAGTAAAGCCCAGCATGTAAGCCCTTCTGGCCTCTGTGGGGGGCGGGGGGGCATGCTCGCAAAAAGCAAGGTGACGTGGGGAAGGGACAGTGCTGTCCTGTGCGTGACCATCAGGACAGAGATGGCGGCACGCTGAGACGCAGCAGACTGGGCGTCGAAGCCGAAGCCTGTCCTGACGCTCACCGGCGGCTGGCAGCTGTGGGCTTGAGGACCAGCTCCAGGAGGGTGTCTCCCGGGACACCCGGGTCGGCGGGCCTTCCTCACCCTCTGGGGGAGTGGCCCCAGTTGCTGGGACTCCTACCCTGTCTTACTGCTGGAGTCACTGCTTCTCTCGTCTGCCTCCAGGGACTCCAGGGACTCCAGGGACGAGAAGGTCTTTTCTGGAACAAACGAGCCTCTTGCACAGCGGAGACAGCAGGCAGGGCAGAGTAGGGGCGTCTGTCCTGGCCGAGTCCTTCAAGCAGAGCGAAGGGGAGCAGCTCCGAACCGGGCTCTGCGGGGACGCTGCAGTGTTGGCAGGCTCCAAGGGGCGGGTGGGGCGTGGGTCCTGGAGCTCCCTTCTCCCCATCCCCCCTTCTCCTGACCCCCATCTCCCTTGCTGTCCAGGCCGGTACTGGGGGAAGTGTGGGGCCCGACCCTGGGACTGCTCAATAATCAATGCACCAGCACTCCGTGTTCGATCATCCAACGTATTGGAGGGAAGGTGGCCCGGAAGATCAGGTGGTGGTGCTGAGAGCTGTGCGTTTTCATAAAGGGATTTTAGGCCGTATTTGGCTTGTGGGGCTCTTCAGAAAGGTGGAAGAGGTTCCCTTGTCTGCGGTGGTGATGGTCAGGGACATTGATATTTGGGGGGAGTTCTTACTATTCTTTTTACGGGAGGTTTTGTGAGCCCAGAACAAGCAAGCAGGCCTCAAGGTAACAGTTCACAAACTGGAGTTAAAACTTGAAAGAATGTCGATCCTATCTGAGCCTCATAAAAATCCTGTAAGCTCGATGCAGTAGGTGTGACCCCCTTTCTCCGGTGAGGAAATGAACACCCACAGGGGCTGAAGGGGTGACCCCAGAGAACAGGCCACCGTTGGCCAGCGTGAGATTTAACTTCAGGTTCTTCTGCGAGAGTTACAGGGGCTGGGTTGGGAGCTGCCGGAGCCTGGACTCCACTCTGCTCCGCTCCGCACCTCTCCAGCACCGCCGTATTTGAAGTCTTTTTTTTTTTTTTTTTTTTTTTTTTTTTTTTTTTTTAGATATTAAATATTTTATTTATTTTTTTTTTCTTTTTTTTTTTTTTTTTTAATCAGTATTTTTTAATTGTTGATATTGTACAGTTTTCTGTCTTTTACCCCGCCCCAGCCCACCACCCCAGCCCTCCCCACCTTCCTCCCATTTCCACCCCCCCATAGTTTTTGTCCATGAGTCCTTTATACTTGTTGCTCTAAACCGTTCCCCTTTTCCCCTGAAATTCCCTCCCCTCCCACTCTGGACACTGACAGACTGTTCTCAAATTCAGTGTCTTTGTTTATATTATACTTGTTTGTTTGTTTTGTTGATTAGCTTCCTGTTAAAGGTGAGATCATATGGTATTTGTCTTTCATTGCCTGGCTTATTTCGCTTAGCATGATACTCTCCAATTCCTTCCATGCTGTCGCAAAGGGTAGGAGCTCCTTCTTTCTTTCTGCTGCATAGAATTCCATTGTGTAAATGTACCACAGTTTTTTGATCCATTCATTAACTGATGGGCACCTAGGTTGCTTCCAGCACTTGGCTATTGTAAATTGTGCTGCTATGAACATAGGGGTGCATAGATTCTTTTGGATTGGTGTTTCAGGATTCTTAGGATATAATCCAAGCAGTGGAATTACTGGGTCAAAAGGTATGTCCATTTTTAGTTTTCTTAGAAAATTCCATACTGTTTTCCATAGTGGTTGTACCAATCTGCAATCCCACCAACAGTGCACTAGGGTCCCCTTTTCTCCACAACCTCTCCAACACTTGCTGTTTGTTGCTTTGTTTATGAAGGCCATTCTGACTGGTGTCAAGTGGTATCTCATTGTAGTTTTAATTTGCATCTCTCTGATAGCTAGAGATATCGAGCATCTTTTCATGTGTCTCTGGATCCTCTGTATGTCCTCCTTGGAGAAGTGTCTGTTCAAATCCTTTGCCCATTTTTTAATTGGGTTGCTTGTCTTCTTAGAGTAGAGTCTTGTAAGTTCTTTATATATTTTGGAGATTAATCCCTTGTCTGAGGTATCATTGGCAAATATGTTTTCCCATACAGTTGGTTCTCTTTTTATTTTAATACTGTTTTCTTTAGCTGTGCAGAAGCTTTTTATTTTGATGAGATCCCATTTGTTTATTCTTTCCTTTATGTCCCTTGCTCTAGGGGACGTATCAGTGAAAATATTGCTGCGTGAAATATCTGAGATTTTCCTGCCTATATTATCCTCTAGAATTTTAATGGTGTCATGGCTTATATTTAAATCTTTTATCCACCTTGAATTTATTTTTGTGTATGGTGTAAGTTGGTGCTCAAGTTTCATTTTTTTGCATGTAGCTGTCCAGTTCTCCCAGCACCACTTATTGAAGAGGCTATTTTTGCTCCATTTTATGTTGCTGCCCCCTTTGTCGAATATTAATTGACTGTAGAGACTTGGGTTTATTTCTGGGCTCTCTGTTCTATTCCACTGGTCCACGTGTCTGTTCTTGTGCCAGTACCAGGCTGTTTTGATTACAGTGGCTTTGTAATACAGTTTGGTATCAGGTATTGTGATCCCTCCTACTTTGCTCTTCTTTCTCAAAATTGCTGCCGCTATCCGGGGTCGTTTATGATTCCATATAAATTTTTGAAGTGTTTGTTCTATGTCTGTGAAATATGCCATTGGAACTTTAATAGGTATTGCATTGAATCTGTAAATTGCTTTGGGTAGTATGGACATTTTGATAATATTAATTCTTCCGATCCATGAACATGGTATATGCTTCCATTTGTTTGTGTCTTCCTTGATTTCATTCTTCAGTGTTGTGTAGTTTTCTGCATACAGGTCTTTTACCTCCTTGGTTAGGTTTATTCCTAGGTATTTTATTTTTCTTTTTGCTATATCGAATGGGATTTTTTTCTTGATTTCTGCTTCTGCTGTTTCACTGTTGGTATACAAAAATGCCTTTGATTTTTGGATATTGACTTTGTATCCGGCTATTTGGCCAAATTCATTTATTACGTCGAGCAGCTTTTTGGCCGAGTCTATAGGATTTTCTATGTACACTATCATGTCATCTGCAAACAATGATAGTTTTGTTTCCTCCTTTCCAAGTTGGATGCCTTTTATTTCCTTTTCTTGTCTAATTGCTGTGGCTAAGACTTCCAATACTATATTGAATAGAAGTGGTGAAAGTGGACAGCCTTGTCTTGTTCCTGATCTTAGTGGGAAAGATTTCAGTTTTTGCCCATTGAGTATGATGTTGGCTGTAGGTCTCTCATATATGGCTTTTATTATGTTGAGGAATGCTCCCTCTATTCCCACTTTGCTGAGTGTTTTTATCATAAATGGGTGTTGTACTTTATCAAAAGCTTTTTCTGCATCTATTGATATGATCATGTGATTTTTGTCCTTGCTTTTGTTTATGTGATGTATTACATTTATTGATTTGCGAATGTTGAACCATCCTTGCATCCCTGGGATGAATCCCACTTGGTCATGGTGTATGATCTTTTTAATGTGTTGTTGGATGCGGTTTGCCAATATTTTGTTGAGGATTTTAGCGTCTACATTCATCAGTGATATTGGCCTGAAGTTTTCTTTCTTTGTTATGTCTTTATCTGGTTTTGGGATTAGGATGATGCTGGCTTCATAAAAAGAGTTTGGGAGTCTTCCATCATTTTGGATTTTTTGGAATAGTCTGTGAAGGATAGGGGTTAGCTCTTCCTTAAATGTTTTGTAGAATTCTCCTGTGAAACCATCTGGTCCAGGGCTTTTGTGTGCCGGGAGTGTTTTGATTACTGATTCAATTTCACCAGCTGTTATTGGTCTGTTCAGGCTTTCTGTTTCTTTTTCATTGAGTTTTGGAAGGTTATATTTTTCTAGAAACTTGTCCATTTCACCTAGGTTTTCAAATTTCTTGGCATACAGTTCTTCATAGTAATTTCTTACAATCCTTTGTATTTCTGTGGTGTCAGTCGTAATCTCTCCTCTTTCATTTCTGATTGTGTTTATTTGAGTCCTCTCTCTTTTTTTCTTGATGAGCCTGCTTAAAGGCTTGTCGATTTTGTTTATCTTTTCAAAGAACCAGCTCCTGGATTCATTGATCCTTAGGATTGTGCTTTTAGTCTCTATGTCATTTAATTCTGCTCTGATCTTGGTTATTTCCTTCCTTCTACTTGCCCTGGGCTGTCTTTGTTGTTGTTCCTCGAGTTCTTGTAGGCGTAGGGTTAAGTCGTTTGTTAGAAATGTTTCTGTCTTCTTTAGGTAGGCCTGTATTGCTATGAACTTCCCTCTGAGGACTGCCTTCATTGTGTCCCATAAGTTTTGGGTTGTTGTGAGTTCATTTTCATTTGTTTCCAGAAACTTTTTGATTTCCTCCTTAATTTCATTCTTTACCCATTCATTGTTTAATAGCATGCTATTCAATCTCCATGATTTTGATGGTTTGGGGATTTTCCCCATCAAGTCGGTTTCTAGTTTTAGTCCCTTGTGGTCGGAGAAAATGCTTGGTATGATATCAATTTTCTTGAATTTGTTGAGACTTGTTTTGTGTCCTATCATGTGGTCTATCTTTGAAAATGTTCCATGTGCGTTTGAAAAAAATGTGTATTTAGTTTCTTTGGGATGGAGGGCCCTATATATATCAGCTAAGTCCAATTCGTCTAGAGTATTGTTCAATGCCACAATATCTTTGTTGATAATTTGTTTGGAAGATCTGTCCATTTTTGACAGTGGGGTGTTAAGATCTCCTACTATAATTGTGTTGCTGTCAATATCTTTCTTGAAGTCCTCTAAGATTTTCTTGATGTATTTAGGTGCTCCTATATTGGGTGCATATATATTTACAATGTTTATGTCTTCTTGGTGGATTCTTCCCTTGAGTGTTATGAAGTGACCTTCTGGGTCTCTCTTTATAGCTCTTCTTTTGAAGTCTATTTTGTCTGATATGAGTATTGCTACCCCGGCCTTTTTTTCCTGTCCATTTGCTTGGAAAATTTGTTTCCAGCCTTTCACTTTGAGTCTGTGTAGGTCTTTTGTCCTGAGGTGGGTCTCTTGTAGGCAGCATATGTGTGGGTCATGCTTTCTTATCCAGTCAGCTACTCTATGTCTTTTGATTGGAGCATTTAATCCATTTACGTTTAAGGTTACTATTGATAGGTACTGATTCATTGTCATTTTCGTATCTGTGTTCCTCACTCTCTCTTTTCCTTTTTTTCCTTAAAGCAGTCCCTTTAGTATCTCTTGTAGTACTGGTTTGGTAGAGGTGTATTCTTTTAGACTTCTTTTGTCTGGGAAGCTCCTTATTTGGCCTTCTATCTTGATTGAAAGCCTTGCTGGATAAAGTAGTCTTGGTTGTAGGCCTTTGGTTCTCATTACTTGGAATATTTCTTGCCATTGTCTTCTGGCTTGGAGCGTTTCCATTGAGAAGTCAGTTGCTAACCTTATCGGGGCTCCCTTGTATGTTACTTCCTTTTTCTCCCTTGCTGCCTTTAAGATTCTCTCTTTGTCTTGGAAGTTTGCCATTTTAATGATGATGTGTCTTGAAGTGGGCCTGTTTGGGTTCCTCTTGATAGGGACTCTCTGTGTTTCCTGAATTTGTGTGACTTTTTCTCTCACCAAATTAGGGAAGTTTTCCATCATTACTTTTTCAAATAGGTTTTCTATCCCTTGCTCTTCTTCTTCTCCTTCTGGTATTCCTATTATACGGATATTATTACGTTTCATGTTGTCTTGCATTTCTCTTAAACCCTCTTCATTCTTTCTGAGCCTCTTTTCCTTTTCTTGCTCTATCTGGCTGTTTTTTTCTACTTTGTCCTCCAACTCACTGATCCGATCTTCTGCTTCATCAATTCTGCTTTTCATTCCTTCTACTGTGTTCTTCAGCTCAGAAATTGTATTCTTCATTTCCTCTTGGCCCTTTTTGATAGTTTCTATTTCCTTTTTCATGTTGATATAGTTTGCACTGAGTTCATCGTAGCTTCCCTGTAGTTTCTGGTAGCTCATTGAGAGCTCATGGAGCTTCCTGACAACCATTTCTTTGAACTCCTTATCTGATAGTTGAGTTGCCTCTGTTTCATTTAGCATTCTTTCTGGGGCTTCCACCTTTTCTTTCATTTGGGGATTGTTTCTTTGTCTTCTCATTGTTGGTGAGACTCTTCTTGTAAACCTCTGCTTCTTAAGTTGATCTGTTCTGGCTACCTGCGTTTATGGTGTGAACTTCTGTGGTGGAATACCTGTGAGATTCAGTGTTATAGTCTTCTTCAGGTATCCTGGTGTTCACAGCTTCCACTGTCTCAGCTGTGGGAATACCCCCTCTTTTGGTCCAACTCTGTTTTTTTCACAGTTCTAGGATTTCTTTGCCTCACTCGTGGGTATTCAAAAAGAGAAAAGAATAAAGTGAAAAAAAGAAGAGAGAGAAAAAAGAGAAAAAAAAAGAAAGAAAAAAAAAAAAAAAAAAGGAGGGAAGGAGAGATAAAATTGGAAAGAAAGGAAGAAGGAATAAAGCCAGAAAGAAGTAAAGAGAAGCAAAAGGAATTGAGGGATAAAAAAGGTAGAAGTAATAAAGAAATAAAAAATATATAATCAAAACAAAACAAAAAGAACCCCACAAAAATGAAAAATGAACCAAAACAAACAAACAAAAGACCCAACTAAGCAGACAAAAAACAACTATCAAAAAAAAAAAAAAAACCCACAAAACAAAACAACCCCCCCCCCAAAAAAAAAAAAAAAAAAAGAATAAGAAGGGAAAAAAAAAAGAAAAAAAAATCTCTTGCTATTTTCACACAGGCCAAACTGGATTTTCTGGACTTGCTGGCTGTAGCAGGCTGGGAGGCGACTCGTACCACTTTTCTCCCTGTTCCTCACTCAGTCAGCTTTGCGCTACTGTCCTCAGTGCCGGCCCAACACTGTCCCCAGGGCTAATGGCGTACTGTCCATGCAGGGCCTTGGGTGTGATTTCTGAGCCTCCTGCAGGGGGCGAGCTTTCCAGAGTTTATGGGTTTCAGCTGGAATCTCTTACAGATCCATCCCTCCCCGAGCCTATTGCTGTGAGCTCCGGGTCTCCTACAGGGCGCAGGCGCCCGCCTGAGACTACGGGCGTGGGCTCCAAGAGTTTCCCGAGTTGCGCGCACTCACCCCAGTATCACAGATGTGAGCTCTGGGTCTTCCAGAGTCCCCTTCTCTAGTTGCAGGGTCGCCTCCGGCCGCAGGGCTGCTTCCAACCCGGTTGCAGAACCGCCTCCGGTCGCGCGACCTCCTCCGGTCGGTTGCAGAACCCCCTCCGGTCCCGCGGCCGCCTCCGGTCGGTTGCGGAGCCGCCTCCGGTCGCGCGGCCGCCTCCGGTCGGTTGCGGAGCCCCCTCCGGTCGCGCGGCCGCCTCCGGTCGGTTGCGGAGCCGCCTCCGGTCGCGCGGCCGCCTCCGGTCGGTTGCGGAGCCGCCTCCGGTCGCGCGGCCGCCTCCGGTCGGTTGCGGAGCCGCCTCCGGTCCCCGGGCCGCCTCCGGTCGGTTGCGGAGCCGCCTCCGGTCGCGCGGCCGCCTCCGGTCGGTTGCGGAGCCGCCTCCGGTCCCGCGGCCGCCTCCGGTCGGTTGCGGAGCCGCCTCCGGTCGCGCGGCGGCCTCCGGTCGGTTGCGGAGCCGCCTCCGGTCCCGCGGCCGCCTCCGGTCGTTTGCGGAGGCCCCTCCGGTCGCGCGGCCGCCTCCGGTCGTTTGCGGAGCCGCCTCCGGTCGCCGGGCTGCCTCCGGTCGGTTGCGGAGCTGCCTCCGGTCGCCGGGTCGCCTCTGTCCCGTCCGTATTTGAAGTCTTGAAAGGCAGGGTCCTACATCCAAGATTGCTCTATCCAGCAAAGCTGTCATTTAGAATGGAAGGGAAGATAAAGTGCTTCTCAGGTAAGGTCAGGTTAAAGGAGTTCATCATCACGAAGCCCTTATTATATGAAATGTTAAAGGGACTTATCTAAGAAAAAGAAGATAAAAATATGACAATGAAAAGACAGCAAACTCATAGCTATTAAGAACCACACCTAAAACAAAAGCAAACTAAGCAAACAGCTAGAACAGGAACAGAACCACAGAAATGGAGATCATATGGAGGGTTAGCAACAGGGGCGTGGGAGGAGGAGAGGGGGGAAAAGGTACAGAGAATAAGTAGCATAGACGGTGGGTAGAAAATAGACAGGGGGAGGGCAAGAATAGTGTGGGAAATGTAGAAGCTAAAGAACTTATGACACATGGACATGAACTAAAGGGGGGAATGTGGGTGGAAGAGGGTGTGTAGGGTGGAGGGGAATGATGGGGGAGAAATGGGACAACTGTAATAGCATAATCAATAAAATATATTAAAAAAAAAAGAAGCACGCCCCAGCGCGACTCTGTGTCGATCGATCGTGTTGGAGAGACGGGGCCACTGTGAGCAGCTCAAACGAGGGGGCCGCTGAGGGGCTGCGGGAACCCAGGCACGCCCCACGCTGATGGGGGCTGGGGACCAAGGGAAGGGCGCAGGCCAGGAGCTTCCGTGGATGCTTGCACACCATCCTGAAAGTGTTTCCAACACTGTGAATTCGCTCACACATTTTGAGGTTGACAGTCGAAAGTTTTCTTCGTAAGTTTTAATAGCTGCCGAGGTGATTCCTTCTGGCATGGCATCAATATTGATGTTTAAAGGCGAAAAATATTACATTTAAAAGATTGTATCCAGTGGACTATAAGCACTGTAATGATTTGATACCTACCATTATTCTTTTAAAAATGGATGAAAAAAATAATTTAAAATTTTACGCGGTTCCCTTTTTTGTCCTTGAACTTACAATTTCTTTTTCATTTCCACACAGAGTTTCAGTCTAACAAAATGTATTTATGCTGCAGAAGCTTTTCTGGGTTGTTCTTATCAGGGTTCTCTGCAGGAAAACACACACGTATGCTTTGCATATAGGTTTATATGCAAAAATGTGGCTTTCTGGTATCCTAAGGCTTTTAGGGCCTAACATTTTTTCTAGACTGCACTTGTAATTTAATTAGTATTACTATAACTTGCCCACATAACATAAATTGATTCTAAAAAAAGTGGGAGTAGTTGTTGAGCATTAGAAGTAACATTCTATCGGACTGCACCTCTCAATGAGAGGAAGGCGGTTTTAGAGAGGCGGCCCTAAAGGAGGGTGTCACTTGTTCCCGTCAGGATACACGGGGCAGCACTCAGTCCGCTCTCGTTTTTAAGGTTTTCTCGCTGTAAATTCTGAGAAGCCGCGACGGCACAGGAGTAAATCGATAGAAATGAAACAGGCTTGCCAGAGCAATGCCACTCAATTATTTAAAGTCCCCTGAGTCACATGCTAAACCCCCCCGGGGTGCCGTGTCAGAAGATTGATTTCCAATGATCCAGGAGCGCGCAGCTCAATGAGGCCCGGCTGTCGCATTGACGCCAGCAAAGAACTGGAGGCTACCGGACTTGGGGAAGGATGTGTCCCCCAGACTTTAGGGTCGGCCCTTTTCCTCAACAGTCGCCCCCCTGTTTAAGCTGGTCCTTTGGTGTGCGCCCCCGCCCCCCAGTGTCTGGGGGTGATGCTGCACCGGAAGGTCAGGGCGGGGAGAGGTGGGCTTTTCTTCTGCGGAGTGGGGAGGCGAGGAAAGAAAGGGTGGGGGAAGGGCCCCTGCCGTTTTGGCTGGGACTTGTTCTTTGGCATTGCCCCCTCTGCGGTCCGCCGCCCCCGCCCCTGGGGCGGGCCAGTGTCCAGCTGGAATTCAGTAACGGCGCTCGTTCCGACTGTGTTTGCGTCTGGGTTGGCTCCCCTCTCTCGAGGCACGTGGGTGGGCACGGGCGCTACTCAGCCCCATCTGCTTCTCCTCCGGCTCTGCACCCACAGCAGGACGGCTCGCCTCTGTCCTGGTGATGGTAACCACGGTCACGTGACTTGCTTTGGCCAACGAACTGTGAGCAGACGTCCTGGTTGTCACTTGGAGGTGGAAGGCACTGGTCTGCAGTCGTAGAGTCATGCACGGGGGTGGCCGCCGGCGCCCGGCGGGGCAGCCCGGAGGTCTGGGTCTGCAGAGGGCTGCCGCTGCCCTGGACGTGGGGGTGGGGGGACTCTGGTCGGTGATGGTGGGATTTCTGCGGTGTGACGCCGCTGAGAATTTGGGGTTGGTGGTTTTTGCCGCGGAACCCAGCGCACGGTGGCTTATGGCAGTGGTTTTGCCTCTCGGGGATGGATTTCCACTTTCCATCTACAATAATTAGGTACATTTCTAAAGGTGTGGCCTTAGAGACCTGGAGTCAGTTCGAGGACAAGTGGTAGACCCATCTGGTAATCCTCGGTGAAGGCCAAACGGAAACACCTGAAATGCGGGGAAGGCAGGTGTGACGTTGAGCCATTGAGGGGCACAGCGGGGGTCGTGGCCACTGAATCTGGAGGTTCGAATTCGCAGACAATGAAAACCCCAAGTCAAAGGTGAACAGTTAAGCAATTTATTAAGCAAGAGCACAGAGAGAGCAAGAATCAAGAGCGTCTATCACCAGGCGGCAAAATCGCCGACACCCAAACACAGACACTGGGGGGTCCCAGAGGCATTTGGGGTTCGTCTGGGAACGGTTCCGAGGGAAGCATCCTTCCCTCGGGTGGGATTCCCAGTCTCACTTTGGGAGCTCTGCTTCAATGTGTTGTAGACAAAAGTGGCCACGCGCCCAGGGCCTTTCGGGACTCGATTGGCCGACCGTTCCCTCCGGGAGAATAGCCAGTTCTTCCCCACGGGCACGCTCAGTGTTCTCAGGGACTGAGTTACTAATGGTGCTTAGTCTTCCACGGAGAAGGGCTAGTTCTCCCCGGGAGACAGCACACCTGTACTTCATTCCTACAACGCAAGGGCACGGCTCGGGCATAAACACGGAGGATTCTTAATCTTCCTTTAACCCGTCAGATGTCTGAAATGCCCCAAGAAGCCTGGCTCCAGGGAGACGTGGGCGGTCTTCGGCTTGCTTCCGTGGGCGGTGCTTGAGCTGGAGGCGGGGCTCCCGCAGGGAGAAGAGTGACGAAGTTAAGTTTAAGGTCCGAGGAAGGGCTGGAAGCTGCAGGTGCGCCCCGGCGTAATGGGATTTTATTGGCAATCCTGCGGAGAAGGTTTAGAGGGATGGAGGTAGATATAAATCTAACCCTCCGAGCAGACGCTTCCAGACAGTCACCCACTGGGCTCCCCTATCAGCCCCACAAAACTGCGCCTGCTGTCGTTTTCCCGCAGACGCTTGCACGCAGCGGGAAACCATTCTTTGCAAGGGCGGCCCCCCTGTGTCAGAATGCAGGAGCTGCGCATGACCGTTGGGACGCCTGGCAGCGTGCTGGGTCAGAAAGAGAAGATTCGCCCACACGTTCTGGACCTGGGCAACGTGGGGAAATCATTTATAAAATGACCTTCAGGGGTGCCTGCTCTTCTCTCCCTTACCCCCGTCGTCGTCTTGGGTGAATCATTCAAGTCTTAGCCGAGCTGCCTTAGGTATTTTTTTTTACATAATATTTGCAAAACCTTCCTGGGATTGTGGCTCATGGCCACGCTCCGAGTCAGAGTGCTGCTCAAGCCTCGCCTCGCAGGGAGAAATGCCCGAGGGGCGGCCACGCCGAGAGCGCATCACGGAGGCGGCGCGGTCAAGGCTGAGCTGGGGGCTGCAAATGCCCTTAGTCACCGCGGCCCCAGCGACGGGGAGACTCATCACATTGCTTTTCTAGTTCCCTTCGTCTTTGTGGAATTAAAGAGCCATGACAGACATATGCTTGTCAGGATATTCAAATAGCACTCAAATGTACCAAAACCAAAAGGGCAAGTTTTCTGACCTCCTCCCTCTCCCCCTCCCCAGCCTGTAGACGTGACCGCCCTGAGCGAGCGACAAGTGTGCGTTCTTCCAGGTCATTCTGCAGGAACACCCACGTTTTAGTGACTTGGTTACAGCTGTGTTTTCCCTAAGGTAACAGGTAGTCACTACGGAAAATACGCAGAAGCATTTGTTTTTAAACAGACACATTCCCAAGTTTTTAAGCTCTATATTTACATGTAAAAAATTTTGATATCATGAAATGCTTCTCTGGACTGTAATACTGTCTTTGCCATTTTTCAGAGCAGGGCATTTGGACTTACTTCCCCTGAGGTCACCCAGCCTGCAGGTGACTGAAAACCCAGGTCCGTCTGCCTTCCAAGCCCGAACCCCGGACGTGCACGATAGCGATCGCATCCATGGTTGACTCCGTGAAAGGACTAAGCGCTGCACGTCGTAACTACTAAAAGCAGCCCGAGGTGTGGGTCGCCCGTGCCCGGTGGGGTCCCCGCAGGCTTCCTGCAGGAGGGAACCCTGTCACCGAAAGTCCGTTCTTGATTGAGAAAGAGAAGGGGCCCTGTGTTCACCCCCAGGGTCCAGGGAGGCGTGGTGCTCCTGGGAGACCCAGCGGTTCCAGAGTGCCCTTCGGAGTTTCGCTCCCTCCCTCCAGAAGGAGGCATGTGTGAACCAGCGGGAGGATTTTCACCTTCCATTAGAGCACAAACGCCGAGAATTACAGATAGAAATGCTGCTTAAACACGGCCTTGTCGGTTCGAACCGCCTGCCACTTCCTTTCCGGGTACACAGAGCACTCTGTCCGTTGTTTTGTTTTCGATGTAGAGGGACACCGTGGGGGCTACTGCGTGAGTCACTGACCCGCCCCTCGCAGGATCTGGAGCCACGAGAGGGTCGCGGATGTTTTTGTCTCAGTGCTTCCCACAGGGAAGAGCTGTGCATCTGCACAGTGGAGTCGTGTTTGCCCGAGAACTGTCAGGTCATTGTCAGTGGCATTGGTCCTGCCTTCCCCCGGCGGGGGGGGGGGGGCTTAGCCCACGTCCCGCAGTGTGGGGATGCCAAGGGCTCAGGGCGCAGGGAGGTCTGGATGCAGATCCCGACACTGTGTACCGTGTGGCCCCGGAAATTTCCAGAAGCTCGCAGAGCCTCCATTGTCTCACTGACGGTGACAGAGCCGTGCAGAATTGGGGAGCAGGGTGGTGAAACATACCCACAAAACTTCCAGCACGGTGCCCAGAGAGTCCCTTTCCTCCCCCCTACCCTTCGTGTGACCGCTGTTGCCGCATTGCTGGTTTTGTGCTGTGTTGTTCGGTGACCCTGCTGAGTGAGTTCCGGAAGCCCTGTCCCTGTGCTCCCAGGACCCCCAGGAAGACAGGCAGGTGGAGGAGTCTTGCAGGGTAATAGCCCCCCCCCCCAGCTACTTGGTTCCATGGACCCTTCACCCCTTGAACAGTTTTTACCGAGTGCCTGTTCTGGGCCCAGCTCTGCACCAGTCTCGGGGAGTCAGAGGGGCACAGGGCAGCCAGGTCTGGAATTGGGGGCTGCACCAGCCAGGTGTCCTGGTCCTGCGCTGGGGACCTTCCATTTCCCTCCCTGACGCCTCCTTCCTCTCTCCCCCTGCCTGCTGCCCTGACCCCCTCACCGGCTCCTGGGCTTTCTGGCATCAGACAGGGCCCAGCCGCTGGGCTCTGGTGAGAGAGATGTGTGAGGCTGGGGGTGTGGGGTTTCTTGGCTGCCCCCCGTCCTCCACCCAGAAGGCTGTAGCCCTTTCATGAAATTCTTAAATCCTTACCCGAGGATATGTTTATTGATTTTAGAGAGGGAGAAGAAGGGGGAAAGAGAGAGAGGGTCAGAAACATCGATTGGTTGTCTCCCGTATGTGTCCTGACCAGGGGTCAAACCCACAACCTAGGATGTACCCTGACCGGGGGTCAAACCCACAACCTTTTGGTGTACAGGAAGATGCTGCAACCAACTGAGCCACCTGGCCAGGGCGAACTCTAACTTTTCTCTTTGGGTTCAGGCCCTTGAGTTACTGCACGATCCCAACGCTTTTGAACACAGTATACCTCTGCGAATAAATCCTGCTTGAATGATCTTACTTTGTTTGAGTGGTGCATCTGTTTTCCGCAGGGGTCCGACCCAGTTCCAAACAATAAATATTACTTGCCCAGGCTCTGCTGGGCGGGCAGCACCAGCCTGAGTTCCCACATGCTGATCAGCTGTCTGGTGTCTTTCCTGTACAAAATCCATGGTGGTGTCTCTTGAGGAATGAATTCCAGCTAAAGGTTTCTCCCCCTCGATAACATCCAAAAGGATTTTTTCCAGTATGAATTCTTTGATGTACAATGGGGTGTTCCTTTCGAAGGGTCCCCACTGTGACGACGTTCACAAGGCTTCTCTTTGGCGTGACTTTCACGACACCCAGTGAGATGAGACTTCTGCTACAGGTTTTCCCATCTGATTGAGTTCCTAGGGCTTCTCACCACGGCACGAATTTTTTTCCTCGGGTAAGAGAGGAGCTGGCATGGATTTTCATTTTCCCCTCTGACATTCTTTGCTTCCGTAGTGGCTGTCTCTACCAGGAATTTTAATGAGCGTGATGGAGTTCGGCTTCCAACCGGAGGCTGGCACACAGCGCCGGCAGTCCCAGGGTTTCCGTCCCGTGCCCACGGGCGGTCGGTGGCAGAGCCGTTTTCCATCCGTGTTACCGTCAGAGGACTTCATCCTCGTGTGGTTTCTCCCAGGAACAAGCAAGTCTAGACCAATGTGTTCTGAGCCACACTGGCGGCCGATTTCTTTCTTGGAGAAGTAAGTTTGGAGGTGAGGCCTTTCAGAGTCTTCTTGGGAGAGCGCAGAATCCAGAGAAAGTGCGGCTGGCTCCCCCGGCGTTGTGACTCCACCTTCTGTCGCCACGAGGTGTCTCCTGCTCTTGGAAGTGGCGCCTTCTTAGATGTCATCCTTTCTTTGGGCATAAGGGCCCAGGAAAGATTCAGCCCCCCGCCCACCCGCTGACAGACTTCCTGGGAGCCTGGGCTCTGTGCTGCAGTCCTGTTGCAGGTCTCTGGGCAGAGGGTTCTGCTCTGCAGACGGTCTCCTGCCCTGGCCTCGTGAGTCAGGGTGTCTCTTGCTGGGCGGGGACCCCCACCCCTCGGCCCTGAGCCCAGCAGAGGAATGTTCCTGCAGCCCGTCCGTCCTCACCGCATGTGGGGCTGGCCTGCAGTGAGGCTGGACAAAAGGGGGCCCTATGTATACGTATTTTTTCTTATTGCAGATGATAGTGTTGTTAAACGTTCCACTGCTAAAACCATGGCTTATCTTCTCTTCATCTTCCAATAATGATTTCTTCACAGTTCCTCCAGATGCTGTCTCCCCGAAGCCTTTTCAGCCTTCACTTGCTACCTGGTCCCAAAGTCCATGCACCTGTTCTAAGTTTGGTCCCAGAAGCATTCCACTTCTGGGTACCACTTCTGGTCACGATCCTCTCCTGCCGTGTAACAGGACAGCCCTTGTCAGCGGGGGACACAGCCTTTGATGTCATCTCTCAGACCGGTTTGGGTGGGCTGGGTTGGGGTCCCCGGACGAGTGCTTTGCCCTTCTCACGCCGGGTCTCCCTGCCAGCTGCGGCCTGACGGAAGCAGGGGCTGGAGGCGTTTAGAGGCTGGATCTGATTGGAAGGTCCAAAACATCTTCTTTGCTTTCATGTCTGTTGCCCTGGCGATCTCCCTTGCGGCACCTGGGCTCCGGAGGGCACAAATGCGGGCGCTGGATGGCCTGCGGATATCTCAGGGCTGGACTCGACAGGACATCACTCCCTCCCCCTTCTACTGGTTGAAGGGAGGGAGGGGGCAGCCCGGATTCGAGGGGGCGGCGGGAGCCGGGGCTCACTGCAGCTCACTGAGGACGGGCCACCTCCGTACGGGATTTCAGAGAAACAGTTACTTCCAGCTCCTTTATTTCCATATTTCCAAATCACATGCCTGCATTGTAATTTTTTATATTTTAACGTTAGATGTTATCTGTGGACCTTCTGCTGCGGAAGTGGGGAGTTAGTGTTCTTCTCTCTCTGTCACCCCGCTACCACACACTTAATCAAAGCCCTAGTCAGTGTGCACACACGTTCACACGATTACATCACTATTATTCACAGTGGAAGGACGCAGTGTGCCTTTCTGTACAGTTTCTCTCCCTGGGGCACATATCTGCCTCTTCTTGTTTGCTTAATTTTCCCTGTGCTCACGCAGATGCTCCCCCAGGCTCTCTGGTGGGAGGGTCTCACAGACCCTCTCGACACTGTCGGTCCAATGCGTTAGGCAATCATCCAGGTATCGGCCCACACGTGCTGCAGTAACAAACAGCCCCGACGCCTCAGTGCTTTATAGCCACACACAGCGTGCAGCAGGAGTAACGCCTGCGTGAGTGTGGTTGGCAGGGTAACCGTGTGGGTGTGATAATTCATAGTTTTAACTTGAACGTTTCACCCAAAATATCATACGGTGTGCTTGAGCATGGTATTGTTATGTTACAGAATGACAGGCTTATGGTTTTGTAATAGAAGACTTTGTAAAAAAATGGGGGCGTTATTTGTGCCAGACCCTGTATATACGGTCGCCTTTCTTGGTGTTCAAGAGCCCACTCAACCAGCCTGTGCAGGGGCTGCCTCTCACTCTCCTTAGTGCAGGGTCTCAGCCATCATCCCCCCCGCCCCATCATCTCCATGTTGATGGGGTGACCCATCTCTGCTCCTCTGGGCACACCCAGGTCCCGTGGTGGGCACCCATGTCGGGGACTGGCTGAGGACACCCGATGCCTACACCTGTCCCTGCTGGCACCCGATGACTGGGGCGGGACCCAATCCCGTCTTTGGCAGGTCGTGTGTGCTGTGTGACTTCTGGGAAGTCTTAGAGGTTTGGCGTCCTGTCGTCTGCTTTGGGGAGAGATGGCGATGCCTCAGAGACATTCAGTGAGGACCAGCGAGGAATCAGCGCCTCGTTACAGAGCCACCTGGGCGCACCTGTACGACTCCAGTTGCTATTCAAGTAGTACGAATGAGGCGGAGTCGTCTGCTGCCCATCTCAGGAATAATTATCCCAATTAGCACAGTATGTATATATTTTTTAGGCCTTTTAAAATTAGTTTCTATGTTCGTGAAGACGTGCAGAATCACTTAGTGTTTCTATGCATGTGTTTTAACAAACATGCAGTATCGCCGTCGGCCTTATTCCTTGCGGAACTTCGTCGATTTCCGCTGACTCTGCAGTTCTCTGCACAGCGGCGCACACCTCTGTGAATGGCCGTGGGGCGCGGCACGGCGCTGCTGGGTCGCAGTTCATTCTGCGTGCCCTGCGTTCCGGTGGGGCTGTTTCCCCGCAGTGGGCACCCCGACGTGGTGACGGAGAGAGCCGAACTCCGCTCCCTCCCAGCGGCTTGGGCCGCTCACACCCCCACCAGCAGAGGGTCCCGCCGACACTGTGCTGAGTGACACGGAATGCCGTTCACTTCTCTCATTTCGGCCAGTCCGATGGGTAGAAAGTGGTGTTACGCTGTGTTTAGCTTAGTGGATAATTTTATTTTTAAAGCTGGTATAGACTTTTCTTCCCACGAAACCCAAGGCTTTAGAAGAGGCGCACAGCCTTGGCGGGGGCCCAGACTTGGAGCTGGGCACCAGCGCCCACCCTGGCTCCTGCGTTTGCTCACAGGGTGGGCCACCTCTCGGCCTTCAGCTCCTCCTCGGCCGCGTGGAGACGCTGATAGCACTCACCCTACTGCGTGGGGGTGAGGGTTACCCGAGCTAGTACACAGAGCCCGCAGAGCAGCGCCTGGTGCGTAGTGAGTGCCGCGTGGGCCTTTTCAGATTTTTGGGTGGTGCCACGTTGGATGTTTTTCAGCCCAGCAGGGAATGCACAGAATTGGCGCAGGGACAGAGGTTCTGATAACCACACCCTTAAGGTCCCCAGAGCACCTTGGCACTCAGCCTGAGAGCTGGTGATGAAGTTCAGCCTTTTTGTTTTACAGACAGGGAAACCGAGACCACGGGCGGTTACTCGCCTGCCCGAGGTCACACGGCCTGACCCTGCCTGATGCAGGGCGGAAACCCAGTCTCCTGTCCCCAGTTTGCCTCTTTTTTTTTTTTAAGAGAGGAAGGTGGGGACAGAGAGAGGGAGAGAAACAGTGACAAGAGAGAGAAACACTGGTTGCTTCTTGCACACGCCCCGGCTGGGGACTGAGCCGGTGCAACCCAGCTATGGTGTGTCCCGACTGGGAATCGAGCTGGTGGCCTTTCGCGGGTCACCGGATGACTGAGCCGCACCTGCCAGGGCCAGTTCTGTGTCCTGTCTCCCCTCATTCCCGTACCCCTCAACTCAGCAGGTTTTGTTTGCGGGTAACCCCCAGGAGAGGAGCCCCTCGCCTCTAATAAAGAAAGAATTTCAGTAAAGGCTTTCACATAAAAGCATGAGGGGCCTTGACAAACAAAAGCCCAGGGATCCCTGAGCGTCCCCTCCACGACTACAAATGGGTCCCAAGGGTGCTGTGATCTCTTTCAGTTGGTAAGTTTTGCCTTGGGTGGTTGCGGGCCCTTGAACAGAGGGAGAGCCTGCAGTTTCCAAAGGACACAGGGACAGTGAGTCTCGGGTCCAGCGTCTCGGCTGTTAGAGGACTCGCCTGCGCCAGCCTGGGGTGTAACTGTCCCCTGCGTACCAGGTACAGGGAGTGAAGAGGGAGGCGGGCCGCTCCGAGCAGCTTCTGAACCCATCGAGCCGCTGGAGACAGAACTTTGCTGGCTCTTCTGATGGCTAACGGCTCGTGTGACAGTGTCACTGGGGAGGACAGCCTGACCTTGGGTTTGCAGGAGAATGTATAATTATGAAGATCTTTTTCCCAGGCAGCAGCAGCGCTTCTGATCCCATTTAATTCGATTAATTTCTTTTTCTTGACACAGGGAACATCTAGTCATTATCCAGTCACAGGAATGTAAAACCAGCCAGGCTGCGGTCTTTTCCTCTTCCTGAGGTTAGATGCACGCACCGAAAGACGCCTAGCCGTTTTATCAAAATTGCTCTCGCGCGTTCAGCAAACATTTTACACCTCGAGGTCTGGTAATTTTCTTTTTGAAAAGAAATGCTAGTTGTTTTTTTCTTTTGGAAATGGTTTGAACTTCCAAACCCTTCAACACTTTGTTTTTCACTGTGACATGACTGAGCGGTCTTTCCCGCGGCCTGACTTCTAAGTCGCGATCTTGGGTTGTCGTGGAAACAGCCCTGGCATCTGGCTCCACTGGGCTGGGTGCTCCTCTCGGCTTCTCGCCGTCCGGCTGTGTGGCTCTGGCTACGGCACCGGCCTCTCTGAGCCTCAGCCTGAGCATCGATGGAATGAGAATGATTTCTGTGTGGTTCTCGAGAGGAAGTAAAAGGAAAGGAGCAGAGGATGCCGTGGATGCCGATGTGCGTGGAATGCGAGTGAGTGGCAGGGCCCGCTCCTGGCGAGCGTGGCTGTGCCGGGCGATGTCTCGGATGGTGCTGTGTCAGTGGGTGGCGGGCTCAAGGCCTGGACGCCCGGTCCCGTAGCACAGGCCCCTCACCGAGGATGATACACGCTTCCTGGAACAGCGGACAGCGTTCGGTCACTCGGTGGTTTGTTCTCAGAACTTGGGTCGTTAAGAGAGCGGCCGCCGACGAGTGGCCTGTCTCTGGCACGGTCACGTACCCACTTGGTGCCTCGGTTTCCTTACCAGTAAGAGGGGCGTAATGAACACGTTCTACTTCCAAGGGCGACTGGCCAGTTTGCCATGCTAGGTACTCTTTTCTAGTGGGAGAAGATTGACGATAATTACACAAATTAATGAGGAAAAATAAAGGAGCAACAAGATTTGGGATGACAGTACTTTATGGGAGGGACTGGGTGTTCTTTAGAAAGAGTGGTTAGGGAAGGCATCTCTGAGGATTGAGCTGGAAGAAGGTATCATGGGAAGAAGTTATCGTGGGAAGGTACGGGGATGGGTCTTCAGGTAGAGGACAGGGCAGGTGCAAGGGCCCTGGGGCAGGAGTGAGTGTGGGGGCTTTGAGTGCCATGGTGGGGAAGGAGGATGGGTGGGGGAGGGGGCGTGTGCTCCCAGAGCGGCTCAGACCGTCAGGGCTTTGTAGGGCCAGGTAAGGAAGTGACACTTTATTCGAAGCCAAGGGAGAATTTTGAGGAGTATGATGTGATCTGCTTTATGGTTGTGCTAGGTGAAATAAGCCAGGTAGTGAGTGAGGGACAAATACCGTGGGATCCCACCTTTAACTGGAACATAATCAACAAAAGAAAAAAGCAAACGAAATATGAGAGTCATTGAAATTAAGAACAATCGAACAGTGGTCAGAGGGGAAGGGGGAGGGGACAGTGGGGAGAAGGGTTTTCAGGAACTACTATAAGGGACACATGGACAGCACCAAGGGGGAGGGTGGGAGCAAGGGAGGGAGGTGGGTTTGGAGGGGGTGGGGAGAAAATACAGGCAACTGTAATTGACCAACAATAAAATAATTTATATCAAAAAAATAAAACAGTTGTCAGCAGGCTGCTGTGTGGAGAATGGGTTTTGGTGGAGGTGAGCCTGGATAAATGTTTCCAGTTAAGGAGGCTGGAGCATGTTGGAGCCCCTCCCTGCTCGACAGAAATTGAGCTCGAAAGTTCAGTTTGAAGAAGGACAATAGGCAAAGATTTCTGGAGACCCAGGGAAGCTACGCTGCCGTTACTCTGCCTTGGGGAAAAGGGGTGGAAAGTGACTGTAACCTACAGGTGCATCAAAGCCACGATGTGCTTTTATTCCCCCAGAGGAAGCATCTTCAAGCCTGGCCATCCTGCTGCTTCCGACGTGTTGTGTGGAAAGTGGCCGGGGAGGACGCAGTGCCGGCCCACCAGGCAGGCCCTTCCCTCTCTGCGATGGATGCGTTCGTTCCCAGGGCTGCCTCCGACCTCGGGAGAGGATATTAGCGAGTCGGAAGATGGATGTGCTTCTTCGTTTTTTATGACGTCTCTATGGAAACCCTGCTAGGAACATCTGGACCCGTGAGCGGTCGAACTACGCCCTGAAGTCTCCCTGCACAGCAGCACACGCCTCTGATGTCATCGGGTCATGGCCCCACTGTCCAAACCGCGGCTGTCGGGCGCGGTAGGGTGTCGGGGTTGGACTTGGGAGTGTGAAGCGGGCAGCTCGGGTTTGAGTCTCGGCTTCTCCACTTGGTGCTGAGTTTTCATAGACAAGGGCCTTACCCTCGCTGAGTTGCAGGTGTCTTGTCTTGAAGATCAGGCTGATATCAGTATCTACCTCATAGGGTTACAGCGGGCGAGGCTCAAAGAATCAAATGCCCGTTAGTAGTTAGCCCAGTTCCCGGCCGGGGGGCAGCGCTCCAGCAGATGCTGACGCAGACACAGGTGAGTATGTGAGTACTTTCAGCTTCGTGTCCTGCTCATTTGAAAGTCCTCTGTGCCCTCTGGATCCAAAAGGTGGTCCCCAGACCGCAGCCACACCCCTTGGGAGACTGTCATAGTCAGAAATGCAGAATCTTAGCCTCCACTCCAGACCTGCTGAATTGGAGTCTACTCTTGAACAGGATCCCAGGAGGTCCTTGTGGGCGCTTTGCGTTTGGAAGTGCTCTCCAAGCCAACATGGGTAGAGGAAGGAGAGGAGGATCAGGTCGCCTTATGGAAGCCTGCTGTCCGTGCCACGTTGGCGCAAAAAGACATCAGCAACAGGACCCGGGGGGCGCGGCGACCCTAGCTAGGTGGGCATTCTCGGACAGCTGCGTAAGCCCCCGGGACTGAGTCTCTTCATCTGTAAAATGACTCACCTGCTTTAAGGTTTGTTGATAGAATAACTGAAATAATGTGAAAGCTAAGGGTGAAAACTAAGTTATTTTTATCTTGTTTACATAGAAAGAGGACGTCATAATTCCTTCAGCTGTTAGTATCATTTTCAAAGAATCCGACTCCCCATTTTCTACATTTGCTCTCTGAGTGGCAACGGACAAGACCGATTATTTGGTGCCTCGATTAAAATAATGGAGCGTGACAGTGGCCCAGGAACTAGTATTTTCAGAGCCTAAATGGGGGAGTTTCGTAGTTCGGCTAAAAGGCACTCCCCTAGAAGGATGGGTACGGTGGCAGTGGGGACGTTTATGCCACTTACCAAACAGTCAGAATTGCAGGGCCACGTACGATTGCTCAGACGCCACCAGGGTGCTTCTAGGTGCTGTACTTTAATGTCACACAGTGAGCAGCCACAGAAGCCTTTTATTTATCTCCACACATCTCAAAGCAAGAAACAAATGATATCGTTCACACCAGCAGGATGTCAAGTACAATAAAACCCACAATATATTCCAGCACAAGAAAAACACACGATTGTACACCAGAGTCACAGCACAGCAGAAGAATCCACGGTGCGGGGGGAGGGGGGCGGCTGGAAAGCACAGCGGGGCGTTTTCTTGGGCAGGAAAGGGTCGCGGGGTCCCACACGGCACGCAGTGCTCCATAGTGCTAGCCATCCAGTCGAGTGCTGTGCGTGTGGGGATGAATTGCTGTCCTTGATAAGGTATAGACATTGATACCAGGATCACCCCAACTTTGACGCCATGTCGAGACAAAGGAGCAGTGAACCCCCAAGTTTTCTTTTCTAGATAATGCTTTAGGAAACCGTGGGATACAGACACAGTTGTTAGGAGCAAAAGCAGAGCTTCCGAGAAACGCACATGCATTCCCCGATTTGTCAAACACCCTGCACCTCAAACAGTGGAGCAGTCGCTTGAGACACAGCCCCTCCCATCCACACTGCTGTTTTTCAGGGGGAGGCTGGTGAGGGGTGTGGGGGTACACAGAGTGACAACAGCACAGCACAGCTTCTTGAACATGGGGTTCACTGTGTGGAGGACACTGCTGTGCTGTAAACAGGGTCATAGAGCAGAAACTCTAGGCTCTCAGGAAGTAAGAACAAAGCCATCCGAGCAGCTGGCAGCCGGAGGTCGAGGGCTGTAAAAGCTTTGCTTGGGAGAGCTTTGAATCACGCTCCGGCCAGTGGGAATCCTTGCGTCTGGTCCCAGCCGGAGCTGGAAGATGTGGCAGGAAGCCGGCCTTGCAAACCCTGGGCACCTGGGAGTGAGTGCAACGCCCCCGCCCCCCCAGCAGCCTCCCCCGACTCCCCGGGGGTGGGGCCTGCGGGGGAAATCAGAGTTTGTGACTCACCCACATCGCATCGGGACCCTTCCAGAGAGCCACAGCACTTCCCTTTCAGAGGCTCTGCGAGCGCAGAACCAAAGGCTGGTCACAGGCTGGCACGTGGTGATTCCCCCTCTCTCCTTTCTACACACCTTGGCTGGAGGGAGGGTCCCACGGGACCAGACCCAGTCCCACGGCCCCACCCCCGCTGTCCTGTCCCCGGTTCACGCCCCGCGCCAGCTGCACAGAATCTCCCTGAAGGTGTTCCTGAGCTCCGGGCTGCGGAAGGCGTAGATGAGGGGGTCGAGGACCGAGTTGCACATGACGAGCACCAGGTAGGTGTCGAAGTGGGCAGCGTAGCAGACGCAGTAAGGGTCGGTGGGGCAGGCGATGATGAGCACCAGGTGGACGAAGAAGGGCGCCCAGCAGACCACGAAAACACCCAGCAGGAGGGTGACCGTGACCGCCCCCTTGAGGCAGGAGCGCGGCGGTGGGGCAGCCCCGGCGGCCGGCGGCAGGGCCCCGATGCGCCGCACGTGCAGCCGGGCGAACAGGAGCATGTGCAGGTAGAGGGCGGCCATGAGCAGCAGCATGGCGAAGAACAGCGTCACCAGGCACACGATGACCGTCTTGCTCTCGGAGTAGACGATGAAGAGCACACCGCAGACGCCGCAGCCCGCCCAGACGGCCAGGATCAGGGCGCGCGCCTTCCCCACCGTCATGATGCTGTGGTAGCGGAGCGCGTAGAAGATGGTGACGTACCTGTCCACGGCGATGGCCAGGAGGTTGCAGATGGAGGCCACCAGGGAGATGCAGATCATGGAGTCGAAGACGTCGTCCATGTGCCGCAGGAACCGGTCCTCGAAGACCAGCGCGTCGCTGTCGACCACGGCGATCACGACGGTCTCCAGCGCGTTGGACACGCTCACCAGCATGTCGGCCGCGGCCAGGCTGCACAGGAACAGGTACATGGGCGAGTGCAGGTTGCTGTTGCGGACCACGGCCAGGATGACCAGGACGTTCTCCAGCAGGCTGACGACGCCCAGCGCCAGGAAGACCTCGGGCTGGATGAAGACCTGCTCGCAGACCCCGCCGCTGTGGTTGCCCCGGGCCGGGGCTGGGGGGTGCTGGGAGCCATTAGGCAGCGTGGGCTGGGCAGACAGCGGGCAGCAGGAGGCGTTCATGGCCGACAGGTGGGGTGAGCGGGGCCGGGGCGCCCACAGGGCCACGGGGTGCTGGTGCTGCTGCTGCTGCTCTCAGGAAAGGAGAGGATTCCCTGCAGACACCTGCTGTGGATGCTTGTCCAGTACAGACTTGGGTTTGTCCTCCCAGAATGAAAGGATGGGGAGAGAGACACAGACAGACAGACCAACACAGAGGAGAGAGAGGGAGTCAGCTGGGAGACACGCAGAGAACTTGGCCCCGCCTCTCCAAGGCCAGCCGTTTGGTACTCACTCTTTCTTGCTGTCTTCCTCCTCTCTGCCCCTTACCTGTCGCCCCCTCTCCCATCCCCAATGGAGAACAGATAACTGGCCGCTGGTTGCTACAGTTACGGCTCTTTTCGTAGCAAGGCGGGGACGTAGTACCTCCTAGTTGAAGTGAGAGGAGAGCACTCAGTGTTCCGACACTGGCCGGAGGCGGGTGACTCCTACTTCATCTTCAGCGCAGCAGCGAAGGGACCACTGCGTGCCCGCCCCAATCCCTGTCTGACTGGCAGCAGGTGCCAGCTCCCAGCTCAGGCAGCGGGATTGAAAAGCAGGCTGCTGCCCCCTGTTGGCCAGAGTGCACCTCTGTTTGCAGGCTCTTCGGAGCAGTTGGTCCTGGAAACTGCTGCCGGCATCCTTTCAACCATTTACTCCTTCCTTCGTTTATTTTCAAGTAAACATTTCCTGAGCACCTACTATGTGTCAGGTCTCTGCTGCGTGCTTTATATTGTGGTAAGCAAGACAGACATGCCGCCCCTGCGTCCCCGAGGCTCAGTCTGGGATGGGAGACAAGAAATCAGAGAATTGTATTTCAGTGGGATACGCTCTTGGATCGGAAGGCCAGGGGGGTGGTGGGGGATGGAGCGGGGCCCTAGCTTGAACTGTCAAGGGAAGTTCCTCGGGGGAGGCGCATCGAAGATTTGACTCTGAGGAAGAAGAGGCCTCCCAGCGGTGAGGAAGGGCCTGGGGTTGGAGGGAGAAGGCTGTGGTTTCCAACGCTGCCCCTGGGAGCCGCCCGTAGGATGGGGGTGGAGGGATCCCACCTGGCCTCCAGGATAAGAGGCACCCAGGGCCAGGACCTGGGCAAGTGTGTGTTCAGGTTTGCCAGGTGAGCAAGGGCACAGGCAGGGTTTGGAGCTGTTGAAAAGGAAGCTTTGTGTTTTTGAAGAAAGTGAAGTAGTTTGGTCTGGCTGGAGCATGGAGCTGGGAGACACAACCTGAGAAATCAGGCTGCAAAGGTGTTTTTTTTTCCTTTTTCTTTTTTTGAGGTGAGAAGTGCCTTCTTAAAAAAAGGATGGTGTGCCCTGGCTGGTGTAGCTCAGTGGATTGAGCGCGGGCCTGCGAACCGAAGGATCGCGGTTCGATTCCCAGTCAGGGCACATGCCTGGGTTGCCAGGCCAGTTCCCGGCAGGGGACATACAAGAGGCAACCGCACATTGATGTTTCTCTCCCTCTCTCCTTCCCTTCCCCTCTAAAGATAAATAAATAAAATCTAAAAGGAAAAAAATTCTTAAAAAAAAAAAGGATGGTGTCAGCCTTCTTTGGGAGTTCAGACTGTGTCCTGGAAGTGGTGGGGGGCTGGGGACCCCCAGGGGGCTTTGGGCAGGGCTGAGGTGTGTCTGCCTTTGGAGAGCCTACTGGTTGCAGGTGGGGACTGGATTGGAGGGGGAGGAGCGAGGAGCCTGGAGGCCAGGGCTGCACAGGCCCAGAGCGAGGTGGCCCCAGGGCCCCGGGAAGGGTGGACAGAGAGTGTGGGAGGTGGCAGCCTGGTTGGGTCTGGGACTGCGGGAAAGGGAACGCAGGGAAACGCCCCCACCTCCTTCTCAGGCACCAGGCAGGATGGAGGTGATCTTCGAGCTGGAAAATGCGAAAGGCAGATTTCCGCTGTTGGCTGGAACGTGGCAGGTTTGATGCCGTACACAGGGTCACACAGACCCTTGCACCTGCACACGCACACACAGACACACCCACACACTCCGGATGGGCTAAGGAGCCATCTAATTATCACCTAACTCTGTATGTCAGTGTGTGTGAGTGAGTATGAGATGAAGACATGTGCACACAGAAACAGAGGGACGTTTAGACTGTTTATAAAACACTGGAGTGGAGAGATCTGAGTAAGAGGGGCGACCCCAAATTCGGTGCGGACCAAAGCACTGTAAGCCAAGTCAAAGACAAGCAGGAAGAAACATCTGCCCTAGGCTAAAGTTACCGCCCCTCGTAGAGAACTGCCACTTTCACATCAGTAAGACAAAGGTGGGTTACCTCGTGGGTAATCGGGCAACAGCTGTGACTGGAAGTCCACCGAACAGGAGATGCAAACAGCTGATACACATGAAAAGCTGTTCAGCCTTTGGGAGAGTCAGGGAAGTGAAAATCAGATCGAGACTTTGGTACCGTATCTCTAGTTTAATTGACAAGAATTCAAAAGATGTGGAACTCAGGAGAGAACGTTGGGAGAAGAGCACCCTCAGGCACCCCCAGTGTTTGTGACAAGTCTCACCATGTGGCGAGGCCCACCATTATAAACTGTGCCTGCTCGCGGAGCTCAGTCTGCGCACCGAAGGGCGGGAGAAATGCCACTTCTGTTCATTTGCAACAGAGCAACTTCGGATGCCAAACCAGCCACCTTCCAAGCCGGGGAAATAAAACAGCCTCGATCCTTTCGAGCCTTCTCCTGCCTCCTCACCTCCTGGGTCATCTCCAGAGGTGTCTGTATGGGGTCTTGCTCTGTGGTTTCAGGGCACAGGTCTCACCCAGACCACAGAGCCGATTGGGCGTCTTCCCTGCCCTGTGGTTGGAACGCGCTCGGCCGGGACATCTTTCTCTGCTCCCAGCCCCTGATTCTGTGCATCCGTACAGAGAGCAGGTGGGGCCTGGCACTTCACACCCGTGTCTCGGAACCCCCTCCTTGCTAATGAGTGTTGATTCGGTCTTCTCTAAACACTACTCCCACTTACCTGGGGGAGCCGCACAGGTGCAGGACGAATCTTAATGGAATGAATAGGCTTTATTAACAACAATGGCAAGACAGGACGGTCTGGTCCATGTTTACCGCATGTTGTCGGCACGTGTGGGGGTGTCTGGTCTGCATCTTGTACAATAAACTGCAACAAGGAGATCCCTGAGCGATGATCCATCTGGACGTTCTGTCTGCCCCAAAGCTCCTCCCTGGCGTGCTTCTTGTGTCTTTCAAGTCCCAGTTCACATGTGAACCACTTTTTTATAGCTGTTCTCAAACTTGACACAGCAGTTTATTCCTCCTCCTCCTCTCACCCTGACAGGGTGGGTTCATAACTCCTCCCTCGCTCTCAAGACTTGCAGAAGGCCACATCGTTAGAGGTCACATCCCAGGCCAAAGAAAGGGGGCAGCATTGTCCAGAGGTCCTATTAGAAACAGATTTTGCCATTGATCTTAATTGTTTCTCAGGAAGTGCTGCCTCTGCTGCGTGTGTTCCATGCTCGCCCCCCCGCACCCCACCCCTCCCCACTTCCATTTTCAGATGCCTGTTGCTGGACAGTTCCCTCTGGGCTCAGTTGCCACTCTCTCTGCCAGATCCCAAGCCCAGGGCTCCACCCACATTCTGCTCCAGGATCTTCCCTGATGTAGGGGAGGGGTTGTGACCTCCCTAGCCTGGTCAAGTTCAGCTTGGAAGAGGGGGGAAGTGAAAGCCACCTGGGGCAACCCTCAGCTAATGAGAGCTGGAACCAATGGGTACACTGAGGTGCCTTGTATGCTGCCCAGAGGTCCTCCTGACGTCACACCTCATCACCTACAGCAGTGGCCCAGATAACATGCCCTTGGAGCCTCCCTCGTAACTTTTATTCTGTCGATTGCTCAACAGAAAAAGCGGTGAGCGTATTCTCCCTTGATTCCAGCTGGCCGTTTATAAGGATGGGATAGAAGAACGATAGTCCACTTTGGCCTAGGAGTGGAAACCATACGGTACAGGTGGCCAATCTATCTCGTTTGCGTTGAACCTCTTCCTTCGGGACTGTTCCATGAAAGAGAAATACACCTCCACAGTCACGCACTGCAGAGACATTTTGACCAATGACAGACAGCACATACAATGGCGGTCCCGTAAGATTGTTGTGGAGCCGGAAGATTTCCTACTGCCCAGGGATGTTGTTCCTAGCCATCATCATGTCACCGTAGATGGCGGTCCTTGGGTGTCTGTGGTGATGCTGGTGTGAACAGACCTACTGCCTGCCTGTCGTGTAGAAGTGTAGCACCTACAATTATGTACGGCACGTGACACTCACTAATAATGATGATAAACGACTGTGTCCTGGTTTGTGTGTTGACTATATTATGCTTTTTATCACTGTAGTTGCCTTCTTTCTACTCACAAAAAGGTTGCTGTAAAACAGTGTGCCCTGCACACCGACAGCAGCCTCGGAGGTCTTGTGTTTACTGCGTCACTTAATTGCATTATTTTCTCCTGCGCTTACTCCCTCTCCTGCCGTTCTGCGCAGTGACCCGCCGTGCAGGCCGGCAGCCCAGGAGCAGCAGGCATGCACACAGTCCCCGTGCGGCGGTCCACTGGACCGTGTAGGCGTGTGTCAGTGCGCTCCGCGAGGTTCACGCTACGTCGAAATAGCCGGGCGTCGCATTTCTCAGAATGTAGTCCCATCGCGGAGCGGCACGGGAGTGCGTTTTGCGTCACTAAAAGTTCCGGCTTTGTTGCGGCAGCCCTTTGGATTGTTCCCGGACGGATACACAACTGCAGGACGGTGACGCAATTTTACTTTTCCCCCTGGGAAGAAGGGGAAGGAGGGGTTGGTCCTTTCATGTATCCACAGTGATGGAGTGGCGTCTGTGCGCCCGGTACCACGGCAGGGGTTGCTGATGCGGACATGAGAAGACGCGGTTCCTGCCTCCACGGAGCTCCCGGTCTGGCTGCGGAGGCTGAGACGCCGCGCAGGCCGGCGATGGAGGTAGGGGAAAGCATTCGGGGAGCCGGGCCCGTCACGGCTGGGTAGAGGAGGTGCAGCCACTTTAAGACACACGGCATTGCCTGTGGCCTCTGAGCAGTAGGCGCGTGGCCTGCACAGAGCCGGCACGAAGTGGTTGCACAGCGACACTGCGGTTGGCTGCCCGCAAGCAGGAGGATGGACGTGGCGAACAAGAAAGCACCCATGAAGCAGGGGCCTGTGCGCTTCGCGGACCTCTCCGAGGAGAAGGACAGGCTTCTGTTCTTGCCGAAGCTGTGGAGGCTGCGTGGCTCCTTCCGCCACGAGTTGTGCACAGCCCGTGGAGGTGTGTGCAGGCTCTGTGAGTGGGGAAGAGCCCCTAGCGATGGGTCTAAAATGGTTTAAATGAAAACAACAAGGGATTTGCTTTTTGTCCCGCATAATGGGAATTTCAGGGGGTTTACAGAGTCAGATATATCTGGCTTCAAGGCTCAATGAATGTAACAAGGACCCAGGTGGTATTTGCTGCTGCCATAGCGAAATACCGTAGACTGGATGGCTTAAACAACGAACATTTTTGCGACACTTTTTGGTGGCTGGAAAGTCTAAGACGAAGGTCTGGCAGGGTTCGTGTGCTGGCGAGAGCTTTCTTCCTGGCTCGTCCGTGTGGCTCCTGGCTGCGTCCTCCCACAGACAGCCAGCTGCCGGCAGCTTCGGACCTGCAGGGCCTGAATTCAAGTCCAATAGACGCGGGTCTCCCAGATCACCTCTCCCTGCATCTGATTGGACGGGGCGCACATGCCTGAGCCAGTCGCTGTGGACAAGGAAATGCGGTGCCGGGATTGGCCAGGGCTGAGTCACGTGCTCAACTCCGGAGCCCCAGGTAAGTTAGAAGGACCAGAGCTCTGAGAGCTGAGAGTAGAGGGTGATTTCCTTGGGGGAAGTGTGGTTCTGTTCCCTGACGAGGCTGCACATCAGGCCCAGCGCAGGTGCACTGCAGTAATGAAAGCCATCAATTACTTATCTTTACACTTTTCTCATTGCGTCAACTACGACAGGGTTTTAGAAGAACCACAGAGGGTCGTGACTGACTGAATGGCTCCCAGATGAAATCACGTTTGGACTTCAAGACAGTGAAAGCGTTTTCTGGGACGCTGAGGGCAGATTGGATTTGTTGCTTTTTCTGGTTTTGCGAACAAGCTTAGCCACAGTTAGCTGTGTGATTTTGGGCTGGTTACTATAGCTCTCCTTGCCTCAGTGTCCCTGTCTATAAAATGGGTATATTTACAGTGCCTAGTTCATGGGGTTTGAAGGAGGATGACATGATTTCACGGACATTGTCTCAGACAGCAGTGCCTGTCTGTCCAGTTCACTATCATGAATCAGTTCCTACTCAGTGCCCTGGTAGGAAGCCCCAGCAGGTGGCACATAAGGCCCAGGAGAAGGAGGGACACGTTCTAACACATTTGGCAGCTGGGGATCGTCTTTTCCTGCGAGCTCACAGGAAAGTGAAGGGCCAGATCTAGGGGTAGGGCGCAGAATAAAGTACGGAACTTTGCAAGAACGTGCACCGCATCCTCATGCAGGGGCTGTGCGGACAGTCTTCTCGGTATCGCCCCGCTGTTAGCGTACGTGCTGCCGAAGGTACACTGGAGGGGAGTGCTGGGGGGAGACCTACGAAAACACTGCGTTCCTCATTCTCGGAGAAGCGTCTGGCGCTCAGGAAATGTTTGTGGAATGGATGAGTGTCCGTGGATGTGCAAAGGGAGACTTGAAATACCACTGCGTGTCCTGGTCTCGCGGGGCTGGCCTGGTAGCGACAGAGTTCGGAAGGGGTTTGCGCTTTCTCTAAGCGGCACCTTTGCAAAAAGCTGTTCCATCGTGTGCTGCAGCCACATTGCGTTTCCAGAGGTCCCCCCCTCCGCGCCGCACCCCCCACCCCGGTAGTTGGCATGCGTTCTCTCCCCCTTTCCGTTGTGGGAAGTGCAGGTGCCAGATGTGTGAGTGGAGAGGAGTGATGTTTAGCTGGCTGGAAAAAACCCATTATGGGTGTTTGGGAACCCGACTGCCAGACGAGAAACACCTGGGTGGCCTTTTCCCTAAGTGCAAACCCAGCAAAATAATTTGTGTTCCAGAGTGCTCACGTGGTAGGGTCCTGCTTTCCTAATGCGCTTTCTGTACTTTTAGATGTTTCTAAACAAGGACTGTGGATGCTTCCAAAGCCATCAGGCAGGAGCGGACGGGCGCAGGGCCGAGGCCTGGGGCCGCGTGCTGCCTCTGCTGCCGTGGGGTGCGGGGCACGTGCTGCCGCTGTCCTGCGTGAGCCTGTCGTGGCCACATGTCCGAGACGGGTGCTTAGCTCGGCTTGGAGCCCCCGACCCCAGGCTCAGGGTTTAAGGCCAGGTGACCAGGTACGGCATGGTTGTCCGGTACTTCCGCAAGGACGGATTGGTGGTCTGGGCAGGGCTGAGCAAGCCCCCCACATGCGTTTCTGCGAGGCTGTTGAGGACGTTCAGGGAGGTGAGTGAGTGCCCCGTCCTGGGCGGAAATGCAGCAGGCAGGGGTGCGTGTTCTGCTTCAGGGAACGGGAAGCAACTGCCCTGTGACAAACGGGGTCTGTTGTTCTCACCCAGGATGACAGCTGGGGGTAGACACCGGCTCAGCGGTTTCCGGGTGCCAGTCTCCACAGCTCTCTTGATGTCGCTGTCCTGTGGGCTCGCTGGTGGCCACATGGTGGTGGCAGCTCCAGATGTCACATCCACGGCAGGAAGGAGATGGAAGCCACTGGGACTTGTTCCCCTTTATGAGGAAAGACACCTCTTTCTTTACAAGTGTCCCCCAATGGAATTATGATTATGCCTCAGTGGCTGGAGTGGGGGCATGTGCTTGACCATAGCTGCAAGGGAGGCTGAGAGATTAGGGTAAAGGTTCACATGATAGATCATTTTGAGCGCATAGCTCCCCTTCCCCCCCTACCCCAAGGAAGATGTCACAGCCTGAGTTCTCCAGAAGCAGGTGCTGAGATGGAGTTGGGCACATTGGATGTTAGCTAGGGGTCAACGCCTCTGGAGGGGGAGGGGAGAGAGCAGGACTAGGCAGAGGAGGAAGTCGGGCTCAGTGCAGACCTGACAGCTCTCAGCCCACCTTGGGGCTCTCTGGGTGCATACGGTACCTCCACATCACCCCTATTGGGCCGGAGTGGCCGGGCCTTTCCACCCACTGTGTGGTCGGTCATTGGATATGGGCAGGGCAGGAAGAGGCGGTCACCTTAGGCTCAATGGCCTTCTGCAGCTGAGGCCCCTTGCTCTCAACCAAGGTGAGTCCCACTTCGAAGAGAGACCTGGGCGGTGCTGCTCCTTATCGTCCCCAAAGAACAGGGAAATATGTGGTAGCTACTGTGTGCGCTGGGAACTGAGTTTCACCGCGTGGCACTTACTGTGGGGGAGCTGTTGATGGCGGATGCGTGGTCCTGGCACCCCTCCCAGAAGGACCCCTAACTGCTGCCTGCCTGCCTGCGGGTGCTGACCCCGCACTTCCTGTGACTAAGGTGCCCGAAGGGAGGGCGAGGAGAGCGGAGGTCCCGTTCCTCACCGCCCAAGAATGAGCCGACGGCGGGGCTAGGACCCGGCAGGGACACCAGGACAGCTCACCCGGGAGCGGCGTGGGAAGGCTGGGTACATTTTCTGATGATCCCGATCTCACCCAGGGCCTTCTGACATCTCTTCGTGACACTCCCACGGCGGCCAGCCCCTGGGCTATGTAACCGACTTTTAAAGAAACCTTATTTATGTACTTTATTTTGGAGTCACTTTCAATTTACAGCAAAATTGAAAAGATGGTACAGCGAGTTCCCACACAGCTGTCATCCACTTCCCCCAGGGCTCATGTGTCATGTCACCGCGGTGCCTTTGTCACCAGTCCCGCACTGCTCACCGGGCTCCGCGTTTTCTTCTGATTTCACCGGTTTCCCGTTCTCTCTCTGTTCGGGGATCCTGTCTGAGGTAACCCCCTGGGCCCTGGCCGGCGGGCTCAGGTGCGTGGAGCATCCTCCGGTACACCGAGAGGCGGCAGGGTCAATCCCCCGGTCAGGACACAGACCTAGGTCGCGGCCCAGCCCCTGGTCGGGGTGCATTTTCTTCCCTCCCCCTCTCTCTAAAATCAGTGAGTGTGTCCTTGAGTGAGGATTAAAAAGAAGGTACCACATCGTATTAAGCTGGCATGTCCTCGTCAGTCCCTCTGAGGCCGTGACAGTTTCTTTGGTTTTCACGACCTGGGCGCGCTGGAGCAGCACCGGTCAGGTGCGGTGTGGGAGCCCTCAGTTTGGTTCGTCTGACGCTGTCCTTTGTCTGATGTTTCTGCTTCGTCCGGGGTCGCGGGCTTTTAGAAAGTGTGCCACAGGGGTGAGGTACCTTGTCACCACAGGACGTCACCGGGGTGTTTGCCTTGGGCACTCACTGGAGGGGGTGCATGTCGTTGAGTTTTGATGAGATCTTAATGGTTTTATGAGAATTTGTTCTGGGCCTTAAATCCCTCCTTTTGCTCAAGGAGGAGCCAAGGGAAGGTGATGCATGAATATTAATTAGCTGCGACACGGACAGAGGGCAGTTTCTTCAAGGCTCTTGGGAGGACCGTCTGCCTCCTCTGCTGGTGTATATATAGCCGCAGCTGCTTCCTGACCTTCCTCCCTCCCTCCCCTCCCCTCCCCCCTCCCTTCCTTTACCCCTCCCTCCATCCCTCCCCCTCCCCCTCCCTTCCTTTTTTCCTTCCTTCCTTCCTTCCTTCCTTTTGTTCATCTACAGATTTTAATTTTCGTGTATATGTACCAGTGTATCAATATAGTTATTTGTCTAAATGGCACGCGGAAGAAAATGAGCTCTATTTTTCAACTCAGTGCCCAAGTATTTTAATACTGTGCACTGAATACATTTTCGTTTTCCAATTAATTTTAAGATTTATTTTTGCTCATATTTTAGGTTTCTAATATTTTCTGTGCCTGTAAATCTCTATCTCTTTACATTGTTTTATTTATTGATTTTTAGAGAAATGGAGGAGTGCGGTGGGGCAGGGGAGAGACAGACAGACAGACAGACAGACAGATAGACAGATAGACAGAGACGTCGATTTGTTGTTCCGCTTACTGATGCAGTCATTGGTTGATTCTTGTCTGTGCCCGGACTGGGGATCGAACCCCAGCCTTGGCGTTTAGGGATGACGCTGTAATCCACTGAACTTCATGGCCAGGGACTTGGCATCCTTTATTGAGATATACTTACCACAACATTATTGATTTTACAGTTTACAGTTCAATGGTCTTTAGTGTACAGTCAAACCTTGGTTCTCAAATGTCTCCCGTCTCGAACACTTCGGTTCTCGACCAAGCCGTTCACAGAAAAAATGTCTCAGTTGTCAAACAAAACTTCAGTTCTCGACCCGACAAACCTTTCATGCTGATACCTGGGAAAAATGATTTGGTTTTCAGACAGATTGCTTCTCGAATATCCTTCCAGGACGAATTAGTTTCGAGAACCAAGGTTCTACTGTACTCACAAGGTTGTGCAACCATCACCACGATCTAATTCCAGAACATTCTCATCACCCGACAAGAAACCCCAAACCCGTTAGCGGTCACTCCTCGCTCATTACTTCCCTCAGCCTCTGGTGACCACTGATCCCCTATCTGTCTCTATGTGACAGCTAAAAATATGCTCATCAGGGCTGGTTTTAACTTTTGGATTCCCAACGCCTCCGTTTTCTCACTTCCTCATTTCTTCAAACTCAAAAACAAGCAACCCCACCAACAATGGTAAATTTTCCTGTTTAAAATTCGGCGTAAAAATTATAAGAACATTCAAAAACCAACCAACCCCCTAAATCGTTTCCTTTTAATCTCTCAAATTCCAAGGTAGAGCTTATGCATAGAGAACGAGGTATTTTGTTTTCTGACCACTTCAGTGCAGAAACAAGTCAAGGTACTGTGTATGTGTGTGTTTAAAGAACATTTCTTCTCTGCATTCTTCTGGATCCTTTCTTGGAAACTTACAGCAATAAACCAATTTGCTTCTCCAAGGCCATTTTTCTACGGCTGATTACCAAATTGTAGCAACTGACTCAAGTTAACGATAAAAGTTTCCTGAGCATAGAACAAAATGACCCATGTTGCTCCTGGTTCTAGATGTCCCCAAGTATGGTTGAAGGACCAGATATAATGAATTACAAACCCCCCTCCATTGTGTCCAAATATAATCTTTACATTTATCTTAAAAATACAAATTACATTTTCCTGATTAAAGAAATCACTCTTAACACTTTATAGTTGTATTTCCTTCTTTTTTTTTTAAAAAATATTTTATTTATTTTAGACAGAGGGGAAGGGAGGGAGAAAGAGAGGCAAAGAGGCATCCATGTGTGGTTGCCTCTCGTGTACCCTACAACCAGGGACGTGGCCTGCAACCCAGGTCCCGGAATCGAACTGGCAACCACTGTGGTTCTCAGGCTGGTGCTCAATCTACTGAGCCATACCAGCCAGGGCTATAGTTGTTTTCCTTTCATCAGTCATGAAATTAAGTGCCATAACCTTCCTCAACTCTTCTTATTTCCTTTACCTGATTAACATCTCAGTCCCGTGTTCAGGCACTGTATTTCAGAGGGCACTGCCTTGGGTACTTCCCCCAGTTTCAGGCACCCACTGGGGGTCTTGGAAAGTGTCCCCTGTGATTAAGGGGGGGGCTACTGTAGATGAATTTTTGTACTGAAATTTTTCTCACTGTTTTAATGTACATTTAAATATACAGCTGTTGTGTGTACATTTTTACCCTGTTTTCTTTCCACTTGTGGTATGAACATTTTCCAATTCATTAAATAAACACTCTTTGAAAATAACACCTTTGATAATTCCGGGACAGCCAAGACATGGTCTGCTCTGTTCTACACTGTGTCTTTGAGACTCGGGGCCTGGCGCGTGGTGGACGCCCCGGAATTATTTGGGGACAGATAATTCAAGTGGGGACAGACCGTGGTGGCCGGGTTCTCTGCGTGCGTGCGCAGTGTCGTGGCGGGCCTCCTGGAGGGAAGCCCTTGTCCACGCTCTCAACTATTTTCTCACACCCGTAGAAGTAGCTTTACTGAGTCAGCGAAGACCCGCAAGTTAAAGGTTCTGGGTATTTACTGAAGAATTCCCCTTTAGAAACATCACACCAGTCCGCACTTTGATCAGCAGTGCCCGCATGTGCCCATTTATCATGTTCCGCCTAATGCTGAAGTCGTCACTTAGAAAAAAGTTCCTGCTAGGGCTAAATTATATCTTATTTTTGTTTGGATGAACATATCTTTGCTTGCTGGTGAAGTTCAGTAGGGGTTTTTTAGTTTTAGTTAGTTTGTTTTTTTTAGTATGCCCACAGATCTTTGTATCTCTTCTTTAGAAAGCAGGACCGTTTGGGTGTTTTGTCCATTTTTCTATGGGCTACATCAGCATATTTTAACTGGAGAGCTGGGTTTGGTTCATCTTTCAGTTTGTCATAGAATACCCTTGCTCATTGCTTAAAAAAGATAAACATCACAGAATTGAGACAAATACTCAACTTAGTGTAAGGCAGGTTCTTCTTGAAATCCGCTGAAGGGGTTAAGCCACCCACAGACTTGGATTACAGCCCTTCAATTCCTAGCAGGATGTTGGGGGGAAGACGAATAATTTTTTTCCTGTCATATGGCGCCATCTAGTGGTTTTTAAAGATAGTGCAGGAACAAAACCCTCCGCGTTTGGGATTAAAATGTAGTTCATTTAACTTTCCCAATGTGTAGTCCAGGCTACTTGATTATCCATACAGCGCCCACCCCCGCACCCCGCATTCTATGTCTTTTACATTAATCCTTTACATTTTAGTCAGAGTTACTGTTCTAAAGTTGCAGATCTGTGTCAGTTCTCTGTTTGAACCCATTCAATAGCTTATCATTGCTCTTACCAGAAAAAAGCATCATTCTGGATTCTTCTGTGATCTAGATCAGAGATTGGCAAACCCTTTCTGCAAAGGGTCAGACTGTAAATATTCTGGGTTTTCAGGGCACACGGTCTTTGTTGTGACTTCTCAGCTTGGCCTCGGGGCTCTTGGTTGCCTGTGGACCACGGACTTGAGCTCCTCGACCGTCTGGTTGCTCTGAAGTTCAAGGTGCTTCCTCATCCGGCGTTCAAAGGTCTCCTGCCCTCGTTCACTCACCAGCCAGAGATGGGTAACTAGCTGGTTTCAGGCTAAAAAAATCATGCGGTCTTTGGAGACTTATCTAGGTTACCAGTATGCCGGCGTTCCTCACCGCTAAGCTTTGCCTGCTCTTCTCTGCACGTCTTCGCGCAGACGCACCGACCCGCGTGGCATGCAGGCCAGGTGCAATGCAATGGGGCCCGCCGACCCGACGTCCGCACACCGAAGGGGCAGAAATCCCTGCGCCACCTGCCAATTACACAGAGTCCTGCTGAGGCGTCCATTTGGTTCACCGAGCGCAGCGCCATGCTTTCTTTTGAGTTTGGGGATTCCTCTTAAACGTAGACACGTTCTAGTGGGTGTTCTTTGTATGAAGGGAATCCAGGTTTTTTTGGGGGGTAGTCTAATGCCTGGCCAGCAGACAAACCCTCCACCTTCAGGTGTTCTTTCAGTCTTCGAAATCACCCCCTTTTTGGGGGGAGCTGAGCGGCCGACAAGACGAGATGGGATTTGGAGCCCCCTCTGGCCCAGGCACTTCTTTGCATCCCTAGGAACGGAGGACTGGGGGGCGGGGAGCACAGCTTTTTCATTACTGGTGAGGCAGGGCTGCCGGTGACTTTGGGCAGTTGGTGGAGACAGCTGGCCCCCCGCGTTTGAATTATGCAGGCGTGCTTCCTGATGAAGGAGGGATTTTGCCAAAGGGGCAACACCAGCCACACTCCTGCCACGCACTTCTGCTCCAAGGCTGGCTCCTGCTTGTTCGGACGAAGTAGACGGCCTCTAAAGGCTTCCTACCAAAAAAAAAAAAAAAAAAAAAAAAAAAAAAAAAAAAAGGCGGGGGAGGGGCGCATGTTTCTGTTGCTCTTTTATCAGTGAAAGAGTGGAAACAGCCTGGTCTGTTGTGTCTGCAGAAGGACTAGGGAGATAACTTGCGTTTTCCCATCCTAATGGCTTCCTGCTCCTCATTAACGTGTGAAAGCCAAGAGCCCAGGCTGGGGACTCAATGCTGGTCGGAGATAGTTTCAGAGAACGTTTGGAAGAGCCTGCCTGCTACAGACGGCAGCAGGAATGGATAGGGGGAGGGTGGCTCTGGGGCTTGGAATTCGCGGCGGGGGACGGTAACACCAGCGCCCTGCAGACTGAGAGGACACGGAGGCCTGGTGTGGGTTCTCCTGTCGCAGGCGGAGGTGCCTCAAGGAGCCACAGCGCCGCCTGGTGACGGAAGAGGGGCAGAGATGCGAGCCCCAAACCCTCTGGAATCTCTGTTCATGTCAGCTGACTGGCTCTGACTGCAGAGCGCAATCAGCTCTTCGTTTCATCTTTCAGGTGTAAGTACGGTGGCAAATATAATGCCGGTTACTGCTGTTATAAGTGCCCTTCATTATTTCGTACAGTTAAGGGGAAAGGGCTATTGTTCTTGCATCCGTGTCTCCACAAAATGTTCAAAAACCCAAAATGGAAGCAGAGGGCGCGGTTTTTCAGTAAAAACAAATGGTAGGGAGCATGTTTTTTATTGAAGGGGAGACTCTTCCTCCGTGATTAAGATGAGCAGTAAAATAAAAGAGAAACAAATTTAGAGGCAAGTACACGAAAGAGTAGAAAACGTTGGTCATCTTACTGCTTGCTCATTGGTGTACCTCCGGTGCTGGTATACCTCCCAGTGCTGGTGTACCTCCCGGTGCTGGTGTTCCTCCCGGTGCTGGTGTACCTCCCGGTGCTGGTGTTCCTCCCGGTGCTGGTGTACCTCCCGGTGCTGGTGTACCTCCTGGTACTGGTATACTTCACGGTACTGGTATATCTCACGGTACTGGTATACCTCACGGTAGTGGTGTACCTCCCAGCACTGGTATACTTCACAGGACTGGTGTACCTCCCAGTACCAGACATTCTGGCTTTTTCGTCTTCGCCAGCTGGTCTGGTGAGAGTGTGGTGTAAAGTCTACTTACGAAGGCCCGTTCTTTGTCCACTCCTGCGCTGAGAGACAGTCACATCCATTCCGATGGTTTGCTGTGATCAGCAGCGTTGCAGTGAATGTTCCTGTACCAGCCATCTTGTGGTTTCTGTCCATTATTAGTTTTTATTTTAATGCATTTCAAACCCAGAAAAGTAGAGGGAATAGTACTATAATAAATACCTCTATTCACTTCTCCTGTGTTAATAATTATTTAGTATTTTGCTAGACTTGTTTAATCTATTTTTTTGCCAAATTTAAAGTGAATTAGATATCGTAGCATCTTACACCTAAATATCTTGCATGCACCTCTAAAAACGAAGATGTTCCCCCACACGACGGATTTCCTGTCCCTTATCAGGACCTTAACGATAGCTCCTGATGCTATCTAATATCCTGCTCACATTCAGTTTTCCCGGCAGTCTCCCGAATGGTTTTCAAATCAGAATCCAATCAAAGACTCCACAGTGTACCTTACATTTGGTTGTTATATTTTGTCCTTAAGTCCCTTTTAATCTAGGATAGTAACATCTCCCATTCCCCCCCTTTTTTTCTCCCAATGACATTATCTTGAAGATACAAGACTGGCGTCTCATAGAATATCTTACCTTTTGGATTTTGGGATTGCTTTCTAACCATGAAGTTTAACTTCTGCTATCACCTACATTTTCTGTGAGCTGAGGGTAATGTCTAAAGGCTTAAATGGATTCAGGATAAACTTTTTGGCAAGAATATCTGTAGCTGGCCCTGACTGGTGTGGTTCAGTGGATTGAGCGCCAGCCTGCAAACCAAAGGGTCACCGGTTTCGATTCCCAGTCAGGGCACGGGCCTGGGTTGTGGGCCAGGTCCCCAGTAGGGGGCACATGAGAGGCAACCGCACAATGTTTCTCTCCCTCTCTTCCTCCCTTCCTTCTCCCCTCTCTCTAAAAAGAAATAAAATCTAAAAAAAAAAAGAGTATCGTTACCAAATGTGTACACAGCAGGAAACGCATGACATCTGTCTGTCCCCCACTAGCGACACTGATGTTGATCGCTGGGTGAGGCGTGGGGCAGCCCCGTGCCTGCCTCGCCAGGTTTCACGTCCCCCTTTGCGAACAGAGACTGGTCTGTGACGGTCGTGTTGGTGCCACGCCCATGTCCGGTTCCCTGTCCTTTGTCCTGATCTCTGGCTCTTGTGTAACCACTCTTTCATCCGTGGTTGCCCACTGCTGGTTTACAACTCCTGCCCTGTCTTCTACGTGGAGCAGCTGGCATCCTTCTGTAAAGAACGTACTTCTTTTGTTTACTGGGGTTTTGGGTTACTCTAAATTACAATTTCTGCTAGAAACGTAGGATAAATGCTTAGCTCTTTCCCATTAATTACCGCTTTTTGGAGTATGGAGATGGGACTGTCGTTACCTCCAGTGATGGCAGATGAGGTTAAGTTTTGTTTTGTTATGTATCAATATAGAATCATGGATTTTTATAGATTGACTCTGTTTCTGTTCTTGATGCATCTCAACTTTGGCCACTGGGCTCCCTTTCGGGTTGGCTCACATATCTTTTGGACATGAACTTGATACTCATGGACTCTTTCCTTGCTTCCTGGCACAACAGTATTTCCTAGACTGTACTTATCTTCCTGTGCAAAAATGAGGGTGAGCAGGTCAGTTCTGAAAGTCAGAATGATTGCATTATGTGTAGTGAATATTTCTTAAAAAGCATCAAATTGCTCCCCCAAACAGAACCAGTTTACTGCGCCGGCTGCCTCGTGAGAGGCCAAGTCTTCCTTCATTTCTGACAGCTCTCGAGGTGACTGAACTTCTGTGATTTTTCCAGGCAAGTGGGTTGAAACGGTATTTGATTGGTGCTTTAATTTCCTTTTTTCCCATTGAGCATATTTTAACATATTTATTTACCATTTGAAATTGTCATTCTATTGTTTGTTTCCTTATATCCTTTGCCTGTTTTTAAATGGGTGACTCTCATTTGTTTTTTGTCTTTTTCCTCTTATCAGGTCACTGGAAGTAAACTCCCATACCTGATTTCTATTCCTAGTGGGGGTTACCAAAGATAGCCTTTTCTCCATGATTTCCACTGGGGGGCGCTGTTCACCTGTTTAAAGAATAGCGAGTCCTCCCCAGAGGAACAGAGAAGGCAGTCTGTGCTTACAACTTAGGGAGAGCCAGCTGGCATGCCTTCCACTTGCCTGGGCATCAGATGCTCAAAAAGACAACCTCATTCCGTAAGCAATTCAATCACCTGTGCCCCCCACCTTTTTTTTATATATATATAAAACTCAGATTAAAATCAGGTCAAATGGCAGTATACCTCCCTCTTGGACCTTTTACGTCTCTAGAAAATCTTTTTTGTTTAAAAGGAGGACAGGACAGGCAAAGGAGTGGAAGGCGGCCATGTTAAAGACCTCCGAATAGATCCGCCGGAGACCGAGACTCCTGCGGCTTCCGGAGGAGGAAACGTTGTTTCCTCGCGATGAGAAGCTGGCTGAGGCTCTAGCAGGCGTCCGGCTTCGGTGGGAGTGTGGGCGTGGCCTGCGACCTGCGTTTTCGCTGAGCCACCTGTTTCCCACCGGCGGGGGGGGGGGGGGGGGCTTTGCGTTTTTGCCTTTCTGATATTAATCGGAGATAAGTTCACCAAGTGAATTACGTCGATTAAGACCTAATCCTTTAGAGGAGTTGGTATCTATGTTTAAAACACCTTTTTTGCATGCTAGGCACATAACAAGGGCCCAAATCATGGGCCAATAGCTCAGATTCTCCCATGCTGAGCACACCCACGTCAGGAGCACCAGTACCAGGAAACGGAATCCGGTCGGCCCCAAACACCCTCGCTTGCCGCTTTCTGGCCCGCCCCACTCCCCCCAGATCCCACCCAAAGTAACCGCTGTCTTGACTTCTCTTCCCAGACTTTAGCCTGTCTTTGCACATGGTGTTAATGGGTGCACACAGTGCGACCCCTTCGGAGACTGGCTTCTCTCTCTCCATACTGTGTTTGTGCAATTGATCCATGTTTTTGAATACGGTTGTAACACCTTTTCATTGCAGTATAGTATTCCACCATGTGACTATGCGGCGATTTACTCCGTTACTGATGCGCACTTGGGAAGCCCCCAGTTTCTGGCTGTCACGAATAGTGCTGTAATGAACATTCTAGCGCGTGTCTTTGGGGGACCATACGTGGAACTCCGGGGCGAGTGTAGTGGGAGTGTAGTGTGGGGTCTGTTCATTCAGGTCAGCACTTTAGCGTGGGGATGTCCAGGGTGAAATTCTCTGCCTTCCCGAGAAGTCAAAGGAATGGGGCGTTTGTAAACGAGACTACAGGTGGGGAAAGGGCTCACCGGGGCATCACACATTGCTTAGCTCTCGGACTTCTATTCCGAGAAAAACAAGTGAATTTTACTCTGATGGCGTATGAGAGAGTCCTCCCCACTCCGCATGGCCACCTTACTGCACACGTAGAAAAGAGACACAGCGTACTTTTCTTCCTTCTTCATTTTCAAAATGATACTTGCCATTTTATTCTGATTATAGAAAAGGTCCATGACTATTATAAAATTTCAAGGAACCCAGTAGGACAGAACCTTGGCAAGATGTGTCCCGAGATTTCAGCAGTGGTGATGGAGCCCAGCTGATCACCGAGTCTCTTCTCTCCGCCTCGGCTCTCAAGTGTCCTGTGGAGCCAGAAGGGCTTTTCCCTTTTTTTCGGGAGCAGGGAAACGAGGAGGGGTGGGGGCAGTGCCAGCCTTTGGAAGAGGCGGTGGCTCTGTCTCAAGCTGGGAAGGGCCCGGTGCCACGGGAACCCCCCTGGCCCCGTTTACTGGATCGGGCTGGTGAGGTGTGTGCCAGGGTTCCAACAACGAGATTCCTAATTCCTGGCAGAGCGACGGGGAGCCACAGCCCAGAATCTTCCCTCAAGTTATTTCCACTGGAGCAGGCACCCGCCACCAGGTGGCGCCCGCGTCGGCTGGCTCTGGACGGCTTTGGCCAGGAGCCTGGCTGGGGAGCTCAGGGGGGTGGCTCTGGAACCCACCGTGGTCGTTACCTGCCATCACTCACTCCAGCCCAGATTCGCTGTGGCTAGGGTCTAAGATTCCACTACAAATATTCCCCTCCTCACGTTAGGGGAGGTTACAGTGTATTAATCAAGGTGCCATCGGAAACCAGAGCCCTAGGTCAGCCACACACCACACGGCCGGTCCCCTGGGGGCAGGCAGGCACTAATTCTTCCAGAAGTCTTTCTGAGCCTAGAAGGAGGCTGGCGTTTTCTCCCCAAAGGTCCCCTGGTTCCGGAAGGTTTGGCTCTGGGGTGGAGAGGATTGCAGGCGGTGGGGGGGGAGTGGCCAGCAACCAAGAGAGATTGTTGGCACCAACTAGGGCGGGGAGGGGACTGGGTGTTAGTGGCACTGAGTGGGTGACGGGGGACAGATCCCACCCCCAGGGGCTGCTGGGGCCACCAGGGACACAGGACATGCATGACAATGTAAATGGGGCGCAGCTTCGTCATTGCAGAGGGGAGGACATCAGGGGAACCTCGGTTCTACAGGCAGAGCGAGTTCAGGAAGGCGTCTTGGAGGAGGGGGCCTTCAAGGCTGTGGAATCCCAGTCTCAGGCGCAGCGTGGCGCATGCGCCGTTGGACCGCAGGTGGCCGAGCAGCGCCCGCCCGCACTCCGGGTTTGGCCAGTGGCGTCCCTCACCACCCGCTTAACACAGACAAGAAACCGCTTCCGCTCGGCCTCCTGGGGTGCCTGCAGGAGTCGGACTGACCTCCCAGGGCCTGTCCCCGGTGGGGCCCAGGGGTTAAAGATGTAACCCACAGAAACCCAGGGTGTCTCTGTGGCTCCGTTGAAACAGAGAGTGAATTCCAGAGGTGTGTTCACGACCACGTTAAATAGGAGACGTTAGTGTGCAAGTGCACCGGGAAGAGAAAGCGAGAGGCGCTAGTTGACAGCTCACAGGGGGCGCACTGTTCTTGTCCTCCCAGGACCGCAGAACCTCCCAAGGCCACCGCCACCCCGAACCCTGTCTCCGGGACTGGCCAGTCTCGGTCTTTCTCGTTCTGCCCTGCTCTTCCTCCCAGCTGTTGTCAGGTAAGTGCCCAGGCCACTGTTGACCTCCTTCCTTTGGGGTGCGGAGGAGAACGAAGAGGGGCTGAAACCGCATGTATCTGGATCCCTTTTGGTATCGTTGGAGAGATGTGAATGAAGAACGGAATTTGTGTTAATTACATCTCGATGCTAAGCTGCGCTTCTTCAGGTTGACATTGTTCTGAGACTGAGCCGTATGGGCCCCAAGACTCACAAGGAGCCGGATGAGAAGACCGTCTGACCAGGGCTCCCTGTGGTCCCCTCACCAGACTCCGTGCCTGTATGACGGTGTGTGCAATTCGGGGGTCCCGATCCTGGGAGGCGACCTCCTCGCTGCAGGTGGAGAGCCCTGGGGTCGGCGGCTCGGGCGGGCAGGCGCATCTGGCTGTTCACATTAGCCTTGGGGCTCGTCTCTGCCTTCGTTGGAGCCCCACGGATCGGTCTGTGAGGACCCGGGCAGCCTTCTCCTCCTCTCCCCGCCGCAGAGCTCCCGGCCACCCACCCACATAGTCAGTGGCTGGCGGAAGAGGCTGAGGGGTCCCCGGTGAGTCAGCAGTGTTGTGCCCCAGCTAGCTCCTTCTACCTGGGCCTTCAGAGAAGGGGCAGATGGGAGGGGACTGCCGAGGTGTGGGGGAGGTTCGCATTCATGGATGAGCGGGCTTGAGAAAGAGGAGGGGAGGCTGACCCCGGGTGGGGCTAGGAGAGGACGTCGGGGAGTGTGCACGGGTACAGGCAAGCATGTCACTTTGACGGAGATGACAGTCATAAATGTCAAATGGGGTGAGACTGACCCTGACCTTGGATGACACGGTCATGATTTGGGACTTTGTCCCGAGGGCAGTGGGGACCACTGCTGCTTCCCAAACACAGGAGCAAGGCCCACGCAGTTCTTTGGGAAGGTGAGTGGACTCCTGAGATATGTTTCAGCAGAAGGAGAAGGTGGGGGACTCAGGAGAGCTGGGGGCCCAGACTCTGCCCTCAGACAGCCCGGGGCCCCGTCCTGGCCTCTGCCGCTTTCTGTCACCTCGGCGTGGCTCCGTCTCCCAGCTGCAGAATGGGGACCCTCTTAGTACCTGCCTCATGGGGCTCCAGTGCGAAGCCACCTGACCACGAAGTGGGAACGTCCCACAATGCTTTGCAAATGCCTGGCCGGTGCGGCGGTCGTGGGCGTTCCCAGCTAGAGGGAATGGACGAAGGGAAGAGAGTGGCAGCCGCTCCTCTTTCTCCTCTCGCCTCCCTCGCTCTCTTCTCTTTCCTTCTCTGCAGCACTCCCGGCCTTGGGGCCGTCCGGTTCCTTCCTTCACTCTGGGCCTGGCCTCCTTCGGGCTCCGCTTGCTCACCCTGAGGCCACGGCGCGTGCTCCCCGGGTCTCAGCTCAAGGCCGCCCCTGGGTGGAGTTGCTGACACATTTCAGTTCTGCTGCCTGATGTCCTTGGATATTAACCTTGATCTTCCCAAACCTGTTTCTTCCCCTTTTAAGGGCAGGATGCTAATAGCGCACACTTTTCAGGGCTGTTCTGAGCATCAAAAAAAAAAATGCGTATATATAAAGAACCCAATGCAGTGTCTGCAAGCAAGTTCAAGGAATCGTGAGCCCCGTCTTTCTGTCCCTCTTCAGAACATCCGGGAGGTCGTCCGCCCTCATCCCATCTTCGCCCAGTGAAATACCATCTATCTTCTAACCGAGTAATGTCTTGTCCGTGACATTTGGCTCCTTCCCTCGCGGAGCGCTCTCTTCCTCCTTTAGCATGTATTTTCTCTACCCCTGTATTCACCTGCTACAGCTGCTGTAACAAAATACCAGGGACTGCGTGGACCGAACCCTTGAGACGCCTTTCTCCCAGTTCTGGAGGCTGGAGGTTCAAGAGCAGGGCTCCTCTTTGGCTTGCAGAGGGCCGCCGTCTTGCTGTGTCCTCACGCAGCCTTTCCTCCACGCGCCTGCATCCCTGGTGCCCCTCCTGTTCCCATGGGGACGCCAGTCCTGTTAGACGAGGGGCCCGCCCTCGAGACTCCATTTATCCTTAGTTACCTGCGTACGGGCCCCGTCTCCAAATGCAGTCCCTTTGGGCTTTAGGGCTTCAGGACAGGAATCTGGGCGAGGAGCAAAATTCAGTCCGTAATAAACACTCATTTGACCCTCGTCCGACCTTACCTTGCTTTGCGGTCGTTTGTGCGCGCATCTCTGTAACTCAGGTGGCTGCGCCACATCAGGGAAGTCTGTTTCACTCCCCCCCTCCCTCCGCATGGTTGGCATGCATTTCCCTGCCCTTGGTTTGGGTCTCAGCTGCGTGGTTTGGCCAATGGTCAGGATGTGGGCAGTCCTGCAATGTGCTTTGGGGTTACTCCAGAAGCAAACCTGCCCCTGTAGCACCCTGGGTGGGGGGGGCGTGGCAGACGGGTGGGGCAGACCTGGCCCCCCTGCATCCGAACCCGGGCCCGGCGGAGTCCCAGCTGACCTGCCGGCACGGGCACACGCGCGTCGTGGGGTGTCCCTGGGTTTCGGAGGTGGTTTGTGTCACGGCTGAGGAAGGCCATGGCCATGGGCCTCCTGGGTTCCTCCTGTGCTCTGGAACCAAGGCAGACGCTCCGTGCGCTTTACCCGATTTAACGGCTGCGAGGCCCCCGTGACACAACGTTGTGTACTTCCCCCGTTGAGCAGGTGGGGAGACGGAGTCAGGGAGGGTCCCCAGGGCGGGGCAGCCAGGGGGGCGGCAGGGTCCTAGGGCCCCACACCTCGAGCTTCAGGGGGACAGCGGCAGCAGGTGTTGTTTTCAAAGCCCGGACTGGAATTCCCTGGTTTCCGACTTCCCGGCAACGAGCTCTCCGTCCCACCGAGGCCTGCTCTTTGTCGCATCCTCCCCATGGCCCCGGGGGTCGGGGACCTGGGTCCAGGAGCTCTTTTTTTAATTGTCTGGACCCAGCTCCACAGACTGGCTTTCTCCCTGAGACGCTGCTGCCGCCGGAGGCGTCCTGCTAGCGTTGCGTTTTGGGCTGCCCACGGGCAGGCCGGGCCAGGGGGTTTGTCCTCCAGGACGAGCTCCCCAGCCTCCAGTTTATCTTCACCCTTTCTTCCCCTGCCCCCCCCCCAAGGCTGCTTTTTCTGTTCGCCGATTCTGGGTTTGGGGAGGGAGGGTCATACAGATGAAATCAATTAATAGAGGATTTGCAGAATCACAAGTGCGGTTCTTAAAGGATGGTGTAATTAGCGTCTTCAGACTAATTGAAAATTTTCATTCAGAAGGAGCAGTCAAGTGCCTCCGCGCTCGGATGGCGTTCGCACAGAAACCAGTCCTCCCGGAAGAGTCTTTAATGCGCAGCCGTAGACCCCAGACCCGCGCTGCTGCAAAACTTGGGGAAAGAATGGAATCGTTTCCCCCCCTCTGTCCTCGGAGTCACAGGACTCCCTGCCCTGGGCTGTGCTGCTTCTCCAGTCACAGAGCGAGGTCAGGGACAATGGGCCAGAGGAAGGCGCGCGGGACACGAGGTGCCTTTGCCAGGGAGAGCGAGGAGGAGGGAGCGAGATCAGTGGGCACCGGGCTCTTGCTTTGCCGGGCATCTCATGCCGCTTCCTCCAGCGCCGGCTGTGCCCTCATTTCCATTTGGGGGACTGCCTCTCCTTCTCTCCGTCTAGGCCCTTGGGGTGGGGCTTTCCCACCCTCAGGCTCCAGGGATGCTCAGACCTGTCCACAAATGACCGCACTTCCTCGTCACAGGAAGTCATCGGTGCAGGAGTTAGCAATGTGACCTGCGCCCGCCACCCCCCAAGTGCACCAGTGAGGTGCATTCCGAGGCCTCTGCTGGGCCACCGAGCGTGAGAAGCTCAGTTTCATTTAAGATCTCGAAGCCGCTGGGATGCGGCCGAGAACTTGTGGCTGCCATTTGCCGTTGGGAAGGAAAAGTGGACACCGTAGGCAGGGTCAAGGGGCACAGGTCGTGGGAACCGTTTGAGGGTCTTGATCTGTCTCTGTCCGAGCTGCCTTCTGCCCTTGAACTTTCCAATTGTATGTGCCAACATATTCGTGGAGTATTTTCCTCTCTTTACTCAGGTCAGGTTGGATTCTGCCCTTTCCAACTCAAGAGCCTGTCTAATGCAGCAATTATATAAGAAAGTGTCGCCTTTGGGTGACAGCGAAGGCAGGTCATGCTAATCATCACAGGGGGTGACATGCTTGAGGCCGGCGGCCTCTGGAACTGGGGGCATGGCTGGTTTTAGAAACCCGGAGGGTGCAGGCTTTTACTAGGCTGGTCTGGACTCTGGGATTCCTGGGGTGAATCCTGCTTTTCATGAAGGATAACAGCCTTGGAGCCTCCCCCCTGCAGACAGATTCTGACCTCCAGCAGAACAGCCGTGATCTTGGCTTCCGTGAAGGTTTGGGAGGGTTTGAAGCTCAGTCCTGTTACCCTCAGGGAATGTGGCTTGGGAACAAGAAGTGGCCCTTGGTGGGCTACAGGTCCTCACAGGTGAAGTGGACGAAGTTGCCATTCCTACTTCAGGATGCCTTGCCCAGGGTTCACGGCTGTGCTTATGCGGTGTGCTGAACTTGACGCTTGGCAGGGAGAGTGCCCAACCTGCTGGCTGCTGCGGCTGCTGCAGGCGGGCTTGGCACAGGCTACCGTATTTCCCGGAGCACTGGGACAGTCGTAAGTGAGTAGACCGCAGGGGATGTCAGCCCATCGGTGTGAGGACTTTTCGGAAAGGAGACTGTTCTGTCAACTTTGCTCTGGTACCCGCTCGCTTATTCACACTCCTAATACGGAAATCAGTTTTATTTCTTGATGAGAAGAACACGAATGGACGCTCACTTTGCTCCGGCACCTGCACGGAGCCTTCCCTGTGATTCACTGCCCTGCCTGCTTCCTCGGAGAGCTGGTGCTGACGATGGCGTTCGGTTGCGCTGGAGGGCACAGGATGCAGTGGGAAGGTGGCGGTGGGGGGCCACAGGGCTTCTCCAGGCCAGGACATGGGGGATGAAAGCGCCCCGGCAGTGGGGCGCCATGGGGGAGCCGTCTGCAGCCGGGTTCCTGCAGGCAGACACGGGATGTCAGCTGAAGTGATCAGGGTCTTTGTCTAATCCTCACAAGAACCCCGAGTGGCGGGCGGAGATGTTTTCTCCGTTTCACACACGGAGGGGAAAATGTCTGCAGAGACGGTGTCACTTTCCCCAGGAGCCACCGAGCACCTGTGTCACCTGTGGGAGAGGTGACACAGTCTCCGTGTGGGACTTGCTCTTCGTCACCAGAAAAGGCACCGAGGCCCCCTCCCCACCACCCAAGCGATGTGCTGCCTCAGGCTGTCTTCCTGAGCTGGGCTGAGTTCCTTCTGCCAGGAGTGTCTCAGCCTCTTCTTGCATGCGAGCCACAGAAAGTTCTAGGTGGTTTGGGGGTACTCACCCACCTCACTGTGGCTGACAACTGGTAATTAGTTAATATCTGTTAGGCAGGTTACTTGAAATGTTCCTTCAGCTCAGAGACGCGTCCTGTCCCTTCGCACAGGTCTGGGGGTGGTCGGCAGAACACCACCGGGATGCCTGGCCTCTCCATTTACACCCAGCCGCACTTTGGTACCCAGTTCCTCGACCTCTCTGGGCCTCCGTTTCTCCCTTGTAAAGCGGAGACGCTGAAAACATCTCCATGCGCGCAGGGTCGGTGTGGGCACGAACGATCTGCGAACGATCTGCGTTGTGCCTGCAGACCGTGAGCGCTCAGTCAGTGTTGGCTCCCACCGTGACCACGTCTGCCTTCTTCAGTGTCAGCGTGGATGGGTAGAGAGGACCTGGTCCCCTCCACGTGGTGGAGTTCTCCACCATGGCACCCCCTCCTTCCCCCCCATTCTTCAGTCCCGTTGTCTCAGACGAGCAGGGAGATGGCGATTTGCTTTCAGAATTAGTGTCTGTCTTTGCCTCGCTCCCGAGGCCCTGTGCCGTTGGCGTGGCTGTCTGGTGGCTCTCCAAAAAGGCCCCCTGGCTAACCACATGCCGTGGGGTTGCTGTGGAGCGTGGACCACGCAGCAGCCAGCCGGGGAAGCTGCACTGAGCCCAGCACACGCAGCCGCCGCCTCTCTCCCCTTGGCCCCTCGTGCTGCGTGAGGGGAGCACACAGCCTCTCCTTTCCCGTGGCTGACTCACACATGGAAGGAGCAAGCCGTAAATATCAAGAAGCTGATGGATTTCCAGGGAGCCCAGCAACGCGGGAGGGAGGCTGCCGGCAAAGCCAGAGCAGCGTGTGCATGAACCTCATCCGGCGATCTCCCCGCGTCCGCAGCCGTGGGGGAGGGAGGCGCACCCTGATCGGGGGAGGTCGGCCTCCAAGTCCCCACAGCGGCTGGGCAGGCGCTCCATTCCAGGTGGCCGGGATGTCCCTTTAAGATGGGAAGTCGATGCCATCAATGAGCACTGAGCTCTGGGGTGAGTTTCCAGCTGCTGCGGCTGATGACAGTTCAGGGACTAAAATCTCCGGAAGGGTCCTCGGAGTTGTGACAAGCGGGCCCTTTTGTCTTGCGTTTGCCGCAGACCCTCTGTATGTCTGGAAGAAGGCAGATTTCCGTTCTAGGTCTCAGTTTCTCCCTCTGTCGAGTGAGTAGCTTGGGTTCGTTCTCCGAGATGACAGCTGACATTTATCAAGGGTTTCACTGGTCTGTCCCTTCATACGGATCAGCTCATCGAACTCCCTGAACAGACCACCTCTCATTGCAGACGAGGAAAGCAAAGCCCGAGAGGCCAGGGACTGCTCGGCATCGGCCGTGGCGCTGGGAGCTGAGCCCTGGCGGCTGGCTCCTGGCGCTGCTGTCTCAGCTGCTCTGCCGCGGCGCCTCGCAGCGGGACCCTGTGTCCGTGCCATGGGTGCCATTCACCGCCTTTGCTCCAGGGCTGATGTGTGCATGGGGCGCACACGTGGCTTATAAAGTGTCCCATATCCCTGGGGGGCCAATCTCAGCGTGCGGCTTGGAGGGGCTTACTCATCCCGGCTCCAGGTGTGGGCACGGGACTCAGGCCCAACCACGGACAGCCCTACGTCCCCGGTCTGGCTGCAGCGATGGGTCCAAGGGTGGGCAGGTCGTCCTCATCAGAAACTGAAGCCAGTTCCTAGGTCCTGACAGAGTGGTGGCCTCAGGAGGAGCCCCCCTGCCCCAGGGTGGCCGGTCTTGCAGCGGGTGAGCTGCGTGGTCTTTAGAGCCTCCCCAGGGAGAGAGGCTGCTGGGGAATGAGTGGAAAAGGGAGGGAAAAAGAACAGCGGGAGGGCGGGGCGGGGGGTGGAGAGAGATGACAGATTCCCGATGACATCCATAGAACCCGGGAGCAGCCGTGCCTCCACGGACCAGCTATTTCAGCGATCAACATTTTATGCTTAAGATCTTTTCACGACAGTGATAGGATGGGAAAGGTTGGCACTGGGAACGGTGTCTTACACGCGCCATATCGTTGCCCTTGGCCGAGGAGAGAGAGGTTGCAGGTTGGAGGCCCGACCTCCGGAGCACATGCGGTCGTCGTTCAGATCAGGGTTCCTCAACCCCGGCCGCATGGCCCCTGGGCCCCGGTCATTCTTCGTTGTGGGGCTGTCCTGTGTGTTGTAGGGCGATCAGCAGAACCCCTGACCTCCACCCAGGAAGGCCTGTAGCACCCTGTCCCCAACCCCGACTCAAGGTTTGGGAAATAAAGATTTTTGCAGGCAAGGCCAGTGTCCCCTGAGGGACAGAACCACCCCCCGCACCCCTCCCCCGATTGAGAAACACTGGCCGAGGAAGAGTCACATCTGTCTGCTTTTCAAGTGTGCTGCCTGGGTCTCACTTTTTCAGTAGGAGTTTGGAACATGCTTGGCAGGGAAAGTGGAGATCTTGAAGAACTTTCGTGCCAGGCACGCGTGACCAGGGAAAAGGGGCTGCGGAAGTCGGGCGGCAACGTGGCATTGCGGACGGTCGGTCGACCCTCGGCGTGGCCTCCTCTCTCCTCTTTCAACTCCTGCTTCTGCCGTCCACCACCTCACTGGTTCCTCCGGGACTGTTTTCTGAACACAGCCTTCCGTGCAGGGGTGCCGGCCTCGACGAGCTCCCTGTTCCGGCTCCCCTGACGCTGCGGACTCCCCCGTTGTGGTCCTTATCAGAAGTTTAAATCACCGAGTTATTCACAACTGGTCTCCTCCCGTAAAGCGTACCTGCCGGGAAGGCAAAGACCATCGTCTTACTGATTATTAAATCTCTAGGGCCGAGTACAGGAAGTGTTGCCCAGGATTATTTTATTAATAGTTATGTAGATACTGGTCTACATAACTAGGAGAGTAAGTTATTTGAAGCCAAGATCCACGCTTGATAAACTTCATATTCTCCACTTCGTCTCATCAGCAAAGCTGCTGGGCTTTGCTGATGAGATCAATCCACGTTGGATTGAATACATGACCTTGAACGCTGACATTGGCTGAGCCCTTTCCCTGCGTCTGGCCTTGGGCTAAGCTCCTCTGCTGTGATGTCCCATCAGGTCCTTATAGTGACCCTGTGATATAGGAGCAGTGGCCACGCTTGTTTTGCAGAGGAGAACTGGGGTGGAGGGCGCTTAGATGGTTGGCCCGAAGACACACAGCCAGTACGTGGCAGAGTGGGGTTCCCACTCTTGAATTCAGGTTCCCAATGCTCTAGTCTTGCCGACTTTCTGAGTCCGAAGGAATTCCGGGTGGTAGGTCGCTCTGAGCCATCCTCAAACTGCTGTGCCTCGGCTGCCGGGTGAGTGGGGCCCAGGATGAGTCAGGCAGGAGCAAATACCCTCGCAGCCCACAGTTGGGCGGACATCGTTGTCCGCTCTGCTGCCTGGTTTTCACCCCCAGGACCGTCGCTGTTGAGGGTTTCTTTTCTCTGACAGTACTTGCTGTTCTCAGAACAATGCCTTAACGTGTCGATTGATTCATGGCACTAACTGAGTAGGTAGGAGCGTGAAACGAACGGAAGCAAGAAAAGGGCGATGCTGATACTGGGTGTCCTTCGTCAGGAGAGGACACAGGAGAAGCTGGTCAGGGGGTCGGCACCGACCAGTCTTGTTACAGAGCAAACGAACCAGTGCTGCTGATAATTGATCAAGTGCCTTGTGGTCGGGGCTCTTTTGTTTCCAAGTGATAGACACTAATTCAAAATAGCCCCGGCAATACGGGGCGTTAATTGGAGTAAATAAATGAGAACACCAGGTGTTGGTGCTAACTTCAGATCTAGCCAGATCCACGAGTTCGCCTGCTCTGGGAGTTCACCTCATTCCTCCGTGCCCTTCGGCTCCGAACTTCTCTGTTGGCTTCGCCCTCCCGAACCCACATGGCAGCAGGGGAGGGCACCGGCAGCTCCCGGCTTCGGGACCTTCAACGCCCACCTCTCAGTAGGAACGCAAGCCTTGCCTTTCCTGGAATAAGGACTCTGATTGGCTCTGTTTGGGTCATGTGCTCTACCGTGGGCCAATCATTGTGTCTGTGGTCAGAGGGCTCTTATTGGCCAGCCTGAGTCACATGCCCACCTTGGGAGCAGGCCGAGGGCCTGTGACTGAGCTGTGTGCACTGGCTGATGGAGGGCAGTTCATCACAGTGAAAGGAGGGCGTTGCCACAGGGAGGAAGGATTCTAGGCCGAAAAAACCAGTGATCTGCTGAAAGTAGCGCCCCCATCTCCTTCAGGAGATTCCTGGTTAAGGACGTTAAATTCACCAATTCATAAGTGACAGGGTCCCCCTTCTAGGCTTTGATGGATTTGGCACGATGAAAAGAATTTTAAGATTTCCTGCTACTGCATCATTCCTCAAATGTATATTCAGACACAGATTCTCCTTGAGGACGTTATCTTTCTGATTTTTTTTGATGGGATTCTGTAGAGTAATTCTAATGGGTTCTTCTTAGTCCTCAAATCAAGTTGTTTTATCTCTGAAAACACTTTGATAGCATTTATTTATGCTACATACAACATTTGAAATGTACTAAGCTATACTTAATCAATTATTCAACTATTGCACTTAATCAATTATTCAATTATTTCTGTATTTCAGAGCAGTATGTAGGTCCAACTTTTCTTTTCTAGACTTTTAGTGTCTTTTCAAATTTCTTCATTTTAAATTACAGACTTCAGATCTTGCTCTTCATCTTATTTTTAAAAATTTATTGATTTTTTTTTGAGAGAGAGAGAAACATTGATTTGTTGTTCCACTTATTTACGCATTCACTGGTTGATTCTTACATGTGCCCTGACCTGGGATGGAACCCACAACCTTGGCATATCAGCAAGATGCTCTAACCAACTGAGCTTCCCAGCCAGGGCAATCTTTCTCACCTTAAAAATTGGAAGATAGTTGACATTCGAGAATACATTAGTTTCCAGTGCACCGCATAGTGAGTCAGTATTTGGATGTATTGAGAAGCGTGCACCGTAATAAGCCCATTAACATCCATCACCCCATGTAGTTACAGGTTTTTTTCTTACGACGAGAACTTTTGAGACTCACTCTTCAGCAACTTCCAGGTACGCAGTCCAGCACTGCCAGCTGCAGCCACCACGCTGTGCATGACGTCCGCATGACTTACTTATTTTATACCTGGGAGTTCGTAGCTTTCGACTCCTCCCCTCCCCCACTTCGCCCCCCCCCCACACCTTTGCCAATCACCAGTCTGTCCTTTGTATCCATGAGGTTGGTAATTTTAATTTTTTTTGAGATTCCGCATATAAATATGATATGATATTTTTATTTCTCTGTCTGACTTACTTCACTTAGCGTAATTTATTCAAGGTCCATCCACATTGTCCCGAATGGCAAAATGTCATTCTTTTTCATGACTGAATAATATTCCATCGTATATACATGCCACATCTTCTTTACCCATTCATCAGTCAGCGGAGACTTAGGTTGTTTCCATACCGTGGCTATTGTAAACATGTTGCAGCGAACACGGGGGTGCATGTATCTTTTTGAGTTAGTGTTTTCGTTTTCTTTGCATATACACACATACAGAAGTGGACCAGCTGGGCTATGTGGCAGCTCTAGTTTTCGGTTTTTGAGGAACCTCTGTACTGTTTCCCACGGTGACTGCACCACGTAACATGGCCACCAGGAGCGTGCAAGGGCGCTCTTTCCTCTGCGTCCTCACTTTTTGGTGACAGCAATTCTAACACCTCATTCTGGTTTCAATTTGCATTTCCCTGATGATCAGTGAGGCTGGGCATCTTTTCACGTTTCCGTGGACCTTCTGTGCGTCGTCAGTGGAAAAATGCTTATTCAAATCCCCTGCCCATTTTTAATCACTCTGTTTCTTTGCTATTGAGTTGTATGAGTTCTTCGTATACTTTAGCTATGAAGCCCAAATCAGATATATGATTTGCAAATATTCTCGTTGTCATTTTGTGCTGTGCAGGAGTTTTCAGTTTGATATAGTTCACCTTGATTTTTTTTGTTTGCTTTTGTTGCCTTTGCTTTTTGTAGCAATCCAGTTTTTTGTTATTCTGGTAAAATACACATAAAACGTACCAACTTACACATTTTAAAGTGCACAGTTCAGCGGTACTGGATACACTGATACTGTGATACAACCATCAGCACCATCCACCTCCAGAACTCCTGTCACCTCGTAAAACTAAAACTCGGTAGCCACCAAACGACGCCTTCTCACTCGGTGTGACCGTACCTGGTCACCTGTCAATGGACACCTGAGCTGCTGCCACATTTTGGCTGCCGTGAGGACTGCCGCTATGAGCATGCGCACACACCTCTCTTTGAGACCCTGCTTTCAGTGATGCAGGCATGTACCCACACATATCGGGTGTATTGATGCACTGCTGTATCCCATGGTAGTTCTGTTTTTATTTCTTTTGAGGAAGTGCCCTGTGGTTTTCCACGGTGGCTGTACTAGTTCATGCTCCTGCCAAGACTGCAGCAGGTTCCAAGTTCTCCACGTTCTGGTCAACACTTGTTGTTTTCTACTTTTTTTTTTTCTTTCACAGTAGCCATCCTAATGGGTCTGCAGTGACCCATTTTATTTTTACTTTTATTTGTTCTTTACCAGGCAATGCAGTTCTGTAGATTAAAAATGATAAAAAGATAACTAGTGGGAAATATCCCTCCTATCCTAATTCCCATGCTCTCCAAAGAAATTTGTAACCACTATTACTAGTTACTAGTTTCTTGTTTATTCTTCATGTAACATTTTTATTCATCTAAATACAAAATACATTTTTTCTTTCTAAGAATAAAAAGTCATCCAATTATACATACTGTTTGCACCTGCTCCTTCTCTTTTCGCTATATACCCTACAGTATGTATTCACATTTGCGTGTAAGGTGCTGACTTATTCCTTTTTTCAAGTTCATAATACTCCTTTGTGTGGGCGTTTCATGATTTGTTCAACCTGACCCTTCATGATGGACACACAGGTTGTTTATAACTTTCTGTTAGAAATCACATGGCAGCGAATAACAGTGGCCATTCATTTCTTTGCATGTTTATGTATGTAAAATACACATTTGTGAATAAATAAATTCCTAGACATGTAGCTGTTGAATCAAAGAGTAAATAATTTTGTAATTTTGCATTGGTAATTTTGGTGGGCATTTCCAAACGTAACATAAAGCTGATGCCAATTTGGGTGCCCTGAGCAGGGAATGGTCCCCATCGCCCACAGCACACCCCCTGCCCAGCACAGGGAGTCATCCTCGTCTCTGCCTCGAGCTGCTGGGCTCAGGGAGAGAGGGTCCCCTCCAGTGTGGCTTTGTTCCCCTCCTCCAGGGAAGACGGGAGACCGTGCTTGACCGGGTTTCCTCCTGGGTCACGTTTGCATTGCCTGCCCTTGCCTCCCGGCTCAGGGCTTGCTCTCGGGAAGACGTGCTTCGCGGTCACTCGTGTGCCCTTCCTCTGTGACGTGCGGGGGGGGGGCGGCGGAGACTGTGCTCATGAAACCTGGGAGGACCCCAAGTTAAGGACGACGGCAAACACGGAAACAGTGAAGGCAAACGTAAGGGCGTCACAGGTGTGGTCAGGACATTTTCAAAAGTGAATCATTGCTTGGGAAGTAAATGATTCATGAGGAATGCTGTTCAGGTGGAGTCAAGTGTGAGCCAGATGGAGAGATGGTGGTTTTCTCAGACTGTTTTTCGAATGAGTCCACCTTTTGCTGAGAAGGTGGGAGAGAGGCGGCACTGGGCACTGGGCACGTGTTCAGACAGGAGGGGCGAATCCTGCTGAGAACCACTGCAAACTCCCACGGCGGCCCCCCCAGCCCCGAAGTGGGGGCTCGTTACCAGGGTTCATTACAGGGTGGCTGTGGGGGTGAAATGACATCGTAGGAGTGACGGCTGACGCAGGTGATGGGGACGGGCATGCGGGGACAGTGAAGCGCCAGCCCCTGGGACTGTCACGTCCTGGACCCCTGTGAGTTCGGGGGCCGCGGGACGTCGCTGGGGGTGGGGAGTGTTCCATGTGTCTAGCTGAGGCTAGACCACTGTCAGGGGCATTTCCGGTTGAGCAACTCCGGCCGATTATGCAGCAAGATCCAAGAAGAAAGAGGTGGCGTTTCCAAGACACTTACATGTATCGTGATGACTTTCCTCATTAAAAAAATATACTCCTCCATACCTGGTGTTATGCTCACAATGTTGCATTCCTTTTCTTAAAGGGGTGGGGGTCTCCAAAACTATGCGCAGCCCCTGATGAATCACTCTTAGCATTACGAGCAGAAGGTTTAGGGACAGGAGGATGACGTCCTAGCTCTGGAAAACAGATTGACAGGTCACAGGAATGACTAGCCGGCCGAGGGGGTGCCACTGCCTCCTCCAGCCCCTCTGTCCCGGCCCGCCTCTCTGCTTCCCCCCCTTTCCTCTCTCCAGTCTCACCCCTCTTGCTCTCTGAGCCCCTGTTCCAGACACTGTTCTAAGTGCTAGGACGATCAAGTCCCTGCTTCCGTGGGTCTGACCTCGTTGCTGAGGTGGCAGGTAAGGAAGCGAGGCATAAATCATGTATTCTGCATGGCGGTGAGCGCTGGGAAGCAAAACCGAGCGGGGCTCTACGAGAGAGCGAGCAGGGCGTTGGGGGTGCTTTAGGTCAAGAGAGCAGCAAACGCCTTCTTCAATAAAGAGGAGGCTTCTCAGCTGAGGTCCGAAGGGTGCGCAGCAGCCGGTCCTGGGACTGGAGGGGTGTTCCCCGCAGCAGCGCGAGAGCAAGTGCAGGGCAATGAGGCGGAGCGGGAGCTGAGCAGGCGGGTGGCAGCTGGGCCAGCAGGGAGGGGTGGGCGGGGACAGGAGGGGGGCGGAGGGGGCCTTCAGTGAAGTCAGGGCTTTAGGAAGTGGCCATTGGATGTGGGGCTTTGTTTACACGGTCAGAAGTTTGGATTTTACTCAGCGTGTTAGGGGACACCAGGGTACACCCTAAATGGTGGGCTCGCTGTTCCCCCGGAGCGTTGAGAGGCACACCGAGGAGAACTCAGCTGTGCGTGGGGTCCCCATGGGCTCCCCGTGAGTGCGGTGTGGGGGTGACTGTTTCCTTTCACGTGAGATTTACGAGAGTGAGGGATTAGGGAAACTCAGCGGGCGTCATCATCGCATTAGCATGCGATGAAATGACTCGTGATGGGCAGTAAGACCTGGAGCGGACGTCGGTGCTTCGCAGCAAATGTGCACCTATGTGGACAGTGGGCTGAGGTCCGGACATGGTTGGATTCAAAGAATGCCTGCTGATCAAAGTCACAGGGGCCGGTGCTGGGGAGGGGAGGTGATAAATTGGACAATTGGATCCGAATGAGGAAGTAATATGTGCACAAGTTACCCTTTGAAACACCTATTAATAAAGTGTAGCTTTCGAAATTTCTCTTCGTAGGTCTGTCCATGTTGAGTCAATTCCTGCCTCACCTGGCAACTTAAAATGGCTCTGTAGTTGTTTTTTTTTAAAGGGGAAAGTAGAAACAATTTGTTTTAAAATATTCTTAGAAAGGAGACCTAAATGACCTGAATGAAAGCATCTTATTTCTCAAGAACAGCACTGTGCTTCTGGCGCTGTGGAAACTAGTGTTGTTGGTGACAAGGGAGAGAAACCAGTTTGGTAAACTGGTGCAGGACAGGGATGTGTCGGAGGCCGTGAGGCCGTCCGGGGGGTGTGGGAAGGCCAGACATCACAGGTGCTGAACTTGGCTATTGTGCATCTCTCACTACCGGGGTCCACACCGTGTGCAGTCTGGGAAGACCCCCCTTTGGCAGTTTCCAAGGCTGGCTCAGAGGAGCCTGGCGTGGGGTGGGGCCAGCCCTTGGCCGGGCGAGGGAGCCAGTCAGAGGAGATGGGGTTAGAGGAGATGGGGCTGGTCTCCTAAGGACAGCCGTGTCTGTTCTGGGCGGCAAGCCAAAGCCCTTCACAGGCGCCGAGGAACAGCTTGAGTACGGCGCTGTGACCTCCCTTGCCTCTTTGCCTCCCCGCCATTGCGTTCCCTGCCTACTCACTTGGCGTATGTGCTCGTTGGAGCCCCAGGGCCCCCGTGAGCCCATGAAGGTCCACGGAGAGGAGGGAGGGAAGCACGGGCCCTTGCAGTGTCTGCCGCAGGCCCCCGGTCTGTGGGGAATTGAGTGTATGAGCAAATCACGGTTTTTTTGTTTGTTTGTTTTTAAAGATTTCATTTCTAGACAGGAGGGAAAGGTGTGAAAAAGGGAGAGGAGAAACATCAATGTGTGGTTGCCTCTCACGTGCCCCCTACTGGGGACCTGGCATGTGCCCTGACTGGGAATCGAACTGGTGACCTTTTGGTTCACAGGCTGGCTTCAATCCACTGAGCTACACCAGCCAAGGCAGTTCTGTTTTCATTTTGATGATGGTTTCTTAGCCATCCAGAAGCCTTTTAATTTGACGTAGTCTCATTTGTTTATTCTTTCCTTTATTTCCCTTGCCCTAGGAAATATGTCAGCAAAAATATTGCTGCGTGGGATATCTGAGATTTTCCTGCCTGTGTTTTCGTCTAGGACTTTTATGGTCTCACATCTTATATTTAGGTCTTTTATCCATTTTGAGTTTATCCTGGTATATTGTGTAAGTTGGTGGTCTAGTTGTTGTTGTTTTTTTTTTTTGCATGTACCAGTCCGGTTCTCCCAACACCTTCATTGAACAGGCTGTCTTTACTCCATTGTATGTTCATGCCCCCTTTGTCAAATATTGACTATAGAGACTTGGGTTTATGTTTCAGTTCTCTATTCTGTTTCATTGATACATGTGTTTGTTCTTATGCCAGTACCAGACTGTTTTGATTACAGTGGCCTTGTAGTATAGTTTGATATTGGGTATTGTGATCCCTCCTACTTTGTTTCTCTTTCTTGAGATTGCTGAGCCTATTCGGGGTCTTTTTTGGTTCCATATAAATTTTTGAAATATTTGTGCTAGATCTGTGAAATATGCCATTGGTATTTTAATAGGAATTGCATTGAATCTACAGATTGCTTTGGGTAGTACAGACATTTTAATGATGTTAATTCTTCTAATCCATTAACATAGTATATACTTCCATTTATTTGTATCTTTCTTAATTTTTTTCTTCAGCATTCTGTAGTTTTCTGAGTATAGCTCTTTTACCTCCTTGGTTAAATTTATTCATAGGTACTTTATTTTTCTTGTTGCTATAGTAAATGGGATTATTTTCCTAGTTTCTCTTTCTGATATTTCATTGTTGGTGTGCAAAAATGCCATCAATTTCTGAATATTGACTTTGCATCTTGCTATTTTGCCAAATTCACATATTAGGTTGAGTAGTTTTTTGGGTGGAGACTACAGGGTTTTCTAGGTATACTATTATGTCATCTGCGAATAATGACAGTTTTACTTCCTCCTTTCCAATTTGGATGCCTTTTATTTCTTTTTCTTGTCTGATTACTGTGGCTAGAACATCCAGTACTGTGTTGAATAAGAGTGGTGAAAGCAGGCATCCTTGTCTTGTTCCTGATCTGAAGGGGAAAACTTTTAGTTTCTGCCTACTGAGTATGATGTTGGCTGTAGGTTTCTCATATATGACTTTTATTATGTTGAGGTATGCTCTCTCTATTCCCATTTTGCTGAATGTTTCTTATCATAAATGGGTGCTGGATTTTATTAAATGCCTTTTCAGCATCTGTTGATCTGATCCTGTGGTTTTTGTCCTTCATTTTGTTTATGTGTATTGTGTTTATTGACCTGTGAATATTGTACCATCCTTGCATCCCTGGGATGAATCCCACTTAATCATGGTGTATGCTCTTTTTAATCTTAGTTTCTGAATCTGGATTGCCAGTATTTTGTTGAGGATTTTAGCATCTACATTCATCAGGGATATTGGCCTGTGGTTTTCTTTCTTTGCCCTGTCTTTACCTGGTTTTGGAATTAGGATGATCTGGCCTCTTAAAAAGAGTTTGGGAGTCTTCCCTCTTCTTGAATTATTTGGAATGGTTTGAGAAGGACAGGAGTAAGTTCTTCCTTAAGTGTTTGGTAAAATTTACCTGCGAAGCCGTCTGGCCCACAGGTGTTGTGTGCCTGGAGCTTTTTGATTAGTGTTTCATTTTCACTCATCGTTATCGGTCTGTTTAGGCTTTCTGCTGCTTCTTGATTCAGTTCAGGCAGACTGTATGTTTCTAGAAATTTGTCCGTTTCACCCAGCTTGTCCTATTTCTTGGCATGTAGTTAGTTGTTCATAGTAATTTCTTACAATCCTTTGTATTTCTGTGGTATCAATGGTAACTTCTCTTTCATTTCTGATCTTATTTATTTGGGTCCGCTTTCTTTTTTCCTTGATGAATCTGGTTAAAGGTTTGTCAGTTTTGTTCATCTTTTCAAAGAACCAGCTCCTGAATGTATCAATCCTTTGAATTGCTCTTTTGGTCTCTATGTTATTTAATTCCGCTCTGATCGTGATCATTCCTTTGTTCTGCTTGCTCCGGGTGTTGTTTGTCGTGGTTCCTCTAGTTCTTTTAGATGTAGGGTTAGGTTGTTTATTTGAGATTTTTCTCTTCCTTGATATATTATTCATGGGGAGACTGCTTAGGGTTTCAAAGCATCAAACATTTCATCGGAAAGTCTGGTCGGTCCAACCAAATGTCAAGTGCAAGCTTCTGGCTGCTCTAATTTTAGATTTTGTCTTTGTGGCAGTTCTGAGAACGTGGATTCTAGGCCCTGATTATGAATTCCTGGCACACTTCAGGGTCTTCCCCTGGCCCTGGCCCCTCCCTCCGGAGGGGTCCCCAGATGTGACCCCCTGCTGGCTTCCTGTGGAGAGGTGTGCTATGTCAGTCATCCCCAAACTTTGGAGTTTTATCTTCATTCTTTCCAGACTGTGGCGGGGGAGAGGGCAGGGGGGAGGTGAGGCCTTGACAGTCTTGAGATGGGTCCCCGTCAAAAGGAGAGAACTTTCCAAGCTCCCCTGGGCTGGTCGTGTCCAGATTTTCACTTACTTCAGTCACAGGTCCTATTGTGTTTGCTTAACGTTTGGGTCGCTGCCAGGTGATTTGCCTCTAAGCTATGCACAGAAGAAAAAAGCAACCATTCATCCAAAGTATTCAGATTTTGGCCTTAATTAAAATGCAGAATAAATATGTAAAGGCTAAAGAGCATGAATTATAGACACCAGGGTTTCTATATTAAAACCGGCTTTCATCTATAGAGGCGCGGGTGTGTTTACGGCAGGGAGGAAGTGTGTGCGTACAAGCCGGTGGAAGGCAACATAATCATGGCCGTGTGTGCTTCGCAAGATGAGCACGGATCTATTGTGAGAGAATGAAGCCTACCTTTCTCATTTCACCACCTCCGCAGATTTTTCCCCACCTCTGTTCCAGAAAGGGCTAATCCTGACCCCTGTTATTTAAATTGCTCTGCAGAGCTAGAAAAGCTGCCTTCAGCCTCCTACAAACCCTCGCTCACCTGGTTGGAGGAGCAGAGCCCTTTCCATTCACGGCTCCTCTGCGGGACTGGAGGGCGGCGCACAGCTGGCCAGTCCCGCATCTAAAGCAAGGCCAGACCGTCACTCACTCACCTTGAAGGTCGGGAGCTCTGGGCCCGGAGAAGCTCAGATAGCTGAAATCTCTTTCGGGATGCGAGTGTCCCACCGATGGCCGGGATGGATCGAGGGAAGGAACAGCCGGGGTTACATGCATGCCAATTTCATAAATGGGATTTTTTTTAACTCTCAGATTTTACAAATTGGTATTCATTAGAGGTTACATTAACACATTTTTTTTTGTTGTTTTATCTTCACTGGCGAACATTTTTTTCATTGCTTCTGGAGGGGGAGGGAGGGGGAGGGGAGGGAGACAGAGAGAGAGAGGGATAGAGAGAGAGAGAGAGAGAGTGAGAGGCATCGATATGAGAGAGAAACCCTGATCAGTTGCCTCTTGTAAGAGCCCAAACAGGGGATGGAACCCACAGCCCAGGTATGTACCCTGACCAGGGACAGAACCCACAACGTTTCGGTTTATAGGGCAGGATGATGCTCCAACCGGCCGAGCCTCCCTGGCCAGGGCAGCACATTGTTTGAAAGTCGTTGGGAAGAATCAGGCTGAGAAACAATCCACATTCCTTAAGAAGTTTGAAAACACCAATGGATTGAGCGTGGACCTAACACTCGTGTGTTAATCAATAGGGGCAGCAGGAAGGTGGCTTTTTGTAACAGAGGGAAAGCGCTGTGTTTCCAGAGCACTGAACAAGAATACAAAAAAATAAAACAGTGATATTAAAAAAATCCCAGTACCTCAGATGCCAAACCTATGCATCACCAGGCTGTGGAGTGGAGTCCCGGTTCGATTCCGCCTGGGTGACTCCACTTGGCGGATTTCTGGGGCGTGCAGAGCTGCGGAGCCGCTGCTGCTTTGGGTCCCTCTGCCCAGAGGCAAAGCTGGGGGCCTTTCCTGGGGCTGGAGAGACGGGGGGAGAGGAGGAGGGGAGACTCCACAGGCCCTCAGCTCTGTCTCTCCCTGGACCTGCCCCAAGCTGTGACTGACCGAGACCGAAGGTGACCGTCCTTTCCTTCTGCACCGTTTCAGGTGACTTTGCCTCGAAGTGTACCTGAGAGTACCTGTCTCGGATTTTCGAGAGGGAGGAAGGCAGAATCCACAAGGTAAAAATGGTACCTGAGTAAAGCCTTGTTATTGTAAGTCTCCCCACCGGCTTGTTTGAAACAAAATTTCGTATCTGTCACATTAAGAGATGTCCCCCGGACCTCAGGGAGCTGGTAGCATCTTTGAAGGAGGGGAGGTGTATCGAGCCCGCCCAGCTACTGGAGCGGGAGTCGGCACACCCACAGGCCCAGTCCCACGGGCCCAGTCCCACGGGCCGGGTTTGCCGCCACCTGGCTTTGTGAACAGGCCTCTCGTGCATTTGCGGGGGGGCGGGGGGCGGCGTTGGCTGCATTCAAGCTACAGGGGCAGCTGAGTTATTGCAATAGAGACTGTGTGGTCTTCAAAGCCTGCAGTATTTGCTAACCGGCCTGCTGCAGAAAATGTTTGTTGGCCCCTATACTAGACTACAGGAAAAAAAAAAGTTAAATCCAATTTATTTTTGAAAAAAAAATCTGGAGATTTCAGCTTCTGTAATCATAGACCTAGGGGGTCCCTCCTCTCCCCACCAAGCCTCCCCCACCCCCTGTTACTCCTGGCGGCCAGATCAGGGTCCAGTCTGTTGGACCGCCTAGTACAGGTCGACTTGGTGATATTTTAACAGGGAGATGGACAAATGTGGTTTTACCCTTCTTTCTCTCTCTTTCTCTCTCTCTGAAGCCATGTAACTGAAAGCCTGGTGTGACAGGCAAATTCTTTACTCGCTATGAACGGGTAAAGGTCAAGCTGCTCGGATCTTCTTTGCAAGCGGAGCCCCGGCTAACTGAGATGCGTCAGACACCTCACCCAGTTACCAGGCTGACAGGTGACCCGGGGGATCGCGCAGCCAGGCCTGCTCCTGTCCGCCCGTTCTGTGGCACGCGTCACGCCTTCCCCACTTGCCGCTCGGCTCCCTGGCTGCCCTGGTGGCTCACACCTCCGAGGATCGCGGCCAGGGGCACCGAGGCCCTTGGAAGGCTTGTCATCAACTGTCCGCATCATTATTTCCCCGTCTTCCCTGGGAAAGCAGGAATGTCAGGGTTCCTGCAGCGTAATTACCGTATCTACACACCTACAAGATGCCGGCCCGTGTGGAACCCCCTGTAATAGTGCAGCAGCAGACACAAGGAGCAGCTTCTTGACTGGGCCTCCAATGAGCTGTGCCAGCTGCATCTTGAACTTGAAAGCATGGAAAATGGCAGCATCTCACGCGCCAGCCCACTTGGCTGTTTTTTCCAACTGCGTGTGCCCTGACCTGCCCGCCCTTCCCCTGCAAGCCTTCCTGAGCACACGGCAGCGTGCGTTCTGTTTGCGGTATAGAATTACGTGCTCTTCTCAAACCTTTCCCCTCAGTGGAAGATTTTTGAAAAAATCTAAAATGAAGTCCCTGGAAAATAGTAACCTGTAGAGGTGGGTGCAAAATTGTTGCATCTTTAGCATCTGAAAAAACCTTCAGTTTTGCTCATTTTAATTGGATCCCTAAAGCAAAATTATTCTTAGGATAATCAAGTCATATCTCTTAGAATATGGCAGAATTTGGCCAAAATTTCTTTTAATTCTCATATATCAAAATTACTGGCTGTTTACATAAGAACTATTTAAGAACTACTCCATGGACGATTATCAACTTAAGGTGTAATTTTGTACTAAGAATGAATGGCAAATACAGAGCAAACTCAAAATTTAGACACAGGATATAGAGGTCATTCAAGTTCTTTAGAGACTTATTCATTTATTTACTTTTGTATTTCTATTTGCTTTTCCTCCTTCCTTCTTCCCTTGTTGTCTGGCTGAGCTTAAAGCCATTTGTTTTTGTGGGACAAGGTTTGAAAATGTTGAAAGGCCTCCGAAATACAAGGCTTGCAGTTAACTCCCGCAGCTGTGTCCAGGTGCGAAGGGAAAGTCCCAAGCACGTGGCAGCGGAGGTGGATTTGCTGCCACAAATCCACGTAATCCTGAACCTGTGGTAGCTGCGGCGGGCGGACTCGGTGTGTCTGGAATGCAGAGCCTGGAGGAACAGGGCTGAGCTCTTGGTTGATAAAGAACTAACCTGTGGTTCTGCTGCACCCTGATTAAAAGGATTTCCAAGTTCGTCAGGCAACCCAGAGAAGTCAGAGAGGGGAATTCAGGGCGCAAAGTCGCCTGGTGCACCAGCCATTTCTCTCTGCGTGGATTTGGAGAGCTTGGTTGACGGGCAGCTTCGGACGGGCCGGTGCGGGCAGCCGCCGTGAGCGCTTGTGAAGGGCTCCAACATCCCACCGCTCCCACTGCTGGTTTACGGCGAGCAGGAACCCTCGCTGCGCAACGCTCAAGGCAGTGGACCTGGGCTCCCTCGGTGGAATGCTGGCTTTCCCGTGTTCGTGATGGAGGTGCCGTTTGATTCAATTTTGGGGGAACTACCGTGTGGAGTGTTGAGGATAATTTTAGGCTCCTGTCTGCTACTGTGGAAGCTAAGGGCCCAGACCCTCCCAGTCCACTGACCCCAGGACAGCCACGGCGTGTCTGAAGTTGGACGGACTCAGTAGTTCTTAACCGAGGGCGATTTGGCTCCCAAGGGACATTTGGCAGTGTCCGGAGACATTTTTGACAGGAAGGTCTGAGTCGCAGGAAGGATGTGAAGCTGGGGTCCCAACCTCGAATGTCCACAGTGCCAGGTAGGTGAGTCCCCCAGGACTTCGCATGTGAAAGGTGTAAGATTATTCTTCATTTCCATAACAAACAGTATTTGCCTTTTTTTTTTTTTTTGCTTTGAAATTTGTGTCCCTCTTGGTCTGTGTTTGAGTTTCCTTGTTATGATACAGCCTTCATTACAAGAAGTAGCTTTGTACTCCATGAAAAGAAAGAGTGAGAGTGAAACGAGAAATGGAACCTGATTTGGATGTCGAAGGGTAATAGGGGGTGGTGGGGACTGTGGCCAACTGGAGAGAGAACGTCCTGCCTACAGGGAACAGCTGTTGTTCAGATCAGACAAATGTTGCCATGGGGAAAAGTGAGTGCAGGAATCCCGACTCTCACTTCTAAGGCGCAGCTAGAAATCTGAATTTTCCTGTGAATTCTCCGTGTTCAAAAAAATGTATAAGAAAGAAAACATGTCTGTGGATTATATTTGTTTTGTTGAACGCCAGCTTGAGACTTCCGGTTTTTCCTTTAAAATAACTAAAATTTAGTTATTGCTATAGTTATTGATATTAACTCGAATTCGGTAGTGGCGTTCCTAATGCTGAATCATCAGATTCTGGAGGCGTTGTTAAGTTAGTTTCTCGTGTACCTGGCAGTCTTTTCTTGAGTGGAGAATAATTGCTTGACGATTTAGGAAACCACGTCAACGTCAGCTGTGAACTGATTGAGTAAGTGCTAAAAACATAACCAGCCTCCTCCCTTGTTGTGTTTTTTTTTTTTTCTTTCTCTTTCTTTTTCTTTTGCCTTGTAGCACAAGCCAAAAATGTGTCTCTTCTTAGCCCTCAGGGTGGGCCATGTCACACTCCTGCAGAGCACTAGCAGAAAGATCGGAAAACCTTCCCGGTTAAAGGCCGGCGATGGTGGAGGGGGGAGGGGATGGGGGGGTGTCCTGCTGTGAGGCTGCAGGAAGCTTTGTCTGCGTGGCTTCACTGTGCTGCTTTACCCAGACGAGACGTGGTTCTGCGCCGAGCTCTGCTTGCGTCGATCTTCCTTAGAAGTAAAACGAAAACGGGAAAGCCCCAGTCGCAGGCGGAGTTTGGTCCCCTCTTCTCAGACATCAAGCCGGAAGACAGTGGGTGACCTACGGTCCTGGTTAGGGACAGTTGGGTGGGAGTTCAAACTCTGACCCCACTTAGGGGTTACCTTGAACAGCTGACTTTAAAAAGAGGCAATAATCACAGCTACTTCGTAACTGGGGTGGGGATAAAAGGATGGATTTTACGATACGTATGTAAAAGCACCTGGCTTAGTATCCGTCCACAGGGAATGTTCAGGGATTATGAGCTGTTGTTATTGTGACGGTGGACATTGCTTACACTTCCCTTTTGTCTGTCAACTCACGACATGTATACGGGTGCCCTGGTGCGAGGTGGTGACTAGGGGAGTTGAACGATGCGAGTCACGGGTGGATCACTCCGTTTTAATCTCTGCATGGTCTTTGAAGGCAGAGGCTTGCATCACGGGGCGGGGAGGCCACAGGTCCTTATTTAAGAAGCCTTGAGACGGCGAGGTCGGAGAGTGGGAGGAAGGGAAGGTATCCGTCTGAGAGCCCTGACTCTGTGTGAATTTTTTTTAAAAAATCAGCCTAGCAAATGGTTTTGAAAACTCATTACGCCCACGAAGCCCAGCCTGTAGAACCGGCTCTACCTTCCTTCCACCCGCCCCTGCGTTCCCCACAGCCCCCTCTTACCCAGAAAAAACCGTGTCCTCTGCTTTCTTCTCTTTCTCTTTCTCTTTCTCCTGCGCTCAGCAGCACCTGGGCCTGCCTGCCGGGGTTGGAAAAGGAGAAGGCGGTGACTGGAGCCTGAGGGCGGGCCGAGGGATTTCCGTGCTGTCAGAGCTGTGAGGCTGGGAGGGCAGTTTGCCACGCTGAGCAACACCCGGAGGGGAAGTCCCGCTTCTTAGGAAAGCTGTTCGTGCAGACGCCTGTATTTCCCCCAGTGCTCTCTGGGATACGAGATGCCGGCTGAAATGGGCGATGGCCCGGGTCCTTTGGCTTTCGGGAAGTATTAATTGATGGGCTCAGCTATGATTTTGGGAACGGCCGTTCGGTTAAAACGTTGGATCCCGATTCGTAAAGTCCAGTTACTTTTGTCGGGAATCCTTGTAAGTGTCCCCAGGAGGCCCCTGTAGATCCCTTGCAGAATGTCAGTGCCTTGGACTTGGCCTGAGCCGCAGTGGTAAATGGGCAGAGTGTTAAGAAAACACATCCTTTGGTCCAGATGAGATTGTTCTAATTTTAACTCAAGTTTGCCTCTTCTCTTCCGTTTCCTTCCCAGCTGGCCAATAACTTTACTGTGCAAACATTTGAAGGCAGTAATTTAGGAATTCCCTACGCATTGCTTCTTGATGCTGAGCCATCCCGATTCCTTTACCTTATTCTGGTCTTTAATTAGCTTTAAACTCTATTCTTTTTTTTTTTTTAATTTATTTTTATTATTTATTTATTTATCTTTAGAGGGGAAGGGAAGGAGAGAGGGAGAGAAACATCAATGTGCGGTTGCCTCTTGTATGTCCCCTGCCGGGAACTGGCCTGGCAACCCAGGCATGTGCCCTGACTGGGAATCGAACCGTGATCCTTTGGTTCGCAGGCCCGCGCTATTCTTGATAGGTGTGGGGCTACGTAACCCCCGTCCCCGGCCGGGAGGGCTCCTGGGGTAATAGGGGGTAGTAATTCCAGAGCCATGGCAGAAAATCCGCAAGGCAGAAAACCTACTCATGGGCAATTACGGGTTCCCCAAGATTCTTCGGAAACTAGCTTGGTATTGCCTTACGGTAATAAGCAACTGACTCTGAATAAAATCCAATTGGAAATAGATTGACTACTAGTTTCTACCATTATTTATACATTTCCCATGAGCTTATTCTTGCCATGCGTTTAACTGTAGTATCCTCAAGTGTAACAGGTGTCAGAATGTGTTTTCCAGGCACCGGGTGGGACTGCATTGAGAGTCCATGCTATTCATGTGGTGTTGGGACTCACTGAAACTTTCTAGTCCGGATTAGCCCTTTAAGTGTGGAGCAGTAATTTACTGCTCACCCTCGGTTCTTCTCTTTCCACCCACAGCACGTTTTCAAAGCAGAAATAGCTTTTTTTTTTTTTAATCATGAAAACCTCTCTCACACACATTAAAAAACTTCAGAACATTGCAAAAAATATAAACCTCTGTAACTCACCGCCTAGAGATGATTCCCGAGGAACTTGTTGGAAGAGAACTTTTGTCGGTCTGACCGTGTATCTTATTGTCTCCTGTTCTATTTAGAAACACAAAATTACCCCATCCACTCTGTTTTGTGATATGATTTCAATCACTTTATTAAGTGATACTTCATGAAGTATCTTCTCATCATCAATAAGTAGAGATCTTTACCATTATTTTAAATGGCTGTGGAGTCGGACTCTGGAGGGTGTGTATCGAACACATACATCATCACTTCATTAGCATCTCAGGGCCGCCTCTCACTCCAGCTGCCGCTGTGGAGAGCATGCACCCAGAGGCTCAGACCAGCTTGTGCAGAGGCTGGCCAATGGGAGGGGGTCATCTTTCCCGTGTGTGCTGCTGGAGCCGCTGGGTACTTATGGGCCGAGAAATGAACTTCGATCCTCACCTCATTTGATACACAGGTATTAAAGTGAAATAGATCGTAGACCTAAATGTAAGGTCTGGCAATATAAGGTTCGTAGAAAAGATAGGAGAAAAATATTTTCGATCTTAGCTTCAGCAAAGACTTATTAGATAGGACACAAGAATGATGGATCATAAAAGAAATAATTGATGAATTGGGCTTTGTCAGAATGAAAAACTTTTCCTTTGTAAAAGATAACATTAGAAAATGAAAAGTTTAGACATAGAAGGAGAGGAGATATTTGTAAAAACAGATGTCTGATAAAGAATTTGACTCTAAGTAATTAAAGAACTCTTAAAACTTGATAAAAGAAGATAACCCACTAAAAATATTGGCAAAATTTTAAGTAGACATTTCACCAAAGAATACATATGAATGGTGAATAAGCCCATGAAAAGTTGCTTAACATCATTGGCCCTAAGGGAAATGCAAATTAAAATCACAATGATACCACTGTATATCCCCTAGACAGGCTAAAATAAAGGCTGACAGTAATAAGTGTGGACAAGGATGGGAATGCAAAATGACACAACCTCTTTAGAAAACATGTAGGCAGTTCTTATAAATCGAAACAATCCTCACCATAAGGCCAAGCAAACCCCAAAAGAAGTAACAATGTATGTTCACACAAAGACCTGAGCCTGCGTGTTCACAGCAGACTTGTTCATGCCAGCAGCAAGCTGGGAACCACCCAGATGTCCATGGATAAACAAATCGTAGCATGTCCATGCAGTGGAATACTCTCCTGCAAAAAAGGGGCTCAACCACAAATACGCACCCTAAACATAAATGAACCTCAAAAGCATTAGTGTAAGTGACGTAAGCGAGGGACAAGAGATTGCATGTGAATTGTGGAAGCTGCAAAAATGACGCTGACAGAAAGAAGGTCAGTGGTTGCAGGGGCGTGGGGGGTGAGTAGTGAGCTACTGCACAGGGTCACGAGGGATCTCTCTGGGGTCATGAGGGATCTCTCTGGGGTCATGAGGGATCTCTCTGGGGGGGTGAAAATTTCCTAAGTGGCCATTCTGGTCGTGGGTAAGAGGCAGCAACCGTTGTCGAAATTCACCAGATTATATATTTTAAGTGAGTAATGAGTACTGTATGCAAATTCTATGTCAGTAAAGGAGGTTAAAAAAAAAATAAGGTCTTTACAGGAAATCAAATAGAGGAATGTGCTATAGTTTCTGCTCTTATAAAAGGAGCCACACCAGCCTGCAGGTTCAGGATTCTAGCGTCACCCAGCAGGCCTTGCTCGAGCTGCAAAACTTTCAGAGTTGCTTCTACAAGAGCCCGTCGTTTCACGCCGCTGTCAGGACTGGTGATTCTATCAGCTCATCAACGGGGGAATGTCCTGCCAGGAGCACTCTGGACCGTCTCTGCGTGATTAGCGGGTGATGAGCTATGAGTTGAGTTGTCTCAACTCCGGCCTCCGATTGGCAGTCTTGTCCTTCCTGGTTTGCGGTGGGGCGGGGACGGGGGGGTCTCTGAGGAGTTAGGAGCAGGCGTTTCCCCCTCGACCTGCCCCAGCGTGGCCGATACCTGAACAGCATTGGGACTGTTCTTCCATTTTGCCCTCTCCCTTCACTCTCCCACCTCGTCCCCGCCCCACCCACAGCATGGATTTGACTTCATTTTCCTACCTCCATCCCTCACCAATCCCTATACGTAAAATATTCAGATGTGTAGGTAACGAGTTCCAAGACAATCTGCTCTCTTGAACCGGGACCTCATTTTTCCCCTTCAATTTACCTTCTGCACAGCTTGATACGCATCAGTGGCACTGAATAAATAAGCCATAATTAAAACATATTTGGCTCTTGTACTGTTTATTTTCCTCTTCTGCAACTCAGATTAGAATATGCATCCCATAGCTTGAATGTTTGAATACTAAGCCGAGGGGACTTTTCTATCTCCTTCCTTCTCTGGTATTAGGGGAGACTAATTATTTTAACTAGGGGGATGGCATTTTCCCAAGATCCCTTCCCTTTGGATGCTTAACAATTTGATGACTAAAAAAAAAATAAGCTTGTAGAAGTGAGTGGTGAGTGAACAAACCACGATTATGCACTGAAAGGAAAAACCAGCAAGTGCCGTTAGGAAAGCGTCCCAACGAGCATCCTTGTGTTGTCCATCTTCGCCCGGGTCTTGAAGAACCACACCCAGAACCAGCAGCAAAATGTCTACGGCGGCAGTTTCCGGCGCAGAGGGGATGGTGCCGTCCTCGGAAATAGTTCAGGGCTTCCTGTGTGCCAGCTGCTGAGGACACATCGTATCGTCTGATGTTTATAATAATCTTACAGCGCAGGAACTCACATTGTTTCCACTTGACAGCTGGGCAAATGGAGGCTCGTGGAGGGTAGGTAACGGGCCCAACTCAGCGCAGGGTTTGAAGCCAGGGCTGCCCCAGCGCAGGTCTGGGGGCTCGGCCCCTTCTGTCCCGCTTGTCCAAGGCTGGCCCTGGAGAAATCTGACATTGCCATAGAACGATGGCATTGGAACTTCCCTGTCAGGGCTGGCAGAGAATTTCACTTCCAGCAGCCTGCAATCAGAGTGGCAGTCGGATAATTAACTTGTCTCCCCTGAAGGAGCTTTGTTCGAGGGACAGTCCTCAAATGGGGCGTGAAAAGGCACTTGGCAAATTGCAAAAGGAAATAACGCTTCAGAATGAAAAATTGATGCACATTTATCAACCGTGGGTAACAGACGAGCAGGCACCATCGATTTGGGGCTGTTGCTGGAATGAGTTCCCAAGTTGCACCGACGGTGACGATGGCTGCGCTCCTTGATTTTAATCTTCTCCCAAAGCAGAGACCACTCCCCATCGTCATCATCCAGGCCTCACACGGGCTCCCTCTTTGTTTTGCTTAATGTAGCCGTTGGGGTGGCTGTTTTCGCCACGGTGAGACACCCCGGCACGTCCTAGCAGGCATCTGCAGTGCTGCACGACAAGCTTCCCACGTGATTTCCTCCAGACCCCTTCGAGCACAAAAGCCACTTTTAACACAGAGAGAGGCTCGTCAAAAAGCAGTTTGCATTTTCCTTCTTTAAATCTCGTGATGGCGGAATGGGGCACGCTGCGACACCGAGTTTCGTGGGTGTCAGCATGACGACGTGAAGATGACATCCCTGGGCAGCTAAGAAACGTGAGTTTGGGAAGTTCGAAGTGACCGCAGTTGTCCTGTTGGATTTATCTGGGTTTCCAAGGCACAAAGGGAATAATTTATTCTCCTTTTCCCACTGCATCTCCTCCAACACAGCCCCTCCCCCACCTTACATGTTTCGGACCTTAGTGGGGGGTAAACGGACCCCCAGCCGTGACGCCCCCGCCCCAGAAATGAGCGCAGTGCCCCAGCGTGCCGGGCACGCCGAGATGAAGCTCTGTGCCGTGGCCTCGGCTCGTGAGCGGAGCTGGAGAAAAGGGTGTGTTGTGCACGTTTTAATTAAAGGAAGTAAAAACTGGCTTTACTCATGAAAAATGAAATTGAACCTTTTCCCTTCACCAACCAACCCCACCGTTTTCAGTTTTTTTTTCCTTTCTTTTTTTGTTTTTAAATAATATCCCACTTAGGGACTGGAAGCAATTCAGCTTTCCTCCTTCCTCAGACTGTTGGGTTCAGCGCGGGTGCAGGACTGTCTAGTAAGTGGCGCGCTCTGCGGCCTTTGAAATTCCCACCTGGGCTCTAAGAGGCTGGTCTGAGATGGCCCAGCTGACCGCCGTAACTTTTCAGAATTTCCAGCAGCACAGTTCTCTGTGGCCGCGAAGCAGCTCTTAGCATGGGCTGAGTACAAACAGCTTGGCCGCGCGCTGCTGGGATCAAGGGAAAAGAACGCGTTTCTAAGTCAACACAGAAGCACATTGTGGAAACACGTGCATGTTTGGGTGTAAATGGGACGGAAGAGATGAGTTTATAATTTTTCCAGTCTTTCCTTTGCCCTTGCCTCGAAAAGGAGGTGAGTTTCCCTCCCACCTCAGGCCCCGGAAAATTCTGTGTAATGAGAAGGGGGAGAAAATGGAAGAGGTCAGGGAGGTCCAAGGGAACTATGTAATCAGTCCATCAAAGAAACAAACAAATAAACAAGCCAAAATGGGCAAAGAGGAGGGAGAAGAAAGCCAGAAGGACCGTGTGGGCGGTGCTGCCAGGAAAAATTTCAGGAGAAGTGAAAGTGTGGGGCGTTATTTCCCATGTGGAGGATGGTGAGGGGCAGAAATGGATACAAAGTGTTTCAAAAGATGTTTGATGTGTAAGAATAATGTCCTGTGTCTTATGAAGACTCTTGAGAACTGGGTAAAGATTTGGGTCCCCATTGGTTCTATGTTTTGCTGTTCTGTTACTGTTTTTAATTTTTTTGGATAGACCAGGAAGCAGAGTGTCAGCTGGGATCTTGTGGGCCTCTGATTATATCCGGATATTCCATCCATCCATCCATCCATCCATCCATCCGGTTTATTTGGCTGTTTTCTGCCTCTCTTGTGTGGAGCATTAACATGTGGGTTTTAAAAACAGGATCATCCTTTATGTAACCTCAGGCGATGCCCATGCGTTCTACAACCCCCCACCTGCACTCTCTCCTGTCCCACAGCGAACAGCAAATCGGAAGGGGGCAGAGTAAGCCGGCACCGTGTCTTCCATTCGGCCCCCCGGCCGCGGAGTGGCGTGTGCAGATTTGCTGGGCCTGGAGCAGGGCGCTGCCCAGCGGGTCGAGAGGGACGACACTCTCTCCCCCGGGAGGCTCCCACAGGGCGTCCTGTTGAGAATCCAGCTGTGCTCCTGTCACCTGTGGTGTCATCCGATGACAGGCAAAGCCATTGCTGTCTCTGGGCCTGGGTCAGATTGGCCGACGTCCAAGGTCTTTTTCAACGCAACCATGTCATGGCTCTATAACGTAAAAGGTCTTTAATTTATCAGTGTGACGACTTTCCGAGGTGAGTGGAGGGAATGAACAAAGAGCACCTCTTAGCCGCGCCTGCCAGCTCCGGTGTTGGCCGGGATGGCGCGCAGGCAGCTGGCGTTACCACAGAGCGTGTTTGCCCTGACATCGAGTCAGGGTGGCGGCAGCTCCCGGAGGCCTCGTGTTTCCTTGCTTACTGTTGGAAAGGAAGGCCGTTTCTCTGCGGTGCAAGTGCCCCAACACTCTCTGGACTCAGTCTGATGTGTAGTAGTAGTAATAACAACAACAATAATAATATTAATCATAGAAGAGAGATGCGGATCACTGTGGCAGTTGAAACCACAGAGCAGGAAAGGGTAAACGGGCGTGCCCTCGAGGCCCACTGAAAGCAAACGCAAGTGGAGAACGGTTTTTGTTCTGATGATGTTACCTCTGCATGGTAAGCGTGGATGTGACGCTGTGGTTTGTGGATAGTCTCTGATGTGGCACTCTGGTCGTCGGTTTGACCTCTCACAGTTTCTTCAGTTGGAAGGAACCAGGTCATGCTGCCTGTTCCACAGAGGGATGGTGTTGCCCAAATCATGGACTCAACGATCTTATGGAGAGCACTTACCATCCCACCTGGCACACGGTGCCTGTTCACCTGGGATGATGGTGATGATGATGGTGGTGGTGGTGATGGTGATGGTGGTGATGATGGTGGTGGTGATGGTGGTGATGATGGTGGTGGTGGTGATGGTGGTGGTGATGGTGGTGGTGATGATGGTGGTGATGGTGGTGGTGATGATGATGGTGGTGATGATGGTGGTGATGATGGTGATGGTGATGGTGATGGTGATGATGGTGGTGGTGATGATGATGGTGATGGTGGTGGTGATGGTGATGATGATGGTGGTGATGATGATGATGGTGATGATGATGATGGTGGTGGTGATGGTGGTGGTGATGATGGTGGTGATGGTGATGATGGTGGTGATGGTGGTGGTGATGATGGTGGTGATGGTGGTGGTGATGATGGTGGTGATGGTGATGGTGATGATGATGGTGATGATGATGGTGGTGATGATGGTGGTGATGATGGTGGTGATGGTAGTGATGGTGGTGATGATGGTGATGATGATGATGGTGATGGTGGTGGTGATGGTAGTGATGGTGGTGGTGATGATGGTGGTGATGGTGGTGGTGATGATGGTGGTGATGATGGTGGTGATGATGGTGATGATGATGGTGGTGATGGTGGTGGTGATGATGGTGATGATGATGGTGGTGGTGATGGTGTACATCAGCACCTACTCTTCCAGATACACCCTTAAAAATACCCAGCAGCAGTAGCTGGATGGTTCGTCATAGGCTTGAGATGTGCCGCGTAGCTGTGTGATGGTGTGTGCTTTGCTTAATCGTGGTAAGGCTCGGTTCCCTTATCCGAACAGAAGAGGGTGGCCATGGAAACTCCATCCCAGGGGTCTGTGAGGGTCGAGTGGGCTGATGTGCAAGGTCAGTGCTGAGTGTCTGGCGCAGTGGCAGCGCTCAGTACATGGTGGCAGCCGTCATTGCTTGTTATCTTCATGAGCAAAGGTGACGCGCCCCGTCTTGCCCCTACGCTAGAACCCTGGAGGCTTTGCAGTGGCTTGGCACTGTGGTTCCCACGCGAGAGGGGCTCCTGGAGCCCTGGCTGCTCTCGCCACGAGCTGTTGCCCTGTTGCTGGGACACACCCTGCCCATGCTGTCTGGTCTCCCCGGGCCACTCCACCTGCTGCCCCGCTCCGATAGCCACGCCCCCTGCTGCCCCCCACTCCGACAGCCACGCCCCCACCGGCCCAGGGCCGGTCTCGCACCCTGCCTCCTGTGGACGCCCTGCTCTGGCTGCTTCACCTGGGCACCGCTGCTCTCCCGCCCAGTCCCGCTGCGGCTGCACCTTCCTGGACCCCTCCCCGGGTGACGTGATCAAGCTCCCCTTGTTTCTCGTGGTGTGCCCCAGGGGAGGGCTGGAGACAGGGGCTGTCCAGCATTTTATTTCCAATCGTGTGTAGAATGCCCAGCATGAAGGGATAATGAAAAATGGGCGGACTGACTTTGGAACCGCTCACAGATAAGGCTCCCAGGTCTGCGTGCACCTGAGGGGGTGCCCCTCCCACCGCCCCGACGTGGCCCACCCGGCTCCTCACCCAGTGTCAGCGCAGGAAGTTCACCGAGACGTATGTAGCCACTGGACTCACCCCTGTGTCCCCACCCGACCTGTGCCCCCACCGTTGTGTCTGCGGAGCCCAGCAGGCTGCCTGGACTGGCAGAAACGCTCAGCGCGCCTCTGTTGACGGCAGGAAAGCGAAGGGGTGAAGCTGGACCGTTCACTTGTGACGTCACGTCACACTGCATTCTCGGACGGGTCGGGTTAGGAAGAGAGGGAAAGCCTCTGGACCTTGGCGTTCCTCCCCGAGAAGGTGGGCGGCATCGTGGTGAGTGCCCCCTTCTTCCTCAAGAGGGGATTAGCAATCAGGGGGAACTTTGCACCTCGGCGTCAATATTTGGCATCATCTCAGCTCTACAGCCTTAAAGCCCAGGCAATGGGCTTGGCTGGAAAAGGGCAGCGGTGGGGGCTGGCCTCCTCTGACACTCGGAGCTGTCCAGAGGGTCTCAGCTGAAAGCAGGAAACTCTTCTGAGAAGTTAATCAGCGCCCTGTGGGCGCTGTCATCCTGCGACCAGATGACCAGACGTGGCCGTCGGGATCCCAAGTGGCTCTGGAGCTCAGGGAGGACTCTCGCTTGCCAAATAATTCTGAGTACAGCACAGGAACCTGCCGCCACCCAGCAAAGGGCCCCCCCGCCAAAGGAGCTGCTAGCTTCCATGTGTCTGTTCCGGGCCAGACACTGCAAATCCTTCTTTGTGTATCGCCTGCAAACCTGCCTCACGGATGAGATTAATATCAGTACTCTTCTTATTTCGGGCTGATGTAACTGAGGCCCAGAGAAGCTGAGCCATTTTCCCAGAGCAACACAGTAAGTGGTGGTGTCTGTACTGACAAGACCTGCACTGTCTGGTTTCCCACCGGCCATCTCTCAAACTCCGGGGTGAGCGGTGGTGCAGACGCTCCTCTGAGCCACACCCAGGGCTCCCCAGGAGGGCACTGAGCTTGGAGGAGGGGCACAGAGCAGAGGTGGTGCTGGCCAGAGGGCTCTGCACCTGGACGAGGGCCCCGATTTACCGCAACTTCCTTTCTCCAGAATCTTAGGAGGGCAATGCCTCACAGACATTGTTCCGGCCAAGAGGATCCCCCCGGCAACAGAAAGGGAGGGGTCCCCTCGCCGGGATGCGGCTCTGCACAGCAAGGCAGGATTTCCTTGGGCTCTTCACTCTCGGGGCCTGATGTTCCGCACGTCCTGGCATTTCCCAAAGGGTGGCTTCTGCACCCTGGAGAGCAGACCGGACGCGTCCAGGTGGCACTCGGAAGAGATTAATTGCAGTGGTTATTTCTTTTAATGTGCGTCATCCGCGCAGACTGTGATTTATGGCTGTGACTGCTCAGGGCCAGGCCTCAGCGGCGGGGAAGCGCGTGCCGGAGCCCCGACGGGTAACGCGGCTGGTGTAACGAGATGACTGGGGATGTGTTACTGGGTTGTTTTAGCACAAAATACAGTTGAATACCACAGTCAGAAAGTTGTTCCTTTCTCCATTCTCTTTTAGTGTTTCTGATTATAGAAGAAACAAAGTCTTGTCTGGTGCTTGGACACTTGCCTGCTCCCTCTTTTTCTGAGGAGGCAGGACCAGCGCGCCCCACAGGAAACAGCACCTGGGCAGGGTCTGGGGACGATGGTCATTTTCTTCGTATTTATTTGTAACTGTTGCTTTCTATCCATGATTCCATTGGGGGTCAGGATATAAGATTTCAGGGGAAGAGAATTTTTTTTTTAGTGAGACCTGTAATTGACTCAAGTGAAGAAAATTAAGTAAATAATGGAAGAGTGAAATGTGAGCGGGCAAAGCCGTGATGGCCGGGCAGCAAGGGCTGACGCTGGGGAAGCCACGGCCCGGGGGCCTTAGCGCAGCGAGGGTGTGGACAGCCAGGCCAAGGGCACTCGTGGTTGGGCTGTGCCACCCACACGGGGACCCTCTGCCTCCTGGGCCTGTGCCCAGCCCCCTATCCTTTCCCAGTGACCTTGAATCAGGTCCCCCAGCCACTTCCCTGCCAACCATTCAGACCCCACAGCCTTGCGAAACCGCGGTGACCCAATTACTCAAGGCTAAGTGGCCCTGCTGTCGGCACGCAGGGACTCATTAACACGGAGTTGGACCGGCTGGCAATGTGGCATACAGCCCTGCCCTTTCTGAGAGCCGTGACCTGGAGCCGAAATGCGTTTCTGGTAATGTCACCCAGGGTGGGTTCCCGCTCTCTCCTCTCCTTCTCTCTGCTCTTGCACCTTCAAAAACCTGTCTTGCAACGTGTGATCTCTGTGCGGGGGGGGGGGGGGAGGGGAGGGATTTTGGGTGACCAGCATCCAGAACAGTTCCATTTGCTGACCCCCGCCAGGATGCAGAGCTGGGAGGCGCTGGCAGGAGCCCGGGGTGGGGGGAGGGTGTCTTCAGAAGGGAGAAGTCGCACGCAGTGGTGAGTGGTGCTCTGCAGGGCTCAGGTGCACAACCCCTGGGTCAGGTGATGTCTCTGCTGATGTCTCCGGGGTTCCCCTGGGTCCCACTGTTGAACTGAGGATTGCTGTAAGCCCAGGGTCACTGACAGTGCAGAGTGGCCTTCTGGGTCAGGTGGGTTTGGTAAGTGAGGTCATTTGCTGACAGGGTTGCCGTGGGGACTGTTTACTGAGCCCCCACGGTGTCCCAAGGGTCTTCATTTGGCGGATGAAGAAGCTGAGGTGCACAGAGGTGAAGTCACCAGCCACAGAGTTTGTCGTTGGCAGAGCTGGCCTCAGGGCCCACGTTGGTCTGAGTTTTTCACTGGGGCATTTCTTCAGTCCTTTGCTTATGCTCCTGTGGGGAGGTAGAGATACTGTAGTTTCAAAACATAACTGCAGGGTTCTGAAGCTTAGGGCCCCGGTTTCACCTCTTCCTAGCGGAGGAGTTGCAATGGTCGGCCAGAATCAGACGGAACGCCCAGCAGAGACGGATGGAGGGTCAGAGGCAGGATTGCTTGTGACGGCGAGCGCAGGATTCCACAAGGGCAGTGACGCAAGGGCTGGCGAAGGGCTCCGGGGCCACCAGCAGCTGGAGGCCACTTATCCCCCTGGAGCCGAAGGGGCACGAGAGAGAGAGAGTGGATCCTGGAACCCAGAGAAACCTGAGGCTTTAGGCAGGGGACCCCTGACCAGGAGCTGTGGCCTCGGGGGGAGAGGGCCACACTGGGTGTCAAGCTGCGTTCCCACTGAGAGGACAGATAGCTACCCGCCCCCTGCCTCCCATCCTCCAGCTTTCTCTGGGTGCCCCCTCCCCCGCCACAGCCTGGTGGGTGCAGCCTGTGGGATTCACATCCGGGGCAAGAAGCCAGGTGGAGAGTGGTGGGGATTGAATCTGGAAGGGTCAAGGTTAGCGTACCCAGCACAGAAGTCTTCCCCTCTCTGACTCAGTGACTGTACTAGTCAGCTACCGCTGTGTAACAAATCACCGCCACACACAGAGGCTTCGACAATGAACAACACCGCAGAAGTCCCTACTTCCAGCCCTTGTGGCCTCATTTCTGTTCCGTGTATCTGCCAAGCTCCCTCCCGCTATAGGACTTAAGAGGGACCTTAAGGGAATTGTTTCTTCTGCCGGGTTCCCAGCCACCCATCCCCCAGGCCCCATCCATTTTGCCACATTACTTCTTCCTAAAGCTTTCATTCTCAACTCCTTCCTTAGCTTTTGCTAGCCTCCTTGACCGGGCTATTTGCTTTATGGTATCTTTTGTATATACTTCTCCCTTGCAATGCGTGTTGTGCTGGGAGTTTCATACCGCCTGTGGGCTTGTGCGTTAACGCCTGTCTCTTGCACCGCCCAGCACCCGTTATGAGGCAGAGTCTGCTCATCTGCGCCCCTGTTACCTTCCTTGATGCTGGCGTGGGGCAGTGGGGTGTGCGGTGAGTATTTGTGGGATGAATGAATATACGAGTGAATTATTCCGATGTTTTCTTTTCCTCTCTCTCTCTCTCTCTCTCTCTCTCTGTCTCTCACCGAGTGCCTAATAACAGCTGGGCTAACTTCCAGGAAGAGATGGTGCTGGTATCTAGTCTTCTCTAGTAAAGAAATCTGTTTAACTTCCTACATTGAACCTCTCCCAATGATTTTCTTGAGCATAGTAGAACTTTTTAACACCACGGCACGGCTTATTAACATCACATGGAGTAGTGTTCTGTGAAAGACAATTAAAAATTTCCGTATCATAGTGTCCTTGAGGGCATAGATTGCGTATCATCCATCCAAGTGTCTGTCGATCCAACCATCCATCATTCCATCCAACAAAAATATCATGAGACCTCTGATGTATCTGGCACAGGGGTCAGGGGTCAGCATCACCCAAGTTGATGCTTCTCCCCCAGTGAGAGCCACCGTGGGATCCTACTTGAACCTTTGCCATGAGAACCTAGTGAGGTTTCTGGAGGGAAGGCCCATGAAATTGTGGGGTCCCCCTAATAGGCAGCCCCTGCACTCAGCCTCCAACAGTTCGCCGAAGTCACCACCTAAGCATTGCTTCCACAGGTGGCTCCAGTGGCCTGTGCTCCAGGTGAGCAGGTGCTGGCCACAACCTCTGCGCCCTGCTCTGTCTTCAGATCTGAGGAGGGCAGCACGCCCTGTGACTGCTGTTCTTGCTGGCGGGGGGGGGGGGGGGCGGGCGTTCCCTGCCAGACACTGATTTTCAGTTTGTTCAGCATCTTTTCTTGTTGTAAAGATTGGAGTGACGACTTCCAAATTCGTTACCTGGGGCAGCCAGCACAGAAGTCAGGACACGGGCAACACACCTTTAAGCAAACGAAGGCCCACCATCACTTCCTTCCTCTCCCCCCCGTACAGGCCTCCTTGTTCCTAGAGACCTCCAGATGTTCCTGGAAAGTCGGGAAGGTTGACCAGAGGGCTAGAAGCTTGTCTTCTCAGGCCCGACCCCCTGCCCCGTGCCCTGGGCTGGCCCTGGGCTCCACCAGGCTATGCCCACGTCTTCAGGCCTGGCACCAGAGCTTGGTGGTGCGGGGCCTGCTTGGAGCCACGTTTCCCGTGGCAACCAGGGCCCAGGAAAACATCAGCCAGAAATACAGCAAAGCACGTTGATTTCCATCTAGATTAGACCTTCTTAAACCTGCCTAGCCCTTCGGCTGCAGCATGAGCGTGAATCTCTGCTCTCCAGACGCAGAGCTGGCTCCTTGCTGATGGGCCCACTTGGACGCCCACAGCAGAAGACCATGGGCGCAGAGGACGGTGGGAAATCCTGTGCTGACATCTGTGTGGTGGCACGTGGCTCGTCTGTCAGCCACGCAGCTGGGCTCCTCGACGTTTCTGGAGAGCATTCCTGAAGTTCTCTTGGGCCTGGGCCCCACACTGGCCCGTCCCAGGGCCGGGGACTCTCAGCTGTTCCTCCTGCCACCGGCAACCAGCCCCTGGGGGCCTGACACCGTTCAAATTGCAAATTGGGCAAGGTCTCGCCTGCAGGCCCCTCTTCCGTGACAAACTCCTTGTCAGCCACATGAAAGCCCAAGTAGGGGCTTGTGCTGGGACGACTTCTCCCAGCAAAATAAAGGGGCTCCACAGCACCCGGCTGACCCAGAGCCTTCGTGGACGGGAAGGTCTTTCAATTATTCCATGAGTGGCTGTTAAAGTGGATTTGAAATCATCTATGTTCCAAGTTGACTTTAATTTGTCTAAAGGAGATGATTTGCCAAAGTGCCTTTGACTATTTAAAGGCTGTTATCCGAGCAAGACATTCTGGTAATTGGGCATTTGATGTTGCTTTGGTGTCACCTTTATGCATATTGATGATCATATGCATAGAAAGGCCTTGTTTCGCTTTAATTGGGCTCCCTGCACGGGCCGGCGGCGGGGTGGGCCACCTGAGCTCAGCTGGTGGTGCAGAGTTCTCTCTGAAGGGCCGGTGGGGATGACGAAAGGCATCTTTGCATCCTTTTCTCTTCTGTGTTTTAGTTCAGACCCTTCCGCTCGCATGGAAGAAGCACAAACTTACGGTGCATTTAGCAAAAACAAAATAATGGAGAGGGAGGTTGTTTTATTTATTTATTTACTTTTCAACGAGGCTGTAGTAACATGGTAGGGAAGCGAAATGTCGGATCGCACCAGGCAGTGACTCTCACCCTGCCCCACACCCCGATTTCTTTGCACACGTGTGTCTCACTCTTTTGCGTCTCCCGACCAGCGCCCTTGGTTACTCCATGAATATGGCAGCAGAGAGCTCTTCCTGAAGTTGGCAAGTTTTCATCACCTGATGTCGAGTCACCGCAACGGCATGACTATCTCTTTCTGAACTCGAATTCCAGGCTCCAAGAGGGAACGGGATTGCAGCCGGCGTGTGGCCGGTGGAGAAGGGGGACCCCGTGCGCGGGCGGCTCCTCTGAGAAAGGTCTGTTTCCTCGAGAGACCTCCTGTGATGTGAATACGTCATTTCTAGCATCGTCCCCATTTTACAGATGAGAAAGCGGAGGCCTAGCTTTTCTTGCTGAGGTCACGTAGCCAGACCTGGCTTTTCTTCTTGAATAAAGATTATTTTGAGGAAATAATTTTATTGTGGATGAAAATAATTTTATTATGGATGAAAATAGCTATTTACGTTGTAGCTATTTTTTTTAAGGAAGGGATTTTTCTTTTAATAGGGATGCAGCATTTAGCAAAATTTTTTTTACGTTGTAATTTTGTCAGAAGAAGACACACTTCCTCAAAATAAAGTGAGAGTAAATGGGAGTGAAATTTTAGTAGCAAAGGGAGCGATTCCTAAAATTATCCAGGACAGTTATGCAATCACGAAGTTCTCTGGTATCTCCACATTAAAAAAAAATTAAATGCAAGAAACAGACAAGAAGGGAATCAAAATTCTTTATAAAAATCAAAGCCATACCACTGGCCAAAAGGTTGCGGTATCCCAAGACTTTTTATAAGGAAGGAACTTATGAACTTACAAACTTAAAAAAACCAACCACGACTTGAGCCGGGCATGGAACTGGGCTGTTGGGGACAAGGTGCAGGGGACGCCAGGCGTTCCAGAAGCTGCTGTGAGTTCGCGTCAGGGCCCCCAACCCAAGTGACCGAGGGTGGGGCGTCGGCTCGCAGAGGGAGCAATCGGCACTGGGCATTGAATGCTCCGGGGGTGGGGTGGGGAGGGGGGTGGGGGGTGGGCCCTCTCCCCACCGAGGGCTGGGCCTGGGAAGGCACTGGGACGCGTGCGTTCTGGAAATCTGGGGGGAGGAGGGAAACGATCTCTCCCTAGTTTGTTTCCTCCCTTTCAACTTCCAAATTCAACTTTTCTCATAATTTTCCAGTTTTCTCCCATTTGTCAAGTCATTGCAGTAACATTTGCCTCCTAGGGGCACGGCGTTCAAGTCTTCTACACTTGGGGATATCTCCCTGTTCTGGAAACTACCAGTGAGGGGGTAGCGTCAAGACAGCACGGAACAGAAAGGATGCAGATAGTTTAGGTGAGCGACATTCCGACGTCCCCACGAGCCGTGTGTCTAGAATTGCCTCCTCAGTCCCTGCACCCTGGTGGACCGGGTTCTGCGATGGAGAGGGGCCTTGCGATTGGCTGGCCCACTCTTCGGAGCCTCTCCCAGTCCGCCCTTCTAGCAAATGGGAAAGAGTGACTTATGTCACTGTCCCCGGGGCAGGTGGGACCGAGGTCAGCTCCATCAAGGCAGTGGCTCGTTTGCCAGTGGCTGCCGGGCCCCGACAACAAGGCGTGGGCACCGGTGTGGCCGGCGCTGGTCTGCACGCCAGGACTTCTCCAGTCCAGCCGTTCCTGCCGCCCTGGGCTTCCCCCCTGGCCCCGCCCCCGCCGCGCCCCAGTCCAGCCTTCCCCAGGCAGGGGCGGCCTCACATGCCACACTGAGGGGACATGTGCCTGTAGCCACCTCCCCGCCATGTGACTTTTCATCCTTTCCTCTTGGATACATTTTCGTTACCTAAATGATTGTTCTTCGCTCCTTTTTCATAAATTACAGCTGCCCCGGGGGTTTTGTGTCTAATGAATACGCATGGATGACACATTCTGCTTGGCAGCCTGTCTCAATTTGCCGTACAACACAGAGCTGGCCTAAAATAACTCTTTTGAATGACTGTTAGTGGCTTGAAGTCAATTAAAAATATACAACTTATAAATATGGAAGAAAAGCAATCTACTAACCAGAACCCCAGAACGTTTTGATACGGACACTCTAGATTTTCGTTCTGAGGGTACCTACCGAGTGGACCAGAAATCTGAGAAGACGTTTAAAGCTGTTAGCACTGTGTATGTATTCATCAAATGATGCAATAGAGCTTAATTTCATCCACACCCCCAAACTCCAGCTGTCAACACAGAGCAAACATAGAACGTCAATGGTAAGGCTGCCCCAGAGCTGAAGTGGGTGGAGGTGTGTGGTAGAGAGGGTGCAGGGGAGGGTGGTCGGGAGAAGCCCCCTCCAGAGGAGCCAGGGATAGAGACTCGAGTGAGGGAGGGAGTGGGCCAGGCAAGGAGCTTGGGGGCGGGTGGTCTGTTTAAGCCCCAGATGAAAGTGTTAGCTTTCCTGGTGAAGGTCTTATTTTTCAGACTTGGTCCTTGGGAATGTCTTCCCTTGGTAAGGATGCAGAACTTGGGTGAGATTTCCGTATTAGCGATTCCCATTTTCGGGGCTCCAGGCTGGATGTTTGTGTCTCCCCAACAGAAAGTCTACTTATGAACATTACCAAAATGTCCCATCTCCGTACGCTGTGCCGGATCCCTCGGGTCCTTGTCCGAACGCTGCAGTGAATCGCACAGTGCCTGCACAGTCGTACGTACCCCTTTGGAGTCGTGCAAGAAGCAACCAGAACAATCACAGATGGTGGCTCAGATGTCCTTGGTCTTTTGTCAAGTGCAGGGAGAACTTCTTTTAAATCTTGAAGCTGAGTGACTGAGGATTGTCTAAGAAAAGTACAATGTCTAACAGGTGCTCGTCAGTGATTCCTGCAGAAACCGCCCCCACAGCCTGATGTTTCCGGGCTGGGACTCATCCCGCTCTGCCGGCTCTGGGTGCCGTGACTCAGTGGCTGGAGGGCCTGAAACTGAGCTTAAGGGGTGATTTGTCTCTGCAGCCCCCAGCCATCAAATGTGAGGGCTGAACAGATCCAGAGAAAGGAAGGTGGAGGCAGCAAAGAAGAGGGGGAAGGGAGACTAAGCTGGAACAAGGCATCCGGTTAGAGTAACACCGCCATCATTTACTGAGTCCCTTTTATTTACCAGTCCCTGGGGAAGTTACTTCATCGGTGAGGGCATCTCATCTTTATAACGATCCTGTGAAGTTGGTTTTGAGTTTTCAATTTGCCGACGAGGAAATAAACTGATTTGGTTAGTGACCGCGTCAGCCGACGTTCGAACCTCAGTGTTTCTGATCTCGTGCCGTGATTTTTCCTGGGTCCTATCAAGGGAGACATGAGTGCCAGAGCACAGAGCTCCACTGGTGGGGAAAACAGTGAGTGGCCCTTGTTAGGAACAAGAGTAACGACTAGTAAGTTCAATTAAAAAATAAAAACAGCTCTCATATCTTTGTTTCACTTAAAAAAGAGTAAGAGTGGCAAAGTCGAATCAGCGATATCTTCACTGCCAACTAAGATGAAAAACTAATTTTCCTTCCTGAAAAAAAAATAAAAAAAGACAAAATATAGAAAACAATGGGTTTTCAAGGCACCGGGCCTCATTCAGATGAGGAAGGACAGTGATCCCCGAGAGATGGGAAGCAGGAAAGGTGGGCCTGCACTTGCCTCGGTTTACTCCCCATGAGAGGGTTTCCACACTGGGACACCGAGTGGGCTTCCTGGGCTGGGCTGGTGGAGCCGAGAGTTCAGGGAAGTCGGAGTGGATGGGATTTTCAGGGTGGCATGCCAGAGGGGAGAGGCACTGCAGAGACCTACAGAGGGCCCCCCTTTGAGTGTTCAGCTGAATGCTGAGCAGCACAGGCGAACTCAGAATAGAAGGAAACCTCCTCAGCCTGACATAGGACAGCTACTGAAATTCTACAGCTAGCACATACTTAACGGTGAATGGCTGAATCCTGGTTCTTAAGATCAGAAGCAAGACAAAGAAGTGAGTTCCAACCACTTTCATTCATCATTGTGCTACTTCTAGCCAGTGGAATAAGGCAAGAAAAATAAACAAAAACATCCAGATCAGAGAGGAAGATGTAAAGCTGCTTTTGTTTGAAGATGAGAATCTTCTCCGCAGACTCTTATAGGACCTAAAAGATAGTGACTATAATCAATAAATAAATTTAGCAAGTTTGCAGGTTCGAGATCAATACACAAAAATCAATCATATTTTTATATCCTCATTAAATATAATTGGCAATTGCAGTTAAAAACAATTCAGTTTACAATAGCATTACAAATATGGGAAACTGATAAATCTCACAAAAATGTGGAAGATCAATGAATTGAAGCTATAAGCATGAAATACCTGTGTGTGGAAATCTATAAAACATTGCTGAGAGAAATTAAAGAGCTAAGTAAGTGGAGATACACCATGTTCATGGGTTGGAAGACTCAGTTTTGTTAGGATGTGAATTCTCCTAATACTTATCTATATATTCCACTTAATCCCAATCAAAACCTCAGCAGGAATGTTTGTAGAAATCACTAAGGTGATTCTAATACTCGAATGTAAGTTCAAAGAATCTACAGTGGCCAAAACAATTTAGGAAAAGAACAAAGTCGGTGGACAAATAGTACTTGATTGCAAGGCTTTTTAGAGATCTATAGTAATCAGGATAGTATGAAAAGATTATCAAGACTGGCAGAAGGATAGATAAATATATCAATGGAAGAGATTAGAGTCTGGAAATAGACCCTGATGTATAGGGACAACTGATTTTTGACATAGGTACAAAGCCAATACAGTAGAGAAAAGATACTCTTTTCAACTAGTGGGCTGAGATAATTGAACATCCATCCACAAATAAATAAGTCTTGCTTCCATACCTCCGACTATATGCAAAAATTAACCTGGATCATAGATCTAAATGAAAAACCTAACACTGTGAAATTTCAGGGAGAAAAAACCAGAAGGAACCCTTTGAGACCCAGATTGGGTAATAATTTGTTAGATATTAGACCATAAGAATGCCCTATAAAAAGACAATTGATGCGTTAAACTTCATCATAATGAAAAACTTATCCTCTTAAAGAATGGAAAGGCAAGCAACATACCAGAAGCAAATGTTTGCAAGTCATATATCTAATAAAGAACTTACATCCAGGTTGTATAAGAACCCCCCCAACTCAAAGTCAAACAACCCAATTTAAAAAAGTGGGCAAAAGATTTGAAAAGAGACTCCACCAAAGAAGATATACATATAACAATTCAACACGTGAAAAGACGCTTCACGTCATTAGTCGTTATGGAAACACAAGTTTAAACCATATTTTAATACGACCACACATCTGCAGCTAAAATGAAAAAGACAGACCAGGCAAAGCGTCATTTATTATAAAGGGCAATTTATCGTATGTCCCTTGTAACTCCTAAAGCTGTTGCCAAAAAGAACTGAGATGGTCAGAGTGTGTCTAGAGACCACATTGCCATTTCTGATTCTGGGGGCGACTTTTTGTTTGTTGGTTTTTTTTTAAACCAAAAATGACCACCATCCCTGCTGATAGGGGGCTTATCCTACGTCAGACACTGCTCTAAATGCTTTCCATGTACTAACTTATTTAACCCTCATGACCACCCCACAGGTAGGCTCCATTGTGGTCCCTACTTTACTCGTAAGAAAACTGAGTCACCACAAGGCCGAGCACCTTGGCCGAGGTTGGAGAACCAGTAAGTGGCAGAGCTGGGGGCTTCACCCCAGAAGCCCTGCTCCCACTCCCTCAGACGTGCTGCCCGGGGCCAGAACCAGGGGCCTGAAGGCACACTGTGTGCTGGGGGGCAGTTCGAGCTCGAAGGATCAACGTACCTCATGCACATGATTTTACTTGGTTCTTTTTTCCTTGGCTTTGTGGAGGTATGGTCGACAAATAAAAGTCGTTATCTATTCAGACCGCGCACTGTGATGTTTAAGGCGTGACAGTGCGATGATTTAATACATGCATGTTCTGAAGTGATTGCCACCGTCAAGTTCATTATCACATCTGTCGCCTCCCATGGTTACCGTTTGTGTGTGAGTGTGTGTGTGGTGAGGACCCTTAAGATCTACCCTCTTAGCTCATTTCAAGTGTTCAGTCTTGGGAAGAGGATCAATCAGTAGAGAAGGTCCTCGTTCTTCAGGCGGAAGAGGAAATCTGTAGAGAGGAACTGGCAAGCGGGTGGGTTTTCCTCAATTTCTGTTAGGTTTCATCCCCTACTGAAAATCTCTCCTTTCTCCAGTGCGACCCCCCTCCCTCATGCTCCAGTCCCCCCCCCTCACCTTCCACACTCCCCCACCAATCGACATCATGACGTCGGCCTCACTCACGAGGTTGGGGTGATCGTTCTTGCTCCTTTCTGCAGTCTGGGGCTTCCTGGAACAACAGCAAGTTAATGTCGCACCGGCCTGGCTACGTGTGTTAGCCACTCTTCTAAGTATTTTATGTGTGTTCACATCGAGAGTGATAGTTTGACTCTAAGATGTGTCGCTTGTTATCACCCTCCTTCTCCGATGAGAAGTCACCTGATCGCGCAAAGTAGGAAAGTGGACAAGACCTTGACCTTCTGGCTCCAGAGCTGGACTCACGGTCATTGCTGGGGGTTGTGTCTTCCTCATCTTCTTATTCGCAGAACCCAGGGAGTAGTAGGCACTTCACGGACGGGATGCCCGGAGGCATGGGCCATCATCGGTACGAGCCTCCCGCTCTTTACTGGTGTCTAAAAGATGCCACCCGAGCCGTTCGGTTGCGTAGAACACAGGGCTGCGGGAAGGGAATGAGAAGGGGAACCAGGAAACTAGATATTGACGAACACTCACAGTCGGGGGGCTGGGGTTCAGAGCAGACGTGGGGGTCTCTGGGCTGGGGGGCTCATTCTTCTTCGTGCGGTCCTCCTGGCTCTCCCCTTCCCCAGGGCAGGGTCCCTGCAGCTGAGAACGGTCCACGCTTTATTTTAAATGCATGAGGAGCGTGCTGGCCCCGGCAGCGTTTCTCTCATTACAGCCCGGGTTTCTTTTAATCATGTTCTGGGTAGACGAGTGGAATTGCTCACGTGGGCCAGAGGTTGGGCCTCCCGTAATGATAAGAACATTTCCCGGGTAGGTGAGTGATCTCCAGCCGGGGAGTAGCAGCCCGCTTCCTTTTTTGTTCCTTTGTAATTGAAATCCGTCAATTAGATACTATTAAAGAGCCCGATACAAATTGTAAAAATTCTCTGTAGGAAATGAACCTTTCCCTGAAGAAAAAAAAAGTACCTAATTTTAATATTGCTTCTTTGTTCTGTAATGATCCAGCTTTAGCTTCCAGATGCCATTTGCTACATTATTTGGAGGGGTTTATTTAAGGGTTTGGATGTTTGGCTTACCGCTCTTAAAGCCCAGGGGACCCTAAGGAGCCGATGGGACAGAGTCCCCCACTCTGCCCCAGGATGTGAAATCTGCGGGGGCCCTCAGTGAGGGGCCCCTGGGCGTGTTGCCCTCACCCCTGCCCTGCTGCCACCAAGCAGAAGCACCAGGAACAGCCAACCTTCTTGAAGCCCTGCTGAACCAGATTCACTGTAAATGGTCTCAGCCCCTGAAGAGGCGGAACACCAGCAGACAGACAGAGCAAGCGACCAACCAGAAACCAAACAGCAGCATTGGCGGACAAGTTTGACAGGCTGGCTCTGACCTCAACAGGCTTTACTATTTGCTTCCCAGTTCGAGATCATGACTTTGGGCCCGAGTCCTGCTGAAATGCTCCAGTTCGCAGGTGTGCCGACGCATTTAAGGCTCATTGGTTTTTACCCTTTACTTTCAGGCCCTGGGGCCTCGGCTCTCCGCTCCCCAAAGGTGTAGATTTATTTTAGATATTTACAATTTCCATAAACAGCTCCTTGGAGAATACCACGAGACCCTAGATAGGCAGAACGGTGTAAAACCTGCTTGTTTACTTCTGCTGGGGAATTTTCTTCGCGATTAAAGCCTTCATTTTCTTCAAGGCTTATGACTGCACATAAGTCAGATTTCTGCGTTCCAGCTACGAAAGCGGAACATTCGGTGTGCGCGAAGCTCGGATGGGCCGGGAGGAACCTGGCGGGATCAGACCCTCAGGCAGCCGGCAGGGACTGCCGCCTCAGTGAGAGCCGGGAAGAGACACAGCCGGACACTTGTGACCACCTTCCCTGTGCGGGCGGTTGGGGAGATTTCCCTTCTCTCTGGGGGCGGGCTCCTGGCACCTGCTACCCCCTCGGCAGCCGCGCTTGCCCCGTTTCTGACAGAGCTGTGTTGGAGGGGACGATGTGCTTCAGGGGCCGCAGAGCGACCTCGTGTCCCAGGTGGAGAGGGGACCGGCTCCGAGGCGTGCCCCAGGCCTCTGACGATGCTCGTGGCGCTGCCTCCCGTTGCTCCTTCGTCCCCCCTTGCCCCCTGCCCCTCGCCTCCTTCTCTTTCTCGTCCTCTCCTCACCCCTCTCTCCTTTCCCTCTCCTTCCTCATCTTTTCCTGATCGCACTCATTCCACGCGCATTTATTACCCCGAGGTCCTCAGCACTGGGGATGCACTTAGCGAATGAAGCCAAGTCTCTGCCCGGGGGCGGCAGTCTGGTGGGAGAAGGAGCAGAGGAGCGCATCGGCGTGTGATAGAATCCAGGCCGGGGGGAGGGAGAAGAAAGCGCAGCAAAGGGATGGAGGGGCAGCGGTGTTCTCGCCCACGGTGGCTTGGAGAGGGCCTCTCTGGCGAGGTGAAGTTTGGGTGCCCTGAAGGGGTGGTCCGTTTGGGTGTCTCAGAGAACGGCACCGCAGGTGGCCGGACCGGCAAATGCGAAAGCCCCGAGATGGGGTCAGGCTTGGTGTGCGCGGGGAGGGGCCCGTCCCTTCCCCCGGATCGAGCTGGGCAGGGGTTTGTGTGACCGATGTGTAAGAGACGGCACCGCGATGTTTGTTTAAGTGCTTCATAGTTTCCCACTGTTCTGTTTTTGCTTGTTTGTTTATTTGAGGTAAAATTAGTTAGAACGTTATGTAAGTTTCAGGTGCACAAGGTGACATCCGACACCTGTATACCCCCCAAAGTGGTCTCCACTAGAAGTCTAGTTGCAGGCCCTCACTATGCAATCGACTCCCTTCACCCATGCGGCCACCTCTCCACCCCTTTCCCTCTGGTGACGGCCACTCTGTCCTCTGTGTCTGTGAGTTTGTTACTGTTTCACTTTCGTCTTCCACGCATGGGCGAGGTCCTGTGGTGGTTGTTTCTGTCTTGGCTTTTTCACTTAGCGCAGCGCCCTCAAGGGCCACCCACGTTGTTGCAGGTGGCGGTAGCGCCCCCCTTTTCACGGCCGAGTAGTACTCCACCGTGTGTCCGCACCGCGTCTGCTCTGTCCAGCCGCCCCTCAGTGGACGTGCAGGCTGTGTCCACACCTCGGCCGCTGTGAACGACGCTTCCACGAGCACAGCGGTGCGTGTGTCCTTTCGAATTAGAGTTTTGTGTTCTTCAGATAGATACCCAGCAGTGCAGCAGCTGGATCGCGTGGTGGACCCATTCCTATTTTTGTGGCGTATCTCCACACTGTTTTCGCCGGTGGCTGCGCCATTTTTACATTCCCACCAGTGGTGCTCAGGGGTCCCCTCTTCTCCGCATCTTCTTCGAAATTGATCGTTTCCTGTCTTTTTGACAATAGCTGTTCTAACGGGCACGAGGGGGTGCCCCATTGTGATTTTGACTTGCATTTCTCTTTTAGGGAACTGAACACGTTTTCATGGGCCTAGGGGCCATCTGTATGCTTTCTTTGGAAAAATGTCTATTTAGATCCTCTGCCCACTTTTAAATCAGGTGGTGTCGTTGTTGTTGTTGAGTTGTGTGAGTTTTTTATATAGTTTGGATATTAACCCCTTTATGATCACTGATCTTAAGTTTAGTCACTGCATCATTTCCTACAGACTTTCGAGGGTGCCAAAGGTCTCTCGCACCTCTGGCTAGAGCCCCCTGTGTTTAGCAGTAGGAAGCTCTCGTATCTCTGTCAATCACAGAGCCATGTTCCAAGTAATGAAGATGAGGCTGGAGTCGAATCATTCTGGGCTCACAGTTCTTCTCTCTTCAGAAGAAGAAGAATGAAAAAGTCAGACCGCCACTTTCTGGGCTGGAGGGTTTTCCTGGTTGGCTCCAGGCCAGGTTTTCGCCACGGCCACACTGGGGGCTGAAGCACCTCTGTTCTGGGGGCCACCACGCACACGGTAGGGTGTCGGCAGTGGTCCTGCTCTCTACTCACTAGGAACCAGTAACACCCCTACCCCCGCTGGGTGTGCCAGCCAAAAATTTCTCCAGACGTTGCCACAGGTCCCCTGGGGGGCAGAATCACCCCTGGTTGAGAGCTGCTGGTTTAGAGGCTTGTCTATAGATTGTGGGGAGATTCCCTAAGTTACCGCCTTCTCCTCGCCTCCGTCACTGAGTGAGTGGGGTCCGGCCCCTGTGATCTGAGGAGTCCCACCCTCAGGAGGAGGGCGAAATGCAGTGTGCACTGAATTTAGAGACTTGCTTCGGACAGAGAAACAAGGGTGGGTGCAACTCCATCACTGGTCTCTGCCCCTCCCCGCCATTTCTATGGCATTGTGGTTTGGAGACAGAGGGCACCCCTAAATTTGGAACACCCCCAGTCATGGTCTTCTTTGCCCAACTGAGAGCACAGCATGTAGATATTCCAGTTGCCCTTACAGGCAGGCAAAGATAAAGCAACATCCTCGTAGATTTCCACGTGAGAAAAACAAGTAGCGTTTGTGGCACAGAGTTGCTTCCAGTACAACTTACTCATTCACAATTAATTCCGTTACTAGCTTGTCTTGCCAACAGCGGTGGGCTTCTCCATCCTTCGCCATCCGGATTTACGGCAGAAAACGTTAACTTGCCGCGGGGCTGCTCCTTCCCGCGTCGGCAGTGATGGGCCGCGATCTGCCGGTCCGAATGTAAGCACCGCATACAGATTCTTCCCGCTGCCTTGACCCTTGAAGAGTAATGCCAAATTATACCCAGTCTGTAAATAGAGGGTGGGGTGCTTTCCCCTCCCTTTGGCTGGTTTCCGCAGACTTTAATATACGAGCGAGTGATTTATAACACGAGTGACAAAGCGGCAGCCCGGCTTGGAATTTTTTATAACAGCTGTAATACCACATCTATCATAATGAAAAATGTCTGTGAGATCGTTTTCTGCCAAAGAACATCTTCCAAGTTCTATTAAGAGCTTGCTATCTGCATGAACGCCGCCACCTATGGCTGAAAGATATTGCTTGAAAATGGCCCTGGGGGTGGGGCCCAAGGGTGGCCTCTGGGGTGACGGACGTCCCGATCAACGAAGGTGTTGTTGGTGAGAATCCCCGGAGACGAACGTGAGGAGGGTGGAGGGGAAGGCGAGCAAACGTGTTCGTTTGTGAAAAACGGATTCCGTCAGGATATTACCGAGTCTGGCAGGTGGATGGGTTTAGATCCTATTGCGGTTTCAGTTCTTGTCACATTTCCCTGGGAGACGTCACCTTCCTGCTGTTCCCAATTTTTGGAAGAATATACTAGTCCCACCTGCCTGTTACCGCTGGATTCTGTTTGCAGCTATCTCTGCTTCCAGGGAAGGGGAGGAGGTGCCCCTTGACCGGTGCCCTCGGTCAGCACAATCCTGTGCCCCCGCCGGACTCAGCCGTGTGCCCTCGGGACAGGGGGGCTGGTCCTCAGTGCCAGTTCCGCGTCCCCGAGGAACATGTCCCTGCAGAAAGGCACCGCAGGGTTCTTTGTTCTTTTTGATTCCTTCATTTTGATTTATCGAATAGAACTCTGGACAGGATCATGACGTATTTTGTAATTGTGCGCTTCTTCCCCATGAGCTTTTGGAAGTTCTCTCTGTTTCTCCCCAAACTTGATGTTGTTGTTTGGTCTGCGTATTTGGAGGCACAGGCCCCCCCTTTCTGTCACCCTACGCTGATGCCTGTGTGTGAAAGGGTTGTGGCCGAGTGTCATTGATCAGGGAAGTCTCTGGAACTCGAAGCCAGTGTCAAGAGGGGAGAGTGTGCATGGGTAGCTAACGCACGTCAAGGATGCAACCTGCTTTATCTCATCTATGCCTCATCACAGCCCTGGGAGGAGGTCAACAAGGGGTAAAACGGGGCTTCAGTGAAATTAAATAATGCACTGTTTGTTACACAGCTGGAAATTAAACCGGGCTCTGTGTGGCTTTATAGTCAATGGTCTTCCTGGTATACCATCCCGGACAGGGCCAGGTTTGGGGATTAGGGTCCTGATATCAGCCCGTCCCCCTCTGTGGTTGTGGTACAATGGACCACTGTCTGAGGATAGCCACTTCTCCTGTTCGCTAGCTTGCCCTTTGAGCTCCAAAGACTCCATATGTCCTTCTCACCAAAGCATTTAAAGGCATTTAAACTTAAATGGTCAGAGATGTATAACATGGCTGCTAACTGTGATCCAAAAGTCACAGCAGTAAAACCGCCAAAAAAAATCACATGGAATTTGTGATTTATAAATCACATGTTTTGCACGTGTTAGCTCATTTGACTTTTGCCTTAACCCCGAGACGCAGGGAAGATGGGGTGTAAGGTGCCCATTTCCTAGAAGAGGAGGCTGGGCTCAGGTCACGTGACCTGCTCAGGTGGCTGTAAGTCACACCTGCTCCTCCCAGGGAAACCACGCCACCTCTCAGCTTGAGGATTGCTAGGTGCTCAAGGCTCCAGGTCCCTAAAATAGGTCTCAGGTTCCTCAGCAATATTTGCATTTTGTCTGGTTTCAACTTACCATTGTGTTTGTTGCATTGCATTTTTTTTTGCATGTGAGTCTAGTGTAAATGGTGCCAAGGGTGTGGCTCATTCTGTACCTCTGACAACCCAACGGTTGAGGAAGCAACACTGCCCCCAGGCACCCCCAGGATGAGCAGGATAATCAAGTTTACTTTGCACGACCTTGGTTCGGATGACCGTTTCTTCCCGAATGCCAGCACTGGGGAGCTCTTAGACGTTTTTACATTGTTTGGGTAGCATTGCCCTGTTTCAGAACAAAGAGATCACACAATTCTATGCATGCGTTCGTACATATATTGTGTGTATAAACAAAGTCAAGATGACATGAACATCGAGTATTCTCTGCTGCTTTTGGGTTTCACATTACGTCCTGAATATTTCCATATGATATTAAATACTGTATGAAAATGTGATTTTTATTGGCTACATTTATAATCTTCCCTTCCAGGCATGTACCTTTTGCATTGTTAGAAATTTCGATTGTTTCCAATTTTTTATTAAATTCTTTGCCTTTAAGATTTTGGCCCACTTAAAAAAAGTACTCCTTTGGGACAGAGTCTCAGAACCTGAGAAAAAAGAAGAGAGGTCGGAAGGAAAGTGACTACGAAATGGTAACGACGGGCGGGCAGCGAGACGAAGCCCTGGAACGCGAAGCCAGTGTCAAGAGGAGGGAGCACGCATGGGTGGCTAACGGAGTTGGAGGCCCTCACCACGGTCAGGACGCAAAATGCCCCTGTCCCCCACCCCCCTTTCACCCCATTGAGAACAACCTCTGTCACCTGCAGCCACAGGCAGTCACCGATCCTTCTGTCCCTCTAGCTTTGCCGCTCCCGGAAGGTGGTATCGATGAAACCTTTGTCGTCTTGCATGCCTGGCTGCTTCTACTTAGCGTCGAGGTTTCGGGCACGCGCCCGCGCTGGGGGCGGCGCTCTGCGTCACTGAGCAGGGTCCCCGCGAACGGGCCGCCTCACGACTGGCGCACCCATCTGCTGGTGGATGGATGTTGGGGCTGTTTTCGGTTCCTAGTTGTTACGAATAAAGCTGCCGTGGGCGTTGAGCACACTTCTCTGTGCGAATGCATGTTTTCATTTGTCTCTGGTAAGTGCCCGGAGATGGCTGCGTCTTGCGGGTGGTTTCTTTACGGAAACCGCCGAGCCGTTTCCCCAAGTGGCTGGAGCGCATCACCTTCCCGTTACCGCTGCCGGAGAACTCCAGCGGCTCCGCGTTCTCATTGACACCTGGCGTTGTGAGTCTGTATAATTCCAGCCCCCAATTTTATTTGGTGTGTGGTGATATCGCATCATATTTTTTTTAAGATTTTATTTATTTATTTAGAGAGAGGGGAAGGGAGGGAGAAAGAGAGGGAGAGAAACATCAATGCGTGGTTGCCTCTCACATGGCCCCACTGGGGACCTGGCCTGCAGCCCAGGCATGTGCCCTGACGGGGAATCGAACTGGCGACCCTTGGTTCAAAGCCCAAGCTCAATCCACTGAGCTACACCAGCCAGGGCTATAATTTTTTTATGTTCATATAACAGCCTAAGCTATTTTTTAGCAGTGTTAACTGTTTCTAGGGCACACTTTGATGAGTTTTAACACATTTCCTTAATGAGTAATGATATTGAACATCATTTTATGTTCACATTTTTATTCATATAGTTCCTATGCTGCGGGTAACTATTTAAATCTTGTGCCCATTTTTATCTTTTTGTGTGTGTTTTTAACTGTTGCGTTGTAAGAGTTTTTTACAAACTCTGATATAATCCTTTATCAGATACATGTTTTATGAATATTTGCTCTTAATTTGTGGCTTGCCTTTTCATTTTTAAAATAATATCTTATGCAGAATAAAAGTTGTTCGTTGCGATAAAGTCCCATCTATCGCTTTTTCCTTTTCTCGTTCAAGCTTCTGTGGCCCCATCGGAGGAGCCGTTGCCCAACCCGAAGTCATTGCGATGACGTCTCTGTTTTCTATGAGCGGTTCCACCGTCTGCTCTGTTACTTACGTGCAGGTCCGCCATCCATTCGGGGCTCATCTTCGCGTGTGCTGTCAGGCATGCTCTGGTCTTCTCCCCTCGATCCCGCGGGAACAGCAGGCTCCGCCTGGGTCCCTGCTCCCCAGGGTGCAGACTGCCTTCCGGCAGCGGGCCGGTGCCCTCGCCCGGCTAGACGGGCTTACCTCTTAGTTCTGCCCTGCCCGTTGTCCATGATCCGTAAACCACTTCTTTTTCCCACATGTTTTGCTTGGGTTCCTGGGTTTTTCATACTGGACGGTACATCATAGATGGAGACGGAAGTCCTTATTGCTGTTTTCTCTGAATGAGAAAGAAGAAGCGCACGCTCTCGTGTTCGGTAGGCGTGTGAGTGATCACACCCTGTTCCTGTGAGCGTGCCAGTGGAGACGGCTACACGGAACAGGAACTCAGAACAGGAACTGTTATAAAATGCCTCTGCGGTTTCACACCGGCGGCCGAATCCTGCCGTGTTTAAGGATGAGCCTCGTTCGGAAATTAGGAGAGTTTGCTCTCTGGGCTTTTCCACTGTTCATTCTGCCAAAGCCCCCGCCACCCCCTACGGTGCCACTCAGTCAACTCTCCTCCTGCCTGTCACCCTCTGTGTCCTGTGGACACGCCTGGTCTGTGACGTGGCCTCCGCCACCCCTACCCCCCGTCCCTGCCTTACCTCCAGGGCTGCAGCCTCCCCACGCCGCCCCTGACACTCGTGTTCTCGTCTGGTCCCGTTAAGCCTCGAGAGGATTTTTCTTCAAGTGCCTCCACGAGCACCTGCTCTGCTCCGGCCCGGACATGGCAGCCACTGGGGCAGAGGCAACATCTGAGCTGCGGCCAGGGCCCCAGGTGATGGCGCAGGAGGGGTGACTGTGTCACTCTGAGCTGACGGAGATCACGGAGGGCTTCCTGGAGTGGGGGGCGGGGCTCCTGGACTTCCTGGGAAGAGGGACAGGAGTTTGAGAGATGAGGACGGGAGACTCCTCGTCGGTGATGCATTCGGGTCCTTGATCCCCAACCGACGCTTGTCGAATCGCGCCTGACTCTAGTGCACCATTTGCTGCTTGGCCGACCCGGCTTCGTCATGGCAGACCTCAGTGCTCTTGGCGCCGTCTTGTTTTTTTTTTTTTTTTTTAATAGCCCTGAACTTGAAAGCTGTATTAGCAGAAGGAACCTGAGATGTGTTTGGTGAGTTTGAGGATGCAGCCAGGTGATGTCAGAACAGCGATGGGAACTAGAGAGGCGCCCGTTGGAGCTTCTGGGACGGGACGAAACCCCATTCTGGGCACTTCCGTAAACGGGGAACCCCCCTCTCACCTGGCATTCTGGTCTCCTCAAGCCTTTGCACGTTATTGGGAAACATGCCCAGGCTCACGGCTTAATTATCTGCTTACGGCCGGGGGTTTCGGTCATGTAACAAACTCGACTCCAGTCAAGCTCATGCATTTATTACGGGATCCAATTTGGAAGGTGTGAAGGAGACCTTTCTCGGCTGTCAGACGGGGGTGATGAAATGAAGACATTCTATACTGACATTCTAGTAAATGTTGTATTTAAAAAATAATTCACATCAATCTTACTTTAAGAAAATCTATAAGATCTTTAAACTTTCAAATTCCTGAAATTGTTTCGCTATGTTAGATTCATATTAAAAATGTGAACAGCACTGGAGGATTTTAATGTAGATGAGGAATTCCAGATCTCATTTTTATTTAATATATGGGGAATGAAATGCTTTCAATTAGCCCTTGGATCCTTCGCACAGAGTATTATTTAGAACAAATGGAGTTCAGAGACCTTTTAAAAGTTGAAAGACCAAGTCTTTTTCACTGATTTGGAAGCATAAAAACGGTTAGCTCCGAGAACCCGTATCTTTCTGTGATGCAATTGAATCGAGTGTGAATTTGATGAGTTCGGGATGACCCCGGCTGACCTCTGTCAGAACAGAACCAGAAAATTAAAGGGGTCTGCAATCAGAGAAATTTAATAATGTTTGAGTAAAATTATTCATGTGGCAAAGGAAGAAGTACAAAGGGCTGCCGATGTCCCTAAGTGACTGAAGAACAGGTTTCGAGTCTCACACACAATGAACAATAATAATAGCGGCAGCAATGGCTGTTGTGTCAAGAGTTTTCACTCGTGCCCGGCATTGTGCTGCAATTTTATACGCACCGTCCTTTTTCGTACCCACAACTCCCCGAGAGGAGCACATCACTTCGTAGAGGGAGGCACTTCGCCAGGTATCACGCGGCTTCCAGGTGGTGGGGCTGGGGGTCAGGCTCAGGCGTTCTCGTGAGCACCGTGCTGTTCTCCACTCCCACGGAAGCTGCTGAGCATCGGCTGTCCTTCTGTCCCCGCTGCTGAGAGGAGGAAACCCGCCCTGGCTGGGTCAGTAACTTGCTGGAGTCCCGCAGCGAATGAACAGGAGGACCGGGATCAGAACCCAGGCATTCTGGTCGGAGAGTGAGCCCTTGTGCTGTTCCCTGCCTCTGAGCCCAGATGAGATGCACGTGACCAGCAATCGTTACGTGTAAAGGAAGATGATGAGACGGTGCAGCCGCTGGAGGAATTAACTGGTGAGGATTTCCTTTCAGTGGCTAGTGGCAAAGACCGCGAATAACCATTGCTTAAGCAGGACGGTGGCTCGGCTTGGTTCTTCTTCATTTCTGCATGTTGCCCGAGCAGAGGCACTGACAGCTTTTGTTCTGGGAAGTCTTATCCAGGGTATTTGTTGCAAACAGCTGGGGAAGATAGAGACAGTGTCTCCCTCTGGGGCTCAGGGAAGATTTGTTTACTGTGCAGTAGAAAGATAATGTCTCTTTTCAGGGTAAAGGTTGGACAGGTTTGCTCACAGCCTATTACAGAAAATGGGGTTTCCTGAGTCTGGGGCTCCTGGGCTGCCCCTCATTGGCTTGGCTCCACCACCAAGCTCATGCTGCCGGCTGTGTCGTGGGTAATAAAATCCTTTGTCTCTGACCTGGGAGTCTCGTGTCTTCTGCCAGCATCCTTGAAAATGGCGGGCTCATTCGTTAGCTTGTGCGTAGAGGTCTGTAATCTCACTTGTCATGCTTGCTTTGCGAAATGCACAGGTCCAATAGTTCGGACCCTTCGTGGTTCTGGACAGTTTTTTTTTCCTCGCTCACATGAAGAGGGCTGGAGGCAGGCAGACGAGGGTTGGAGTTGCAGCTGCAAAAGCCAGCACACACCTGGCCTCTTCAGCTTTCCTCTGCACCGTCTGACATGTCCTGAGCCCACGCGCTGCCTGCTGATGCTCAGGTGGGAAGCTGGAATAGGCGGGCTCATGAGCTTCCCCAGACATCCTGCAAACGGACACCTTTGTAACTCAGTGGCTACCCGAGGTATGAGAAACCCTGGGGAATGTGGTCACGTGGCTGAGTGCAGCGTCACTCAGTATATAATTGGTGCTCTGTGACAAAGAAGGAGAATGGAGTTGGGCAAGCGGTAAGCCATCTGCGCTGTGGCGATGTGGGCCCTGGACTGGGTATAAGCAGAGCAGGGTTTTTCTGGGTGAATATTTCCAGCATTCAGGAATATTTGATTCCAAAGCCCAGCCCCTCCACTCCTTGCTTTGCAAAATGCAACATGGTGCAGGTGAGGGCAGACCCTGTTACTGTGCGCATGTGCACCTGCTCACAGAGACCCTGGTGCGCGCGCCAGGCGTCTGGCCGTGGAAGGCGTGCCGCCCTTGGGCCCGGGCGACCCTTGCGAGCTATCAGTCTGCAAGGGTGCCCTGCTCCAGGCCACTGCTGCGTGTGCCGAGCAGCGGCGAAGGCTGCCAGGGTCGTGCTCATAATTTCCACGAAGGGAGCCATTGCGCGTGGTGGTCTGGGCAAGGCACTGTGCAGTGAGAAAATGCATGGGTTCAGAGAGTCTGTGAGAGCAGACTCCTTCTACTAAAGGGGCTGTCCCTGTCTTGTCCCCAACACCGATGGGCTCCAGACGGGTGGTCGACATGTGTCGTGGGGCCCTTTTCCATGGGTCTGGCTGGAGAGTTTATCATTATTTGTTTTCTAGGTCATATGTGAGTGGCTCACACAACTTTCTCTTACAATGATGAAGTGATGCTAATGGTAATATTAAAAGCATTACCGGGTGTCTAATGTGTGCCAGCCTAGGTACTTTGCATAAATTACCTTATTTAATCTTCATGACATTCCCAAGAGGTTGACGTTGTTGTTGGCCCTGTTGCATACATACTTGTGCATATGAGATTTAAGAGAGGTTACTGTGTAATTTGTTCACCTTGTTCAGGCAGGTGAATGGAGTGGGTGGGGCTGAAATTCGGTGTAAGTCCATGTGACCCCAAGGTCTCAGCTCTTAACATCAGGTGGTAGTGGCTTTCAGTGGCATAAACAGAAGAGCCTTAAATAAACCCTCCCTCCCTCCCTCCCTCCTTCCTTCCATCCAGTATGCATTCCCTGATGTTTCCTCCGCACCAGGTGCCAGCTGTATCATGCTGAAGGAGATCAATACAGTTCCAATAATTGTGGAACAGACATGTCATTGTCACTATGCTGTTTTCGTAATCATTATTTTTAATGTCCTCATACTATTCTATCATATCGATGTGCCACAATCACCTTCAATGTGACGTTACTGTTGAGCAATGACGTTTGTCCCTAGTTGTTTTCTATTGGAGATAACAAGTATCTTTAATCCTGTTCTAAAAAACAACATAACTGCAGATGACTCTTCAAGGAATATCTTTATGCCTAGAGGTTTATCCTTATGTTACTTTTTCTTAGGAAAAAAATCTAGGGAGAGTGCTGTCACTGGGCAAGGGGGCAAGGACATTTCTGTTACTTTGCGGAAGCGTTAAAAATGAAGCAGTACGATGTGCGGACCCCCGGCAGGTACTTTGCACATCGCACCTCATGTAACCTTCACAGGAAATGAAAGGGAAAGGGTTTACCCTGCGGTCACCCTCTGGGACATGAAAGAAGCATTGAATCCAAGGTTCCCAAGGGCAAAAATCCATTTCTTTCTTTTTTTAAATCCTCACCTGAGGATGGAGATAAATATTTTAGAGATTGAGGAAGAGGGAGGGAAGGAGAGAGAGAAAGAGAAGCATCAATGTGAGAAACATCGATTGGCTGCCTCTCGTACATGCCCTGACTGGGGATCGAACTCACAACCTGGGTATATGCCTGGACTGGGGATCAAACCTACAACCTTTCGGTGCATAGGATGACTCTCCAACTAACTGAGCCACCTGGCCAGGGCCAAAGTCCATCTGTTAACTCACGATCCACTCAGCTTATGCTTCTCAGTTCCTTTACGAGCCAATGGTACAGTTCCTTTAAACTGATGTTGAGATGCAATGCAGAATGGCTCCCTCAGAGATTTTTCTACCCCTACGTGAACCAGCTCACATCTTCTGTGGTTGACAGGAGTGAATCCATGAATGAGCAACGTAAACATTCAATAAATGGCAGTCATTCATCATCATCATCATCATCATCATCACCGACATGCTGCAAGATTTCGGCTCGGGCTCTTCCAAGGCAGACTGCCCTTCCTTACTTGGGTCTTTTCACCAAAGAGTGTGAACCGGACACTTCGGGAACAGAACAGGTTCGATGGTCCCGTATCACGGAGTAAGACATTCGTGAAGACTGATCTCTCTCTCTCTCATTGAATGTCTCGTGAGAGTTGCTGCAAGTTTATAGACTGTTCTAGGAGGACAGCGACCCTGGGGTGTAGTCAGGAAGCATTTCCGATGTTGCTAAAGAGATCTTAGAACAAACAAAGGGCTTTGAGTCTCTAAGGCTCCAATTACATTCTCATGATTTCTTTTCCCAACCGAAGTAAGTGCTCGCTTGTGTCGTCCATTTTGTATTGGCGACTTTGTCTTCAATGGAGTAAAGTTCAGACTCCCACAAAATTAGCATCCTTTCCTGGAATGGAGTCCGGTTATGCCTGATGGGCATAATGAGTCTCACGTGCCGCGTCTATGAAGTAGGGAAGAAAAGAGGGCCTGCCTGGGAGGTCACTGCGGATGTGAAATGAGGTGGTACGTGGAAGGCATCGGGATCATGGCAGGTGTTTGCGAAATGGTCCTTTTCCACCATTTGCTCATCGTGATGTAGGATAACTTCCTCACACATGGCCAAACTTGGCTGCGTTGCTAGGAAGATCTTCCAGAGATTTTGGACATTATCACTTTTAGGTTTAAAAAAAAAAAGAAAATACTAGTTAATTAATTAACTCATGCGCTGAATCACTGATTCATTGCATCCTCACCGAGCACCTTCTGTGTTGGACCCGCGCTGTGTCCTGGGCAGAAAGCACTGAGCAAGGTGTCCCTGTACGAACGTCCAAGTGCCCTGTTGGGAAGCAGCATTCGGACTGGCTCATGTGACTGAGTGCGTATGGCTGTGTAGCTGGGATTGGGTCTGGAGACTCCACACGGTCCACGGTGATGAACTTCAGGGACCAGATGGGGCCAGCGGGACGCTTTGAGTTTTGTTGGTACTAAATGCTCAGAATATCTCGGATTGGCTTGCAAGTTCTTTTTTTTTTTTTTCCACCAGACTATTTAGCTCCCTCCCCACGAGATGAGCATGAGCCTGCCATAATCGCAGCACAGGCCATTTTCCATATTAACTCTTCGATGGTGAAGGCTGCCAGGGTGCCGGGGTGGGAGAGCCAAGTGCCTATTTCTCTTTCTTACTTGCAGAAATGTTCTTGGGAGTGCAGGCTGTTAAACCGCCAGGACCCTGCCAGAAGGTGCTCAGGCTAACGGCAGTGCTGGCTTGGGGCACATTTGTCCCAGCTCCTCAGATTGTTGCGGCGATTTCCAAAGAGGGCGTTTTATTCTGTTGTTTATGAGAACGGCCCAAGGGCCTCGAGCCGTAACCGAATACACTGTGCGTTGTGAACAACCTGCACACTTGAGTGTATCTGCCACTGGGAGACGGCACAATGGTTTTCTTTCATCATTTTCAGGAGCACTTTGGGGAGCAGCCTGACCAGGATTCCCCAGAGCGGCCTGTGGGGTTTTGCCTTTTATCGGTGAGTTCAGGAAAGCCCACGCGGGCAGGGCCATGAACTTGGCACTGAGGTTTTCCAGTCACCTCTGGTTCCTGGTGCAGTGCCAGCCTGGCAATCACCTCGCCATTCATTTGTACATCTGTGGAATCTGGTGCTGTTTAAATTAACTTGTAAAATGATGCTAGGTCATAAAACGGCATTGTTAGCCTCTGCCTGGAATCAGAGGAGCAGCAACGTGGAGGTCAAGGGTCACTCTTCCGGGAGTCCGGATAACATTGGAAGGGAAGACAAACAACTACATCTGATGCTTGTTTAGGATTGGGTTTGAAAAGTGGCTAAAAGAGAACCGACTGTGTGGGAAAACATATTTGCCAATGATACCTCAGATAAGGGTTTAATCTCCAAAATATACAAAGAACTTACATGACTCCACTCTAAGAAGACAAGCAACCCGATTAAAAAATGGGCAGAGGACTTGGGCAGACACTTCTCCAAGGAAGACATACAGAGGATCCAGAGACACATGAAAAGATGCTCGATACCGCTAGCTATCAGAGAGATGCAAATTAAAACCACAATGAGATACAACTTGACACCAGTCAGAATGGCCCTCATAAACAAAGCAACAAACAACAAGTGTTGGAGAGGTTGTGGAGAAAAGGGGACACTAGTGCACTGCTGGTGGGAGTGCAGACTGGTACAACCACTGTGGAAAACAGTATGGAATTTTCTAAAAAAACTAAAAATGGATATACCTTTTGACCCAGCAATTCCACTGCTAGGACTATATCCTAAGAACCCTGAAACACCAATCCAAAAGAACCTATGCACCCCTATGTTTATAGCAGCACAATTTACAATAGCCAAGTGTTGGAAGCAACCTAGATGCCCATCAGTAAATGAATGGATCAAAAAACTGTGGTACATTTACACAATGGAATTCTATGCAGCAGAAAGAAAGAAGGAGCTCATACCCTTTGCAACTGCATGGATGGAACTTGAGAGCATCATGCTAAGCGAAGTAAGCCAGGCAGTGAAAGACAAATACCATATGATCTCACCTTTAACAGGAAGCTAATCAACAAAACAAACAAACAAGCATAATATAACCAAAGACACAGAAATTGAGAAAAGGCTGAAAGTCACCAGAGGGGAGAGGGGAGGAAATTTCAGGGGAAAAGGGGAACGAACAAGTATAAAGGACACATGGACAAAAACTATGGGGGGGTGGAAATGGGAGGGAGGAGGGGAGGGCTAGGGTGGTGGGTTCGGGTGAGAATAAAAGAAAACTGTACAAGATCAACAATTAAAATAAAAATTAAAAAAAAAGTGGCTAAAAGATCAGATTCCCAAATCCCCATGGGTTAAGGGCCATGTCCTGAATCTGATGCTCTCAGCCCGGTAGCCTTAGATATGTCCCGAGTCCTTGTTTATGCTTCGTCCAGAGTTGTCGTAATGACCAGAATAAATGGGAAAACACTGAAAACACTGGAGGCACAGGGGAAGACTTGAAGAATTTATTGTTGAGCGAAAAAATGAAAGAAATAATGAAGGAAGGAAGGAAGGAAGGAAGGAAGGAAGGAAGGAAAGCAGTCCCTGCGAACCTTTCACCAGATCGCACGCGTAACTGGATACGAAGCATATTCAGGGACTCCTACACGCAGTGTCGGCTACGGCTGCAGAATCGTGGGGCTGAGCACAAAATGAGCGAGCGGCCCCTTGCCCCAAATCAAGAGTTTTAAGGTGATGACAGCTGAGCATGAAGCCAAGCGCAGGGCTTGTCTGCGTGTGGGACCACGGGCGGCTGCGCACCGGTGAGGGCTGCCGGCCCGCTTTTACCCCCCGAACCTGCCGCCCCCTGCGCCTGCCGCCCGGCCCTCCTGCAGTGACCACTCCGTTGTCCGCCGGCAGCGCCGTGCGCTGCGCTGGTTCCTCCACTTTGCAAGTGTTTCCCGAACTCCTTGGCAATCCGTGTAAAGGCCCGAGAAACAACAGGCGCAATTAAAATTGTTGAAATGCCTGGTTTTCTGCTTTCCCTTCAGGTCTCTTCGAGGAAGGGAAAAAAAGTTTGTTTTTATCGACGTTGATGACATGGTTGGAAGGGGAATAAGAATATCGCAGTGTTATGAATTCCTGGGCGCTCTTTTCATTTCCCCGTATTATAGAGTTGGGAATGATTTCCATTTTTCTTGCTAAATGGTGCATTGTCTTCCTTGTAAAGGAAGTAACAGCGGCCCGTGTTTATTGAAGGTGGAGAATGCTTAATAGAAGTTTCATTAATCCGCAGCCCCTGAAGAAGGAGGCCTTCTAATGACAAGAGGTGAAATTGGGAAAACCACCAGCCCTTTGTTCTCCTAATGATCATTCTCCCAGTGTGAGTTGCTACCATTTCAAAAGGACAAGGACATTATTTTTCCTGCTCTTCCAGCAGCCTGAGCTGTAGCGAGATATTTTAGTTAGTTAAGGCTGGAGCTAATGAGGCCAAGGTCATGAGCTTGATCCCTATGTAGAGGGATTATTAGTTAACCTCAAAAGAAAATCCAGACTACTCCTTCCACTTTAGGCTCACAGTTCCTGGCACAGGCGACCTGTGGGGACACACGGTTGAAGTAACAAATTGGTCACTTTGCAGGAGTAGCAGATTCCGGTTCTTGCGCTGTACCTCTTTTCCCCTAAGCTTTGGGCAGCATCACCAATTGATCTGACAGCCTTTCCTCCTGAGCTCAGACAGAACCTCAGAATCCTTCTTAACACAGTGTTCTAGGTCAGGGGTCAGCCAGTTATGGCTTGTGGGGCTGAATGTGGTCCACCATTTGTTTTTATTAATAAAGTTTTATTGAAACAAGACCCATTTATTCGTTTACCTATTGCCTATGGCTGCTTTTGTACTGCAAAAGCGGAGTAGAGAAGTCGTGGCAGATTCTGTGGCCCAGAAAGCCTAACATTTACTACCCAGCTTTTCCCAGAACCGGTGTGCTGATGGCTGCTCTCGGTGGTCACAGTATCAGCCGGAGTTGGCACTTACCTATGTTTTATCCCTGAATTTGGGAGTGATTAGTCACTGCCCCAAATTCTTCTTCTTTTGAGAAAGATTGTGTCCCATGAAACAGAACTCCCCTTCACACACTTTCTATTCACTTAGGAACAATTAACTGTGTATTCTGTTTTATTCGTTGACTTTTAGCTCCAAAATGCTGTGAGAATTGGGAAACTTCAGCCAGTATTTAAAGAGCTTCGATTTGTTAAAGAAATGAAAGGCCTTTGAAGTTTCACTGTAAGTTTTACTACTGGTCAGCTTATTCACTGATATTTAATTAAGGAGAGGGAATGTCTGTCGAGAACAATACAAAAACATGTGCCCTACTGGAGAAAAGTCCATTTCTCCTTTGGCTAGGTGGAAAGGATATTAACTCTTATTTATTATTTTGATTTTATCACCCGCTTTTAATGTTCCTTTCTGGGATTCTGGGTATTCTTCTTTCAGACCTTCTTCCCTGTGCCCTCAGAAACCTTACTGCTCGCTCTAATGCCGAGCACCCACATAATTTCTAGTTCATTGAGATGGCCTCTGAATGAATGGTCGGTGTAGTTGCCAAGGACAGAGAGAAAAACCATTTACAAAATCCGGAATCTTTTTTTTCTCTGAAGAAAGGAAGTGCATCTCATAGTCAGCTCTGGATTGGGGAGTCTACAGTTAGATTTCCACGTGGGCCGGAAGTGAATCGGACTGCCAACGGGAAGATGACCCGGGAGGAGGAGGGTCAGGAAAAGGGAGGAAGTCACTTCCCTTATCCATCTCTGAGTAAGTGTTTGCTCTTGGCTTTGACTGAAACTTCATTTGACCCCAAACTCTTTTTAATAGGAATTATTTTCCTGGGCTCCGAAGAAAGTCTTTTCTTCGGGTCACAGCATCCTGCACTTCCTTAGAGGGACAAGTCTCTTCCCCAATGAAAGGAGCCCCAGTCTTGACACCAAGGCTGGAGCTGGAGGGCTGGATCTAGCCAGTCATGGACGCAGACTGCCCTGGCCATGGTGACCGGTCCAGGGGAGACACGGGACCCACGATGCCCTGTTCGGAGAGAATCACAGGACTTGGGCAGGGACGGGGGTGAGGTAAGTCCGGAGCCACTGGGGACTGCAGCACGAACCTGAGGATGAAACCAGGGCAGAGGAGGCGGAGCAGAAAGCGGGGGAGGAGCCAAGTCCCGATGACGTCATCGGAGTCCTGGAGGGAGCCCGCCGGCTCCTCTGGACCTCCTCGTTCTGTAATCAATTGTCTCCTGTACGGAAGACACTTGGAACGGGGGGTTCTGCCACCTGCTGTTAATAGCAGTGCTGAACTCGCTAAGCAAAGATGGCCAACTTGGTGAAAGTGACCTGGGGGGGGTCACTGCAGTCACTTCACTTTAGATTTGCACTCTCCGCCGAGTTTCCAGAGTAGTTTTGTTACGTTCCTCCGTCCTTTGGTGTCCCTTGTGGAAAGAGCAAACCGAGAAAGACGTGGAAATCCAATACAGTAATCAACGCTGGATAGTTTTTTAACTTGCTGGCGATTTTCTGTGGGTCATTAAATTCCCCAAATATGAAACTCCTTCATTGAAATGTGGATCATGTAAAACAGCCTTGAATATAATTGCTATTTCCATGGTATCCAGGTCCCGGAGGCCCTGAACGGAATTTGTGCTGGCCATGACAATTTCGCTGTTTCTACCTTAGGTTTGACTCTGTAGCGTTGGGTGGCCCTGCTGCATTTAACGAAGCCATTTCTGTAAGACCGTGTGTGTGTGCGCACGCATGCCAACATGCAAATATTTTGTTTTATTTTGTTCCAGACTGACTTGGTGACAGTCAGAAAGTGTTCTGTCACAGCTGTCAACACCAGAGTCCGCCCTGATAGGCCACTAGGTTGTCCAGGGAGATACCTTATTAATAGAAGTCATGAACAGATCCCCGTTTGGGATCTTGGAAAAACCCAAAAGATGGATGATAAAGATGAATTGCGTTCGTAGTGATGTGGGAAATGTCATCCTCTTCCAGCACCCGAAGAGCCACAGGGAAGGTGGTGCTACGTCTTAAAAGCCACACCATTTCGGACCAGGGGTTACAGCGGTTGTGAGACACCCATCCCCCAGCACCACCAGCCTGCATCCCTCTGTGACAGGTCTCCGTTGGGCATGTCACAGTGACATCGTATTATGTGATCGGAGATGGCCGTCAGGGAAGACGGGGTGAATCCCTTACCCGTGCGTCCCTTCTGCTGCACTCCACCGCTCCTTCCAGTCCTGCAGTCATTTCTCCGCATCTCGCGAGACCCGCCCATCGGCACAGTGGTGGCTTCCCGATGTTTCAGCTGCCCCACATTTGTTTGGCGGCACTTCAACAGCAGCACTCTTGTAGACCGCTTCTTCCCACGCCCCATCCGCAGGGTCGCTGGGTGGCTCCTGTTCCGCAAGGCCTTAGGGTTGGTCACATGATCAAGCCCTGGCCAATCAGCATATTTCGTTCCTTTGGCCATGGCAGTTGGGTCAAGGATAGACATGTGTCCCAAATCAGTCCAGTAGAGTAAATCCAGGATTTCTCTCGAAACTGTTGGGAAGGAAATTTACATTGTTCTAGAAATGTTCAGCATGGCATTCCTGTGCCGTATCTTGCCATCATCAGAAGACATCTGAGAATTACGTGACTGCAAAGAAAGTAGAATGGAGACAGAGAGACTAGGTGCCGATGACATGGTTTGAACCCCTGGGTGTAGCTGTTCCTGAAGCCAGATTATCACCCTAGATTTTTCAGGTGTGTGAGTCAATAAGTATTTTTTTTTCCTTAAACTAGTCTGAATTGGATTTCTGTCACTTGTAGCAAAAAGAGCCCTGAGTTATACAAATAATCAGAGCCAAGCTTTATTTGCTAGGGTCTCTCACCTGTGTCCAGCATCAATAAGTTGGCAAATGAAATACTCAGGATTACACAGGCAGGCACTAGAGGAAATGTGAAAAGCAATTTAGCACAAAAGGAGTGGAATAATTCCATGAAGGTGGCTCCACTTGATAGGGAAGGAGATGCAGGCAGAGCGCTGTGAACTGCTTACTTGTGGAGCGAGTGGGATTCTACAGAATAACTGGGGAACTCAGCATAGGCGCGACTTCTTCCCAAAGATACCCGAATGCTCAGGCCTTCTTTGCAAATATGCGTGAGTGGAGGCTTCACTGATGGGACTTTGCGGTTCTTTCCGTGATTGCCCTGGGTTGTTCTACAAGAGGCGCATCCAAATGGTCCTCAGCTGGCCTCCTCCTGGGGGCTGGTGCTCCCCCAAGGTAGTGATCACCCATCTCTCAACTTAGTCTGCCAGCTGTGTACCCCAAATTGTTTGTTAATACTTAAGAGCAAGGGCTTGAGAGCTAAAGAACCAAGTTCAAGACCCTCCTCTGTCATGTGTGGGCCACAAAGCTTTGAGTAAGTTACTTCATTCATCTGAGCCTCAGTTCCCTTCTCTGTGAAGTGCAGGTGGTATTAGCACCTACTTTGTGGGTCTCGGTAATAACCAAACGAGACCATCGACTCTTGTCAGTCATAGGAGTGATGCGTACGAGGTTCTCAAGCTGTGACCAGCACAGAAGGGGGCTCAGTGAATGGACCGAGGAACCTCGTTGGAGGCTTTGGGATTCCATTCACATCTTTGACTTTATCGCTACTCTCTTTCCCATTTTGCCTCAAATTTTAAAGGTGATGATAATTATTAATATCAACATCACAATGTGCATTGTTAATGGGATGGCTTCTATTTATTGAATTCCTACTCTGTTCCAGACACTGCACACCCATGTTATGGGCTCTGTCTTATCAGGCAGATTTGACGGATGAAGAAGCATTGGCTCAGAGAAGACAAAGGTCTGTGGAGGGTCATGCAGACAGGTGTGACCGAGGTGGGGCTCGGACGCAAGTGTGTCTGATGTCAGAGCCGGTGGTTTTCCACGACGGATACTTTACATTCACAAGACGACCCTTTGCCTGGAATGTAAAATCTCAAGCCAACCCCAGACTTACGGAATTAGACTTGGCATTTTACCCACCCCCACAGGAGACGCCTGTGCACACTGATTTTGTGAAGCTCCTGGCTGCCTGACCTTTCAACTCCGTGTCAACATACCTATAAAATGTAGAATGTTTCAGTGTTGCTTTTCATCGTGGCGTGGGAGGTTGTTGACAATTTCCAATTATTTTCCAACGGCAATGGGACCGTGCTTAAAGCCATGTTTAAAGACACGGGTTTAATAGTTCATCCCTGGCGTGGTCGGTGTTTCTTGATCTCCAAAAAGCTTCTCTGTTAATTGTTTGCACGGATGAGTTGAGTTGCTGTGGGGGCACTTGCCAATTACTGTCCGGTTGATGAAGTGGATTGAAAAATGAGATTTCTGACCGTTCTCTGACTGATCCAGTCCCAACATACAGAAGTGGTTTATGGGTCAGAATTCTTGACAGGTTCTGAATTACTTTAATAATGTGAAAATCGAGGCTATTGATTGAATCTAAATCCCCCACAAATATAAAAACGTGTTGTTTGGAAAACTCCATGCCAATTGGAAATGCTCAGAGACTGTGGGGGGAAAAATCCCTTGACTTATGGGAACTGTTTCTGTGTCCTCCTGTGCTATTACTTTTTACTGTCGTGAGTTTTAAAGAGTATTCATGGCTTAAAGGCTTATTGCACAGTTTGTCTCTTGAGCTTTTTAGATGAAAAAAGGAAAAGAGGTGGGTAAAAAGTCACCATGAAGTATTGCATCTTAAGAAGAAGCTTCAGTCTATTAAAGACAAGGCAATGGGTAGGGGAGTGGACTCTGAAGCAATCTCCCCAGGTTTGACCCTCCTCCCCCCACCCCTTCTTAGCAGCTGGGCGAATTGGACAGATGACTTCCCTTCGGCTTGTCTCTATCTCCCTAAAAGTACAATGACATAATAATACCACCTGCCTCTTCGTTGACAGGGAGGTCAAGAGACTTTCTGAAATGTGTAAGCACTTTGAAAAGCACTGAATAAATATCAAACCTCAGCATGCGCCTCACATGCACTCCCCGAGCATCCGGCTGCCAGGTCTGTCTGCTCAGCTCTACCTGCATTTATGCATTCCTGGAGGGCGACCGTACAGAGTCTGAGCGATGGGCAACTGGTAGTGGCTCCCGCATGCACCAGTGACAGTTACGCAGCAGATAAGAGCCCTTGAGGTCAGACTGCCTGGGTTCGAATCTTGCTTCCGCCACTTACAAATACGTTTTCTAACTCTGGGGTGTGCTGTCTTCATCTGTGCGTGGGAGTAATGGACGCACAGGGTTGCTGTGAGGAGTCCACAAAAACACAAAGAAAGCCCGTGTAACGTTGTCTTGTGTGCAGTGTATACGCATTCAATGCCAGCTATTCTTCTCATCGATGTCTTTGTCATGAACAGTATTCCTGGGTGAAATTTCCATCATGGCCAGGCTCATGCTCCTGTGCCCCATCAATTCTCAACGAACAGAGTGTTAAAACAGTGCCAAAAATTCGGACGTAAGATTAGAAATGAAAACAAGGCTTAGGGAACATCACATTTTAATATTTTTGTGGATTAATTTTTAGTTAACTTTGGCTGAGGTGGAAACCGGTGCTGATAGCAATAAAAGAAGAAACAGAAAATAATGAATGTCCACCAATCAAAAAGACAGCAATAAAATGTTCCACAAGGGTGGTGAGGCTGTTCACATGCCTTCAAATTGGCATCTTCTATTATCTCCTTGAATTACATCAACGGGTAAATGGAAAAATGTCACTTACAAACACAAAACAAATGGGGCGGGGCGAAACCCGAGAGCTACAAGATTAAGTCATCTAAAGCCAGGCAACAAATGTCTTGCATTCTGAAACTTTGGGAGAGAGTCGGCCTGAAGATGAGTTAGTTGTACAGCGTGACATACCGACAGGCAGAGACGCATGAGGTGGTGAGCCGCAGAACAGAGAAGCGGAATCGAGGGGTCTGGGGTGGAAAGCTGAGGGAGAGCCTCTCGGAAGCAAGGCCCCGCCCGGAGACGTGGGTGACGGACACAAGGATGTGACTATCCAGAGAGTGGACCGCAAGAGCCTTCTGGGCAAAGGGAAGAGCAAGTGCAAAGGCCCTGAGGCAGGGTGAGGCCTGGAGACATTCAGGAGGCCAGGTGGGTAGCAACAGAGTGAGTGAGGGAGGGTGGGGTAGTGGACAGAGCTCGAAGGCAGTCAGACAAACCTTCCTGGATGCTGAGTAATTTGGGAGAATTACCGCATTTCTCAAAGGCTCTTTTTTTTAAACCAGCGAAATGGGAACGGTATCACCAGCATGATATTCTCACAAGCAACCAATGAGGTCATCTGTGGAACACTGCTGGTGCCCAAGAAATTATAGCTGATAAACAAAGCAAAATGGCAAAACCACAGTAAATCAAAAGGCAAGGTCGAGTAGCCAAACCAGCCTCACAGTCAGTTCCCATGTGTTCATTTCTTTTTCTTTTGTTTAAAAAAGATTTTATTTATTTGTTTTTAGAGAGAGAGGAACAGGGGTAGGAAGAGAGGGAGAGAAACAGCCAAGTGTCGTTGCCTCTTGCGCGCCCCCTACTGGAGACCTAGCCCACAACCCAGGCATGTGCCCTGACTGGGATTCGAACCTGCGATACTTTGGTTCATAGGCCAGCGCTCAATCCACTGAGCCACACCAGCCAGGGCTCGTTTCTTACTTACCATGTGCAAAGTGTGCAGTCACAAAGGTAGGCTCTGGGATGCCGTTGTCCTCAAGGAGCTCTCTGTCTGGTGCAGGGGACAGGTGGATGGGGGACTTGCCTAGGAAAGCAGGACCTGGGCTCCACAGGGGAAGGCACACTCGCTGAGGTGTCTGTTCCATAGGGTCCCTTTAATTTCTGGACAGGGACACCTTGCAGAGAGGCCATTGTCATAGGAGATGGAATTTAGATCTCGCTAGACTTCGGATTGATGGTTGGATGATTTGATAAGTAAGCAAAGTAGGGAGGGGCATCCACTCATACCCCCCATTCCCAGGTGTATCGTGGAATTAGGTGGAAAAGACCGAGGCATTTCGCGACCATGGACTCGGGGAGTTAAACAGCAGGCCATCTGCATGGTGCCGGAGCAGCCGGCGGACACACTCGGCAGAGCTGTGTTTAGTATTCATGAGTTTCTCCCCTGACCGGCTGGCGCTCTTAATAAAAACAGCACAGGTTACCGAGGCTAGGAAACACATTTAATTCTTTAAAGCAGCAGCATTGCCTGGGAACAGGCAAAGGATGGGGAATGTGCTTTGAAAAGAGTCAGTCCTAGAAGGTTTCAGTGTGGAATCCGTGTCGTCTCGAATGTCCTCACACGTAGTACGGCCACTATGGTGATGAGATGGGACTCTGAGGCGATATGACCGATTTTTAACAAACATTCCAAAATTAGCACAGAAAAAATGTTACTCCTACCAGGGTGATCTTTGGGGGAAACAGAACCTCTGCCGTCTCCCCCATGGTGCCGGCATTCAGGGACCCGATGGGCTCTTGGCTCAGGGTGAATTAAACTGTTGGGTGTTTCAGTGCGTCCGCTGAGAGGGGAAGTCTGCACATTTTCTAAACTATCTAAGATAATTTCAAAATATCAAGAACCACTCATTTAGAAGCTGAGTATTGTCAATGGTGGACTTTTTTGTTTCTTCGAAAGTGGACTTGATGTTTAGAAAGATCTAGAAGCCACTTAGGATCTTGTCTCATGACCGGAAGGCCTGGCGGGCGCCCAGACTCCCACGTCTAGCGGGACTCTCGCCCTCTCAGCCACCCCTGTTCTCTGACCGCCTGTCCGCCTGCGGTAGGTGGGTAGAGGTTTTAAGGGGTCTGAGGTTTATGCAGTCGGAGGACACTCCGTTTAAAGAAGTATCCACGACTGTCTCGCTTTTGCAAACATAACAACCGTGTGACCACGTGAGCTCACTGCTGAGGCCCTCACTAAAGCCTTGCAGGGGGTCTCTCTGTAAGGAGGGGCCTGAAGCTTAGGGTCCGTGGCTTTGTGGCCCGTCCGCCTCAGCCTGGCAGTTGTCTACGATTCTCTCTTCTCCGCTCTGCTCCTTCCGCGTCCCATCCTGCCTTTCCTACTTCGAACACACCCCTCCACTGCATTCACTTCTCTCTGCGCCTCCTGGCAGGGCCCGCTCGTCCCAGCGGCGGTCATCTTGCCTGGACAGCTGCAGTAGGCTGCTGACGGGTTTCCTTGTGCCCGGTCGGGCTTTGTCCCTTTCGCTGCAGAGCGGCCTGAGCGCCTGCTTGAAGATGCAGATCCCAGCTCCAAACTCTGTGGTCACTTCCCGGCGCATTGAAGAGATGATCGTTTACTGTGATCTAAGCAGGAACATTATTTTCTGTTACTATGTCATGTTCACCTTCTTGGTCACATTTGTCACAGTGTGTAATTACCTATGTACCTATCATCTTTTCCTGATCATTTGTTCATTGTTTGTCTCTCTGCTAGGTTTTAAGTGCCAAATGTCAGGGAACATACCTATTTTATTGGCTACACACCCAGCTGAGCGTAGTTGCTCGTACATAGTCAGCATTCTGCGTGATGTCGGTTGAGTGAAGAAGGGGTGTGATGAGCTGAGTGTAGCTGAATCAGTTAAAAACAAGGGGGGCCCATAAGAAAAACGAGAGGTTTTCGTGGGTGAGTGGCTGGACTGAACTGAAGGCGATGCCCCGAGCGGAGATTCAAGGACGAGCTGACAAACTGTCCTACCATTTGGAGGAAGTGCGAGACCTTCACAGGTGACCGTGTGGGGGAAAACGTAACCCGACTCACATCCTGGTGGGTAGACAGGTTCCGGTGTGTGTTAAGAAGTTAGTTTTACGTCTCTACAGTCACAGTCTTCACTGTTTGAAGGGTTCTGGAAAGGGGTGTAAAACGGGAAGCCAGGGACACGGCATGTGTGCTGGGATGGGGAGGGTTTGCGGGGGAGGGCGAGTTGCCGGCACAGTGAGAGTAATAGGTGGCGGTTTGGAATCTAACCGTACGGTGGGCATTGCGCTGGCTGCTCCATCGGATCTTCCAACAACCCTGGGAAGTAAGTAGTAGTGTCTTCTCCGTTGTGTAGGTGAAGATGCTGAGGCTTAGCTTAAAGGCCCTGTCCGAAGTCACAGGGCGAAAGCCACAGAGTCGAAGGTCACATTCTGCGGGACAATATGTAGCATTCATGGATTTCTCCAGGGAGAGGCGGAGCCAGAGTTCGACCTGCAACTCCCAGGAAACACTTTGCTTCTGGTAAAGAAACTTCCATCAGTTAAGGGTGGGTCCGTGTGGCCAATGAACCTTATTTACAGTCTACAGCTTCCCAGTTATCTTTTTGGCAACTTATTACTAACACAAAAATATCACGCTCACCAAAAGACTACAGCTTTCTTATTTCCGAAGCTGTTAACGAGAAAAATTGTTGCTATTTTAAGAATTTTCTTACAATATCGTCAAGAATTGCTGCCTCCTCCTCAACGTATAATTTTCTCATTATAAACATCCTTTGATTTTTTTTCTCTCTCTTTCAAACTTACTTTCTTCTGCTCTTGGAGTGACACATTATTGATGCTGATGACATGAACAAACTGTGTCATTGCTTCCAAAAAAGCGCAGAAGAAGGCCGAAACTGTTGCAAATCAGATCTATGCTGTTCTACGCTGGCTTCACACACTTTGTCAGGGAACCGAGGTCGTTTAACCCAACATTCTCCAAGGAGAAGACCTACCTCCTCTCCTGTTGTTGGTCCAAGAAATCTCTGGACCAACAAACTCTCCGAAGCATTTTGAGTTTTGTTTAAGATTCTTTTATATGAGCGATAGCATTGTGATCTGGGTACACTCTGATTTCTTATTTGGCTGTCTAAATTAAAAAACTCACATGGCGACAAAAAGGACATCAAACAAAAAAATCCCCTTTTGTTCTGGAACTTCCATTGCTAGAGTTCCCTTAACAGAAGAGAGAATGGAAACAGTATTTTGTTCCAGTGCAGCAGGTCTCATAGCTAAGGACGCCCCAACCCAATCGTCCAGCTTATGAGAAAGAAGGTCAGGCTGATTAGCACCCCGAGGGGTCCTTTCAAGAGTCCTGTCTCTGTGTTTGTTTTTTGGAGGATGTGGCTAACGAGTGGGTTTAGAGCCGTCGGGTGGGCCTGAGTACATACCATGCCTTTGGTACCTTCTAGGTCACTTTAAGAATTGCCTTTGCTTCCTTACCAAACGTTGGTGGACTGTGTCTTGGTGGGTCTGGTTCGGGGCCCTGTATTGTTTCATTGCTCTGTGGTTTGTTCTTTCCCAGACATGGTGCTGTCTTGATTACTGTAACTTTATAGTAAGGTCTGAAATTGGGTAGTGTGATTCCTCAACTTTATTTGCCATCTTTAGTATTTTGTTGGCTAGGTTTTTGTCTTTCCGCATAAACTTTAGAATCAATTTGTCTTTATTGGTAAAATAGCTTGCTGGGATTTTGATTGCAATTACGTTGCATCTATAGATCAAGCTGTGGAGAATTAACATCTTAACAATACTGAATCTTTCAATTCATGAGCATAAAATATGTCTCCATTTATTTAGGCTTTCTTTGATTTCTTTCATCTGAGTTTTGTAGCATTTTTTGCGTATAGATCCTGTTTATCTTTGATTGCATTTACCTCTAAAGATTTATTTTTGGTGCTATTGTAAATGGTATTGTTTTTGCAGTTTTAAATTCCACTTGTTTATTGCTGGTATATAGGAAGGAAATTGACTTTCGTATATTAACCTTGTATCCGAAATCTTCCTACTTCTATACTTGCTCATAGGTTCCAGAAAGGTTTATCTTTTTGCACTTTTGGTCAGTCCTTTTAGATTTTCTACTTGTACAATCATATCATTCATAAATAAACACAGTTTTCTTTCTTCCCAATCTATATGCCTTTTATTTCCATTTCGTGTCTTATTGCACTAGCTAGGACTTGCAGTGTGATGTTGAATAGGAGTGGCAAGAGAGCACAGTCATGTTTTGTTCTTAGTGTTAGGGGTAAAAGCATCTACCGTAATTTTTTTTGGATTATAAGATGCCCCCACCTCCAATTTTGGAGGAATAATGATTTTAATGCTGCTGTTGAGTTCTGTTTACATTTGCATTGGTGAAATATTATGTTATTTATGTTATTAAATATTTTACCACATTTTTTGCTTCAAAAATTTTCCCCCTACTTTCCTCCTCTAAAACCTAGGTGTGTCTGATGGTCTGAAAATACGGTACTTTTCCACAGTGAAGTAGGATCTGAGTAGTAGATTTTTTGTAGATGTTTTTCAATTGAATTGAGAAATTGGCTAATTTCTCCTCTATCCCTAGTTTGCTGAGAGTTTTTTTTTTTTTTTATCACAAATGGGTGTTGGATATTATCAAGTATTTTATCTGCTTCAATTTACATGATTATATGACTTTTCTTCTTTATCCTGCTCATGTGGTAGATTACAGGGATTTATTTTCAAATGTTAAACCAGATTAATTTATCTGGAATAATATCCACTCAGTTGTGGGATTTTTATATATTATTAAGCTATGATTTGCTGATATTTGTTGAAGATTTTTGCATCTATGTTCATGAGAGATATTGATCTATAGTTCTTTATTCTTATAACTTCTTCATCTAGTTTTTGTATTAAGGTAATTCTGTTCTCATCAAATGAGGTAAGAAATGTTTCTTCCGCTTCTCTTTTTGAGTAGATTGTAGAAACTTGATGTAATTTCTTCCTTTAATGTTTGGTAGAATTCACCAGTGAAACCATCTGTGCCTGGTGCTTTCTTTCTCAGAAGATTATTAGTTTTTGATTCAGTTAATAGAGGAAGGCTTATTTTATCAATTTCCCCTTGTGTGAATTTTGGTAGTTTGTACCTTTCAACAGTTTGGTCTGCTTTATCTAAGTTATCAAATTTGTGGGTGACTAGTTGTTCATAATAGGAAATCAGGTTCTTAGGACATTTAATTTTAGATTGATGTTCAAATGTATTTTGTAGTCTACATGCAAACCCTTTGTTTTTAAATTTCTACTTTATTTCAACTAGTCATGATGAAAAAGAATAGGACTTGAATAAACACTGATACAGTGTTGGAGAACAAAGAAGCTATTTAGCAAAGATATTCAAAATCCAAAGTGGTGTGAGTTTGATAAAGAAAATCTCTATTAGGATAAAATTCTATGTTGGAAAATTAGTCTGTTTTTTTTTCCCATAATCTCTGACTCTGTTGTTATCAATTAAGAAAGAGGGATTCCCCTTCATTTAAAATATTTTTGAAAGAAAAGGCCATAGGAAAAGCGCCCAGTTAATAGCATAGTTGTTATACAAGCTGTAAACTTAGATAAGCTGGTGGTCTGTGCTACCGCAGAATACCAATGAAAAACGCAGACGGAGCCAACTGCAGAAGCAGCACGCTTGCTTTCCAATCCATCCAGCTTTTGCTTCTGACATCTTTGTGGCTGCACTTTGAACTCTGTGTTTTCCATCTTGGGCAACCAATCCTGAAGTTTTCATTTTGGTGTAAAATAACTTATGACATTATCTGCTCATTGAGAAATAGCGTGCCCAGAGAGGATTTGGTGTGGCGGAATGCAATGTAAAGGCATTTATTTCGCACTGTCATCTCCCTTTCATCCATGCCCTGCTCCCACTCACCGTGCTATCAAGTCTTAGCATACGCACAAGGACGTTTATAAATAATATCAATTAGAACTAATAGCTTGTATTCGTTGAGAGAGTACCAGGCATTGTGATGTGCACTTTAGGTAATGCCTCATTTAATATTTGCAGCAATGCTGAGATGGGTTTTGTACTATTATCTATTTTATAAACTGAGAAAATGAGGCCCAGACAAGGTAATTGAATAATTCATGGCCACACAGCTAGCGAATGGGTGAAGAGAATGCATGTTCGTCTTCGCGGTTGCGACTGCTTACAAAACTGATTCCAAACAGTCTCCTTTCTGTAGGCACGCTCCTTGATTTGTGCCTTTGACGCTCCTCCTGTTGCGGAGAAGAGTCTGTTTTCCCTCTGAATCAGGGTTTGCTGTGTGACCTGTTTCGTCTAATAGAACGGGATGATGTGACCACGGGTCGAAGGATGGATGGCCCCCTTTGCCACCATTCTTCGTGACCCACCCCAGAAATTTCCCACCCCAGCTGCTGTGGGTTCTTGGGACCACGAGCACCTCCTTGAAGTTTGCATCCCGCACTTTGCTTGCCTCCTTTTAGCCTCAGCCTTCGTCCACATTATTACTCAGCTCATAGTTTTACTGTTAACTGAGTCACAGTCTGCTCTCCAATTCCAAACTTCCAGTGACGGAGTAGGGTGCAGCAGCTAGCAGGGGTTAGAAAATTAGCCTGGGGTCCAGTCTCAGCTTCCCAAGACTCTCCGATCTTGGACTCGTTACTTAGCCCTCTGGACCCCAGTTAATTTTCTGTAAAATGACAGTAATTATCACCCGAATCTCATGGGTTTGCTAAGGAGGGCTAAATGAGGTCCTACATGTAACAGGCGTATCGCAGTGCCAGGTGCAGTAAGTGCTCAGACACCGTGAGGTGTCTTTTTTATTGTTACGGCTGCAACAATCATTGCCACCGTCACTGGTGAACTACCGTTACTTCTTCGGGTTTCAGGGAGGATTTAATGAGATTCCGTTAGCCTGGGACTCTGGGTGCTTGATAAGTGGTCATTATTAAATTAAACGTAAATGCCAGTGGGAAGGGCGGCACATTAGGCTGATTCACAGTGTTATCTACCTTACAGAGTTGTTGAAGGCAAGGGTGTCAACACAGATCGGTGGTATTTCGGCTTCTGCTCCTCCGTCATCGTCGTTGTCACGATAGTTGCTGTTCTTTGACACATTCACAATGTGTCAAGCCCTTCACGCCTATAACTTCATCTAATCCTCACGCCAGTTCTAGAGCTAAGTGCTGTGATTACCCCCATTTTACAGATGAGGAAGCTAAGGTCCAGTTTAAAACATAAAGGCTCTTCCTGCAGTGTCCGTGCGTTTAACCTCTAGGCTCTGCTGCCTTTTCTGTCACCGTTGGCAGCTCGTCACCGTGGATTGCTCACTAAGCACTCGGCCCGAGACGAGTAGGCAGGGTGGGCCTCAGCAGGGTGCGCGCAGCGTGGGGAAGGTCGGTCCCGAGGGTGCCTTAGGACGTACCCAAATTCTGACTCTTAACAATCGGCAGGTCAGCGAGTATTAGATGCAAGGCCCTTTCCAAGTTTAAATTCAGCACAAACATTTCAATCTCGGGGCAAACTCTCCATCAAGCTCCTTTTTATACAGTGGGATCGGCTGCGTGGCCGAGCGAAACTTTGCGCTCCTTTGGTGGGGTTTACTTTGCTCTGAAAGAACAGTGTGTGCTGAGAAAGCCACGGAAGTTATTACCAAAAGTAATAAGAAGTAAAAGATAATTATAAATTGATATTAAATCTCTCTGATCCATATTTTATTAGTTGCTAGGTTGCATAAATCAGAGGTGGAGTGAATGCCAGCAACGTCGTGCATATTTTGAGGCCCCAGATTTAACTTTCAGTCTGCAAAGCTTTCCAATCCGGGCAAAATAGAACCGGCCACCCCGGTGAATTGTTTCGGCGGTCACGTGTGGCTTGTGTGGGGGTGGTGCGTCTTAGCGAAGGGGCACACCTGTGCTCTGCCACAGTTTCATAGCATATTTGATCTTGGAACTATCCGCCAGTCTCCTTTCCTGAGATGATTTAGGGGAAGTCAGTGGGTGCACAAGATGGTCTCAAATAACATCTAGAACTTTCTACCACCACATTTCTGTCATTTTCTATTTAGAGGTGAAATCTACACAGTTCTTAAGCTTGAAGGGACCCACAGACTTTAGGGATGAATAAATGGAGGCTTAGAAGTGCGCAGTGACTTTCCGAAGTCATACAGTCACTGAATCTTTTGTATTCGTAGATGCACTCATTTACAAATAGTATTATTGTTCAGTGCGTATCAGGAACTTATCCTGGGCCTCAGGGATCAGTGTGGAACAAAACAGGCCTGACCCTTGTCTTCATGGAAGTTGCCGACTTGTGGGGAAAATTGAAGATAAATAACCATACTAATAACACGTAAGATTTCTGCGATAAATCCTGTGATTAAAAAGTACAGGGTTCACATAAGTCTTCCTAGAAGTGGAGGGTGAGGAAAGGCATTTGAACTGAATTCTCATGCTGCCTCGTCCAGTGGGGTAGCCCCTAGCCCCAGGTGGCTGTTTAAATCTCAATTGAATCAAGTGAGGTAAAGTTTCAAATTCAGTCCCTCAGTTGCCTTAGCCACATTTCAAAAGGCCACCAGCTGCCTGTGGCTACCGGCTGCCACATTGGACAGCGCAGATCTAGAACCTTCCTATTCCCACGGAAAGTTCTGTTGGGCGGTGGTGCTTGGAAGAATGATTGCGCTTTCACCGAGCGACGAGGGAGATGGTCGTGCCAGGTGAGAGGCGATTTCCTGGGCAGTTCCTCTGGTGAGAAAGGGGTGTGGTCCCCTTGGGGCCTGCAGGAAAGATGTGGTTCCTGAGCGTGAGGACGGAGAGGCGGGTGAGAGAACCTTCTCGACGGAGAGGCGGGTGAGAGAACCTTCTCGGGCGGCAGGAGCTGCTGGGCTGCGCCCAGAGGTGCGTGGAGGCTGCGTCCTGCCTGTGGGGGAGGAGAGGGGGAGGCATCGGGGAAACTGGGAGTGACGGGGTCAGGGCAGCCAGCACTGACGTCCCCGGAGCATGTTCCGGGAACCTCGGGAACACCGTGGGCGACTCCGAATGCCCTCCGGTCCTGGATTCGGTTTTGAATCGCCTGTGACAAAGCTCTTCACCTGCTAAGGGGCCACGTGTGCTGCCCATTCTCCTGCATCGTCCCCGGCCTTGCGCTGGGAGCCTTCTGATATGACCTTGACTGCCTTTGCCAAGGTCAAGTGTACTTTCTAACCTGGGCAGGATTCCTCAGGCGGTCTTGGATAACATCTGCCCTGACGTGGTTCCTGGAGTCTTTCTCTTTCTCTCTCAGCTCTCAAGTCCCTCTCCAGATATGACGTTTGCTCCTCACTTAGGCCCCGTGCCCACCTTCTTCTCCGCCTTCCTCCTGAGGGTGGAGACCCGGAAAGTCCTCAGGTTGGGACATAATAGACTTGGGGTTTATCTCCCGGCGATGAGAAATGAGGGAGACGCTCTCCTCGGAGGAACGATGTGGTCCAATGTGAGCTTTTAAAAGCCTCTGGCATCAGTGGGGAGAGTGGAACGGGCTCCCCTGGGTTCAGGGTGACCTGGTGAAAGCCCATCAGCACCCAGGGGGGCGCTGCCGGTGGCTTAACCTGAGTGATGGACAGGGTGGTGAACATGGAGAAGTCGAGGCCCATCTTCCAGAAGAAGGCCTAGGGGACCATGAGGGCTGCCCCCGACCCCCGCTCTAGACAGGGCGAATGGCCCCTCTTTCTGCCGACTTATCATCATGGAATTGGATGTGCGTTGTGGAGCTACGATAATGAGGCCTCGTTTATTCCCAAGAAAGCTCCCGTGTCAGAACTTGCCAACCGAAGGAGAAATGAAGGGGACCGCAACCGCTGGGGAGGGCGGGGGAGTGCGAGGGGGTGGAGCCAGTCCAGGAAACCCAGGGAAGGGAGGCTGCCCCCTTTCCTTTTCCGTGTTTCACCTCTCACACCGGACCCCTCACCCAAGACCCACGCGAAACGACTTCTGCAGATGCTCGTTACGAAGGCGATTTCAACCATCTCCCTTTGGAATAGCCTGCCGCGTGTCAGTCTGAAGTCGGGGGGTGGGGCGTGCGTGTGCTAGCTCCCAAATACAGATTCAACAGTTTGTATGGAACTTGAGAATAACTCCTGCGCATTTATTTTTTTCTGTTTGACATGACTGTTTCCATAGCAATGTGAACTTGAGTTTTCAAGAGGCTATTTTGATGGGGCTTTGGCAAACCACGTGAAATCACTAATTGTGCCTGAATGTGGCTCCTTGCTATAAAGGAGGCGGGGGTGGGGAGACGGCTTTGGGGGGCATGGGGATGGCACTGGTGGGCCCCACGTCCATCTGCGATGGAAACCACGTCTTCCCTGCCCTTCAGGGCCGGGCCCCGGCTTCCTCTCCGTGCTGTCCGTGGCGGCCCCAGAGCAACGGGACGTGCAGGCAGCAAGGATTTGCTGCTTTGGTCAAAGATTTGGGGCTAAAGGTTCTTGCTGGGCCTGCCATTGATTACATTGCATCATTTTAATTGCATTTGTTAAGGGCATTCTTTTTCTCCAGCTCACCTGGGCTGAAGTCCTCACCGAGCTGCCCCCAAGAGGTCACTTGGCACCCACGCAGCCCTTGTCACGGCATCCGGTCACATTGGCTTCTTTGTTAATACTTTCTTGTAAACGTAATTAAGGCATCTTCTCGGCGAGAGCTGAGAATACTGAAAAATCAGCAGGCAAACATTCGTTTCATGTTGCTTACCGAAATGCGGAAAATTCATTCGCCTCTGTGTCCTTCTACTGTTTTCTGCCGAAAGAAAAATACAACCGTGTTACTCCGAGACTGTGGTTGCCAGGGGCAGACATCCAACTCGATTCACTTTGCATGAAAAAAGACGTACAGGCTCTTTGGGGCAAGTGGCGTCGTCTGTGGCCTGTCACAGCAGCCCAAGGCCCAGCACTTCCGTCCGTAGTGTGCAGGTATCTGAGTTAACAAGGCAAATACTCTGCCATCAAGCGCTGGCTGGAACGAGCTTTCCTCACGGAGAAGAGACAAAGAAACACCAGCTTCGGTGCTGGGTGCTGGTCCCCATGGCTGCCGGGTCCTCCAACAGCCTACTCAGGGCCGTCGGCTTGCATGCACCCACCTTGTGCCGCCGGAGGACCCTGTCCTCTCCCCATGGGGGACAGAGTTAGCAGTGGCGTTGGCCGCTGCCGTAGGACACACACACTGAAGCGGAACAAAGGCGCAGACGTTGAGAGGCAGTGGAAAGACAGTCCCCCAGGAGGCGAAAAGCCTACGGCAGGCCGGGGAGACTTTGTCTGGGAAGGAAGTACTCCAGCCCCAAGCCCACCCTCAAGTGGCCTCGAGGGGGCCGGAAGATCGCATTTTCCAATGGGCTCCATTCTGGCCAAGGCCTGATAGGGAGGAGGCTTCATGTGTGAGTGAGCAGATGTAGGAAGGAAATTGAAATCCTCATCTCTCTGTTTCTTGTCCAAGTTTCCTTATCTTGGCATCATTCTCTAACACTGCTTCCCAAGAAAACTTTTATCAGCTGGCCTTGATTCCTACCCGCGCAGGTGCCCTGAAGGCAAAGGCAGGACTCTTTTTCTTCTGCTTCCAAATATCGTAACCTCACGGGCCAACTCTGATTGCTTTTGCTTGGATCAGTCATCGTGGCCAAGGGCAGGAAACGTTACAATTGGCAAACCCTGACCAGTGTGGCTCAGTTAGTTAGAGTGTTGCTCCGTGAACCAAAAGGTCATTGGTTTGATTCCCAATCAGGGCACAGGCCTAGGTTGCAGGTTCGGTCCCCAGTCAGGATGCACACGAGAGGCAACCGATCGATGTTTCCCTCCCTCTGTCTCTCCCTTCTTTCCCGCCTCTCTAAAATCAATTAAACATGTCTCCAGTGATGATTAAAAAAACCCCAAACTCTGTGATTGGTGAGGCCAGGGCAGCAGGCCCATTCTTGGGAGCAGGAGGAGTGCATTCTGGTCAGCATTGCCCCTGTCAATCATGGCACTGAAGTGGAACGAGAGCGGCTCTCCGACGGAGAGGCGTGCGCCTGCATGTGAAAATGGGGTGCCCCCCCACTCAGCAACCTCAGGTCAATCCAGGGGCACCTCTTTCCTCTTCAGAATCAAAAGGTAGCCACACCAGCTTGAATGTTAAAATCACTAAGGAAGCTTTCACATAGAGATCTCCAGGACGTGATTCCTAGAGTTTTTGATTCAGTGGGTCTCGGCTTGCCCGCTGAATCTGTAACATTTTTAATGCTTCCGGTTATCCTGATGAAGTTATTCTGGGAAACACGGGTGAGTACAATTGTAGTAGGATGACAGGATGTGGAATCTTTAAGGAAATATTAAATTGAGCTAGTGTACTTTTAGGATGTGATATTTAGTTGCACTTAAATTCTTCGGAAATCGTAGCCTATTTTTGGTAGATATTGCCTGGTTCTTCCCATGCTGATGGAGAGGCAGGAGGGGAGTCGGCTTGAGGATGAAAACTGTGAAGAAGGGCCATGGGAATGTAAGGCAAAGGGAAGTAGTGAAGGTACACCATGTTTTTGGCCACCAGCATCTGAACCCTTTTTCACTTGGGGCAACTTACACAGCTTATGAGTCTTGGTGAGTGGAATAATTACCTCTTACTTGAGAAGCTGAAAATACCAGGAATATACCTGTCCAGCCTCCCTTGCAGCTATGGCTTAGATGTAGGTCCCACTAACGAGATGTGCCATCCTAAGACTTTGGCTTATGAGGTTGTGACACCAAATAGCATGGCTTATGGCTAAGATGAGAGCAAGACATCCTGGTTGCAGCAGGAACATCAGGAGATAGTTTGGATGCTTCTCTGAGACAAAGGGCAATCCCTGAGGCTGCAGATTTTTATTGGCTCAGTGGGTTTGATTAGGACCACATGGCACGTGTGGTAGTTTGGAATTCGCATGTGTTATTTCCCATTCTGACCATCTTAGTCCCCAACAATTTTCTATTTAAATATGAGTGAGCTTGAGTTCCTGTAAAATGTAGAGCTCAATTGGGATGTAGGGAAGTTACTACAAAGAAGCCTCTCTGTGACAGGTATCCCGATATGCTTCTTTAAAGTAAAAAGCAAAAAAAAAAAAAAAAAAAAAAAAAAGTACAGAGGATGCCAGCTGGTGGTTCTGGAACTATATGTAACCTATGGCCATGTTTTGGCTTGCCCCAAAACATTTTCGAACTAGTTGCTGACGTCTAAAAGTGGTGGTTTCACCTAAAAAAATCTGCACTGATCTTTCTATTGAAAAATCAAGAGCCTGGCATTAGTAGGTCCACCTTGTACAGGGCTTACTAGCAGCTGCCTGCTGGAGGGGGGGCACGGGGGCTCCACCATTCCTGCCTTGTCCTGCTCACGTCACCCATCTATGGTCCCTGATTGGCTTCAGTTTCCATCTGCAAGCAGCCGGTGCTGACTGACTAATTTTAGTAGAAAAGGAATTTATTAAAGAACATTTAGTAGTTCACAGAATATCTTAGAGGACTGGAGAACTGGGTTAGAGGTGACGCAGGCGGGAATGACAGCCTGGCTCAGCTGGTGCTATAGAAGTGGGACAACCGAGATGGCTCTGGCTCCTGTGCACACACCCCACACCTCTCTGATGGGAGGTGCTGGTTACTGCCCCAGAACTGCTGTACCTATTGCCACTTTTCCAAAAATGGTTCTGCAAGGTCACTGCTCCCTCTCATGTACAGCATCTAATTCAGCAACATCTGCAGTAGGTAAGTCTGTTTGCAGAGTTTGGTTTACATGCCTATACCCTAGCTGCAAGGGAAGCTGGAAAATGAGTGTCTGGTATTTTCACCTGTCATGGTGGGAGGCAGCCTCTGCTTTATAATGAAGAAGAGTCTCCAGACCTAGGAATGGGTTTCTGATATTTAGCAACCAGAAAGAACAGCAGGTGTCTGCCATAGCCCCCAAGGCACTTGAGTCTGCTACCCTTGCCTAAGACACACTAAGGCCTAATTAAATATTGGTTAAATGGAGTATAAGACTGGGAAATTTTGGAGAAAATATACAGAGAGGGTTAGAAAGGAAGAAAAGCAGAGGAAGCATGGAAAGCAAAAGTGTCAGAGAGTGAGACACAGCCACTGAGGGGAAAAATTCAAAGTCTCTCATGCCTTAAAAAACTTTGCTCTAAAGCACAGCCTGTATATTTCCCCATTCATTTTGCTTTTCTTATCCATCATTTTGCTTTATAAAGACACTACATAAGCCCCGTGAAGTTCTTTTATTTTTATTTTTTTGTGGTCAGGGAATACTGGACCTAGCCCAGAAGTTGTTCAGCTCACTCAATCACCAAACACCAGCTGCCTAAGTGATGAGTTGGTTTATCCAAGAGGTAGTTATTTAGCCAACAGACAGATGGCCAAGAAAGTCAAGTTAGTTGGTGTATTGTCATGCGGGAGGCTCACAGCCAGCTGCAATAGCCAGAAGCCAATGGATTCAGAAGCCATAGCCCATCACTTTGGGTTTGTTCCTAGAATCCTACAGGTACCCAGTCGGTAGATAAAGGGCAGAGTTTGCTTCACGGGCCCACAACCGAGGGGGAGAAAGGCATTCTCCTGACCCCCGTGGTAGGTAAGACAACGGCTGAGCCAGTGGCCTGGCCAAAAGCGAGACACGTGGAACCCAGAGTGAAGAATGTGAAAATGGGTGTCTGGGGAAAGGAAGGGCCACTTACAGCGCTTTTTCCAGGAATGTATTAAATTCCAAGTACAGAAGGCTGGCTTATTACACATCGTAAATAATTAGTGAGAATTAGAGAACATGTAAGTTAATTTTTGAATTTATCTAGTGTTATAATTGGAAATACACTCAGAGCGGGTAGCCAAAGTTAGAATCGATGCCACGCTTTACTCATTACTTCGGCAGACATCTAACAGGCCTGTGCCACGTGCCAGGAGCTATTCTGGGGAGTCGATTATGCGGAGCACAGACCAGGCCCCCCCCCGCCCCGCCCCATCTCACGGACCTCACAGTGTAGCGTGGACGACACTCTTCGCCAAATAAGGCCCATGAATGTCAGCCTTCAGTGCCGGTAGGCAGCTAATGAAATGACCGTGAAGTTACGAGGAGGTCATAAGATGACCCAGCCACTGATTTAATTATATGTGTGATACACTTAATATGTATTTATATATACACACCTGTATATGCAGGGGTGGGCGAAAGTAGGTTTACAGTTCATATGCAAGATACTACAATAATAAATAAATAACAATATAAGAATAAACTGGGTTTCCCATACTCACAGCTCTAAAAACTACAAGATCAACAATTAAAATAAAAATTAAAAACAAAAAAACAAAAAAACACTACTTTTGTCCACCCCTGGACATAAGTGCATGTACACCTACTCACGTCTTACATACATATTAAAATGCACGTATTCCAATATCTCTGCAAATGCACACACATTGTCATATGTATACATGTGTGTATATTTGTGTGTGGGTATATGCACATCCATGAGCCTTGGCTTTCATTAAAAATTCTGTGATATAAAGCCTGTCTCTTTCCTCTGCCAGAAGGTCCATTCCCACTTACCATCTGCTGATATTAACAATTCTAGGACAACAGTTAGTTTCTCCTCCGAATTTGGTGTCACCAACCCACAAGAAGCGGTTCCGAGCGTACCAGGAGCACCTCGCCCTTTGCCCCAGCCTCTCTCCTGTGGTCTCGGGGAAAGGCCTTCGGACGTGAAGATGTGTCCCCGGCCAATGCAGCCACGTCACTTGGTAGCAGCGCCCTCTGGCAGCGGCCTCTCAGGCCCTCTGCTCCTCACCTGGGAAGTGGGAGCGGTAGCTTTACCTCCTGGAGGAGGGGCGGCGATGAAATGGGAGAAGTTACCAGCCGTGGAGGTTTCCCAAAACACAAGGAGAAGCCCCAGCGGAGCCGGGCTGTCCCAAGGGTTAGGGTTTAACGTTGGTGCACCAGGGAAGTGCTGCTCAGAGCCAGGCTCACCCTGGACGGTCCTCTTGAATTCTCACCGTGGCGTCCAACACACCTGCTCTCAGGGAGCCCACCGGGGCCAGGGTTTCCTTCTGAGTGGGAACATGCTGCTGTTTCTTCTGTTTGAGCTGAGCACCAGGTCAAGGGCTGGCTTCCGTCGAGTGGCCATGTTGTAGGAAAACACTTCTCTTTAAACACTAGAGTCGCGCCCAGCGATGCCAGGTGCTCCCTCGGAGAGGCAGCGGCTGCGTGTCCACGCCGGCCATCTCCCCCACGCCCTGGGCGAGCCCGCGGCGTGCCGTGCTCAGTAGATTTACCTTTTGCATCGAAGCCGTTTCTCTCTCTTCCTCCCCAAAAGCACACAGTGAAACTCAGGAAAAGTTAAACATCGCCAGACCCTTTAGCTGCCAAATAAATTATTGGATGGCTCCCAGCTCCTTACAGTACGTCTGTCTGCTCCAAGCAGCATTTAACACCTGCAATGCTTTCCTCCCATCCCTGTGTGGCTCTCCGATTCCTTCGTTGTTTTTTTTCTGAGCAACTGTTCTTGACTTTGTGTCTCATTTTCACAGTGGAGGATCCGTCTATTTCTGCTAGATGCTTCTTTCAGATGCTCTGAGTGATGAGACCCAATGATTAAGACAGGGGGGAAGAAAGAAAGAAAAAGGAAAATTAAACTCTTGGTCTGTTCCGTGCAGGGAGCTCACCAGCCTGCCTGGCTCGGAGCCTCACCGAAGCGCTCTCTCGCCTTGTGGAATCATCGCAGATTCGCTCTCCCCAGCCTCCTCACCCTGGGGCTTTGTCCTGCAAACTCGGCTCTGATGAAGGTCGCCCACCTGGGCGTCTGAACCTTGCTCCTTTCTCGCCCTCGAGCACGCTATGTCCTCCCTCATTACACTGCCTGGGACGTCACGGTCATGGCCAGCGTTCGCCAAGCGTTCATGGTCCTGCGGGCCCTTAGTCCTTAAAGATTCCATAAGTTAATGAGAATAATCGCTACCTTTAATGGAGCACCCCCCGTGTGCCCGATTCTGTGCTTGTGCCTGGCAAATGTTTCCCCAGTCAAACCCTGCCACGCGCTGTGGACTGGGTGTTATTTTAGGATTTCCGTTTCCCTGGCTGAAGGAAGGTTTGTCATTTTCCCCGTGGTCATAAAGTGGGAGATGGAGCTCACTCTGAACATCCTGTTTTTAACCACAGGGCCAATCGGTCTGACTGCTGATGGACCCTGGGTGGGCGCACCTGGCCAGTAGCGTCTCCAAAGAATGGCTTCAGATTCACCCAGGTGTTAGTTAGTAAACAGGTTCCAAGTTCACGGGCAGAACCATCATCTCAGAGTCTGCACCAATAGTAATCTTCCCAGCAGATTCTTACACGTAGGAGCCACCGGTTCTAACCCTACGTGCACCCTCCCTGAGTCTGTGGCACAGGTGAACAGGTGGCCGGCACGCACCCGCCCCCGGCACCGAGCTCAGGCCCCCCGGGTGCTGAAGGGGGCCATGAAGAGCCAAGCTCTACGACATAATCAGGAATTTTGATATCACTCACGAGCTTTCCCAGTTTTGCAATGTAATTCCCCCCCTCAAATGTACTGTGAGACTTTATATGCCCAGGCATCTTCCTAGACTTCGACTGAATGAGTTTTTAGAGTTGGATCAATATAACAAAAGAAAGAAAATTGCAGTTCAGCCAGTGCCACTTATGAGAAAGAATGTGAGTTCCTTTCCTCTCCAAACTTTAATTAAGATTAAATTATGAAAAAAAAAGTTCATTGCAGCAGATTCCCACTGAATGGTTTACCCAGCACCTCTTTCCTTCAAAAAATGTTTAACTGTGAATTACGATGTAATTGCTGTGACCATTCAGATAGTAAACATCTGAAGTCAAATCAATAGGATTTCCTCCCCTTCTATTCCATTCTTCTAACACTGACACGTTGCTGTCTAGCTTTTCGTATTTTTCCTCTGCTTATTCGAACGTACCCATATCTGTTCAGACTTACAGATTGTTAATGTGGAATTGCATGGTACAGATTAATCCGCGTCACCCCCTCTTTCACTCAGTTCATGTTGCTTATACCACTTTTCCAGCAATTGCCCTCTTCCCCCGACCTGCTCCTGCAACCCGGCAGCTGGGAATCGGTTGTGTGTGCATTGTAGTTTTGCTTCTCTGGCTGATGGGTGGGTGCCCTAACCCAGGCGGGACAATGAGTGTCCTCCCTGAGGTTTTGGGGTGTCCTTTGAGTAGGCGGATCTATCATATATAAAGTTTGGGAGGGTGGGTTGCTGTTGTCCATCTCATAGACATCAGAGAAAGTTAGATTGCAGTAACAAAAACAATATTGCAGATGTCCCAAGTAGAGAGAGAAAGACAGGTAAGAGGAGGAGCTGGAGATAAAGATGGAGCTGGAGATAGAAAGATAGATAGATAAGGATGTTGGGAACCGCCCTGCCTGGTTTCAGAAGCTGTAACCCTCCCATGGCCAAGGTTGAGTGAGTGACCTTGGGACCATAAGCCACTAAGGAGACAAGGCTCATCTCCCTGGCAGGGGCACCGCCTCTGCTTCTTTTACTTCACCCTGCCTGGCCCCCAATGCTTGATCGGTTAGCCAATGATGGGTAAGATTCCTCAAGGGGAGAATGACCTAAGACAGGCGCGATCACGGGGTCCCCAGGGAAGGACTTGGGGGGCTACAGCAAAAGGGGGTGATGGACCCTCACCCCTTGGCTCTGACATAGCCTGAGTCCTCATTCTGTCTGCAAAAAGTCTCCTAATCTTCGGCTGCCTTACTTCCCCTGCCTCACTTAAGCCTGAAACAATGGTGGGTGCAGCCCTGTGCTGGAAAGGGCGGGTTCCCTAGGATAATCAGGCCTTAGAAAGAATATGTAAAACCCTGTGACACCTGCTTTGTTTAGAATGCTCTCAATTAAATAAGGGTCCAAGCAGGAAGTGAGTTTGTTCCTCAAAGTTTTATGGCTCTTTAGTTATCTGACCCTGACTCAAAATAGGCCTCAGAGTTCTTTGTACATTATCTACTGTTTGATCCTCACTGCCTGACAATGATTAATGAGCCTGTATTCCTGTGCAAAATGAACCCAATAAAAGCCCATTGAGGAAAAGGCTCTTGGCCCTTCTCCTTTGAGAGAGTGGCCACCTTTCCTCTCCAAGCAGATCATGTGTTGGAAGACTTATTCTCATCCATGGCAGCCGGGGCGGGGGGGGCCCTGTGGGTGGAGCACCCCCCCCAAGAGGCAATATTTGAGGGTCTCCACAAGACTTCGTTCCACTCCCAAGGCACAGTTCTGCTCTTGGAATGCCAGCGAATCCCTCTGCGCCTTGTTGGCCTTCCATTCTTAGTAGCTGAGGGCGGACACAAAGTTGTAAGCCCATGATTTTTTTGGAAAAACTTTTACTTCTCCTATCATACTTACAGTGAGTCAATGGTATATTGTTTCCCCTATGAGGAATAAGGACAAAGGTGTTACTTTATTTAGTAAACTTTTTGTGTGTGTACCTAGTCTCTGCTCAGCTTTGTCCTCCCTAAAAGTTGATGACCCGTAGAGGACACAACTAAATCAACAATTTTGGAAAACTGCGTCTTATGTAACGAGGGGGACAAGCACAGGTGTTTTGGGAAGGCCAAAAAGAGGCATTAAAACATGTCTTCAGCCCTACCCGCTAAGGCCAGCTGCCCCGCATCACCTTAGACGTGGCCCTCGTTGTACGTGCAGGAGACCGCACATGTGCAAACTGTCTCACACAATTTGAGTTATAAAATCAACTGGAAGTGATTTTCAAATCACCCGTGTCCTTTCCCCCGTAAATAGCATCTTCCCGAGACACAAGTGGGCCATCTGCTGTCTTCAGAGGAAGTCCCGGTGGGGTGGGTTACTCAGCCCTGCGTGGAAACTTCTGGACTCACACGTTGTCTGTGCCCAGAGCCTTTTTCCTCCTCGGGCTCCTGGTCCTCCCTGGAAGAAGGGCGTTCGCTGAGGTTGACGTCTATCGGTCTGGACAGCAGGACTGATTAAGTGACCCAGCGGGCCTCAGGGCGGCTACGATGGGAGTCTCGTCGCCCTGTCTCCATTTTCCAGCGTCCGCACCGCCGACCGTGGCTCTTGCTGCCCCTCGAAGCGTGGAGTCTCCTTTCATCCAGCCACAGGCCTATTTTCCAGGCAAGGTCCCCCGAGCTGAGTACCTGCTCTGCCTGGCTTTGCTTTCTTAGAGACGTTTTCTTTAGAAATGGAAAATCACTCACAGATCTTTACTGTCTCGGGCTTGCTTGAAACGTGGTTTCTCTGAGGGGTACTCAGACAAGCGGCCGGGGAATTTACCCACCACAGGAGCACCGCTTTCCCACGCAAGGCCAGTTCTTGCAGGAAGGGAGCTGCCCGGAGAAGAAAAGGCTGTGGAGAGGGCCTCTGGGGGTGGGTGGGAAGGGGGATTATTCAGGACCCCACCATTCTGTGGTCAACAGCGCCTTCCCCCCAGACTCCTTCCAGCCTGCAACGGAACGGCCCAGGTCTCGGTGACTAAAGAGCTGTCCCGGAAAAGAAGACGTGTTTATCCCAACAGGAGAAAAAGAGGGACCCGACGGCATCGAGCCCCTGGCCTCAGAAAGACATCAAATGAGAGGAAATGGTTGCCGTGATCCAGGCGGGCCACGCGAAAGCCCGACGAGAGTTACAAAGTGGGGTGAGGGGTCAGGTGAAAGGCTGCACTGGCCTCATGGTGAGGCATCAGAACTTGGCGGGGTGATGGGGGCCATCTCCAGAAGGCGCCAGGCCACCCCTCTGTGGTTGCAGCTTAGATAAGTGACGCTCAACATGGACTCAAAGAGCATGGCCTGAACACCTGCCAATCAGAGCTGGTCCTGGCCCCGTGGGAGCAGGGCCCGGGCCTTCTGTGCTTCCAGGCACCAACTCTGCAGTTGCAAGGTTGTGTCCAGCGGTGGGGCCCCTGGGGAAGCACCAGCTGGTAGGAGCATTTCCGAGGCTAACAGTTGGAACCGCAGTGTGGCACCTGGGGCCCAGCGGCCGGCCCTCCTGCAGGACCGCGTTGGGAGGGACAAGGCTGGAGATGGAGGTGTGGCTTCTCTTGGCAGTGGGGAGCTTGCGTTCCCGCTGATGAGTTGTCCTCCCTTCAGGAAGGAATTGGGAGCCATCCATGGCTGGCGTTGTTCAACACACATCCGTTTAATTAATCGTTAGTGCATTTCTAGGAGCTCCGTCCGAATGGCTGATGGGGACGTTGTTTTGATTAAAGACATGCTGCCCCGGCCTGCCCTCGGGCAGCTGGAAGCGTAGAAGGAATTCTAGAAAAATGACCGGACCCCAGAGCGCCACAGAACTGGAGGGCTGCGGGACCTGAGGCGAGCCTCACCCTCGGCAAGGGTAGGTGACTTGGCCAAGTTCACCCAGCTTGTCACAGACAGAGAAAAGCCCTTCCTTCCCAGTGGTGCCTGCGCACGAGGAAGATAAATCTTGCCCGTCAGAGTCCAAGATGGCAGTGGGGTGGCCGATCCGGGGCGGGGTGGGGGCCTCGTGGACAGGTGGGGTGGCGAGGTAGGCGCATCAAGAGAGGAGGGAGCGCTGTGTTCTCAAGAGTGCCGTTGGCTCTTTTTTAGGGGTACAGGTCCGGGAAGACTTATTCTCGCTGAGATAACTCCTGCTTTCACTCTTTCTCTGGCCTTGCCTGCGGTGGATTCGGGGTGTAAGCAGGAAGGTGCGCTCCAGAGGCTGCCCAGACCGAAGTTCCGGGAGCAGAAGGCATCGAACACCTCCTCCCAGCGGCCCTCCAGGGCTTGGGTCCGCCCAGGCTTCCCAGAGCATCCCAGACCCCCAGGGCTTTCTGTGGGGCAAGTGCTGGGCCACCCACGGTCCGGACTCCCGCGGGGCCCCGGGTCCAGGGCAGAGTGCCCGGCAGGGGCCGCCGCCTTGCCTCGCATCCAGCTCCGCCGCCGTGGCTGGCAGCGCCACGCTCTGCTCAGAGGGTGCTTGGCGCGGGAGCCCCGTGCCAGGGAGGGGCGAGGAGAGCTGCAGCCCCCTCCGCCCGCCCAGACCAAGGAGGGGAGGGGTGAGCAGGCGCCGAGCTGGGGCAAAGCGCAGGGCTGTGGGCGCCTCTCCTTGCGCATTCGCTCTCCGAACCGCGCGCGCTCCCCGTGGCTGAGTGGTCTCGCACCCGGACCTCGGCAGCCAGGAGCCGTGCACACCCGCTTGCTTACCGGTGCGTTAAACGTCAGGTGGGAGCTGCTTAGCTTGCGTGACCGGGCTCCTTCTCCCCCTTTCCCCGGAGCCCGAGGGTTGAGCTGGAAGCCCAAGCCCTGGACGCTGCGCTCCTATAAATAGCGCGCGTGTGCCCGCCTCGCGCTCTCCTGCCCGCGCGCGGACTGGCAAAGTTGTGCGCAGGGACTCCGGGCGTGTGGCACCAGCAGGAGAGCAGCCCGCCGGCGAACCGCCCTGCGCCTTGGAACTGATCCCGCAAATTTGTGCTTTGCGTGCTGGGCGCCCAGCTAGCGGCTGTCTACCTGCCGACCTCGAGCGACGCCAAGCTCCGCGGAATTTTTGACCGAGCGAAAGTGGCAGTCACCAGAGTCCGGGCCATGAACACAGCCTCGCGTTCTTCTCAGTCCGGGAGACACCTTCTGCCTCTGTAACCTGTCCCTGCCGCAAAGCCCGGCGCGAACAGGACCAGAGTCAGCTCCGCTGGGCGCCCACCGCCTCCGGGGCCTCTCCGAGCCCCTTCGTTTTTCCTGATCCGCGAGGTTCGCCTGGGACTGCTTGGGTTTGGGGTGAGCATTTACGGTCATTATCCCCTTTGAGGTGTGGACGTGAAGGTCTGGAGACTTTTTAGATGTCTGGGAACAAGGGGGCGGGTAAAGGAGCCCGAGGCAGGGCTGATTCTTGGGTGGAGGAGGGCGGAGTGGGGAGTTCTGCATGAGCTCCGCGAAGGACAGAGGTAGCCCAGCCCACGAAAGAGCGCGAGGGGAGACTTTGACTTCAAACCGCTGAATCGGTGGAAGTGTGAGCGCCGCCACTGCCGCGGCCCCTGCAGCGCTGTCGGTCTAGGATCTAGCCGCTGGCCCCGTTCGCGAGCTCGGTCCCGGGGTGGGCAGCGACGCGGGCGAGCGGAAGCGCCAGCCGGCTGCGGCTGCCTTCGCGGCTCACCATGGGCTCCGGGCGCCGGGCGCTGTCCGTGGTGCCAGCGGTGCTGCTGGCCCTCACCCTGCCGGCGCTGCCGGTCTGGGCGCAGAACGACACAGAGCCCATCGTGCTGGAGGGCAAATGTCTGGTGGTGTGCGACTCCAACCCGGCCACGGACTCCAAGGGCTCCTCCTCGTCCCCTCTGGGGATCTCGGTCCGGGCTGCCAACTCCAAGGTGGCCTTCTCGGCGGTGCGGAGCACCAACCACGAGCCTTCCGAGATGAGCAACAAGACGCGCATCATTTACTTCGATCAGGTCAGACTCGGAGGGATGCGGGGCAGGCAGGGCGGGGGCGGAAGGCGCGATTGCTGGGCAGCTCAGACCAGGGCTGCCGGCTCAGGCTGAGCTCGGCTGACAGGAGTGTAGGGGATCCTGTAGGCACTCGCCTCTCCAAATATGTCTGGGGCTGAAACTTCCGATGTCTTTCCCGCTGCTACCTCCGCCCCATTCCCTCCTGGCCTCCGGAGAAGGCTGCCGGGGCGGCGGGGAAACGGCTGGGCACGCAGAGCCGGGCAGCATGGGCTCAGGACAAGTTTCACAGCAACAGGTCTGTAGGAGCTGGCTGGAATCTGGTGCCTGGACTTTGCGATCTCGTGGCCAGAGCTTGCCCCCCGGGCTAAGACCCCTTTCTGCAGGTGCGGAGGAGGCCACTCCTGTGGTACCCTCGGAATGCAGGATGAGTGATCTGTTTCTCTCCAGTGGAGAGGCTTCTCCCCAAAGAGAGCTCCTGGGGTCGAAGCTCTCTGCAGAGATCTTGCAGGTGGCTGGAGAGGTGGGCAGGGTTGGATCCAGCTCACCTTCCACTGCTGGGGTCCTTGTGCGCGTTGCAGGGGAAGCCCTTCTCCGGCGCTTGCAGAAAAGTTGCGGAGGAGGAGGCAGAAGGAACTGGCTGACCCCGCTGAGCTGGCACGGGGGAGCACCGGGGAGCCAGCCAGCTCTCCCTGCCCCTGCTCCGGTACTTTCAGAACACTGCAGGCTCCTGGGGAGGGGCGGACTTTAGGGTTGAGGGTAGGGGATGGCAGAGGAACTGACGAAATCCGTGGCTCCGATTGAGAGACCGGAGCTCCGAGGTTGGGGTGACGAGAAACCCCAGGATATCAGCCTAGCTTCGACAAGGCGGCATAACTGACAACCGGTGCTGGGGTTTGGATGTGAACCATTAAGACCCCCTAGAGTCATTTTAACGCCAAAGCCCCATGCGCAGTCCACAGTGGTACGCAAAGCCCCTGTGTGAGAGCGCAGGTGGAGAGGTACTACCGCAGGGCGTGCCAGGGAAGGGATGAGGTGACATCCGTGTTCCTTACTGCATGTTTCCCAAGCAAGGCAGTCTCCAGCTGGCCAGAGACGGAGACCGCCTCTCCGGGGCTTGCTGTCAGAGGGCCACAGTTTTTGAGGAATGAGGCGGCCCCTTGGGGAGTGCAGTCTTCTCTCTGTTGACAGAGATCGAGGGAAGTCTGGCACCACCCCCGGCTCGCACTTCAGCGCGCTGATTAAGCGCCGGAATCCCGTGGACATCGCGCTGTCCCCTGTGCAGTGTGTTTCCAGTGACCTTTCCGTCAGTGAGGAGAGGGGCAGGGCTTGTTCTTCCGTTCGGGGGCCATACATCTTGGAGACAGCAAGACACGTTCGGTTATACATCCGGATGGGTCTGGATGCTCTAATTACAACGTCTAGTCAACATCCAGCCTTCTGTGCGGTCAACACTGATCAGCCATTTCTGTTTCGACTGAGGAATTATGCTACTTGTGTCTGATTCAGGAAGTCCCCCCCCCCAAAGTATTTCAAGTTATTTTAAATGTGCTGGGGGAAATCCTGGTAAAGCTTCCGCCGGGGATTACGGCGTGCCTGGTGATCTGTTGTTGGGAGATCACAGGTCATCAGGTTGGATGCTTACTTGGAGGAAGAGGGAATCTCAGAGCAAAGTCAGACGCATGCATGCATTTTAAGTCAGGGCTCAAGCCTGCTACGCCCATCTGACTACATTCTAGTGCATTGCTCAGAGGTAACAGCATGTCCTTAGGGGATCACGCTGAAGGGTTACTGTTGGCATGAATGGGGTGCTTCCGAGAGACAGTAGCAGATTGCCATTGGTAGAGGGGAAATGTATTTTTAAAGGAACATCTGATTTATTTGAATGCCACTTATAGACTTATTTCTTGAAGAGAAATGGAAGAAATCCTAGTTATTTTACAACTCCCCCTCCCAATACACACACAGCCCCCCTCTCTGTCTCCTAGGAAGGGGCTTACCTATGCGATGTTTGCCAACTTGGTTTAAGAGGTTCCTTACTGAAATTCAGAGTTAATTTCATAACGAGTAGATCCAGACTGAACACCTCAGAAAACAAAAGGCATGGCTGCTTTCTCTGGAAACAGTATCCGATTTCACTTCTCATTTGTGACCCTTAAACTTCACATCAAAAGCAGGTGATTGGAGAGTGTGATGGGTGACACCGGGAGGGACAGGAGAGGGCCACCTGTGTCACAGCCTGCGCTTCTTCACACTCTACCCTTCGGTAGCCTGCGAAGGCTGAGTCATTGCCAAAGTGGAAGGAGGAACCCGGGGGGGCGCAGGGATGATGAAACCAAACAGCCGTGGCTCTTAGGAGAGGCTTGGCAGCAGCCCTGAGGAGGGCCAGGCCTCCAGCTCGCCCCGTGCACCAGCTGTTCGGTGTCGTGGACTATGTCACACAGCAGAGGGAGTGCGCAGGGCTCCGTGCGAGGTGTCCAGGAGCCCACGGGCGAGCGCCCATTGGCTGTCTGGGAAACGCCGCCTCTGGACACCGGGAGGGCTTTCAGAGGGTGGGGGCGTGAAAGCCCCTCAGGTGCCTTGCGTCTGATGAAGCTGAGAAAGGTAGCAAAAGCCTTCCCACACTGCCTAGATGCTTCCAGCACCGTCAGGCCTTGCTGGAAATTGAGGCATGGATACAAAGAGGTCACTTTATTTTTCTTCTACCATTTAAAAGGCAGAAGACCCTCCCCATAGACAAACGTGTTTGCCAAGTTGCTGAAGAGGAAAAAGCTAGAACTCAATGTTTTATTCTCCATAATTTCTTAAGCTAGTCGTTGATCAGGACGAAAAAAGAAAGAAACTGGTACTCACCGAAGAGGATATTATAATAATTGACTGTTATCTGTTATTTTTGTTTGTAGATCCTAGTAAATGTGGGTAATTTTTTCACACTGGAGTCTGTCTTTGTAGCACCAAGAAAAGGAATTTACAGTTTCAGTTTTCACGTAATTAAAGTCTACCAGAGCCAAACAATCCAGGTACGTGTCTTGGCCTGTCCCCTCTCTGCTCCCAGACGGCTGTGCGTATCGGTTGTGGGTTATATGTTTGTGTATTTACCCCACGGTGTGCTGCCCCTGTGAAAATAAACAGCCATCCACAGCGGTTTATTTTTAAAGCACCTAACTCCCAGTTTTCTTCTTTATAACTTCCACTAAAGCAGGTGACAAGAAGTATATAGGAAAAAAAAAACAATTGAACTTATTACCTTAAATAATAAGCAACCATTTATAAAAACATGGCTCGGCCACGAATCTCTTTTTGAGATCTCCATCTCACTTAGTGCACATGCAAAATTGTTTCAACTTGTAAGGAAAAAACTTGCAAGGCTAGCAGGTCTTTACCAGTGCTTACTAAAGAGAAACAAATTTGCTACCATTGTTAAAATGAGGAGAAACAGCCAGTAAGAATACATACACCGAGGAACAATGATTCAATATACTTTTTTAACAAGCGAGCTGTGCTTTAGTTTATCTGATGCTAGTGAATTCTTACCAGTTGTGATTTCACAGTTAACAATACATTTTGTTTTGTACTTTCTAAGGTAATGGGCTTGACTTTACACTCAAAGGTGACAGTGGGGCTCGTTCCTATAATGTTTGAGTATGTGGACACCCAGTTACAGCAATACATGTCTATGGAATTCTGGGACAACTTTTTATCTTATGCTCAGTATTTGTATTGAATACTACATTCATGTGAATGATAGATGCAGTCATCTACCACTTTTATATATTATAGCGAGTGGATAAATTGATCAGCATCAGATTTAATTTATTTTATATATATATTTTACCATAAAAGGAATGAGTGCCTAGTAAACAAATTTACAATCATGGAGAAGCTTTGCCCAAGCCCCACTGTAGAAGCTTGTGTAATGTTTAACACAATAAAGTCAAAGTTAAGGATCAGTTTTGAATTTATTATTTGTTAATAATTTTGAGTTTATTAATTATTCTTTGCTAGGTATCCATCATTAAAATCTTCAGTGGTTGTGGTGATTATTATTATTTTTTAAGATTTTATTTATTTCTTTTTAGAGAGGGGAAGGGAGGGAGAAAGAGAGGGAGAAACATCAATGTGTGGTTGCTTTTTATGCACCCCCCACTGAGGACCTGGCCCACAACCCAGGCATGTGCCCTGACTGGGAATTGAACCACGACCCTTTGGTTCACAGCCTGCACTCAATCCGCTGAGCTACGCCAGCCAGGCTTATTATTATTTTTTAACCTTTTTATTTCTTTATTTTTAGAGAGAGGGGAAGGGAAGGAGAAAGAGAGGGAGAGAAACATCAATGTGTGGTTGCCTCTCACATGCCCCCTACTGGGGACCTGGCCTGCAACCCAGGCCTGTGCCCTGACTGGGAATTGAACCACGACCCTTTGGTTCACAGCCCGCACTCAATCCACTGAGCTACACCAGCCAGAGCTGATTATTATTTTTAACACACCATTTCTTGTTGGGAAAACAGAAAAAGAAACCACAACACATGCAGTCCATAATTTCCAATGGTCTTCAGCACGGCGCATGTCCCTGCTGCACTGCGACCTGCAGGAAGTGGGCGGAAGTTCGCTGTCTCTGGTTGACCAGGGCAAAGGGCACTGGGTCTCTTTTTACTGACAGTCCTGGGAAGCCACAGGCTTGCTTCATTACCAAAAGATTGCTATTGCACATGAGAGGTAACTAAAGTGGTAAGCTTGATTTACGCACTGACGGGTAGCCAGTTTTCACAGGGCTAGTTTGCTCTCCACGGATGGTAATTTTTTTGTGGGCATGTAAGGAAATTTCTATGGAAGACACTAAATTTTATTTTTAACACCCTCCCACCCCCCACAGATTAGTAGACACATGGAGTTTGGCCACTGCAGTTGGCTGATCTGAAAGGAAGGGGATACATTCACTAAATGTCAGCTGTTTTACCTGGTCTGTCATCTTAGAGATTGCTTGCTGTCCCTAGTTGCTTTTTTTTCACTTTGAAGAGCGCTCAGTGATTTCTTTTTCTTTGTAGGTTAACCTGATGTTAAATGGAAAACCAGTAATATCTGCCTTTGCTGGGGACAAAGACGTTACCCGCGAAGCTGCCACTAACGGAGTCTTACTCTACCTGGATAAAGAGGATAAGGTTTACCTGAAACTGGAGAAAGGTAACCTGGTTGGAGGCTGGCAGTACTCCACATTCTCCGGCTTTCTGGTGTTCCCCCTATAGAATCCGATTTCTCTGTGGTGTTTACCCAGGGGAGGGGCTGCCCACCCCCAAGTTGTTGGAAGACCACCTTCTCATCCTCGGATTGATGTCTTTGATTGGTTTCTCATGGGTCAGCATGGATTCTCTCGCAGGGTTCCAGGCCTGTCTGAACCAGTCCGGCCTCACGGATTATTTGTGTGTGTGTGTGTGTGTGCGTGCGCGCGCGCGTTCCGTGTGCCGCGCCAGGACTCACGGCAGACAACGCCTAGCTGTGCGTCCCCGTAACCGTTAAACGCTGTCTGCAGGCTTATCTCGAATTTTTAATTTCCTGGAATGACTGACTTTGTTGCAGATGTGGAGTTTTGTTCATTTATCTTTAAGAGACTGGCAACTGGTATAAGAAGGAAAACTCGAGAGTTGTGACTTCAATCAACGGTTAGTGTGGTAGTGCCAAAGAACTGCCTCCTATGTTGGTACATCGATTGCACCTGCCTTCATCCCTCCAGGATTCGTTCGTTCTGTTCTGTTTAGGTACCTGGGACTTTTCTTCTAGTGACTGGCTTTGTGTGTGTGCTGTACCGATAGGGTAATGAATGGTTCCTCCGCAGATTTACTCTCGCTCTGAGACCGCCCACATGACTTCCCTGAAAAAAAAAAAAAAAAAGAGAATGCTTCATAGTTTTATTTTAATTATATACGTGAAAGAGTCATATTTTCCAAATTCTATTTTCTAATAGGAAGACTAGATCCTAAGTCTGGCAAGGAGAAAGTTGCTTGTCCGAGTTCTACCTGCTCAGTCCCCAAACATCCGCCAAGCTGCTCTCCTCCCCGGGGAATCTGAGACTCTGTTGCTAAATTTTAATTGCCGTGATTGGTAGTACACTTCATTAAAAACCCAAGGGATATTTCCCCCTTAGGCATGCCCACTTTATCAGCTGGAGATGGGATGCCCCTCTTTTTAATTATACCTATGTTTCAGACCTCCTGTTGTGTTCGAAGTTATCATCTGGTTTTGCCTTAACTTCTTGAAGTGTATATATTTATCTGTTTAGCTGATACGAAATCCAACTGTCCCATATCTAAACTTAGTGCAATATCTTATTTTGTCTTTTGTACAGATCATAAGAATTCATAAAATTATTTATGTCTCTGTTATAGAATAAAGGTTAATATATGTTAGTTGAATGGTTTTGTTCTTTCGGTTTGGGAAATGTGTCTTCTACTGGATTTGTTCCCTCTCCCTCACCAGTCCTTTCCCCTTTCATCCTTCCTCTCATTTCTTCTTTCTGGGGTTTAAGAAAAGCTTTCTGAATGTTTAGGGATTGTCCTCTGAACTGGCATGTGAAATCTTGGTGGGCCTTCACCTGTCCAAGTCCAGCAGCAGTGAGCTTGCCAGGAGAGAGTCAATGAACGTAGTAAGCCCTTCTTCCAGAAGGACTGATTGTTAGGAGGTTAAGTTAAAAGAAGATACCCTGAAGTGTCACGAGGATGCCCAGTAAATGAGCGAGTGGTGATGAGTCTAAGGACCCATGCTCTCAAACGGAAGACCTGAGGACAACGTTCTCCCCTTATCTCAACCCTAAAAGGCAACCGGGGGATGGCAAGCTTCTTTTTAGGAGGAACCGTTGTTAGAGATGTCTCATCTGGAGATTTGGCTCAGTTCCCTGGTCCGTTGTCCACTAACGCAATTTCGGGAGGCCCCCTTTTGTAGCCCGCGGCAGCAAGGGAGGTGTTGCAGGGTCTCGTGGGGGAAGACGTGTGAGCAGGTCTCCCCGTATAATTGTGACCGGCCACCAAGTCCAGAGTTGCGTTCATCACAGGGAGGCTCCTCCTTCCCCAGGACAATTTACCCGGCAACGTTGGCGATGGATCCTCCATGTTTCACTTGGCAAGTTATCCCCCAGCGGGCCCTCGGTCAAAACTCTTTCCTCCTTTGTGGTTGTGTAGGGTGCAAAACCAGTACGGTACAGGTGGCTTTTATTGGGGTATGAGTGGCACCTCTGGAAAGGTACCTGCCCTGATGTGGGCTGTCCCGTTGAAAAATACCATTCGTCATTGTTTTGGCAAAATGGCTCAGGAGCATTGGAATTACCAACAGATGCTTGTGATGGGACTCGGAAAGGGTGGTGCCGAACAAAACGGACCAGTGTAGAAATGTGCTTTATAGACATGCTTGTGGCTGTCCTTTGGGGCTTGCCCTTAATTTTGTTGACTTTTCTGAACATAAAAGAACATGGGCAGACGGCTTGACTTTAATTCCTAAGCCAGAGGATATGTATTTTGGATGCAAAATCCATTTAAAACCTTCGAGATGAAATCTCTATGAAAAAGCCACAGAAGCTGTGGCTGTCAAATGTGGGGGGGGGCACCTGCCACAGGGGAGGAATCCCAGCAGAGGGGTGTGACAGCTGACTAATGAAGTCAGAACGAAAGCTGTAGGTACTCGTTCCAAAGCGGTTCTCGGAGGTGAGAGCTACCCAGAACACAGCGGCTGGAAAGACCAGATCAGAGCGGGAACAGCAGCTGCGAGGCACGGAATGACCTAGCCGGAGGAGCATGGATTCTGGAGAGAGGGAGGGTGGAAGTCTACGACCTTCATTGACAAGCTCTGTGACCTTGGGCGGGTTTCTTCACCTCCTGGAGCATCCACAGGTTGTTCCATTCGTGTACAGGAAATGGTGTTGAGGAGCAAACAAGACAGGCATAGTGCCTGGCACACAGTAGGAACTCATCTAAGGGCCTCCTGTTGTTACCAAAGCTTAAAGCGCTAACGCAGGCCGGCTGGGCAGCCGGGGGCTATGGGACCGGCCCGAGGAAGGGACAGAGTGCAGGCGGGACGCGGTGGTGTCAGTGTTTCCAGAAATGGGGCCAGATGCTCCCGCGCATTCCGTGACTCGGAAAACAGTTTTCAAAAGTTGCTGGGTCCACAAAAATGCTAATGGAGGGTGGTATTTGCATCAGCCCTGCCCACATCCGTCGATGCCGGCGCCGTTCCTTCCTGCGCCCCCAGCTCCTTGGACGTGCCCCTTGAGGTATTGATCACCGAGTGCGGCACACTTTCCCCGGCCAGAATCCCTAGAAGACGAAACAGGCAAATTCAGAGCCCGCCTCGGGTGTCACTGAGTCCAGCCGATTTTGGGGGTCCCTTGTGATCCCCGATTGCATTAGAGCTTGATTATCTCATTACAATTTAATTTTAATTATTTCTTTCTTTTTTGATTTAGGTTGTGTTGCCCTTTCTTTTCAGTTTTTCGCCCTCTTTCGGCCTCTAGTTTTAGCAAGGTACTGCTTTAAATTTTGAAACCAACATCTCTAACCAATATTGATTAAATCATTCCGTGAATGTGTCATGCGCTTTGCTCAGCACTGAGTGTTCAGCAGCGGTGACATCTGCCCTTTTCAGACCTCCCTAAATGTCACACGGCTGGCCTCTTCTCAAGGAGCAACAGAGGCCTAGAAGGTGGTGACATCTCTCCTTGCGACCGAGGGTGCCAGGCTTTACCTGTTTAAATCACCTGTCCCCGCAACGATGGTAGTCGACTGGGTACAGCAAGGTCCCCAAGTTGGTTGATCTAATGACTGTAATGAAGTAACGAAAACCAAGAAAAAGGCGGCAGCATGTGGTAGGGGTTCGCATTCAGAGCTGCGGCACTGAAGTTGGGTCCCGGTCCTGCGTGGTCTTCTTTGGCAGGGAGGGAGCTGGAATTCAAGAGGTCCATTTCTAAATAGTTCCTTCTGTTCCCTCTGATACAGGCCTGCCTTTAATTTGGGGTTCAGATCTCTCAGCATCAAAAGGATGCTTCCTCTCCCCAACCATTCTATAGAAAATAACTATGAATTTGATCCTGAAATTCTCCTATGTCATCTTCTCAAACCAATGTGCGTAGAACCGTCTGGAAATTTGATGAGATGCAGATTGCAATGCAGCAGGTCTGGGGTGGGGCCTGAGACGCTGCATTTCTAATGAGCTCCCAGGTGATGCCGATGGTGCTGGCCCGGGTACCACACATGGAAGAGTGAGACCTTCCATCAGTTTCTTAAAGCTTGTCGCTCGAAGTGAGGCCTGTGGGTGGTGTTGTCCACGGACTGGGGCTTGTTAGAACCCCGGGTAGGGTTTAGACTCACCCAGACCTCCTGAGCCCGAATCTGCATTTTAACGAGGTCTTTCTGCCCTGCCTGTGGTTCCTGGGCACAGTCAGGTTTACGAAGCTCTGTCTTTAACCAAAACTCAAAGACCTCCTGCATCAGAGCTACCTGTGCTGGGCTTCTGGCAGCTGCACTTTGACAGGATCTCTGTGATTCTTATAACCTCAGTCCGTCTGGTGCAGGGCGTTGTGTCTGCAGGGACCCAGAACAGCGCACCTGTCGTCCTTCCTATTTTAACTCAGCGAGCCAACCACAGTGAGCCGGCGGCTCTCGCGCAGGGAAGCAGGAGCAGCATGTTCTGCGGTGGGCAAGGCTTGTGGGGATATTGCCAGTTTGTGAGGAGGAAGGGCCGCAGGAAGACTCAGCTAGAGAAAAAAGGTGCACGGACCTGGCACGGTAAGTGGCCCACGGGGAGCGGCTGTCTGGCGAAGGGGACCCCAGTGCCACTCCTCACCTTGTGGGCACGTGTTCTGAAATAAAGATGTGGTTACCTCTTGCTTTTCTTTGTGATGAAATGGTTCTTCTCCAGGGACCATGATGCTTCTGTCTAAGTACACTTGGCATTTGGCTTCCAAAGATGTTGCTCGACTGAGTGAAGGGGGTGTGTGTATGTGTATGAGAGAGAGAGAGACAGACAGACAAACAATATACTCAGAAGGACCAATGACACCAGCGATTTCAAGGAGGCCGGTCAGTGTGTTTAAAATCCATCCAGGGGCAGAAGGCTTTCTTAACATGTTTCTGCTCCAGTTGATGATGTTTACAATGAGAAAATGCATTGTCATAGGCACTGAGCTGAGGTCTTTGTTTTTCACGTTTACTTGGGAATATAAAGTTGGACCCTTTGACCTTTCAGGAACTGGGACTTTTGAGGAAACCTAGAAAACATGGGCCTGACGCTCCCAAGGAAGTTGAGGGACTCTGCAGATACCTGCTCTGTGCTCAGAATTCCTTCCTTCCTTCCTTCCTTCCTTCCTTCCTTCCTTCCTTCCTTCCTTCCTTCCTTCCTTCCTCCCTCTTTTTGGGTCCTGTTTCAGCTTTGGCATCAAGGTACAGTCAATAAAAGGAAGAAAATGTAGGGAAACAAAGGTAGGTAGGTTGAGTGGCTATTGTCGCATTAACTTTTTTCCCTTTAAGACAAGAGAAAACGTGCCCAGTGGTTTTCTTTCAAAGCGCTCCGGGGGGAGGGAGTGGAAAAGCCCGAGCAGGCCTGGGCCCCTGTCCCCGTGGGAGCCCGAGGAAGCCATGCGGCCACCGAGGCTGCGGATCCGTCGGTTGGAAACCAGTCCTGGCAGCCGTGGAAATGACCGATGACGAGGGACAAGGCTGTGTCGCACTGGTTAGGGTGCCAGCACCCAGGAGGGAGGGCTGTTACCATTGGCCGAGGAGTTTAAGCGACGTGTCTACACCGGATACTCAGGTCAGAAAACACGTCCGGGCCTGAGTCAGACAACGAAGTCTCTGTTTTATCCTCTGTCACTTGCTGTCTTGACTGGACATAGTTGTCCTGTTTAACGGATGACAGTGGCCAGTTTGCGTGACTCAGCTCTCCGGAGGGAGTTAGGGCTCTGCGATCATGGTCTGTGTTTCCAGAGGTGGGTCCCGCTCCCTTTGTAAGTTGCGTGGGGATTTTCCACGCCCCTTAGCTATTCGGAAACACCCAAACAATGACAAGGGGTTCTCTCAAAAGAGCTGGGCTTTTGCGTGGACTCTTAGCATTTTAACACCGCAGGGACCCAGAGTAAAAAGACAATGGAGCAACGATGAGCCTGAGAAGTAATGTATGAGGATAAAAAATTCAACAAGAAGCAGAAGAAAACCGAATGATAAAATGTTCATCGGTATCTGACATGTCAATTAAACGGGAAGGAGTAAAATGGATTCTGGCTTCTGTTCAAGAGCTGTTTTCTCCCTTCCTTCTCTCTGAGTATTAAGGTCAGGCCCCTGCAGGTAAAAGGATTCTGTTTCGCCAGCAGAGATTCTGACTCCTCTTCATCAGGGCGCCTCTGAGCCATGGGCTGCGTCAGAGAGTGCACCTGATCCTGCCCTTCCGTTTATTGGCTAGTTTGATTGGAAGCAAAATGCTGCTGGACGCATCTGGAAACTTCTCTCTGGGGAGAGGAATGCCCCACATTTCAGCAACTCAAGGAAGTTGTTTCTGAACTTGGAAGGAGGCCACTTCCAGCTCCCCCACCTGACAACCGACAAGGAGGAGAGACCCTCAGAATGGGAGGCCACAGAAGACCTTGAGGTTTAGGACCAACGTCAGAAGTGCCAGGGGTTGGTCTCTGGTGAGACTGTTCTTTGCCCTTTTGCCTCCCGTGAGAAGATAAGTCAGTAATTTACAAGTAACCGTGAAGGGAACTATGTAGTCTGCAAGAGCCGTTAGGAAGTCCTATTCGGTAAAATTTCCTTGTCTCTGAACTGGTTGTTAAAAATTAAAGAACAAGTATCAAGTCCTCCTTTACTACTAGGAATCACCGCCATGCCACAAGTTGAAGTGGGCAAGAATCACAAGGCCATCGGAGTTTCCAGAGAGTTAGAGGCCAAGTCCATCGGGAAAGACATCAGGCAACAGCCTCCTCCTGGGGGCTGGGCGCACCCGTTCTTTACTGATTAAACAATCCTGCTCGCTGCGGACAGACCGTGTGCCCCACCTTTTGCAACTTTCATCTTTCCTCCAAGTTCCAAACCTCTTTGCAGACGCTTCTTCACTCCATGGGCGGAAACCCTGCAATCTGGCCAGCAGACTGCGTGGCGTTGGCGCTTAACACATCCCAACGATCCGCGCACTTTAAAATAGCAACCCGCCCCAGGGGACCGCATAGCTGTTTCTCCATCATGCTCGTTCCCAGCGATGCCTTGTTACAACGCAGATGATGCGGGGGTGCCAGGTACAGGCGCGGGGGCTGTGCCCCTCTGCCGTGGATGTCCTAGAGCCGTTTATCTCTTCGTTAGTCACTGTGGTTCTCTAGCAGGAGGCGGTCCACCGGCATGCTCTAACAAGGTGGACATACTATGACGGTCTTCTGGTGGGTGGATGTATCTTGAGCGAGGAGCTCTTTTTCCTGGTTTGCACAGAAGGGCCTCAAAGGTCAGTGGCCGGCTTCCTCCTGTGGGTCATGTCTGACTTCTAAAGCACGTGTGTGGCTCTGGGAAGGGTGGGCGTCAGGTCCGTGGGAGATCACAGGAGCCCACCATCAGAACTCACTCCAGTCGGCCTGGAGCTCAGGCCTCTGGTCCCGTCCGGTCCGTGGGAAGCCCCCCACCCCCCGACCCCTAGAACCAGAGGCGAGGGGACCCTTTCTCCACAAGGGTGCGGCCTACTTCTCGGCAGCCTGTAGGCACAGCTTCCCTGAATGGTTAGCAGGGGAAACACGAATCTGCACATTCAGGTTTGCGAGGCAAACAAGTCTTCCGAGACCTGCAACTCAACTCTTTTCCCGCCTCCCCCCCCACCCCCAGGTTTGGACTGGCTGGTGGAACTCTCTCCTCAGGGAGTTTCGCTCCAGCCTCCACCGCAGATTTGGACAGAAGTTCTGGGTCTTGTTGTGCTTTGGGGGGGGAGGCCTGGTTGGTTGTGCATTCAAGTAGCTGGTGGTGACGTGGCCGAAAGTCTTATAGGCTCTCTCTTCCCTGCTGTGTATTTCTCTCTGGAGGAGATGAGTAAGATGTGAACTGCCTGCTTGAGAGGTGTGGGAGGGAGAGAAGGAAGGAGAGATGAGCAAGTTCCCTTCGTCAGAAGGGCAGGCAGTCCCGCCACGTCTCACGTGACCGTGTACCCGCTTCCCTGACTTCCCCACCCCGTCCTGAGCTTTGGGACTCACCGCCACGCCGCCTACTGTGTGCATATCTGTCTCTTCTCTCTGCCGCGGAGTGCGGGCTCCCAGGACGGAAATGAGGAAGGTTTCAGCCTCCCCGGAGAAGCTTCCTAGCAGAGAACAGCGCCCCCGGTGCAGCTGGGAGGAGTCCCCTCGTCGTCTGGGGAACGGAACTTCCGGAAGAGTCTGGCCAGCTCACGCTCCCTTCTCCCCCTCAGCAGGTGTTGGTCTCCTTCCAGTTTCTTGGATGGGACCTGGGGAGCTGCCCCAGGACCTGCTCCTAGTGTGTCCGTGAGGAATTCTGCCCCGCGACTTTGCAGGTTCTTGGACAGGCCCCTCCTCAGTGTCCTCGAACAAGTCACCTGTCCCAGCTGCTTTGCCTACCTGAGGAGTTAGAATACTCTTCTGTTGCCTTGAACTTTGCTGTGCATAGGAACCCCTCTGGGATGCTTGTTAAAATCGTTATAACGTCTTCCTCTACCACCAGAATTTCTGATTCACTCAGCCTGGGGCAGGACTCAGGAAATGCACAGTTTTGATCGGCACCGCAGGGGATTCTGACACTAGTGTTTTCCTTCCTACCTTTTGAGTGTTATGTAAGTAAAAATACATGCTGGAGCCTTCCAAACCGTACAGTGCCATGCTGACGCGAGGCAGCTCGTTCCTGAGGTCCCAGCGAGGACCGGCTGGCCCGGCCGGCCCCCAGCCTCGGTGACGTCGCCGCCAGGTGCAAGCCCAGGGGAAGAGGCTTCCAGGGTGACGTTGCTGTTCAAGTTCCCAGCCTAAAAAGCCCCATCTGTTTGGATACTTCCCACAGTGGTTTATTTTTTCCACCTTACATTTTCTGAATTACCAAATCAATGCCTGTTTGCTTAACACACCGTACACGATGCTGCCACGTGTAGGGTGAAGCCAGACAGCGCGCTCTCTGCCCGCCAGCTCTGCTGGCGTCCGGGTTACTGCGTCCGAGGGAGGCGGGCTGGGGCGCATGTCCATCCTGGTTCCACGGTTCCCCCAGTTGTCGCCGCTGCTCTGGAATGACCTTTCAAATAGTGCTCTCATTCAGTCCCAAACAGGACTTTGACTTCAACGCATCTCCCCATTTCAAATTTGTAAAAGTGTCTGCCCCTGATTACAGAGAGGAGTCATTAAAACTTGCCATGGTGCCATCAGCAAAAGCCTCCAGGTGCTGATGGCATTCTGATGCCTGGGCACCAGAGCACCCGCTTCCAACGCAGCTTTGGGACAGCAGCTGGTGCCTCTGTCCCCAGGTGGGCATGAGAGGATAAGACCCGAGGCTCCTTAACAGTCCCCAACCCTCTGTCCTAGCGAATAGACTGAGTGGAGGTCCCAGGAGAGCACCCAGCCCCTTGGCTTCCTATGCACTGGAAATTCTCGTTACTACCTAGAAGCCCTCGGTTGTTCTGCTGATAGCCAGGAAAGCTGGTCTCTCTGGGCTGCCCGTGATGAATGCCAGTAACACCCACAGCAGCCCGCTGACCAGATGGTGAGTGCTAGGGGGAAGGCGGGGGTCTTCTCCTGGGCATTCTGGAGACGCCTGTGCACACAGGTAAAAGGAGGCAAGCCGCTGGTTGCAGACCCACGCCCCGTCCTGTAGGTGACTCAGCCCTTGACCTTGCTGCCTGTGTGAAGCCGTGAGCTGCGCAAGGCTGTAGCTGAGGAAGGAAGCTGCTGGGAGAAGCCAAAAAAAGCACCGAGAACCGCCAAGCATGCTCTTTTCGCAGCACTTTCTCATCCCAGAAGCAATACCGCGTGTGGCAGTGAATTTCAGATGATCCGGAGAAGCCGCAGCCACAAATTCCTAGAGCTGATCCTGCTGCCTGCAGACAGGTGCCGACAACGGTTCAGGGTGTGTGTGTGTGTGTGTGTGTGTGTGTGTGTGTACGTACGTGCGTGCCTTTTGTTATAAACAAAATTGTGGTCAGACCATTCAGCTCTGCACGTTTCTTATTCTCTTAATAGATCATTAATTTTTCATTCTTTTTAGTATAACTCAGCATTTCCCCCATTGTTTTGAAGCAATAAAACCTTCTAAAAGTTACACGTGCAGTACTGAGTTCTTTTTTTCCAGGACATTGGAGGGTGTGCCCTTCTCTACCCCAAACAAGGGGTATGTATTTCTTACAAACAAGGAAATTCTCCTACGTAGCTAGTATACAAGCACAAAAATCAGGAAATTAATAGCGATGCATCACCGCCATCTAATAATCCTCAGATCCTGTTCCAAGTTTCCACCGAGGGCCCCAGTTATGTCCTTTATTGAAAAAGGTTCCAGGGCAACATCATACGAGGTCTGTCTAGAAGGTATCCGTCGAGGAAATACGAAAAAGAGAGACGTTTGTGGAAGAAGATACAAGAAACGTTGTACATAGGACAATGACACCTCAGTCCGAGGATGGGGGAGAAATGCAAACTCAGCCCCCACAGCGGCCCTGCTGGGGACAGTTTGGTTTCTCCTCAATGTTACAGCGAAGCAACATTGAGTAAAATGACCTTATTCAAGGACCTACTGTGTGGCGGTGCCTACCAGGCTTCTCCCCCTCAGCTACTCTCTCCCCCTAAGGAATTAATAGGTATTTTATGCAGAGGGGCTTTAAAGGTCATGCAAATATTCCGTTTGTCACTGAGCTGTCTGTCTGGTCTTTTTGTTTGTCCCTGTCGGGACTCCTAGTTCCCTACCTTACTGAGTGGGTTATTACCCACGACTACCGCTGTTTACCTAAATGCTCAAGTTTCCTCAGCTTGGTCATAGGGAGCCCCTTCAGTTTGGGTTGAGTTTTCTTTTCAATAGTCTTTGAGCATGTTCATGTACACAAAGATGCTTCAGGCTCTTGCGCTTTGTCTTTGCCAGCACAGCAAACGGCCCTTTCTCCGAAGCTCTGGTTCCTTTTAATCCCATTGGTACTTAGAAGCCAAGATCCAGAGCCAGGTGTGCTCATTGCTGGTATTTCTGCTCCTAAGCATTGTCAGTGGACAAGCTATGGAATATATGTGCGTATAACACACACACGAACACAAATCTATCATCTTTCTATCCATCCATCCATCATTCACCCACCTACCCACCCACCCATTCATCATCTATCATCTGTCCATCCATCCAATCATCCACCCACCCATTCACCATCCATCCACCCATCCATCCATCCATCCACCCATCCATCCAACACCCATCCACTCACCCATTCATCATCCATCATCCATCCACCCATCCATCCATCATCCATCCACCCATCCACCCATCCATCCATCATCCATCATCCATCCACCCATCCATCATCCATCCATCATCCATCCACCCATCCATCATCCATCCATCATCTATCCACCCATCCATCCACCCATCCATCCATCCACCCACCCATCCACCCATCCATCCACCCATCCATCCATCATCCATCCACCCATCCATCATCCATCATCCATCCACCCATCCATCCATCATCCATCCACCCATCCATCCATCCACCCATTTATCTATAAAAAACTGAGTTTATCCCAATAACCTGTAATTTCAGTCCAATGACACAGGTTTAGTTTTTATTTGCTTCCTTTCCACATGTGTCCCTCACTTCTCTGGAAGGGAAAAGCCAGGCCATCGAGGTTCTCAATTTACTGACTGGTCGGTCCCTCTGTATGTAACCAATCTCTAGCTCCCGCCGTTGCCCCTCCCCCGCATGGACGCCCTCCTGACCCCACTCGGGATCTGACGCCTTGTGCTGGTCTGCCCCCCACCCCTGCATCTTCCCACACTGATGCAGATGCATTTCTTACCCCGCCTGGGCTCCCTGTGGACCTGAGGTTGCTTCCTCCCGAAAACTCTCTCCTTACTCATTTGGGCCTCACCGTCGTAAGGTGGGTTGCCCCCCCGCACGGCTGCCTTCCTCCCTGTACTTGAGCACGAGTAACACACTGCCCCACCTTTCCCAACACACCTGTCTCGCGCATGCGCTGCAAGACACTTCCATTACATGGTTTATTTATCCATCGACGCGCTTCGTCTTTTGCTTGTCTCCCTCTTTTGACTGTAACTACCCTCATGGAGTGACTTTATTTGTCTTGTCGCTGTAAGTCTGGACATAGCGGGGCTCTATAGATACCCACTGATGGACAATAGGCTGAAGCCATCTGCCCACTGTCACAGGGTCACGTTCTTATTACCCAGCCTTTGAGAACGGGGTTGACCATTTCGCCCTCGCAGCAGGTTTTCGTTCTTGTGGCTGTCATTCCTTCTGCCCACAGAACATTTCTGGTTGTTCTCCCTTCCGGGCACGGGGTGGACCCCATGCTAAGTATACTGGTAGGTGACATGTCAGTAAAAGGAGGGCAGAAGTGACACGCATTACCTCCATGAAGACGCCTTCCAAGCCCACGGGCAGGACGCTTCGTTCCCACCTCTCTCCTGTGATGACCGTGGGAAAACATACTGAAATATCTTCATCGGTGGAACTGAATCCTGATAAGCATCGTCCACCCCGCCCCCCGCCCCGATCTGTGGCGGGCACGTTGCGTGAGGAAGGCGCACCCGAGGTGCGGAGATTCGAGATTCATAACCCGTGGTGGTTGCGGTGGTGTGCCCTCCAGGGGTGTCCGTCCTGCGTGCAGCTCAGGATGGCTGTGAATGCGGCCCAAGGCAAAACCGTAAATTTACTTTAAACATTCTGAGATTTTCTTTTGCGATTACATGTTGCAATGTACTTAATGTGTGGCCTGAGACAGTAACTCTTCTTCGTCCAGTGTGGCCCGGAGACGCCAAAAGGTTGGATGCCCCTGCCCTAGGCCGTGCTCATGAAATACTGCTTAAATGAAACAACAAAAAATGTGATGATTCACTTCCCAGTAATTCCAGCTTGCAAGAAAGCGTAGGCAGGGGAGAAGGGCAGCATGTGGACTCTGACCTTCGTGGGAGGGAGAAGCTAAGGAGCAAGCGGGAACTGACCCCCGGTTTTCTCTAGGCACGAAAATCGTGTCAGCCCGGCAGCGCCATCAGACCCTACAGAACACACACCAGAGACGCGCTCAGCACAGGCAGGTGACGGGCTGAGGACCCGCCTCACTTCGCATGTCCTCTCTTTTCCGTGATTATCAAAATGATGAAGTACAGCCAGTTCATTAAGATCCCTCTTGGAAGGCTGACGGGAGGCTCCACGCACGTGTCTGGGCCCACGCCGTGACTGAGTGACAAATGCTTGAATCAGCCTTCACATGACGTGGCCAGAGGCCAAGCGGTCACACCTCCTGCCGGTGGCTTATTTAACCGATGCTTCAATTGCAGTCTCATCTTCTCGGGTTTCTCGAACGTATCCTCTTACGTAGCAGGCAGTTGCAGGACTGGGGATGAAGACGGAGGAACAGGACAGGGCCATGTGACGGTGGGACCACCCCCCTTTAGTTTGGGGGGTGGGCCGGAAAGTGGTTGCGGAAAGAAGATTTGCCCCAGGACTCTTCCTCAGCAGCTGGGCGGTGCCGTTGTTTTCCTTTTTTGAACATCTGGCCTTTCCTCCGAAATGGAAGACGCGCCTTTTCCGATCAGTAGGGTGAGAACCCCCCCGAGGATCCATCCCTTCCTCAAGCTTTCTCCTCCGACTTCAGCGGCAAACTCAATCCGTTCGCCAGGCTACAGCTTCCCCCTTGTTTCCCAGGCACAGGGGTGGGCCAGCAGCTCTGGGTAGGTCCCAGTGACCGGAACAGCACTTCCTAACATCCACAGGAACTTGTTAAAGTTATTAGTAACTTGTTAAAATTCAGATTCCTCCCCAGGGGTCTGGGGTGGGGACCATGGGTTCCCATTGCTAATAGGATCCACCGACTGATGCTGATGGTGTCGATTCACTTCAAATCCAAGAAAGGAGAGGAGGCACAGGCCCTGCTCTGGTGGGGTCCGGGTGTTGAGTAGGGGCTGGAGGGAAGCCAGAAAGTCGGAGACGGACCACAGGAGTGGAAGCGGAAGCGGACACTAAGGTAGGCATTTGCACGTACTCTCCGAAGGCATCACCTTGTAAGTGAGTCCTCTCTAGCAGTGGGTCCTCAGGAAGCGGGTGCAGAGACAGAGTTTGGGGTGTAGAATATTTATGAGAGATCAACATATGGAAAGTCCGGGCGGGAAGCTAGGAATGAGCAGGACCCACCCTTTCCTTCAACAAATATAATTATCGTTCGCCTGTCCCCCGCCCCCCAAGTGCTAGGGAGACAGATACGAACAAGGCCTGCCTAGCTGCTGCCCAGAGGTAGCAAAAGTGCGTCGAGCCTGATGCAGATGAAGGACACGCCTCTGCATATTCTGAGAAGTCAGGATCAGGGGCGAGGAGAGAGTCCCTGGGGAAAACATCACTAGGATGCTGTGCGTGTGTGGCTGAGTGTGCGTACAAGTCACTGGAAAAGTCGTTTGGGCCGGAAAGTGGTTTGTCAAGCACCTGAAGCGGCCTATTCCAAAACCATAGCTTGGGAGCCCAAGATGAAACCATACAGACTGGAAAAGGCTAGGGAAGGTGACCTTGGACTGGGCCACCCTCGGCCCCGAATTCGTGGGTGTTATTTTCTGGACCGTGGTCGGTTAGCAGGGTCACGAGACAACACCGTCCGCTGCCCCCGGCGTTTGCAGAGCCCAGTGTGGACGCCCCCCTCCTCCCCAGAACCACGGAGTCGTGCATTTTTAATTGGAGTTTTCCAGCCAGAGCGCAAGCTGGCTGCTGCCCAACCTCTGGGGGAAGATGTCGAGAGAGAGAACCTCACCTTCTGTCCTGCCGGCAGCAGATGCACACAAACCACTTTCTCCCTCTCCCAGCTGCGTTCTCGCCCCCACGGGCAACTCTGTTTACAGCGTTGGCCCCTTCGCAGCTTTCCAGCCCAGGGATAGAAACTCACTGGCCTAGGTTTTGTCTGTCTCTGGCCGGGAGTGCGTCTAGGACTTACAGCCCCTGTCCCCATTTCTCACCTCCAGTTCCTGGCAAAATTGGCTTAACATTTTGCTATTTTGTTGTGTGTTTTAGTTTTGGGGTGGTGGTGGTGGTAAGGCTCCCCAAAGCAATATTTGAAACCACAGTCAATGACTCTCATTTCTAATCCTTTAAAATCATCTTTAAAGGAACATAAAGCCTGCAATGTACACAGCGCCCCCTAGGGACAGTCTTTCTTTGGCTCAGTTTGGAAATTCAATTGTGATACATACAGGGAGAGGAGAAAATAAAAGCAAAAAAAGAGGAAGAAAAAACCCTGCCATCTATCTTGTGGGAAGTAAAGAGTGCTTACCCATGCCCAGATAGTAAATCCTACCTGCTTTATTAAATAAAGGTAGTATTTCACTCGGGGAAGAAGACCTTTGGAATATCCAGAAAATCTTGCAGGCTTTGAAATGGAATAAAGATTGATTTATGGGGAGGTTCTCCTGTGTGTGTGCTTTTCTTCCCCCGACACAAAGAACAGTAGCTGAGACACAAGATTCATTTTAAAAGACCAAAAGAAGGACTTGGGTGTTTTATTCTGTATTACTTAAAAATAAGGAAGGTGGGGGGGGGTCACAGGGTTTATTGGATAGCCGGGAGTTTGTTTGGTTTAGACATTGCAGACCTATTTCAAGGAACAATGTTAATGCATGTCCAGGGCCTGGCCTAGAGCCTGCCACATAGTAGGTGTTCAAAATGGTAGTTATTGTGTGTAATTAAGGCTTTGCATCCTTGTTTTTGAGTTCATTTATTTTGTTTGGTAACTGCTTTGAACCGAAGGTCTTAATTTAGGACTGCCCTATTAGTCATGGTCATTTCAATTATGGATGACAGACACCCAGATCAAACAGGGTTGATTAAAAAAAACCAGCTCAAGCCCTGGCCGGCTAGTGCAGTGGGTTGGAGCGTCACCCTGATATGCCAATGTTGCAGCTTTGGTCCCTGGTCAGGGCACATACAAGAAGCAATCAATGAATGCATAAATAAGTGGCACAACAAATCGATGTTTTTTGCTCTCTCTCCTCCCTCCCTCCCTCTCTCTCAAATCAATAAATAAAAATTGAAAAAGAAAATCTCAGCTCGAGATGCTGCAAGTTCATGGGGTAGCTGTCTTTGGGTCTGGCTAAACCCAGGTCCTTAAATCGTAGCAATGGTATTCCTTCTCCGTCCTTGGGTCCCGTTGCACAGCATTGGCCTTATTCTAGCAAGGCTCCCTCCTGTGGTGTCAGGGTCCACCCCACCCCTTTAGTCCTTCTCTGGCCCTGCACCAGCCACTCCAGGGTCCCCACATGGGGTAGGGCCTTAATGACATCATTGACCCTAATTACCTTTTTAAAGGCCCTACTTTCAAATACAGGCCCACTGGGGGTTAGGCTTCAGCCTATGACTTTGGGGGAGACAGTTCAGTCCGTAATAGATAGGAGACTCCTTGATGTATTTCAATGGAGATCTATTAAACTCTCGGGGTCACATAACGTGGCTTTGATGATACAGCACCGAGAAACTCGTCCCTGGGAAAGCGTGGCTCACGGGGCCCTGATGCCACCGGAACAGGCCAAGACCGACCTGGGCAGGCAGGAGACTTGCATCTGGGCTGGTAGGACAAAGGCAGACACGAACAGCGTGCAGAGAGACCTGTCTCCCTGCAGTTCAGAGTGCAGGGCAAGCCCAGCGATGCCTGCGGACCTTCACCTGGGTGCGTGACGGAGAGACACTGAGGAGCGGTGTGGATTGGGGACTCACGCCGTCCAAGTGGAGCAGCCGCCCTGTAGGAATGTGCGCTTTCTGTTGGCACAGACTTTTTTCCCCAAGAAACATTGGAACTCTGGATTAGTTTTTTTGGTGAAACCTCTTGATCTGTAAATGTCGGCGACATTCAGAAACTTTCAGAATTCTCGTGGGTCCCATGGAACACAGCCGTGAGGCTGCCGTTTGAGGTTTCTGAGGTTACCTTCTTAAAGACAGAGTTCTGCGGTGGCGTGAACTAGGGACGCCCTTGGCGCCGCACCCAGCCTTGCAGTTACACGTTCACTAGCGCAGGAAATGGCCCGAGGAGCACCGAGTAGGTGTACCTTCAGTCTGCGGTGATGTTGCATGTCTGAAACCTTTCAGACCACAGACCCCTCCTGGGCCCCAGCATCTTCTTCAGGATCCTTTGGGCCAGGTGTTGCATGGACCAGCATCTACCGGTGCTTCCCGCGTCAGGTCCCAGAGAGGGCGCCATTCAAACATGGCCTCCTCCTCCCCAGGTAGGACTCCCGCGAGATGTCAAGGGACCCCTTTGGCCTTACAATTGTCCTGAGGGTGCTGTAGGGACGTGGTGGCCTGGGACATGTACACACAGTTTGGGAGTGCTCCACCTTGCAGGCCAGCTTTGGGGGTGCTTCCAGCAGTCAGAGAATGTGTCGCCCGGTTGTGGACTGGACAGTCAGCTGGTGCCCCCTGGGGGAGTGGGGTGGCGGGCTGTCTGGTTGTCATCACCTCCCTCCATGGGCTTCTTCAGCATCCCCTGGGAGGTGGCTCCTTCCTCGTCCCGGCTTCCTCCACCTCTCCTCTCGCCTTTGCCTGTTGGCACCCTGTCTTTTAGCCTCCACGCCGAAGAGCCCCGCCTCTGTCTCAGGACTGGGAGGAGCCTGCGGCGGTCTGCCGCCAGGTGCTCGGGGTGCATGCGGAAGGTGGTGCTCCCTTCCCAGAGCTGACCTTGACCTTGCAGGTCCCTGGGAGGTGGTCCTGCTCCGGTCTGCACCCCACACACCTCCCTCGTCTGCCCTTGCCGAGACCCCGGGTCTTTCTCCCCCCTCATCACTGTTTCTATGTAGCCGACCGGGAAGGGCTTCCACTACCCATCAAGCCTGGACTTCAAGTCGTTAACAACAGAGAACTGTTTCCTGAGGGCAGGCCGAGTGCAGCCCTAGGAAGACGCTGTGGCCTGATGCCTCTCTTCCCTTCAGTTTTCACTCTGTCCTGGGGAAGGATAGCCCCAGGGGCCCAAAGACCTCAGCGCAGGGAAAGCCAGTGAAACGTTCCCCTAAATCAAGACGTTCCTCCTATCCTGCGTGTGAGTCTCCATCGAAAGGGTGGAAGACGTAGGATTCGGAGTCACACGCTGGATTTGAGCTCCAGCCCAGCCGTTTATGAGTATCAGCAGCAGGACTCTGACACGTTCGTGGAACCCCCAAATACCAGTTCCTCGGTCTGCTAACTGGCTGTACATCCACTGCCCAGGGTGGTCGAGGGTTTCGGGTGGAATTACGTGATGTTCACAGAGCAAGCGTGCCAGGTAGCATGGACTCCAACGTCCCCATAAACACGTGCTCAACATGCATCCTGACATGGGAGGCTTTGGTCTGGGCTCTAGAGACACGGCGGACCCAGAGGCGCATCCAGCCCCACCCTGCATCAGCCGAGTCTGGCAGACTGGGGTGGGGGAGGAGGGTTAGATCCGCAACGAAGCAGCTGGCTGAGTGCCAGGGGACTCCCACGTGTCCAGGTGGTACAAGGTGGTGGTCTGCAACGTAGCGGGGCGTTGACCCTGCTCCCGGAAGGTGCGTGGGGCTCAGCCAGGAGCAGAGGGATGGGGGCGGGGGAGGAGGTGGGAATGGTCCAGGCAACCCTATTGTTCTTCTGTCACTTAATCCTCTGGGGACTTTTCATTTCGTTCCCCTTTAAATAAAACTGCCCATCACCGGCGATTTCCATCACTGGGCAGGGCCTTTTCAACAGCGCTGTTTGGCTCGAGGTTTTAGAGCAGAGGAGGGACATTAGCATATTTACGGAAAATTCCCTTGCGGGGAGTTTGGGAGAGTCACTAATACGCAGGGAGAAAGTAAAAGACATTTCTGGGCAATTTCCCATTTCAGAACACCCCCTTTCCGCTCACGGTGTTTCTGACCTTTCTGTTCTATTTATTCAAAAAATTAAATTTTCGCCCGAATTCAGTCCTTCACAATGGGGAGCTCTGTTCTCACCGACCTGGGTCAGGGTGGAATGCAGTCTTCGGTCTCTCATTCTCTGGACGCTGATGGACCGGCCGTCCAGAGCCTCCTTCTGTGGCCGAGGTCGGCCCGGCCACCCACTGGTGCGCCCCATCAGCCCAAACATCCCTGTCCCGAAACCCACTTTGAAATGACAATCACAGCCCCCTGCCCCAAGTGCAGTTAAGGCAGTGTGGGCTGGTGCAGACCAGCCGGTGTGCCACTGAAGGCCCAAAGTTCATCTCCGTGTCCCAGGAATGGGGACCGCTGGTCTTCCTGGGCTTCCAAGCTAAGGGAGAGCCTGGCTGGGAACTCAGAAAGCAAATCGCCCGTCATCGGATGCCCAGGAGGTGGGAGCAGACCTCCGCCTCGTGGGGGGCACAGGGCGTGGGGCACTGTCCGAGGGGCAGTTCATCTGCTTCTTCACTCCCGCAACGGGTAGTCCTGAAGACCTACTCTGTGCAGCCTAGGGACATAGACATGATTGAAACACACAGAGGTCTCCGCCCTCATGAAGCTCCTACTCAGGCCGGGTGACTCGGACAAGCAGAGTGTTCCGGTGAGAACAGCGAGGCAGGGAAGGGGGCAGGCGGTGCTCACTCAGGGCCCGTGTGTGTCTGTGCGCACAGCTTCAATCAGCGTGAACGAGGAGCATCTGGAACGAGCACAGACCTGAAGGAGGTCAGGGAGGGGGCGGCACGGATACTGGGTGGAAGAGCGCCCCAGGCAGTGGGAACAGCGAGTGCAAAGGCCCTGAGGCAGGGACAGGCTTGGAAGGATTGAAAAACAAGAACAAGACTCTTTTGGGTGGAGTGGAGAAAGTCAGTGCCCAAGAGCGGTCACGTGGGGGTGCCCGAGAGTGGTCCCTCGGAACTCCCTGCAGGACATCGTGAGGGTGAGGGCGCGGGCTGGAGGCGAGAGTTGGTCACGTTCACAGCAGCGAAAGCAGCGATGGTGCGCGACTGCACTGGACGTCACCAGGCAGCTTTGAGTGACCAGGATAGGTTTGCGTGTTGTGTGCCGGTTTGCTCCCTTGACTGGTTCACTCCTGTTTGGACAAATATTTGTTTGCCCACAGCAAAGAAGGCCCCATGCCCCCGGCTGAGGAGGAAAACGGTCATGGAAGCCCCCGTGAGCTCTGACCTCACGGAGTTTCCAGTCTGGCAGAGGAGCCAGAAGAAAAATAAGGGAGCTGTACAAACAAACAAACACACATTCCACTCCTCGGTATATGCCCAAGTGATTGACAACAGGCATTCCTACAAAACTTGTGCGGGCGTGTTTATAGCAGCACGATTTACAGTAGCTAAAAGGTGGAATCCACCCGATTGCCTGTCAGCAGGTAAACAAATAGGGTGCATACATAGGGCGGAATTTTATACATTATGCCGCGATGTGAACGAACCTAGAAAACGTTATACTAAATGAAAGAAGTCAGACACGAAAGGCCACGTGCTGTAGGATCCCGTTGATATGAAATGAATCCACAGACAGAAAGCAGATCCGTGCTTGTCGGGGGCTGGGGCGGCGGGAAGGGGGTGCGCCTGCTTGACGGGTGGGCGGCGTCCACCTGGGAGGCGAGGCCGTTCTGGAACCAGGTGAGGGTGACTGCTGCTCAGCACTGTGAACGGGCTAAGCACCACGGAATCTCACGCTTTCAAACGATCCATGGTGTGTTACGGGATTTTACCTCAACTAAAGAAAACTGAGCACATCATCGTGCCAAACAGAGATTTTCTAAGTGCCCTGGAGGAAATAAGTAAGATGATAAACGTGAGAGGAGTGGGGAGGGTGGGGAGGGCGGTGTGGCCCTCGAAGGCATCCAGGGCATGTTGTCACGAGAGAAAAACAACAGAAGAACTCTGTTCGTATGTTTCCACGCGTGAACAGACGCGGTCACGTGGGGAGGAACGGAAGCTTGCCGGACGACCAAGCAGAAACGACGGTGCTTGTGGGGGCGGGGGGGCGGGGGGGCGGGGGAGATAGGGATCCGAGCGGGGGTCGGAGAAGGAAAACGCACTTCTCCTTTCTGTAGAGCTCTTTGCCTCCCTTCAGAGAATTGTTTGTTGTGGACACACACGGAACGCTGACCGAAAGGCCAGAGTGTCACGAATCTCCGTGTCGCAGTTGCTTGGCTGCGGTGCTCGTCCTCCGTGGCCAATCCTGTTTCGTCTGTGTCCTCGCTCAGCCTCCCCCCCGTAACACTTTGCAGCGAACCCTGTTTTGTTTTCGTTACTCTCTAGTGTGTCTCTCAGAGGTAGGGGTTTGTTGGAAAAGTTCCCTATTTGAAGTGTGATAATAGTGTGGTTAACAATGATAGTTCTAGTGTATCTGTATTTGCAGTTTAAATACTTGATGAGGATTTATTTTTTAATGTTTAAAGGGAGGGGAGATTTTTTTTTTTTTGATTCCTCAGCTCTTTATTCCAAATGTGGGGTCTGTGGTCATTGAATGCAGTCGCTGGCCCGCAGGTGCCCCGTCTGTGCTTCGGCGCTGGGGTGGAGAACATAGGATTCAACCTCAGATGATGCCGGGTTCAAATCTCACCTCTCCCACTTGTTGTCTATAGAACCTTGGACCATTTGTCTTTCCCTCAGGTAAAGTGAGCCTGACGAGCACCTAGGGCACCGTGAGAGTGACAAGGAATCTTGTGGGAAAGGATGACAGCCTTTGTCATGGAGCTGAGATGCAATGCACAATCCATAAAGGCTTTCTTTTAAAACTGGCTGCCCTGCACCGTTTTGGTTGCAAGTTTGGGTTCTGGAGCCCATGTCCCTGGCCACTAGCTGGGTAACTTTTTGTGAAGGGATTGACAGGTGCATATAATATATTCAACTCAAAATACGGTAGCCGTGATTATCACTATATCCTTAGTATGTAACAGCTTTGCACCAGAAAGGGCGGACGGACCCCAGTGAGGATGGAAAAGCATCAAGTTTCCCGAAGATGTCGGGGTTCAATTCCCACAAATAGGGCTGTCAGATTGAAAAATAGGGGCACACGTTCATCCTTGACTGGAATCCACGCCGGAACTCGTAGCGACAGAAGAGGGGAGAGGGTCGGCCTGACGAGACATGCATCCTCGCCAGCTCCCCCTGCCTGGGGCATGAGGGTCGGCCGGGCAGCAACTGGACGGGCCTGTCTCTGCGGCTCCGATGTGCAGAGGACAGAGCGATGCTGGGAGGCCTGCAACCTCTGGAATTCCGTTAAACAGTGAACTTCAGGAAAAGCTTCTCCTTCTTTCTCTCTCCGAGCATCCTCCCTTTTACGCCCAAGCGTGGGGACTGCTTGTCAACTGGAGGGCACCCACCAGTATCACCGGTTAGAGGCATGTCTTCAGCACAAAGACGTGTGAAGGTACCCCGCACTGGTGCAGAGTGCGCATGCGGAAATACATCAGTCGTCGTTCTGGTACGTGTCACTGTGGATGTGGCACCAGGCAGACAGCCGTCTGCATCTAATGCAAATGCAAATGAGAAGGGGCAGGGGTCAGAGAAGGTCGGCTTCCTACTCGAACCTGGATGGCAAAGGGCTGGAGGAAAGGAAGTTACAAACCATTCTAAGGGGAGGAGGGATTTCCAATGACCCTCGAGTGATGGGAAGCATTTGGGCGTGGTTGGTGGGGAGGGGTGGGAAGAACCCAGGGTGAGCAGAGTATTTCGAGGGGAGTGTGAGAGGCGGGGCTTGGCCGGAGCGTGGCTTCCACGGGGGAGGGAACTGTAAGAATTAAAGTGGGACTTGCAGATCACGGCTGAGTCACAGAGGGGCTTGGACGGGAGGCTGAGAGCTGCAGGATTGCAGCTCTGGGTCAGCGGTTCGTGAAGTTTTGCCTTGACAGGCCTGATGGATGGCGTTCATATCCGCACCCCTCCCTGCGGGAAGGGCCAGGGTTTTGCACGATCCCCCGTAATTTCGTTCCTTCCTCTTCCATTCATGGGAACATATCAGAAGGCAAATGAGAGGGAATGATGTTTTCATCGGGACGGATCCCATACGATTAATTTTGAACAAATCAATCGTTCCCAAATTTGGGGATTCTGGTGATAATTTAGAGGCAATTGACCAGACGGGGGTTACGATGGCATTCTGTGCTTTCTCTCTGTGGCCGGGTTTAGGCGGGGTGCTGTGGATTGCGACGAAAGAGCCTCAGTCACGTTGGCTTGAGCAAGAGGAAAAAGGGGCTTACGTGAGACCCGTGTGACTGAGAAGGGTAACCCAGGCCTCGGCGCGGGCCAGGAGTCGTGAGGACTCAGTCTGTCCACGTGACCAGGCTGCTGCTGGCCAGCTGCTCACCCTTCTCCGCCCGACTGGGATGTCAGGGGGGCCTTTGGCAGAATGCTCCCACAACAGTCTTGTCCCAGGAGAGATGGGTGTCACCTGCTCGTCTGGGAACCAGGCACAGAGGCGGAGGGCAATGCCTGGCCCGTGCGTGTCTCCCGAGAGCCTGGGAGGGCGGGGTCAACCCACCCGGCCACACTGCCCAAGTGCGCCCGGTGGGTTTCCAAAGTGGGAGAGGAAGGAAAGGGGGTGCTGCTATTAGCCGAAGAGGAAAAGGGTGTGAGAGCTGCAGAACCGATGTTGCTCGCCTCTAAACAGCCAGCGTCCTACACAGGCTGACACGTAGTAGGAGGTCAATACGTAATTCTTGAACGAATAAATGAAGCTTATATGCTGTTGGGAGAAGATTAAGGTGAAGCATGGTCAAACTCAATGCGTTAACCCAGACTTTGGATGGTGAGAGAGGCAGCAAATTATGTTTATGGCGCTAAAGGATATGCTAGAGATTCATACATGAGCGTTCAAGTCTTGGCGAAAAGCACAGCAGCCACAGAAAGCACCCCCTTTCCAGCCCCTCTTCATCTTGGCATTCCAGCTTGTAGGATGCACAAAATTAACGCTCTGAGACCTTTGGGATGTGTGCATTCGTGTAGATATCCATGCTCCTAGGCCCTTCTGTGGGGCGGAGCGTGTTGCAGAACCACCTGGGGAAATAACGGAGTTCGTTTTCATCTCTTCCGTTCAGCCCGCTCTCGTTTGCTATGTCCATGGCGATGGGTCAGTATTACGCGGTCAGAGCGGGCCGCCATCGCACACAGCGTCCAAGCCGAGCTGGCAGGGGTGCCAGAGACCTGCCGGCCCCACAGCGTGGGAGGGGCTCAGGTTTGGAGGAGAAGTCTGCCATTAACGCTGGGAAGACAGCGGTGTGTGAAAATCTAAGTTCTCTTGCCCAGGGCGGTGGGGGAGGGGTGTCTTCAAAATCAATGCAGCCGGACAGATCCGCTCCAAATGAACCAAAAAATGACATCGTTTTCCTGTGTTTGCTCCCGTAGTTCTCTTAATACAATCAAAACCATCTTAGGCAGCATGCAAGCCATGTTTTTAATGGATTTACTAGAAATAATCCATGCTCTAAATAGGAATTATATAGACTGCAAATACTCTTTTACTGATTTTGCATGGGGGAGGGGAGAAGAAGGGAGAGAGAGAGAAGGAATAGTGTGTAATGGAAGAAGCTCATGTCCTTCCCTTTTAGCCCAGTTGATTATCTTCAAGTATCTCTAACAAGCATTCTAGGATATAATGCTTTATAGATTTTGTGAACTGCAACTTTATCCGGGCTGTACCAAAGGAAGAGCAACTCATTCCAACACTGGAGGGAAGCTCGATCGATGCATTGGGCTTGGTGAGGGATGTTCTTCCTATGTGCAGAATCATGCAATTTTTCATCCAAACCAAGATACTTCTGACAGTGGAAGATGATACTTTTCATCATTAACGATTAAGGTCTCTCCCCAGAGCAGGTGTGTGGCAGCCAGTGAGGTCTCATCCTTAGTAGAGTGTAGCTTAATTAGAATTAAAATCTTTGCTGTAGCACGAACCCATGGCATGTTGCCCCCGGACCTTTGCACCTGCTGTTTCTTCTGCCTAGAACACTCTTCCCTCTGATGCCAGGGTGACTTGCTTCCTCATCCATGTCAGATCTTATCCCTGAAGCTTTCCCGACCACCTGTAACCTCTGTGATGCCAGGAACTAGCTGGGCTCTCCACAAAGGAGGTGGCCTGAGAGAGCTTGAATTCCAGCCCAACTCCGCCTTCCACGCACTCCTGGTGAGAGGTGGGAGAGGGAGGGACACCTTTTTTTAACTGACCCACCTGGAGGTCAGAGTTCAAAGGTTCAAAGACGCTGGCTGCAGCCTTGTGGCTTATCCACACACTGACATGCTGTACTTGCTACTTGCGTGTTAGTTTTCCTTGTAGGGTGAAGCTTCAGGATGGCAGAGATTTTTGTCTGTTCTGTTCCCTGCTGTGTCTTTAGCATTTTGAGTAATACCTGACACGTAGGAGATGCTCCAGAAATACTGGTTGAATGAATGAGTAAATGAATGAATGAATTCACAATAAGAGGCAACGAAAACCAAGCTAAGCCTTAGCTCTTGGGTTTACGGTCTCATTTCTCCTTATTTAGTTTAGTTGTGATTTGTGGTTTAGCTGCTCAACCCCTGAAATCAGTCCTCCAGGGTCCCAGGAGTTATTTGCAGCATTATGGTTTTTATCCCATTTCGGTTTCCTTTACAGATGGGAAAATTAACGGCTGCTTCCCCCCGCTAGTTCTTTTGAGGACTCTCTTTTTACCTGCATCAGATTTCGTGGCAACCCTAATCACGGGATAAAAGTATCGCCAGGTTACATAACGAAGGTGTACGCACTACAAAGTCCCGCACCTCCGTGTAACGAAGACCAACCTGAAATTCCATCCCAGTGCCTCCCGGGGAAAATCCTTTCTTTCCTGGGGGCTCCCTCTTAAATATGAGTTTGCCAGGCTTGAGAGGAAATACTTCCCAAGGAGCTTGTGGCATCTGACTTGGCTGACTTCTGCAAATCTGTGGCACTCTCAAAAACAAACTCACAAACACCACTCCCAAATCTTTATGCAACATTTGCAACTTGGCATTAACCCCTTTTGGTGCTCACTTTATCGCAATGCCCATGTCGACATGTCTGCCATGGTCAGGGAGCTGGCTGCCGCTTTAATTATCGAAGATCAACCTCCCTGAGACGGAAATTCAGTGCCCGCCCCGCTTGGGGCTTCTCACATGGAAAGATAATTTCTTAGTCTGTCACCTTACTGACACTGCCAAGTCTCCGCCCAGTGAAAAAAGGCATAATTCTCAAACTCAGCCAGCCGGAGAATTACGATTGCCTTGCAGAACCAGGTCTGGCGCCCATGTGGCCTAAATCCCCCTAAACTGATTACCTTGGTGTCTTTTAAGGTCTGGGCACTAATTTAATTGACTGCTGTGTGCAACCCCAGGGGAGGGGGTGAGAAATCCATTCAAATCCTCACCGTTAAATAAAATCCTCCAGCAAATTACTGGCAGCTGAGGGGTTTGCAGAGCCGCGATCGTCAGCAAAGACCTCGCTCCTAGGGGCTGCGCCCCTGTTCCCTTGATAAAGTGAGCACTTTTTTCCTCTAAAGTGTCCCCATTGGGTAGACTAGTTATCATGTTCGGCCACACAACAGTCACGGTGGTTTGCACATGCTTCCTTTCAAAACTACGTTTTGCTGCGGTGAGGTCGGTGCCGCGCTCCTTAGGCGGCTGTCTTTCCGGGACTCAGTCAATGCCATCGATTTCACTTTAAATGCACAGATTGCACAGTTCAGCTTTAATTGTGGATCCGATTGCCAGGGCTGTCTCTTGGAGGCAGGTTGTTCTGTTTTTCTCCTAATAAGTCCGCTTTTACCGATGATCATGAGCTGGGATGGACCTTCCTTTGTTGGGGGTGGGGGCGAGGTGCACAGAGCAGGTGAGCGAGAGAGGCATTTCTTCCAGGCTTTGCTATCGAGATTAGTATTTTATTACATCTCCACAAAGGAGTTAAAGGGAAGGTGAAGCTAAAGGGCCCTGGGGAATGATTCGAAAAGGGTGTAACCACGTTCAAGGCTGCGATGGAAAACCACCTGTCTTAAGGGAGGGGTGTCCTGGCACCATTCATGTTTCCAGCTCATTATAGAGAACCCCCTCCCCGCTTTCCTCATCATTTACCCATCTGCTGGTTTATGGGGGTCTATTCATTCACCGACGTACCGATTCATTGATCCAAAGCCAGAACCAAGTGAGTTTAAATACTGGCTTTGAGACTTGTTAGCTGAGTAACCTTAGTCAAGTCTTTTCAAGTGTATTCCTCATTTATCAATTGAGACTAATAGTAACTGTGTCCCAGGGCTTTGCCAGGTTTCACTAAATACGGACGATGCTTGGCTGACAGGGGGGACAACGAAAGGATCATTCTTACCAGCTGGTGTCAGTGGCAAGGGGAGAAGGGACCTGGGCCACTCCCCTCCCAGGTAGCTGCGCTCTGATCAAGAGAAGTCTAGGCAGAGGGAGCGTTGTCTAGGTGATGGCTTGGGGTATCCTGGGAGAGGGGAGAAGCCTGGGGGAAGGCCATGGGGGCGGGGAGGGTGCCCGATAGCAGGCGAAGTCGGAGAGGGTGGGGGGGGCGCTGGGGCAGTGAGGGCCCTGGGAGGAGCCCAGGGTGGCTTCATTCTGTGGCCCCAGTTGGAGACTTTCGGTGAGGAGGTGTCAGCTCGGCTACTCGGGAAGGTTACTCAGGCAGCAAGGAGACCGAAAGCAAGTTAGGGTTTACTAGCAGTGGGCAAATTTTTCTGTAAAGGGTCAGATAATAAATATTTCAGCCCTTGCAGGCTGTCTGGTCTCTGCATCAGCTAGGCCCCTGCGCCACTGAGCACAGAAGCAGCTACAGACCATGAGAAATGACAGGTGTGCTGGCTCCAATCACGATTTTTTTGCCATTTTTTATTTTTATTTTTATTTTATTTTTTTTAAAGATTTTTATTTATTTATCTTTAGAGGGGAAGGGTAGGAGAGAGGGAGAGAAATATCACTGTATGGTTGCCTCTTGTGTGTCCCATGCTGGGAACTGGCCTGCAACCCAGGCATGTGCCCTGACTGGGAATCGAACCGCGATCCTTTGATTCGCAGGCCCGCGCTCAATCCACTGAGCTACACCAGCCAGGGCCCATTTTTTAAATTATATTTTATTGATTATGCTATTACAGTTGTCCTGATTTTCCCCTTTTGGCCCCCTTTACCCAGCACCCCCACTCCCTCAGGCAATACCCCCAGCATTGCTCATGTCCATGGGTCATGTGTATGAGTTCTTTGGCTTCTCCATTTCCTATAATGTACTTTATATTCCCATGGCTATTCTGTAACTACCGATCACAATTTATGTACAAAAACAGGCAGTGAGCTGGATTAGTCAGTGTGCTGTAGTTTGAGAACCTCTGGTGTTCTGACAGAATAGTTAAGTATGACGATTCATTAGGATAATTAGATTGGTCTGAAATAAACAAAAGTAGGGAAAAAATATAAAGTTGTTCTTTATTCTTCATTCTTACCAAAGATGGCATTCATGAACAAAATTGTAGAATCTCTCAACTCCGAATGAAAGAATGGAAAAATGAATGAAAGAATGGAATCTCTCAACTCCCATACCTGGCAAGGCTGACTCTTGGCAACATTGCCGAGAATTGGAATAATCTCCGTCACTTTTCTTTTCCTGCTCCTCCCTCCCGATTCCTAGGTCTTCGGTGTTCTCAAATTTCCCCCAGTTTGGGGAAGCTGAGTTACTTAGGGTAGAGCATCTACGAGTGTCTATGTAGGAAGGACTAAAGGGGAAAGAGTTCACTTCCAAAAGGGCCCACGGTGACTTGTCCAGAAGCTGTATTCAAGCATATCATTTTACTTATGTTGTGCATTTGAGGAGGCTTCAAGGGGCCCAGGGAGAAGTCCCTGTAAATCAACTGATGGAGGAACATTAGTGATATGGCAGGTGGCAAGGAGTGTGAAGGAGCTGAGATGCCTCCTCCCCGCTCCCTTTTGCAAGCTGACGGGTGGCCTGCTGCAGTTTTACAGATGTCGCGGAAGACACGAGACTCCTGGGTCAGAGACACATGAGAGCGCTGCCTTCACGGTGACGGCGGAAACCAGAGCGTCGGCACCGGTCCTGGCTCTCGGAGCTCAGCCTTCCAAAGGGTCTCGCAAAGAGGGCCAGCTGACGCCTGCACGCACAGCAGGGTGTGGCTTGTGTTACAAGGGAGAAGCCCCCCAATTCAGAAAACCTGAATCTTCATAATGGCCAGTCTCTGCCCTTTGCCCCAGCGGGAGACACTAGCTTCATTATTTCAAATCCCCATCCCGATCTTCCAAGGCCGTTTGCTTTATAAGATGCTTGAAAGAATCACCTGTGGCAAAGGCAGTCACTGCCGCCGCTCGCAAGACATGAAGAGATGCCAGCGTTTCTCAACGGCTGCCTTCCTGCTTTGCGTTTAAATTAGGATCGAAACCAGAGGTGAGAGAACTGGCGGGTGCTGGGGCGGTGCGGTTCTCTGCAGCGGTGAGCAAGTAGGCAGCACGCTCCCTCGAGGAACAGGGCGGTCCCCGGAGCCCTGGCCTGGGCCCGGCCGTGTCCACTGCATCTGCTTTGACCTGCAGCTGACTGGCCGGAGTCTCTGCCTGCTTGCTTTGGCGGTTAGAAGTGATTTCCATCGTGCGAAGGGCCGTTTCTACACATCCGAAGTTTGGAGACAGGCCTTTGTTGTAAACACACTTGATGAATGATCCCTAAACATGCCAGAGTTTCAAGCGAGAATGAATCACTTTTGAGGAATGCTTCTGTAAAATGTTTCGGAAAATAGCCTTTCTTTCTGGACCTGGTGTTGAGCCATCGCAGAAGCGTCATGAGTTATTGGGGCCTTCAGCTGGACAGAAGGAGGCAAGCTGTCTGTCGCAGAGTCGTGGTTATTTCCGCAGGTCCGGCGACACGGGCTGTGCGTGCGTGCGTGCGTGCGTGTGTGTGTGTGTTTCCCGGGAGCCACCAACAAATCCTGATTTCTGGGCGAGTGTAAAAAATACAGCTCCATGAAGATGGAAAGCTAAGGTTCTCTTCAAATCAAGAGGGTTCTCTCTTGAACATTTAACAGGTTCCTGAGTTGGAAATACGCTCGGTTTGGAACATTGGGAAGGCATCGGATGAATTGAGTTATTTTTATGTCTACGGAGCCCTTCCTTACCCTCTTCCCGGCAGTTATACTTCGTGCTTCAGCTGAGCAAGGTCCCGTAACCCCCATAAAACCTTGTGGGGGCGGTACTACCGGTACTCCTATTTCACAGGTGGGAAAACTGGGGTCAGAGGGGTTCACCGCTGACCAGGTTTTCACAACCAGTTATTGGCGGCGGCTGGGTTGAAACCACGCCGGCTGCTGCCAGAGTCAGGCTGTTTCCCTACAGCTCACGTTTGCACGTTAGCACGGAGACGGGACGTGTGAGGAAGGCCCCAGCCGTTTGTTATGTCCCCTGAAAGTGGAATAATAGTAAAAGAAGTAGATTCCATCGTAGTACCTCCGCATGGTGTTCGGGGTTATTGGAATTGTCCCAACGATGGTGACCGGGGGAATGCACTTCCTTCCTGTCTTAAAACCTCAAAAAAATTCGGGCCTGCGAACCGAAGGATCGCGGTTCGATTCCCAGTCAGGGCACATGCCTGGGTTGCCAGGCCAGTTCCCGGCAGGGGACATACAAGAGGCAACCACACATTGATGTTTCTCTCCCTCTCTCCTTCCCTTCCCCTCTGAAGATAAATAAATAAAATCTAAAAAAAAAAAAAAAAAGAAAAAAAATTAAAAAAAAAACCTCAAAAAATTAAAAATGGAACTTCCCTGTGACCTAATGATTCCACTTCTAGGTATTTATCCAAAGAAAGCCAAGACAATAATTTGAAAGACCCTAAGCACCCCTACGTTCATTGCGATGTTGTTTGCAGCAGCCAAGCTACGGAAACGATAGAGAGGTAGATGACAAAGCCGTGGTGTGTGCGTGCAATGGGGTATCGTTTAGCCATAAAGAGAAGGAAATCTCACCGTCTGTGACAGACAGCACGGATGGACCTAGAAGGTATTGTACTATGTGAAACTAGTCAATCGGAGAAAGACAAACACCGTGTGATTTCACTGATAAGTGGAATGTAGAGAACAGAATAAACGAATAAGCCAAACTGAAACAGACTCGTAGATGCAGAGAATAGACTGGAGGGGAGGGGGCTGGGGGCTGGGTGAGAAGTCTGAAGGGATGAGAAGTGCAGACCGGTAGTTACACGAGAGTCCTGGGATGTGACGTGCAGCACGGGAACGTCGTCAGTAATATGCCATTCACCACGCGGGGGGCCAGGCGGTGCTTGGGGTGACGTACACCCACTTTGTACGGTGTGTGATTGACCGCTGAGCTGTCCACCTGAAACTGGTTCCAAAAAAATGTTAAATGTAACCTTGAGTTAACAGATAAGTTAAAAATAAAAGCTAAGTGCCATACGATTTCACTCGTACGTGGAATCTATCGAACAAACAAACTAACATGCAAAGCAGAGACAGACTCATAGATGGAGAGCCGGCTGACAGCTCTGGGGGTTCGGGGTGGAGGGACCAAGCCCCAGAGAAAAAGGACTCACGGACACACGGACTCACGGACACAGACAGTAGTGTGGCGATTGTGGGTGGGGGAAGGAGTGTGGGTGGAGGCGGAAGAGGGTCTAAGGGGGATAAATGGCCATGGAAAGAATACAGTAAAATAAATTTAACAAATAAAAGAAAAAATAAAATCCGGTGTGTTTATAGGAAATCAGAGATACAGAAAGGCTAACCAATCAGGAGGTGATTGCCATGGAGGATGTAGCTTGTTAGTCCTGGTGCCCAAGAGGAGGACCCACAGCCTGTCCCGGGGGCCTGGGGACAGCGAAGGGGGAACTGTGGCCGGACCCTGTGTTGCGGTTTCAGAGGGAAGGGACAGTCAGGCAGGATGACAGGTTGGGACTGCCTAGTCTGAACACTTTTAGTGGTCGCTGGAGGCCTGGGCATTGCCCTCGGTTGTCTAGTGCCCGGCCCGGAGTGATTGGGGCAGTTGGATCGTGGCCCGGATTGGGAGAGCTTGGAAAGCACCCCAGTGGCTGGGTGGTAATGAGTGGAGTTCCAGGCCTGGTGACTCAGGCATAGCCTTGGGTGGTCCAGAACAAGGTGTGTCTGGCAGTTGCAAGGAGCGAAGATGTTACAGCACAAAGTTTGCAGAAGCTAGAAATGTGGTTGGTACAACCCATAGGAAGCAGGGAAAGAAGGGGTGGGGGGTGGGTGGGCGAACAGGAAGGCAGAAGAACAAGGTCACGGGCTTAGCTTTCCACTTGGTTTGTCTGTGGGTTTGTGCACAAGCCCTTGTATTCTGCTGTGTCAAACCCGGTCCCTCCCTCTGTAAATTGGGACATTTCGATGAGTCACAATTTCCCAAGATGCTCAACAGAATCACGGGTGTTCCATCAGATGACTTCTGGCAGCAAAAAGCTGTGGCATCAATGAACATGAAATCGCAAAAGATTATTTGCTTCTAAATTTCTTCCCAACTTTCTAATTGCCCCAAAGAGGAAGTCTCAATTTGGTGCTATTTTGCCATGAACAGCTCTTTAATTCTTGTTACTTTTATCTCAACAAAAGATGGATCTCAGCCTCAGTCACTTTGACAGGAAAACCACCCCCGTTCTTGGTTGCAAACCACAGAAGTCACCCGAGAGAAAATAGAGAGAAAATAAACAGGATGGCTCCCAGAAGGTGAGAGCACAAAACCAGAAAATGTTGATTGCTAACAGGAAGCTGGCCGGGGCATCCAACTGAGCGCCTTCCGCGGGGACATTGGTTCCTCCTGATAGCTGTTCAATAAGTGGATGTGCTCTTGCAGAATTCTGGCAAAGAGGAGAATGGTAGTCCCACAGTCTTTCGGGGTTTTTGCATCAGATTTCGATATTTCAGACTGTAAAAGGCTTTTTGGGGATATTACATGTGATAGCAGCAATTTTATGGAAGCGACTGCCTTGAAATTCATTTGGGTTTTCTCTGATGATCAGATTCTGTTCCAAACAAGTATCCTGTGAACAGAAGTGGGTTGCCAGCGTGCCACAGGTTTATTACAGAACCTTCTGTGGCGGTCTGCGTCGAAACGTAGCTTGCGTAAGTTAGTCTCGGTTACCATTTAAAATATTTTAGAATGTCCTTTACATGAAAATTTGTGTTGTATTTTTAAACCTCTAGGGGCTTTATCTAGTCTTCTAAGTCAGTTAAGTATACTTTAAAAAAAAAAACCCGTATTTTGTATTTACTTTTGTAACTTCATCAGAATGAAGTATGTTGAAAGAAAGAAAAAAATGGAGGAAAAATTACTAACAGGCTGAACAGGTGCTTTGACCCCAGACACGGCGCAGAGATGTGGAGCTCCGTACCATCGGAGGGACAGTCCCGAGCCCCGCGGATTAGTGTCCTCAGGCTGCCGTGACAAATGCTCACCAGCTGGGTGGCTCAAAGCAACAGAGAAGTGCTCTCTCCTAGGTGTGGGGGCTCGAAGTCTGAGGAGGGCCGAGCAGGGCCACCCTCTCTCCAAAGCCTCCAGGGGACAGCCCCGCCTGGGCTCTGCCCAGGTCCCGACTTTCCTTGGCTTGTGAGTTTCTCTCCAGCCTCTGCCTCCATCTTCACGTCGTCTTCTCCTCTGGGTGTCTCTGTGATCTTCTTGCTTCTTAGAAGGACCCTGGTCAGCAGACTTAGAGCCCACCCCAAGTCCAGGATGTCATCTCAAGATCCTTAACGAGTGACATCTGCCAGGTCGTGTTCCCACATAGTGACAGGTTCTGAGGTTTCGAGTGGACATGCATTCTAGGCGCACGTGTTCAACCCACGGTGTCAGCCAGCCAAGAAAGTCTGAGGACGGAGGACGAGGATGGGGTGAGAATGGGCTGCTTGGGCAGCGTGGCCGGTGTGGCCGGTCCAACACACACCCTGCTTGTGGCCCTTCGTGTGGATTCACCATGACCCTCCCTTTGTCCTGGATTCTTTCCTTTTATGTTTCAAAGTCATGAGCCTGGGTGACCAACTGGCTAAGTCCAAGCCACTGGCCAGAAGGTGAGGTGGGAACCCGGAGTTTCAGAGGCTGGGGATGCAAAACCTGTCCAACGTCTGCCGGCACAGCACAGCCGGTAGGCAACGAAGTTTCATGCGTCTTCCCTGTAAGCCCCCTTTTACCACTGTATTCTAGTTATAACACTATGTCATTTTTCACTCCTAGTAGTGCTACTTTATAAATTAAACTTATTTATGTAAAAGGACACTTGATTTACAAAGAAATAAGAAGTCAATCACAGTGTACAGGTTCTGTACAGCTATGGATGGATGTGTTGTGGTACCCAGGTGTGGTCAGGGTTGAAAGTGTAAGAGGCCAACGTCCAAAATCCAGGCTGACCTGGAGCATCGCCCAAACGTTTCCCGTCCCCCATGGATTCTTCGCGTCCGTGGTTCTCTGATCAGAAAGATGTAGGTGTCATGAGCTTTGGGGTTTTGCATCCGTGATTCAGCATCCCATAGAACAGAGGGCAGACAATACCCAAGCCTCCGAGGTTTCAGCAAGGACTTGAGGTGAGTCGTTCAGCCCCGGGCTGCTTTAACAAACACCACACCCGCTATTCGGACATGGCTCCTGTATCCCCCGTGACCTACGGGGCGTTTCTGACTGCACACCCTGCTGTTACCTTAACTTTAGCAGCCGGAGAAACGGATCCATCGCTCTGCCCTCCAAGCCCAGACCTCCTTCTGGCTGCCCGGACGCGCACTTTCACCACGCCTGCGGCCCTGGAGGGTTTCCGTCCTGCTCCTCTCCACCACCTCCTGAGTGTGCCCAGTCGCTGCATTTATTGAGTCCCCCCACCCCCACCCCCGCCCCACGGCAGGTGTCCTGTGTCCCCCCCTTTCCTTCCCACCGTCCTCGTCATTTTTGAGGCTTTTACCCGCTCTCGTCGTCTAGCTCGGGTCTGCGGCCCTCTCCCCACCCGACTCCAGGGTCACCTTCAGTTTGGTTCCGCCTGCCTCTCATCTCCTGTCATCAGCAGAGCCGGGAGAGGGCTCGGGTGAAATTGAGCCCCTTCCGTAGTTGCCGACAGTCCCCCAAGCCTAGATGAGCGAGTGACCTGAGCCACGAAGGGGTGCTTCCATGCGGACCCAGCTTGAACCCGGTTAGTTCTCCCGGGTTTCCCGTACAGGAAGTTCGGGGCCTTCCTTGCTCCTGGCTGCCCCTCAAGTGCACCCAGCTTAGGGCTTTCTCCCTCAGTCCAAATTCTCTCTCTCTCTCTTCATTTGGAACGCCCCCTCAAGTTTTTGATCTAAACCCTCGTTAATCACATGAAGGTCTAGTGTGTTCAGAATATTCGCAGTGAACTCAGAATAGACAGGACATGGTGGGACTTTGCTGTCTCATTCATTTATTCCTGCAGAATAAATGAATAAATTTTTTTTAAATTGTTGACTTTAGAGACAGAGAGGGAGAGATTTGTTGTTCCACTTGATGCATTCATTGATTGGTTCTTTTTTAAAAATGTTTTATTTATTTATTTTTAGAGAGGGGAAGAGAGGGAAACATCAATGTGCGGTTGTCTCTCATGCGCCCCCTACTGGGGACCTGGCCCGCAACACAGACATGTGCCCTGACTGGGAATCGAACCAGCGGCCCTTTGGTTCACAGGCCGGCGCTCAACCCACTGAGCCACACCAGCCAGAGCCATTGGTTAACTTTTATGTGCCCTGACAGGGGATCAAACCCACAACCTTGGAGTACTGGGATGACACTTTAACCAACTGAGCTACCAGGCCAGAGCCCCTGCAGAGTATTTTTAAGATAGAAAAATTCGAGTGGCTGAACATTTGCATTTCTCACTTGTTTACTCTCCCCCATCCCTTCCCAGTGAATTTTCATTAGGCTACATCTGTTAAGCAAACATGCCCAAGGCCTTGGACCTGTCCCAGCCCTTGGTAAACAAGGTGGGGAAGGCGAAGAACATCTGTTTGCTTCTAGCTGGCAAGATTTCTGGGGGTTAGTGCGGGGGTGGGGGCTGGGGGCAGGCAGCTGTCTTGCCAAGTCCCCCATCTTTCCCTGCTGTAGAAAGATGCTAATAATCCAAAAATGACCAGAGGTGGCCAGGACAAGGCAGGCCAGGCGAGCCCTTCGGACAGAGGGCGGAGCTGACAGCAGCTTGTTTCTCAGGGGAAGTTTTCCTTTCCTCTCTTCTGCTCCAAGAGAGTACAAGTGCGCCAGGCACTGTGTCGGGAAGGGGGGGGCACCCCGCGGGCATGCACTTGAGAGTTTGGAAACTTACCAGTTCACGGCGACATTGCCTCATTCCAATTCTCAGTTGCCCTGTGGGAAATTGTCAGAACTCCTTGGATGGGTGACGCTAGAGAAATAATAGAATGTCCTGCTACTCCGCAGACTGATGGGCTCTTTATTTTCTATATGACTCCAGGACCATAAGGTCTTAGCTGTAGGTGGTTTTGAGTAGTTTTAACTAATCTGACCTGTCTTAGGTTGGAATAAATTCAACCTCCTCCATAAAACTGTTTGTGAACATCCCAGAGCGCATCATTTTTAAATCTCCAACTTCTGTAACTTCACCCCTTTTATTCATAAGTGAACCGTTTGTCTGGCCTGCCCCACCAGAAGTCATCTGGTCCACTCGACATGATCAAGAGCATACATTTCAGGGCGTAAATTGGATACTCAGTCATCTGCTGGCCTAGGTGGTTAGTTTCATCTTTTCACTGTGCAGATTCTGTCTCTTCAAATAGAACACACTGTGCTTAAGGACGAAGATTATGGTGTTTAATTCCGTGCCTTTTATAAAGTACTTTGCTTCCACTCCCCCATCAAAGCGTTGAACACAGAGCAGAGAACTCCATCAGTGTTGTTCCTGATTCGTTTATTTTGCAAGTAATTGTTTGCATCTCAGCTGTGGCGCAGGCCTTGAGCTTGGCAGCGGGTCTGCAGCCAAAACCAGAGAGAGAAGATTCCTGAGCTCAGGGAGCCGGCACAGGGGCCGTGTGGTCAGCGTCTGGGAGCTGGGAAGGAGGAAGTGGGTTATCAGGAAAGGCTCTGCGTGAAGCCAACATCCAAAGGACATAGGCGCCAAGGAGGCAAAAATCCAAGGGAAAGCAAATAGGGTAGGAAAGCAAAGTGGTTGCTTTCTAGAACATTCTAGAAGGTCTATGTGATTACAGTATGCTGATGATGGGGAGAGGATGTCCGATAAGGTTTGGCAGTTACGCAGCCCGAGTGCTGCCGGCCCTTCGGAGGAGCTGGGTTTTAATCTAACGTGTGGCCACTGACGGGATTAAACGGGAGGTGTGACCTTGTGACAATAGGGGAGCAGTGATGAGGTGCAGGACTGGTGAGGAAGGTGCTGCCACAGGCCAGGCGAGAGGAGAGGGTGGCTCATATCATCCCGGTGGTGGCGCCGGTGACGAAAAGCAGATGGAGTTGATGATGGAAGTGTGGGCGTTCAAACCGGCAGAACCTGTGAATGTGGGGACCACTCGGAGCCAGAGATGATTCCCACACTGCTACCGTTTGGCTGCCCAGGTGGTTACTAGCGTCGGGGAGATTGCAGGTGAGACTGAGGTGAGAGAAGTCAGTTTTCATTTGGGGCAGGCTGGGTTTGAGACACGTGTGAGTCATCCAGGTGAAGGCGTCAGAGGGGCTGTTGGTTAAACAAACCTCGGGCTAAGGAAAAACAATCTGGACTCAGGAGATGAATCAGTGTGGCCCAAAAATGGTATCTAAGGCCGTGAGAAGGGGCCAGACCAGCCAAGGGGACAGGATAAACGGCCACGTGGGTCTGAAGCCACTGAAAGTCTCTGTGGACCGGTCCCTGTGCCTCGGGCTCCAGAAGCAGGGTCTACGGAGGGTTGGGACTCCCACGATGCCCTCGGGGATGATGAGGCAGCCCTGCCCGGGCAGGGGCAGCTAAAAGCACGCAGACGGGGTGGGGGGGGCGGGGGACCCTGCAGTTGCCCCCACGGGGTGAGTCCAGCACAGTCGTATTTTGAAAGCAGTGTTCTGCCTCACGGGGATGTTCATCATTACCGCCACCCTTCAGGGACTGTCTGCCTGCAGCCTGGATTTAAAGTGGGTTAAGGTATTAGCAGGAAAACAACAGAACTCATCAGTGTCATTGTGAAGTATCTTTTTTTCTGAAGAGAAAAGAAAGTTGATGATAATTTCCCAACAATATGCAACGATTGGGCCAACCCTGTTCTCCATGCGGCAGACCATTCGCCTGAGGGATATTTTGAGGAAAGATAATTACACTGTGTATACAGGACAGAGCCAGTTTAAAGCAAAATATATATATATATATTTTTAAACACAACAAAGATTCAACCCACCGGTTTGTCACCCTTTTGTTCTATGCCTCGGAAAGCGGTCGAATGTGTCTTTTTCCTGTTTATTTTAGCACTGTGTAGCTCAAGCTTACTTTTAGCGTGAAGCAACCTGAGGTTACTTTCAACAGCTTCAAGTGCTTCCTTTTCATCAATATCTTTCATTGCATAAGTAATTCACTACCAAAAATCAAAACACAGAAGCCATGGCTAGTTTCTTCTTTAACCCCTGCACTCAACCCTGTACTTACACCCCGGCTTTCGGGTGGGTCGGTGGAAGCCCCTTTAAGGGGAATTTCCACGTGTATCCTTTGGAAAGAGCCTCGTGTATCCTTTGGAAATGTATATGGTTTAAGCCTTTTACACAAAGTGGTTACTTTGTTTTCTGCTCAGATGCACGTCTTACAGATCTTGCTGTGCCAGGCCCCTTGAGCTGGGTGACGTTTTTAATTGCGGGGTGGGATGCTGTGTTGGGGAGAGTACTCTCCTCTGCTACGCCTCCCGCCCGCAGCTCCTGAGATGGTTTCGGATGGTTTTGCCGATGCAAACGGGCTGCCCGGAGCCTCCCTGCCCTGCCTCCTGTGTTCCATGAGTCTCCCAGGAGGAGCTGTGCAGTCAATATTTTTTCTCCTAAGAGTTTGATTTGTGGCCACAAATTCAAACTTCACATGCCTTTGTAAGATTCTTCCTGGGGTTGGCGTTAGATGTACTTGCATCCATTGTCTCGTTTAAACCTTCAGGAACTAGTCGTGCCGGGGGGGGGGGGGGGCGGGGGAGGTGCTGTTATTGTGCTATTGTTAGGGGTGAGGGACAAGAGATTCCAAAAGGGGAAACAGTAGTTTCAAGGGGCCACGGTGAGCAGATGGGTGGGCAGTGCTGGCAGCCAGGTGGCCCGAATTGACCCACGTCACCTCCATGCACAACCACTTCTAGTCACGGGGAGGGAAGGACTTGGAAGTCGTACCTCCTAGATTCTGAATTCATTCTTGCCCTTCTCGGAGGGGCGAGGCACGAGACTGAGCCACGTTGCCTCATCTCTTCCAGCTGCGGCTTTCTCTCCGGGAGGCAGAGCTCCAAGTACAGAGGTCAGAGGGCCCGTGACCTGTGGTTTATTTCACGGATCCGACACCGTTGAGCTTTCAAAGGTAAGGAGGGCTGGATATTCACATCTTTATACTGTCACGGTGTGAACTAGTGCAGCACCTGTCCCCGGGGTGGGGGGGGAGGTCTCTTTTGTTTCAGCAAGGGCCGGCCACCATCGCCAGGACAGACTGGCCTCCAGATGACCGGGGGACCGACCCGGAGGTCCTTTCTTTCTTTCCTCCTGCCCCCTCAGAATGTGTACTGCCTTAAACGTCTCTGGGCCTTGCTGTCAGGTGAAAGAGGTGGTCTAGAGAAGGGGCACTTGTTTTATTTCGAATCACATAGGACCTAGGACGTGGGTCCCCTTTCTCTGGTAATTTGCACGATGAACTTGGCTTGGGAGTTGGGGTGAGTATTGGAGCCTTCAGTATAATAGGAAATAGGAAGGCACTTTTCAAGCACCTTCTATGTATACCAAACTATGTTAAAGCTTTAGAACTCTTTAGGCTGCAAGTTCCAAAAGCCTTACTTAAACTTGCACGAGCAGAAAAGGTGATTTATTGGCTCATGAAACATCTAGTTCCAGTACAATCTAGCTTCAGGCATGGTTGGATCCAGGAGCTCAGACGATGTCATAAGGATTCAATCTTCCTCCCTTCAGCCTTTTCCACTGGTTGGCTTTCTTCTCAATTCAGCTCTTGTGGTGCTAATATGGCTGCCATCGATTCTGAGCTGATGTCCTATTCTTTGAGTAATTTAAACTGAGTAAACAAAGGAAGTCGAGTCAGGCCCTATTTGGCCTGACTGGTCTGGATTGCGTAATGTGTCCATCCTTAAACTGATGAACTGCGGCCAGGAGATGCGTTGTTTTCATTGGCCAAACGCAGGTCAGATGTCCTTCCTCCAAGCCAGAGATGGAGAGGCAGTTCCCACCCAAGTCCCTCGGACTGAGAGGAGGTGAGACGCCAATTCCGTGCGACAAAGCAGAACAAGCGCTGGGTCATCAAAAACCTGCGTTATTGATGCCTCACGTTCCCGAGGTGCCACGTTCGGCTCTCACGGTAATTTCGTGGAGAAGGACTGCCAGTCCTCGGCGAGATGAGGAGGCGGATGTTCCGCGTGGTTAAAGCACCTGCCACCCAGCCAGACGAACATCGCAGAGGCTGGGCGTTGAGTCTGGGTCCCACCCTGGCTGTGAGCATTTCACCGGAAGTGCCCTGCTCTGGCACTGCCCCTCGACCCTCCTTCCTCAGCCTGCCCCACGCCTCCAGCCCCGAGGGCGATCCATGCCCGCCACGGCTCGTCACATCGCCCACAACGACGCGTCCAATCGCCTTGGCGTCGCCCCCGCCGGGCTTCCTGGAACGGCACGCTCGGCGATGCAGCGGAGGCTGGTCGGTGCACAGTCTCATTAAGGGAACTCTTCACCACGCCGGCCCGTGGAGGCTTCAGAACTATTGGTCTTTCCAACTTCGCATCAAGTGGCTTGTTCCCAAGGGTAAAGCGAGGCTTATCCATCACAGGGACGGCTCCCCCGACACACCTCCACAGCTGGAATATGAACACAGGGCTGTTTGCTTTGTTCAACAACACAATTAGTGAAAATCAAAATGTCTACAGAGGCACTCACTGTAGTAAATTATTAGGTAATTAACCTTAATGCTCCCTGCTCTGAATCACCGACTTGCTTCTGCTCTGGCGCTGCCGAGAGTGTTTCTCAGGCATCCTGATTTATGAATGCAGCGCGGCTGCACGGGGGCGGGGGGGGGGGGCGGGGGGCGCAGCCAGTCTGAACACATTGGAAGGGACTTAGGATGGAGCCAATTCCAAAAGGGGTTGGGGGAGAGTTTTCCACGGGAAGAAGAGCGCAGACTTGCGACATCCAGCCTAAACGGACGAACTGGGGAGCAGAGGCGGCCTTCGGCAGCAGCCTCCAGCCCACATCCGCTTTCCACCAGCAAGTTCAAGTCCTTATCAGGTCATGCTTGGGCTGCTTTGGGAGAAAGCACCGACAGGGTCTCCTGCCATCTCTCCTCGCCCAGCCATTGTACCAGATTAATCCGTTTGAAGCAGGGGACGTGTAACAGCCCCCGATTCGTAAGCCCTTTGCTGGATCCACCTTGCTAATCAACAACGTCGGAACATCTTGTATGGGTTTTTGATTCCTCCTCAATCGAGCTTTCAAGCCATCTCGCTCTCACGGCTCAACAAGGTGCCTTAGGGCAGCTGAGCTCAGCCCTGCACCCCCCTCCCGGGGCTGCTCCCCAGAGATACGCTCCTTCTCGGGCTGGGATGCTGGGGCATGCTGAGGGTTAAAGGCTTGGATGGAGTGCCTGGGTTTTTTTTTCTCCTCACTTGAGGACATTTTTTGTTATTATTATTATTACTATTTTGAGAGAGAGATAGAGAAGAGAAAGAGAGAGAAACATTGATGTGAGAGAGAAACATTGACATGAGAGAGAAACATCAATTGGTTGCCTTCCGCATACAGCCCGACTGGAGATCGAACCCTGAACCTTTCAGTGTTCGGGACCACAGTCCAACCAAAGGAGCCGCACCAGCCAGGGCGGAGTCAGGCAATCCTGCTTTCCTTGGTCACTGATTCTGTCACCTCGGGCATGTTACCCACCGCCTCACACTCAGTGGCCCCTTGCTAACAGAGATGACCTCGGACGGCTGTTGTAAAGATGGAGACAATGCATGAAAATACTTGGAAAATGACTCAGTGCTTTTTACGTTTTAGTAAATCGCCAACACTCACATTTTGATCTCCCCCCGGTGGGTCACGTCATTAGAGCCATGTGCCCTCGGGGTAGCAGCTTCTAGGAGCAACGCCAGGGCTGGGTGCGGGGACCCGGGGAGCGGGCCTTCGGTAAGGCAGAGAGGCAGGCGGGGTGGGAGCTGGCGTGAGCCTGCGGGGTGCGTGTGACTGGCACCGGATCGGAGCGGGAGGCCTGGGAGGAATGGGTGGCCAGGAGGAGGAGCTTGGAGAGGCTCCTAGAAGGCTGAGCACAGAGGCAGGGCCGTGCTGTGGGGCAGCTCTGCCTTTGGCTACGGACGGTGAGGCTGCTGATAATGGAGGTGAACGGGTGGGCAGGCCTATGCGATCCGCACCCAGGCGATGCTTTTTTTTTTTTAAATATATATTTTTTAATTTTCACTGTTTTGTTTTCTTTTAGATTTTTTTAAAATTTATTTATCTTTAGAGGGGAAGGGTAGGAGAGAGAGAGAGGGAGAGAAATATCAATGTATGGTTGCCTCTTGCGTGTCCCATGCTGGGAACTGGCCTGCAACCTAGGCATGTACCCTGACTGGGAATCGAACCGCGATCCTTTTGTTCACAGGCCCGCGCTCAACCCACTGAGCCACACCAGTCAGGGCTCCCAGCGATGCTTTTTAACAAGTGATCTGAGTTGTTTGAGAGAGGCATATGTGCTCCTTACAAAGAAGACTACACAGAAAGCTCAGGTCTGCTCCGATCCGCTCGCCTCCTCCGGAGGGGTAACTTCTGCTCGGAATATACTTCTGGGCATCATCTGTTTGTGTATCTATGCACATCTATAGAAATTACAGAGAATTTAAAAATGTGTTTATACATGGCATCATGCCTTTCGTGTTGTCCTGGAACTTATTTTTTTCCATTCAGTAATAGACCTAGGAGAATTAATAGCACATAAGTAGCAGTGAGGTATTTCTTCTCCGTGGTCTATTAGCGTACGGTCTACAGACCTGCTATACACCCCCCCCCCATTGCTATACAGCGTTCTGCACTGCGATCAAGCTGCACTTCGTTCAGCCCTTGCTGTACCCCGGGGCATTAGGGCTGATCCGTGTTCTTTTTTTGCATCCCATCACTGGAGCCAATGCACCCATTTTGGTTCCTACCAAATTCTGTGGTTGAATATGTACTTATTGAGCATCTATTATGTGCCGGGTCCTAAGACAGCTGGTGGGGACATGGCACCACCCTGCCGTTACCAACTGTACAGTCTCGTGAACAGCTGATGCAGGGGGTGTTCTCGGGACAGGGGAGTGGTGTTCCCCTTACGCTGGGTGTGTCCTACGCCAGGAAGCAAAATGCTCTAAATCAGGTAGTTTCAGAATTATCCTTGAAAATCCCTTGACTTGTTTGTAAAATGGCCGCTCACTGACGGTGGTTCTACTTCCGTTTTTTTGACTTTTCAGTGGTGTGAAAGTGATAGGCATTCAGCAGAGACTACACTTTGAGTTTTGATCTTTGCTGGGTTTCCGATGCTCGGTGCCGTGCTGTCTCACAGTGCTGGGCAGCCCCACAATCACAAGGGGAAACGATCGGTGCCCCACAGGGCGGTGTCCCCAGCATCATCGGGATATTGTGTTGCGAGGTTCTCAGCTTTGCTATAATTTGGATTGGCACACAGAATATGATTCTACTGAACACTTTACAGAAAGTCCTCACGGGAGCCAAGGAAAAGTTCAGAAACTAGAAGGGCCGCCCCATTAGTTCCTGGAACCAGTACCCAACTAACTCAAGTGCTGCTTCTTGACAGCAGAGGATTTTTAGTATTTTTTTTTTTGGCTGTAAGTCTTCCAAAACTAGGACTTTTTCTTTGTTGTTCCCAATAACAAAACTGATTTCCTGGTGCCCGGAGATATAGCTTTTTCTCACGTCGATTTTTTAGACAGTGTTCTCTGACTTTGAAATTACTATAATTCATTCAACTGATAGAGAAATAAGAAGGTAAAACTTGGGTTCTTATTCCAGAATGATTTGAGCTCATTTTAAAAAAATCCTTCCCTAAGAAATCAATGGCTAAAAAGAAAAGACTTCTTGTTTCAAGATGCATGGCGAAGAAGTTAGGGCTTTGGAAAATAAATGATTTATGGCGTCAATAACTGGCACTTCAAGAGAAAACCTGGAGTGGGAAGTGTTTGGGCAAGAGGGGAGTGTGTAATCCCAAAGAGAAGGTTTTGAGAGCTTTAAGTGAAAGGCTTAAGGATGAAGGTTGAACGATGACAACGTCTGTGGCACCACGTCTGTGACATGACAGGCCTCAAACAGGCTGATTTGTCCTCAAATCCCGTGCAGGCATCGAGTTTCACGGTGACTACACAGGGCGAGGCTCTTCGTATCTTAGCTAACTCCCGTTTTCTTTGGGATATAGCGCGGTCCACAGACAAAATGGGCGTGGTCCCCACGGGGGCGTGGTCAACCGAGGGAGGCGCCTCTGGGTGTGCGAGGCTCCGGCTGGGAGATCCGAGGGCCAGAACAGTGACTTGCTTGGACTCTCAGCCACACTAGGTGTGGTAGTGCCAAAGCCGGCCTCACGTTCTGCTGTGTGAACTCCGTTACCAAGTCTCACCGTCTCTGCAGGGAGGTCAGGCCTGCTGGAGAGGTGCCCCAGAGATCCTAGCGCGAACTCAGGCGCGTGAATGTCTTAGCAAACAGAAACGGAAGAGCAGAAAAGCTGGAATCCGAGCTTCACCAGGGAACTGGCTGGAAAGGAGAGAGCATGCGGGTCATGCTTCTCTCGCATTCAGATGCGAAGCCCAAGCAAGGCTGACCTTTTGTAGCTCCACCAGCGGTAGAGGTGAGTTGTAAAGCTCACCGAGGAGACGACATTTGTATGGGGTTCCCGTAATCAGGTGAAGATCCAGTGTGGCCTTCAGAGAAGTGGAATGAGGCCCGGGCCTGTTAACTCGTTATGGGCTCCCTCTGACCAGCCAGATGCGCTCTGGGCGCGCCGAGCTGGGCGGTCTCCTTTCCTCTTCATTCTCGAAGACTCACCTCCTTGACTTACGATGACTAATATCTCCATTGCTTCCGTCTGAGAAACGTCCTCTCTTAGAGGCTTATTTCCTGTTCACTCATTATTATTTTGGGCAAAGGGAAGAGAAAAAAAATTCTCGAACACATTCTTGTACCTCACTTAATGTATTTACTTTGTCATTGAATAGGAATGATTTTGTAAAAAAAAAAAAAATGAAGAGAAAGAAGGCCTTGGAAAATAAGAGTCTACAGCTATGTGGCTTCTACACCTACAATCCCATCTCACAAATGCCGTTAATTGTGCCACATTTTCAAGTTGCGTAAAAGGCGTTTATTTTTACTGTCACAAACAGCGCCCAGCGCGCATCTGTGCGTATGGCTCTTTGTCAACACATTTGAGGGAAAACAGCAAGTGACACTTTTGCTGGGATAGAGACTCCGTAAATTTTAAACTTTAATAGACACTGTCAAAATGCCCTCCTGTCTCATTAGCAAGAACGTGCATGCCCAGGCTCACCAACACTTTGTATTTCAAGCTTTAACGTCTTTTTTTTTTTTTTTGCCAATCTGTTGGGTGTTAGTGCCAGCCTGTCATTGTGGGATGGGCCAAGGAATGGTGGGTAAAGAGATTTAGCCTCACGCGTGATGTTTGAACTTTTACGAGCAAAATGAACTCATGCATTCGTATGAAATTTAAACTTACTTTTAAAAATATACTTAAAAATGCATCCATGTACTTGAAGTTCAGTGTTGACCCTTGCCGTGTCGTGGCGACCCTCTGAGCTATCAGCAGCAAGATGGGGAGGGAGATGCCAAGGGCAGGCCAATGTCAGGAGCGACAGAGTCCTTAGGCTGGCGGCCAAAACCTGGTGCTTAGATTGGAACTGGAGTCAGGGTCTGGCTGGGCTGCGCTACAAAGTCAATAGCAGAAAAGATGCCAAACTGGAGAAGCCAAGTGAAGAAGTAAGAGTCTGACAGTGAGTCATCAAATCACCAGCCCCCGAGTGTGATGAGAAAGCATGGTGAGAAGGTAGCAGAGGTGCCAAAGGGTTCGGACAAATCCAGGTAGGTGAAGCTCCCCCACAGCCAGGGGAGGGGAGAGCAGGCTCGAGACATCCTGTGCAAGTCGGAAGTCTGCCTCTTGGGGGCGCCCTTGCTGGCCTTAAAAACACAGGTGTCTGCAGTCCGCAAACTGCTCTCAATTTCTCGTAGTGTCTCTTTCCAGCGTCTCGGTCCCCTTTACAGACCTGAAGGTAATTGGTAATCACACACCGATAACTTCTCCTCCTAGCCTCATCCGTGTAGCCTAGAGGTTGGCGAACTGTAAGGAGCCAGCTAGTAAGTATTTGAGTCTTTGGGAGCCAGCCGGTCTCTGCCTCAACAAGTCAGCCTGGCCATCGGCTCCAGACAGCAGTCACAGATGACACATAAACGAATGAGTATGGCTACATTTCGATAAAGCTTTATTTAAAGTAACGGGTGGCGGGCCAGGCTCGAACTGTGGGTTTTGGTTCTCTGACGTCTGGTCTAGTCTGTTAGATGAGGATGATAATAGTTCTGACCCCAATGTGGATTCAAAGACCGAGAGAGAGAGCATGCAGGTAAGCTACCTAGTTCAGGGCTTGGCTTACAGTCTTGATTGGTCTGTTTTCTTAATTTAAATGTTTAACATACATCGGTTAATTTTGCTATGATCACTGCAATTATTCTTTATGAGCCTGGGCCACATTTCTTGTCACGAATTCCAACTGTGTACGTCTCTTCAATCTTACGGAATTCTAAATACTTAGAATTTTCCCCCTGAGGTGTCTAAGTGATTTTAATAAGGACTGAACATATTCCTTAAAGCAGACCAATGATTTTTTTTTTTTTTTTTGATAAAAGAGGTATGAAAGAACTGAGTTTGCTCATTGTTCTTAGTTGAGGACGTTACCTGGCCTTTGATCTTTAGCCAGGCCCTGGGCAGTACATGGACTTCCAGTTCAAATGGGACCTCAAGCTCAGTGACCTCGTGGAAGCATGACAGAGACGTCACATGGCCAGAATGCCCGCGGTCAGAGCACCCTAGAACCGATTCGAGGCTATCTCCCCAAGTGTTATTCTGCAAAGCAAAGGCATATTCCCATGCGTTTAGCTGTTCGAACTGACCTGTTTTGTAAGTGGTAGCTTGATTGGCTGTTTGATTAAATCTGGTGAAGGGTGTTTGCACCTTAGCAGAGGCTGAGCAGGCATTCCAACTTGTTTGGACAGCCGCCCCCAAATTGTAGGAATTATTCTCTCATTAATACCATTGTTTGCTATTTGAGCTAAGGCATGTGGTGAGTGCATTATAATTAGGCTAAAACCAAAGACAAATGAACAGATTAGTTCATTGTCACAAGAAAATTTGCTCCAGAGTCATTTTGCACCATGTCAAGATGCAGAGAAGCAGCTAAGGGGGGCCGGGGACCGCGCTTACGTGTCATCACCGTTGTGTTTGACAATTTATTATGACAAATCCATATTTGCACCGTTCGGCATCCTCTGAGAGTGCGGTGGCAAGTCATGCCATTGTCCCCGAAGAAGGGGGCTTTAGAAGCACAAGAAAGAATATAAAGCTTCAAATGTAAAGCTTCTGTTGAAAAGAAATGTCAAAATATTTTTAATTCTGAAGTGAACAATTGGATAATTTTCGCAGTTCTACTTCTTCCCTGGAATAAAAGATTCGGTGTCTAATTAGGCTAATTAGAGTGGTGGTCAGGAGCTCAGGTTTGGAGACCCTCGTGAGGGGGTCCAGGGCAGGCAGCCCCAGAATGGGATGCATTGGCGTGTGGATTATTTAGGGCTGAGGACATTCAGCCCAAGCAGACTCCAGAGAGCTTTTTTACCTTCTCCTTAAGTGCCTGGAGGAATTTAGATAGAGAAGAGTGCTATTACCAAAAATAACTCTCTCTCTCTCTCTTTTTTTTTTTTTTTTGCCTGAAAGTCGTATCTGCAAGGCAGGGTGAACACATTTGCTTGCCAAACACCTGCTGATCCCATCTTTCTGTGAATTGTCTTCCTCTCCTCAGAGACCCCAGCCCCCTACCCACTTCTCATTAGCTCAGGATGGTGCGTACATCTCATGTCTTTGTGGGGTTTCTGTACATCTGAAACTAAATTCGTGTTTCTTCTGTTAATCTGTCTTTATGTTGATTGAATTTTCAGGCCCGCCAAGGAACCTTAGAAGGGAGGAAAGGAAACTTTATCCTGCCCGATGCCATCTTTTTAATTACAGACCAACAATTAGCTGTCATGGTCTGGCGTGGAAGAGGGTGTAGGAACTGAGAGATGTAGAATGGGACCCTGGGACCATTGTCAACTCCCTGAGTGACCATGGGCCTCAAATAGATGAGGGGCACAGGGGTGTCCAATCTTTTGTCGTCTGTGGGACAGACTGGAAGAAGAAGAGTTGTCTTGGGCCACACAGGAGATACACAAACACTAATGAAAACTGAGAGACGAAAAAAAAAAAAAGAGCTTTAGGTAAACTTATGATTTTGTGTTGGGCCACATTCACAGCCATCCTGGGCTGCAGGTGGCCTGTGGGCGGTGGGTTGGACACCCCTGGTAGGGAAACCAACTCGTCGGGTCTTCCCAGGTCTCTCGTGGTGATAGTGCCGAGAAGTACATGTGTGCTGGGAACCACCTCAGTCCCAGGCAAGCCAGGACAGTCGGTCATCCTGTCTCCAAAATGAGGCTAGAAACATGCAAAACTGTTAAAAGGATGAGAGATAGTCACGGCTCAGTGAGGGTCGAGCCCATTTATGTTGGATAAGTTATTTAACCTCTCTGCATTCCTCTGTGAACAAGGACGTTAAAATCTACATTGCTGCACTCTAACTGCACAAATAGGGGATGTCACAGGCGGTGGGTACATGGCATACATCTTGCAAAAATAACCTGTAGCTGCCTTGCTGTGAATAAAAGATTAAAAAAAATACTGTGATCCCCAAGGAGATTAGACCGAGCCAGGGAGGGTGTATGTGTTTTCGTGTGTATATCTTTTCTAATGAATGCATATTTTCAACAAACATCTATGTGTCAGACACTGTGCTTTTCTTCGTGAAGCTTATAGTCTCCTGGGAAGGCAGACGGCATTAAACAAAATCACACAAATAGATGGAGAATGACAACTGTGATAAGGCAACAGAGGGGTGGCATGATGCTGCAGGAGCATTTAGTGGGCAGATCTGACCTGAGGAAGAGGCCGGGCACGGTTTCGCGAAGGCCCTGGCTGGGTGGCTCAGTCAGTTGGAGTGTAGTCCCACACACCAGAAGGTTGTGGGTTCGATCCCTAGTTGGGGTGGGCACAGGGGGCAACAGATGGGTGTTTCTCTCTCTCTCTCTCTTTATCTCTCTTCCCCACTTCTCTGTCTCCAAGATAAACATATCCTTAGGTGAGAATTAAAAAATAAAATAAAGAAAGCATTGAATTCACTAAGGAGCTGAGGAGAGAGCTGAGCCAAAAGAGAAAGGAAGACCTCTCAGCAGGGAAAAAGTGTCTGTGCCCATCAGGAGCGTGCGAGGGGGCAGAAACCAAAGCCCAGCAGAGATGTCAGGAGAGAAAGGCAGGTGAGAGGGGCAGGGGAAGGGAGTCAGGGCCCACCCGCGGCCTCGCAGACCCCTGGAGGGGGTCTTGGTGTTAACTGTCGCAGAGCAGCCGGAGGGTGCTTCAACAGAGTGACGTAAAAAAGCAAACAAGCAGACGAACTTCTGGAATCTGATCAGGACCCTGAACTGCCTGGCTTCAGGGAGGGAGAGGGAGAGAAGGACAGCCCGCCAAATCCAGAGCGTGGGGTATTCTGCAGGACAAGTGACCCGGTCTGGTTCTCTACCAAATCAATGACTCGGAAAACGCAAAGCAGTGGGGGGAAAGGAATGCAGACTAGAAGGGCCTCGAGCATCAGAATGACTCAGCGCGGAGCACGGACTTTGTCAGACAAACAACCCAACCGCAGAAAGACAGCTTCGAGTCAATCGAGGGGGAATTTGAATATGGACTCATAGAGGATATGAAGAAACTGTTCGTACTGATAGGCACGAGAGCGCGCCTTGCTGAAGCATTATGAGAAATGGCATGATGCCCGGGATGTGCTTTAAAATTCTCTGGCAAAAAAATATGCGGAGGATTGAGAATATAGACACAATAAAACCGATAAATAGTTCTACATTTTGAAGCTGGGTGACGGACTTATGGCAGTTCATTCTACAGGGTGGGGCAAAAGGAGTTTTACAGTTGTGAGTACTGAAGCCACAGAGTTTATTCTTGTACGGTTAGTTATTAATGATCGTGTTAGTTTCCGTACAAACAGCTATAACGCTACTTTTGCTCTGCCCTGTGGTGTCTCCTCTACTGACTGTGTGTTTGAACATCACCATAGTCAGAAGTTAGGGTTAGACATGGTGGTAGAGAGGTGGCAACGTGATCAGATCTGCATTTTAAAGAATTTCTCTGGCCCAGTGTTGAAAGAACATGTCGGTTGAAAAGCACAGATTCGAGTGAATGACAAGAGGACGCGTCCCAGGGTAAGAAAGAGCTGAACGGAGCTGCAAACTCTGTTGTTTAATTACAATGCAGGGGGAAAGGAGAGGAGAATGGGGACAGACCGGTTAGTTGGCTGTTCATCCAGAGAGCTGTCAGCATCCTGTCATCTCTTCCTGTTTCTACCGGAAGCAACAACCTGATTTTGCTTCAGGAATCTCGGCCCCTACATATCAGGGCATGGCTTCACCCCAGCTGCAGAGCAGGGCATGCGACTGTGATTTGACCAATGAGAATGCAGCATTGCCCTGATTAGCATGGGGATTGGTTCAGGGAAGGCAACATGCTTCCTTCGAACCAATGAGATGAAGACCTGGGACTTTTGCTGAAGCCCTTGAGAAAGAAGCACTCGTCTGCCCCTGGGCTTCGTGGCTCTGAGTCCAGTGCTGCAGGAGGGCACTTGGCAGAGAAAAAGTGACCACAGAGGAAAGGAGAGTTGGGGGCTAGAGAGAGCAGGAGGTTAATCCCGATGACGTCATTTCAGCCTCGGGATCCAGCCAGGCCTGTGGGGAGGTTGCACTTCAACTTTTCTGGGTTTATGAATCAATGTCTCTCTCTCTCTTTCTTTCTCTTTCCTTTGGTCAACTTGGGCAGGCTTCTTTCACTTGCGAACAGATACGTTCTAAGTAATCCAAAGTTCTGGAACATTCTGTTGCTCTTCCACATTCATAGCTTTGTGCGCCCCTCCCCATAAGGATTTCACAACTTGTTTTCAAAGTCTCTCCATTTCTGCCAGTAGCTCAGTTTCTGTTCTCCTCGGTGATCAGCCCACGTTCTCCTTTACCTCACAATAAATCTTTCACAGTTTTAAATTTCTATGTTCACCAACTGCTCCTTAATGGCAACCAGGTATTCTATTGAAATCATTGTATACAGTAATTAGTAACCTGCAAGGTAATTTTAGTTAATTTTAAATTTAAAATCCATCATGCAAAACAAGTTTGGATCAGAGTAGAGTGCCAACAAAAGAAATGAATCCGAGTGTGAGAGGAGCCGCACACGAGCCTGGAAATAAAAATGTGCAAGTTTCTCGGGGAATAATCATTGTCTCGATTTTTACTTGTAATTATAATTTAATTATGAACCTACTTTGGCAACATTTTAAAAGTACATAGTTAGCATCTGAGTGCTTTCCATATAATTATCTATTATTGAACCTGCTCATTACGGAGTGCGTGCTGCATAAATTACTGTGCTTTGTGTAAAAATATTTTTCACTTCAGGTTGACTTGAAATAAAATAAGACGAATTACATGAATGGTACTTAGTGGTACTTTGAACTTGACCATCTTGAAGAATGGAGCAGAGGTGTACTCTGGCTTGGTTTGCTAATATCAGTGAAGATTATTTCTGGAAACCCAGAAGATTTTTTTTTCTAAGAATTTACTTCTTTTCTCATTGTTCCTCTTGAGAAAACCTGAGAATCCTGCATCAGACACCGCTAGACCCTTCAGCACCATGGGAGAGAGTCAGTGAAGAGTTTCCTCCCGGTGTGGGTCAGACTGTAGAGTTGTAATTTGTTGACACCACGAAGAGGCTCAGCTGACGCCATCACATCCAGGGGACAAAGTCACCAGCGAGAAGCAAAGGGAAGTGAAAGCAATCCAAACGTCCATCATCTGATGAAGGGACAAGCCCACACGGTCATCCAGAGAGTGGAGTATTATTCAGTTGTTAAAAGGAATGAGGTATTGGCTCACTCTACAACCTGGGCCAAGCTTGAAAACGTTATGTTGAGCGAGAAAGCCAAGCACAAAAGACCATTTATATAAAATAGAATTCCACTTATAGAAAATGTTCAGAATTGGTAAATCTACAAAGACAGAAAGTAGATTCGTTGGTTGCCAGGGGCTGGAGGGAGAGCGCTGTGGGGAATGATTACTAATAGGTGTGCGGTTTCTTCACGGGGTGATGAAAATGTTCTGGAATTAGATAGTGGCGATGAAGGCAGAGAGCCTTGTGGGTACTCCAGGAACTGCAGAACTGTACACTTGAAAAGGACGGATGTCATGATATGTGAATTACATCTCAATAAAGCTATTACTGAAAAAAGTCAGAAGCACCAAAGGGAAGATCATGCTTGATCTGAGCCTGTGAAATTCTTCTTCCTGAGAGCCATGTTCTTGGACTCTCCATGCTAGGTCCCAAACAGATGTACCTGCTGCTCCGAAGAAGCATGACCTTTGACCCGAGGGGCCTTCAGCTGAATAAATGGCAGCAGCGGCATTTGCTAATTGCCAAGGGGAGGGCTAATAGGGATGAGGGCAGGTTAGAAGAAAATGTTCTTGATGACCTTTTGGATAATGATTCTAGAACTTTTTAAATAATAAAACTTGATTACAAAGATATTTATTTTTGAAAACACAGGGTTACATGACGAGTCCCGTTGATTGCACCTTGTGTACTTACGCATTTTGTTTAGTTTTCTCTAGCTCAGAAGTCCATAGTCAGGGCCATTTTGCCCCCCAGAGGATATCTGGCCATGTCTGGAGACAGCTTTGGGTGTCGCTCCCGGAGGGAGGTGGTGGAGGACAAGGAAGCTGGGAACTTACCCTACAATGCACAGGGCAGCCTCAACAACGATAATAACGACAAAGTTCTCGTTCGAAATGTCAGCAGAGCCAAGGCTGAGAAGCCTCGCTCCAAACGCATGACCGAAGTCCTGGGCCAGAACCCCACCGTCGCCCAGCTGAGTGAAGGCCTGCTTCCCCTTTGGTTCCCATTTGTAAACTGGGGTGAACTAGACTCCTACGGTCTCCCAGCGCTGCGCGTCCGTGCACTCCAGACCGTCGCTAGAAACATCTTCCAGAAACGCCCATCGGATCATTGCGCGCTGTCCACTGTGGTTGCTTCCTATCGCTGCCGTTTCAACTTCGCACGCACGGGGCGGCTTTAAAGAGCAGCCTTTTATTATTCACTAGTTACCCACCCACCTCATAGACAACGTGCACGGCAACCACCCACAGTGCCAGGAAACGCAGATTATTTACATCCAGGAGGGTCACCCCGCATTTCGGCAGGTGGATAACACTGGCCCGTGTTCAAGCGCCTCCCCCTCACCGCTTTTCCAACGAGAGTAGCTGCCAGTGAAATCTAGAAACACTGAGTCTGGCGTATCAGGCTTCTCTGTGTTTATTTCCTGCTGTGGGGGCTTAAATACGCAAGCGCTGACAGTGGGTTGCATTTTCCAACTTTATGGCCAAGCAAGGTCTCCGTGCAGGTGGGTGTGCAGAAGGATTGGCCTCCGTTGGTGGTGTGAGAACAGGCTGAGACTTTCTCTCTCTCTCTCTCTATTTTTCTAAGAAGGAGAAAGTTTGAGGCAAAGATAAATGAAAATTATTCCGTAACTGAAAATTTATTACTCCCCAGATCTCCTGACTTGTCTGGGTAAATCAGAGATACAACTACGGGTAATGAGATAATTAAAAACAAGTAAATATATGTGTGAGGTGCCTTCTACCATGAAGCCCAAGGAATGTATCTGGTTATGAAGCCTTGACTCTGTAGTTTGAAATGTCATATCAATTATAAGAGACACTTTTACAGATCTCCCTGAGCAAAATTTATATAAAACTATATTTTTATATACTATGTGAAGTGCTAAAGTATAGATTTAATCAAAACCGTAAATAAGACTAAAGGAAGGCTATAAGTATGAAATATGCAAGCATAAAAATATTTAGCCAAATTTTAAATCAGTTTCATTCTGAAATATCTTGGCTTCCCCATCACTGGCATATCCCTCAGCCCCAACCTGCTCTTCCTTCTTTTCAACTTAATGTTCTTTCGTTGGAGGGAAGACATTTTGGGGAAAAGAATCACAGTGGCTTCATGTTCCTGCCTTCGTCGGGAAAGGGCTGTGGATTTAGAGAGTGTATTTCTGCCAGCATTCTGCACTGTGTCTCCCAGTCGCTCCCTCCTTCCAGGAGGCCATGTGGGTAACTGTGTAAAGTCAGGCTTTGGTCTCGGGCTGGGACTTGGGTTTGGGTCCTGCCTCTGACCCCAGCAAGTGCCTTCCTCTCTCTGGGTCCGAGTTTTCTCATTTGTAAAGTGGCGTGAATGGTGCCCGCCTCTGGGGGGTTGGTTAGGATGGGAGGAGGGGAGGCGGGCAGCCCGCTCCTCCGTTATTCTGTGATACCTGCATCGCCTCTCCTCCCGTCTTTGTGGAGTTGAGGGACCAACCTGCTCTGGACGTCATGGACCCGACTGCGTGGGAGGGACATCCCATCACCAGTGTCATCATTGTGTCCTGCCAAATTAACCGGGGCGACCCATTGTTTCAGAGTCGGACGGAGCTTCCTGCAGAGGGATTCCTTGCTGTACTTTCTTCCAATCCCACTGCTCTGCAGGCCTTGATTTCTGGGGGGTCTCCTTTGTAAGACGCTTTTGCCCTGACTCCCAGAATCAGGCTATCCCAGCATGCAGAGGACAAATGAACCATGGGAGTGGGAGGGGGAGGAAGGCCGGAAGAGTGTGGTGCATGAAAACACGGTGGGGGGGCGGGACCAACTTGTCCTGGTGGCCCCGGGACCGTCCTGGTTTTAGTGCTGAGTATCTGTGCCCCTGGAAATCCCTCCGTCCTCCGTGACTCAGGCTGGCTGGTTACCTGCACTGCCGTCGGCAGTTTTAATTCTGGGGTGGGAAGGCTTGTGGTCACATCGGGCTGGGAGTGGGGGTGTGGGGTGGCTGTTAATGGGCATGGTGTTCCTTTTTAGGGTGATGGAAACATTCTGAGATTAGATGATGCTGATGGCCAGCAACTCCATAAACATACTGAAATGTCGACATGTACTCTTACAACAGGTGAATTTTATAACGTCTCTATAAAGCTGATTAAAATTGATTATGAGATTCTATTTTCATCATAAAACACTTGATGGTTTGGATAGAAAAATAATAATGCTCTGCTCACAAAATGGATGTATGCACTAAGACTTTGAACTGAATGGCCCATCAAATTAGAAAAGATTTATTAAAATTGGCAATAGTCCGATTTGATGAGGACAAGGGGAAACCCATTCGTGTTCGACTGGTCACAGTGTGAATTAATAGAAGGTATACATAAAACATGTAGCCACGTGGACCAAAATGTAAAATGTACATACTCTGACTCAGCAATTTTGTTTCCGGAAATTTACCCCACGCAGATAATTGTCAGTGTGCGAAGATATATGTGCAAAGATGTTTGTCACAGATGGTTTATAATAGAAACAATGGCTTATAATTAGAAGCAATCTAAATTTTCATTAGTGATGGACTATTTAGGTGAGTTATGGCAAATCCACACACTGACATGCTCTCACTGTGACGCGGAGAGATGGTAATGCATGTCCGTACCGACATCCGGGGTGACCGACTGTGCGGTCCGCCTGCGATAGTCCCCGTGTTAGTCCGGGTCCAGGAAAGCCCCTCAGTCCCAGGTGAACAGAGGTGAATTTGCTTGTCACAAACCTGCAGAAAAACAGCAGACAGGGCGTCGCCGACAAGTCAACAGGAGTTGTCTTGGGATGGTGGGATTTCAAGTCAGCTCGACTGTCTTTGGTAAGATGTTTTGGGTACCACTTGCATGTTTAATTAATTACATTTGGTATCTCATTGTTTTAATGTTCGATTTCCAGACGCCCTACAACATTGAGCATCGTTCCCTATGTTTATTTGCCCCTTTGGTGAGGTGCCGCACACTTTGTGTGCAGAGGTCTGGAAGGAAACTCTTCACTGGGTGCAGGAAGCAGAGAAAACGCACCTTCGGAGCGCGCCTCCCCGCTGCGTCTGGGGGGGCACCTGTTCCTGTCTGCCTGCACCCTAGGCCTGCTTCTCCTGGTAACTGCCTCCACTGCCTTTTGAAGAACCCCCCGGTCGGCGTCTCTGCCGTCTTGGCGCTGCCACTTAAGGTGTGACACCCGGGTGACCCAAACTCAGCCAGTCGAGTTGCTCTCTGGGTTTGAATCTTAAGCAGATAAAGACGAGGATGGGGAAACAACCGAGTCTGCGTCGTAGCTCCCAACAATGGGATCCCCTAAACGCTGGCCATTGGTTCCTGCTGAGTCACCACGTGTCCCTGTTTCTGTCCTGAGGACTGATTGCTTGGCTTTTCCATTCATTTAGCTTCCCCCACCCTTCATCCTTCTAGAAGAATCCTTCTCTTGCTTTTCACCCAGCATGGATTTATGTGAATCGCGTGCCAAGAACTCACACCATAGGTTTGTGAGCATCTTTTAAGACAAAGGCCACATTGTCTTTCTTTGTTTTCCAAATGTCAAACATAGTCTCTGAGACCTGGCAAGCTCTCAGGGGACTAACATCATTGAACATTTCCTGGGTGCTAGACATTTTATAAACTTTGTCTCATGAAATACTCAAAAGGGACCCTTTGAGGTCGACATTATCACCTTCCCTGTCCATGAAACAAAGACCCGGAGGATAAAAATCTCCCTCTGCCCCACATGGTAATAAGGGCTGCAGCCCAACTTGTCTGAGACCAGGACTATCCGTGACTCGACACAGTGCTTCCCACTCACCATATCTATTGAATGAATCGGTGGAGGGATGAGTGTGTAAGTAGAAAATGAAAGCTAGGGAAACCAGAGTGCAAGAGATTCCATGCAAGGGAAAACCCACATCAGGAGGGTTGATAATGGTCAGCTTATACTCATGTAATTTTTATTCCGAATGTGGCCCGCAGCATGAACATCTTTGGGGACATTCGTTAAAAATGCAGGTCCAAGAATTTCACTTCAGACCGAAGAACAAGAAACACTGTGTGCTCAGGAATCTGTACCTCGAACTCTGTGCCCGACCGAGATGAGGACCCCACTGAGGGAGGACCACAGTGCTTGTAAGTTTGCATTGGGGAGAGCTTGCAGTGACGTAGGACACGGTTTGTACACCAGTCTTGGAGCTGGGTGACCTAAGCCAGAAAGCAGACACACACGCTTACACTTTGAACTTCCACCTGGAGGGTGCGTTTTCTTTTTGTGACCCTTAGCAAGGTTAGTGTGGGGATCACTATTCCTTGAAGGGTCCCCAAGACTTCCCAACACTGCCTGCCCTATATACCTTTCATAATACCCCTCCCCAAAGGAAAAAGATCCCAACAAACCCAGAGTTATCCTCCTCTTCCATTAGGAACAGAATCTTCTAGATTATGAGCCTCTCAATGGCCACGATGTGATAATCTGTATCTATCTATCTATGTATCTATCATTTATATCTATTATCTATAGCATATCTATCATCTCTATCTGTCATCTATGTTCTACCTACCTACTTATCTATCTATCTATCTATCTATCTATCTATCTATCTACCTATCTACCTCCAGTAGTTAGTATAGTGCTGGCAAATAACAGGACAGCAGATGCTTACAGAATCTAATTTTACTCACTGCGAGGAAGGTTGTGGTGCATTTTGGAGGAGGATCACTTAATACATTGATTTAAATTGTATCTGGGGCCATTATCCTCAGCAAAACAGCAATTCTTAGCTTTCTTCACTTCGGAGACTCTTTCTACAGAAACTATAAAACTCTAAACTACTAGATGGGGCAGGTGGGGGTCCCTCAGGCACTCTCTTTGAGACATTTTATTTATCTTTGTTGTTTTCTGATGCAACGATGGTTGGGGCCAAATGATCAGAGGTTTACTCAGCCAGGCAGCCGTGGGTTTAAAGCCTGGTTTTGCCTCTTGACTCCTGCAGGCTGTTGAAGAGATCCACGAACCTCTCTAAGCCTTTCTCCCCTTACTTCATAAACGGAGACAGTAATACCTGTTTCGGGGGGCTATTGTGCAGACTCCAGGATGTAGCCATAGGTAGGAAGCCGTCAGACAGGGCCGGCCGTGGTTCCTAACGGCCGAATTCTGTTCCCCGCCATCCTTCTTGCATTCCATTTGGTCTAGGCCACTAAAGTCTTATCTGAAAACATCAGAATTGTTACCATCCATGCATGTTTCGGTACATGCGGACCCGTGAGTACGTAATACGACTTCCGAGGCTAAAATCTATTTTGAGTGCGGAGGTTTCTTCGTTTCCGCGGTGGCTGGACTCGCCTGGGTAGACGGGGCAGCGGCAGAGCCGTTTCAACACGTCTCGAGTCTGCGAAACTCGGCTGGCTGATTTGCACAGAGAGGACATTTCTATTAATAAGATAGGACTCCAGCGCCTTCGAAATCTACTTCAAAAAAGCCTCTCTGGTTAGACACATAGTCTCCGCCTCGCTTTTTGACCCAAAGCAAACACGGAGCTCAATCACAGCACCAGGGGGCGAGGCACCGAAATTACATATTAGGTGCTCGCCACTCTCGGGGCAGAATAATCAGCTCTTCACAGCCTCTGCAGGGCCCTCGAGCTGTCTGTTGTCGTGCAGGTTATCTCGCTCTCGGGGAAGGTCTCGGTGACTAGAGCGTCTCATCCCTGAGTTCCGCTCCCAGAGGAGTCTGCAATTGTTTCTCAAGAGCATTTATTTCCTTATTGTTATTATTACCCAAATGTAGGCAAATGCTGGAGGAAGAAGTACACTCGCCGGTTCTTTCAGGTATCCATCCTTCTTCCTCCCACCCATCTCCCTTCCTTCCGTCTGTCCTTCTTTCAAGGAGTGTTTCCTGTGCCCCAGCCAGGCGGTTCTTTCATACGCTCAGCCCATTATTATTCAGCGCCGGGCTGCCGCGTTGGTTGAGTGCTGGAGATACAGGGTGGGGAGAGACAGTCCTGGCTCTCAGTCTCGTGGGACTTCTCGTTCAAGACGGGGAGAGACGGAAACAAAGCAGGCAGATGTGTGTATGTGCATATTAACGCAGATCATGACAGATTTGATAAATGCGGTGGAAGGCAGGCCACGGAGGCGCCAGAGCTCCCCATGGAAGCAGGGGGCTCGTAATTTAATCAGGCGGGTCCGGGGCGCTTCCCCGAGGGAATGGCAATGGTGCTGAGGTCAAAGAATAAGTAAGTCCATCAGGAAGAGAAGGGAGGGGCGTGTGTGAAGGTGAAGGGGACGGCGTGTCCCGGCCTGGGATGGGGAGTGGGGATTGGGACTCCTGTGGGGGGCAGGGAGAGGCAGGGGAGGGTGGGAAAGGGAAGGAGTTCGGATACAGTCCTTAGAGGCTTCGAAGGGCGCGGGAGGGTGGACAACAGGGCGGCGGTCAGCTGAGGGCAGTGACAGATGCTGGAGGCTCGAGCTGAATCGTGGGTTAAAACCGTGGGGACCGTTGGAGAAATTTCAAGATCCTAAGCCCGGAAAGTAGCTGAGGACAGATCTGATAGACAAATCGACGCTCACGCGGCGTAGGTGGCCTAACGACGGGTGGTGCGGTAGACATTTGAAACAGGTTAGAGCTGGTCGGAGTGGCTTCTAGAGGACTTAATGCGGGCTGGGCCAGAGATAAGGAAGGAGGAACTCAGAGGACACGCAGATCGGCGGGAGCAAGTGAGCACAGCCGTTGAGAAGGGCATTTGCATACTTTGTATAGAAGACGCAGAGGAGGCAAAAGGAAAAAAGTGCTGAGAGCCACGGTACGCAGCAGCTGTGACAGTCTTTCCAGACAAAGTGATTAGTCATGTCTCTTTTGATTTTATGGCAGAAGACCAGCTCAAATTGGCTCAGTGCAAACAGTAAATCTATTTGCTGATGTAAATGAAAATTACATGTGCGAATGGCTTCAGGTCAAGCTGGATCCAGGTGCTCAAATAATGGCGCTAACATCTTCCCTCTTTCCATCCCGTAAATGTTCTTTTCTTCGAATTGACTTTATTTCAGGCTGGCTCATTCTTCTTGGTGGAAAGATGATGTCAGCAGATCTAGGCTGACTGACTTACTACTTAGACAACCCGGATGGTAGGACACCTACATACCGACAAATTTTTTTAAAACAAAGGTTGGAGATACCTGTCTTATTGGCCTAACTGATAGCACATGTCTCCAAGAACCAATCACTGAGGCCAAGCGATCCAATGCCCTTGCCCTGCCTGGGTCACTTCCTTTGGATGTGGGGATGGAGTCGTTGTCCCCCTCCTTCTCCAAGCTAAGTGGATTGAAAGAAGGGAGGGAAGTTTCTCTACTGGCAAGTAGACTGCTGTCAGGAGAAGAAGAACCAATTTACACCAGGAAAGTGATTAACCAACCAACCGCGCAGGTGTGCACAATATGACATGCTGTTAAAATGGGTAATTTATTGAACTTGGGAGGATTGCCTTCGTTTTCAGAGAGTCCCTCTCGACGCAAGAGGAATAAATTGTGATAACACTGTGGGACACGTACCGGTTTCATTTGGAAGACACAAAGAGACTCTCTTTTATGGGACAAGCACATCTGCATTTTATCCTTGAGGTTGATGGTGGTTCCTGGAAGCCAGCAAATGAATCCTCACACGTCTGGCTCCTCCTGGGACTGCCGTCAAATGCCTTCGCTCTCTGCTTCCGGGGAGGTGTCAGCGCGTTCTTCCGGTGTTTTATTTGAAAGCAGGAAAGTTGTCACAGGCATCTGAGTCATACTTGGAGGGCGAGAGAGAACTTGAGTCATTCTTTCCTACTTTTCTAGTAGAGGGAGGTTGATATGGGTTTTTGATCATAATTCAAGTAAGATACGACCTTGACAATGCTTCAAGAGAGCTATCTGATTTAAAGCCCTCATTCTCCCATAAGTTATTTTTCCATGTTCTTCTCTGAACTCTTTCATCTTTGAGCAATTTTTTTTTAAAATTTAATTTTATGTTCTTTTCATTTTATCTTGATTAAGCTTTGAAAGGCCTTTCTGAGGATCTTCGTCTGGCTGATAATTAATTTTAAGGTATTCTTTCCTGGTTCATAATAGCCTTCGTTATTGGCTAATTAAAAACAAAATTAAACTATTTCTGTCCCCTCACTTTGTGAAGCTCCTGGTGGCGCCTGGGGCGTCACAGCTGGATGCAGAGTATGGAGTCATCACTCTCTGTGGTGATGGAACCCAAACCCCAGTAAGAAGAAAGAAAGTAAACACTAAACCATTGCCCGGGAATGATGAAATCTGACTGCAAAGCAATTCCCCTCACTATTCAACACTCTTCGCTTTATTTTTGTCAAGACAAATGGTATCGAGATTGTATTATCCTCACCTGACACAGCACTCACTACCCTGTTGTGGCTTGCGGGTCCCCAGCGCGAGGCAAAGATGAAGGACAGGACTGGGAACTGGGGGCGGGGGGACTCTTCCTGGGTCCTACTCTCTGCTTTCCGGAGGTTGTGGGAGGCAGGATGCTAAAGGTGCCGGCAACGCTCCCATGTCTGGTTTATTTAATCGACTAGGGATCCAGGTACTTTGTGAAGGGATATTGCAGATGTAATGAACGTCTCCAGGCAGCTTGATATGCTATGAAGCTTATTTGGGATTTGGCTCATCAGGTGAGCCCTCCAAAATGAGAGCATTTTCATTGGCTGGTGGTCGAAAGGGAAGTCAGGGCTGCTCAAGGATCTTCAAGAGGGAGTCAAGGCCTCAACACGATCCTACGTTGGAGATTGGGTGGCCACGTGTAAGGAGCAGAGAGCACCATCTGGATGCTGAGAGCAGGTCCGCGCTAATACTCAGCAAGGACACGAGACCTCAGTCCTGAAGTCACAAGGAATGGCGTTCTGCCGAGCAGCTGAAGGAGCCGGGAAGCATCTTCTGCTTGGACGAGGGACGCCTAAACATCAGCCCTGGCCGGCCTACGCAGAACCTAGTGGGGCCTGTTCAGACTTCCCACCCCCAGACCTAGAAAGCGGAGATAAAAGTGGGTGTTGTCTTAGGCAGCTAAGCCTGCGGCCACTTGTTACACAGGATAGAAAACGAATTCAAGCTCAAAAGACAGATACATAGGTCACGTAGAAATAATTGGACACCCAGACCTGCATGGGGGCCTCTCAGACCTCGGCGTCTCTGTGAGCGGGGACCGTGTGTGACTCAGCCGTTAAAGGTACAGGCGACCGGAATGCAATTGATGTCACATGTGTTTAGCAACAGTTTTAAAAATGTACTTTTTTGAACAAGGGATAAAAGAAAAATCAAAACCTATGGTAGTCTGTTCAAGCAACCTATCTTTCTCACCTCTCTCTAAATGTTTTAGCGACACTGCCATAAAATCAAGAGCAGAACAGTGGGAAAAACCATGTAAACTCCTAAGCGCAAGTTCCGTGAGGGTCCGTCTACTCCTTTTTCTAGCCCCAGAGAAGAATGGTCACCCAGTGAATGAACACGAGAGAGGGAGACAGTTGTCAGCGTCCGGAGGCAGTTTTGATGCTGACATCTCGAGATTCGGGAAGCTGCTAAACCCCACAGCGCACTCAGCAGAGGATGTTGGGGCTGAAGGCGGTGATGGTGCTGAGGGTGACACGTCCCAAATTGGAGGATCCTTACTTCTAAGCGGGATGGACTTCTTTGCTCCTTCCTCCCTGTCCCGGGCCTTCGGGGTTTCCCAGTCACCGAGGTCTTGGGGGTTTTCCAGAACGGTTTGATCACTTGCCTCAATTTCAGTCTTTGAAATGCATCCGATCCCTCAGCTCCTGTCCGTTTACTGGGGCGTTCGGCCCCTCCCTCCTCACCTGGATGCTCACAGCAGCTGCCGGGGAGCGAGCCCTCGCTTCGTGCCGCGGGCTGTACTGAGCCGTTGATGTGTTCTCCTCCTCGTGTCCTCGCGGTGACTTTGCCATGCGGACTCTGCTGTCCCCTTTCACAGATGGGGAACTTGAAGACCAGGGAGTGAGGGTGCTGTGCCTAAGGTCTTGAAGCTGGCGAGCGGCAGGGCTGTGTCCCGTCTCCGAATCCCACGATCCCAGAAGTGCTCTGCGCCTCCTTCTCTGCCCACCGGGACCGTACTTGCTGCAGCTTTAAGTTTCGGAAAATGCCTTAGCTCATATTCCGGACTTTTCCTCCATTATTTCTAACCTGCTGCCTCCATAGCGTATCATAGCATATCTCTGAAGTACCTGAGTATTTTGCTGCCTCCTTATTGAAAATAGTACAGGGCCAACCAGGCAAAGTACCATGGAAAACTGGAGAAAGCGATGAAGTAAACAGAGCGACCTTTTTAAAAAGTGCCTTTGGTTGTGCCTCTCCATGTTGCATAAAGCCCTTCTGTGGCTCCCCACTTCTGAGGATTAACTCCGACCCTCGACTGTGAGTTGCTAAGCCCTGCACGACCTTGCCCACGCCCTTCCCTCTCTTCCTGCGGGTAGGCCAGGCTGAAAGAAGTACATAGATTCAAAAATACATAAGGATTCAAACACAATGGGGGTTTATTTCTCCCTCTCACAACAGCGCAAACAGAAAGCACAGTTAGCTTGTGGCTCATCTGGGGGACCCGGTCTCCTTTCATCCTTCAGTTCCTTTTCCCCTGGGACCTCAGGGTCACCTTGGTCCTGGAGGCCAAACAGGGAAGAGCATGGAGGATGGACACCTGCTCTTCTAGGGTCAGGTGTGCCTCACTTCCTTCACATTCCACTGGCTGGGCCTGTTGCATGGGCACGCCCACCTGCAAGGGAAGCTGGGAAATGTGGTCTGACTGTCTTTCCAGCTCAGTCCGTCATCACTTTATCTTGCCTCCCTGAGCTTCGGCTGTGCCGTCCCACCTTGTCTTGCAAGGCACGGGTTTATTTTTTCCACGGGGCTTTTGCACCAACTTCCTGTAGACTCGTAGACAGAGCCCATTCCCCGGGTCCAGTTAACTCTCCCTCTTCCTTCAGCCCTGAGCCCGCATCTCACTTCCCCAGGAAGACTTCCTGGTAATTCCTGCAGACATGCTCCCATCAGCCAGCCTCTACTTTGTCATGTGCTCTCACGAAACCACGCGCATTCCCTAGATACTACTTATCTCCATTGGGAAACAAGTATCTCCAGTTCGTGTGATAGTTTTCATTAATATCGACTCAGTTATTAGGACAACAATTGCTAAGACAGAACGGGCAATGCCTGCTTTGTTCATCTTTTATCCCAAGTACCTACCACAATTCCTGCAGCCACTCAGAAAATAGATGTCCAATAAAGAAAAGAAGGAGTCAGAATCCTGTCGATGTATTCAAGCAACGTCTCTCCCATCGCGTTTGCTCCTGGGGGTGGCTGTTAGGAACCAAGTCGCTGAGCGACGCAGGAGGTAATTGAGAAGTGGGGTCATGAATCTCCAGACATAAGGCAGATTTCAATTTGTAGATTTCTCTCACTGTATTCCTTCATTCCCTTCCTGTTTATTTCCACGTCAAACATATACCGAGTCTGCACCAGCCATTGTAGGGGATTCTGTGCAAAAGTAAATAGAAGGTCACATTTTCTGTCCTGAAGAATTCTGGATAGCAAAGGAAACTGACACATATTCAACCAACTAGACAATGGTATTATTCTCACTGGAACAGAGGTATGAATGGAAGGTGATGTTTCAGGCCTGGATGGTAGAAAAACGATTGTGCCTAGAACAAATACCGCAAATCGTCTTTGCCCACAGGCTCTAAGTGTGGGGGGAAGTAAAAAAAGATGGTAATTATCTTAGGTTGGCCTGGGGCTTTGTACTTTGCAGAGTGCTTTTAGATATGTTACCTCCTTTCATACTCCAACAAACAGAAGGCGGGGAAGGGTGGGTGTCGCTGACAACGTTTCACTGGCAGATGAGGAGAAATTCCATCTGCGTAGATGAGCTCTGCGTAGACCTGAGAGTCGCTGAACTGTGGGGCATTTAGGGGAGGGGGTGGTCCCTGAGGAAGGGTGAGCTTGGCTGGGCTGACAGGGGACACTTCCAGGTGTCCAGAGCGGTGGCCATTCATCAACAGGTACAGATGTATTTCAGCATTTTTGTAACTGGCATGGCCGTCGTGGCCTGGATACCAGCTGACCCCGTCGGCCCAACTTCCAAACCCTGTCCAGTTACGCATCCTGCTGCCTCATTCCATACGTTTTAGTAATTTTTTAAAAAAATGCCTTTTTATAATTAAAAATTATGAATGCATATGGTATAAAACATCAGCAGTGCACAAAATATAACAGGGAAGTGAATTTTTCTCTGTTTCTCCCGAAGGCCAGCCCCTCAGTCCCCTCCCTAGAGGGAATGACAGCTTTCTCTGTACCATGTACCAGCACTGCACAGAGACCCTACATGTCCCATGCCGATGGGGTGCACTATTCTTATGGGTTTTCTACTTGCAACTTTTTGCTTATTGTATCTTGATGGTTTTCTGTATCATAATACATAGATTTCGCAGCTATGGAGTATTATCTTGTACGGACTATTTATTTAATCATACCATATAATAAATGTGTAACACATATTACACAGTACATACAATTTAGTATGTATTATATATTTAAACTATCAGAGAATATCTCTTCATAAACAAATGCATGCGTAATCTACAGGGTCTGTCCAGAAAGTATCCAGCTATGTAACGTGAAAAGTAGAGACATTTATTGAAGAAGATACAAGATACAAGAAACATTGTACATAGCACATTGATGCCTCAGTCCCCTTCAGAGTAGGCACCTTGGGACCTCACACAGTTCTTCCAATTGCTGTGAGATGCCCTGTCATAGTTTCCTAAGTTACTTTGATGGTCTGAAATCTCTTCCCTTTCAAAGGTGGGTTTAGTTTTCAGAAAAGGCAGAAGTCACAGGGAGCTAAATCTGGGGCTGTAAGGGGGCTGAGTCACCTGGGTGATTTGATGTTTTGACAAAAAACTGCATGAGACATGATGTATGAGCGGGTGCATTGTCGTGATGAAGCCATCCATCACCAGTTACCCGTAGCAGAGCCTTTCTGAATCATCCGAATAGTTTCCATGGAATGATGTTCAAGCTTAAAATTGGATGCAGATTCATTGCTCTACCCTCTTACTGATTTTGAATGCGACAGCCACACAGTACACATGCTCACTCAAGGGTGTCTACCGCCCCCACTGACTAGTACAGTGAAGTCATCACTGTTCACACATGCGCATTCCAGTCCACCCTCCTTGGCTGCCAGGTTACCTCAGTGTCATGCAAACCATTCTTGATATATTAATGACGGTTGGACTTTTTCTGGACAGATCTCGTATATCTCCATAGATAAATATCCATTTAATTAGGGATGGGAAAACTGTAGCCCAGGGGCCAAATACCACTTGATTTTGTGAATAAAGTTTTATGGGAGCGCAGACCCATCTGTTAGTTTATGTAACATCAGAGTTCAGTAGTTCAGTGAGAAGCCCGAAAATCACACAAAAAGCTTCGAATATTTACTATCTGGCCTTTCACAGCTAAGGTCTGGCAACCACTGGTTTATTTATCCAACTATTGAAACTGTCTGGATTAAAAAACCTTATAGGGATTGTTTGTGGTTGAACTGTTTTCTTTCTTGGCGGCATTTAGCTTGTGTGCAGTTTTTTGCGGTCAGTGCTGCAACGGACGTCCTTGTGCAACAGTTTTTTTGGCAGAAAAAGGTTGTGCCTATCAGATAAATATTTAGCAGTAGAATTGCTGGAACCGTTGTTCTGTGCATTTTACATTTTTACAGAAGTTGCTGAGTTTCCCATTGGAGGGCCTGCACTCACGTAATAGGGTTTGAAAGTATCTGTTTGTTCTTAGACTCACCAAGCACTATGGATTGATCTTTGCTACTTTATTTCAAATTAAGAGTGTGGGTAAATGTCTTTGTGCAGGTTCGAAAGTCATGTTGTCTCTCCTATAAACAACATGTTAAAGCTTTTTCTCACTCATGAGATATTTGTCACTCTTTTCTGGGATGACTTAATCTTATTTAAAAAAAAGTCAAATCACCCTAAATTAAAGTATGAATGTAGTGTGATCCCTATTAAAATCCTAGAAGTGAATTTCATCGACTGGTTGAGATTTTCTGGGGGATGATGTTGGGACGGCGATCTTTACAATCGTGTTCTCTTTGCAGTAGGGAAGTTAGTGTCTTGTCACACGGATTTGAAATACTTCCACGCTGTTAGTCACTTTTCTTTCGGTAATAAAAGCCCCCCAAATTAAATAGATTTACAGCGCATGTCTTAGAAAGATTGTCTCTATTTCAAGATAAAGTTCTTGCTTAGAAAATGACATTTTTTTTTTTTGTCTTTAAAACTCAGATGTTTTCTTCTAGTGCTTTTAAGGGTTCGTTTCTTACTGTTCATATCACTGGCTCACTTGAGATACTTTCTGAGGAAATAAATGATGTAGAGATCCAATTCTTGAATTCGTTGACATATGATTGTTTGATCTGATTTGATTTTATATTTAGAAAACTTTGTAGGTATCCCAAATCCACTCATTGAATAATCTACCTTTCCCCCACTGATTTAAAATGCGAACATTATCATACATTAAATCTCCATCTGTATTTGTGTCTGTTTCTTCTCATTCTGCTTTGTCCCATTAATCTTTCTCTCCATTCCTGTGTCAGACCCTGTGCCAAGCAATTTCCATTCATTATCTCGTTAAGTTTCTCTAACTTTGTAACATTTTCTCTTTCAACGCTCATCCCGCCACCCACTTCCTATGCCTTGTCAGGGTTTTTTTCTGGTTATTTTCCTATCATTATTTCCCCCAAAGACCTTGATTAACTTGTTTCCTTCCTTGAAAAATATCTCAACCAGTCAATGAAATTCACTTCTGCGATTTTAATAGGGATCACATTACATTCATACTTTAATTTAGAGAGATTTGACTTTTTCTTAAAAAATAAGATTAAGTCATCCCAGAAAAGAGTGGCAAATATCTTGGCATTTATTAATACCTCCTACATTCTTTTAGGTTTTTAAAGATCTCATATATTTCTCATTAAATTTATTTGCTGATATTTAAACAATCATTTTTTCTTGCTTTAGAAATGAAGTCTATTTTTTCTTTGTACTTTCTAGCTGCTTTTATTTATATCTATGTTATATATCCTCTATAGAGGGTCATTATTATTCACTATTTCTAAAATAATAAATATCAAACTTAATCAAGTATCTTTTTCTGATCTGTAGAACATCATAGGTTTTGTGACCACTGACCACCTTACAGGGTAAATTATGTCAATAGGTTATAAGCCTAATTTGGGCATGGTGAGTCATTCTTTTAATATGCTGAATTTTTGGTGTTATTAATATTTTATTTTAAACTTCTGTGTAACATTTCTTTGTCAGAGGTTGGTATAAATGGTGTCATGGAATGACAAAATGATTTCACATGTATGTTGTATGTTCTAGACCAGCACACATGTTTGGAGTTATCCGTTCATTGATGGTTCATTGAATTCACTTGTGAAAGTCTTAGGCCATTAGTAGCCCCACGTGGTGGTGGAGGAACAAGCTTAGGAAGGTATTTGACCGAGGGGTTGTGCCCAGGGGAAGGAAAATGAGGAGGTCCAGGCAGGTCAGGGAAGGATTTAACAAGGGCGTGGTCCGGGCTGGAGCCCAGCCCCGGCCTGTTCCCATGGAAAGTTCTGGAGCCCGACACGTATCCCAGAGCTGGGCCTCCTGGGACGAGGAGGCGGGGCAGCCAGACCCCAGGCAGTCAGGCAGTGGCTGCAGCTGGCCCCCAAGCAGCTCCTACTTACGCAGGGAACGGGGCGCACGCACAGCCTCCCTGGAAGGCAGGAGGCTCCCAACACACAGAGCGCAAGTCTCTGGAAAGGGAGCAACCGCAGGCTGTCAGCCGACACTCGGAGCCTCTGGAGGACAGGCGTCCGTCCTGGGGGGAGGCCGCTTTGGCGCAGCCGCAGGGGCGTCCACCGGAGGGGTGAGACGCCCTTTGACACCTGGGCCGCTGAGGTTCACCATCTTCCCGAAGACCGTTTCCTGTGCAAAATTTGGAGCCTATGCAATCAAACCCCTGCCAACAAATCTGATTCTCTATTCTACTGATTACCGCTTATTATTCTGCTTTATTAAAAATTACTGTAAAACAGGAATATTTGCTAGAGACAAGGATTAGCATTCAGAGTAAAATGCTAAAGTACCTCTTCTCTGCTTTTACCATCTCATCTTCTGTCCCCACCTCACTGTCCTCCTGGAAATCCTCACTGCGCCAGGTGTGTGTGTGTGTATCTGTGTTTGTGTGTGTAAGTGTCTGTGTTGGTATATACGCATGGACAAATATCCAGATGTGTCCCTGTGATGCTATCTGTATACGCAGTAGATACACACTTGCCGAGTATTTGCATAGCCACTTATTTTTAGGAGAGCCAGGAGTGCGTTTTGAGAGACGACAGCCGGGACAGTCATGGCCGCGCTCCCCGATGTGGGCCTTCCCCCCAGGGAGGGGTGACGGACTTTTTGGCCGAGGCTCACCGTCTAACTGTGAGCAACATGAGCTTGGATGTTTGAAAAGAGAGTGTAAATCAATCAGCACCAGCTTGTGAGGCCTGGGATGTTCAGAAAAGAAGTTAGGAGGCTGGGGATAAAGTTGAAAAGCCATTCTCTCAGGTCTCAGAGGCTTAAAGGATCTCCTCGGTCTTAGAACCGTCATGGGGTTTTGGCCCTATTCTTTACGGCTCTCATGGTACTGTATTAATCTATGCGCACTTCCTGCTTGGGTGAGCAATTAGGTAACCTCTCTCAGCATAATCTTGGGGTGTCACCTTGAGTAGGTTACTTCCCAATGGCTCTGAGTCCCGGTTTCCTCACCTGTCACTCGAGGTGGATAACATGCACCTTACTGACTTGCTGTAGGTGTGAACGAGGTGACGCTTACTCGGCACTCAGCATAGTGCCCGCCAGGTAATAAGCACGCAGTGAATCACCGTTGATTTATTACATGTATAATTTCCTATCCTCCCAGCTGCCCAGGAGTAACTATACTCCACCCAGGATCTTCTCCTTGGTTTACCTGGATGTATATTAACTCATCTTGCCCAAACATAAGATACCATCTGCTCCAACTCGAGTGCCCCAGCCTTGGGCTGGCAGACCACCCAGGTCTGGGTGAAGCAATTGCTTCTTGTCAACGAATAACCCGGAAGAGCCAGCCAGCACCTTGAGTGGGCCCTGCCTTCCGGACACGTGGTAGATGAGGGTGACAGAGAAATCAAGAGCCCAAATGGCAAATGAAACATCACCACCAATCGTCAGCCAACCAGTTCCTTGACTAAAAACCAAGCCAACGAAACCTTTAAAGCAGCTGAACAGCATTTCAGACAGTTTTCCCGTTGTCCGCTTTATCATCCCCCTTTGCGGGGGGAGTGGTCTGGGGAGCTGGGGACTCGGGGGTTAATTTTCTTTTCCGCCTGCCCCTTCAGTGGGCTCCTTGGGGTCGGGTGGCATGCCTGCAGGACAAGGAACCATCTGTGGGAATGAATGCCCCTGGCACCCGGTTCCAGCTTCTGTTAATAAGCAATTGCATCCCTGGTCCTGTGGAGGATGAGGCCTTTGAAGTGCATGCTTTTTCAAGTTTGTTAATTGTGTGAGCTCCCCTTGGAAAGGAGCCAGCAAACAGGAGTCTCCTGCTGCTCCCCAGGGCCAAGGGAATCCTAAGGGAAGCGCAGAGCAAGGGTACCTGTCCGAGTTTGGCGCAGGTGAAGTATGTGCCCTCCTTCAGGTTGCTATGAAGGAGAAGCCACAAAAGTACTTTCAGCAGCTCTTGGTGGCTGTGTCATTTGGAAGGACCCCAAACGTGCACCAGTTGCCACTCACAACGGCTTTGCATGGAGCTGGTAGTCTGGACTTGAATGGCAATTGCACTTCCGTTCTCTCTGGCTTCTGTAGCTCCTGGAGGGTTGTTTGATGTGTGTGTGTGCTTTTTCCCCCACTCAGAGGCTTTGCTGGCAACCGGCATGGTTGGGGGAGGGAGGCGCCAGCCCTCTGCCGAGCTGGCAGGGAATAGGGTAATGTACTCCCCACCCGCAGAGCCCAAAGTCACTTGAAAGAGACAGCGATGGTCTCTAGATGAAGTTGGTGAGCAGATGAAAAGGACACAGGGCCTCAGTCTTGGCCGCACTGCTTGGTTCCAGCGGATGGTCCCAGTAAACATTTAATCAGCTTTCGGATCTCAGAGATGAAAATGTCTGTCTAATCCACGTGGAGGAAGATGCGCAAGGACCCGGAAAAGGAGAGAGGGAAGAGTAGCGGGGAAACGCACATGTACAGACCTCCAAATTCCCACGCTGCGGTACGAAAGCCTGATGTGACGGCGTTGGAGGGTGGAGCCTTTGGGAGATGACGAGGCTGTGAGGTGAGGACCTTCAAGAACGGGATTAGTGCCCTTAGAAAAGAGACCCCACAGACCGCCCTGGTCCTGGATGTTAGGATACATCCAGGAGGGGCTGGCTACGAACCAGGAGCGGGCCCCTGAGCGGACCGCACTGGTACCCTGATCTGAGACTCCAGCCTTCGGAGCCGGAGAAAGAAATGTCTTTGAGTTGTAAGTCACCCAGCGTGTGACTGGCCTGTTGTCACAGCGGCCTGAGCACCATTAGGGACAGGCCTCCTCCAGGAACCCCCATCTTATGAACCTGAGAGCACCTTTGCTCATGCATTTTTAGCACCTGCAAAGCTTACTGTTTGCAAGGCCATCTCGGACTGTTAGCTCGTCAGCAGCTGAGTTCAACGGCTTCCCAGTGAGCCTGTCTTCCTGGCAGGGGCGGAGCTCCTCTGACAGGCAGCAATGCTCCTGGTGTTCCGGAAAAAACCACAGTCTGGTTCTGGCCTCACAATCCCCTCCACTGCCTACCCTGTCGGCTCAGTTTCGTGATTGCCTCGGTATGTGACTGTTTTACAAAAAACAAAGCTGCGTTGTTTCCCTCTTCATCCTGTGTGTGCTGTGTAGGGCTGGGTGAACTCGCTGGTCAATGTAGGAAGTGTACCCAGGAGCTGCAGGCCCCGATTATCGGCCGGGGTCTGGACTAAGCACTTTATGCAGCTTGTCTGAGTTAGTCTCCAAACAAGCCTCCGAGGGCGGTCTCGTGCTTACTCCCACCTTGCATTTCCTGAAACTGAGGCACACGGATTAAGAAATGGGTTTAAGAACATGTATCTAACCAAATAGGGATGTGGTATGAGCCTCGAGTCACACGCTTCGAGTCACCGTAACAGAGTTGAATTGTCCTGCATCGGACCGCTTAGAAGGATCGTGAGTGAGCCCGAGTCCCTCCGAACTTAATCGTAGTGAGAGTTCCTACATTTGGAGTTGGCTGAGTAATTTCAATGATTATTTTTAAAGTATTTACTTTGGAGTCATTTCAGACAGGAAAAAGGTGTGAATATAGTGTAAAGAATTATGGTAGGCCTTCCTCCCAGTTCCCCAAATCTTTACATCTTACGTAAGATGGGTAAAATTGTGAGAGAGCATGCAATTAACACCATGTATCATCTACAAATCTCCCTACACCTTCCCACACAGTCCCACTAATGTCCACGATCCAATTCAGAGTCATGTCTTCTCCTTGGTCCATTTTTAATCTTGATCTCTACTTGACTTTCCTTTCCATGACTGCTGTAGCAAATTGCCGTACATTTGGTGACCTGAAACAACAGAAATTGGGTCTTTCATGGCTCTGAAGGCCCAAAGTTCAAAATGCAGCCATCGGCAGGGCTGGCTCCCTGTCTGGGGGCGGGGGTGGGGTGGGGGGGCGTGTCTGTCCCCTGCCTCTCGCCCAGCATCTTGGGATTGTTGGCAATGCTTGGTGTAGGGCTTCCTAGCTCCCGTGTCTAACTTCACACTGCATGGATTCTTCTCTCCTTTCCTCTGTCTTCTTTGTTTGTCTCCTGAAAAGACAATTGTTAGTGGATTTCGTGCCCACCCTAATCCAGAATGACCTCACCTTGAGAGCCTTACCTTAATTCTATCTGCAAAGCCCTCCATTCCCCATAAAGTCACAGCCTGAGGTTTGGGGTGGACATAACTTGTGGGGCCACAATTCAACCCACGACAGTAACCTTGATGCTTTTAAGTGTGCTGACCAGCTACTTGTACACTGTCCCTCACCTTGGGACATGCTCACGATAAGCTTCAGGTCATGCATTTTTGGAAAAATACCACAGCATTGATTTTGTGTCTCCAGTGCTTTGATTCAGGAGGCCCCTGGTGTCACTTTGTTCCACGCGTGGTGATATTAACTCTGATTACTTAGTTAAGGTTGGGTCCCGCAGGCTTCTCCACGGCTGTGACTAATTTTCCTTTGCCATCCATCATCTTATGGCCAGATGCTCCGTGACCATGTAAATATCCTGCCCCTCAGCATTCTTTTGTCTCCTCATTATTATGATTATTAATATTATCATTTTACATTTTATCTGAGGTACAATCCGCATGCCACAAAATCCATCCTTTACCACGCACAGTTCAGCATTTTTATTATATTCACGAATTGTGAGTCATCATTACTATCCAGTTCTAGAACATTTTCATCACCCCTAAAAGAGACCTGTGGTGGTCCCAGGCTCTGGTGACCACGTACCTGCTTTCTGTTTCTGTGGGTCTGCCTGTTGCATTGCCTGCGTACCGGAACATCCACTGGTAACTCTTGCCGGCAACAACTTCTACAGTGGTGTCTGCCTGGTGGTGGCATTTCTAAGCCGTGCACTTGGAGAGGACACATTATGCTGACCCCTCCGAAGGGACTGCATTGTGCCTGCTCTTATTACACGCCTTGTCTGTTCAGGACAGGGCTGGCATCCCGACATTTGTCTCGGAAAAAAGGCATCCTGCTCAGACGGCCAATGAGATGGTCACGGTTGTCCACCGCCCCGGTTGCGTGTGATAGTGTGGGACAGGGTGAATGTGTCCCTCTGCTGTGTCCCTCTGGGGGTCTTGCATGTAGAAGGGTTTGTAGGTGACCATGTCCCTTTTTTGTCAGGGTGAATGGAAATGGTTGCTGCCTGAAAATACTCTCTTACCTAATCAGGAAGCAGAGTCCTCTTTGTATTTCCATGTGCATTTGTGTGTGCACATGTGTGTGCATGCGTGCGTGCACACGGCATTAAGTTACAGCTCCAGCTGCTCTACTTTCAACAAACCACGCCCTACCCGTGCCATGCCCCGTGACCCGCTAATAGTGTTTCCATGTCGCAGATCTTTGCAGTTGCAGGTTGGACCTGCGGCTGCGGTAAAGACAGACTGTACGCAGTGAGTAGCATTCCATATGCTTTGATGGGGCATGGCCCTCCGCCGCGTGATGCTGAAATCTACGGATGCAGGCGGATGCAGCCGGGGATTGCTTTATCTTTACTGTCAGCCACGTTGCCTGGCTTCTCATTGGTTCTTAGGGAGGCTGAAGTTTTGCTGTCACGGCTCATTGCTGAACTGGATCTCTGGATCCTATCGCTGCAACGACTGATGTTTGAATGCTGTGCAGGGAATCAACATTCATTTCTAATAAGCGTATCTCCTTAGCTTGGCTAATATTTCCAGATCTTCGAGATAGATTTAACTAGAGTTCTTAGCTTTGTGCATATTCCGTAGGCGTGTGTGCACTCTGTAAGTTAGGTGTCCTGAGCAGTGCTGGGATGAGTGGCCATTTACTAAGCACTTACTACATACCCGGAGTCGCCCTGGCTGCTGCGCATCAGTTATTTAATTAACATCAAGTTTCTTATCGCTGTGTCTGCTGCGCTACCACATAAGAATGACTGGGCGGATTCACGTGAAATTTGGAAGTGTCTCAGGGACGCTAGGTTTTGTTATGCGCTAGATGGCGTGGGCTGGGGGAGCATCTTCATGGGACCCCGGAAGGTAAGACCAGGAGATGGGCGGCTGTCGTCCAGAGCAGCCCAAGCTCTGGCTGTCGGGGAGCACCTTCCTGCCGCGTGAGACCCTGCGGTGCTCCGTGAGCACCCCGAGCCAGGGCAGGGAGAGCAGTGAAGTAAAACGAGATGATAAAATATCCCTTCGGTATGAAAATCCTTCCTGCAGCACTAAGGCTGGGTATTGTTATTACCCGTAGCGCGTCGTTAAGGAAATTCTGGTGAAAGAGTTGGTGGGCGGAGGAGGTTGAAAATGACAGAGCAGATGTCAGTCGAGGACGTGACTTTTTTAAGTATCCGAGGCTTTTCTTTCCTGGGTATAAATAATCTTAGTAAATCGTCCCAATGGACCCTGACAGTGTCTCTCAGGGAGAATCCTGGGCTGCCTGTGGGGGGCAGGTCTCCTTGCATTACTTCCGTTCTCATCAGAACCAGAAGATTCTGTCCGTGTGGGCTCCTTCAAACAGACTCCAGCGTCGGCCACCCCCTCCCGGACGGAAGGAAGTCCAAGCCACGGTCGTTTCCTGCCTAGATGATGGCAGTCATGTCCCCGCGGTCTCACTGCTCTTTCACCTGTCCCCTCTGCAGTCTATGCTGAACCGCACACCTGCAACGGTCTTTGCAACGCCCCCCCCCACCCCCCCAGAGCCCTATGCTTCTCGCTGCCCTGGTCGGAGCGATCACCGCTCTCATGTGGACTGTCAGACCGCCTTCCAGCTGGTCCCCCCCCCGCCCCCCCCCCCCCCCCGGCTCCCGCCACCGCCCCTGCAGCCTGTGCTCAGCAGCTGGCGGGCAGGGGGAGCCTCGGAATGACCCAGACTCTGTCGTGTCATCTCTGTGCTCGAAAACCCTTCAGTGACTTCCCATCTCGCTCAGGGTGAAAGCCAGAGCCCTCACAACTGCCCAGCCTACCCATCGGCCTCCCGGCTCAGAGACCGCAGGCGCCGGGTCCCTGAGGCCCCGCTGCGTTGGAGTGGAGTCCGGGGAAGGGCGGGGTCGGAGCAGGAATCAGGGAGGGGCTGGCCGAGGGGGCGGAGGGGGCGGCTCTGTCATTTCTTCCCCCAGAATAAACAGCACAGAAGACAATTTCACAAGCTTCCTATTTTGGGCTCCTGCAAATGCTGACAAAGACCGAAACTTCAAATGCCATTACTCACCCGATTCTGTGTTTCTGCTTAATACAGACAAGGGGGGGGGGGGCAGGGAGGAGCCACCGGGCGCCATGTGGCTGTTCGTGTTGCCCCGCAGCCCCGCTGCACGCAGTGGGGCTTGGAGGTTCAGCGTGGACCTTCAGACACTTGTCTCATTATCCCCTCCATCTGTGATAGGATTCCTATACCTGGGAATGCAAATCAATTTTAAAAGAGCAATTTATTATGAGCCTTTGCAACAAAACCAGGGCTTTGTACTTCCTGGCTGGAATGAAAGCTTACCTTAAATTACTTTTTAATTGTTGTATTTGCTCTAGAGAGAACAACCTATAATAGGATTTCTGAATTTGGCCATTCAAAGAGGAGTGCGTGAGCCTAGGGCCCTCTCAGGAAACATGGAAAAGTCCTTCTGAACCTTCCAACACAGGTCACAGAAGCAGGCAACTATTACTCTCAAAGTTTAAACGTGCAATAATTTTAATTCTTGAATAAGCGGTGCACGCACAGAGTACGAGATTTGAGAGGCGAGAGTGCGGCCCGCAGCCTCTCACCTCGTGCTCTTCCGCAGAACTTTCTATGAGGCTGGAAAGTGTTCTGGTTTCACACCGTCCAATCCAGAAGCCGTTAGCCACACGAGCTGACCAGACACTTGGAAAGCGGTTAGTACAACAGAAGAACTGAATTTTTAATTTTCATTTAAAAGCTTCGCCTGGCCATGGTGTCGGACAGCACAGTTCTTGCCATCAGACCTCTCGAGTTTCTGTTTCCAGGTTTTCTGTATTCTCCCACAGGCACCGTGCACATTTGTACACATGATGGCTATTTTTAGGAAAAGCTGGCATCTCTGATTTTCTTTTGTTTTGCGTGGTGCCATTGCGGTGTATGGAAGCTAGGTACTGCGGGTCGCCTGGGGGTGGTCTTGCCCCTCGCATTGGCCCATCAGCTTAGCCTCTGCCCGTAGAAGGTCATTGACAAGGAGGAAAGGAATGTTTACGCCCTGAATAGTGGCCACCTCCCTCGCTGTCACAGCCCAGGAAATGCCAGTCCTTCTTGGTCAGTCTTTTCCCTAAAGCCTTCCCGGATCGCTCCTAAGGAAGTCTCCAGACAAAGTTCAAAGCAGAATGAACATGAATCGCATGAATTACAATGGCCTCCTTTATGTGCATGAATACAACATCATGGACTGTGGCCACGGCTCTTGGTTGAGGCTGTGGGTCAAATTACATTGCATGTTCCCGGTAGGAATTCCCATGTAGCGATAGGGTGCAGTTTGCAAAGACTCCAAAGAGGAACTGACCCTCCCCCATTTCTTTTTGTTTAAATTTCTCCAGCTGTGTAGCAGCCGAGGTTCTCTGAGCGGGCGTTTGAAATGGGGGCTGCGCTTTCTTCACTGGGAGGTCCCAAAGGCCGCCGCCTGGCAGTGCAGGGGTAGCCAGACAATTTCCTCGGTGTGGCCACAGGCAGGGAAGCCGTTCCTTGGTCCCTTCTGTCTTTGGGTCTCCAAAGGTAACCTTCTCCGGAAGTCCTTTTCTTTCTAATCTGTTTCCTCAGTAAGACGTCAGCCTCATCTACTGAATGTTGGGATAAATGTCGAAACCTTGTCGGGCGAATGTTGAGTTTTACATACAGCCGAGCAGTTTCTGTAAGATGACATGCAGGGAAAAGGCGCAGAACAGAGAACGATAAGCATCGGAAATACCACGGCATGGAAATCACAACTGCTGTCATTTTTAGAACGTTCTTCCATGCTCGCGTGCATGAAGTCCTGTGCAGAAACATGCATGGATCCATGTAAGCGAGATCGTAGTTTGTATGTGTTCCGCAAACGGATTTTTTAAAAAAATTCAGCAGTGGGCCCGATATATGTCCAACTGAAAAATTACGAGAAGAACAAACATCCATGGATAATTTTTTTGGAGTGACTATCAGGCTTTATGGCAAACATGTGCAGCGCATTATGTTAGGTGATTTCAGTAGCTCTGTGAGGTGATTCCTTCTGGAAAGGCAAAATAACGTGCCCGAAGTAACAGAACTAAGAAATGGCGGGAGGGGGATTTGAACCCTGGCTTATCCACACCGGCGTCTGTGACCTCAGACATTGAGTTGCTGTCTGCATGATTTTTAATGACTGGTCTGCAATCGATCGCATGTCTCATAACTCCTTCAGCATAATTCCTTCAGGCGAAGTCTTCATCACATCCAGTGATCTCACTCTGAAGATGGGGTGTCATCCAGGAAGACGACTGTCTGCTCCTTGGAGTGCCTTTCTTCCGCTTCATCTCAGACTTTTTCAACTTTCTAACTTCATCTCAGACGCGTTTTCAACTTTCTAACTTTTCCGTGGCACGAAGCATTTGATAGAAATATTTCTGTGACGATATTAATGATTACGTTGAGCTGAGGCAGGATTTTTCGGTGCTTCTGGCATGTGTCTTTACATCTATAAAAGTAAAATTAATAACAATAATAATACCTGTAACACAATGTACGGAGGCAAAATTTGCCGCCCCGAGACATGTCCCTTTGTCAGGAGGATTATTTTAGGCGGATTATTTTTAAGAAACAGAAGACTCAGGGAGTTTTTCTTTTTACCTCTCCTTATGTTGCCTAAAAGAATTTAGACAGTGGGCCTGTAGGAGCAAGAAAGCTATTATCGGAGACAACTACAGGGAATGTTGGTTAGTACGGTGGGCAGTAGGGGTAGCTAGGAGCTAGGTGGGCCTGGAGATCAAAGTCCTCCGCGGGTCCGTTGCCTCTGCATGGCATGACAAACGTTTGTTTATCAGACATCTGCTGTGCCCGCCTTCTTGCGAACTGTCTTCCTTCCCTTTAGATCCCCAGGTGCCTACCCCTGTCTCCTTAGCTCGGGAAGACAGACAAGCTTCTGTTACCTGAGTGTCTTGGACCCTCTCGTACCTACGTGGGCTCTTGTACGTGTGTCCTTAAATTTGATTTTCTCCTGTTAATCTATCTGATGCTGATTTAATGATTAGACCAGCTGGAGAACCTGGAAGGGTGGAGGGAAAGTTTTGTACCCCGACAACAATAACTGGTAGTTCTCTAAGCTCCTCCAAGCCCTGGCCCCCACCCTGTCCCCTCCCAGCATTTGGAATAAGCTTCCCAAACGAGGAATTGCTGACTCATCATTAAGAGATGAACAAGTCTTCTTTGTCTTCTGATAAAGCTGTTAATCTCATTCTCCATTCATTCTATATTTCATTCTCCAACAGTACCCGAATATTTCATTAGCCGACAGGAGAAAATGCTAGTTTATTTCCCAGTAAAATATAGGGCCGGTTGAAAGTATATATTTTTACTCAGGAAACATGTGAGTCTGGTGTTTTTTGGGAGGCAGTGTCTCACACTGAGAAAAAAAAATAACTCTGTCCTTGTTGGTCTTTCTCCCCTAATCCTGGAAAATAACAGAAGAAAAATAATTATACTATGGTGATCTCTCTATTAAACAACCAAAGATTTCACATTTTGGTTGGTATGTGAGGAAGATTTTGAAGATACAATTACATCTGGACTACTGAGTATTTGTCAAGACTTCACGCAAATACCACCATGAAATAATTTCACTTTTAACTTGATTTTTGCATAATACCTAAAAACACTTTGTGTGTATTTTTACCCGTGTTTTACAGTTGAAGGGTGAGTTTATTGCATTTCACATGAAGGGAGCCAAAAAACTACAAACCTTATGAGAGAATAAAAAGTATATAATTAAATTCCAAAGTAGGTCACACACTCCCACTGGCAAAACTTTAGTACAATGCAAGTTCATAAGGAAGGGGAAAATGGAGTTTATTTGTATGCATGCATCTCAGTTAGGAAATAAATTGACCCTAATATTAATATAATGGATCTTGATTAAAACCTAAAGTTAACATGTCCCTACTCTTTCAATGAGCAGAGAGTCAATGCATTTCCTTCTGAGTTCTCAGCTGGAGTGCATCCGAGCTACAAGTGTGAAGGCTATCTCAACATCAAAGCCACGTTTACTGTAACGATCAAAGATAAAAGTGACTTTAAATAAATAAGTCTCTACATTTGGACCGAATCACAATTGTTAATTATCTTGGTCTTTCTTGGTTTTGCTTTTCTCGCTCAGCCAAGCCTCTGAACTGATAATTTTCCCTTTCTCTAGAGATGTGTTAGAGAGTTAAAAAACAAACCAAAAAAGAAACAACAGATACAGGTGTGAATCACCTATGACTTTTTTTTTTTTTTAACCTAGACTTCTCTAGGGCCTGGAACAATCACTTTGTAACTGCCTTTATCATTTGGAGCTTGAAATGTTACCCATTCTAGAAGGGCAAGAAGGCGGTCAACGGGAAGAAGTCCCAGAAAACGGCTGACTCTCACCTTGCTGTTCGTTGATGTGGTTGTATTTCCACGGTATGGCGCACCCAAGTGCAACAGTGTCTTCATCTTGCGAGAGCTGACGTTTGATAAACCAACTCCGGACCCTTGAAATTCAGCTACAAATCCTTAATACTATTTAATTTTTTAAAAACTGAGGACTTAATGAAGGGATAAAAAGGTGCGTTGGGAAGATGAAAAGGGTGTGTTTCCGTAAGCAATGCCCTCTACACCATTCACTACAGTGTTGTTCACATAAGTGCATGTCGACGCACAGACAGACTCACACTCACTTCAGCCTGTAACAACTGGAACACCTGTATGGTAACAAATACTGTGTATCTAGTTGTAGCTAAGTAGGGAGATGATTCATACGCATCAGTTCGAAAGACACATGTATGTTGTGGACATGCATTGGAGAAATGTAGGTATATTTTTCAAATCACAGATGGAGGTCGGAGACTGGAACTTGTTTCTCATTATTTCAATAGATCTTAGAAAAGTGGAGTCTGGTACATAGTAGGAACAGCATAAATATCTGTCGATTGAGTAAATGAATGACTACAGCATCGTTTTGTTATAAACTATCAACCCCAACCACTTGTCACTAAGGTGTTAGCAAAATTTTTACCTATTAAAGGAAAAAAAAGGAAAGAGAATATTTCAGTTTCTCACAATAGCGCAGAAGAGATACTTAAAAGTCCCCCATTAGCCAGGATAAGTGGTGATGGAAGGAGGTCTGACTTGGGGTGTTGAACACACAGTATAATGTACAGATGACGTGTTGTAGAATTGTACACCTGAAACCTATTTAATGTTATTAACCAATGTCACCCCAATGAATTCAGTTTAAAAAACCTCCCATTATGATACAAACTTGAAAGGGTAGGTAAATGTACTACAATGAACATTTTGTTAACGTAGGGCTGAACTTGCCAAAAGAAGAAAAAAGATGGGCAGAACCCCTAAAGAGGATTCTGAAGCCCTGGCCAGTGTGGCTCACTTGGTTAGAATGTTGTCCCACAAACCGAAAGGTTGTGGGTGTAGTTCCCAGTTGGGCTGCACATGGGAGGCAACTGGTCAATGATGTTTCTCTCTCGCATCAGTGTTTCTTTCCCTCTCTTTCTCCCTCCCTCCCCCAGACTCTCTCTCTCTCAGAAAAGGAGAGGGACCTGAAAACCAGAGATGGGGTTCTCCATAGAGATGAAAGCGGGCACTGTTGCCATGGCTACCAGGCAGGTATCACCTGTTGCTTTCAGATCTATTTCCTCCCAGCTTCTCTTTAAGACAGTTCATCAGGATTCCTTGAAAACTGGTTTCTGGCTAGACTGGCCAATGAAAGGTACTCCTGGAAAATTGGAGGGCTGAAGGGAGAAGCTAAAGTGTTTCTTTTCCTCTCCTCCTGCTCACCTACGGAAGGGATATTTTCCTGCAGCGGTTTTATGTACATAGCCTGTCCGGAAAAAGTCCAGCCATGGTCAATATAACAAGAACGGTTTGTGCAACGTCAGTGTGACCTGGCAGCCAGGGAGAGTGGGCTGGAATGCACACGAGTGAGCGATGACAACTTCACCGTACTAGCCAGTGAGGGAGGTGGACGCCATTGAGTGAGCGTGTGCACCGGGTGGCCATTGTGTTCAAAACAACTGGGCAAGTAGAGCAACGAATCTGCATCAGATTTTGCATTAAGCTTGGACGTTCCTCTGTGGAAACTGCTCGGATGATTGAGAAGGCTTTCGGGGACGATGCAATGAGTGCAGCGCAAGTAAAAGTGTGGCACAAACGCTTCGAAGATGGTCCGGAACCTGTGGAAAGGGATCCCCATTCGGGAAGACCTGCAGCAGGCAGAGCACCTGGGAACGCTGAGCGAGTGGGGGCTGCAGGCAGCAAGGGTCGGCGACGGACCGGGCGAGACCTAGAAGCTGATCCGGGGGTTCCAGAAACTGCCGAGTCCGATATTTTGATGCAGGATCTCAGCGTGAAACATGTTAGGGCCAAGTTCATTCCATGGCTTCTGCTACCGGAGCGCAAGGACGATCCTGCTTCAGTTGGGAGAACCGTGTGAGGTCCCAAGGTGCCCACTTGGAAGGGGACTGAAGTGCCATTGTCCTGCGTACACGGCTCCTGGTACCTTGCATCTTCTTCAGTAAATGTCTCTGCTGTTCGTAGTGCGTGGCTGGAAACATTCTGGACAGACCTTGCCTGTACCTTTTACGCGCCGTATCTTTAAGGGTCATTCGCATCCTTTTCAGTGAAATGTGTACTTTTAACTCTGTTAACTACGAAAAGTTAGGTAAGTTATTATTGTTTGCAGATAGAAAGTTTGTCTAACTGGAGAACTTCAGACCATTAGCTGAAAATCTATTAGGAGAATTAGGAGCATTTAGTAAAATAGATTCCATATGAAGTAATGATACATAAGTCAATATCTTTACATACAACAGTAATACATAATAAAATTTGCCTTAGCAATAACCCCACCCTCCCAAACACTGAAAATGTAAACTTTTAAAATAAAGCAAATAGAAAACTTTATGGAGACGTAAATACTTAACTATGATATACCAACCATATATCTGAATGGCACATTCTATTATTCTGAAGATATGAAGACGTCCCTAATTAATATGTAGCTTTAAAATAATTTAAATCAAATTCCCAGAGGCATTCATTACCACTGCTTCCCTCCTCTTGTAGCTGACAAAGTAGAACCTGATCCTCATTTGAAAGAATAAATGATGCAGAAGCTTGATGAGATTGTTTTTTTAAGAAGCATAATTAAGTGAGACTTTGTTACTGGTTATTTAAGTCTTTATAGAGTTTTCGCAATTTACACATTGTGACTGCGAACCAAGCAGATATGTAAAAATCAAGGGACCAGAGAAGAAATCAGTAAAATAAACCCAAGTATTTGATATGTGATGCAGGGGCCTTTTCAAATCAGAGGATGATTTTTTTTTTCCTGTAGTCTTTTAAGTGTGATTAAAAAAAAAATTTTTTTTTTTTTTTGCTTGAAAGCAGGAAAACAACCTTATGCATCAGACTGGATATATCTATGGCAGTTAGGCATAAGGTTGCCATATAATGCAGGTGTTAAAACAGGTAGCTTTCTTTATTTCTTCATAAATGATACCTATTAAATCCTTATTTCTTTTGATAGCAGAAAATGTAAACTTCCCCCATGAAAGCAAACTCGGTCTCTCCCAGCGTAAGACTTAGTCACTCTCAGCATGCCTCGGGTTCTTGCCGTCCCTCTGGGGGGAGCTGAGGTCTGGGGTGTGTGGGGGAGGGACGCGCAGCTCTCGGGGGGCGTGGCCTGTGCCCTGGTCACGGCTCTCTCTTCACCTCGCAGAGCTTTCAAATGGCGCCTCGTCACCCCCGGGTCACTGAAGATATTTAAAGTGCTTTCATGGTTTTCTGCTGGAAGTCAGCATGGAATCCTCTGAAAGGGTCCACTCATCGTAACTAAGAGTCATCCTCTGGCGCGCCCCACCCCCTTGTCCAGTTCTGCACCCATCTGCGGGTGGTAGAAAGTTCCAGGTGCTAGCTCTGCCGTGCTGGCGTCTTCAGCACGCGCTGGGAAACCAGAGTTTTGTCTGGCTTGTGAGTGAAGGATGATGCTTCCATTGTCACACTTTATTGTTCGAAATCCTCACCGAGGATATGTTTCTTGATGAGGGAGTGAGGAGAACATCGATTGGCTGCCTGCCGTACACACTTGGACAGGGAATCCAACCCACCGCCTTTTGGTTCATGGGTCGCTGCTGCAACCAACTGAGCCCCCTGGGGCCAGGGCTGATGTTTCCATTTTCTTTCTTTCTTTTTTTTTTTTTTGCCTAATTTTTTAAAAGATTTTATTTATTTATCTTTAGAAGGGAAGGGAAGGAGAGATGGAGAGAAACATCAATGTATGGTTGCCTCTCATGCATCCCCTGCTGGGAACGTTGCTGGGAACTGTCCTGCAACCCAGGCATGTGCCCTGATTGGGAACCGAACCGCAATTTTTTGGTTCGCAGGCCTGCACTCAATTCACTGAGCTACACCAGCCAGGGCTGATGTTTCCATTTTCAAACAGTTGAAAAAGAATCAAAAGAAGAAGAATATTTAGGACACAAAAGTGACGTGGAATTCAAGTCTCCATGTCTGTACATACAGTTCTCCTGGCACATGAGCACCTGGGTCTGTCTGGTCCGTCTGGTCCATATGGTCCGTGGCTGTTTCGCTGTGACGGGGGCAAGGCTGAGGAGCAGCCGCAACCACAGGGCCTGCAGAGTCTGGACCGGTCACTCTCACTGTCTGACCCTTTGCAGAAAAGCGGGCCAGGCCTCGGTCTCAGGGTGGGGGAGGCCACACTCAGGCTGAGTGCCTTCAGCTTCCCACTCACCATGGCAGCTCTGTCCCCTGCCCACCCCACCCCCCCAGCCCCCGCACTGATGGCTGAGAGAGGGCAGGGAGGTCACGAAGACTTCTTCAGGCTCCTTGGGCTCTAGCACGGGAAACAGACGCCACACTTCTCTGTTGTATAACTTCTCTGACTTCTGCATCTTCCTGCCCGGCCATGGCCTAGTTGGGATAGGGGGTGTGAAAAGAGGTGCGAACCCCCGAGTTGCCTTGAACTCCTCTTTTCATCTCTCTCTCCCCGCCCACAAGTTTCACAGCCCAGAAAGGCTTGTCATTTCCACCCAGAATGGTGGGGGGTTGGGGGGGCGGGCGTGGCAAGGAATTCTATTATCTGTTATAAACCCTTCTTTGAAATGTAACTAAGGCTTTGACTTTTTTTTTTAAAGAGAGAGAAAAAGAAAGAAACTTTTTAAATGCTCAGTTCTCGCAATCAAAAGACGAGGTTTTCCGGACTTGATTTCGGTCGGGTTCTTTCATGCCCTGCCTCTTTTCGGGAAACCTACTACAGACTGGGTCCAGTCTGAATGGCCTTCAGGCCAAACAAAGGTACTGAAAATGGGAAACTCAGCAGCTACTGGCTGCAGCTATTTCCCTGCCATGTATCGATAGCATACATTTGTATTTACATCCTATAGGAACGGTAAACCCTGTTGGACTAATAAAAATCTTGACATAATCTGGTAACAATTGCAGTCCAAATATGTGGCATTTTGTCAGCATTTGAAGATTATGCAAATAAGGTCCAAGTGGTGACCTCTAAAAACACCCTTGGGAGGAAGGTATTTCTTTTCCCTAAGAAAATGTGTTGCTCTTTCTAAGTCAAAAATGTTTTTTAAGTGCATCTTAAAGAGACATGGCACTACATTGGGTTGAGATCTCTCTCCAACTAATGCCCATCAGGCAAAGAATGATAAAGAATCAATACCAGGTACCTCTGAATGTTACATGGCTCTTCCAGTCTCATCCCACGTGAGAAAGTGACAAGTTATATTGGTTAGAGAAGGTTGTTCCATACAATAGCAGGGAATAATAAGAAGGATACTTGATTAGCTGAACCGTGAGTTTATGCCCTTGTATCATGTACTAAAATAAATTCCAGATGGTTTAAAGAGTTAAAGTGAACAACGAAGCAAACAGCAACAATAATGACAGCAGGGACACCTGAAAACACTACCAGAGGGGACCAGAAGGAAGAAGTGATAAATGCTAAGCTGAAGAAATAGAGGTCTGTCTACACTAACACCCGGAATTTCTGGAGGGCGAGAAATAAGCACATAAAATAAAAACAAACAGTAGCCCAAGGAATGTATTTTCAGCCAAGGAGTAATTTAATATAGAAAGAATCCGTACACACGAGTGAAGAAAACGAAATCTTAATGGTAAAATGGGCAAGGGTTAAGGAAAGAAGTAGAAATGTACAACAGGGTATACATAACGACCAGAAAAATACATGGAAATCTTCATTTGCATCCGCAATCAGGGACATTCTCAGAGAGCAACACATACCATTTATTCCTTATCAGATCAGCACGGAATTTTAAGAAGATAACAGGCACGCTCGTGTACTGCTTAAGGAAATACAATTTATCTTTCTGACTAACTGTTTGCCAACATATGTGGGAATTTTAAAGAAGCCGATGCGGAGTTTCTCAAGGAGAAGCTCTGAATGGTTTACATGAGCATGGCCGGGGACGCTTCCCCAAAATGCACCCTCGGTCCCCACCTCCGGCCCAGGGGATCCAAAAGCACGGAGGGCTGGCAGGTGGGTCTGTGATCTGCAGGTACAAGAATGCAAGGACCAGCTTCGCAGCAGGTAGCACCGGGGCTCCTGGCTTCCCCCAACCTGGTCTTCCTACCATACATGACACCAGTCACACACACAGATGGACACACGGACATCCCTCCATTCTCGCTCTTCTTCCCAAAGTGAAAAATGGAGGTTACTTCAGTGAAAAAAGATGGGGGGCGTAGTTAAATAAAATTGTAGATTTATATAATAGATGCTACATAAACCACAGAACTGTGTTTCTCACAAATATATGGTGATATATATAGAAAGATGCCATGATACAAGTTAAATTTATTTTTAAAACGGGTATGAAACTTTACATACTGTATTAACCCAAATTCATAAAGCATGCATTTACACAGACTTGGGAATTAATTAAAATATTCACATTGTATCAATATTTTCTTTCTCCAGACTTAAAAAAATTTTTTTTTCTGCCTTCAAAAGAATGATTTTCAATATAATAACATAAATTAGCGTTTTCACAAAAAGCATTACTTAAAAAAGATTAGAGCCCTCTTTAGAGGAGAAATGAGATGTATAATCTTTTGGGTGCCCCCGCAGTATGAGGGGGGCTCACTGCCATCTTCCAGAGATACAAGTAAGCCTTTTATTATTGGTAATGGGTGCCTGATTCACCCACACACTCTGCTACCTTTTAAGCAGAGCCTGCTCATCAGCCTTGCTCATCATGAGTATGGTAATGGTAGTGTTTATGCACTTGCAAAGGTGTGTGCTGAGTGATCAGATGATGCCGTTTAAGTCTGGGTGGCACCACCTCATTTTTCTAAGTTTGTCTTGTAGGATGAGGTATCCAATTACGTGTAGATCCCATATAGGGTCCTGCATCCTATAGAGTTGCATACTATACGTACCCTGTATCTGCTGACGACTCATCAAATAAGTCAGCCCGATGCCATCTGTGATAGAAAAATGTAACTATTCAGTTTCTCCTTGGCTTTGACCTTATAGATGGTTGGATCCCAATCCTAGTTTCCCAGTAGATTCACCTGGGAATGTCAGACAAACGATGTCTGGGCATTGCCCTAGACCAAGGGGTCAGAATCTTTGGGGACAGAGTCTTTGTTCGTTGTTTGCTTTCAATACTCTCCCCCAAGTGATTGTAGCCAAGGGCGGGATGCTCTCATTTCCATAAGCATATTGGTGGCCCAGGTTGTGAGGCTGGTTAAATGAAAATGACCGTGTTATTTGCCAAGGGCAGTGGAGTGTGAAACATTGGGTGATGGGTAGAAAGCCTAAGACGATACATCTGTGTCGGGATTTCTTTTGACGCATCATGTATGAGCATCAAAGCTTTGCACAATGGTGGCCAGTAGTAAAAGTGGTAATGGTGGTGAAGGGCATGTCTGCCTGAGAAAACGCCTGTGGGGAGGTTTGGGGGAGAGAGGCCAAGAGGCCACTGAGGTGGGAGGAGGTGAGGTCACGGTGGTTCGGCAGGGGCCCGGTCAGCGTGTGAGTTCTGTGGCAGCATCTGGCTCTTTGTCAAATGGCAAGAGAAAACTACTGGTGGGTGTTAGTTTGGAGAGTCCGATAATCACACTTTAAAGAGATTCCCCTGGTGACAGCTGATTGACCAGGCGGGGGGCAGGGGGGACCGGAATGGAATCGCCAGCCCCAGTTAGGAGACAAAGACTGCGGGGGATGATGAGCGGTGTGGCTGGGAAGGGCGGTGGGAGCAGACGGAGAGAGGGGACAGATCTGCGAGTTACCTGCCAAAGGATTTTTCGGATCAAGATTTTCATCTTTGAGCTATTCTCTGTTCATGTGGGGTGAACAGGGACTGGAGTAATAATTTCTTATTTGACAGATGCGTAAGTGGAAATATCGAGACAGGAGGCCACTTGGCCAGCTCAAGGTCACGGAGAGAATGTGGCCAAGGACAATGCAAACAGGATGGCCAGAGTGCATCAGGAAATCGCCTGTCACCTGCCGCTGGCCGGCACTATCAACACCTCCCTGTCACGGTATTTAGCTCCTTTTCCTTCAGAACCCCAAATGTGTTTGATTTGAAGTGCTGTCTTAAGCAGCGTACATGTCTCTTCCCTTTCTCCAAAGCTCAGAGTGTCCTCAAGCTGTGTGCCTTTGCCAGGCAGGGCTATTCAGTTACTCATCCCCTAGGAAAAGGAAATTGATTTCATTGTTTTACTATTTTTGTGAACCATTTAAAACATTCTAGCTCCTTTTCTTAATTTCCCATGTCCCTTCTCTATCCAGTGCAGCCATTTCCAAATGAGAGTGTTGGGGTAGTTGATCAAAGCGTTACAAATTGGTGGCAAAGGGGGTCTGACTTGCCAAAGGCAGACCACTTAACACCTGCCTGAGTTTGGGCACGTTGGTGGATTCGTTGTCTTGGGGCCTGACTTCACCTGTACAACGAGATGATGCCCGCAAGGTTGTACAGCACTTTGAATGGCACCCGGGCCGTCAGTAAAGGGTTAATTGTGTTATCTTTAGCGGGGGTGGGGGGGTGGGGGGGAGGGGCGGAGAGGAGGTGTCAGCACAGGGTCTTCACGCATCTTCCATTAATAGTTAGGCAACGACTTGGTCTAGAGATTTGTTCTCAGAGAGGAAGCATGCTTCAGTTTGAAGGAAACGTTTCGCTGAAATAAGCTGTAGGGGAGAATTGGTTTGGGGAAACAGAATTAGTCAAACTCTGGCATCAGGGGAGGCCTGAGCTCCAGCCCTCTTACTGCTTTCCGCATCTCCCCAAAGTATACTGCCCTCTATGAGTGGGAGTCCCAGGGTTTCAGAGACAAACTGTAGTCTTCTGCTTGCTTAGCAAGTGCTTGACATTTATTTGGGAAGTGGAATAAGCCACTGGGTCATTGTCCGCTGTGATAAACACACACGGAGAAAGTTAGCAGAGCCCTGGCCAGGTAGCTCAGTTGGTTAGAGTGTTGTCTTGATACACCAAGTTGGAAGGTTTGACCCTCAGCAGGGGCACGTACAAGAAGCAACCAATGAGTGCGCAAATACGGGGAACCGCAAATCAGTCTCTCTCCCTCTCCCTCGCCCTTTCCTTTCTCTCTCTCAAATCTGTAAAACAAGAGTCAGCAGAGATTAGAGGGCCATGTAATTCACCACGCCCCCAACGATGCCACAGATCTTCAGCAGGGGATCTTACGAGTTTAACGTGTTTGCACTCCTTCGTAGAGCTAGGCAAAAATTAATAATGCTTTTGTGAGTGTGTTCTTCCTTCTTTCCCCCTAACGGCGTATCACGATCTCGCCTCTGTATAATTCTGTCTTCGGTTTTCTTCTATCATTTTTCTTCCTCTGTGTCTTTCCTTCTCTCATTACATTTACGTCAGTCTCCCTCTTTCTTTCATTATTCAGAGTTGCCCTTCTGCTTAGCTGCCTTGTTGTGACTTCACCCAAGAAACTTAAGCCCTTGTTCAGAACTAGAGAACAATAAGTAAAGCTTACCTTTCTTGGCCAATGCTAGAAATCTATCGCAGATTTATTGCGGAAAATTTCCACTTTATTAAGCTGACAGATTTTGCTGCGAGGCATGCTACCCAATGAAATTCTAAATTTGATTTAAAGGTCAGAGGGAAAGCCTGGCACTTACAATCTGCCTTGGAACTGCTTTCGTAACGCTGGAGTTTCCAAGGAGAGGAAATTGCTATCGGCCAGCGAAAGGCTTGCCAATCACAGCTTCTCTTAATAAACTCTGTGCTTCTAACCGAGCCGGAGACGGAGAATACCACCAGATTAACCTGATCTTGCAGAATGTAGGACACTTCAAGTTCAATTAGGTGTGTCCAATTAGAGGAGCCGCTTTGTGGGAACATAGGAAAGAGCAGTATTTCTCCGAAAGCTGGGGAAAAAACCCCTTCATCACAGTTATCAATGACAAGGGTATTTTCATTTGCATACATAGAACAATGGCTTTCTAAAAGGATATACATATTGAAAATAAGCTCTATCTTTTTTTGTTCTTGGTGACAGAATAACTCAACTTGGTACTGGTGATGGGCTTAGGAAAGTCCTCAATTTCCAAATGATTTTATTACCACAGCGAAAATACATTACTGTCTTAATTAAAATTATTTTGTACAGAATCAAGCTGTACATTTTAGCAGTAAGGAAGTTTAATGAAAGTTTAATGTACTGAGCCCTTAAAATGTGCAAACTTTAGTATCTCATAATGGATTCTTGGTAATGGTGTGTGTGAGAGAGAAAAAAAAGAGTACACAAACTCCTAAAAATTGTCAACATTGAACTTGGGAGGAGTCAGGAGTGAGACTAAAATACAAATGCAAACTTGACCACCGTTTGGATGGCTTCAGGATGCCCATTCCCACCTGCACATCTTCTGGGTCAAGGGTGGCTCCATCAGGCTCGCTTGACGTTGAAAGAGAACCAAGTCACAGCAGGAGCAACACAAGGGGCTTTACTGTTCAAATAAAATAGCAATGTGACAAACTCGGTTTTTCCCTAATTCCAATCTTCTGCCTGAAAGCAGTCCTGGACAAAAGACAATAAAAAAAGCGGCCCCTCATTGATGAGATGGCTCACGGAGGAGGCACATCTGGGTTCCACTGTAATGACACCAATATCGAGATGGCAGGAATGACAATGACCACTCGATCTTTGCTCTTCTTGGTGGATTCCCCCCCGCCCCCACCCCATCCATGGAAGCTTCTTCCATCCTGGAGAATGACTATTGGTACCTCTGCAGCTTGTTATTGCTTTTATAACAGTTGTTCTCCTGACTGGAATAGTAGCATAGGCTCATTGTTGAAAACTTGAGAAAGCCATAATCCTTTAAGGAAACAGGAAACATCACCCATGACCTTACCACTGAGAGGCGAGTGCGCTGTACATACTGGGGACTGTTCCCTCCAGCTTTCCATTCTGTGTGCTCACGGGCAAGGTATGTGCGTTCACTCAGCTGGGGGCCTGGGGGAAATGTTACAAAACCGCTAGCAACTGCTAGCACGGGACGCATGCAATTTTATATTCTGTCTTCTTAAATTAAATGTGATACTGTGAGCATTTTTCATAGTACTACACATTCTTGAAGAATGACTTACAATAGCTGGATAATATGTCAGTTTAAGGAGGAGGCACAGTTCGCTCATTTTTGTTGGGTATCAAGGCCGTCTCTAACTTTCCACTGAGAAACTGTCCCGTGGTGAGTATCCCTGTACCTAAGTCTGTGTATCTGACTGTTTCTTCAGGGCCTTTTTCTGAAAGTGTCGTGATGGCTTCTAGGATGGCAGCCACCTTGAGGTTCTGGAGACACTCGGCCAACGTCCGCACCAGAGGTCACATTTTAGGACCTTCTTTTATCCTTGCTGATGTGGGTTTTCTGCACAACCGGAAAGTGTTACTCCAGGGGATAAGGGGGGACTGTCATGGGGGCAGCCTTCCTGCGTGATTTTCCCACCTGAGAAGATTCCGGTCCCATCTCCTGATTTAACTGACAAATTACATTTGGATTCTTGTTACTTTCTCAGAAACGACATAAAGAAAACGTGGTCTGACTCTGCAAGTTTAAATACACGAGTAGATATTTATGTAGGTAAACAAAATGGACAATGAATTTATAGCAATACGTTCATGAAACAAAATCACTCCTATAGATGATGATGATGATGATGATGATGATGATGATGGTATTTTGAAAGGCTGGATGCCTTAAGTTAGAAGCTCAGGAGTGAGGTCCAAGAGGGTCCAACTGGAATTTTCGAGCCATTAACCAGTTTAATGAGGTTATGTCTAAACAGTACATCACCACATTGGAAAGCCTGTATAGGATAATAATTGATATTACAAACACAATCAATCATACTGAACACTCAAAATATGTAGTAATGTGTATTAATTCAAATCCAAGCCCTCATGGTAGATATGATTATTCACATCTTACGTATGACATGATATAACCAGGGGTATTTAAATAATTCACCCAACAATTTACCCAGGTAGCAAAGAACAAATCTGGAATCATACATGGTGAGACTCCCCAGTCTGGCCTTTGCGTCCTGGTGCTGTGTCCCATGCTACTTACGGTACTGCTTCACGGCGCCACTTCATGCTGCTGGGTCACAGCCCCATGCCACCAGACTGCTTCCTGACCCTGCTTTCCAGTATCACTCCAGGGCAGGACTTCAGCCATGGCGCTCCATCGCCGCGATACTCCGCAGTAGTCGTTTATTTCTATTTCACAGTACTGTCTTACAGCAGCCTTTCAGGGAAGCACGCCATTCTATCACTTCATCGCACCGTCGTTTATGGTGCAATAATTTGCACCAACATTTGTGATTCAATGTTATTAAAAGATGGTTTTCTGTTTTTCTAAATTTTATTTTTATTTTGAGCGATTTTATTTATTTATTTTTAGACAGACAGAGAAAGAGAGGGAGAGAAACATCCATGTGTGGTTGCCTCTCGTGCACCCCCTACTGGGGCTCTGGCCTGTACCCAGGTATGTCTCTTGACTGGGAATCGAACCTATGACCCCTTGTTTTGCAGGCCTGCGCTCAATGTACTCAGCCACACCAGCCAGGGCAAAAAAAAATAATAATAATAAAAAACCCAAAACAGTAAACCATGACTCTCAGATGTAAAATAAACGTATGTGTTAGAGACTTGAACTCAGCCTGCGAGGAAACCAGGTGGATCTTATCACCGGTGCATCAAAAAAGCGCACATTCAAATGGAAGGAACGTTGAAATGATGTGCGAATGGAAGCAAAAGTAGCTTCTTCCGTGATGGGGGAGGGATGTCCGTTGGACTTCTGCTGGACAGGACAGGACTTACATGTGTATAGACAGGAAATGTTTTGCTTTGCTATTGGTTGCCTACAATTTACAGAGACGTAAAATAACTCCTGTAAAAGACTTAACCCTCCAGTGTGAACAATACATAGGTTTCCGGAGTGGGTACGTGTGGAACACAGTAGTACAGTTCTTGTCGTAGAAGACAATAGCTCGGCCCTTTAAATTCCTGTGACCTGAATTGTCCAGGTGATGAAAGTAAGATGGATGCATACGCATCAGCTACAAGTTTTGTTTTTGTTGGCAGAGACTTGCCTACATCTATACCGTGCAAAGACGTTACCAAAGCCATCTCTGAAGGAGAGAAGGGGGGAGGATTTCCCATTAATTCTTTGACTTCCAACCACAACTTTTGTTGGTTTATAAAGTCACAAGGTAATTTTTCTAAGTGCCAGCCTTGCAAATTCAAGCTGGGAGTGAAATTCAGGCTGTGGTTTTTTTTCCTGCTTCTTATAGTCCATCATCGCTAGTAATAAGAAGTCTGCAAATTTGTCAGCCAGGTTCTGACGGTAAAATCTTTATTACTGGTGGTGATGTAAGAGGCAAAGGAGCACAGCTTGAGTTTTAGATCTCAGGTTGAATATAGAGAGCTGATATCTAGAAAAAAAATAAAACCTCTTACATTGAACAAATATGATCATTAAGGCAAGATAAATGTGGAACCCAGCAAAGCCAATTACGGTCATGGAACCAACCATAACCACCGTTAATTATTAATCAGAAGGTGAAGAAATTATGTAGTGATTAGCCCCACAGAAATAATTGGGAAAAAAACCCCAGAAAATTAATTTAAATCAACAGCTAGCGCTGCAAGTCAGCCTCAGTGTACAGCTGCAGGGGAAAAAAATTGATAAAGCAATTTCTCAGGAAATCCATAAAGTTCTACAAAATGGCCTTGTGATAAGAATCGCAGAAGAAACAAACATTTAGCCTGTTGAGCGTTGGAGGATTGTTTAATTAAAATTAAGCCAGACCCAAAGGGTAGGTTAATTACCGCAAACCTTGATCAAGGAGCATGAATAAAAAAGCAAGAACTAAATCGGGAAACAAAAGAAAAGTCTACAATATAAACCGAGCGGCAAAGAAAACCAGATTTTTACCTGTCAGCTCTCTGGCGAAGGGAAGCGGGGCCGTGCTGTAACGATGCTGTGAGCCCAGCCTGTTAAACCGCAGCCCGAGACACAGGTCCGAGGTTACTCTGCACCCTCACCCTGCACAAGGGAAGCTTCCCCAACGCTTTCATTGCCACCCCACTCAGACCTGGAGTCCATGCCTCCCCTTCCCTTTTCCCGGTATTTGTTTAGCTCTGCCCGAATTCATTTCTGTTGCTTGCGACCAAAAGCTCTGCTGTACAAGGTCTGGCAGAAGTGACGCCTGCCTGAGTGTGGTTCGTAGGGTAATAATTTGGGTGTGATAATTTACAGTTTTAATGTGAACATGTCACCTGAAATGTCATCTGGCGTGCTGGAGTGTGATATTGTTGTGTTACAGAATCACATGCTTATGATTTTGTGATGAAATAAGGTCACGCTTTGTGCCAGACTACTTATCCATCTATATCATCTGTATGTATGTGTACATGTACGTGTACATGCACATGTATGTGTATGTGTATGTGTATGTGTATATGTATATGTATATGTATATGTATATGTATATGTATATGTATATCTACCCATAGCTACATCGCTGTATTCAATCATTTGAGTAATTGTAGGATTTTGGATCTGAATTTTCTGCCCTCGGTGCACTTGAAAGCCGGGGCGGGCGTCCAGCAAGCGCCTGGGCGGGAACGTGGGAGGCGGAACGGAGGGAGTCGTATGGGGAAGAGAGACAGAAGGAGGCTGGGAGGCGGGGTCGGCTGCGTGCCCTTCGAAGTGAATCAAGATACTGCAATTTCCTTTTCCGTCATCCAATAGTCCGAATTCTCCTTTTAATTTGTATTTGTCGCTGTTGTTCTCTCTTCAGTAGTCAGCTGATCTTCTCCTTCACGGCGAATGAAGGGCGGTGGGGACGGGTTTTGGTGGCGTCGTGTAGCGGCCTCTTCGCGTTGACTTGCAGACACGTCTTTGCAGCATCCACCTTACCACGGTGCCAGCCACGCTCCCTGCCCTCGGCGGCTCGGGGCCCTCACACTGGGAACGGGCCTCGGGTCACTGTCTGAAGTCTACGAGGACAAGATGGATATGCAGGTATTTGCAAGGACATGGCCCTTGAAACTGCTACCCTTGAAAGAAACTACCTCCAAGGTAGCAATTTCATCAGCGATATGGGGAAGAGACGCTTCACGCGGTTTGGCTCCCTCCTCCTGGTGGTCGTGAGCTGGGTGTGCGTCTTCCCTTCAGTGTGGGGGGGGGGGGGGGCCGTGAGCTGTTTCTCACCAACAGACTCCAGCAAAGGAGGCAGGACGGTACGTGACTGGACTGCACGAGGTTACAGGTGCTGGCATGCTGGGTCTCTCTCTTGCTGGCTTTGAGAAAGCCAGTGATCCCACGTGGCCTGGAAATGGGGACACCTTTTAGGAGCTGGACATGACCTCCAGCTGATGACTGGCAAGAAACGGTGTCCTTCAGTCCTTCAGCCACAAGGAAATAAGTTCTGAAAAGAAAGAGAGAGAGTTTGGAGGAGGACCTGTCCCCAGGAGAGCCTCAGGTGGGACCACGGCCCCAGGGGCCACCTGAATGACAGCCTGTGAGACCCTAAGCAGAGGACCCACAGAAACTGTGACGCAGTAAGCGTGTGTTGTTTTAAGCTGCTGGGTTTCTGGCAATGTTGTCACTTAGCGAAAGAGAGCTGGAAGAGGAAGGTCGTGCCATAGATCTGGGGAGCCAAGGGACCGGGAGAGCCCCACCCTTGCCCTTTATCAGTTGTGTCCTTGGACAAGTGAGCTGACGTAAGACTCAGCCTTCTCATTGCCGTCGAGCAAGCTTCCTCAACCTTTGCACTTGGCTTTGGGAGCTGGGAGGCTGTCTCGTGCACTGTAGGCTGTTGAGTAGCATCGCTGGCCTCTAGCCACTACACGCCAGTGGCTCCTTTCCCCTTTTATGGCGACAAACAATGTCTCCAGATGTTGCCAAATGTCCCCTGGCAGGGGGCAAAATTGCCCCCATGCGGGAACCACAGGTATGAAGGTTAGTGGGGATGATCGTTGAAATAATACTCAATTCATGGGGTCGTTGGAGGCTTTCAGTCGGATGACTAGACCAAGATGTGAAAACCTTAATAATAACTGGAAAAAATGATATCTATCCTCAATAGAATGAATCAGGGACAGTTTTATTCTCTTAGTTATAGCCATTGACACGAGGTACGTTTTGTCTGGCACCAAATCTTCCAAGGAAGGGGCAGTACTGCTTAGCAGGGGATGGGGGAGGCATGACTTCCTGAGAGTGAGATCGGAGGAGGAGGGACAGAGAGGGGACCGGAAGGACAGAGCCCTAGGGTGGAGGCCGCGGGCTTCGTGGAGCTTCTGGGTTCCCTGAGGTTGCTCACAGGTACCCGAGAGCTGGGTCAGGGCAGCAAAATCTCACGGGCATGAGCAGTCATGTGGGGGAGAGGGGGCCCCCCTGGGCTGTGGATCAGGGCTGGGGACAATCCTGCCTAGATCTCGAGGGACAGGGGCCCCGGGGAACACCTGGAGTGCAGGGTTGATATTACCGTCACCACTATTATCAGCCTTTGGCGAGAGTACAGGTGAGGACAGGTAGCAGCTCGAAGCCCCTCTTCCTCAAGTGCAGACCCTTTAAACTTCTTCCCGATCGAAGGCAGAAGAGTTGCCGTTTTATTTCAAATAAGAGCTCGAGCACCTTGGGTAATTAGTTTAAACCAGAGCACCACAGGCCACAGATGATAGAAAGGGAGTCTCCCAGCTCTTTATTAAGCTTGGCGCTAGTGCCCGGACCCAGCTTAAACCAGCCTAAAGGGGCAGCAACTTCCCTGCGGGAGAACACAGAGGAAGCAGAAGACGTCCTCTTACTAACCGGTCATAACGTGGTTCAGTGAGTGCCTCTCCGTCAACTTCCTTTTCTTTCTCTTCTGTCTTTTCCTTCCCCGCCCCCCTTCTGTCCTACTTTCCATCCCTGCCCCCTTCACCCTGCACAACATAGGACTCTGTAAATAAATGTCCAAAGTGCACGGAAGTGAATTTGAATTTGAGCACTGAAGATTGGTGACCACCATGGGTCAGTTTCAATGCTGTGGCCGTGGCCTTGCCTCTGGGACCAGGAGCAGGAACAGCTAACGGGCACCCAGTCGTCCCGCCTGGGGACGCGCTTCTGAATCCTGTGTTTGTGCTAACTCGCCTGGCTACACAGCAGCTGCGTGGCCTGGTTGTATGCCTGCTTTAGAGATAATGAGACTTCTTGCCAACATGCGTGTAGTGGCAAGCTCTGGCCTAAGGAATCTACACCTTTTGATTCACTTGATTTAATAAATCAAGTTATAACCCTTTGAAGTTGTTATCACCCCCTTGTATAGCTGAGGGAACTGAGGCACAGAGCATTGAAGTGGCTCACCCGGGTTTCTCAGGCAGCCTCGTCCCTGCGTCCCTGCTGGCTGCCACCTGAACGCTCCCATCTGGCCAGCCGCTCCTGGCAAACCTAGACCCTTTCAGATATTTCGGGAGCTAACTCAGCACAAAGCAAGGATTAGAGGTGGGGCTGTGTGTGTGTGTGTGTGTGTGTGTGTGTGTGTGAATTCCCAAGGAATGAAATATGCATGTCCAGGTAAGACTAACTTCCATTTGTTTGGGGGTGCTTGTCCACCCCCAAGGGGAATTGCTCAGTGCAGTTTTGCATACAGCAACAGTAGATGTTGAAGCTTGTCTCCAGGACTAAAATGCGGCAATTGTGTATGCCGCCAGACGAGTGACAAAGCAGGAGATGAACATGCCCGTCTCGGTGCAGACACCCGGGTGCGACTGCGGGGAGCAAGCTTCCGCCTCAGCCCGGCCTCATTAAGCCCGGAATGTGTGTGCAATCATTAGCATAGAGTTTTGCGGGTGATGAGATCAGGCGCTGGTTTGAGCACCACCTTGGCAGCTTGTGGCACCCAAAGCCAGTTCTGTGATATTCGTATTGTTCAACGTGGTCTCCAAGCAGCATCTGTAAAATGAGGCCATAAATAGCTCGTGCCTTTTGCTGGAGGCAGCAAGCAGCACTTTGCATGGGTAGTAAAATCTCGAAAGTTGCAGGTACATCAGAACACAGCCAGGTGTCAGATGGAGGGGACTCGTATCCGAATGAGCAATTAGCATCAGACTTATCTGAAGGGAGATGACAGATGCCCACCCACTCTTTTCTGAAGAAGCAGAATTTGTTTTTTCTTTTTGTCTCTGAAGTTCTCTTAATCAGGGCTGCTTAACCTTTTAGAGGACACCAGTCCTTGGAGCTTTTCATGAAAAGAGGGATCCCATACCCAGAAGAATCTTCCTAGGCACATGTGACCAAGGAAAGTTTTGATTCCTCTCCCTGTTTTGGCTTTAAAAAAACCATTCAAGCAGGAAGCCGTGTTCTGTGTGGTCCTAACCCCCGTGTGGGAAGGCTTCATCTCTAGAAGTCCAGGTGTGCGGGGAGAGGGACCCAGCCTGCGGGGACGGGTCTCAGGGTTTGCCCAGCTCCTCGCCGCAGACTGGAATCTTGACAGATCGGCAGACATGGGAGATGCGGCTCCCTGCTCATGGGTTTCCATGTGTGAGTCACCTGCAGACATCACGGTGCGTGGCGGCCACCTTCTTCAGCAGTCCGGGCAGTCCTGCTCACAGGGGTAAGGTGGCTTGCCTGTCCCCGAGAACTGGCACAAAGTGCACATATGGGACCCTGGAGACGGGTCGGGACCATTGGAGCCCAAGGATGGGGCTGGGCAGAGCATCCTACCTGCCCGTGTTACTTTCCGAGCATCTCCGAGCACCTGCTTTCAAGTCATCTGTCTCACTGGGGATATCGAGGAGCCGCTCTCTCTCTGGCCTTTGGCAGAAATTGAAAATGAAAGAAGCAAAGATAATTTCTGAGCAAAGAGGGATTTTGAGCAGGGATGTCAGAGATGCCTTTTCTAGCGTTACAGACATGCCGCCCAGGCAGGGGCCAGAGATCCGAACAGGCTTTATTTGGGTGTTAGTCTCTTTGGCCCATCTGCTTGTCTACAGAAGTGAGGAGGGGACACAGTGACGGGCCCGCCGTGGCCATGAAGGTGGTTTCCTGGGTCTTCCTCAAAAGGAGGAGGCAACTTGGGGTTTATGGGATGGTGCCGAATCCTGTGCAAGAAACCAGGAGGGGAGACTCACGGAACGGGCTCACTCATGCAACATGCACACAAATGAGAGAGGGGGCGGGGAGGGAGAGAGGGAGAGAGAGAGAGAGAGAGAGAGGGAGAACATTCCTAGAGAAGGACTCAGCCCGCACTTCCGGGCCACACCCTAGGTTGTCGGTGATGGCGTGTTCATCCATGTAAGCAGACACATCCAGGCCCCCAGGCCGCACGACCACTCCGGATACTGAACTATTTGTACTTCTGTGAACGGAGGCTCCACGCACGTAGTTCCCTCTGCCTACCGTGCCTGGCCCTTTATCCAGGTTCTTTATCCGGCTAGTTCCGACCCTCCTTCAAACCTCAGCTCAGGAAGCAGCACCTCCTTCAGGAATCCTGTCCCAGACTGTGACCCAGCTGCCCATGTGCTGACCTCTTGGGCTGGGCTGTAGTAACTAGTTAATCGTTTGTTCCTCTGCTGAATTCCAGGTGTCTAGGGGCAGGGGTCATACATTATTCAACTTTGCTTTGCATGGTGTCCTTCATTATATATATATACACACATATATATGTATTATATATACATATACATATACACACATATATATGTATATATATTACGTGTGTGTGTGTGTGTGTGTGTGTGTGTGGTGAAAGAAAGGATGGCCGAAGAAAACATGGAGGATGATGAAGAGTGGATGAAGAGTTTGCCTAAAGTGGAGAGTTGGTAATATGTGGCCTTTGAAAAGGGTATCTTTCAGCAAAAAATGCCTGATCATACCCACAGCGATCGGGGGAGTAAAAATGTGAATTGAGAGCTTGTACTTGACCCTGGCAGCGCTGAGTGTGGAGCTGCCCATGGTCACCGGGCAGGACATGTAACGGGCGGGCAACTGGGGATTGCACACCAAACAGTTAAGCGTTCAAACCCAACCCCCAACACTCACGAGCCACGTGACCACGAGATAGTTACGGAGCGTTCCGTGTCTCCATGTTCTTACCTGCGAAAGCAGAGTGATGAGCACCTACGTCCTTCGGGGGTTGCGGAGACTGAGTGGAGACATGGCAGCGCAGTGGTTGGCTGGGTGCCTGGCGCATGGTTAGCAATCAACAGACGTTCCGGTGAATGGGCAAAGTGCCGGCTGCCCTGGCCAAGGTGAGCTCAAAACTGACTTCCGTTTGACTTCCATGTTGCATTTGCATGAAAAATTTTCCCTCCTGAGCTGGGGTTCCAAAACAATATGGGAATCTTAGTCCCTGATGGGAAAGTGCCATCCAATGTTCTGCTTAATAAATTAATTTTATGATCTAAATGTTGAGTAAAGGCATGCAGTTTTCATTCGTTAGCATTCATAACATTGTCCGTAGCGCTAACATTTCATAAACATCAAAGCATTTAATGTCTATGCACAACGATCTTCTCTCTATATGTATATACATAAATAAAGCTTTGGTGGCAACTATCACTAGCAATATTTCCTACTTATGAATTTCTTTGCAGCGAGAGTCATCAAACTTGTTTAAAAAGAGGCATGCTAGAAACATCTATTGTCTTTTATCTTCTGGAGTTTACGAGCAAGGTCGGGCTTCTGAGACCTTATTTATTTGTCCTTTGTGCCACGGGAGGTCCGGGACACACTTGTTAATTGACTTCACGGGCTAGAAACAAGTATAAAACAACCGAATCACAGCGATGGTGGCATCCCCGTCGTCTGACACGGGGGAATTAATCCGGGCATCCGGGAAACACTGCCAACCCCCTTGTCCTTAGTGCGTCCTGAGATGGGTCCAGGCAACTCCTCTAGTGGGTTTGGAAGGTCAGAGAGGCTAGGAGGGTCCGGAAACGACTCGGGGCTGGCTGGAACCCCAAAATGAGCAGAGAGTTTGTCAGGAGTCTTAAGTTCTTACCTTGGCATTGCCCTCCAAAGCCGTGTGACTTTTGGGTCTCGATTTCTTCGTACGTGCACTGGCCCCGGCAGATTAGCAGGCAGGGCACTCCAAACTTGGGGTCCGTGAGTGTTCACCGAGCAGTTCGTAAGCTCCTTGGGAGTTTCTGCGTGTGGGCACATCCTTCTGGGATGAGCGTGTGCTATTTTCACGAGGTCCTCACAGGGTTCCATGAATCCATCATAATCAATAACCGCCCGTCCGTCCAATTCTTAAGCGTCCCTCTCAGACCCAAGGTTCTATATGCTCTCAGAGTTGCAACTTGAGCCTAATAGTATCACAATATAAAAATGTATCAGAATTTTTAGGTAATGATAATGCCTTACTTCTGATTCACTTTTATCGTTTCATTTTCCCTTAAATAGAACAAGAGCTGGGGGTTGTATTCAAGGCTCACTCCGTCCAGAGCAGTGCCGCTAGATCAACAGTCGTGATGACATATTAACAGTTGCACCTTGGAAAATTGATTCAGTCTTTCAATGCGTTTTGGAGAAAAGGCCACACTGCAGCTCTCTGAGATGCAGGGAGCACGTTGGTGAAAGGCAGCGATTTTCAGCCTTTCTCATCCCACGACACGCATACACGGCTCGCTAAAATTCTATGGTACACACACACACACACACACACACACACACACAAAGTGTGATATTTTTTGCTGATCTGACAAAAAATAGGTATGCATTTGATTCTTTTGTACCAGGTGGCTACTGTGTTGGCTCTTGTCGTTTTTTTTTTATTTGACAATCTCAGGGGAAAGAGGTGAGTGCCACTGACTGAAGAGTCCGGTTTTACATGTTTAAAAATTCTTGTGGAACACTGGTTAAAAGTGGCTGGTGTTCAGAAAGCTCTGAGCAATTTTGCATTGAGAACCTGCTTAAAAACTTTTAAAAGCAGCGTTGTCTAAATTACCTGACCTTAGAGCTCCTTAAATGCCTGTTCGCATCATAAAAAGTAATTCTTTTGAGGAATGCCTTATTAGAAATACTGGCCTAAGTCATTTCGGCTTTAATTCTTTGGAGCATGTTGGTGGCCTTTGCTGGGTTCTTTGAGGTGTAATAATGCTTATTTAACGAAGCACATACATTTCAGGTACCATTTCATGGCGTTTTAGGAAGATCTATATAAGTACATGTAAAATGACTCATTTTGATATCGAGGAGGTGGGTGTGATTCGAAAGAGCTGCTGTTATGCTCGATAAAGGCAAGAAGACAAAGCAGGAGTCGGGAGAAGTGTGCAGAGAGTGGTGAATATCTGTGAGCAGAGACTTGCTCGTTGATTTCTGCACCCAGGGATAATTACCGGGAACCTCCTAAGTAAAGGGGGCCATGGGAATACCTGATAATCAGGAGGAAACGGGAGACAATGTCCGACGTTCCTGGAGTAAAAGTCGGGGTGATGCGGGGAGGCGGGGAGGGGATAATTTCAGTCTGGAGTGATGCGTGCTACGGGGAGTAGTTGGTATTATCGCTACAATGACGCGGGCAAAGGGGCCAATCATTCTGCAGATTCGAGGGAGCCTTCAAGGAGGAGATGACGTCTGGATTAGTCCGTTTTAATATTCACAGTTGAACACATTAAACCCATGTCCTCATCGGAAGGCTAATGAGTCTGGAGAAAGCTGAGTAAGACGATGTGCCGCTTCAGAGTGCAGATTTGGGTGGGCGGCCCTTCCACTGCAAATACGGGGGCAACACAGAACAAGGGTAGGACCTCACAGTGACGCCAGAGGCTGTCAAGTTCATTAACTCGTTTCTTGTCCTTGTTCCATTCTGGCATCTTTTGTTCCAAATCTATTCTCATGCTGTCAGCAAAATGGCTGCAGAGGTCTCAGGCATGCCCTCTAGACAAACAGCGTTTAGGAGAAAGAGCTCTTTCCTCCACTGTGGTCTCCTCTCAGGAGTAAGGAAACCCTTCTCGGGAGCCTCTCAAGGGACAGCTATGTCTCGTATCTTATCGGTCATCTATAAGGCACAGGCCAATTCCTAAGCCAGTCTCCGGTGAGGGACCCTTATTCAATCAAGTCCCCCAGGCAAGGTGAGAGAGATCAGCTTCCCCAAAGCACAGGGGCTGCATGGAGGAGGTGGACACCCGAACAAAGTCAGGAGCCTATCAGGAAGGCGGAAGAGGCTGGAGGATGCTTAGGAGGCAATCCATAGGGCTTGGTCCGGAAGGTCCACAGGAAAGGTCACCGCTGCCCGCGAGATGCTTTCCCAGGGCAGATAGTAATGTCTTTCCCCATGTCCAAGACCCACATTAACAACCTGGCCCAGTCTCTCCACACTCTTGTCTATGTTTTAATGCAAAGGACTGTGTGACATGGTAATGTCCATCACTATGCTTTCAAATACCCCTGCCGGCATACTGTACGGTGTTTGGAAGCCCCTTGAACTGTCCCTGCTTTTGTGACTTGGTTCTCTACCAGCATTGAACACGAATCAGGCACATGCAAAGTCTCCGATGCTGCTCTGCAAAGTTAGGTTTGTGGAAAAGTTATCAGAAACTGATGATGATGATTTGACAGTAATTGTCACTTCAGCTAAACAAATCTCAAAGGCGGATGAACTAATTCAAATAAATAGAGTTTCAGCGTCTTCATTGTATGGGGAGAGGAAAAAGCCCGAGCACATCAATCTTGTGGCTTTCATATTGATTAACATTAATTGCCTGAAACTCTAATGCCAGCAATATCTTACTGAATTATGGTTTATGAAAGCTATCGACATGTGTGGAGATGCAATAAGGGTCCTTTTTAGACGTGACTACAATAGATGGCTGTCGGGATTATCTAATTATTGAGTGAGCGCAAGTGATGAACTCTAGCAATAAAAATACCGGATGCTCACCAGGGGGCTCTGGGGCTGAAACAATTGCTGAGTCTGACAGCACAAATTGGCCTTTCTTCTTCCTCCCCCTTAACCAGAAATTCTCACTTGCATTCTTTCAGGAGCGAAGAATGGATCCGTCAAACAATTGTTATCCCACTCTTCACCCCAACTGCCCTCTTTTAATTAAAAGTCCTTTGAATGTCTAATTGAATTCTTATTGTTCTCCTTTCCTTATTTTCCAAAGAATTCCCTTTTAGGCATCTGGTAATAGAAATAACAAAACCTCTCTCAATTTAAAGGCACCTGTCTTTTAAATTAAATTAAATTTAATTTAATTCATTTCATTTCATTTCATTTTATTTCATTTCACTTCATTTTATTTTATTTTATTTTATTTTACTTTATTTTATTTTATTTTGCATTTATGGCTTGTGTTTTTTGCGCACTAACTCTGCTCCAGGGCCTTGACAATTATGTTATCATCAAGAAGACTAATGGATCCCGAGTGTGGCCAATTCCCGGGGATAAAGTCCCACAACGTGGGCACCTGGTACAGTTTCTGTCTTTCTAACTGGCTCCTGGCTGATACACTCGGATATCGTTATTTCCCCCACGTACGAGGTAAAGAAACACACGTAGAGAGGGAAACTGTCACTAGTGGATGGAAACCATGTTTCAACTAAGGCGGGTTGAGTCCAGCATCCAATTCCCTTTTCCCGCATTGCTCTTCTGAGTCTTAAGGTTAGAAGTCTGAGTTGGGAGGGACCGTAGAAAACATTTAGTCCAATGTCTCGTTTTATAGAAAGAAGCCATTATTTTGGGCAAGGAGATTGCTAACTTAATGCTCGGAGGGCACTGCTTTCATTCATTCATTCAATTCATCGAGCAAACATTTACTCACTGTTTCCCATCTTAGACACCATCAGGACGGTAATGAAACAAGCAAACAAGTCCCCACCCTCAGGGAATTAAGACATTGGGAAGGGGAGAGCTAGAGAACCGACAAGCAGGTGAGTGAGTGAGGCTAAGACGAAGGGGTGGGAGGGGCGCTTTGGAGCGGGGTGACTTTCCAACTCGGGTAGAACGAGGCAAGGGGCTCTCGGGGGAGAGAGCACGCCAGTCAAGCTTTAGTCAGAGCCAGAAGGAGAAGAGCATGTTTAGGGAAGAGGCGAGGGGACGAGGGTCTTCTCTGATGACAGGTCATGAATTTTGGAGGCCCCTGTGGCGGGGGGTGGGGGTTGGAAGTTGTGGACGGGGCCAGATTGGGGCATGAAATGAAGAGTACGTGTGCACGCGTGGGCTTCTGTCAGTAACCGGTTTAACAAGGGAGGTAACACGTAAACCACGATGGGTCTGTGCGTGTTACTGCCCCGTTTTGGGGGTTGGTTTCATGGCAGTTCGTGGAGCTGAGGCTGGTGGTGCGTCGTTGGGTGAGGGGAGCTACAGGGATGCAGAGGAATGTCCCTAAAATTGCTGCTGTAAATCAACAAACAACTTGCAGCTAAAACATGGTGGAGATCCTTAGATGATCTTAAAGCTTCCAGGTCTAGTTAATGGTAAACCTTATAAAGAGTTTTGAGAGACAAAATTTTGGTAAATTGATTCATTTGGAAAAGGAGAAACGTTTGATTTCTGGCAAGTGCGTCCTCAGTGAACTGATGTGTGATGGACAGAGCTGGTCCCCGCCATGGCATCCAACAGAGGACACGTGGGTGTACCTGAAACACACCTTAGACACACCTCCTCCTTTCTCTCTACTGCGAGAATCTTGGAGAAGGCTTCTGATTGGCTCGTCTGGGGCACATCCCCATGGTCGGAGATGGGGTTTAGGCTGAGTGGTCCCTATGACAACTTGAGCATGAGGGCTGGACTGGGTACAGACAGAAGTATTCTTCTCTAGGTATTTGTCCCAATTATTCTTCCTCAATTTGACCACAGAGAAGGGGAGACTTAGAGAGTCCAAACGACCAGGCCCTCCGAGTCGGGGATTGTTTCCGTTGAAACGCCCACAGTCCTGGGACTTCCATCCTCTGGCATTTTTCTGCCTTAAATAGCTCTGAAAACATCCGCTCAACTCCCACTCGCACATTACCAATTGCTGTGCTCATACTTTCTCCTGAAGTTCGCACAAATTCATCATGGGAATTCACCCACATAACTCAGTGGCCAAAATTACCGACATGTACGTCCTGGTGTTGGCTGCAGGGATGAGCCTGGAGTCCGACCCCCCAGCGTGGATCCCCAAAGGGAGCTGGGGTGTTGGAGGCCGACGACATCTAGCCAGGGTTCCCTGTCTGCGCAGTGACGGGGAGAAACTTCAAAACGTGGAAACAAGCCCTGGCTAGTGTAGCTCAGTGGATTGAGCGCGGGCCTGTGAACCAAAGGATCGAGGTTCGATTCCCAGTCAGGGCACATGCCTGGGTTGCAGGCCAGTTCCCAGCATGGGACACATAAGAGGCAACCATACATTGATATTTCTCTCCTTCTCCCTCTCTCCTACCCTTCCCCTCTAAAGATAAATAAATAAATATTTAAAAAAAAACCAAAAAACAAAAAAAACCAAAAACGTGGAAACATCCCTGACCTCAGAGGTCTGTCGTTCAATTTGTTTCTTTCTCGGAGAGGAGCCAGTGCGAAGAGAGTCCAGTTTACTTTCCCTGTTGTCTGAGCCCGCTGTTAGGAGAGCAGACATCCCCGAGCGTGTTTTAAATGGGAAGACATTGACGTTATTTACCTTGCTGATGCCACGTACTGTGTGAGTGGTGGGGTTCAGGCTCAGTTTCCGGGAGCTCCAGCTTGTCCTAAAGCACGCTTTACCCTGCATCCTACCTGGAGTGCATGTATCAGTTGAGGGTTCTTGTATTTATCCAGATTGAGCGTTGCTCAGACAGCAGATGCAAGTGTAAAGATCTCTGATACCACGTCTGCGATTGTGATTCAGATAAGAAAATGCTTTCCAAGTGTGCTGAGTAAACCCAAGATCACACAGAAAACAACCATCAGCTTCGGCGCTGGCTGTTTTCATGGCTTAAAACAGTTCTTGTCAACGAGGGCTTAGCCACAGCATCAAATGGTAGTTTATAGGGGCGTGAAAAAAACCCTCCTTTTTAAGTGAGTGAAATAAATCATTGCTCACTAACAGTGATATTTAGTAAGATTAATTTGAATTGCTTCCTCCTCTGGCTACATTTCACAACAGTCAGTATTTATCTTTTGAAGGTTTCCCAATCATCCAAAAGAGATGGATTAGACTGAATTAGTTTCACCGGCAGAAATGTAAAAACAGAAATCGAAATTGGAGTCTAATGGCCACGGTTTGGACCACTTCGTGTGCAGCTCTCTGAAGACACCTAAAAGAAATACTTTCTGTATCAGACGGGGCTTGACTCCAATTCCTGACGATTGTCGTTGAAAGCCAAAGGGCTGGGTCATTATATGTGGCTCTGCCAAGTCCTGATGTCACGGTGCCGGGATCACCTGCGTGAAACAATCTTATTCTGGAGCTGGTGCTCTCTCCAAGAGGAGGATTAAAAATTCATGCCACACGCTAATCTTGATGATGCTCTACCCTCTTGAAGTTCAAGAACAACCGTCTTGATAATCGTCTTTTATTTATTCTTTATTCTCGGCAGGCACTTGTTCGGCACACTGGCATTCTTGGTTTTAGAGATCAGCGAGTGCTCAACATTCTCATGGTTTAACGTCGTGGCAGAGTCGGGCTCCTCCATGGCGTCAGGTGGGAGACACAGGTTGATTACTCGCCTGTCAGCCTTTGCCCTTCTTCCTTTTGCAAGCTGCGGCCATATTTTCCTCCGGGAATCCATTCCTTCTTCGCTGTGGGCCCTGCCGTTGGGACAGACCTGACCTCCCGCTCAGTCCTAGGGGTGCAGGTGTCTTCCGGTGACCTTGGTGGTTGGCTCAGGCACGGACGTGCCTTAATGCAGGTATAGGTGTGGAAGGGGGTGACTTTTGGGGACTCTGGGAGAGGTGCCTCCTCTTTTGCTCTCTTTCTCTGGGATGGCTACTGTGAGTGACGCCCTCTCCTGCTACATGTGAATTAGCTAGTGCTGAGCCCTGGGAGCTGGCGGTGACCCTCAAAAGGAGGCGTGATGGGACAAAGCAGGTGAAGGGAGGGCAGAGATGGGGCCCCAGAGCAACGGAAGTTTGGTGGATGAAGCTGCAGCTGAAGGCTCTTCAGTAGGTGAGCCCGAAATGTGTTCCTGGAGTTTGGAGGACGGACCTAAAGAGACTGGTTTGCTCACCAACGTCGTGACCCACTGACTGTGTTAATGACTAGATGCACCCCGTATTGGTGAAGCCCACAGCTTGAGAATTCATCTAGAGAATAATCGTTCTCAAAAGAGAGAGGGAAAAAAGATTTGCCAAAATTCTTTAAATAAGGAATTCCGCCCCCCAATTTAAATGTGAGTCATGAGTAGTCAAATTACACCCAAGTTTTCTGGAACCGGCCAATGGGCCTATGTGAGTTCAGCCTTTTTTTTTTTTTTAATAACAAGCACTCTACTCGTAAACACTCGCATTTTTACAAATGCCGCGAGTTGTGGGGACACCGACAGCAGGGCAGCCGTTAGTCCTGCTGGTCGAATGCGCCCCACCGTCCCACCTTCTGAGCGCGCGGCGGGATTCGGCCTGCCCTCCTCGTCACCGCGTGGGACCATGGATGGTTCTTGCCAATGAGGTGCAAGCAGAGGTGACGCGCACCATTTCTGGGACAAATACTTAACGGCCAGTGCGAGACCCTCTAGTGCTCTTTGTCACGGGGCTGGCGGTGTCTGACAGGAGGGCTACACTGTCAACCTGGACCCTCCTGAGTGACAGCTATGAGCAGAGCTTGCCTGGCAACCCACAGTGTCCACGTAGTTGTTACAAACCACGGTGATCTGGGGACTGTTCGTTACCACAGCAGGACCTGGCTCATCCGATGGACCCGATACCATGGTCAAACTGTGGACAAAGATACTAACGCTAGTTTCCCCGTGATCTGTCCACGCAAGGGGCTCGGCAGGATTTCACAGGGGATGCCAGTGGAGTGACAGGTTGGGTGTTTATTTTCCCGAACCAGGGTTAGCACGGATGAGACAGCCACGTCCCTGGACCCCTCATACCGTGTCCTGGACGGGGTAAATCGGAGAGCCCCTACTGAGCGTGAGACAAGAGAGAAGAGGGCACAGGCAACGGGCCCGTGTGGATCGAAGGGTCCATTAGAAAGAGAAGGAGGGGAGACTTTATGAAGTGCTGTGGGGTGTGAGTTAGATAACAAATTTTCCTGGATACGTGATACAAAGAGATTGAACTACTTACACGATCACTTTCAGTACCACGCGGTGCTACGGTTTTTTGCTGGTGTCTTTTGTTTTTACACAGCCTGGTTGAAAGGTTGGTTTAGGTAGCTTCTAACCTCTATTAGGGTTATGTGTGTAATACTAAGCTTCGCTAGGGGCGAAGACTTGATTTAAATTTTCAAGTACTGCTGGCTTAGTTTTGGACATTTCTATTCGCAGGAAAAAATGGCCGCAAAATAAGTACTGGGTTTTAGGTTTTATTTAGTAAATTGTGAAGATGTTTAGAGGGCTTGAACATATTATTCCTAAGTGTTGACCCAGGAGAAATGAAAACATGTGTCCACACAGAAACTAGTACTCAAATGTTCATAGTAGTACTGTTCATAACACTCAAAAAGTGAACAGTGCAGCCCTGGCTGGTGTGGCTCAGTGGACTGAGCGATGACCTGTGAACCAAAAGGTCACGGGTTCAATTCCCACCCAGGGCACATGCCTGGGTTGCAGGCCAGGTCCCCAGTTGGGGGCGCATGAGAGGCAAACATACATTGATGTTTCTCCCCTCCCCCCTCTTTCTCTCTCCCTCCCTCTCTGTCTAAAAATAAATAAATGAAATCTAAAAACAAAAGTGAACAGTGCAAAGGTCCATCAGCGGATGGATGGATAGACAAAATGTGGTACAGGTATACAATGAAATACTATTCAACAGTAAAAAGCAATAAACTGCGAACACCCGCTACAACGTTGTTGAGGCTGAACCCCCAAACACTACACCGATTGAAAGAGACAACACACAAAAGACCATATTATGTATGATTCCATCTGCGTGAAATGTCCAGAAAAGGCAAGTCTGTAAAGACAGAAAGTCGATTTGCTAGAAACTGCCTGGGGCTAGGGGTGCGAGCGTGGATTAACCTAAGTGGGCACGAGGGGCCTCTTTCGGGCGATGGGAACGCAGGAAAAGTGGATTCCGGCGCTGGCTGCGCGACTCCCCGCACCCGCTAGGAAGGGCGGGGTTGTGCACTCACAGTGGGTCAGTTTCCAATGGGCGGATGAAAATAATACATCAGTAAAGCTGTTTACAAATGTTTAGAGTTTGCCGCGGAGTATTTTGCTTCTTTTATTTAAGGGTAAATAATTCAGACTCAGGGACTGTACACGGTGCCTGGCAGGTACTAAGGGCTTGATAAACGTGCGTGGAGCGGGGTCAGCGTCGCCCGCAAAGGGCCGCAGCGGTCCGTGTGGGCTCAGGGCTGACGCCCCAGGCCGGAGGACCTGGCGGCCCAGCTGGGAAGCCAGGGGAGCAGGGCGTCTGACTTCCCTCTTCCTGAAGTTTTTGCATCTGCTTAGCCAACTGCGACCGTCAGTTATAAGATTCACAGGACTGTAGCGAACATAGGCTGTTTTACAGCCACACAGCGTCGTTGCCCCTGCATTTGGCGGCAGCCTCTGAAGTTTCTCGGGGAGCCGCAGCCCTCCCTATTCCCGGTCCATTTGGTCCGAGTGAGGCTGACGCCTCCCCCCGCCCCCCCAGTACTGGGGACAGGCAGGTGTGGGAGAGACGACCCTTGCTGGGTCCTTCAGGGTCAGGCTCTGGATTTGGGTTCCCATTTCGGGGAAGAGAAGTTTTCTTTCCTTGTGGATTTGCACCCTTAGGGACCTACTACCTAGAGCTCTTGGCAGACTCCCCGCCTTGACCCCCCCCCACCCCCCCGACCCCGTGTGGAGCCTGAGAATGAAGCCAGCCTGGAGAAGATCACAGCCAAGACATGAAGACTCTTGGAGTCCCCAGAGTCAGCCTTCTGGGGGTGCCCACAGGTCACGGAGCCCCCTTCTTTATGCGGTCAGTCTGGACTGTGTCTTCATTCTACTGCAAGCTGGCCCCTGAGCCAGGGACGGCTCTCGCTTTCCGGAAGGAGGACAGGGCTGTGGCCCTGAAGGCCCCGCACTGGTGTCTGTTTTTAGACATGCGCACCAAGCGGTGGCCTGGGAGGAGCTAATGAGGCCAGAGCCGAACCCCTTGTCTCTCGGAAGCCAGAACTGGGGCAGGTCGCCCACCAGCTTTTATTAATATTAATGATAATAATTACAGCTACCATTTATTGGGCGCTTAATCTGTGTCAAGTGCTATTTCAAGCTCTCTACGTGGAGACACTGTGCCGAGCGCTTCCTGGCTTCATCTCATCCAACTGTCCCAGCAAGACTGGGCGTGGGTGCGGGAAGGAGCGGGGGCTCCTTCCGATCCCCATCTGATGTGGGAAGGAGTGGGGCCATCTTGCTGAGGGTTCATATAGGCAGCCCTCGTGGGTCCTCGTTATGTTCTAGGCGTGGTTCGAAACACTTCACGTGCTTGAGCTCAAATCTTCACGGCACTCTCAGGAAGCAGGTACAGCTCTTAACCCCATTTAACAGATGAAGAACTTAAGGCCCTGATACGTAGGGCAACTCACCCAAGGCCATGCAGCCCATGAGGGATGAGCCTACAATTTCATCCACGATCCAAACCGAGATCAATCTGAGTTCACACTGCTGCGCAGAAATACTAAACTCTACTGCCATTAAAACAAAACAAAACAAAACAACACTAGACGTTTAGTTTTGGAGTAAGTTTAGATTTATAGAAAATTTGCAGATAGAGAGAGCTCCTGAATGCCCCTCACCTGGTCTCCTCTGGTGTCATTGTGTCACATGACCGTGGCTCATCTGTCAAAACACGCTGGGCTCCATCAACGCTCATGGTGATGGACCCTCTTGGTCCATCAGCGGGAACTAGGCCCCTCCCTTCGTTCGCATTTTACCAGAACACTTCACTGAATTCAGTTCCGTTGTCTTTTATAAAGGAATTCTTTCCATGTTGAGATCTCCTCTGGAATTAATACATGCAACGTTCGCTCTCGGCCTTTTTCTAGTTGAAAGAATGACAAAAAGATTTTTAAAAGCTTTCAGGTGCCAGTGTATTAAATACTGGAAATTAAGACCTGGACTTGGGGCCATTATTGGACAATGCGAGCATTACCAAGTGTATTCACTGAAACTTTTTTAACCTTCTCTCTCTGCTGTATGCATTTGTTTCCAGGAAAGCTTCTCATTTTTAATGCACTGGTGCCGAACTTCGGCAAGGGTTCAGTCTCTGGGATTTGTCACGTGTGAGGAGTGAGCCTAAATGAGACCCGAAATATCTCTAAGACCACGATCACCCTGAGCCAGGGTTCTCACCAGTGTCCGGTCCAGGCCCAGGGCCGGCTCCAGGCAGGCGAATCTGCTCGTAAGGGGCGTGGCCCCAGAATCTGCATTCTCAACATGCTCTTCGGGCGACAGGGTCCATGCTGATGTTTGGGAAGCACCAGCCCAGGACCAAATCCCCAACCAAAACGAGATGCACACGCAGCCCAACACCACTGCTGTGGTCGGTCACGTTTCTTGTTTATTCTTTGTTCATTCACGTTTCTTGTTTATTCTTCCTGCAAATTTACGCACACCATTTCCCTGGCCATTCAACTGAAACCTACACCTGGAGGAGAGAGGAAGGAGGCAAGAGAGGGGCGGGGAGGGGATTGTAGGGCATGCTGGCTGCCTGAGCGTGGGAGGGGGGCCCCACATTGCTCCCCTGGGGTTCTTCTTGGGGTCTCCGTGCCTCACGGAGTGCGAACACTGCATCGCTGCTAGCGTTTGTGCGCGAGTCGCTGCCTCTCAGGCTCAGCCAGCGACACCGTGCTGCGGTGGAAGGCTGGAGGAAAGCAAGCTAGTTTGCACTCCTTAAAAGGTGTCATAGTTCCGTCCTTCGTGGGTGACCCAAGGGATTTTTCAAGAGCAATCATGACTAGATAAGCTTTCAGAACCAACTGATGAAGAAGAAATAAATCTACTGTACTTAAAAATTCTCTCTAGACTATAAAATTCCTCATATCTACACACGTATGTAAGTGAGACACGTATGTATCCATATAGATGCACCTAGAAATGATAACCTTATACGGTCCTAGTGACAATCCTTTGAGGTAGGTTTATTTCATTGTCCCCAATTTGCAGGCGCGTGTCTCAAACTCAGGGGTGGGAAGTGACTTGCTCAGGTTCACCTCGCTGGCGCGTCAGGGTGGCGTGACGTGAAGCCAGGCTTTGGGGGCTCGCGAACTCCTGGAGATCGGGAGCACTACGCCCTGGTGGCGACTGTCCCCGTGCGTGTTTGTGCCAACTCCCAAGGCGTGGCAAGGACCCTGAGATTCTGACGATGTGGTGTGACATGTCCTCAGCAACAGATCAACCGGCAAACGGAGTTCTCTGAGGCTAGTAACTCATCAGGACTTTAATAAGCTGAAGTCTGCTTCCAAGTGTCCACAAATGAAAAAGAACGTGACGAAGGCAGAATGCCACAACGAGGTCACACAGAGGGACTGAGGCCGCAACCCGAGATCCATGCTGCCACATCGGCTCCGTGACGCGCCCGGCTTCCAGTGCGAATCCGCACAGAGGCGTGGTTCTTACCGAAGGGCCTGGCTTTCGTTTTGCTTGCAAAACGTTGTCCTCAATGAAATGCCAACGGGACTCGCTTGTACGTTAGCTAATGCTTCCTCCTTCACTAAGGACAGGATAAGATGTTGCCACACACATGGAATAAAGTACCCGTGACTGTGTAAACGCGATCATGACATGTTCTGGGCTGATGTAGGGAGCACACCACCAGCAAGACAAATGCAAGTGTCTCCTGAATTTTCGCTCACCTTGGCTGATTTGCATGGGCTGCCGGCCACATTTTATCCTGATGGCCTCCCTTTCTTGTGATACAGGTGCTAGCGAGACAGTAACTGATGTCCCCTGCCTGGCAGCCTTGCCCCTCACTGTGCCAGGTACCATTACTGTAAGAAACGGTACCGTTCATTTCCCTCCTAGGAAGTTTGCTGAACAGCGACCAGTAACACTGTCTACCACGAAGCTCCCTGCCCTGATCGGCCTCTTCTTGAGGGAATTTTTCTTGAGACGTTGGAAAGGACTGACGAGCAGGAAAAATAGTTTAATATCCTAATGAAAAATAAATCTGTAAACAATGTTCCATTACTACCGAAAGGATAGAACACATTAAACAGGTGGCAATAATTATCATTAGGTTTGTGAGAGGCATTCCAAGTCTTTTTTAAGTAACCTTTTTTCAGAAATGATAATTATAATACATGACAGAGAATTTAGAAACTGCAAATATATACACATACAGGTGCTGAATTTTTATTCATCGGCAGGGATTTATACGGTGGGGGTTCCCCGCTTCGATTATAAGTTAAGCTCCCACCTTGAAGTTTGAAACACTGTGGCTCTCAGGTCATCGGATCCGCCCAATTCCTTTGCCCACCGGTGCCCTCCTGCCCTGAGTAAGCGGAAATGCAAACACAACCCCAGTGACATTGTTTGTGCCAGCCTGCCAAAAATAAGCGAGGGGAAAGGAAACCCAGCCTCCATTTGGACACGCTCAGCAACGGCCCTTGATTTGCAAAATTAAATAGAAGCCGTGCACTTTAGAAATGTTGATATTGATTTTTTTTTTACATATTCTGCCCTTTGTAGAGGGAAAAAAAGTGACTGAAGGTAACAGTTACAAATTTTTATTGTTTATTTAAAAGCAGGAGTAGAAGGTTCTCTTCGTCAGACATTCGTCCTCGTTGTCTGAATAACTGAGAGATACCGCGTAGAAGTGCCGGAGGCCTGCCTGGCACTGGGGGACTCTGTGTCCCAGGGGACGGTGTCCATATTTTTCTCTCTCCTGGAAGGGCCACCTGAGGGCTTTTAAGGAAGGCACGAGAAGACCTGAAGAATTGTTTGTGTTTGATTACCTCTGAGAAACGTGTTTGGGTGGCGATGGAAAGAAAACAGCCCAAGAAGGATGAACCATTGTTGTTATTATGAAGAAGCACAGGAGAAAACATAGGTAAGTTCTCAGTACAGCACATACAGATGGAAAATTCTGGAACCTTTTAAGTACTCACATCCCGAGAAGTTTCGTGACAGGGATTCTAGAAGAAACGTTTCGGACCAGCCGTTTCTGAGCCATACGACCATCAGGGGCTAAAAGACAAGATTAGGGATGAAAACGGTCTGATCCCTGCCCCCAGCCCCAGAGTGTGGTCCTTCCGGGTCAACGGCCAGCCTCTCCGCTGTTCTTCCCCACAGAACGAGTTTGTTTGGGGTAGAAACGTGTCCAGGAAAAAAAAAAGACCTTTCTAGATGCCCCTGTAACCTGCTCCTGTGTGGGCCGAGCTCATGCGGGTTTTGCTGGCCATTCTCATCAGCTCAATGCCTAATCCGTTCATTGCATCCAGTCGGCGCTCAATAAATACATGTTGGCCGGATGAGTGGATGAACGAAGGAATGTGCGCTGTAGCTCAAACGTCATTTCTCTGATGCAGAAGGGAATTCATACCCCTGTCTCAGTTCAGGCTGCTGGAACAAAAATACCGCAGGTGGGGTGGTTTAAACAACAGGCCTTCATTTCTCACCATTCTGGGGGCGGGAAGTCCAAGGTTAAGGTGCTGGATTCAGCGCCCGGCGAGGCCCACTTCATGGTTCCAGAGGCCATCTTCCCACCTGCTCCCTGTGTCGTAAGTCCCATGAACTGGTCACCTCCCAAAGGCCCCGCCTCCTGAGAACATCCCATCGGGGGTGCGTTCTCAGCCTACGGATTTGGGGGACACGCATATTCAGCCCAGAGCCACTTCCTTCCTGTAAAAACAGGCATGCGCAACAGTCCCACACCCGAGGCGTGCCTGGTATTCCGGGGTGCATGCACCCATGTCTGTCTGTCGTTTGTGGGCCCCTTGGAGCCAGGGACGGGCCCTTGTCCGGCTCCACCTCCTTCTTAGCTCCTAGCCGTCCGTCCCTCGCAGTGAGCAGTGAGCACTGAGCCTGTGTTTGCTGAGCTGGGACGGGAATCTGTTAGTTGACTGGGATGGCTAATTTGACCAACTAATTGCCATTCATGAGTGAAAACAGCTTCCTCTGCCATTCTTCCTAATTCACTTTTTTTTTTTTTTTGCATTAAAGAGGAGTGTCGGGGAATTTGAGGGATGAGAATCCGGGGTGCTGAGATAGATTAGAAAAGTTTTGAGGTAGCCACTTTGGCAACCCTTAAATCACATGAAGGCGAACGTCAGTCCAGCATAACACTTGACCTAAATATGCAAATGAGGAATAATGAAGCTGCCATTGGCTGGGTGTTTTCCGTGTGCAGGGCCCCGTGCTGAGCATTTCTTACAGGCACCGGCTTCCTTTGATTGAGCCTTACATTACTCACACCAACATCTTCGTTACGTCTCCGTATCCCCTTTCTATGGAGGCAGGAACAAAGGCTGAGCAAATAGGGAACTTGCCCGAAGGCCACAGGAGGATGCTAAGGAACACAGCTGGTGTTTAATCCAGTCTCTCCTCTCCAAGTCCTCTTGGGTGGTTCTTGTACTGACTGCCGCCCAGCGCATCAGAGGGTAGGGCGGCTTGCTGTGCTCTCTGGTCATGCAGTGGAACGGCAATATTGCACGGTTTGGGCAGGAAAGATATTCTGAGGATGTGACAAAGGCCGCTGCAGACAGAGCCCGCTGCGTGCCAGCGGGGTGTTAATGCCTAACCAGTGGGGACTTCCTGGGAAAACGCCAAGAGCGGGAGGAAACGGAGTCAGCTGGGGGCCCAAGTGGAATAATGCTGAGCCAGAGCAGGGTGGGATGGGGCAGAGCTGGAATATTCGCGTCCGTGGAAGAATCCGAGGGACGCCTTCTTTCTGGACGGGTTGGAGTCGGTGTGGGGACCCTACCGTCCTCTCCCTCTGTAGCGTGGCCTTGGGTTTAGATTTTTTTTCTCTATCTTAACCTGATCTTTAGGCTTATAAAATGTTTTTTATAAATAGAAGCGTAGGGCCTTTCCTCTCTTGAAAGCAAATAATTAAAAGCATTAGACAATGTTTGCCCTTGACATACAAGTCTGTGAGAGAGGGCGAGTCTGGAAATAAAGCATTTGTCTTAAATACTGAATATTTAAATATCTTTTAACTCTCTAAAGAGATTTTTTTTTTTTTTTTTTTTGGTGCATGTGACCGAGTATTATACTACAGTCCTCAGTTTAACTCGTTGGCTGCGATGGGAAAATGTTGGTAAAATGCCAGCTAGCCGTCCTGGGGAGGAGTGATCTTTGGGACCTATGTGGACAAATGTTTGTCTAAGGCCAAGCAGTCCTTGAAGTCACACTCTAATTAAAAACTAGGCCTTTTATAGCTCAACGTTTGATAGTTTGTCTTTAATGAAAGTTTAGATAAAGGGGCTGGTTAATTATACATCTGTCTGCAACGTGGACCTTTTCCATTTGCATTTGTTATCACAGCCTTTTCCCATTTCGCTTCATTGATGGGACATTCTGACACCCTAAGTTATTAAGGGTTAGAGCAGCAAACCCTTAGTAATTAGGAAAACATTTTACTAATTAATGCAACTACCTGACCTCCAAGTCAAAGTCTTTTGAGGTCATGCAGTAAGTTGGGCTGTAAGTAAAAGTGGAGAAAAATGTAGAATTGTTCAAACCTATTAGTGCTATTCATTTTAATTTCCAATAAGTAAGATAAATAAACCTCATTGGTTCAAATGAGATTCAGTTGTCAGCAGATTACTAAACGTTTGACCGATGAGATGTAAAATAGCATAATATCATACATACTAGCCATGGGCATTTCAGTGCTGGCCCGGAAACCAAAGGTTGCTGGTCCCATTCCCAGTCACAGCGCATGCCTGGGTTGTGGGCCAGGCCCCCGGCTGGGGGCGTGTGAGAGGCAACTGATGGATGGATCTCTGGCACATTGATGTTTCTCTCCCTCTCTTTCTCTCTCCCTTTCTCCTCTCTCTAAAAGTAAATTTTAAAAAATTAAAAATAAAATAAAATTAACATATCCATATGTAAAATGCAAGAGAATATTAAAATTAGTATGTGGAAAAATACAAAAAATATCTTAATAAAAATTATCTGTAGTGTCCTGTCTGGACTACAACTGCTTTTTATAGTAATACTTAAGAATAATTTTTCATATGTGTTTTTGTGCCTACACACAAAAATATTAATATATGATCAGATATATTAATGGAGATCATAATACATATGTATTCATGTAAATATGTATTTACATATTCACTTTTAGGCTATGCCAGCGCTTTGCTGTTTTCCTATTTTCTACCCCTTTAAGGTACTATGAGTGATTCTTTTTGTGACGATTCTTTGGTGGCAAGCACCAGAAACCTTCTCTGACTGGTACAACCAAAAGGGAATTTTTCTGAAGTGTTGTTGGATGCCTTTAACTAGATTTAGAAAGGATAGAAACTTAGAAAGCTCCAGAAGGTGCTGATTACAGAAACTGTCGCCAGTTTCATTCAGCTGCTCCTGCTGCAGCCAACAACTCCAGTGAACTCAGGACTTCGTTCTGGTCATGAGAAACCTTCCAGGGAGGGCGTGCTCCGTGGCCCGGAAGGAGGTGATGGCCTTTCCCTTGGCTGGAATTGGGGGGGAGAGTCGGAACGCCTCAGTCAACAGTCCAGGCCGACAGTGTCCAGAAGAAAACTTGTCGTCTCCCTTAAAGAAATCTGGGAGTTGTTCCTGGAACAGGATGGAATGGCACGATGCCCAAACACAACGTACGTCTACCACCATGGTTTTGTGACTTCTTTAGTCATTTTGACAGCTTCAATGAGACACTGAGTTCCTGGTGGGCAGTGATTCGCAACCTAAGGCGGTGTCGTGCCCCAGGGACATGTGCCAACATCTGGAGATGTTTCTGGTTGTCAAAACCGAGGGCACTGCTACTGGCATCTAATGAGTAGAGGCCAGAGATGCTGCTAAACTCCCTACCAGGGACAGAACGGTGTCCCCTGACAAAGAATTATCTGGTCTTAAACGTCGACGGTCTTGCAGTTGGAGAAGACTTGGTCTGAGTCGGAGTTTGTATATTTCATTCCTTTCCTCTTTAACTCCTCTATATCCTAGTCGGTACTCAGGCAATTTTTATTTCCAGTGAATTCCCCACATGATGCCACTTACATCAGCCTGGGGACCGCATTTTTAAAAAATCTTCACTTGAGGATAATGTTTACTGGTTTTCGAGAGAGAAGAAGTGGGGGGGGGGAGAGAGAGAGAGAGAGAAGGAGAAACATCGAAGTGAGAGGGACATATCAGTTGGTTGCGTCCTGTACGTGCCCTGACTGGGAACTGAACTCATTACCTCTAGTGCCAGGGCAGGGGAGGAAACTTTGACAGTCACTGGCTTAGTTCAGAACAAACATACCGAACAAACAGCAAGCAAAGATTGTTCCTGAAATAATTCGGGAACTCCTTTAGAACCCAGAAGTCGCTATCTTCAAGTGTGAGTTAAGTTGCGGTTTTAATGTTGTTTTTTCTTCCTAAGACATGTTAAATCACCTGGTCTAGTTGAAGGAACAGCCCCAAAGAGAGATGACTGGGCTTGTCCGAGATCCCGCAGCTACTTGGCGTCCAGCCGCGGAGCAGCCCTTCTTTTCGGTACATCGTGCCGTCTTCCCAGGGCGGACGTTGGGGAGCCGTTCTGGGGCGTTTTTCAGAAAGCATCCTGGGAGGGGCGCGGGATTACAAGCGCAGGGCAGCTGTTCGGAGAGTAAAGGCAGCAGTTGGGGTGCTCTCCCCTCCAGTCAAGCTTTAGACGTCGATGGGATCTGCACCCCGACCCTGAGACACAGTTTCCCTCCCCTGGGCCTCAACGGTGCCTTTGGGTCGCTGGGGACACATTGGCTCCCGCGTCATAAGCACCACGAAGACAGCAGAGGTTGAATGTGCTGCTTTTGAACGGCGCTGGAGGCTGCGCACAGAGGACCTTAGAGAGATCGATTCCAAAGCAGGAGCTCACCTTTCACCAAGGTGAGTACGAAAGGAAGAAAAAAAAAAAGAGGCTTTGTCTTTGAGAGTCACCCTTTAATAAGGCAGACCATCTGGCTCCTTGACTTAGAAGATCTCCCCCGGGCTCCTGGGAATGCACGTCTCTCACTCGTTTGGCTCTGGCTTCCCACGGCGTAGGAGCGGCCCAGGCGAGAATTCCCTAAGTCCACCTTCCCCGCGCCCTCGGATGCTTGACAGCGCTTCTGGGCTCTGAGCTGACACTGCGCGTGGAGTCCCGCCTGCTGCAAGTCCCAGCAGCAAATTCACGGTTGCCTGCTTGAGTGTCTCGCTGCAGGAAAAGTCAGTGCCCATCTGGTGACGGATTCTTCCCTCCCTCCTTCCCTTCGTGTAGACGTTCAGCAAACACTCCTGAGCCGTGGGCGCTGCCGGGGGAAGCAGGCAGCATCCCTGGCCTCGGTGAGCTCATGGTCTCTCAGGGATCATTAAACTTGATCCTGCGTGCTGAGGATGCTGGATCCCAATCCAAGGCAGAAGTGTGGTATTAAGCAAAACCCAATGCCGTTCGTAGTAGCTGCCCTTCATATTTTAAAGAGTCTTTCGTTTGACCTTGCGTTACATCAACCTGTAGTTATTGAGCTCCATGTTATTGAGCGTTGGGGACACTGAAGTGGACAGGACCTGAAAGGTCTCCTGTTGGGAGAAGGTGAGAAAATCAACGAGAAACAAATGAGCAAAGCCTGCCTGCTGGTCCTGGGAAGTGGCACCAGGAGAATGGAGCAGCAGCGTCACCCGGCAGGGGAGCTTTGGGTCTGGTGAGCACAGAAGGTTTCTCTGAGGAGGTGACAGGTGACAGGCGGACTGAGCCCTGAAGACCACCCATGCCGGGTTCTTGCTGCCCAGGCTGTAGAAACAGCGGATGCACCGTTCCCGAGACAGACACCCCGGGAACTGAGAGAAATCGCGTGGGGCTGGGGGAGCGCAAACTTCAGGGTGTGGCAGGTGACAGAACGTGAGGCCACCAAAAGCAGAGGCCAAATCGGTGGGTATTACGGGTCTTGAAGAAGGGCTTGGATTTCATACTAAGTGTAAAGAGAAGGAACCATTGGAGAATTGTGAGCTGCAGATACAATTCTAGCTAGATATACTAGCAAGGTTCAGGTGTCCTGGGACCTTCCAAATGCCATTAAGCCAACATAACTTATGCATGTGCTCAGTTATACCAGTTAAACTGCTCTGTCCTTTTATAGAAAAAGAGTATGACCGCCAGCCCCTTGGGGTCAGACCTACTTTGATTTCATTCTTTTAAAAAATATTTTAGAAAAGATTTTTTAAAATTTATTTTTAGAGAGGGGAAAGGAGAGAGAAAGAGAGGGAGAGAAACATCGATTGGTTGCCTGTCACCCGCCCCCCACAACTGGGGACCAGGCCTATAACCCAGGGAATTGATGGGGAATCAAACTGGTGACCTTTCTCAATCTACTGAGCCACACCAGCCAGGGCAGACGTCATTCTTCTTAAGAGAGGTTATAGAATGTTTATCCCAGAAGAATCTCTAGGAAAATGGGTTGGGACAATGGTCGTTTCATTTAACGGTTGGGTTTTGGACTACGGGACTTCTCTAAGCATCAGAGCATCAAGACAATTTTCCAGTGAAAACAGAAAAATTAGAATTGCCTTGAATTGCCCTGGCTGGGTAGCCCAGTTGGTTGGAGCGTTGTCCTGATAGGCCAAGGCTGCGGATTCAATCCCTGGTCAGGGCACCTAGGAGAATCAGCCGATGAGCATGTCAATAAGTAGAACAACCAATCAATGTTTATCTCTCTCCTCTCTCTAAAACAATCAATAAAAAATTGCTTTGGATTATCTAGTTTATCAAAAGAGTCCTTCTTCATGTCTTTTTTTCAATTTAAATTATTTTATTGTTGTTCGATTACAGTTGTCTGTATTTTCTCCCCACCCCTCCTCCCACCCGCTCCAAACCCACCTCCCTCCCTTGCTTCCACCCTCCCCCTTGGTTTTGTCCATGTGTGCTTTATAGTAGTTCCTGAAAACCCTTCTCCCCACTGTCCCCACCCCACTTCCCTCTGACTATTGTTAGATTATTCTTCATTTCAATTCATGTCTTTGTTAAAGCCCCAATTTGCCCAGCTTCTGTAGGTATGGCGTATGCTTGCCCTCCATGTCATTAGAATACACCCCTTAAAAGTCTCCTCTCCTGTCTCTACTAGTTAATTGCTTGATATTCTGCATCAGTGGGCATGCTAACCCTTATGCTAACGATTACAGTGGTACCTCAGTACTCGTCGTTAATTCATTCTGGAACTCATGACAAATGCTGAAACCAACGAGTACTGAATGCATTTTTCCCATAAGAAATTTTCTCTCTCTTGCAGGGCGGCATCGTGACTCATACAAGTTCTAGCAAGTGTAACAAGTCTAGAGTGAGCGCTGAGTGTTGAAACATTTTTTCTCATTATAATGTGACGAGTACCAGGTTTGAGGAGGTCTGAAGACGACGAGTACTGAGGTGTGACTGTATTTGCTTTTGCAGATCAGGAAAGGATTGGCACGTGAAGACACGGAGAAAAAAACAAGTTACATCTTGTCTCGTCGTATTCCCATAGCAAGTAGGAAAATTCACTAGTTAAAAACTTCCCAGTAAGTGTTAAAGTTATTTCCCCTTTGTGACCAACTGCTCTTTATGGGTCTGTTTTGTTTTTGCACCACTAGCAAAAAGAAAAAGAAAAAAAAAAGGGAGAGCGAGCTTGCTGATTGTGCTAGTTGGGCCGGTATTTGCTGGGCATGTCCTTTTGACCTTGAGAGAGGGTGTCCCTGTGTCTGCCTAGTGCAGGCAGGAGTTTGGTTTGTTTCCCAAAGCACCGTGAGGGGGTTGCGCTGCCTCAATCCCAAATCTTGCCAAACTGTAGGCTCCAGCTTAAATCTTTGTGCAAAATAACTGCTGAGTAAAAGCGGTATTTGCACCGGGTCCGTCTGAGTGCCATCCAAATGCAGTCCGTAGAATTACAAAAGAAGCTTTGATTACGAAGTGACAGAGAGGCACGGTGACAAAGACAGGGACAGTGGTTGTTTGGAGACCTGCCAGGTTCTCGAAATTAATTTTGCCTAGAAGTCGGCAAGACGCCTTGCTGCGGCTTGCAGCCTGAATGGGCAGTTTGCTTCCCGGACTGGTTGGAACTTGGTTGGGTTTTCGAATTTAGGAATTTACCCCCCACCCGCTGCTCTGCCCAGACCTTCTGAGGCAACTGTAGATTCCCGTGGAAAGAGGCCAGGTGGAGGCAATTTTCTTTGTGTCCATAGAGTGAAATAGGGAAGAGGAGATGGATCAAAATAATGGCGGCTTCCTATGTCGTCAGGCCTCAGGTATGAAGTGTGACCATGGGCTGTTCCCCGCATCCTTCCACGTTAGAGTGTTATGGCGGTAGTTTCACAATGACTGAAGACGCTCGTGGGGTGCAATAAACCGATAGAGCACATCAGCTCAGGGCTGGCCGGGGCGAGCCCGGGGCTCAGTTCCAGAACCGTTAGATGAACAGTGTGGCTATCATTAGAAACGAAAAGAGTAAGAAGCGTTTGTGCTAAAACCACTGAATGAGTTTATTGGAGAACAGGGTATTTACACAATATCAACGCTGGCTCCCCACAGTTCACTTTTACAAACGGGAAAAGATGGCTTCAAAGCAGGTAAATCTCCAGAAACTGCCTCACCCGTGTGATCAAAGTTAACATCATCGATACGTGTGTTGCGAAGGGTACACAGTTACTTGTGTGGTAGGCATGCGCACCTTGGATGGAATCAGCGGACCTAAACTGAGGGACACTCTACAAGACAGCTGCCCTGTGCCCTTCAGAGAATGTCAGTGTCTGTTCCAGACTGAGGACACTAAAGAAACAAGTCCATTAAATGCAGGGTATGACCCTGGATTGGATCCAGGATCAGAAAAGAATGGTATAGAATATACTATTGAGACAATTAAATTTTGGACATGGAATGTATATTAGAGAACGGTAATATATCCATACTAATTTCCTGAATTCAGTAACTGAATCGGGGTGTGTCACATAATATATTCTCAGGAGATACACGCTGACGTATTTGGGATGAAAGATGGAATTGTTGGGCTACACAATGGCAGCGTGCATGTATGTTACACGTGTGTGTGGCCTGTGTAGGCACACGCGTCCCCAGACAGAAAGCAGAGGTAACAAGATTATATGATCTAGGTGAGCAGTGCATGAAGTTTCTTTTGGTATATGGAGTACTATTTCTGCAAATTTTCTGTGGGTTTGAATTTTTTCCAAATGAAAGGTTAACAAAAACAGCAAAGAGGTGGGAGCGGGTGGAGAGGAAGAGGAGGAGAGGGAGGGGCTTAGAGACATTTGACGTCCATCTGTCACCACCGTGCGGTAGCTGCCACCCACTGTCCTCAAAGACCTCCCCTTGGCCCGGATGACCCTCGTGGCTGTTGGTCGCTTTCACCCCACCCGCATTTCCTTCCGGTCCGTTGAGAGGGAGCAATGCGCAGCAGTTAGGGCACGCCCACCCCGTCACGGGCGAGTCTGGAGGGCTGTGTGCGTGGAAGAATGGCGCCTGTCCCTGGAAGTGACCCGCTGGCCTCCCTCCTCCTAGGTACTTTTCAGTTCAGTGTTGCTGGGGGTCTAGGTAGCCAACCAGCTAACCAGCTAATGACCTACCCAACTGACTAGCTAGCTAGCTAGCTAACCCCAGGTTCTGTTTTCCTTTTCGCGATGCCCAAAGCCCACCTTTCCCACCCCCCTAAGCTAGCCTTTGGTTTGCGAGAGGAATACTCTCTCCCCACCACCGCCACCGAAACAGTGACTGTGCAAATCATGAAGGAGCACAGAATTCTTGTCCTTACACGTTAAAAAATTACCATTATTTATCTACACCAGCCCTGCTGCAAAGTCGGGGTGGAGATGGAGGGGGAAGCCGGTGCCGACGAGGCTACGGAGGGAGAGATCGTTCCCGGCATGTTCCGGCTGCAGGAATTTTTGGAAGAAAGAGAAGGAAGGAAAGGGAACTAGTTGCATTTTATGAGATGCACATTCTGGTGAGGCATGATATTTTTCATTTTCTGTTTATGTGACTGTGAAGATTTTCATTCTTTAGGCCACCGAGACATGCTTCGGCTCTATTATCAGGCTCGGAGGCGCTGCATGAGTATCTCGGTTTGTAGTATCCGATCTGTGAGGGTCTAGTAACCACTGGACCGTGTCCTGCTACTGAGGTTCCGGCAACTGGAACTGGATCCTCTAGATGAGTAGGGCGGAGTTTAGGGTCTGCAGGAAGCTAGTTGATTTTGGGGGCAGTGTACAGCCTAACCTCCCAGGAGGCAGCTGTGTGTCTGCTCGAAGTGTGTGGTCCTTGACTTGTACTGATCCCTTCCTATCCACAGATGAAGGCCGGAAACTAAAAGTGTTTAGAGACTTTTACGGCCGTTCATTAGAATCATTTAGTTTTTAAAATTTAATTAAAAATTGTTTTTTTATTACCAAGTTACCTTTTATTTATTTTTTTAAATATTTATTTATTTATCTTTAGAGGGGAAGGGAAGGAGAGAGGGAGAGGGAGAGAAATATCAATGTGCGGTTGCCTCTCATACGTCCCCTGCTGGGAACTGGCCTGCAACCCAGGCATGTGCCCTGACTGGGAATCGAACCGCGATCTTCTGGTTCGCAGGCCCGCGCTCAATCCACTGAGCTACACCAGCCAGGGTGTTACCTTTTATTTATTGAAAGCCCATTGGGAGGAACACTTTATATATATCCATTTCATCTTCACACAGTCCTGTAAATATGTTTTATTGTACTCATTTTGTATACGAGGAAATTGTGGCTCAGAGAAGTGACCTGCTCATACTGAATAGCTATTAAGTGGCACAACTGAGACTTGTATCGCTAGATCTGTCTGAGATTGGAGCCTTGTGGTTTTTAATTTTTTAAATTTTGTTTCCTAGGATTTTGTTTTTATTGCATTTTGCAAAAAAAAGTTGGTCCGTGATGGATCGGGGCTGGGGTGCACTCAGTCCCCACCAGACAGTTGGAGAAGCTCTGTATTTGGGAGCCCGAGCTTGGGTCTCTGTTACGCGTTTTGGAAATTTTACTCCCTGCTCTCAATTCTGCCTCTTTCTGGAAACAGCTGCGCCCTTCTCTGTTTCCTGTAGACTTCCAATGGCCACTGCTCTGTTCCCAAAGCCAAAAACGGCTTCTGACCGACCCCACGTTGGATCACAGCCCTGCCCCCCCACAGCATCTTGAGCCCCACTTTTCTCTGCAATAAGAAGATATGCTATTGTTCAGAGAACTGTTCAAAGGATTAAATGAGATGATGTGTATCCAACATTTAGCACACAAAGGGTACTCCGTAATGGTTAGCTGCTTCCTCTTCCCTTCCGGGATCGAGCTGACTTATTTTGTCAAGGGTCTGCCCGTTGGAATAGATCAGTAAACACGGCTGTGAGCACGTTCGATTTCCTGTGAGTCTGTGAGCGTCTCCCTGCACTGCCAGGTCCAGCCTCGCAGGCTGCAAAGGCGGAGAGGATGCTCAGGCTCCAAGCCCTCATTCTTTGTCAGTCTATTAACAACGCTAACCTTTAAATAAAAAGGAAAGCACATAATGAGATGACGAGCAAATACTTCATTGGTTTTCAGACTCATTTTCTTTATCGTTATTAAAAACAGAAATGAAATGATGAATAGGAAAGTAAGTGGTTTAAACACTTTCATATTATTTCAAGTATTAGGTTTCATCATGAGGATTGCTTAATTAAGAAGAACATTTATCCAATTGCAGGGGCTTAATAGACTCCAGAATCTAATTTTGAGCCGTGTTGCAAATAGAAGGCACTCACTGAATGATTTGGGGAGTCCCACTTTGGGGGCGTGGGTAAGTGGTTCCGTGACCCACACTTCTCTCTCATTCTTCTCTCTTGGATTTCTGGGCTAATCTGTTAGAGCCATTGAAGAGACAAATTCATGTGGACAAACCCAGATGGGAAAGGGGTAAAATGATAACATGTCAAAGAAAGTGAACACCTCCTTATTTACCCGGTAACGGAGTAGCAGTTAATCTCCTGAGCCCGACCACGAATGGATCAGAGTTTGGGTGCAAATGAAATGGGATAAATAACAAAAGTGACAGTTTGATGAAGTTAAGCCTGAATCACATTCATTCTGTATCTTCTGGACATGCACTAGATGTTTTGCAACCAAATCACTGTTTTAGTCTCACTGGAGGGGCAATGATTAGCATATTTATTGGGTAATGATGAGCTATCAAGCTTCAACCACTGGTCAGAAGCAGTGACTTGCCTGGTCCTCCGTGAATATAGCCCAGAGCCAACCAGATGGCTCTTGCCTCCGTGAAGCCAAAAGGCTTGTTGGAAGCCTCTGTTTTTACCCCTGACCCAGAGCAGCTGGAAATGAGGATTTAGGGAGGAGAAAAAAGCAACCTTAGAACAGAGAAATCAGTTGCATAAACAAGATGGACTTCTTGTTTGGGAAGATTAGGGGAAAAGCAAAATCCGTGAAAATGCATGATCAGGGCATCTGAAAGAGAAAAAGTGTGTAATTCTAAGGTGGAGGCCTGTGTTTCAATAGTTGACACAGCTCAGCTGCTCAGCACGCCGCATCTGGAGTCAGACGATCATGGGTTTCAGTCTCAGAAGTACCCACCCGAAAACTTAGTGGCTTAAAACAAGGAGCACTGACTGTGGCCCACAGGGCGACTGGTGGGCTTGGTGGTTGCTCTCACCTGGGCAGGGCTGGGCGTGTCTCTGATGTGGTCTGCCGGGCCCTTCTGGGTTTCAGCGGCCGGTGGGCTCATCGCTTCCTGCTGGCTGTCTAGGACGACCTCACCTGGAAGGCCCTTCCCACGGCTCGCTCCTTCTCCAGTCGGCTGGGATGAGCCCGTTCTACGGCGACCTTAGGGGTCTGCGAGATGGAGGAGAGCTCGCAAGGGTTCTTGGGATGGGGGTACGCTGCCCCTTCCACTGTATTCAGTTGGCCGTGAGAAGTCACAAGCCTGACAAGGGTGGGGGAATAGACCCCGCCTCTCCACTGGAGGAGCTGCAAGGCACCACTCGCACTCATCAGCTGCTGCACTTTGGATCGCTAATCGGTAGTTTCCTTGCGTGTGAAATAGATAGTGATTACATCATTCTCATTGTGAGCATCGAGGGGTCTAAGGGACAAAAGGGTTTGGCTCACGGTGTGGCACACAGTAAGCCCTCCATTAAGTTGGTGGTAGCACTCTATATTGTTACTAAGACTTTCCCAGAACACCGAGTTCTTTAGGAAGGCAGGCAACTCCTGCTGGGGTTGTTCTTTGTCCTGCACCGACCGAAGCGGCACCACCACTTAATTTAGTTTAGTTCTGGTCATCTAGAATTAACTGAAATCCATCTTTCTGCTGCCCACTCCGTTCCAGGCGCGTTGATGTTCTTAGTATTTCTCCGAAAGGCTGATACATGGCAGGTCTTCAGTGAACAGTGGTAGAATGAATGAATGTCTCCTTTTCTGAAGGAACATTTATTTTATTTTGTTTGTTCCTTGTATGTCTCACAAGCTCGACATTGGAACACATTAACTGAGCAATTTATATTCGCTGAGTTAAATTTTTCTTTTCGATTCATGGACTTTAACTATCTCTGTCCCCCAGACAAGACCCCCCCGCCCAAACACACAGACCTACCCCGCCCCCCAGGACAGATGTAGAACCTTTACATTCAATTTTCTGTCAAAAGAGAGTGTTGACCTTTGGGACTTCCTAAGAATATTAGTGAGAGCACTTGAAATGTTGCCAGAAATTTGGGTGTACCTTCCAGGCAAAATAAAGAGGATCTTTCTCTCTCTCTCTCTCTCTCTCCCCTCCCCAGTCTCTGTGTATATAAATGCATGTAGAAATATGTATACAAAACCTCTCTGTCTTTATGCCTCTCTCCATATATATACATAAAAACACAGATACGTATACACACATAGTTTACATGTACACATTATACATGTATCGATATTATATATTACATATTATATAAATTTACATGTTATACCTGTTTTGTATTATATAACATTATATATTTATATGATATAGTACACATGCATTTATATGTATACACATATTTCAGTATTACATATATACATGTATAATATATAATATTATCTGCCCCTGTAATTGTCTCTAACTCACTGCATGTGTTCAGGTGTTTATTTTTAAACCTGAAATTAAATTACGTTTCTTTAAAATTCGTCATCTGTTTCCTGCCAGACCGCTCGGAGTATGTGGTTTCCTACGGGGCTTTTCTTTAAGATGCCCGTTTGAAATGCTGTGAAAAGGACTCCGGCCGAGTGAAACCATGAGCTCCGGAAAGAGCACAGGACACGCTGGAGGCCCTGGGGATGGTTAACGCGTTTTAGCAGACACGCCGGCCGAGAGCTCTGAGTCCCCGACGATGCTCCTAACGCAGGTGCCTGTTACAGTCGAAAGCTGTGTTGCTTGTCTGCACACTCGGTTTGCTTATTCTGAAACAACCTGAGTCAGTTTTCCGGTTACCATGACGCACCGGCTGTGAGCATCAGGGCCAGACCTGAGACACCTCAGCTCCGCTGTTCATCAGCTACGTATTTATTTACTGCTGTGACCTGTAAATACATTTCCAGGGTCCGCATAAACCCTGGGCAAAGAACCATCTTTACATGAACCTGTTTGATCGGTGCCTCAACGCCACTGGCCCAGAAGGTAAAATGTACAAAGACGTTAACTAGATACTCCGATAATCCTTCCGATTTACGCTCTGTGTCTCCAACTCCAAATGTACTTAATGATACAGCAGCGGGCACGGGTATAGAAATATCTATGGATCGGTATGTAGAAAAACCACATTTTGAGGCAAAAAGTCTATCTTTTTTAAAAGCTTTCTGTCCGTGTCTCTCCTTTTCATAGCTGCATTTTGCGTTGGTTTTTCTCAGTGGTCCAGAGTCTTTGAGGAATCCTTGGCTCTTCTGTTATTTTTGGTGGAACGTATCGTTCTTATTTGGCCACTGGTTATAACTTCCAAACTGAAAGCAGGTCACCCTGTAATTTAAGGGAGACGAAGGAAAAAAGTTAATATAAGACAGAGCAAGAGGAAAATGTCTCAGACCTGTAACCACCACCAGGTGATGGGCCGGGGGCTGTTTTCTGAGGTGCTACCCAGGGGCTGAGCCAAACTGCAGCCACCATTTCAGAATCCTAATCTAAGAGGAAGATCAGGGGCACGATGGGTGGGAAGTAGTGCTGGTGGGGGTGACCAGGTCACGGCGTTTACAATTTTGGCATATTTTTCCTTTTCCAAGTAGAAGAATATGACATCACCACAAGGCCCTCCCACCGTTCAGATAGGGAGAGGAAAGCAGTCTTAAATGCATTTGGACGTATGGCATTTTCTAAAATCCCAAAATTCTCAATACGCACACTCTGAATGCTAAGCTATGATTTTTACGGAACTGATCACGTTTGTAGATTTGCTCAGAAAGGAGCGAGTGGCTCTCGTTCAAACTCGGAATGACTCTGGACGTGAGAACCCAGGTGCATCTGCCCACATGGGAGGCGGAGTTTACCGACAGTGGAGCAGGGTCTAGTTAGCTTTTACTCCTCCCTTTATTCTGGAAAATGTTATTGGCTTGTATTTCGAGTAATTTTAAAAGTTCAGAGCGTAATAGAACAACTGCTTTCTTAGGATTCAGAGTTGACCATTGTTATGAATTTATTATATTCTTTCATGTTTTTTTTTCCCTAGAAATAATACATTCTAGATAAATGTAAAGTCCCTTTTGATACCAAACTCAATTCCATTTTCTCCTAATTTCCTCAGTGGTAACCATAATTATAAATATGTTTTTTAAAGTCTTTTTATGCTGTTAAATACGTATTTGTGACTCTCTGTGTCTGCATATTTGTATTACATATAAAATTGTGTGCTGTGATGTGTGCTACAAAGTTACTTTCTGATGCTTATTAATGTTGAGATATATTGATTTAGGTTATTCATTTTGATAGCTTCATGGTGCCGGATTATGCGGCTGCACCCCAATTTATTAGTCCGGATCTCTAGGAAGGGACATGTAGTTTGTTTCCCTTTTATGACTATTACAAAGGAAAAAACCCTGTAATGAGCCTTCTCATGTAAGGTCTATGCAGGGTTTTTTAAACCTCTAGAATATATTGTGTAGTTTCAAAAGGAATCATGGTGTCCACGCATATATGCATTTAAATGGTCCTCTGAACATCTTTAGTAATTGGTAGTCCCAACGTTAGTTTGGTGAGGCGCCCCGCTCTCCACACCCTCACAAACACTTGGTGTTACCTGGGCTTCAGTTTCCTTACCTTTAATGAGAGATGGATGAGTTTGAAATCACTCATTTTCTCCCCAGGTATAATGCTCTACGACAGAATGCCTTGCTGGGGATCAATGCCCTTGATGATTGATCTCCCCTCCCCTCCCCTCCCTTCTCCTCTCCCCTCTTCTCCAACCTTCTCTTCTGCATTCACACCAGACCTTCAGTTGTCATCCACATGCTGAAGACAATGGGAATTCAGGGGAAGATAGCACGTCAGTGACCAGGGTCGTGAGAGACAGAGAGCAGAGTTGGCGCGTCTGCCCCGGCTGACGGTGACCGTATCTGTCGATAAAATGCTTTGAAATAAACCTCAGATAGATAAAGGGAGAACTAAAATGCAGGCTGCAAGACTCTGTAACTTTCTCAGCCTGCGGGAAAGAGCCATTGAAAGCGGCTCTCAGGTCAAAGTGTAAGTGACAGAGCTCTTGCTGGATCTTGCCTTTTTTTTTAGGTTCCCTATTGGCCAGACTTTTTCTTCCTTCCTTCCTTCCTTCCTTCCTTCCTTCCTTCCTTCCTTCCTTCCTTCCTTCCTCTCTCTCTCTCTCTCTCTCTCTTTCTTTCGATCTTACCTTTAACCAAACTGCTTAGTAGAAAATGTCCCAAGTTTTTGTTCTCTGCATAAAGGGAATTTGGTTTAGTTATTTGCGTTACTTTTTTATGAACGGAGATTGTTTTTCAAATTTGGAGGAGTCTGAGAATGACCAGAATTTAAATTTGAGTAGATCTGACCCGCGGTGGCACGCCAACCATAGCAAGCCTGATTCCCCGGCTCTGGAATAAATGGGTTCTGGCTCGCCTCACTGCACAGCACACTCGAAAATTTGAATGCGCAGTGGACCAGAGCTCGGTGAGCTGGTTCAATCCTTCTCCTGGCTCCGTAGAACACTCAAGGGACAATGAAAAAGTTTGTAATGGAATTGGCTTACGGGACACTTACTTTTAACCCCCACAAACAAAACCAATTTTTATTTTGTCATTGTTTTCCTGTGATCGCCCTTATGGGCAACTTCTCTTATCAAATTGGAAAGGAAAGGCATAGAGAACAGGTACGACTCGGACCAGAGCTCCACAACCCAGCTCAGCCGGGGGGTGAGTGTCTGAAATACCGCCAACCCTTTACAAGTTATTTTGTTAATTTTCCATGGAGAATACTGAAAAGGAGGTTGATGTTTTCCAGCTGAGTAAAGAGGTAAAATGATTGTAGTGGATATTTGTGTGCATGTTTTGGCTGTTTTTATTCTAATTAATTGATGTATTTGTGTGTATTATTTTGTTTTCTGCCAAATTTCCATCCACCTTTCTTCTGGTTTTGCACCCAGTTTCATTGGGGAAAGCCAGCCTTTTCCATGAATGACGTTGAATTGGGATTGGTCCCAGATCCAGAGGTGGTCAGGTGACTTGACCCTGTCACTTTTTCTTCCTGTCTCAGGGACTGGGTTAGATTTAGGCCCATGACGTCAAGGGCATCGCCTCAAAATGTGAGTTGAGAGGAACTCTCTTTTTTGCTGGTTTTGAATCTAAGAGCCTGTAAATCGGCTCTTAGAGCCTGTCTATCCACCAGGTGGAATCTGAAAATACGGCCAACCTGGAGGAGGACAGAGATGACAGAAATGACAGAGCCTCTGGGTGCTGGTGCCATCATTTGACACCTTGAATGCAGGCCTCTGGTGAGCCCTTTCAAACTCTGTACTTTTCAGTTACACGAACAAACAAATTTCCTCTTACCTTAAGCAAATGTGAGGTGTGTCTTTGTCACTTACAACCAAAAGAGATGAATCAGATCTGCTACCTCTGGCAGAGAAGTATAGAGTGATAAGTGTGTTCTAACACCATTCGCTACAATCCAGAAAATTCACAATCCAGAAAAATCTAGGTTCTAAAGCCTGAATGGTTACATGGCAAGATGGGTTCACAGTAACAAGGAAAGAACCTGGCTAGGCCTAAACACCTGCCTCTGTTATGTAACCTTCCTGAGAATTTAAACACATAATAAGTAAGAGTCTTATCAATCAATAAGACTACTCATGGTGGTGGAGTGGCCATAAAAATATAAGCTATTTAGGGAAAAATACACTGTTAGTGGAATGAGATTTGCAAAGCATTAAACACTGGATCATTTTCTTTACAAAAACATCCCGTCTTCGTGTCTCCTTGGAACATTAAACACAAATGAGTCCAAGAGAAATATTAAGTCTTTCGATGATTTATGCTTAATAGTAAATTCAGAGAAAAACACACCAATCTGAGGCATTCTTGTTATTAAGGGACAGTCGGGGCTTTCATCTTCTGCCATCAACATGTTACCTCGTATTCTTTCTTTTGCAGATTCACAGTCATGGTCATTTCAGAGGCCATCCACATAACTGGATTTTTTTCCTATTTTTCTACCATGGTGTCTTCTGGTTGGAAAGCTTCCATCATTTAATATTTCCCCCAGCAGACAAGTTTTAAGCCTTTATTTTATTTCCAGAGAAAAGATCCCAGATGATGCTCATGCAGATGGAAAACCAGCCTGGGATGCTGTGTTATCAAGATCTGGCCCCCGGAAAAGTCTTCTTTCGACAGTATCCCCCGGGCCATTTAACGCACGCATCTGTATTCTGCAGCAACTCTGTGGTGGGTGCCTTTGTCCATCACTTTTCTCATCAGATGGGGAACCATTTCTTATCTTTTCCCATCCTGTTTCAGCAAAAAACGTACTGTTTGTACCGAGTCAACAAAACCTTATTTATGAACTATGATAGGAGTAAAAACACCTAAAACTGAAAAGCAGTCGGTGGTATTCTTTGACAAATTGAACAATTTGAGGAAGGCAGAAGGCTTATCAGATCCCGCACTTTAGAGGCATGTGCCGAAACGGTCCTGTGGTTTCTTTGGAATCCTTCCCTGTGCCCTGAGCAATGGCCAAGGAGGAGAAACAGTGGTCGCCAACCAAATCAACTTCGTTGATTGAGTGAAAAATCAACTTTTTTCACTCTTTTCTTCCAAAGAGTGAAAAAAAGAGAGAAAGAAAGTTTCAGAATTATCTCTGTGGACACTCCCAACACAGCCACTAGGAGTCACGCAAAAATCTAACCGCAGGCACAATTTACTAGCGAAATGGCAGACCCATCCAGTTCAAAGATTCCTTAATCCCCTGGGGGCTTGTCGGAATAACAAAAGTGTTAGAGGACTGCAGCCTGAGTTATGGAATAAACCAAGGAATTAACCCTCATAAAATCTTAACATTAAAATATAAATGGAGTGAACTTAGAGGGGCAGAAAACTTCGTTTTTCCTCTGAGGAGCTATTCCCAGTTTGCCCCCCAAAGAAGCCCTTGTTTCTCGTTCTCACAGCACACTCTACCTTTCATTAAAAACGTTCTCAAGGTTGAAATTTTTAGATGCATTTGTATAAATCCTCAAGGGCAGGGACTGTGTAATTGTTTTTGCTCATCTTAGAATTCCCAGTACCTAATGCTATTCTTGACACACAATAGACACATTCGTATCGGTGAAAAAATTAGAAGTTTTCCAGTAGAATTTCCGCTGAATATTGCTTGTCGTGGGGCTTGGGAGGGGATCCCACTGCTGAACGACGGAGGGGCTGTTTTAAACACAGTCTGGTACGTCTATGATAACGAGGCGGCCGAGCATGCCCACCCAATGGTAATGCTTTCAAGGAATTTTTTCAAGAGTCCTGGGAACTGGATGCAGCCCTTCGTGAAGGAAGGCAGGACAGAAGTGTGGACGATGCTGAATAACTTCTGGAAATTCGCACCATTAGTTTCCTTCTATCTCTGTCCTTTTCTGTTGTTCCCATGAATGGCCTCAGAATAATTCTGTGCCCTCCCCACTCCTCAGATAGGAAGGGAATCCCACAGGCCTGCGGAAGTGGAGCTTAAACACTCTCAGCGAGACCAGCCTGCTCCTTCGTCTGGCTCGGCCCCGAGCATTATTTGACCTCCACTGTGTCACAGATGTCACATAGACAAAGAAGTCCCCTAGGATCCTTCCATTTCTGTGCAAGACCTCCGAGTTCCAGAAGCACAAAGCGGATTCTGTTCCATGGGGACGAAGCAGAAGGAACGACGCCCCTGCTCGGCTGATGTAACTGGAGCTCAGCGTCGGGATACCTGGTGCTGCTGGGCAGTAGAGCTCCGTCTCCCAGACCACGCTGGGTCCAGGCCACGCCGGGTCCTAGGGATTCTTTGCTGCTGGCCCAAGGAAGAAGGGTTTTCTCCTCAACCCAACTTGGAAAACCCCATAGGCGAAGTCTCCTCGAAATCCATGAATTCTATTTGCATATTAAAGGTTCAGAGACATCGTCAGCCAACTAGAAGAACTGATCAACATCCGTCACAATTAAATAATAAACTTATTTGCACCAGACAACACCGTGTTCCAGGTATACTTATTAAACGAACACGCGGCCGCTGTCAACCTGTTTACTCTCAAGAGCAGGTTAGTAACCTCGCCACACCTTCGTCTTTCTGAAGGGTAGTGCCCAACACCAGATGCTGGCTTATCACTACAACATACTGTTTTGTTCCTAAAATCTTGAACAACGTAAGTTGTAAGCATTGCAAGCATACGCATCATCGAGGAGAGCATAGCACAGCATCATTGAGCTCGCTGGCACAGATGCAGATCAGCTGGGCTTACTCACTTGCTCAGGAGCTATGGTCTCCACGCAGTGATGTCACACATTACGTACAGTTCAGGTCCACGAGAAAACAAGATGAAAAGTTTCCATACATGGTGAGCCTATGGAGGGTCTTCGGGGCCACTGCGAAAGAGGGGGGTTTCACAGTGCCCATTCTGCCGTGTCTGCATACAAGTTGGGTTTAGGCAGTAGATTGCTTAATTTTTCTAAATTGTTTTAACTACCTAAAAGCACCTTGCGTGCAGAAGTCAGACTTAGGTTAACCCTGCATGTTTTAATAAGTAGTAGAAAACAATACCACCAGCACACCAAACCTGTGGTTTTTTTGGAACCTTTTGCCTAGCGTGAGGCTAAAGCAGGTCTAAGGTTTTAGAAAGTGAGTTGGTTTAAAAAAAATAAGCATAACTAGTATGAGGGAAACTCCAAAAGGGTTTCTCGAATGACTGAGGTTTGGGAAACTCTTTGCGTGCTGTCCTGAGACAGTGTTCATTACCAGTCTCCGTCAAATGAAGTGGGCCGGCGAGGGGTTCTCACACCTCGCTGTGTATCGGAACCTTTTGGGAAATTTTACGAATACCAGTGCAATCTCTGTCCTAGACCAATAAACTCAGAATCTCGGGATATGAGCTACGGGTATCAGCACAATAAACTCAGAATCCCGGGGTGCGAGATACGGGATACGGGTGTCAGAAACTCCTGAAAGCCCCCAGGGGACGCCTCTGTGCAGCCAGGGTGGAGAGCCACAGGAGTGAGGCGGCATTTCCCACCTTCTCCATCCCACGGCGCACGCCAACTGATTACTACCATTCGGCCGCACATCCCAGACCATTGTTTTGCCGATGATTTTGATTGATTCACACCAAATGGCTGTTGTTGTGTTGGCTGCTGTCGCTTTTTTTTTATTTGACCATCTACAGGAAAAGAGGTCAGTGCTCCCGATTAAGTACTCAGGGAGTGCAGGTTTTAAAAATTCTCGTGGCGCACGGTGGAAAACCGCCGGGTTAAGGCATTGCCCTAATCTTTCCATTGCTCCTGACTCGTTTCTTCTTTCCAGCTGCTTCTGGATCTTTCTCTGACCTGACTGGTCGACACCCACCACATGTCAATCCACCCAGCCCACCTGGTAGCCATTTCCTCAAACCAGAGCCGCAACGGGAGCCGCAGGGAGTTCTTGAGTTTGTGTTGTCGTGACTCACCTTCCATGGTTGGCACGCGTTTGCTGCGTCCATGACACAGATTCCGTAACGGAATTTTTACATCCTAGCTCTTTATGTCCTGCATACTACAGAGCAAATCCTGTGCAAGAGTTGGGGATGTCACTTTTCTTAGTGCCAACGAACTCTGCAGCACAATCCGATAAAATACTAGAGAACGCTTCCTGTAAGATGTTTTGTCCACAATTTTCTCTAGTTGTCTGTAGCTGCAATTATATATTTTTGGTAGATGTCCTTCATTTTAGGATATAAAGAAGACTTGTCTAGACTGAATTAGGATGTATTTACTCTATTATTTAAAATTTTAAATCCTGTTCCCTTCTCTCTCCTCCTCATACCTGTCTCCCACCCTGGATTCTGGCCAGTCTGCCACTCTGAAATTTCTCTCAATGATAACAGGGGAGGCTAAAGATGATCTACTTGCCTAAAAATGATTTTTGCCTTATTTTTATTCTATAAATAATGACCAACTGCCCATTTAATGCCTACGACCTGTGGACGTTACCCACGGTGAAAGAGGGTCTGTGTGCTATAGGCAGACTGAGCGCCTAAATCCTTTTGTTTGTGATTCTGGGGCTAAGACATGGAAAGCCAGCCCTTCCAACCATGGGAAGTCAGAGAGAGAGAGAAAGTTTATTACCCTGCTTCAACGTTGACCTGGTTCTTCTCTTACGCTGGCAACTGATCTGTTCTTTTCTAAGTGCCTGCAAATGCAGAAAGTGCACTGGGTCTTCTTGTTCGGTTCCCCCGCGTTTTGTAACCAACGTTTTAGCTGCAGTTCGTTCCCCATCAGTCTTTGCTCCTCCGCTTTCTCCCCTCCCCCTTATGAACCCCTTCTCTTTGTGAACCTCCAACTTGGTAATAGATTCTCAGCATCCAAAAGGAATCCAGTATAAGGTTTTGTGAACTTCGTGAGCATCTCGGTAGCTGGTGTGGTCAAACCTTTTCCGTAACGAGCCAGAGAGTAAATATTTTCAACTCTGTAGCTTATACAGCATCTCTGACACAACTCCACTTGGTCGTGGTAGCATGGAAGCCATCTTAGACAACGTGTGAAGGAGTGGGTGACTGTGTTCCAATAAAGCTTTATTTAAAAAAAAAACAGGTGGAGGGCCGAATGTAGTTTGCTAACCTTACTCTACAGCACACAATTTTCCCCATGCAGCAGAGTAAAGTAAAACTGAGAAATCTTGGTGACTTCTTTATAACCTTATATCTCAGAGTAAAGTCACTTGGAAGACTACTAAAGTGAATTCTGTCCCCCAAATGAACTCTGTGCCATTGCATACTGTATCAGTATGATTTTAACACTGGCCGAGAGCTTACCTGAATCTGCCGTGTTGTAGCCCTTCGCCAGAATCGCTGCACATGGGAAGACAAGCAGGGAGCCGTTAACCCGTGCTGAGATGCACAGGACGGAGCACAGAACCGCACTAGCCCAGGTGATTCAGTTCCACACATTGGTCCTTAAAAGGGCTGTGGCATTGACCTTCAGCGTCCCTTTTGAACAGTGGAAGCCAGTGTCTAAACCTGTGCACACCTGACTCCCATGAATCAGGCCATTCTGCACTGAGTTATATCCACCACCTTAAATCCGTCATCTTCTGTTCTGTTTGTATGACCTGGTTGTGTCCCCCCGACCGGACTGCCACCCCATTGGCCTACATCTGCTATGATGTTTAGCAGAGGGCCAACTGTTCTGTCAACAAATGCATCTATTTCTATTACACGATAACTGGGTGAAGACGTTGTCCTGGTCCAGGCCTTGCTTCTGCCTCTAAACCCATTCACAAATAAAGGCTCATCAACCGTGTGCGTGAGTCATGTGGAACGGTTCTCAGGGAAGTAAGCTGAAGCGGTGGGCTCTTGGTACAGGGTGGGTCTCCATGACATTGAGAGTCATTGGTAATCTCGGCCTGGTTCTGAAATGGAATCACTGGTCTGGGGACAGCCGGGCAGTTCAAATCACTCCCTTCCTCTTTGTGCGTGGAGCACTTCTTTACCGAGGTGGGGCGTTCACCACGCACTGTGCTCTGTGCCAGCTCTGTGCTCTGTGGAATCAGCAGGAGGCAGAGCCTGGCCTTTGCCTGGAGGAGCTCCAGGCAGGTGGGAAATTTGGGCGGTGGGCACGCAGTTCCTCTGTAAGAGCACCTGAGGGTGTTGAGAGAGAGAGCAGCTGACCAACTGTGTCGGCGTGGTCTAGGGTGGCTTTCTGGAGGTTGTGACAGCTGAGCTGAGACCAAGGGATGGATGAGTGGGGGTTATCTGGGTGAAGGGCAGGCTGAAGGTGAAAGGCACAGTGTTCCAAGCAGAGAAAACTGCTTTGCAAAGACCTAGAGCGAAGTCGCATGATGCCAGTGTCTGTAGAGGAATCCGCTCACAGACTGCACGGGCCGCGCAGGACATGGGACTTCCTAGGGGCGTGCTCTGCATCCCACGGCCTGAGCAGGTGGGGCACCTGGGTTACTGGGCTGATGTACCAAATGCCAGCAGACACTTGAACAACTGGCGCGCATGCGTTAGGAGTGATCTTCCCAGGGAGGTGAACACTGGGAGTTGATTGTGGGGGCAGTTTGTGGTCTCCGCTTGCTTTGACACCTGTTAGGACGTGACAGATTGTAGTGGACCCTGGAGCATCTGCAACGACAGGGTTCTCGCTTTGCCAACACAGCCCACCTTCCCTGACCGTGAGCGGCCATCCGACTGCAGCTTACCCTGGCCTCACGCTTCGCCTGCAGACACACGCCCCACGCGTCCTGACCGACCCCATCTCCACCCCCTTCCCTGTCCTGGCCCCTGCTGGGCACATCTGTTGGACACTGGCCACCACTGCGACACTGACGTTGACCAAGGGCTCTCGATCTCTGACTGTTCCCTCGGGAAGCCTGTCCTCTTGGGTTCGGTAGCATTTGCAGTGCTGAGTACACCCACATACAACACACCCCACACGCGTGTATTCATTCCGGCACGGGTCTGAACTGGGAAGCAGGTAGTTCAGACAAGTATCAAGGAAATAGTAGTGTAGGTGGTGTGTGGGTATTGTGATAACCATCAATGACGGGCATTGGGAAATACTATTTCAGTAAACAGAACACGCATCTTCGGAGTCTGATCATAGTCTGAATCTCAGATTCACTGGGCGACACTTTGGGAGCATTGCTCTACATCGCCGAAGCTCAGTTGTTAAATCTGCGAAATGGGTGAACGAAACCTGGAGCGCCAGGTTCCGGTTTGCGGGGAGCACTGATCCGGACATCAGAGAAACACTGCGCTGAGCGTCCAGCGTGCAGCCCGTGGGGTGACCGCCAGGTCCCTCCACCCCCCCCCCCGTGTCTTCTCTCCTGCGGTGTTTCCGTGGTGTTCCCTTCGGAGAGAGCCGAGGCTGGTCTCTGCCACGTACCCACGTTCACCCAGAGCCCAGCTTGTCACCGGAATCCATACAGGCCTTTTTTTGCATTCTGGTTCCCAGCTCTTCGTTTCATTTTCGAAATCGCCGAGTGAAAGAGCAAGTGACCCTTTAGGACTGTTTCGGGTGTGCGGTCGGCAGGAGGAGGCAGGAGGAGCCCACAGCCTCACGTTTCTGGTTTCCAGTTGCCACGTTTGTGTGACGGTGTGAAGATATTTTTGTTGTGGCGTGGCGTGAAAATTAAGCACGTGGGGAAGTTACTGGCCCCAGAATGTGACTCATATCCCCTAGAACGTATGTTTTAGTTAACAGAAAAAAAAGCACCTATTCTTGCTGATACACCCATTTCTAATAGAATTCTAAAATCCAGTCTTCATTTGGATCTCACCGGTTTTTTTTTCATGAATGCCCTCTCTCTGCTCCAGAATCCAATCCAGGCCACCACGTGGCATTTAGTTGTTACGTCTCCTTTGTCCCTGCTGGTCTGTGACTGTTTCTCCATCTTGCTTTATTTTTCGTGACTGTGAGAGTCTTGAGGATAAACAGACCCCAACTCTGCAGAATATCCTCCAACCTGGGCCTGTCCGATGGTTTTCTTTTTCATGATTTGACGGAGGTCGCGAGTTTGGGGGAAGGAGAGCATGGGATGAAGTGTCCTTTTGGTCACATCCTGTCAGGTTGCACATGACATTCACAAGACATCTCTGATGATGTCAGACTTCGTCACCTGGTAGAGGTGGCACCTGCCAGCTTTCCCCACTGTGTGATACTATTTTTAGGTCTCCATGTTCTATTCTTTTGAAAGGCGTCCCTTAAATCCACTTTCAAGGGGGAAGGGATGGAGATTTCATCATCTGGAGGTAGCAAGTAGTCTACATAGTAGTCTATCAAAAGCTTCTGCAAGGCAAATTTATACAATCTGTTTCTGAGTATTTTTGCTCTCTACATCAACCCTCATGCGGTATGATAAAATCTACACCTCGAGTGGTCTTGATATTCCCTCTGGTCCTTGCGCTTGGACGTACTTCTAGAACCGACTGTTGTAGAAATGTCTTTCTGTTGTCATCTGTAGAAGAGAAAGACTGGTCTCAAATACTAGTCTTTCTTTGTTTTTTTTTTTTTTTTCTTTTTTTAATATATTTTATTGATTATGCTATTACAGTTGTCCCATTTCTCCCCCATCATTCCCCTCCACCCTGCACACCCTCTCCCACCCACATTCTCCCCTTTAGTTCATGTCCATGTGTCATAAGTTCTTTAGCTTCTACATTTCCCATACTATTCTTGCCCTCCCCCTACCTATTTTCTACCCACTATCTATGCTACTCATTCTCTGTACCTTTTCCCCCTCTCTCCTCCTCCCATGCCCCTGTTGCTAACCCTCTATATGATCTCCATTTCTGTGGTTCTGTTCCTGTTCTAGCTCTTTGCTTAGTTTGCTTTTGTTTTAGGTGTGGTTCTTAATAGCTGTGAGTTTGCTGTCTTTTCACTGTCATATTTTTGATCTTCTTTTTCTTAGATAAGTCCCCCCTTTAACATTTCATATAATAAGGGCTTGGTGATGATGAACTCCTTGAACTTGACCTTATCTTTCTGCTTTCTTTGGAAAAAAAAACCCCCATATTCAAATCTTGGAAGATACACAAGCCCTGTAGGCAGATATTTAACAAAAAGAGCAAAAAAATGGATTGCTGGCAAATCTAGGGAAAATTCCTGCCAGTATTCACAGAGCATTTTGCAACCTTAGTAGTACTCACCTGGAGCAATTTCTTCAGTGCTGTTGCAGGTAAGCTACGGCAGCTCGTATCTCTTGCTACTTTGGTTCAAGGGGATGGTATTTCAGAAATGACCTTCACCTTGGTAACCCTTCCCCCATCTACAGGCTAAATTAGTGTAAGTCAGTTTGAAAATAGCATTCGACTAGAAAAGAAAAACTCACTGAGTGTGCACAGCATGACAGGCATGGAGACCCAGTGGAAAACGTACCTACCTCACGAACAGATGTCCGTAGCTCCTTGCTCCAAAGCGATCTCTTAGGAAGTAGCAAGTAGAAAAGATATATAGCTCTTCAGTGTGCTTACTGGATGCTTCCTCTTTGCTCAAGGGAACGGCCAGGACAAAAGCTGTGTGGCTGAATTTCATTTGGTGCCTGGTTTTAGGAAGTCAGAGGCCCAGATATGTGCTCTGAGAGCTTCTGTGAGGACTGAGCCATAGCGGTGTGTGGACAGCATGCTCACTTGGCCGGGCCCTGAATCGCATGCAGGTGTGGCCTCAGGGCCCGGGGCCACCAGGACCTGGCACGCAGGAGGACAGGAACAGTTAATTGAGGTCATTGGCCTTTGCCTAAAAAACGGGAAGAATCCAACACATTTCCATTATTTCTAAAATGTGGAAAACGTTTTAAATATCACAAAAATCAAACAGCACAAAAGTATTTTTTTAATGAATAAGTTATACTTCATCAAAATTAAAACTTTTTGAAACACCGCCACCAAGAAAACCAAAGGCAAGCCTTGAATTGGGAGAAAGTATTTGCAAGTTAAATATCTGACGAAGGACGTGCTCCTGGAATGTGTAAAGAGCACCTTACAACACAATAGTAGGTAGATAGCTAACTCAAAAAAGTGGACAGAAGATTTGATGAGACACTTCACAAACTTGTCCATTCACATGAGACCTATGTATGGTCCGCAAGCAAAGGGGAGATTACCCCACGTCGATACTCAACAGGGAAATGCGAACTGAAGTCACAATGAGGTGACGATACAGGTCTATTAGCTTGGTGACAATAATAGTGATCATAAAGTGGCTGCCCAATGTTGGGGACAGCTTCAGGCAACTGGGAGACTTGCACAGGCCCTGGGAATGGAAATGTTTTACTCACTTTGGGAAACAGTTTGATGGGTTTTTAAGAAGTTAAACAGATGTTTTTTTTTTTTTTTTTTTTTTTTTTTTGTAAGTTCTGGCAGTCCCACCCCTAGGTATTTACTCAAGAGAAAAGAAAAAAATCCCGCCAAAACTTGTGTGTGAACATTCATAATAGCTGTACTTGGAATAGCCCCAAACTGTGAATACACTCTAACTTTTTCCACTCAGATGTCCATCGGCTGGTGAATGGGAAAAAGTTAGAGGATATTCACACAATACATAGCACTCAGCAATAAAAACAAACTATTGATACATACAGCGTGCCTAAGCTTTATAAAAATTCAGCTGATTAGTTGTTGGAACCAGATTAGAAAAGTGCGCCTACTGTGTGATTCCATTTATAGAAGAGTTGTAGAGCATATACCTAATCCCTCTGGGCAGAAAGCTGGCCAGGGCTTTCTCAGGGCGCGGTGGGGAGGGGGATGGATCGCAGTGGGGTGTAACCAAATTTGGGGGGATGATGAAAGTATTTGTTATCTTGATTGTAGTGATGGCTTTAGAGGTGTATACGCTTGTTGAAACTGACCAAATTGTACAATGTAAATGTGGGCAATTTACTTCAATCACATCTTGATGAAGTTGTTAAAGAAAAAAACCTTACAAAGGCTTACCGTTGTGTTCAAATGATCTGATTATTTGTGGTATAATCCAGGGGATATTATTGGCATATAAAGTCTTTCTAGAGGGGAGAAATGACACCCTAAACAACCCTAGAGATTCAAAGTGAGAACAACATGGAGACTTATATCAAAATAATAAATACATTTGTCTGATAAACTACCTAGGTTGCTCATAGATACGGTGGCTTAAAATATTCTGAAATCACGGTTGGCCCTTGGCATTTATAGTCCTGACATTCAATTTCAACAGCTCCCGAGCTATCTCCAAGGCGGGGGTGGGTAGCAGTTGGTAATTTGCTGAGCGAAGCCGAGACTGGAGGGGCACCCACACAGCAGGCCAGACATGAGATGAAGCCATGTGACCCCTGAGTGCCATCGGCCACTGGCGCGTCATCTCTGCACAGCTTTGTTCTTCTCTCATCCTCAGTGTGTGTGCTGTGGCTCTAAAGCAGTGATTGCGCACACCTGCCTGTGTGCAGGCCGGTGTGTCTACAACAGGGACGCCATCGCAGGAAGGGGGAAAAGGGGGGTCAACTTGGCCGGTGACGGTTTACACAGGAAACGTGTCAGTCTTCATAGAAACTGCCTTATTCATTGATTGATGGAAGAGGTAGCCATTGAACTTGAGGATATGCCAGGCCTTTTCCTCCTAGGCTCACAGTCCCCCAGGGGAGACAAGCAGTGATCAAATAACCACCAAGGCGCTCAGTGAAGAAAAGAGCATCCTGAACGCAGCCATGAATGCCTGCTCCCACGAGGGGAGCCGGGGAAGTGCTGGCTGCGGAAGGTCCAGGCAGGGGTCTGGCCTGAGAAGCAGAGGTCTGAGCTGAGACAGGAAAAGCAAACAGCCTGGAGGAAGGGTAGGAGGGTGGACCGTGGGCTCTAGGGGGTGGCGCTGGGCGCAGCCGCATTAAATAGAACACATCGGTTATCAAATGTAACTTGATTTTAGAAATGTTATCAAACTTAAGTATTGAAGAAATACAGTTTTAGAAGAAACTATTAGGATAGGTAAAAGGAAAATGACCAAGAAAATAAAATCATCTAAAGAGTCTATGGCTAAGGGCTTTACTCGGCCGTCCGGGAGGGATTCCTAGGTGTCTACGTGCCTTTTCTACCCTTGTGTCAATGAGCAAGCCGAAGTCCAGGGCTGGAGGGCAGCTGAGGCAGCGCTCCACGAGTCAGTACGGATTCCCTTTGCTCAGCGCTGAACTTGGCAACGCACTTGCCTCCTAGCAAGCAACTTCAATGGCCAGCAGCCTCCCAGGGAGATGGACTTGGAAAGAAAAAGGCCGATTAGCCAGGCACTTCCTGTCCGCCAACAAGCCTGGGTTCAAAGTGATGCTCTGAGAGTTACGACTCTGGTCTGCCAAATTGAACGTCTCTGTGATGTGTTTGTGATAATGGTTGGTAACTGGAACTGTTAATCCCTTAAAAGCCCCACCGGCTGCAAAGCTCTGCTGTTGGTTAATAAGGACCCTCGGGTGGGCCGTAAATAAGGTTCGTGTCTATGATTGCACTGTTTTTTAAAACACTGACGTTTTATGAAATTTAGGTAGAAGGAAACATAAAAGCAACTACTTGGGATTAAAAAAATCACGGTAGATGTGTGTGAGGAGGGCAGGGAGTGGAAAACAAGACGGAGATGAAATCTACTTGTATTATTTTTTGTTTGTTTTGCTTTTGCACACAACGTCCAGTAGGAAGCCTTGGCTGAAAGCTGGAAGAAAATGCTCGTGCACTCAGTCAGAACATGCAAAGGGTAAAATTCAAATAATTGCTTTTAAACACATTCAGAGTATGTGGAATAGACACAAGGAGCTCTGCGTTGCCCATGGTGAAGTTCAAGTGAAACAGGGTGAGGAAGTATTTTTTCAGCTGTAAAAGGCCATCCAGAACGAGGAATTATTTTCAGGAGGCTTCCTAATTTCCACTCCAGCAGGAGAACGAGTTTGGAGTGCGTTTTAATGAGGGGCTGCGTAGCCCTGAGCCCAGCCAGGCATTCTTGCTGCGTGGGAAGTGGCCGGTGGTGTGACTTCTCGTTCTTGGTCATTCTGTTGTTTACTGTCTTTAAATTTTCTTGCCGGAGGTATTCTTAGCTCTAGGTATGAGCTCTCCCATCTCCAGCTGGGATTCCAGTTGTCAGAGAAGAAATGAGTGAACGCCTGGATGGGTAGAAAATATTGTTTGGATCGTTTATTGCCCTTCGCCCTGGTGATTCATACAGTTAACATGGGAGATGACAAAGGAATATTCCAATGCCAAGGCCTGGCATCCCCGTTCGACTGTGAGTGGTACCCTTGCTTATCTATTAACCTGGAACACACCTACCAGACGATAAATACTGGTGCAATGACAAACATACATTTGGAGAAGCTTTCATGATCCAAATCCTTCACCAAAGGCAACACTGAAAGATGGCAGCTTGGCTCTTGAGTGAGGTAACGGGTTAACGAGTTCAAATTCTCGTACAGAAAGCTATGTTCCAATCTTAGCTCTGTCACTGAGCAGCTGTGTGCCCTGGGAAAGATGTGGAGTCTCTCTCTCGCCCCTCTAGCTCTCATTCCTCTATTCAAAAAGCCTTGAATTCCTCGGCTGGTGGTATATTATTACCGTTGGTCCTCACTAGGCTCTTCTTTTGTTATCCATCCATCCATCCATCCATCCATCCACCCACCCATCCCTTTATCCCCTAGTTCCCTCCCACTTGCCTACTCAACCTATAGGCAGCTGTTGAAATGCGTTAAACTTAAACCATTTTTTCACATCTTCTTGCAAAACTAGTATTATTGAGCATGCATGCATTTTTACTTGATACAGATTATCTATCTAATATACGTGGATAATACATAACAACACAGGTGGATCAATATGGTTCTTTTTTTCAGAATTAACCTTTCTTCCTTTGGCACTGGGATTCATCTGATCCAACCCTATTGCTTTCTTTTTCTCGCATTTTACCTTTTACATCTCCCAGTGATGGACACGTAGATTGATTCTTAATCTCTGGCAGGGAAACTTACTATGCCTGTCCCCTCTGGACCTGTGTGAGAGTTTCTGGGACCTACCCCCAGGAGCTGAACTGCTCATCCATCACGAAGTGCATGGCAAGTGACCTGTGAGCCGAAGTTGGCATATGCCCCTCCCATCTTGGTTTCCCTGCAGCCAGGTAACAACCTACAGACGGTGGTGCCCTCTGCCCACGTCTGCCTGGCACAGGTTCCAGGAATCCATTTTCTGAGCATCAGGATGACCCGTGGGGGCTTGTTAAAAGAGTCTCTGGTACCCTGGCCCGGAGACACAGCAGCTGCTGCTGCTGGGGGGGGAGGTGGCGGGGGACAGAGTTTGAGAGCCTCTGCCCCAGACTAGGGTGGGAAGGAGAAGTGTGTTTGAGGCATGGAGACGGGGTGGGGGGCTTGCCCATGCAGATGGCTGAGCAGTGGCTGAGCAGCACACCTGCAAGGCATCAGCAAAGCAAGGGTAACGATATCGAGAACAAGTCTAGGGTTAAATACGTGGAACTTCCAGAAACTGCGTCTAACCAGTAATCTGGGGGAAATCAGCGTTTGGTGTTTCTTTGTTTACTTTTCTCGAGCCCCCCTGCACCCTCCCTTCCCTCCCTCCCCTCCCCTCCCCACCCTCCGCATTCTGAAGATTTCTCCGTTCTATATTCGCCATGGTGCCTGCTCTTACTCATCTGGTAGTGAGCGGATTGGTTTCAGAGTGATTGCTGTTTGGCTGAGAAACGTATCAAGTCAAAGGGTCTGACTGTGACCATGTGCAATCAGAAGCTTTTCCACAACAATTGTGGCTCAGTCCATCACGTGTATACCGCCTGCGGGCTGGCCGCTCTCCGGCCCGTGAACTGCACCGGGCGGGGGCTCATTGGCATTGCTCGTAGCTCTGAGGCTGTTGTGAGGTGGCTCTTAGCCGTCGACCAGGCCTTGTTCCTGGTCAGGCTTATTGCCGTAATGGGAACTTATAATTGGATTGTTTTAGATCAGGGCTATCTGGTAACTTGGCAGTATGCCCCACTTGGCTGAGAGTGTCTTGGTGATCGTTCCCCATGCAACTTCGGGGAAACCCAGACATTTTCCTTCTGTAGCTGTGTCTCAGCCGCCCACAGCTGGCCTTCCCCTTCGACCGAGTCCATTATCGGCTCATAAAACAACCATTAGCCCGTGAAGGCAGGCGTATTTTCTTCACTTTTTATATGCTTCTTAGTTCCTTGCAAGGTGTGAGTGCAACGGTCTCTTTAGAGTCACAGGGTATAGCCTAGCACACAGTAGGTGTTCAATTATTGCTCGTGAGTGAATGAGTGGGCGGAGGAATAGATGGATAACTATGATTCATTGTTGTTTTTGATTAATTGACAAACCTTGTATTAGATCATTACTATTTTTTTAATATTACTTTAGTTTTTAATTTTTTTCACAATCTGTTAATTCAAATGGCCACCTATTGCCTTTTAGCTCAGGATTCTGGGAACTAGTACATTGCAGGTAAATTAGGTGCCTGAGAGCTTTTTACTAAGAGTTTAGCTGATATTAAGGGATCGTGCCTAGAAATAAACCCAACTTCAGGGAATTCCCCATTAAATGTCTGAAATTTCTTTGGGAAGTAGGTGGCAGATAAAAACACACATGTAAAAAGAATTCCAATTATCTGTAATAGTTAAAAATGAAATAGTCTGTTTTAAGTTAGACTATTATTAGTCTAACTAATTTTCTCATTATTAGAATGTTATTATTAAGTTAGATTTCTCATTAATGGAGAGTTATATATTCCATGTAGTATTTTCCAGCTTTTCTTTGATAATTTTTATTTTTGGCTCTGCTTATAAAAAGCAATCAAAGCCTATTGTGGGAAATATTGGAAAAAAAGAAAAGAACAATATAAAAGAAAAATGCCTACAGCACCAGATAATACTTTTGTTGATTGCCTGGTAAATTTTTATAGATGTATAAGTACATTTTAAATTCTTTACACACACACACATACACACATATATATGTATAATTCTTTCTATATATGTATATATTTATTGAGGTTGCATTGTATTTTGAGTCCTGCTTTTATTTTATTCAGCATTATATAAGAATTACTTTCCCATGCCAATAAATATTCTTGGAAGCCATTGTAATTTTTGTGGCTGTGTAACAAGACGCCACAAGGAGGCATCGACACCGACTTAAGCAGCCCCCTTTCCTTTGGCATGTGGGTTGAGTATCCTTGCCCACGTGTGTGCCTTTGTTTTCCTTGCTCGTAGTTTAATAAGAATAGATTCTTACACTTGGAGTAAGTGGTTCAAGGTTGAGACTATCTTAACGCATTTTTCAGAAAGTGCTGCCCATGTTCACCAGCCTTAGCAGAGTATGAGGCTTCTCACTGTATTCTGCTGTTGTCATTACTAAATATTGCTATCTTATTAAAAAGGCGACCCTTTGGGGGGTTACGTGTCTGAGCTTCGAGGGCTTGAACCCAGAATGCCCTCTCAAATGAACAGACCACACTACAGGTCTAATTTTTCAGAAGCCTGGAAGCAATAGATTTTATTGGACAGGACAGTAGGTAGAGAGGTTACAGGACTCTAGAAGAAATTGATCCTAATTGCGTATTTTGTTTTTTTCATATTAATTGTTGCTTCTCTGTTTTTAATTTCTCAAACATAGGGAACTGAAAACCTTTCTATTGGTATGGTATTTTCGTCTTACCCCCCCATCCCATCCCTAATAACCTACCTTCTATAGAAATATGTTGAGTATTTTTGTCTTTTAAAAATTTTATACTAGACCTGTGTTAGCTCGAAACACAGAAACAAAGTTGTCCGGATTTTACTATAGGTTTGTGGCACCTTTCTCAATTGTAAAAATTAAACATCAGTATGTTAGAGTCATTTTTACTTTATTAATTTGTTTTCCCAATTAATTTATAAAAGTGTGACTCCCTGAAAGTAAGGATTCAGGGTGGTTTGGTCCCTAATTATGTAACCTTGCTCACTGAAACTGCTCAAAATTCACCTGATGTACGGAGAGAAACCCACGTTCTTCCTGCACAGGTGACGGAAGACCAGCAGAGGTTTAGATTTGCATGAAAACTCTCTGAATTTGGAAGATACAGTGCGCATTCGGAGCGATAAATAAAGAGGATGGGAGAGGTTTAAATTTCCGTCCTGCTTAAAGGCAGTACTTCCGACAAGAGAACTGAGATGCCCTCTCGTTCCCACTTTCCACTCATTTCAGTTTCACTCCAAGCAGAGAACAAGGAAAATTGGTTAAATGTAGCTCGTCACTGCTGGCGAACCAGCGGTGGTTTGGGGGCTTGTTCCATTTTGAGCCTCGTGGGGGGCCGTTGCACTTGGGTGTCAGCTCCTGAGAACCGTCTGGCTGTCACAGACCCTCTGCTCTGTTGCTTCAGTACAAATCCCTGGGCCTCATTTCTTTCTTGCCCTGGGGGAAGTGAGGACCCTGGTGTGATGGCTCCAGTGTGGCACGTCCATCCTTAAAGACCCTTGAAGGGAACTCACCACCAGCGTTATCATTTCCTCTCTCCACTTGCTCACTGTTTGTTATTTGTGTGTGCTCTTCGGTGTCACTTTCCACATAAATTACCTAGCTGCAATGGGTTAGATGTCCTCGAGTCATTCATTCTATTCCTTTGGCACTTCAGTATTTTAAGCACTGGCTTATGAGTAAGGTCTGAAACAAAAGCACCTGGGCCCCCATCGGGAGTTACACGTTAATTAAATCCTCAACCAGATGTAAATGGAATTACTACCATTATAGAGGCCTTGGCGGAGTTGTACGAGATGCTATGAGATTGTTTAATAGAATTGTTTACTCAGTAGGAAAAAGGAGGTAGAGAGAAACATAGCAATAATCTACATTTCCTAACAGCATAAAATATCCAGGGTTCGAATTATTCCAATTGTATCATAAATATATAATGCGTGTATGTGTTTATATGCCTACAGTTTCTTTGAATCATGGTTAAAATAAATTTACACATTACAATCACTGATGTGTCTCTCGGGTCTCTGTTAACTGTACATTCTTCTACCTTCTCTATTTTTATGCCTTGAAATTTATTTTTAAGGAATTCGTGTCATGTATGAGGTCGCCTTCCCCACTGTCTGGGTTCGGATTAGTGCGTCTGCATGGTAGCTTTGCCTTGTCCCTCTGCACTGAGTATTTCCTGCAAGTTCATAGTTAGATCTCTGGAGGCTGGTCCCTTCAAGGCAGATCGATTTTGTAGGTCGTGTTCTCACCTACAGAAGGCACATGTTATCTGTGTTTTCCCTCTTTCTGTGATATTAATAGCCATTGATGATCATTGTCTACTTAATTAATTTGCTGAAGTTTTTAAAATAGTGATGTGTGAACTCTATCATTCTTTCTTCATTCAGCGGGTAAAATATTGTGTGAACAGAAATGTACTCATCAGAGGTGGGGTCCCCTGCAGTCCAGTTCAGTCCGCACAGAAGAGGCAGGGGAAACGCTTCCTTCTTTCTCTTTGCTTTACACTCTTAACACAATGATTCGGTCACTTAAAACACTGCAAAGATTAAAAAGTTCGGATTTTTAAAAACATTTAAAAATTTTTGATTTTAGAGAGAGAGAGAGAAAGGGGGAAAGAGAGAATGAGAGTGCGAGGTGAGAGAGAAAAGAAGAACAGTTTGTTGTTCCATTTAGTTATGCATCCATTGGTTGATTCTTGTGTGTGCCTTGACTGGGAATTGAACCCGAAACTTTGGCATACTGAGATGACTCTCTAACCAACTGAGCTACCCAGCGGCATACTGGGACGAAACTGAGCTACTCAGCTAGGGCTAAAATGAGAAATTTTTTGGTTTGATTTTTGTCTTTAGAATCAGTATAAATTCACGGATTTAAATTTATTTGGTTGCTTTAATTTTTTTGTGTTTATTATCCTTATTGATGCTTTGTGACAGAAAGAGCAAAGTCAGCACAAGGCCTAGGACTATCTCGGTTTCCTATCTCCCTCCTCAGTGCAGGGCCGGAAGTGGGGCACAGACCACGGACGTTCCCCGGCAGGGTGTCCTATACAGAGGAGCGCAGGCGCAGGAAGTCCTCCAGCTTGTCTCTGTTCATCTGTGTCCTCATCCCCACCAAGAAATCTAGGAATGGTCTGTGTGGCCCCGAGAGGGGAGAGAGGCCCTTCTGAGTACAGGAAAATCACAGATCAAGATTATTGTATTATTCTCTATGATGTGTAACTTACCCCAGTAACACTTAAAAAAAAAAAAACACCTTATGGTTTCCATGAGTCAGGAGTCTGGGCTCTCTGCTCAGGGTCCCACGGGGCTGAATCAAGGTGTTGAATACAACTGTATTCTCATCTGAGGCTCAGGGTTCTCTCCCGTGGCCACTGGTTGGTGGAAGAATTTCGTTCCTTGAGACTATAGGACTCAATCTCGCAGCTCCTGGAGGCTGCCCCCCTGGCCCTGCTGTGTATTCTTCCCCCCGACATTTGGCATTTGCTTCTTCAATGTCAACAAGAGCGTGTCTCTACTGCTTCAAGCCTCTGACCTCCAGACCCTCTTTGACAGAGCTCGCCTTATTAGGTCCAACCCACCTGGGATGGTCTCCCTTTAATTAACTTCCAATCAACTGACTGGTTTTAATTACACCTACAAAGTTTTCACTTTTGCCATATAACATAATGTAATCGACGGAAGGTTGCCATATGATGTTCCCAGGGCAGAGGAGTAAACAGGAGTATGATTTGTTGGGAGCCATCTTGAAATTTTGCCTACCTTGGATAATATTTGTAGCTTTGCCATCAATTTGCTGTCTTTCTGGGTCCCAGATGTGCCCCATCTCAGGGCCCCAATTTCCCTGCCCAGTGCTGACGTTCAAAGTGCTTACCGTTCTACTGTTCTCACTATTTAACGAAGGTTGGCTCTATTGCTTAATAGTCACACTTTCTGGCAAAATAAAGACGGAAAAACAAGTGCCTAAATCAGCTGCTATAAAGAAGCAGGTTTGTAAATAATTAAATAAGCTCCTTGGCTTTGATGGCTAGTTTTTACATACGTCCCAAGTCAGCCATTGAGTTTAAATCTTAAATCTAGATTTACAGGATTCATAGTTTGCCTTTTCATGTTGAAATACTTATTTGAATAGGACACATTCATGTGTTCTCTTGGCTGCACAGTTCATTCTAAAAATAAAAACATGCAAACAGAGCTTTTCATCGTTTTACAGAAACTGGAGCAGATGCTGCGGTGAGTAATTTTTAATAAGAGCAACAGCGTTATTAGTGGGAACCCCGGTTGATGAAATATCTGTTTAATTTAATCAAGTGGCACGTTACTTTTAAAATAATCAGATTAAAGTTAAATACAGTACTTCGAATTATTTTTATGTTTAATTTACTGCTCTATAAAAGAAGACAATAGAATATTCAAGTGCTGACAGTGGAACCCTGGGGACACTGCCCAAATCTCGCAGCTACAGAGCAAGATATCACCTCCCTCCTGACGTTTTTCCTTTTCTGCCTTTAGCCACGGGAAGCACCGACAGTGTCAAATAGAACCTGGCAGAGTCCAGATGGGTAAAGGATAATTTGTAGTACGGTATGCAAGTTGACCTGAGGCAGTTTGGTCAATTTTTAAAAAGACACCAATCCTCCATAGTTAGAAGTAGAAAAGAAGCTGTACATCTTCACCACAGCCCTGATACACAGTGGCATATTGAAATCAAGCAGTTTCAGCCTGAATAGATATATCTGAGTAAAGCAGACACAAAAGCAGGCTTATAACCCATCCTGTAAATGCAGCAAAGTCCCAGCGTTGCTCATCCTGGGGGTTAATGACGCCGGGCTGGATAACTTGTTGGTGTGGGTCTGGGGGTGGCGGCAGTCTGTCCCGGGCAGCGTAGGATGTTTAGTGTCTGGCCCTGACCTTCCCCTATGAGATACGAACCCTTCCCCGCAGACAGTATAGACAGGTCAACGAGCCCTTGCAGAAAGAATAAATGATACAGAAGGAGACTAATACATCGGCAATCTAGCGAGTAAACCCGTTCCCTTGGTTCTGTGAGCTGTTCCACCAAATGAGAATCGAAGCCAAGGAGAGGATCATGGGAACCTCTAACGGGCAGCCTGCAGGTCAGACACGCTGGTAGTAGCCTGTACTTGCGACCACCTCATCGGTGGTCTGAGGTGGAAAGGAGTTTTGTGGGACTCAGCTCTCGGGGGCCCCCGATGCCATCGCCAGGTGTCTGAATTGAGTGGAATTGTCAGACGCCCTGCTGGTGTTGGAGAATTGCTTGTCAGTGTGGGGAAGCCTGCGCACAGACACACAGGCACACGGATGCGGACACACACACGCACGTACGCCTTAGAATTGGATCTGGGAACCCAGCAGACGCTCTTCAATAACGGATCTACATGCATGACTTGGGAAGCCAACCACAGTGAGGCAGGTGGCGCTGGAGAGGGTGAGCTGGGACTCGCGTGAGTGTTTCTGCGTCCTGAGAGTGTGCCCGCAGCAATTCAAGATGCCTACGCAGACAGACGCCTGTTCGGAGCTCTTGTGTTGGGGTCCAGCAGCACAGCCGCTAAGGTTTTTCTAGCCTTCGTACTTGGGTACTTTCCATTCAGACCAAGGAAGACCAACCAAACAGGCCTAGGTCTACAACTCACTCCCCAGGCAGAACGCTGCCTCACGAAGTCTCCTACTGAGAAGAAAGTTTCCCGAGTGGTTTCAGAAGTTCTTTTGCAGATCACTGGGGGGAATTTGTGTGTGCAGTGGGCAAAGTATTTGGGGACAAGCTGAATCAGGGTGACTTCTGAGAGCACTAAGAATGAGCTGGTCTACGCGACCCCAGTGTTCAGAAAGTCTTCCCTGGAGAAATTTGGCCTTCGCACAGCGAAGATTGTGGATCTTATCTGTTGATGATCAAACGTTGCCCAACAGCCACCACGCCAAAGAAGCCAGACGGTGACGCATTTACTTTTTGTCGTTGACACTTCTTTTGTTTTTTAAAATTAAAAAGTACCAACAGACTGCACAGAATTGTTTCTACCTTTTTTGGTGGGATAAGTGAATTGCTCCTACTTGTCTCATTGAAAATTCAAGGAATTAACAGACTCAGTGAATTATTATAGTCAGGGCAACACATTAAGATGAACAGATAGAGGGGAAAAAAGACAGATCGGTATTTATTCCGAATGTGATCCTGAGTGAGCTATAATATATTTCAGCTGAATGCAGCAAATATTTATCTCATGGTACATCTCAAAATTCTCCACTGAAGTCACACTGAAATCAGTGGACGGTAAACTTGAACCCAACAGAAGACAGTTCTGGGGGTAGCAGAAACTGCCAGGGGGCATCTGAAACCACTCTGAACCCTCCGTGTTATGTCTGGTGGGCCTGGGGGGTTTATTCTCTTCACACATGAAAGTGTCACACATGTATAACAGGGTCTTTACCCCTTCCCCCAAACATCGCCACATTGCCATGTCAACCATATTTCACCTGTTGAACTATAGTTGTAAAACCCCCCATATCTCGTATTCACTCTCCTGCTAGGTCCGCCCCAGTTTAAGACATGTGGGGGCAGAGAGGTATGTGCTGAGAGCAATGTAAAGACGGAGAAAGCAGAGTCTTTTCCTCCAAGGTGTTTGAACCTGGTTCGGATCCTTGTAGCTAACGGTGACTGGATGCCGAGGTCCTGAGACCAAGGCTTTGACCTGGGCCCTCTCATTTCCATCTTTGCAATCGTCTTTACAATAATTCCGCAGATTATTTATGATGCTGATAATGATTGCAGTATTTTGGATAAAGCTGCCTCTGCGTTCGAATGCTCGGGTAACTTGTCCAAACTCACAAAGTCGGAAAGTGGTGAAAACCAGCATTCGGACCCAGAAATTCTGGTTGCAGAGGCCACCCTTACCCGCTGGGCCCCTTATCCTCAAAGTCCAGGGACAACGAGAGACTTCATTTAGATAGGCAGAAAGCAGCACCATGCCTGTATTGACTTTCTAAATCTCACTTTAAATACCAAACAATCGTATCCGTGTTGTGGAATGCGTGAATTTTAAGGGTTCAGTTTAATGAGCTTCGGCAAGTACTCACACCTGTGCAATTCCAACTCTCTAGGATCTCAACCCACTTTCTGGCCTCCCCCAGAAAGTTTCCCCTTCTGACACATTCTTCCCGGCCAGCCTCTCCACCCCCCAGTGAAACATCTGCTGTTCTGATTGCCACCTCAATTGTCTGGCCCTCCTGGAGACTTCGTATAAATGGGCTCATGCCGTGTGTGCCGTCTGGCACGTGACTGCTTGCACTCGGCGTATTGTTTTTGAGATTTGTCCGTGTTGTTTTGTGTGTGGGTCGTTCATTCAATCTTATTGCTGGGTTCATTCTCTCCTTCCCTATTTCTTTACAAAGAAGAAAGAGTTTTTATCTGCCTGTGGGATTCAAAGGTCCGAAAGGGGACCCAACAGAAAGGCATGCCCAGGTGTTCGATGCCCACCAGGATCCGGTGCGTGCCTACACACATCCTTGTCGGCTCTGCTCTCCGAGCCCAAGCGTTTGGCTGCAGCAGCTGGTGGGTGAAGGACGGATGCGCAAGCTAAGGCTTTGTGATCGTCTGGACTCAAGAGACGATAACTGCCTCTGAGCTTTCCTGACACTGAATTGTTTCCATTAAGAAAGTTCTAGTGCTGGCTGGGTGTCTCAGTTGGTGGGAATGTTGTCTCATGTACTGAAAGATCCCAGGTTTGATCTCTGGTCAGGTGTGTACAGGAGGCAACCAATCGATGTTTCTCCCTCTCCCTTCCTCTATCATCTCTAAAATTAGTAAATTTTACCCTCAGGTGTATCCTCAGGTGAGGATTTTTTAAAAAGTACTTTATGGCAAACCACTGAATCCGTGAAAGCTTCATGTTTGAAAATATACCTATAAGGCAAACAATTCACCACAAAGGCCATCGACTGGCGGTGTGTTGCGGTCCAATGACCCTGGGCTATGGCTCTGGGTCTGGGGGCCCCAGCACGACTGCGCCCTGGGCCATCTCAGTCCCCCGGGAGTCCCAGCCCAGCCCCCTCCAGCAGAGTAGAATGGAGACGAGCAGAATTTCAGGAGGAGGCCACTGACTTTTGAAACAGCTTGCGAAGGGGAGAGTGTCAGCAGTGGCTCAGAGGTGGGAAGTTGGTTGAGTGTTTGGGGCACGATCATTAAGCTATCTTCATTAAACTAATGACCGTGTAGTGGAGTGGAAGACGCTAGTACTGTGCAAGTAAACTGGGTACAAATGGAGAATTCTTGAGGGTCAGAGTGAGGACTTTATACTTAATTTCACAGGTACCAGGGAGGCATTTTGAGCACAGAACTGGGGGCTGAACAGCCCTGAGAACAGATAATTTGGCAGGAAACTGTATTGTGAGGTCGAAAGGAGGCGAGTGCTCGCTTATAGCCTGAGCTACAGCAGCACGTGGGCCCAAGAAGGAAGGTGTGAGTTTATTTTTTCTTGGAAGAATTTCTTTGGTTCTTTTTCTCGTGGTATGTGTGTTTGTGTGTGTATTACAGACCTAAAACTAACTATTTTGCGGGTTTTGAGCATAATTAACCTCACCGTGTTCAGACCTTTAAACTTGTTATATTCTGGACCTTAAGCCAAGGCACAAGGAAACTCAATTAGGCTAGTAATAGCTTTGGATGAAATTATATTAACTATTAAAAGAACATAATTTATACATAGTCAGCATGTTTAATTTTTTCGCTGTGGAGAAAACCCTAAAATGCTAACTTGATATTAAAACCTGAGAGAAAACAAATCTGCATAATATAATCAAATGACTTTTACTTTGAGGTTGGGATAGGTTGCAGGTAGCGGAATTATTATAGAAACAAACTGTGCAAAGTCATTTCAAATCAGCATGTGAGAATGAGGGAAAAATCAGTTTCCTGGTGTGGAGGCAACAGGCGTGTTTAGAAATAAACTGTAATTAAAAGAAGGAACTTATATACATTCACTTTCGTCTTTCCAGGAGATGGGAGAATAGTATGGGGAAAACTGAAACTAGAAGCTTCACATTTGGGATAATTATGTTCCAACAAAATGCATAACATTTTAAGGAAAGAAGGAACCGAGGATGTTTTCAACATTTACTTTTTTTTTTTTTTTTGGTCTATTTTCCTTTTAACTTTGTCCTGAACCTGCCTCTAGAATGATGGGAACTTGAAATAAAACATCAATTATAATTGTCATCATCATCATTATCACTATTATCAGGTATGTTTTTTTCTCATGTTTCTGTGATAAGAGTCGTAATGAAGTATAAGGCGCGTGCTTCAAACATAAATATATACATGGGAAAATCACTAATAATACAAGATAGCAGTGTAAATATTAAATATCTACTATAGATAACACGTGTATCTCAAGAAAAGTGGATGAGATCTTCCCTCCGCAGGATAAAATAAAAAGGGTGACTTAAGATGGAAAACACTATCATCTCCAGAGGTCAAAACTCAGCAGGTGTTAATATAACATCCGCTTCTGATGTATGAGGGTTATTCAAGATCTAAGTTAAGAAGTTTAATTAGTGCCCTTGATAATGCACCATTTGTCTTTTCCATCAAGAGGCGGTACAGAGTGTTGCTTTGATGTTAGGTTGCTTTTAGCATGAGTCCTGGCTGTGTGACCCTCCGAAAGTTCAGTGTTCTCCTCATCTGAAAACGAGGGATGACCCAGGTCTACCTCATGGGACTTCGGTGGCACATCAAGGAGATGGTGTGGAGTAAGCAAAGTGCCTAGCACATAGTAAGCACTCGATAAATATTAATCATCATCGTCATTATCATCGCAAGGAATTGTGTGGGTTAAGCTTCGTCAGATGGTGAAGAGGGTTTGGAAGGAGAAATGGGGTGATGTCCACTTGAACAGAGCCTCACGATATTTGGGCTTAGATTCATTCATAGGCAGGTAGATTTGCCCAGTGTTTATCCTAATAAATAATGTCATAATGAATATCCTTGTAAATATTTTAATGCATTTCAAGGCATGTTTCTGTAAGAGTTTCATGACATCAAAATTTGGGAACCAAATATCTATCAACATTGTGTCTCTTTTGTTTTAGGTGCAAATGAGAAATTCTTATTAAACTAGCTTCCATGAAAATATCTACATACATTTTCCTGCACACTGTTCAAATTTCCGTAGTTTATGCTGATTCTAGTAAGTGCTTTCTCCTCTTTATCAAAATAATTTTGCTGCTTCTCCTATATTTACTCTTTTAGATGGACTTTAGAGTCAACCTCTCAATGTCTATGGGGACTTGATGGGAATTTTATCGAATTGGTATTGCTGAGATTAATTATTAATTTCCTAAGAATAGACAGATTTGCAATATTGAATTTTTTTCATCTTAAGTTTCCTCCAGTAAAGATTTATGGTTTCTTCTTATAACCTAGATATTTTTAAAGTTCATTACTAGATATCTGATATACAAAGGTAATCTTGTCCATAATATAAGTTTATTGGTTAAATGAGTATATAGAAAAGATATTGATTTTTAATCTTATTAACGTTTAAGTCGAAGCAATATAAACCAATAAGAATACCAAATAATCAAATAAAATTTGCAGGGTCTAAGTATATTATATTTAGGATCTTATTTGATATTCACAAAACTTTTGTCAGGTATAATTATTTCTATTTTCATATTTTACCAGTATAAGGTACGAAGCTTAGAGAAATTATCAAATGCCCACAGGCACACAGCCAGTGGCTAGTGTGTGGATTGCATTTTTCACGACTGGTCTATGTTTATATCCTTTTATTTAGGACACTAAAACCATTTACAAGGAACCCAGCTGAATTATTTAGGACACAAGTATCATTTCTAAGAAATACAACTGGATTAGCATTCATTAAGTGATATCTTCTGATAAACTGGCAGTGGATTCTTATAGAAAGCTTACCTCTCCAGTTACATAGAATTCCACTTTCTCGGTCTTGGGGAACCCGTATTACCCAGGATTTAGGCTGTGGGTGAGACCCAACACCTTCTTACCAACCAAAGCTTAAGTAGGAATAACTAGACATTAACATAGCTGCCATTTTGAAATCCTCTTAGTTAAAAATATTTCTTCTCTTAAACCCATAGTCCCTGCAGGAAGTGCTGGTTTTATTCAAGTAAAAATGTTTCTATGCAGAAATGCATCAACAACTATTGAAGTTTATGAAGAAGACTGTGTTAAATCAGTGAAGTGGACATCATAACATGTGGAATTCTAAAGAGAGCAAGACAGAGTACTCAGAAAACACTTAATCTGTAGAAAAAAATTACAGCACCTCTGAAACGAATTTAAAAAATTCAACATCTGCTATGGTTTATGCAGCTTTCAGAGGTTCTGTGTGCTCCTAAGTGTTACACTCGACAGAGTCACGGGACCGTCTCCTTGAATTCAGCTGAGGGTTTCTAAAAGGCTCCCATCTCAGATCTGGATGCAGCATTTCTGGGAAAGGACGCCCATGCTGATGGGACCCGTTGGCTTTCTGGTGGGTAGGGCGGCCCAGGCTAGAACACCAAGGTGGCACTTAGCTTCCGTGGACAGTAGAGAATTCTCGAGTTCCCTGCGTGGTGTTTCATTAGCCAGCTTTTAGCCCCTGAATAATGCCCCACCCATAGTGAACTTCATAAAAATTTCTTACGCCTGGGTTAAGGTACAAGATTCCAGGACGAGGGCACCTTCCATCACTTGGCAAATGTTCCCGTCTTGTATCTGGTGATGAAACGCCTGCACCTTCATTTCACTGTTGCTCGTGCAAGCGCCCTGCCTCCCTTTGGTGCCTGACCGTGGGCAGTTCTGCAGAACAAAGCCTATCGGCATCTCGCTGCGTTGTCCAGGGCCAAAGGGCTTTGTCCGCACAGTTTGAATGAAGACTCTGAGATGAGTAATCGCGGACCATGATTGCCTTTCCTGGCCTTAGTTAAAGAATGGCTTTATAATTTGGAAGCTGGGAATTGGCTGTGTAGGAATCACTTCCTAACTAGGAGAACATGATTCTTCGCCGCCTGCCTAGAGCAGCAAAATCCCACAGTGGTGGTCATGCGTTTGGGTCAGCCGTGCAGTTTGCTAGGAGGGGCTCTGACCGGCTTTGACCGCCTCATTGGATAGACACGAGTTTAACACCCGCCCCCCAATATTACTCAAATCTGCTCATCTCGCTCCATATCCATGCCTACCACTCTGCCTAAACTACCAGCATCTCTCACCTGACCAGCTAGCTGGTCACTCCCTCCCAACAACCCCCTTGCGTTCAGCCACCATGGGATCATTATCCAAAGAGCAGCCAGATGATCTTTCCACAAGGCAGCCTTTCGAAACCCCTCCATGACTTCCTTTAACTCTTGGGACAAAGGTCAAAATCTTTAATCTGGCCTGTAAATCATCGCACGGTCCAGCCACTTGCAGTTCCTCGCCTTCCGTTTTCAATGCGCAGGCTCCATCCGCCCACAGGGCCCTGTTCTCTCGCTCCTTCATCTGGCCGTGGCCGTCCCCACACGCCTCACCTGCAAATCGCTTTCTCGGGAAAGCCCGAGCCAAAGGTCACACTCTCTTATGTTGGGCGATTTCAAGGGACAGATCGTTTTCTCGCTGTGCTTTACATCAGCTTGTGTTTAAATATTTATTCGTGTGATGATTTTTATTAATAGCCGTCTTTTGCACTACCCTATAAATCAAAATCATTTAAAAATAGTATATCCTGTCACCTAGCTACACGAGTCCCCGAATACATATTGGTTAAATGAACAAATAATCTTCTCCCCAAATAAAAATATTTTTCTCCCAAACTTCACTGACTTAGAAAAAAAAAAAAACCTTGTCTCGCTTGAATTGCAATTTGCCTGGAATACTTAGATTAATTGCCGCATATAAGCTCTTTTTCATCTGCCCCTCCTTCTCCCTGCAAAGGCAAAACTGGATTCAGCTAATTTCACCTCCAAAATGCTGACCTCATCACTGGTTTTCTTTCTTTTGCGATGACAGAAGTCACGGCCGCTCTCATTTTGAGTGTTCAGTGCATAGCTTTTGTGATTTAAACATTCGGAAAATTTAATTGACTCCTAATGTTTTCATGCTCAGACTTGTTTTCCTCTTTCTCTGGAGCCAAGGCGCTGCCTGTCCCGTCACTAAATGGGGGTGCTCACTGCAAGCTAATGTTGAATAAACATTTTACAGAGCGGCTAGCCGCGCTGTCACGGGGCTGATGTGCCGTCAGGTTCCCCACGCGCCCGGAATACCAATCCTGAGAACTCCTCCCTGGCAACGCTCCTCCCTGGCAACGCGGCTCCGCGTGCCCCAGTGACAGCCCGGATGTTTCATCCTCCGCCAGCCTCTGCACAGACCGAACACAGAGGCAGAGACAGGCTGCCGTACGGCTCCTGGCATGTCTGCCAGCAAAGGCCACCGACAACATAGCCCGAGGGATTTCCGTGGAATAAAACACACTCAAAAACTGAGAACGGCCCTTACAAATCGGTGTTTCTGCTCAGTCTGTTCCTCGAAGCACAGAAACAGTGAGAGAGAGGTTGCGAAAAGCGCCCCTCTTACCCGGGCTTGAGGGTTTAGGTGCAGGGCCTCAGTTTGCAAATTAAGGAAACTCGCGGTAATGCACGATTTTTGTCTGCAGTAAGCAATTGGGACTTTGTGGCCGAGGATATATTTTCTTTTTCTTCTTCCTCTTTTTTTAAAAATCGTCACCCGAGGATGTGTTTATTGAATTTAAAGAGAGAGGAGAGGAAAGAGAGAGAGAGAAACATCAATGAGAGAGACATCAGTTGGTGGCCTCCCATATGCGCCCCAGCCGGGGATTGAACCCGTAACGGTTTGGTGATAGGGCGACTCTCCAGACCACTAAACCACTGGGCTAGGGTGAAACCACTGGGCTTTTCTTTAATTAACTTCCTTCTTCCCTCCATTGTCAAAGAAAAAATTGCCCTGGACTGAATTAAACAGGCAAAGCAGATCTTATTCAAGGCTGCAGTAGGGGAGAGAGTGAACTCAACCCTGTTAAATAAAACAAGAGCAGGGAGAGTGTTTCAGTGTGGGGTGGACTAGGGAAGGACGTCAGGGTGAAGGTGGTCTGCCAAGTCGGCTGCATCTGCTCATCGGCATACGCTGAGTTAGGGTCCTAACCTTCCACAGAGGCTGCACGAGTATTTTCCCTTCCCTTCCCTTCCCTTCCCTTCCCTTCCCTTCCCTTCCCTTCCCTTCCCTTCCCTTCCCTTCCCTTCCCTTTCCTTCCCTTCCCTTCCCTTCCCCCTTCCTTTCCCTTTTCCCCCCTTCCCATCCCTTTTTCCTCCCCTTCCCTTCCCTTCCCCCTTCCTTTCCCTTTTCCCCCCTTCCCGTCCCTTTTTCCTCCCCTTCCCTTTCCTTTCCTCCTTCCTTGCCTCCCTTCCTCCCTTCCTCCTTCCTTCCTTCCAATGTTAATTCTGGTAAGAACACTTATTCTGAGATTTCTTAACGAGAACGTACATGCCTAACACAGTGCTGTTATCCACAGGCACAGTGTCATACGACAGATCTTCAGAGTTTATTCATCTCACCTAATTGAAACCTTATACCCTTTGAACAACAACCCTCCCCCGCCCCCATTTCCCTCTCCCCTGGCAACCACCATTCTACTGTTTGTTTCCAGGAGTCTTGCCATCAAGACCCCTCCTATACGGGGAATCTTACCGTCTTTGTCCTTCCGGACCGGCCTATTTCACTCAGCCCATCTTTCTTGATGGTTATGTTTCAAAGCAATGGCTCCCAGATCCTTGAGAAAGACACTTCTGGGCTGTAAAACTGGCCAGAGGCTTGGAGAAGATTTACATCTCAAAGCGGGCGGAGGAAGAATTTACAATTGCAAGTCTTCTAAAGGAAATGCTCTAAGAAGAGGGAGGTGTTGGGGATGGTGGGGGGCACTGCGGTCTGCAAGAAACTGGCCTCAAGTTTAGTCCAGCAGATGGAACCCTTAGGAAGCCATCTTGATCGTCCTCCCTCCCTTCTTTCCTTCTTTCAAAAATCCAAATAGTTTTGGCTGTAAGAGAAGTAGACTTTGTTAAAGGAGAATTTTATTTTTTATTTAGTGTTTGATTTTATCGAGGTATTGTTGACATACAACATTGTATAAGTTTGAGGTGAACAGCATTGTGATTTGATATTTGTACATACAGCAAAATAATGAATGTCCATCACCTCACGTGGTTACAATTTTTTTCTTGTGGTAAGAACTTTTAATATTTACTATCTTAGCAATTTTCAAATGTACGATATGGTGCCGTTAACCGTACTCACCATGCTGTACATTATATCCCCAGAACTCATTTATTTTATAACTGGAAGTTCGTACCTTTCATTTTTAGCTGGTTTTCCCACTCCCCACTCCTCACCTCTGGCAACCACCAATGTGTTCGTGGGCTCTCTGAGACCATTTTTTAAAATAAAGATTCCATGTTAAAAATAATTTTAAAGAGGTAAAAATCCCGATTTTCATATAAATCTGAAAAGGTATGAATGTTAAAATTTTTATTGAGCTAATAAATTAAACAGGGAAGCCAGGCAGATGCTATAGCGGATTTAAAGGAAAGTAGGAACAGGAGACACTTACAGACCAGGAGTGTTGAAATAGGCGCTCGCGTGCAGGCGACAGCTTTTCTGCGGTGGGGCTGGGAGGCCCATCGGATCGCGACTGAGCAGCATTTGGATACTAATGCACAAGAATTCTTTTTCATTACAATTCATTATCTTCACTAACGAAGTTATTACTATTAGCTTCAATTTACAGAGCTGTAAATAATTCTCACAGAATCACGGTTAGGTAATCCAGATGGTTTTACTCTAGGTATAACACTGCTTTCCACCGAATCACCAGTTTTGTCCTATAGGGCTTTCCTTCCATGACATGTTGTGTCTCTTTGGTCCTTCTGACACATCCTTTCGCTCTCCCATAGTGAGTAGCCGTGAGTATAGGTCAGGCGTACTGAGCAGGGTGCAGACCCGTCACGTAGGTCTTCTGCCCCAGAGTGCTCAGCGTAGGTCAGGTGTCCTCACCACCAACTCAGCTCCGAGGCAGACTGCGCTGTGCTGCCCGGGATAGGCGGGACCTAAGGGAAAGCTCCTGGATTTTCTTGAAGTGTTGTCTTACCCTCTAAACCTGGGGGCTTTCCCCAAGGAGGTGGCAGCTGGTGAATAGTTGGCTTCTCAAAATGTCACTGGTACCACCTCTTGATAGGACAAAACTGAGTTAGCCCAGCGAGAAAGCACACCGTCTGCCATACTGGGGTGTATCCCAGAGAGGAGAAGGTAGGGGAAGAATTCCCAAGGCCTGCTCTTGCCATCTTGAAAGCCTTAATAATAATTTTGAACAAGGGGACCCACATTCTGGTTTTACACTGGGTCCTGCAAATGTCATAACCAGTCCTAACAGTGACCAAGTGTTGCCCCGATATGGCTGAAGTGTCGTAAGATCACAGATGAGGGGGCCGCTGAGTTTTCTGGGAGGGAAAGGCTGGCGGAGATGGTCAAGTGAATCAGAATTCAGTCTGCAGAGTGGTAGAATTTCAAAAGACAGAGAAGGGGAGTCTCCTGGTGGAAGTTTCAAAATGACAGGTCCTTTGCAGAGCATCTGTGTCCGGGGGCAGGGCTGTGGCATTGGACAGAGGAACTCAGATGCTGGAGGACTTGGAATGCATCAGGTGATTTGGAGTCCACTTTTCTGGCAACGGGGGGAGCCTTTGGAAGTCGTCTGAGAGAAGCGGCGACAGGCTCAGCAGCAGATTTTGGACAGCCACTCAAAATTGCTTGAATTGGGATTTTGAAGGGTAATAGTTTAGTTCGAGGCTGGCAGATGAATGCCTATGCAAATTCTATTCAGATCTGTCATTGTGATGCAAAAAAGAACACAAATAGTCTTCACAATTACCCTCTGGGGAAAATGCTAATGTCAACCACCAAGGGAGGAATCCAGCCACTTGCTGAGAACTGCGTTCAGAGTGTAAAGTGAGAGAATTAGCCTTAAGAACCAGGAAGGAAAATCCAGAAGCAAATAGATAGAATTCAAAGCTCGGTTTAAAGCCATATCATACAGCTGCCACCCCTAAACTGTCTGTGTGACCGGAGAGAGGAGGGAGCAGGCAGGCATGACAAGATAGTGTATTCAACTACGACTGTGTGTCTCTCGTCCTTTTAGTTCCCTCTTTTCGTTGATTTGTTCCAAGCAGGTAACTGGGTGTTAAAGGCTAATGTTCAAAAGAGGCAAAATCATGACTCCCATGGAGACAGAAAATGAACACCTGCCAAAGATTTTACCGGGCTCCTCAATGAAAGAACCAATAAAGTTTTACAACTGCTTCAAAGGCAATTCAAAGTATGGTATTTGTATAGATTAGCAACATTTTTACTGAAATATTTTGACAGATAAAATTACAGGTAGGTGAAGTAAAATCACATTTTATTTTATTTGCAAATACAATTTCCCAATAGGCAAAAACTGGGGTTTTCCGCAGCGGGGTGGGGAACTTCCCTCCACTGCGGGGGGACTTTGCACACGTACAAACCAATGAGATTCACGCTACTATCCGAGTTCTACAAGTTAGCGTCTAGTTCTGCGCAGTTGTGGAAGAGCCGGGTGAAAACCAAGTTCTCCCATGGGGTGAAATCTCTTTCAGACGCTCTGAAGTCTCACTCCCCCCCCCCCCCACGCAGGGGTCCTTTTGTGCCTCTTTGCCTTTTGTGCTTCATTGGAAGTTTCCGTTCCGTGGACTCAAAACCTCTAGCCATTGGCTGCTTTCTGCTGCTTCTCACACATATTAAACATTAGCCTGGGAAAAGGTTAGACCCGGAGTCCAGGAGCAGTAGGGGAGGTGAGGAGGAATTCCACCATGTGGCCGGGAAAGCAGGAACCCTTCGTAACTCGGTGGCAGGGTCTCGTGCTGGCGTCTGGGCCTCTGCGGAGGTGGCGATTCCCAGGGTGGTACTGGGTTAGCAGAGCCCTTATACCTAGAAGGCCTGGGTGGGCAGGGAGGAAGCATGGAGCCCTAGCCAGTGTGGAAGGACGAAACGGGATGATTGTGAAATTTATCAACCAGCGAGGACACATCTGAAGATGAAGGGGACCACTATGCCAGGACAACGGCATAGACAGGGACCATTGAGGTACGCTAGGACACGACACTTTAGCACTATAAACAATTCCAAGGGACAGGGAGTTGGTATCCTAGTTGATTTTCAGAGAACAATACTAGACAGTCTTCAGTGCCCAGAAGGGAATTCCGCGGTGCCTTCCTCAGGTGCTGCTTTGGGGAGGCCATCAGCACAATCGATGGCCACGGGATCATGCTTTAAAGGGATGTTGGCGTTGTGCGCTGACAGAATTTGAGTATTTACGTTGTGTTACTGATAACTATTATCAGTTAATAGTAATTATTAACTGATAGTTATCTGGTAACATAATTTAACAGAATTAAAAAATAACAACAAGAGTGAAAGATATTTGGAGATATTTGTAAGAACTGTGTTGTGATTTGATATGAACATATATGTCATTTTGGTTGGTAAGAAAGCTATAGGTACCCCTGTTCTCCTGTGGTTTGTTGCCCACATTTCTAACCACAAAGATGCTAAATGGAAGTTAGAGTGAAACCAAAGGCGTGCTATTTGTTTTGGCATCTGAGGTCTGTGTCTATGATGGACGCCCCCCTGCTGGTGGGTCCCAGGTCTCCATTTCTGTTCTCAGCGGGGTTCACTGGCCTCTGTGCACCGGCTCATCCCTCCCAACGCCCAGCACCTTGGGGGAGTTGATACCCTGTTTCCCCACCCACGTTAGCCCGTGAGTGAACCCTGCCCGTGTGTTCATTCCGAGCATTGGCGGAATTGCTCCCCCGGGCCCACAGCCCTATCTCCTGTGGATCCAGAGCCTGTCCGTGCTCTCACTCATGGCCCAGAGCCTCGGAATATGTCATTTTAACATCTCCGCTGATATCGAACTGTTTCCATTTCATCTTTAAATCAGTTGAGTGGCTGCGAGATCCGCTGCAGTTGCTGATGCTCCGTCCAAGAGGCGACCAGAGGCTGTAGAAACAGACGCCCGGGGGACCCAGAAACGAAGCAGCTAGAGCAAGTTAGGGGGCAGCAGCCCCACCCCTCCTCTGTGGGAAGTTGCTTTCTTTCCGAGAGACCTGCAGCTAGGTCTTTGGAGGGAGTAGATAGGTGAGGGGCCCCTTAGCGTGTGGCTAGACCTGGTAAGCACGTGCATAAGCAACCTGGCCTCCCACAGCACCGAGAAGAAAATCCAGGCTTTCTACTCCGGCCTGCGAGTTGGCATCTCAGTGTATCTGGGACAGTGTTGCTGCGTGCCTGTCCCCCCAGCTTGAGTTTGAATAAGAACCGCTTACAATTTCAAAACTATCGTGCGGTCATTGCTTTGTGGATGCGGGAATACTCAAGCTGGGTATTCAACCCGACCAAGATCCCCTGCAGGACAAGGGCGTTTTGGTGGCCCGTTCCGCTCAGTTGATCCCTGGAAGAGAACCAGTTTGCAGAAGTCCAGGTGCCGTCCCCAGGGGTCGCTGGCCAGCAAGGAGGGGCCGGCGTAGAGGTAAGACGTCACAGACCAAAGATGGACAAACTCCGCCGGGCCGCCCCAGTTTGGAGCAGCGTGCGGGGTCCACCGAGGCGCCTGCAGCTTCTTCCTCGGCTCAGCACGGCTTCCTGCATTTCTCCCAGTTTTCTTCATCAAGGACCTTCCCAGAGTAGTTCTCACTCCCCAAGTCTGTTTCTCCTCAAACCTGAGTGGAGACGGCCATTGTATCTGCATGGCTCCGGGACGTTGGTCCCGAATCACCTCTCTGATGTCTCAAACAGACCGAGCTTCCTATCTCACATTTCGCTTGCCGTTTTCTCTTCTCCTCCGCTGGTTTTGCCTTCAAATTGTCACATGTCAGGCTCCTTCTTGTCCTTCAGGTCCTAGCTCAAATCTCATTTCCTCAATGAGGTCTTTTCTTTCCTGATTTCTGTCCCCATCGTCACTTCTCCCAAAGCCTTTATTGCATTCTTTTGTATTTCCTCCGAAGCCCCATCGCTAACTGAAATGCTCTTGCTTACTTATTTACTTTCTTATTGACTTTCTCCTTCTGTAGAATATAAGTTCCTTCTGGGGCAAAATCTTATTTGTCTTGTTCACCCCTGAATCTCCAATACCCAGAAGATTGTCTGTGGCATGTAATAAGCACACAATAATATTGGTTGAAGGAATGAATAAGAAAAAAGGAATAAAAAACCCACCAAAATATGGCACAGGTTCATTTATAAACTTTTTTTTATCTCTCTAAAAATTGTTTTAGCTATTTACTTAGCTTGCAGTTCTTGTTTCATTTTCTAGGGAATATTCTTGCCAATTCTTCCTGAATTTCTCATCTCTCACGGTTGCCCACCTCTATAACTTTCATTTGCAAGACTATAATATGAGACATTATCCATAAGTAATGTTAAGATTAACCGTAATAATAATAGCAACTAGCATTTATTGTGCATCTGTATTTGCTAGACAGTTCACTCACTCCTGGATATAGGTTAACATATTTAGTCCTCACCACCATGCTTGGGGTAGGCATTATTTTTCCCTTTTATAAGAGGAAACGGAAGTGGGGAGACGTTTCAGGACTTTACCCAAGGTCACAGCTAATGAATGGCGGAAGAGCCAAGACACGAACCCAGCTTTCCTGAGAAGGGACTTGTCTGGTGGCGTCCAGCTGATGCAGTAAAAAGGACATAGCAACATCCAGAACCAGAGCCCCGACATCTCCTACTTGGGGGCCATGGCCCCCTGGACTCCACGTGGCCTCCTAGGACTCAGCTTCCTCACCGTTAAATGTGGCTCGTGCCAAACTGTTTGCTGCAACAGTTTAATGAAGGGATGATGTTTCGGGCCACCTGGTCTATAGTGTCCAGTCCATAGGGTTCATCCCCGTTGATGTACGACACCATAGGAGCGGCATCGAGTTTCCTAACTGCCAATCATCTCGGACCAAGTAGAAGTCAGGGGCACTTTCAGTCCTGCTGGTTAGAACTCTCCCCGGCACATGGACTTCACTAACATATATGTTTAACCATGTGCACTGATAGCCATATGTGTGTGTGTATGTATATACGTGTATGTATATATGCCTGTGAGTGTGTATATACATATACATATACACATATAAACACACATATACACATATACATATACATACACATATACACACACACACACACACACATACATATATATATGGTGCAGCCTTGGAGTTAAGGGCTGAGGTTTTAGGGTTAGACGGACCTAGAAGAGAATCTCATTTTCATGACTTCTTAGCCCCTCCTGCTGCCTCACCCCCTTCCACTTTCCTTGGGGGCAAATCATATACTTAATGTCCCTCTGTTTCCTCATCTGTAAAATGGATTGGTATAAGAATGAAAGAAAACATTGCCTGTAGTACTTAGTATAGGGTTAACCCCCGGTAGCCCATCTGTCGTTGCTAATAATGATGCTCAGTAATAATATTAATAGTATGACTCTCTTCGTTTTCTTACTTGGTTATATTTTACTAGAGAATGTGTTTGCAACTGGGTTTCTTATCCTCATGAATACAGAACCAGGAGCTCTCAGGGTGAAAGGGATAGAAAATATAAACACCATGAGCACAGTCCCAGTGACCTTGACCCCAACCTCTGCCCTAACCTCACTTTGCAACCAAGGCTTAGAGAAGCGCTGGGTCGTTAGTAAATCTGACCCTCAGATGCCTTACCCCGCCCACTGCTGAGTGAGCCTGAGAACCCCAGTGATGGCCAGGTGATTCCCTTCAGGATGGTCTCACCACATTGCCTGCTGCTCTTTCTGGCTCTTTGAGGTAACCTTTCAGGACATCTCCACTTTACTGGGATCTTAGTTTAATTATCTTTAATGATAGATGTAGTCTTAGAATTCTGGAAGAATAGGATTGAAGGTGACCTTCATGATCTTTTTGGCTTGTAGATAAAGCCCAGCTCCAAAAGGCTAGATCCATTCCCCCTCTTCCCATGAATTTGTTGGACAAAAAAAAGAAAACAAAACAAAAAAAACAAACAAACGTAGTTTTTGAGAAATTGGAGCAGTTCAGATTATGATCCTAATTGCTATTGAATTAGGCAGAGCATCTCCTGATACACGAATTCCAATAAAGCATTCTTAGCACTGGAATTCGGAATTGAAATTATGAGGGACAGTTCCCTGGCTTTTCTGGTGTGGATTGAGAACAGCTGTCTGGTGTCTAGGAAGAATTCCTTGTCATATTGTCTTCAACTTAAAAGATCATTCCATCTGCCCTGGCCGGGTGGCTCAGTTGGTTGGAGAATCATCCCTTGTGCCAAAGTGGTTGGATGTTTGACCCCTGGTCAGGGCACACACCTAGGTGGCAGGTTGCAAGTTTGATCCCCAGTGGGGGCATGAGCATGGGAGGCCATGGGTTGCTATTTCTCTGTCACACGGATGTTTCTCTCTCTGTCTCTCCCTTCCTTTCTCTCTAAAATCCATAAACATATCTTCAAGGGAGGATTTTTTAAAAAAGATAATTACATCTTCCTGCTTTCTGAGAAAGGGCCTCCAACAGGATCCTTCTAGTGGCCGGAGACATTCTTGCTGACACAATCAAAAGGCCAGGCAAGCAACTTGCTAGCTTAATGGGCATGGGCATTGCATCTCATTCCCCTTAACGTAATTAAGTCTGATTGTGTATAATTACTCCTTTCTACAGAAAAAAATGCCCTTGAAAGGTTAAAACATTGATTGCTGAGAGTGGAGATTTCAGTTTCACGTGCTAACCTTACAGAAAAATAATAATTTGTTGAACCAATGTGTTTTATTCAAATAGACATTCTTTTTTTCCCCTTCAAAAGTACTTAGCTTCCCACCAAAGAACTATAATGAAGATGAACCCAAATGAATGAGTCCAAAAACAGAACCACACTTTTGCCTTATAAAAAACCCACGCTGTTTATTACCATCCTATGCTTTTAATGCATACATTCACTTGATTGTAATAAGGAAATAAAAGGAAGCAATTAAACCCCTTGGAAAAACTCTGGCGTTGAGTTGTAGTTGAGGTCAAGTCAGCACAAGAAGGAGCAAAGCAACAACTACGGTGTCAAGACAGCCTTTCCATGACGTCCCTCCCCCCGATTCCCTGTCCTCCTCCCTTCAGTCTCCCACTCAGAGACGTGTCTGCTTTCCTGACGGTGAAGGAGGTGGGAGAAGCTTTCAGGTTTTAAGCACTAACTTCTCATCTCGGAGAAAAATGCAAGGTCCTTGCAAAGGCTGACAGTCTGCTCTGTGCCTTTTCCTCTCTGGCTTTTTTTTTTTTTTTTTTTTTAAGCTTTCTACCTTCCTTTCCCTACATTCCACTCTTGTCACACCGGATGTCTCACTTCCTATAACACAGAAGCCAGCTTCCTATGAAAAGCCATTGCTTCATTTTTCTTGGAATGCTCTAGCCACATGGCTTGCTCCTTCTTCTTTTCCTTTTTACTTCTACACTTAGCTTATTTTCTGGCTTCTCTAAGGGGGAAAAGGAGGAAGCAGATCGACCAGTACTGTCATTTACTACTGAGAGCACTGACATTGATCCTATAATTCCACATTATGTTCTGAAAAAGCCAGGTGGATAGAAACCATATTTCAATTTATTGATGATTACTCCCTTTCACCAGCACCATGAAATCAATTAACTTCACAATGAGCTGGAAAATAGGCAAAATGAATAATTGGAAAGGACACTGGTCTTGAAAACAGGACACTTCGGTAGGCCAGTCCCTGTTTTAACCATGCATTCTAGAATAATAGAGCTGTAGGTGACCTTCATTATCATTTAAGCTTGCAGATGAAGCTTTTTAAATGATGCCTTCTAGATGGTAATTTTTGACATTTACCAAAGATTCCCATATAAGGTGTGACATTTAAAGTCATCATCCAAGCTCCCTTCTGCCCACCCTCGTCCCATTCCCCCAAGCTCAAATGAGCTCTACAAATTCGTAGTTAATTATTTGTCTTGCTTCTTCTTGAATCCTTCTGGGTTTGTGGAGTCCATCATTACTTATTTAATTAATGAATCAAATATTTATCAAGGCCTATTGTGTTCCTGGTTTTGCGTTAGGTGCTGGGTACACAAAGAAAAATAGGACGTGGTTGATTGCTTTCGCCTCCGATGGTAGCCCAGCTGAGTACTGGAGAGTTTGAATTTGCCCCAAACCAAGTGCCAGATAAGCACTGCTGGACCCTTGCTCTTCGTCAGGGAGAAGCCAGTGGTTGAGATTTTTAGGGTAAGTGTGATTGCCTCTCAGCAACATCCTGTGATTCAACCCACTAGTGTAGCCAATCCTTATCTCCAGGCTTGAACACATCCAAGTTCCTGTCTATATATCTTTGAACTTGATCCTAAGTAAAAACCCGGACTGGCTTGAGGGCAGACACATGGGCAACCCTACGGGCTCCTACTTCCGTAACAGATGCCTCTGTCCTGCACCATGTGGAACCCAGGTGACAGATGCAGCCCTGCCTTCTAGTTTCAAAGAGAGTTCATGTAACATAAGCACTTGCAACACAGAATGTTTTTACTGAAGATTTGAGGGCATCGAGGGGCAGAGGAATTAGGTTGCAGTGATGAAAACCTGTTCATATCACTTGAAGAGCGTTTGAAGGTAGTTAGGTTACGTTCTAAGCTGCCGTAACAAAGAGTTCCCCCAAATGCCGTGGATCAGTGAAGACAGAAGTTGATTTCTCACCCATGAAGCGGTATTGGCACAGGAGGCAGAGGGGGTCCAGTGATGGTCAGTGTGTACAGCTATATGTACATCATACGTGCACACCTACATAGCAGCATTGTGTTTGTGATCGTTAACCAAGATCACAACCACAGACTGTTTGGATGGATTGTACGGTCACTCTGATACTCTGAGTGGGCTTGTCATTTTAACACGACTTTCCAAAACTGGTGAACAGCTGACCTTTGGTAATATTCCTAACAAAATACATGCCTCCTTAACAAAATTAAGGGGAAATTACACGATAATTGCATTCCTGGGAAATTCACTGCTATTAAAATCATCCCGAAGTTCATTATTTCTGTCTATTCAATAGCTTCATTCAAAAGTCACGTAGATGTGAAATGACCTTTCATTAGATTAGAACTGTCCAATGTTTCAGAGGACATCCAACATAGTATGTACCCTACATAGTATGGCAATAAAAACGCCCCCCGGATTTTCAGAACGCCCCCTAGACGGTGGCATTGCCCCTACTGGGAGCCATTGCCCTAAAGGAACTTGAGTGAAGTGTTCTTTCTCTGACTTTGGGGCTGAGGTTCATGCTGAGCCAAAGCATTCATGTGCCCTCTCCTAAAGGGTTCGATTGCAAGAAAGCTATGTTCTTGCCCTTCGTATCGATACGTGACGCAGGTGGAGGTACTGTGCGCTGTGTGCGGGCACATTAACTGAATCACCTAGACTTTTTCTAAGGCTCTCTTAGACTCTCTGAGTGTGATTTTCTCTGCGTGGATTTTAGTAAGAAAACAGAGTTGAAGGAGAAAAGGCAAAAGCAATCTTCTTTTGCTACAAATGTCTTAGACCCATTACTGTAAGATGTGTGAGAGTACTAAATTCACAGAAAGGTCTAAGTAATAGCAAACAAGGTGAGGAAATTTCCTTCTGACTGGCAAGGTATAATCTCCCTAAAAGGAGCCCTAAACTAGACTTATGCAGCTTTACAATCAGGCCCCTTTGCTCTCAAGGGCAACTGGAGGGAGATAGGAGGGCGAATATTAACCGGAAAAATATACACCGTGGCCTGCAAACATCTGGGCACAATTTTGCTTCAATTCAGTAGAAGATCTTAATCATTCTTGCATTTAGCTCCTGGCAATAAACAAGTTTCTTTTTAAAGATTTTTTTTTTCTTTTAGATTTTATTTATTTATCTTCAGAGGGGAAGGGTAGGGGATAAGGAGAGAAATATCAATGTATGGTTGCCTCTCGTGTGTCCCCTGCCGGGAACTGGCCTGGCAACCCAGGCATGTGCCCTGACTGGGAATCGAACCGCGATCCTTCGGTTCGCAGGCCTGCGCTCAATCCACTGAGCTACACCAGTCAGGGCACAAGTTTCTTTTTAAATGATCGAATTATTCTTCCTTAGACTGTCTATCTATCTATCTATCTATCTATCTATCTATCTATCTATCTATCTATCTATCTATCATTTATCCAACCTATCTATCTATCATCATCATCATCATCATCATCATCTATCTATCTCTATCCTTCCTATCTATCTATCTATCATCTACTTATTTAACATTCTTGGTTACTGAATGCTGTTTTGGGGGGCAGTTAACAAACAATAATTACCTATGACTGCAGCAAGCTAATTAACTCTCGATGCCTCAAACTCTAACTACAAAGCGGAGGAGGGAGGTTGAGCTTCCTTTCAAACGTCTAGATTTCAGGAACGCTAATTGTGCTGAATGACCCTGTATTTAATAGCAAGGAAATTCTTCTAAGAAATGGGTAAAACACCTGACTTTCCCAGCAGGGTGTTAGGAGACCCTGCTGATCCAGTCCCCCTCCTGCTCTGTCTTGGCTGTCCTGTGTCAGTGTCTCGCCATTGCTGCCTGGAATCTGGGTGGGACTCAGGCACACTGCTCGTTAGCTGTGCGACCCTTTGGAACTGTCACTTCACATCTCGGTGCCTCAGTTTCTCCGCATGTAAAATGGAGTCTCTGCAAGGTTCCCGTGAGCAGTACATAAATCTGCATGTTAACTGCCTTGAACGGTCCCCAGGTCACGGTGGAAATCTGGTCAACGTTCACTGAATGAGGTCATTTCATTCCTGGGCATATCTACCTCCAGATTCGCTTTTACCTATGGCCAGGGCTTGATGTAGAAAGTTCTGTGCTCTGCATTTCAGAGATTTGGATTGGGATGGATCCCTGAAGCCGTTGTCGAAGCTGGCAGGGCCCGGCCTCCCACAGATACCGTGGAGGGTTCTCCCAGCCTGTCCTGTGCGGCTCTGCAGTGCTCTGCTGACCCGTGTCGGGAGCGCCCCCCTCCCCGCCATGACAGTTTCATAGGGCAGTGATTTCACTTTCGCCATAACCTCGAGAGAGGCGTATGTGGGCCTCCTGTGATCATGTGACAAACGAAGCCTCGAGGCTTCTCGTTCACGTTGAATATATGGATTTTTAACCCTGGAAGGATTTTACTTTTTCCATTATAAAAATGCTAAGTATTATGGATGTGGCTTTTCCTTGAATTGATATTTTCTGCTTTACCCTTCAAACGCTAGGGGCTACTCTCTTTCTTTGTTCCCAGGGCAACTTCTTCAGTCTTTACGGGAATTTCAAACCTGAATTGGAGGTTGCAGGGCCAACGAGTGCTTGCGTGCCCTCAAATTCACTTGTTGAAAGTTAGCCCCTGATAGGATGGTGTTAGAAGGGTGGAGCCCTCCCGACCCAGATTAGTGCCCTTGTAAAAGGGACGCTGGACGGCTCCCTCCCCTAAACATGAAGACACCACAAAAAAACAGCTGCCTAGGAGCCAGGAAACAGCCCCCGGAGACCCTGGACCTGCCTGTGCCTTGATCTTGGACTTCCCAGGAACTTGGAGAAACACGTGTTTGTTGGAAAAATCCCCCCCAGGCTGCCATTGTCCCTTAGAGCAGCCCGAATAGATTTACCTGAAGCACAAAATTTAAAGGGTGACAGAAAACTCAGTAATCCAGATAAACATTGTCAGGCAATAGTTTTAAAAATCAAAATTAATTAACCCCTCCCCACGATGAATGAGAAAAATCAATTTTTTAAAGAAAGGCTGGGCCAGTAATAGGGTCGCAATGAGCCACGAGTCAAAAGGAATTAGTAATACTATTTCCGCTTTAAAAAATGTGATATTTTCTTCATCTTTGATGTTTTGGGATTCAGTTTGTTTTTTAAAAATATTGCATGTTTCCGGGGATCACAGACGGAAAGCTGATAAGCAGAGAGAGAGAGCAGATCGAGGGGTCTGCTGACGGAAGCTTCACTGGGATGCGTAGCTACGAGTTAGGATTCCACGCGCTCTCATTTTTTAACTGCCATCGCACAGTCCGTGGGTTCCCTGAGCCAGGGCTGGGCAACTGTTTTCAGCGAAAGGCCAGATGCTAAATATTTCAGGCCTGCAGGCCATTCGGTTTTGGTTACACAACAACTAGAACCTGCCACGGCAGCGTGAGAGCAGGCGTAGACGGTGATGGCGCGGTGTTCCAGCGGAACTTTATGCAGCGACACCAGAATGCACGTTTCATGCAGTCGTCACATTTGCAAAAGAGTCTTCCTGTCTGGGAGCAGGATTCGGCCTACGGGCCCCCGTAGTAGGGGAGCCGCTGCTCTAGGCCGAAGTGGAAATACCCAGTTGCTCTTGCCTCTGAGACGATCGTGGTATCTTTCCGCAAAGTGTCATAAGGAATCTTCTAGAAGGTAATCTAACAAGTGTGTTACGTTTCTAAGGTGAGAGTCGTGATCTTCATGTGGATGCTGAGAAGAGGGCAGTCCAAGAGGACCACAGATGTGTTGTCCTAACTAACTACGTGGCGTTTGGGTTCTCCCGATGTGCTACATACTTGTGAGTCCTCCGCGCTGAATGTTTAAACTGCCTGCTGCTGTCTGCTCTGTTCTGTAGCTGATGGTCCTGTGAGGACACAGGCTCTCTCTGTCTTGTGCCCTTTGCTCCCAGGACAAAACGCGCACAAAGTAGAACCTCAGTGAATGTTTGATGAATAGGCAGGCAAAGCAGACTATTTCCACATTTCAGGCTCACCAACACATACTATGTTTATAAACACAAGCGTACTTTCACAACGATTTATGAAGACATTAATCCACTAGGAAAAATAACATTGTTTTGTTCCTCAGAGGAAAGATGCGTTAACATCAGTAGACAGTGATAAACTACTCTTTTTTCCCGATATAAGTTATTCACTACCCACTATAAAATAAAAAAATCAGAAAAAGACGGAAGTGGTTGGATCTTGGCTTTAAATGAATACAATGAAGTGTTTCCTTACTTTCAGAACAGCCAGGCATCCCAGAGTAGCTAAAAGTACCCACGGGCTGGCTCTCGACAGGAATCAGTCACCCTTTGTCAACACAAAGGGAATGTGCTACGTCGGGTAATTCAATTTTAAGATCAATGTTGTTCAATTATTTAGTAATACATTCTCCTAGAACAGCATTACACGAGCACTGTGATATTTTTCAATAGGGTTGGGGGGAGATAAGGTGGCAATTTATTGATCAGACGAGGCTGTGGGGGACTGATAAATTCTGCAAATGTCAGAGTAAGCCCAACAACACTAGAAATTATTCCACTATTTTGTCTATACATTAAGACGAAATTGCAAAGCACTGACACCTTTTCAGTGCAAAAGCCATCTCTGTGGATTCTTACTCCACCGGAGGTGCAGATCTAAGGTTGGTCCACAAGGGAAAAACCATTAGCAGAGAGAACTGTCTTTGAGAATCTCCTTCGGAGGCATCAGATCGGAAACCGACAAGCCCTGGGTCAATGACATCCACTAGCTGCTTTCCTCTTGGGTAGGACGAGATCCGTTTTTCTAGGCAAGCGCCACAGGAAGTAGTTGGTTTGTGTTTTCAGGCAATGCCGTGGAAAAGGGCGTTTGGCATCTTTAAACCCCACTGATACTTACACTATGAAGCATGAGAAGGGGCTGGGGGGGAAACAGCAAATCTGTAGTCCCCATGTCGCATTTGCTCTGGAATCGTTTGTTCATTGGTTGGGTGGAGGGGACAGTGGCTTGCACTGTTAGAGGTCCAGCTGGAGCTCCGTTCACTGAACGCCACTCAGCCAGCTTGCTGGGTTCGTTGACTCTCTGGTTCGCTCTGAAAAGCTTGCTGCCCACTTTGACCCCCGTGCTGACTGCACTTGGCTCCAGGCTGGGCTCTGCGCCTCTGCACTCTTCCGTTCAGCTCTCTGCTTACCAAGTGTTTGCTTTATTGTCTTAAATCTGTTCATGATAATTGTACTTGCTTTTATAATTATATAATTTAAGTATTATGTAAACTGACATATTACGAGTGTGAACAGGGACTTATCTCTACGAAACTAAATTGAATGCTTTGGAAAACAATGAGAAAGGAAATTATCTTAAAAAATGCTGTCAAATGTGAGGACAGTGAAAATATAAAAAACTAGTAGTCGGACTCGAATTACATTAAAAGTCTTTTGAGGTCTGCTAGCATTTTCAATGAACTGAAAGTGGGTATTAGAGTTACACATTATATTATTATGAGAAAGAAAATGTAGAGTTCTAATCAACAGATCCACACTCAGGGATTGTATTCTGCATAAGAAAATGGGAAGCCTGTGAATTTACGTGTTTTAAAAAGTTGAAATATACTGCTGAGGGCAAGCACTGGGGATTGTCCCGCCATGTTTATTCCTTACTTCCTTTTTCAATTATAGAAACGCTGAGGTCTAGCTAGCCCACAGCATCCAGCCCGGAGGACACATTTCTGAGGTGCCCTTGGACGTGCATGTGGCCCTGTGACCAAGCTCCGCCAAAGGGATGTGAGCAGAAGGGATGGGCCCATTCCCATCATGCCCTTAGCAGGAAGGGGCACACGCTCACGCTGGTCCTCCCTTCCCATCGGCTGGACCCCTCACATGGTGGTGGGAGCTGGAGCTACCCGAGGGGAGCTGGAGATGACGGAAGGCCTGTGATGAGGTAGACGTAGCCCATCAGCCCTGGGTGACCTCTGCTTCCTATGCCTGTCCTGTTTCGTGGGCAAGAAATCAATTTCTGTCTTCATTGGTCCACGGTATTTTCAGGTCTCTTTGTTATAGAAGAGTAGAATGTACTCCAACTATAACACACCCTTTGTATCTATCTATCTATCTATCATCTATCTATCTTTCTGTAATTATATGGTATGTATGAGTGTTTCCTGCCTTTACTTTAAATGGCCTTGTCAATTAGCCAAGTGATCCACCAGTTCTGATAACAAGGCTTCTACTATATTATTTCTCCTCCTTTCTACCCTGGGCATGACAGCTGAGTTTGTCTCGGTTGGCAGTGCTTTTGGAGAGAGCTGACTTTGTGTCTCTATGACAATGAGCTGCGCCAGCAGCGCCTTTATCTAGTTAAGTTCTGTGAGTAGCATCGGTTTGACCAGCTGGCAGTTGTCAGCTCATGAACCAGAGGAAGAGAGGTTCACATGCTCAGAGAGCAGCCCCTGTACCCCCGAGGGTTCCACGGCTGGCGTGCGTGCTGTTGCTCGTACGAATGGCGCCCCAGAGTTGGGCAATGCCCAGCCTGAGCAGCTGGGTGTCCGTGAGCTCCTGCTGGTGCGTGCTCACAGACCTCTCTCTCAAGCTCGTGCCCTTGTTCATCAATCATTGGTTCTCAGTGCTGGCAAGAATGTAGCAAAGGAGACATGCTCCTGTATCATGGGTGGGAATGAAAATGGTTCAAGTTTCTGAGGAGGGCAGTAGATCAAAAATGAGACACTGTATATGCTTTGAGCGAGATTTTCTCCTTCTAGGAGGTTATTTTAAGAAAATCCCCTCCGTGTGCATGGAGGTGCGTGTATGAGAGTGTTTACTGCAGAAGCCGAGAAAAATGGACACCTTCCTCTAGTCCTTCATTTCTTCCCTCAGGAAATGTTTTCTGAGCACATGTCAAGGACACAGCTTACGGAAATTCAGGCTAGACAAGACACACAATAACCCTGACCTTGTGGAGCTTACTTACCTTCCCACGCGTGGGGCTCAGATTCACAGTAAACGAGGGAACAAATAAATAGGTCACCTTGTCAAACAGGCTGTAACACAATGGACACGGAACTCGTGGTTTATCCACATTACGAAAGAATGACATCAAGAATCATCCAAGACGGACTGTAAAATGAGAACAATCCCGCTGTAATACAACGTGAATAGTGAGGTCCCAACTCTGTAAAAAATACGTGTTTATGGGCGTACACATCGCTGTAATTGTTCAGAAACCATTTGGAGGCTTGGACATGAGACTGTTAATAGTAGCAGCTGCCTCTGGGTCGAGAACCTAAGTGCCAGGCGGGGGCCAGTGTGTATCGGGGGGGAGTGAGAGTAAGGGCACGTGTAGTACTTTACTCTGCAGTATTGCATCATCCCCATTGAGACTATGTTTCCGCTTCACTTCGGTATTTAAAAGGCAGAAACCAGTAAGAAATAATCGGTGTGTCCCTAACGCTGACGTGGGTACAGGACAGCAGAGGAAGGTTCTCTCCTGTCCTGATGTTAGGCTGCAAATTTCTCTCACCTGTCTAGAAGGCACTGTCAACAGCTCTAAAAAGTTCAGCTTTTTGAAGCTGCAACTTCACATGTGGGAAATAACCTGGAGAAGGAACCCACAGTGTGCTGGAGAAACTCCAGAACGTTCATGGCAGCCTTGTTCGTGATAGCTTACAAAACGGTGTCCAGCAATAAGGAAATGACTGAATAGACAGTGATCATTCCATTTGATGAAACAGCCCACAGCGCACAGTCTCGTGTTAGTGACTGGACACAGGTACATGTCACGGCGTGACAGCGTGTGAGAAGAAAGGAGCGAACAGAACACGGCTCACGTGCAGGATCCAATGTTGTAATCAAACTCATCTACTGATGTATTTATGTATCCACCTGTGCATGTATGTGTCTATACGAATGTATGCACCCATCCATCCATCCATCCATCCACCTACAAGAGATGAGAATAAAACCCACACATTTTAAAGTGATAGTATTAAGGTATACCTGCTTGTTTAAAAATAGTTTTGTGAAGTTTCCCAGGAGTCTGTGCTGCAGAGGTGTTACTTTTATGACCACACACATGCACAGCACCACAAGTTATCTTAGTACACACATCAATCACCAAAAGAACCTGTGTGCGGCAGCCGTGACCGTCACCTCTTCTCCTTTTCCATCTGCCAACTCGCAGTTCATTAATCCTGAGGACAATGTACCGCCACCACAGCTGCTATGAACTAGGCTGGACCGTACAAAATGGTTGTGTTTGTAGGTACAAGATATTGGCCGTCTTATAGGGTTTGACACACTGTCTATAGTGTATTCTTTCGTCTGAATGAAATTAGTCAGTCTCTCCGGCCTCTCATTGTTTACTGCAAAAGGCCATTCTTTCTGGGCCACTTTGTGGGGAAGGTGGCCTCCAGCTTTCTCTCTCTGAGATGGGGGGATTTCTGCAATCGCACAGGGCTCCGCCGCTGGGAAGGGTCCCAGGCTCGGTGCATCACCGTGCTGTCGCTGTTGGGGAATTCCCAATCAGTTTTGGAGCCCAGGCCCCCCATTTTCATTTGCACTGGGCCCCACATGCTCTACAGGGATCTTAGGTGGGAATATTCTGGAAACCAGTGGCCTGTGATATCAAGTACACAGATAAAGAAGATGGTGTTTTTGGAAACCCCAAGGGGGCAGTCAAGTAAAATTGCCCTCATTTTCTAAGCTGTAAACGTAGGGACATTCCCACCAGCTCCTGTGTCACCGGGAACATTTCAGGGGGAGCAGGAGGTGGCCACGCGTAGGAAGTAATGGAAGGCGTCACTCGGTTCTTCTACCCGCCCCCCTCCCCCCCAAAGTGATAAAGTTATATAACTCCCTTGGGTCCACATGGGCACTCGGAGTTCTCATTATTGCGTTCATAAGCTTTCCATATGCCCACGAAGAAGAAAAGGCATTCTACTCGCTGGCTTTTGGAATGAAATTGGGCAGGGAATAAAACAGCTCTGACTTCTGTGGCTCCCCCAAATGCAGCAAGTGTGATGCTTGTTAGTTTGCATTCCTGCCTTATTAAAGCTGTGCTCTCAGCAGAAGGCGATCCTCCCCAAGTCTGCTCCCTGCCAGAATGATACCCTTATTAATGGGGAGGGGAGGGAGACGCACAAGAAAGAACTTCGTTTGTCAATTGCACTCTCCCACACACCTCGGCGCCATGCCATTGCCCTTGACCCATCGTACTTTTGAGGGGGCTGTACCACAGCCTTTCACTGCAAATCAACAAAATTTCCACAGGGAATGTTCTCTGGATGTGCTGACCACATTTCAGTGCATCCTCGCTTATAGGGCATTATCACCACAGTTTTTATAGGGCTCTTTCAAACCAAGTGGTCTTCTGTTCTCTAGCACATCTCAGGCTGGACTTGGTCTTCGAATAAGTTCCGTCCTTTGGCCCAGTATTTCCTAAGAATATATCCCAGGAAAGTCATTAGTGGCGTTCACAAACATTTAGGTCCAAGCAAACTTATTTAAGAATTGCTTACAATGCTTTAAAAAATGATGCCCAACAACAGAGAAATAACGGCGATTTGATGTAATGGACAGTGTGCCACCATTAGAAATCTTATTTATAAACACTGTTAATGGTATGAGGTAGAGTTATATATCTCGATGTCTGACTCTGCTGGTCGTCTGTGTATTTTGCTACCCAAGACCACACAGAAGTAGAAATAGTCAAATAATCCAAAAGACTAACGAAGAAATAAAGATTGGGATCCATGCCTGGAGAGGCAGCGATTCCTCTCTCAGAGGCCAGAGGAAGGGAAGGTGCAAAATGGGCAAAGCTGAAGTTCTAGAGAAGGTGGATGGCAGGGAGAGACCACGAGTCCTGGAAATGGGAGGGAGCAGGGAAGGGTGTTCCGCTGTGAGAACTGGGGCGGCGAGTGAAAGGTCTCGGCGTTACTATTAGTCATCCCAAAGAACCTCCATTCAACCGCCTTGTGCACTCACTTTTTAAATCCTCACCCTAGGATATGTTTACTGATTCAAGGGACAGAGAGGATCAGAGAGAGGGAGGAGGGTGGAGAGAAAGAAACATCGACTGGCTTCCTCCCATGTGCGCCCTGACCGGGGATCAAACCTGCGACGTTTTGGTGTACGGGATGATGCTCCAACTGACGGAGCCACCTGGCCAGGTTGAGCCTTGTGTCCTCTTGAACCCTTGTGGGGAGAGGATCAGGGACAGAGACTCACTGAGAAGGGATGAGGACAGGGAAATCTTGCTATCTTGGTCAAGGTCGAACTTGCTAGGACCCGTAAAAACTATCTCTATAGGTGGGGGGTGGATCATAGAGTAATAACCTGGTTATTTTAATTTTTTTAAGAATATGGGAGAGTTTGGAGATGCATTCATTCATTTGGTAACTAGTTCACAAGCACCTATTATTTGCCAGGCACCCTGCTAGGTGCGGGCTCACACATTGTTGAAGGGGATGGGTTTCTGCCCTTGGGAGATTGGGCATTTTCATGAAGGAACTCTTAGGTCTTTGCAAATAGAACACAATAGGAGAGCAAGGGAGTATTACATGGGATAATATTTTTCTGGCTGGAAATGTGCCATTAATATAAATGGCTTCATGAAGAATTTTGAGTTTTGCTGGTCCAGCACATAAGTCAGTCTTCAATAAATGCTGGGAGAGGGGAGTGATGGATAGGTTCTGATTTGATTTCTTTCAAAAATTGGTTTTGAACTTTGGGGAAGGATTATCTTATCACGTCTCTTAAGGGAGCAGTTCTCAGTATGATATATTGATATCCGGGATGTTGAAGTCAGTTTTGAGATGTAGTATCAATAATTAGTAACATAGAATTCCCAAGTTTTTAACAAAATCATTTACTTTAAAAAAATATAGTCAATTATATTTCAAATGAAATAATGACTTGCATTGTTATACTAGGAGAGAAAAGACTGGACTTTTAACCAGAGATTTGGGAATTGTCCTGAAACGTACATCCAATTTTATTTCTGCCTCAACTCCCTGTGAATTACTGATATGGTACTTTAACTTGTCTGAATTTTTTTTTCAAAATTGTACATATCTAAGAGAGTTAGATTTGCTTATTATTTATTTTGTTACTGGCAAAGCTTCATCTTGCAACCATTGTGTTTGCTTGTAAACAAGTAACAATATGAGAGATCATATCAAGGAGCATTCATTTCCATTTTTACTTATGAGCAATATAAATTTTAAAATCAGGGATATGGAGCAAAACCATGCAGTATTGTGTGTCTGACCTGAATTGAAATGATCCTCGCGCAGGATAAATAAGAGTAAGAACTGTGGGGACTTTCAGAAGGTATGCCCGATTTGAAACAATTCGTTACTTACAGAAAGGTGAGTGCAGAAGAGAAATTACGACTTGAGGTCACACTGGGCTCACCAGCTGTTGCTGAAGTACTCTTGTCATCCGCCTTGCTTTCAGGGTCTTCTTTCCTCTTGGTATGGTTCTTATAACTTGATTTCTTTTAAAGCTTTGCTTTTTCCTAAGGTGTTTACAGACGTGGGTAGGAATGCATAACCGGTAATTCATAATAAAGAGGGGAATATTTAGTCCTGTTATGGCAAAAGCCTGGGGGACATAAGGTAGAATTTTCTGGAAGACAGGTGAGCCTCGGGTTACAGAAGCTTCAGTGGCTCCTTGGTATTCCTTAGCCTGGTATTCTCAAGGAGTCAGCCTGATGTCTCTACTAGTTAAAACTTTTTTATTCCTTTTTCTTTTTTAATCTTCATCAAGGACCTGCTTATTGATTTTAGAGAGATGGGATAGGAGGGATAAAGAGAGAGAAACATCAATGTGTGAGAGAAACATCAGTGGTTGCTTCTCATACATGCCCTGACTGGGACGGAACCCGCACGCAGCCTTGACACGTGCCCTGACCCGGAATCAAACCTGCAACCTTTTGGTTTCCGGGACAATGCTCCATTAGCTGAGCCACGCTGGTCAGGGCTTCCATTAATGAAAATTTTTTGCAAAAGATTTTATTTATTTATTTTTAGACATGTGGAAGAGAGGGAGAAAGAGAGGGACAGAAAGAAACATTGATGTGCGTTTGCCTCTCACATGACCCCAGTGGGGGACCTGGCCCGCAACCCAGACATGTGCTCTGGCTGGGAATCGAACTGGTGAGCCTTTGCTTTGCTGGCCGGCACTCAATCCACTGAGCCACACCAGCCAGGGCCATTAGTTAAAACTTTTGAGTGCCAGTGATAGAACTTCTCATTCTAATGCACTTAAGCAGAAGAAACTCTGGCTTTTTTGGTTTATAGAAGGAAAACACCCACCATGAGCATTGGTTTTCAGGGAGTTAGTCAGATAGCACCCGGGGTCCGGGGCTCTCCGTTTTTGCCTCTGCTCCCTGCCGCGTTGACTGCATGCTCAGGTGCCCTGGGACGGCAGGATGGGCGCCCAGAAAGCCATACCTATATTGTTCCAGCTTTACGTCCAGCGGAGGCGAATGCGTGTTTCTCTTCCAACATTTATCCCAGTGAACTTGTGCCTGAGCCTGGCTCACGCTCCGCTTCTATGGAACCCAAACCAAGAACAAGAAAGGCAGAAACCCAAAACTGTGTCTGCGAGAGTAGCTTCTCATCGCACAGTCTCAGATAAGAGAGGACCGGGATTTCATTTCAGAAAGGCTCGGACAAGTTGGTGGATAAGGATCTCAGAAATAATCCCTGCTCATCCCTGTCAGAGCAAAGAAAGCCTGGACAGCCTTTTCTTTTAAAAAATACTTTATTTATTTTTTATTCTTAGAGAGAAGGGAAGAGAGGGAGAAAGAGAGGGCGAGAAACATCAATCAGTTGCTTGCCGCATGCGTCTGGACTGGAGACGGAACCCACAACCTGGGCATGTGCCCTGACCGGGAATTGAACCAGTAACCTTTTGCTTTGCAGAACAACGCCCAACCCACTGAGCCACACTGGTCAGGGCTAGAGCTTCTTTTTTCAAAACTCTTTTCCTTTGTTTCTTCCTTTTTTTTTTTTTTTTTTTTTTGATGATGACTCAAATCTAATTCACCTGCTTGTTGGTGAGACACTTCTAAGCCTACATCATCCAAGCCCCCACTGAAATGATAGTGGTGGTCAGTGTCCTAGGGAGACTAGAGGCCTGGGTCTTCAGGGCTTTGAATGGGGTGGACATGCTTCGGTTGAAGCCCCAACGTTTAATTAATGCTGTCATTGAATATGAGTCTCCTGAGAAAAAGAGCAGAGTGAATAGACATTTTATGACCAAAAAAAAAAAAAAAGATCTAAATTCCATGTATTTGGAGGTGACCCTCTTTGAAGCTTTCTGACTCTCTGGTTTCACATTCCAAACACCGGGAATGAAAGAGGAAGGCCCGCAATTTACGGCCACAGTCTAAGCGCAGTTGACTGCAAAGAACAATAAATTGCCATCAGAAGTTGATACATTGTTTCCCAAAGCTTGTCCGGGGAGAACCATCCGGTCTTAACAGACACAGTGAGCATTTGCCAGTTTTATGGTTGTTTGCTGGGAGTTTATACTGCATGGCATTTCCAAGGGACGGAGGGAGAGAAGCTTGCTTATTCAGCCTCCCTTGCAGTTTGTGCGAACTGCAGGGAAATCCCAGAAAGGACGCCTGTGGAGTCACAGCGAAGCCATCTTCCCCCCGGGCGACTCATTGGCCAACCAAAGAAAGACGCCTGTGAGAGCTCATTGAACCGTTTCCTCCTCAACGCCTGACTTGGCACATAGGGGCCCAGAGATTCGGCAAGTTTGTTTTATTAATGCAGATAACGTTAAAGCTTGAGATAGTCCCAACATTGGATGCTTAGTTTTATATATTGGAAGGACAAGTTCAACATCTCTTAGGAGCTCGAGCATATATAAATATGTCTCTCGATAACAGTCACAGAATGTACAAAACCCTAACTTACCATATGAACAGAGCAGGAAAGTAGCATTTGAGGATTTGGGATTCAGGCATACATAGTTTGAAGAAGGATGCTGAAGTTTGATCCACACCCCCCAATATCCTTATTTAAGAGTATTGAGAAATTTAGATACACAGTGAAAACGGATTTATTCACTAATTTGGATTTCATTATGCTCTGACCTTAGCTAAAGTAATATTTACCTCTGCTTTCTATTCAGAGAGAATTAACTATGCTACATGAAGGATTTTGCTAGGGAACATCTCGCTTATTTATTGAAGTACTCAACAGCTCAGAAATTGCATCTCATTAGAATTATTTGGTAATTTACCTGGACTCCAATTAGTCCAAAACTATGAAGGTTGACATATTTCCCATTGTGCCACAAAAGCATCCAGTTCAAAATTTAAACACAGCATTTCTTTCTAATAACATGTTTTTATAAAATTAAATGTTTTTCCTCTTTTAAAGATCCATCTTTTCATTTTTGTGCCATAAATAGTAATGGGACATCGTTAGTACCTGAAACATCCACCTTTCCGTGGAAACCTCTCTGCCCTTATTATTTGTATCCTGAAATAGAGCCATTTTATTCATTGACATCATGAACTGTCTTAGCTCTAAGTATGAATTAAGCAGAGCCAGTAAAATGTTAGCCGGCTTTTCCATCCCCCACCCCCAGTGCTTTGGAGAAGCTTAGATATTTCCAAAGTCCTCTGTTAGACAAAAATCATCAGCGTCCAAGGGTCTTAACAGGTGAATGCATAGCAAGGCGATTTCTAAGACAGACTTTAATAAAAACAAAAACATTCAAAGGGTGACTTTCCTGCCTGAGACTGTTTCCCCACCTGAATGCAAAAAGAGGTGGGGGCCCCACCTACAGAGCTGTCTCCACCCAGAGCATAAAATCTACCTTCAACATAACGTACTATGCCTTCTTTTTTAAAAAATCCTCAACAGAGGGCATTTTGTTCATTGCGTTGAGAGAGAGAGAGAGAGAGAGAAGGAAAACAAGAGAGCAAGAGAGAGAGAAACATCAATGTGGGAGGGAAATAGCGATTGGTTGCCTTTTCGTATACGCTCTGACTGGGGGTCAAACCCCAAACCTGGCTATGTGCTCTGACCAGGAATCAAACCCGTGAACTTGCGGTCTACGGGATGAAGCTCCATCCAACTGAGCCACATCAGCCTGGGCAGGACCTCCCATGCCTTCTAATGAATAACCACAAGGTCCCTGAAGCAGCCTAGTCTCTTCGATCAGTCCAAGAAGGCTCTCTTTTTGGGGTGACTCACTTCTGAGAAGTCCTGTCCCTAGAACCAAAGAGTAGATGGGGGAGGATGAATAGAAAACTATGCTCTATGGTCTGTTTCTTCAACACATACTGTAGCTGTAAGGAGCACTGATTTTAATCAGCCTCCCACAGGTGACGAGATCATTACAAATCCTGGAAAGTTCCAAAAGCTGCAAGTTCCTTCTGGGCACGGAGTAAGCTAGGACCACCACCTCAGAAGATGCTGCCACACATTTTTCTATTTACCTGCACTTCCCCCTTTTACAATTGCCCTTCAGCAAAAATTATTGCTCTGTAAGGCGGGGCTGCCTTTAGTTGTTTACCAGATGCTTATTGTTTTATATCAGGCTTCGTGGATGGGCATGGGAGATACAGAAGTTGATGTGATAGACAAAATTCTTGTCATCTGAGAACTTATATTTCTGGGTGAGGATGGGGGCAACAGTAGGCAAGCCTTCAACGTACGAATGGGGAGGTGGAAGTCCTCTAGCAAGCACAGCAGGGGCGGCGTTACAGTGGCCGGAGCAAGGCAGCAGCCCTGCTGGTTAAGAAATCAGAAAGCACTCACTGTGTTTTAATACTCAACCTTTCGAAGTGTTTCATCAAAAAGCAGACCTATTTCTGCAAGATGGTTGCATTAGTCAGCGTTCTCCAGAGAAACAGAACCAATAGAATAGATACAGAGATGAACTTAGATATAGATATAGGCAAAGATAGAAAAGATGGATGATAGCAATTGGTTCACGCGTTTATGGAGGCTGAGCAGTCTCCCAGTCTGCTGTGAAAGCTGAAGAGCCTGCAAAGCCAGTGATATAATTCAGGCCAGGTTCAAAAGCCTGAGAACCAGGAGCCCCAATGTTCAAGGGCAGAACGATATGGACATGCCAGCTCAAGAAGAGAGAGAGAGAATTCATCCTTCTTTCACCGTTTTGTTCCATCCAGGCGTCCAGCAGAGTGGTGGGTCCCCGCCCACACTGCTAATCTATTCTGGAAACTCGCCCCCAGACACACCCACAGATAACGTTTTACCAGCTGCCTGGGCATCATCCCTTGATTCCGTCAAATTGACACATGAAATTAACTACCCATCACAACGGTGCCAGAGCTAATCTTTATTTCAGCTCATTAATCACACCAGCATTTAGAATAACCTGACTTTGGAAGGGCTATGAATTTGAACTTGGACACTTCTGACTTTTCCTTTGAAAAAGAATGTTTCCTCAGTCTCTTGACAGGAGGGTAAGAGTGAATGCTTGACTCCGTAGTCGGACGTGTGGCGTGGGATCCTTCAGTGAGCTGGGAGGCCCGTGGCCCACACATTACAATGCGAGGCTTGCTGCCTGCTCCTTAACTCGGCAGAGATTCTATTGATTTCCAAGGGTGTTCGATGAAGATAAGGCTGCATAGTAAATGATAGGTCAGAGCCTGCGGGATTCCACACCTACTGTCTGTCTCCTTAAATATACACGTGCTGCTTGCAAGTCTTTCAAACAATGCAGTTTTCAATAATTTAGCAAATGATCTCCAATGTCTTAAAACTTTTATAGAACTTTGGGTTTGTTTTATATCCTGGAAGCTACCACAGATCAAAAAATATTTATTATATAGCCAAGTACTGACACAAACGGAACATTTTTAGAAAAAAAAGGAGGGGGAAGAGGACAGATGTTTGTAGATAAATAGCTATAAAATATTTTAACAAGAAAACCTTGTGGCAAGAAGAACGGATCTGATGCCCAAATTGGAACGCAAAATCAAATAACTGTCATCTCTCACTTACCTGGCTTGTGATGATGTCTTCAAAGTTGAGTGTGACCGCGGCCAGACGGGATCGGGCAGGGAGGAAAACGAGCCCCGTTTGTGGCTCAGACAGTGCCTTGCACTTAGTAGATGTTTTGTGAAGTTGTGTTAAAGTGACTCCTCCCTGATTTATGGAGACGCACGGTTTGGTGTCGAAAATGAGTTCTTTCTTCCGGTCAGCAGGAATTCACAAACATCCTGCCTCCGCTACCGCACAGGTGGGGGATCTGTAGAGAAATACACGGAAATGCATGGCATATTGGTGCTCTTATTGACATTTCCCATTTTTTGTACTGCACCAGTGGTTCTTAACTCTATTCAAATCAGGTCAATTGTTATAACAAATGTTTAATAATATATCTTTTATGAAGTAAAATTTATAGGTAATATGACCCACTTACCGTATAATTTTAAAATATAATGTCCTAATGGTAATGTAAATGAGAAATAAGAAAATGACTGTCATTTGTGACAATAATAATATAATGTATATTTCAGTATGAGAATGTTTAGGTTTGACCTTGCTGGAAGACAAAAACGTAATAGTCAAACATTTGCACTTATGTGTAGGTTTGGCTATTTGTACACAGCTACATGATGAATACAGGCGTAATGTGTTGGTGGTTATATTTGGAAAATACTGAGATTTTCCAAAATGATGAATGACTGCCTCAGGAAAGTTATAAACCAAAGGAAAATCTTACATAAATTTCCACAGAGATCACGTTCCCGGAAAATGGAATGTTTAAAACTCTGAAAAAGGTATTTGAGGTTCGAATGTGAAGTGCCATTAGATTCAAGGCTCAGAAGATTCTGGAACAGTTTGTCACCTGGGTGGACATCCAAGAAGCCATTTCAAAGCCCTCAGACTTTGGGAGCATCCTTTGAAGGGTCACTTCCAAATGGTGCCAATTTACTTTAGGAGTTTCGATTCTAACTTCGATTCTAGAATTTTCTGGAGGATGGGAGAGCTTTGGAGACAGGTTCCCCAAGCCCTGCCGTTTAACAGTGTGCACTTGGCCAATTGCCTCTTCATTCTTCCGTCTCCTTGCGTGTAAAATCAGATGACAGTGGCACGTACCTTCTTCACGCATTCGCTGTGAGGTTCAGACGAACTGTGTCACATGGGAAGTGTGCAGGGCAGTGCTCAGCAGACAGTGTACGGGCGTCAGGCAGAGGGGGTTAGCGGGAGGAGCTCGGAGGGCCAACACCACGAGTTCGCTTCGTCTCTGAGTGATACAGAGCAGCGAGCAGAGAAGTGTGACATCCGGCCACGCTTGTGACCGACACGCATGTGCACCCAGGTGACTGAGGCGTACTTTTATTTTATTTTATTTTTTACTTTTTAAAAATATATTTTATTGATTATGCTATCACAGTTGTCCCATTTCTCCCCCATCATTCCCCTCCACCCTGCACACCCCCTCCCACCCACATCCCCCCCTTTAGTTCATGTCCATGTGTCATAAGTTCTTTAGCTTCTACATTTCCCACACGATTCTTGCCCTCCCCTGTCTATTTTCTACCCACCGTCTATGCTACTTATTCTCTGTACCTTTTCCCCCTCTCTCCTCCTCCCACTCCCCTGTTGCTAACCCTCCATATGATCTCCATTTCTGTGGTTCTGTTCCTGTTCTAGCTGTTGGTTTAGTTTGCTTTTGTTTTAGTGTGGTTCTTAATAGCTGTGAGTTTGCTGTCTTTTCACTGTCCTATTTTTGATCTTCTTTTTCTTAGATAAGTCCCTTTAACATTTCATAGAATAAGGGCTTGGTGATGATGAACTCCTTGAACTTGACCTTATCTGAGAAGCACTTTATCTGCCCTTCCATTCTAAATGACAGCTTTGCTGGATAGAGCAATTTTGGATGTAGGTCCCTGACTTTCAAGACTTCAAATACTTCTTTCCAGTCCCTTCTTGCCTGTAAGGTCTCTTTTGAGAAATCAGCTGACAGTCTGATGGGAACTCCTTTGTAGGTGACTGTCCCCTTATCCCTTGCTGCTTTTAGAATTTTCTCCTTCATTTTAATCTTGGCCAATGTAATTACGATGTTCCTTGGTGTGTTCCTCCTTGGGTCCAACTTCTTTGGGACTCTCTGAGCTTCCTGGCCTTCCTGGTAGTCTATTTCCTTTGCCAGATTGGGGAAGTTCTCCTTTATTATTTGTTCAAATAACTTTTCCACTTGTTGCTCTTCTTCTTCCCCTTCTGGTACCCCTATAATTCGGATGTTGGGAAGTTTAAAGATGTCCTGGAGGTTCCTAAGCCTCTCCTCATTTTTTTTGAATTGTTGTTTCTTCCTTGTTTTCTGTTTGGTTGTTTGTTTCTTCCTTCTGGTCCACTCCCTTGATTTGAGTCCCAGTGTTCCTCCCATATCTATTGGTTCCCTGTGCATTTTCCTTCATTTCGCTTATTGTAGCCTTCATTTTTTGATCTGTGTGCAAAATCAACCAATTCTGTGAGCATACTGATCACTAGGGCTTTGAACTGTGCATCTGACAGGTTGGCTATCTCTTTGTGGCTTAGAGGAATTGGCTCTGGAACTTTGATTTGTTCTCCAGTTTGAGCCATTTTTGGTGGTTTTTTTGTTTTGTTTTGTTTTGGTTTTAGTCTGATCACAGCTGTTACGTAGTGAGGGGTGGAGCCTCAGGCGCTCCCCAGGGCGGGGCAGCCCAGTCCCTGAGTTGTGACGTTGTTTGTGGGGGTGGGGTCTGAGAGGGAACAATGGCACCTGTTCTGCTGTCTCCTCGATTCTAGTCCCTTCCACCGCTTCCCCTTCACCTGGATTGTCTGCGTACGTGAATGTGGGACCACCTGTCAGCCAGCTGCCTTGCGCAGCCTCACTGGGTCTGCACAGTTGCCACCTGTGCCTGGGGTCTGCCAGCTGCCGCCTGTGGGCCTGGGGTTTGCCAGCCGCTGTTGCCTGGGTGCCTGAGTCTGCACCTCCACTTTTCCCTGCCGCGACTCCGCCCCTCTTACCGGTCTGGATGAATGGTTGTTGGACTTCTGTACAGTTCAATTTTCTATAAGTTCTGGTTGTTTTATTGTTTCTAAATATTTGTTGTCCTTAATTTTGGTTGTGAGAGGAGGCACAGTGTGCCCACCTATGCCTCCATCTTGGCCGGAAGTCCTATTTTATTTTTTATAAATTACTTTATTGTTGTTCAGTTACAGTTGTCTGCATTTTCTCCCCACCACTTCCCCCGCCCCATCCAAACCCACCTCCCTCCCTTGCTTCCACCCTCTCCCTTGGTTTTGTCCATGTGTCCTTTATAGTCATTCCTGAAAACCCTTCTCCCCACTGTCCCCCTCCCCTCTGACTATTTTTAGATTGTTCTTAATTTCAGTGTCTCTGGTTACGTTTTGTTTGCTTTTTTCTTTTGTTGATTATGAGACATACATTTTTTAACCAAGAGGTGACGGGATGTTTTGGAACAGGTAGTGACATGAAAATCAGAAGGTCTGAGCTTCGGGTTCCTCGTGTAGGAAACGAGGTGATTCTAGTGTATAAATAATAAGGATGGTGATGATGATGTAATATGTTTTGAACGTGACCAGGTGTGAGGCATCGTGTTGAGGGCTTTACACTCATATCACCTCCTTCCCAAGACAACAACACTAGCATTTTACGTTTACCGTGTTGCCTCTTGCAGATTTAATTGAGGCTCTTACAGCCTGTCTTGGCCTTGGGTGGCGGGTGTGGGAGTTTAGCCACGTTGTCAGCATCTAAACTGGGGTCACTTCCCCTCTGAGATCCGACTCTACTAGGCTCTCTCATCCTGGCCACACCTGGCCAAAACTTCTGTAATGAAATGTCTTATCTACAGCAGTTTTGAAACAAACCTATAAAGGCTGATGACAAAACGTGGTTAGGACCATGGCGCCAGCATAGACCCACCGCGTTCCGACCTTCCCCTTTCCTGCGCTCATTCGTGTAATAGAATGACTCAGAGATCTGCAGTGAATTTATTCTTTAGAGCCTAAGCAGAAGGATGCGGCCAATCAGGAACGTTGCGCAACGTTGCCTAATTTTGTGAATTGAGAGCAGCGTGATGAAAACTATTTCGTACACACTTGAAAAGGTTTGCAGAAAGCACCTGAGGTGCCTTGAGGTGGTCGTGTGACTGTGATGGTAATGTGGACTGAGGCTTGTGCAGGGGGTGGGGCGGGGGTTTGGTGCCTCAGACCTTTGGGAAAGAGCTGTCACCGTGTGGTCACGTAATTTTTGCCTGTTCCAGTGGGGTTGAGGTGGGAAAAGCGCAGGATGCGTGTGGCAAGAAAGACACCCAAATGGGATGAACGCGCCATCTGCGTGAGAAGGGCAGTGATCTCAATTGTCAGAGAAAAGCCCAGGACTATCGCTGGTTTTGTGAAGCAAAAACACAACATGAGAAGAACACCGTCTTTAATTATTTTATTTTCTCCCAAAGATGGATTCAAGTGATGAAGATTAAAAAAAAAAAAAAACAAAAAACAAAAAACAAACACAAACCAGGAAAGTGTACTTGAGTGAGATTAAAGATTTATAGCTTCTGCACAGTAAAAAAATCCTGACTTCACAGTATAACACGAGGCATTTTAAATTCCCATGTGCCCGCCTCTCCTTTTCTCCCTGTGGCCTGAATCTCCAATCTATACAACCCAAACCCTGACCCTGACCTTAACCCTTACCCTGACCCTAACTCTAGCCCTGCATTCCATCTTAACTAGAATTTCCTCCTTATATTTGAGAGCTGTGGTTCATGGATTTTTGTTTTCAAATTGAAGAAGTTAGCAGACAAAGGAAACCAGAAATTTTCAACCATTAATGAAGGAAACAGGAATTCCCTGAAAGGTTATGGATGGACAAGGCGCAGCTGTTTAGATATTTGGAGACAGAAGTTTAGCTGATTCACATATAAATACTTTATTTGAACTGTAAGGGGCAAAAGCAAACGTGAGGATCCCAAGGAGGTTCTATCCGGCAGAGAGTATTTGGGATAGTACTGTGAATGGATGTGAAAGTGAATTTGCATTTATAAGTGCTATTCAGTGTAATGAGCCATTATCATCATCATTATTATTATGAGAAACCCACACATCCAGTCTGAAATGTATGTGTTTTTAACAACCAATCTTTTTTGTCCCTTTCTGAATCTACACGGTGCATTACTTCATGCTGAGGCATTTGAAAAACTCCTATGCAATGAAGTTGTTCCATATGATATTTACAAAACGTCACAAGCCTTTAACTAGAATCAAATTATTCTCTCTCTCACACACATGTGCACACTTCAAACTTCCTCTGCTGAGCATCTTGAATTTGTTCAACAGATATTTAGTGACTGCAACCCCTATCTATTACAGATACAGAGAGACATCTGCTTCAGCGCCCACTTTTAAACAACATCGTACGGCTCCATTCCATGAGTAACACAAACTCAGGGAAGGAAATCCGGACAACTGAGCAATTACAAAGCGGGGAATTGTCCTTGATCCCATGCCTTGAAGGTGGGTGCTGGCGATATGTGAACTGTTTTCTCCTTCCAACTTTGGGTCATCTGGATTGCTCCCTTGATTCTGTATTTTATATGAAATGGGATCATTTTAGTAACAATGTTTTAGAGACTTTTTTTTTTTTTTTTTTTTTTTTACTACTTACTGTTGTTAACATTTAGCAAACCAACGGACCTTCTTCCACGGCTTGGTTTCGAACAAGCACACGCCAACCCCTCGCACAGCGATACTGCACTTCACTGGCCTGAGCTGACTGGGCCGAAGGTCACATGCAGTTTCTCTGCAGCGACGGCCCCTGTGAAGACACGTTCGAGTGCGTCTCCGTTCCCCTGGGATGCATTTTCAGCAGCGTTGTTTCTAGATGGAAAGGAATGAACTTTTGGAGGATTTGATACAGATCCGCAAGTTGTTCCTGAGAAAGTTTGTACCGACAACCCCTTCAAGACTTTCTCACACTCTGCCTTTCTCCGTTGTCAATGTACCTTGATGTATGGCTTTACATGCATCTCCTCCACCAGAACCCAAGCCCAGTGCAGAGAGGGGACTGCCTGCCTCAGGCATTGCCATAGCCTCGGCGCCTGGAACTGGGCCTGGCACAACGAAGTCACTCATTGATATTTCTAGAATGAGGGAAAGAAAGAAGGAAGGAAAGGTGAGCCGAATGGGAGGGCGAGAAGAAGAAATTGGAAGCGAAAGGAGAAAGAATGGACAGATGGAATCATATTGGCTCCATTCTGTTTTTGAATCCTCACCTGAGGATATGCTTATTGATTTTAGAGAGAGAAGAAGGGGAAGAGGAAGAGAGAAATGTCGATGTGAGAGAAACATCGATCAGTTGCTTCCCGTACACGCCCCAGTCAGGGATCAAACACGGAACCTGGGTAGGCACCCTGACCAAGAACCAAACCTGCAGCCTTTTGGTGTGCAGGGTGGCGCTCCAACAAAGTGAGCAACTTGGCCAGGGCCTGGCTCCACTTTTTATATTTAGTAGTCAAGAAAGGAATTCTAAATGGGTAATTCTTGATTTCCTTTCAGTCCACATTTTCAGTACTGGAAATCATCAACAGTATGAATAGTTATCTCTCTGAGTCTGTGAACATGGCTTTCAATGAGAAGGAGTTAATAGAGAAGTTGCAATGCGCAGCATAAGGCCGGAGTGCATGGCCCAGATGAGACACAGTTGACTTCTGATGGAAAAACCAAGTACCGCTCGCACCATGTGGCTGTGACACCTTGTGCCTAAACCCCGGAACTGCGGGGCTTTCCTGAGGTGCAGGGGTCATGAGTGAGGGAGGGTGGCAGTGGCCCGGGGAGTGCGGAGGAAAAATAAAACAACGAGTACGTAAATATTTGCTTTCATGCTGCAAACGCAGATTGGCAGAGTGTTAAAATAAACGTCTGCACTCCCAGGCTCGCTGGAGGACAGCCTGCAGGGAAAGCACAAGAAATTGTGCTACCGACAGGGAAGACTCTTGGTTAAAAGACTAGAACTCAGTGACCAGAGGGGAGAGGGGAGGGAATTTCAGGGGAAAAGGGGTGAAGGGTTTGCAGGAACAGTTATAAAGGACAAACAGTTATAAAGGACACATGGACAATAACGGGGGGGGGGTGAACATGGGAGGGATGTGGGGAGGGCTGGGGGTTGGGCTGGGGTGGGGGGAAAAGGCGAAAAACTGTACTTGAACAATTAAAAATAAATAAATAAAAATTTTAAAAAAGACTAGAACTCAGAATTTTCAACTCATGTGTATTTATTGGGTTGAAGATGATTCAACTTACAAACAGAAAACGGGGTTTCTTGTATAATTTAGTTCACAGTCTCTCTTTCATCTCCATGCTTGTCTTTCTAAAGAAGAAAAAAAAACTTTTTTTTTTTTTTTTTTTTTTTTTGCCAGGAGAAAAGAATTTGGCCCCTTAGAGTAGATTTTATGGCTAATACAAGGCTGTGTGCCAAGTATGAAAGTAAATTGACATGGAAGAAAATTTGATCACGGTATCATTGGGTTAGGAATACCCAGGAGGGTAGAGTGTGTATCAGCGGAAGTTAATGCATGACGGTGTATTTGGGAGCGCACAGTAAACATTAAATATTAATAAAGCAAATTCTATTGTTTCTAACTTTGTGGAGGGGAGGGACTCTGCTCAGGGATTTTTTGTTTTGAATCCCCTAATTAAAATTAGTGCTTAAAAATAACTATTTCTCAATGAAGTGATGGAAATTTAAATTCTCCTGGTTAGGTTTATGCTGGATTGAAGAAATGCAAAGATGCTACTTCAAGAAAGGAGGTTAAGATAAGATTAGCAGGAAAAATCAAACAGAGGTCATTTAAAAACCATATTATAAATGAGTAATATATTCAGTCTTGCAAGAAGGCTTGTGAGATCTAAAGGAATAAACAGACTGTGGATAAAAAGGAATTTAAAGCGGGAGGCACTTTGGAGACTTCAATGATTAAAGTGTACAATTCATAGTCATAACAACATGAGGTAAATAGCTTATACTCAGTGTGTGGGGCTCTTAGATGAATTCATTCAATATTTCCCATTTCTTTCAGAGGATGTAAGAAAGCCATTTACTCTGTATTGAGCAAGAGACACCATGTTCCAAAATGAGGCTCTTTGCACTCAAATGCTACAAAGCGAGGGCTCTGTCAATACGATGCTTTATTTAACTTCGTCTTCCCACCTGCATCTAAATTCAGGCTCCCTCCCGGGAAACCTTTTAAGTTTCTGCTAGGGGCTATTCACACTGTTTAGTGTGACCCGAGTATAGAGAGCCTGGCGCAAGGAAGTTTTGTGATGCTGCTGGCCACTTGGACAGAAGAGACAGAGCAGGGAGAGGAAGGCGGGGCAAGCCAGGCTCTTCCAGGCATGTCAAGGGCTTCGCGCCGCAGGTTTTGGAGTTCGGTAGACCTGAGCTTGAACTTCAGCTCTGTCCTTTGTTGGGCAACCCTAGGCAAGTTTCCGGAACTCTCTGAGAGCTTTGCCCCTCAGCAGAGGACGTGTACTTCACAGATGAGTTCATGATTAAAAATAGTTCTGTATGTAATGACCTTAATAGATCCGACACATTTTAGGCATTTAGGGAATGGTAGTTTAGGTAGTTTAGGGCACATTTTAAGCATTGAGGAAATGGTAGTTAAGAAATATAGCTTTTTCCTTCAGTTTTTGTTTTTATGTGTAACAAGGAAGTAGACAAGAGTAGAAAGAACCTTGTATTGAAGTATGACTTTGGGCAAGTTATTAAACCTTCCGGACCTTAGCGTGTCTGTATTAGGTTCTTACTGCTGCTATAAGAAATTGCCACAAACTTAGCATCTGGAAACAACACAAGTTTATCATCTTACAGTTCTGTAGTTCAGAAGTCTGACACAGGTCTCATTAAGCTAAAATCAAGATGTTATCAAGTCTGCGTTCCTTCTGGAGGCTCTGGGAAGACCACACTTCCTCCCCCTTTTTCAGTTTCGAGGGACTGCCCACAATTCCTTGGCTCGTGCCTCTGACTCAGTCTTCGTCCCCAGCACACAACTCCCATCTCCTCTTCTGCCTCCCTCTCCCACTTGGAGGGACCCTCATGACTACACTGGGCCCAACTGTTTAATCTAAGACTCTCTCTCCAGCTCAAGGTCAACCGATCAGCAACTTTAATTACAATGGTAATCTTAATTTCTCCTTGCCATATAAAGTAATATATTCACATGTTCTCACATGTGCGTTTAGGACATGGGCAGTTCGGGGTGAGCATTATTCTGCCTACCACATTTGTATCTATTAAGTAGAAATAGTAGCAAATACAGAAAATTTAGCTTGAAGAGGGAAGGAATTTCCCAAAAGCCACGGAGCTAATAGGAAGGTTGGGATTAAAAATTACATAGTCTGACTCCCGTGGTCAAACACACAGTCTTCATCCCAGGCTGTGGGTTCACCCTGTCATATAAGCCTCATAGGGCTGCGTGTAAAATTAAAGGAGATAATTCATAGGAAAGTGTCTAGTAGACACAGGCTTGGCCGTGGTTTAATTGTACTTGGCTGATTTCCATCTGAATATTTAACTTAATGATTATTAATAAAAAATAATTGATAAATTTAGAGTGCAGGCTATGGATGAAGTCCTGTGCTGGGAAATGTCAATTAAAAATAAGGAAAGATACAATTAACATATTACATATAATAGTAGCTACCATTTTGAGCACTTATTATGCCAGACCATGGGTTGAGCTTCTTAGCGTATATTAACTCATTCAATCCAATGCCCATGACCCTATGAAGCTGATGCTATTATTATCCTATTTTTAGTTAGGAAAACCAAACAAAGGGCAGTTAAATGAGTTGCTCTGGGTCACAGAACTGGAAGGTGGTGAAGCTTCCTGGACTATTTATCAAAGCGTATTGAGCCTAAACCAGCAATAATAGGATACATGTATGTTTTGTGGATCAAGCATTTACGTGAAGCAGCTTAGGATGAGCAACTGTTTGAATATAACACCAATTAGAATAGCTGTGTGGAGATAGAAAAATCCATTTGGCCAGCACACTAAGTCCCTAAATTCTTGAGCAGTTATAGAAAACAGACTTCCCTGTTTTGGAGGAGACGCAAAGAGGTGCTCTGGGGAGAATGTATGGCCCATATCCTCACCGAGAACTCCCGGCCCTGGAGTGTCAGGCTGTGCTCCACTGGCCAAAGGGCTTCCTTAAAAACAAGTGGACCAGACATTTTTTGCTCTTTTCCCTAGGCTAGATCTATAACCCAACCAAGGCGGTCGGTGCTTTCTAATCTGGCTCTCCATAGGCTCCTGGGCCCGTGGGCTCAGCACCAGGCCACTACCAAAGAGCCAGTGGGATTGGAAGCAGAGCCTGCAGATTGGGCTCTTGGTCTTGCACGCTCTAGCCAATCAAAACAGCTCTTTATCGGATGAGATCCGGCGAGTTCCGGGGAGAGGGAGAGGGGAGGGAATTTCAGGGGAAAAGGGGAAGGGTTTAGAGCAACAAGTATAAAGGACACATGGACAAAAACTAGGGGAGGTGGAAATGGGAGGGAGGTGGGGAGGGCTGGGGCGGTGGGCTGGGGCGGGGAGTAAAAGACAGAAAACTGTACAAGATCAATAATAAAAAAATACGGATAAAAATAAAATAAAACTGAAAAAATAGCTCTTTTTCTGGTGTGTTTATTTAAATTCAGGATTCCATTTTATTTAAGAGTTTAAAGGCTACCCCCCCCACCCTTTTCTCTTTATAATATTTGCTGCCCTAGGTCTTGGGGCACTGAAGGTAAGAAAAGGGGAAGCAAAGGAAGCAGGCAATGGGGGAGTGTTTGTCTCCAGGGGCTTTGCACCCGCCCCCCACCCTGGTCCTGTGACCCCGCAGGCCTTTGTCCAAGGCCTTTGGCTCTCCCTTCTCATTCACTTCACACCTCCCTCTTTTTTCCCACAGTCGAATGTAAGCTCCAGAAGGCAGGGCCATTGTCATCTTAGGACTTCAGCCCTTGCTCCCTGAGGGGCACCCGGTGCTGGTGAGCACGTAGGTGTTTGTTTGAATGAGCGAAGGAGAAATGGGGGTACAAATTCGAGAGGAGTCATCGGGGAGAAGCAGACTTTCTTAAAGGAAGGCGAGTTGGGGAACAGAATGGCAGCATTTTTAAGGGGATTCCAGGGAAATGACCGACACAGGAAGAGGGGGAGGGGCTTTCCACTCTGGCCCTAGTATGGTTTTCAAGGTCATAATCAAGATCATGTCACCTTGAAAAAATGAACACTTCTCCCCCCCCCCCGTTCAGAACATCACCGGTCGGATCCAGTATTAGCAGGGACAGCTATTTCCTGGTCTAGCATGGCTGCAAAATCTCTGGGAGGTGAAGGGGCAGAGTTCACGTCCCTCGCAGCCACTGTCTGGCTGCGAGATGTTGGGCGAAGCCCCTACCCGTGTAACGAGGTTCGTAATGGTTTTGCCTCCTGTTGTGGACTCAGAAAGTTAAGTCTCCTTTTTGAGAAGGGAAATGTAAAACAGACCTCCATTTCTATCCTCCCCCAAATCCGTCTCCGTCTCCGTATCTTGGTGTGGATGAAAGGAATCACAAGTTAAACAAGGGGTTTTGCGAAGAGAGGAAACAATCTTGAGGACCTAAAAATACCTTTTTATTCAGGTGCTACGAAGTGTAACATTTTCCTCTATAAACAGGATAGGGAAGGGTACAGACTATTTAAACTCATGAATGAAATCTGGGACAATGGTTCCGGGTAAAATGAACTTTGATTATTATCAGTTCTTTTTCGTAAATTAGATAATCTCCCATGTGTTCTCATATTCCATCTACAGAAGAGAAACCTTTTGGGAGACATGAAACTCTTAGACTATACAGACTTTTTAAATTTTAATTTGAGACTCCAATCTTCATTCCCAAGACCTGGGTTATGGTAACTCTAGCATTACAGAAGTTGTTTTGAAGAAAATGTGTCATCAAACTGTTGTGAGAAGTGTTTGTGAAGTCTGTCTTACCATTTGTATTAATTGTAAATCAACTCACAAGTTCCCACGCCCTCGCCACTTTTTTGAAATCTATAGAGGAGGAGGAAGCAGTTCAGCTTACATTTTAAAAATGACTCTAACCTGTCATTCAAGATGCAATGATTCTAGATAGAGCCTCTTAGTCTGGATTACCTTCCAGGCTCATTGTGAAAAATCAAATCAAATGATGACCTCTGAAACGCATTTAAATCTGTAAGATGAAAAACGACACGGGGGGGGGCTCTGGGGGAGCGATGTAGGTGGGCTGAGCTGGGAGGAAGAGGGGGAGAGAAGGACAAGGTCTTGGGGTAAACCAAAGCACATCATTTCATCGTCTCTTTATAACAGCCGTTAGAGCTTAAGCCTTCGAGACACCTTTGCTCTTAGAAGATTGTGACCTAAGCTTCTACTTCATGTGGAGGTCAAAAGAACCAGTACGCTTTTTAACATGTAAACTGTCAATGCATTACACCCCCCCCCCCCAAAATGCATGCCCTGCCTTTGCTGGAACCCAAGCCTTGTGCTGAATGTGCCTACGGGGCACTCCAGCGCGGGTTTACGCCATCCTCCAGATGGTGGAAATTAAAGAGTCGAATCCATTCCAAACTCGTTTCTGTCTAACCACCTTCATCTGACACGTGTTTCAAAAGAGTTCGGGCATCTTCGAAGATGGATTCTTTTTTTCCCCCGCAGTCCCAAGTTTGGCTAAGTGAACCATTAAGAAGGGAAATAAATGGAACGATGGAACAAATTAAGACACGCCCCAGGCACCAGCACGCGTCTCGGCAGCTCCCATCTGCCGAGCTCCGGAGACTGAGGAGCAACGCAGCAGCAGAAGGCCGTGGGCACTTCGAGTGTTTCCTTTGCTCTCCCCCAAGAGCCAGGTCCTTCCTAATGAAGGTGGGACGGAAGGTCAGGACCTGCTGCCCCAGGGCAGCCAGGACACGCACGCAGCCGCGACGGCTAGGTCCCTGACGCCCAGACCTCATTCGGGAAGCGTGTTCCCTGATGTCTTTTCCTTTCCTCTTTTTTCCCGACACCTGTCCCGAAGGGGGTCCCTGCGCACAGCCTGTGTCTGCAGGTTCCTCCTGGCACGGAGCATTGAGGACGGCAGCCGGAGGACTTTTTGCAGGAAGACCTAAGGAAGAGAAGGCTGCTTGCTTCTGCAGGGTGATAAAGCGCCTGGCCAGGGGCCTGTTTCTGGCACACAGGTGCAGCTTATGTTCTCGGGCCTCGTCTTGACTTTCTTCAGCACCTGCACTTGCAAAGCAATCAACATCTCCCCGCCCTCTGAGCTGGGTGTATGGGAAGACGCGCCACTTCTTCCTCTAGAAAGTAACAATGTTGGACTTCATCTTCTGGAAGCCTCCTGGAGCCCGGACACCTGTGAGAGTCACATTCAAGGTGGATCCCTCAAGCTTCCTCCCCACCAGGGCTGGGAAAGATGGGCTCCCTCTTGGCAACCTGGGTCGGCGGCTCCCAATGGCAGTCAGAATTGCCTTTGAAGGTGTTGGTTAAAGGATGCTTTTTCCAAGCTTGTCTAATTCCAGTGGTTTGCCAGGGTAGTTGGCATAGAAACCAACTTCTCACCAGTGCGCAGGACTGGATCTGGTCTGAACTCTCCTCGGGGACCCCGTCTCTAACCCTGCCCCCGGGTTCAGGGGGCTTCTGTGCCCCTCCAACAAGCCAACACGCCTGCGGCAAGAGCCACACCTTTGTTCTTCTCTGTGTGCCCATCACTCAAGATGGTGGTTCTTCCCAGGGCCAGCTCCTCCTCCACCTCCCAAGCCACCTTCCCAGAGAAGCTTCTTTGTCCCCTGATGGAACGGAACCCAAGGAGGCAGCTTCTCCCATCGATATTTTTTATTTGCGTCCTGACTGTTCATGGAAGCTGGGATCATCGTGTTTACTTACTGTTTGTCCATTTTACCGACGAGAATATGTAGGGATGAACAGAGACCGTATCTTATCTGTTGCTGTTTCCATCTTCGTGGGAGGAGACCGAGGTAGGTGGGTGCCCGGCGTCTGTGCATGAAATGAGTGTGTACCAACCGCAGCATAGTGGCTCACCACGTGCTGGGCCTCCATACACTAACTAATTAAACCCTCATATTGGCTTTACGAGATGGATACAGTTATTATTCCCATTAATGCTCGAGGAAATTGAGAAGCAGAGAGGATGGATAGCTTGCCAAGCGCGCTGACAGTGTGACTGACTGAACTCTCTGGCTGATGGTTTCTGAGCAGAGCTTGAACGGCCATCTGCAGGCACCTTGGAGAACGTGGTCTGGAAACCTGCAGCTTTGACTGTGTCGTGATTGTCCCCATTGAAGGGAGAAAGCTCACAATCCCTTTGTCAGGTAATTAACAAAGCTTGTTGAGGAAGTCAGCAATTTTTTTTTTTTTAAATTCTTGACACCTTTTTCTCCGCTGGAGAATCAGAGCAGGAGTTATACAGGGACACGGCACTGGGTCATCTGCTAGACACCTGAGACCCGGGGACTGAAGGGCCATCTTTCTTTTCTTTTCATCTTTTAATCGTGCTCTCAAACTGGTGCCATCAGGAAACCCCCCTCAATATGTTCAGATTAATAAAGCAAATATTTTGCGAGCTCATTTTCTTTCTTGAGTATTCAAATGAGCCATTCAAAGCAACATGAACTTTACTGGCTTTGCTGAAATATTAAAACATATAAATAATGTATATGGAGAGACACAGAAGATATAAAGTCTTCAGAACATTACATATATAAATTATAGACACCATCTGATTCAAGAAGTTTAAGGTTAGAAAACATCCATCTCCCCATCCCATGTTCAGCCCACCCTTCATAGAATTTGGAAGGAGGTTAAAGTGAACCTCCTTTGGAGAAGGAAAACGTGAATTCCAGACTGCCGGTTTTAGCAAAGAACAAAACAAACTGTTGTCCTCAAATCAGCCAGACACGTTACTCGGGAAAGCAGATGCGTGGTTATGAGAGGCCATATTCCCAGAGTTATTGCTGTAATAAAAAATTCAAGCTAGGTTGGGTCTTATTACCTTCCTGGGCCCCAACTCCATGCGCTTCTTTTGTAACAACTGTAACACTTACAGTTTGTCAATTAATGCTTCTCCCCCTCAACTTGAAGCCGGAAAAGGACATTGGCTGACTTGCTGCTGGATCCCAGCGGCCAGAGCTGTGTGGTTTGGGGCAAAGTACTCCACCTCTCTGTGCCTCAGGATTCTCCTCGGGAAATTGGAGACAGTAACAGCAGATAGGCCAGGGGTTGCTATGGTGGATTGACATGTCGATGCAAATAACGCACATGGCGTAGTCCAGAGCACCAGCGGAAAACCCCAAATCTGAGCTGTTATTAATTTCAGCAGAAGGTAAGTTACTTGGGGAAGCGACGTTTTAGGCTTCGTTCGCTGACGATTCCCTAATGCCGCTTTGACAGAGCCTTGTACGTAACTGGAATGTGGCTGATACTTCTGGAATAAGTTAATGATGAAATTAATATTCTCAATCCTTAGCAATCAGATTTTAATTCTGGCTCGCCGTAGGGTAGAGAGCACACACACACACACACACACACGCACGCACGCGCACACACGCACGTTTATTTTTATGATTCTCAGTGTAAATTCTGATGGATTGATTTGGCCAGCTAGTGTGAGGACGGCGAAGTACTAGGACATGCCCTCACAGCACCAGCATCTGGGAAGGTGGATCATTTGCCTTCCGCCCTCGGCTGTCTTTGAACTCAGCCTCCAGCCAGCTCCCCAGATGCTCCTTTACACTTTGGACCAAAGCCATAGCTTGCTCTCATTTTGCAAGGGGGTCGTACAGCCCAGCATCTGCCCAGGGAAGTAAATCCCCTGCACCTTAAATGTCAATTTATTGTCCCCACTGTCACACTTGATTAAAATACAGAGTTTGCCTCCAAGGCTGAAAATTAGCTTTTCATTTTGACTGACTGCCATTCAGGTCTGAAAAATAGCAACTCGTTTGTTTCATATTTACCACATCCACTCAGAAGAGGTTTACATTATTGCCAATTAGGACTTAATTGTTATCCGTAACTCAAACATTTGGTGGCTGTTTATGGAGGAAAAGCCATCATTCTCTTTTTATTGTCCTGACTTTACAACCTGAGACCTTTGCAACATCAGTTGAATATTTCCCCCCGCTTACGATGGGGCGGGTGGAGAATGTAATAACTCTTTCGGCACTTGGCTTCATTCAACACGTGGCTGGGGGCAAGTGTTAGTTGTCCAGTTGAGTGGAAGATTGTTAGGCCCGTTTTTCACCTTCCCCGTTGAGCATGTCCCGATGGCCTGCCAGCAGCGATCTGATTTGGCTCTAGAGATGTTCTCTGCTGCTTGGACAGCTGCGATATTCTCCTAACTCAGCTCCCAGCTTTTAGCGTTGATTGGCTCCTATGCATACTCTCAACACGGCAAGGCAGAGTGATGCTTTCAAAATACGTCACATCTTTTTTTCCCTCCATTTATGTTTTTGGCTCCTTTACCAAAAATTATTTGCCCATATACATGTAGGTTTATTCCTGGGCTATTAATTGTGTTCCATTTGTTTCCCTGTCTGTCTTTCTGCCAACACCATGCTCTTTTGATTATTGTCGCTTTGTAGTAGAACTTGAAGTCAAGGAGTGTGATACCTCTGGCTTTTTTCTTTTTTCTCAAGATTGTTTTGCGTATTTGGGGTCTTTTGTAGTTCCATACAAATCTGATGATTTTTTTTGTTCTATTTCTTTAAAAGATGTCATTGGGATTTTGATGAGAATTTCATTAAATCTGTATAGTGCTTTTGGTAATAGGGATACTTTAACTATGTTGATTCTTCCAATCCATGAACGTAAGATCTTTCCATTTCAATGTGTCTTTTTCAATCTCTTTTAATGATACTTTGCAGTGTTCAGTATATAGGTGCGATGTTACATGACATATCACAGAATTGTACACTTGCAACCTACACAATCTTTTTAACTATTGTCACCCCAATAAACTTAATTAAAAACATTTGTCTCATCATACGACCCCTCTGTTTGCAAGCCACAACACCTGCCTGTCTCACTGAGGACAAAGGCCTCCTGGTGTCACCTATGTGATGGCTCAGGGGGTCTTCTTGCTCACCCCTGTCCCCGCTCACTGCTCCAACATGACACCTTGTTACTCCTTCACGCACTCTTGACGTAGTGTATTTTTGTTTATCGTCTGTCTCTCCCCAAAGCTATTAATTCCAGGAAGGTGGGGGACATACTTATGTTTATCTAAGTAACTCAGGGTTGTTACTATTTCTTTCTCTCTTAATCTCCATTCCTCTCCCATCTGCCACTGTCTTCGGGCTCCCAGGGCCTCTCAGCAACGCTGCCGAAACAGCCTCTCCTTTGTCACTGTTATTCCGCATGATTCTACTTCCCACCCTGCTTATGGTCGTGAGCTAATTCACCCGAACGTATGGCAGTTCTTCGGTGGTAGAAAGTTTTTCACTGTATTCAAGTGCATATCTCATGGCTGGAATTCTTGGCAAGATGTCAGTTCTTCGTTTGTGTGAGGTGCCTAGGAAAGGAGCATCGACGAAATGATCCCAGAGAAAGCTTCATGGTCGTGGGTCAGGTGCCTGCACCTGGAGACGTCTCACAGCTGGCATGGCCCGAGACGCGCTTCCTTCCGCCTGCCCTGTGTTTAAAAGGAGAAGGAGCCGATATTGGGGGGAAGAAAACCCACGAGATTTCACAGAGAAATCCAATTCCCAGCTTTTTCGGAAAAAAATCGGACCATCTGTCAAACTCCCCCAGCCCCTGGATCCACTGTGCGGGGGTGAGGATTGCCGGACCCCTCAGGAGGGCGTGGCTTCTCCCTCCACCGCCACGCCCACGGAACCTCGTCTCACCTTGGCCTGGACCCGTGGTCACGTGTTCAAGGTTTAAGTGATGCGTCCCAGACTCTGTTGGGCGCGTGGAGCCTCCGAGCTGCGTCTCAGGCAACGCGCCCACGTTTAGTGCCCACGCAAGTGGATTCCTCTCCTTCCACGAGTGCAGCTGGCTTGTCTCGATGCGAGTCCGTGAGTCTACACTTTTTTCCCCGTTCCGGTACTTTTGAGACTTACTGCTCTGCAGTGCTTTCAAAAATAATGATGCTGTGGTCCCATCCTAGACCAGCTGAATAAGCCCCTGGGCTCTGGGGCCCAGTGTGGGCACGCCTTGACCTTCTCAGGCGATTCTGAGTGTGCAGCCAGGGTCGAGGTTCACCCTGAAAGTGCTCTCTGCTGATTTCAGTCGCAGGGGAGACTATGATTTGGAGAGTGTAGTTCCTGGGGTAGATTTGGCCTCATGACAAAACTAAGATGACTCCGGGGACCGAGAAGGAGCATCTGCCCCCTTTACACTGTCTTCTCCAGGTGTGATCCGCGCATTCCTGCCCCCAGGTGCAGCAACAGCTCTAACTGGCTGCCACTTCCCTTGGCCTGCTTTTGTCTTTATTGGAACAATAAAAGGATGTCACGGAACAAGGAATGGGAAAGAAATAAAATAAAATAGCGCAGCCAGTTCCTGACCAGAAGATCCTCACTTTGTCTAATGGGGTCCTAAGAGAACTTACCTTTCAGGGGTCATTATTTTTGCACTTGATGCAGAACTGGATGTTAAAGCCTTTTTTTTTTTCCAGAGCAAGTTTGATCTTAATCTTGCTCTCTTCCTCCCAAACTTCACCCCTAATGGAACATTGTGATTCTCTTTTTTCTTTCTGCGTTGAAATTTACAGCACCCTCCTAAAATGACCCCTAACTCTCCGTTATGTGCTTGGAAATGCAGTTAGAGACAAGCCCCCCACGTTTCAGAATCAGGAGAGGGGTGGCTGAGCTTCAGGGACCTGAGAGGCGGCGGGAACATTTACAACCGGTGCCCACCTGGCCCTCCACCCTCCGCAAGGTGGTTTATTGCAGGCCAGTTTCAGAAAACCGACCTTCTGAGATCGCCATCATTTCTGTGAAGTGCTTTGACCTGCTCTGGGGCTGCAGCAAAGAAAACTTTCAAGTACCTTTCCATTAACAGATTTTTCCAGCCGACCACAATTCACAGGAGAAGCTGCTTCCGGACCAAGCCCGGAGCGCGATCGATGGGACTGGGTCGAGAAGAGTCACCTCCCTGTAATTAGCTGTGGGTCTGTGATGAATGGGAAGAACGCCTGCGAGGGCAGCGTGGCTGCCGAATCCCAGACTGTTTGATGTTCGAGCAGCTCTCCTCCCTGAAAAACTGCGTCAAGATGGTCTTCCCCAGAGCCCTTGCTGGAAAGCCCTTTTGGAGGAAAAGGCCAGTCACGCATTCCGTCAGGCAGGAAAGCAACCACTTAGAGAGCGGCGCTTGCGGTGTGCTCCTTGATGGGAGAGAGAGCTAGAGTGTAACTGTGATTCCGAGCTCCCAGGGGTGGGAGTGGTCAAAAGACTCTGCATCGCCCTTGTAAATGGTGCCTATCTGGATAAAGGCACAATTAAAAGTAGGGTCGTTCATCAAAAATGGCTCGTCGTTTTCATTACGGTGTGCAGTATATGCTTTGTTAGTGCAGATCAGAGTCTGGTGGGCCTGTTTCGGGGGTCTGGCCTGGGGAGCGCTAATGGGTTAGGCCACTAGGGGATGTTCCTGGGTCAGCCGCTTCTGTTGGCTTCCTTAAACACAGCAAGGGAGCATTCAGGGGTTTTCTATGAGGTAGGTTTCCCCTGATCCTCACGTCATTTTATGAAAGAGCATTGCTGGTCAGTGGGGGAAGCCTTTGAATTTATTTGTGTCCATTGAATGCTAGTTTAAAACTCCATAATGAGAAAAAAATTACATTTTAATACAGATAAATCTCATTCAGTTTTCACTACCATGTACCGGTGGGCAGGGGGATCATGAGGTGTAATACGACGCCTTTCGGCCTCCAGCGGACCCTGGGGCAGTGGGAGAGGTCGGGGTCACACACACTTCTTCTCCGGGGCTTGTTCACACAGCGCCTTTCCTGGAGATGGAACTTCCGCCCCGCCCCCCCCCCCCCCCCCCCCCCCCCGCCACGCAGCTGGCTCTCAGCGGACCAGCCTCCAGTTAGGACGTGATCCTGCCATCTTCACCATAGCTCACTGTTCTAGCACGAGCGCCTTATTCTAGTTGTGCAAATAAATCATTTGCACACACCCAGTGCTGGCTGCACGCTGGTGTTAACGGCACAAAAGGAAAGTGGTCTCCACTCTCACGGACCCTGGGGTGTGCTGGTGCACCAGCCCGCTGGGAAAATACGAAAACGATCCCGAATTTGTAGCATTTGCCCATTTCCATGGTGTCAGTCTTCCTTCCATTGCAAGCCACCAACCATTTAACAACGGCTCATAAAATTCCTGAGTGTATGAGAGTCGCTGTCATGAGCCTGGCCCCAGCAAACCTCCGTACATATTTACTACCTCGCAGTCTCTGTGGTTCTCTGATTCGGGGTCCCCCACAAAGCTTCCATCAAGGGGGTTTCATCCGAAGTCTCACCTGGGAATGGATCTGCTTCCAGGCTTGCTTAGTGGCCATTCGCAGAATTCACTTCCTCACCAGTTGTCAGGTGGAGCTCATTCTGTCCTATCTTGGTGCTGGCTGGAGGCCACCCTCAGTTCCTGGCCACGTGGGCTTCTCCATCAAGGCAGCTGGGGTTGGGAGAGCTCCCAGTAAATGGTCTGTTGGCAACATGAAGGTTACTGCCTGTCCTAACCTGGTCACAGAAGTGATTTCCTATCACCTTGCTGTATTCTATTAGAAGCAAGTCATGGCTCCCATGCACACTCAGGGAAAGGCGATTGCCCTAGAATGTAAATGCCAGGACGTGGGCATCCTTGTGGCCATTTTACTCCTCTGACTTTCACTCTCAACCTTGCCTCCTCTGTCTTATTTTTCTTACAACATCCACTACCGCTTCCTTCGTGATAGGTGGGTATGTAGACCATCGTTCTATCAGAGCTCATGTCGTCTATAACAGATTTACCATTCCTGCTACCAGCAATGTTGTAGCAGATTCACAACACCCATTCAATCAGAAATGATGTTAAGGCGATGACATTTTTAGAATATATGCCCAACTGAAGTACGAGTGGCATAGTTCTAGACTAGTGGTCATGCCTTCCATATTGCATCCTTTCTTCCATCACAGATGTATCAGGGACTTGCTTTCCAAGGATAGGTTCTTTGGGTCTTTTATCTACTAAATCCCTTTTTAAAAAATGTTCAGTTCAGAATTCGACCTTGAACTTCTCTACATAGCGACAGGCTAAGTAAGGGGCCATCCAATAAGTGGCAGTCAAACAAGTTCCACATCAATTTGTTATAAATTATAAGCACAGAATGTCAACTCTTGGGATCATACAGCTTTTAAAGTGGGTGCCTTAATTATATGTACCTTGCTTGTGTTAGAAAGATACAGAATTTTAATGCAAGTGGTAAACATAATCTTCCACAGAGAACGCTGTCACCCAGGGCTAATTAATTAAGCTTTCATACAAATGAAAGGTTATTAAAGCAAGTTAAACATCACCACGAGATATAATTGGTGAGTTCTGGACTCTGATAATTACATAATTAGAATGTAAGTCTCCCTGTCATAAGAGCATTTTCTTTCATTCTTGCTTTGCACTTCGAACTCTCTTCTAGAGAGTCATTTAGGAATGAACACACCGACAAACACTGGAAGTAGACAAAGTGCTAAATAGCCAGATGTTTGAGTTACCATTTCTTTTGTGGCAGAGTATGGTACAGTTTAGTTTATTTTGCCCATGCATGGAATCATTTAACAGCACAATACACATTTGGAAAAAACATGAATATTTTATTACAAAGTTGTATTGTTATTGTAACATCGCTTCTTTTAAAAATATATTGGCTTTAACCTCTCATGGAAGTACCATTTTGAGAACAAAAGGAAGAGTGAATTCCCAACGTGTGCCCCGATCTAGAAAGCAGATATCAGTCATACGTAGGGTTTTATAGGTAAAGCTAAAAAGGAAAAAAATATTATGATTACTTAGAGCTGTGGAACAATTAACATACTTTAAAATGAAAGAAAATGTGTGTTAATTCTGTTATTATTTATTTCACTCATTGAATTCAACTAACTTAAACCAGTTGCTCGAGTGAGTTGAAAGTGATTTTAACTGAATTAACTAGTAAAGTCTGTCAAATTCTGCATTGTCAGTTTTATAAATTTTGGGCTAAAAAGTTTAAAATAAAATGTCCTGTATTAGATGGTTATTGATTATAATGTATGAGGTCTGTCTGGGAAAAAGTCCAGCCATTTTTACTATAATGAGAATGGTTTGCAGGACATCGATGCAACCTGGTGGCCAAGGCGAGTAGACTGGAGTGCGCATGTGTGAATAATGACAACTTCACTGTACTGGTCAGTGGGGGCGGTAGATGCTGTGGCGTGAGCATGTGCACTGTGTGGCCGTCACATTCAGAATGACTGAGTGAGTAGAGCAACAAATCTGCATCAAATTTTGCATTAAGCTAGAACATTTCCCCATGGAAACTATTCAAATGATTCAGGAGGCTTTTGGGGACCATGCAATGTGTGACTGGCAGCTTCATCATGACAATGTGCCTGCTCATGTATCACATCTCATGCAGTTTTTTGGCAAAACAGCAAATCACCCAGCTGACTCAGCCCCCCCCTACAGCCCAGATTTGGCACCCTGCAACTTCTGGCTTTTCCCAGAAATAAAATCACTTCTGAAAAGGAAGAGATTTCAGACTAACGTTGAGATTCAGGAAAATATGACGGGGCAGCTGATGGCGATTGGGAGAACTGTGTGAGGTTCCCAGGTGCCTACTTTGAAGGGCACAAAGGCATCATTGCCTATGCACAATGTTTCTTGCATCTTGTATCTTCTTCAATAAATGTCTCTATTTTTCATATTTCATGGCTGGATACCTTTGGGATGGACCTTGTATTTGCTTAGTACAATGGTTTATCAATGACTTATGTAAGAAGATAAGCCACAGTTAATCAGAATTGTTGGGAAAGTTGTCCTTGTTAACTGAAATATTTACCTAGCTCAAGACTCCCCAGCAAAGACTTTTTTTTATTTGTTTCAAATTCCGTTGTGAAAAACGAGACTACAATTCATTTCTTCAGGAATTCCGTGCTAAGCATGTGGCATATTCCAGGCACTGAGCATAACACAGGGAACAAAACAGACAAGGTTCCTTGCCCTCACTGAGCTGCCACTCTGGAGAGGAAGATAAGACAACGAACATAACCAACTAGCAAACCCAATGGGTTTTATTTTTTTAAGATGGTGATAGGTACTAGGGCGAAAGGAAAAACTGGGTCATGGTAAGGAGGACCACTGCTGGATAAGGACTGATGGATGTATTACATGCTGTGGTCCAGGTCGGAGCTGCCCTTCCAGCAAAGCACTTCCTCATGGAGGCGACAGAGAGTGTCGGCAAAGGAAGGGGCAAGACCAGGAGCTTCAAGTGGCAGTGTGCGGAGGGTCCGTGTGGGGCTTCTTTTCTATCACATTGATTATGATGGCCCAGAGGGGACTGTAATTTAATGACCAAGAGTTTTAGAGAACTTCAAGGCAATCTAAACATGAATGTTCTTCCTATGGGCCTGTACATTGGAAAGGTCACCAAGCTGGGAATGAATTTATACCGACGTCGTGGAGTTAGCCCAGGCTAGCAATTAGTTTTAAAGAGTCCAAAAAAGGTATGGCATTAATCCCTGCCCTCAGGTGACTAGAGTCACTTTCATGAAATAAAAATTGAGTGAATGGCATTGCTAAAGCAATGGGGCATGAACAAATACTGTTATCACCCGTGGGAAGGAGGTGATTGAAAATACATGGTGTCACAGGGGAGCTTCGTAGGTGAGGGGGACATTGAGCTGGACATTAAATTCATGGTGAGACTGTGCATTCAAGCAGGGGTGGTCTTGCTCCCCTTCCTCACTTAGCATACGCGGTATGAATTACTGGGTCAGGGACTGTGGTAGCCCACCGTCAAGGTCACCTGCAATGGCTCTGCTGCCTGGTACGTATACCCTTGTGAAGTCTCCACCCACATTACACCAGGTTGGTCTGCATGACTCACGGAATCCTGGGGAAAGGGTAGTAGGTCATATCCGAGATTAGGTTCTGAAAGACAGCCCGGCCTCTTTCCGTCTCTCAGCGTCTTTCTCTGATGGCTTGTTGAAGCAGACAGCCGTGTGAGCGGTCCATCTTGGAAGCTTACTTTCCAGCCTCAGTCAAGCTTTTGGATGACCTCGGCCCAGGCTAACAACTTGGCTGCAATATCAGGAGAAACCCCAACCCAGAACCGCCCAGCTCTCCTGCCCTCGGACACCCCACATCCGGAAATTGTGCGAGCTCAGGGTTATTTGTTTTACGCCACTAAGTTTGGGATAATTTTTTATACAGCAATACATAATATTAGATTGCAGGCAACATTCGACCCGATCAGAAAAGTCAGAATCAACTCTTCCTAAACTCAGGGTGCAAGAAGAACTTAAGTAGTAACTAGAGAGACACTCTTTTGGCTGCCAAGATCTGTAGTGAAGCTAATACAATCACTCTTCACCTAAGTCAGGAACAATGATCACCTGTGGGAAATTGTTTTAAAACTGCAGATAGTTGAGTAAAACTAAAGACCATTCAAGACACCTCAAGCCCCTGTATTGCATCTAGATTAACAATACCAATAAAACAACTCAATAACAACTCCCATTTATTTAGAACTTCGTATTTTCTAGGCACTTCATGAATGATGCACGAATAATACTCTGTCGTATTTCATCCTCAAATAATTCTATGTAGTAAGTGCTATTGCTCTCATTATTCACGAGTGAGGCAAGCAAGATTCAGTGTGGCCAAACTGAAATGCATCCTCAAAATCTCCCGGAAAAGGCAAATGTTATAGTCTCCATTTTGCAAGTAAAAAAAGTGAGAATCACAGACAGTAAGTGATTTTTAAGACATCTAAAAGAGCTTTCCGAAGGGTGCACAGTTATTGAATAAGTCCCTGAGTTGGGGTTTGAATCTTACTCCATATAACTGCAAACCTCACATTCTTTCGCTCATGTCAGATAGAACAAAAGCAACTGACCATCCATTAGTAATGATGTGTGTTGAAAAAGCACTCGTAACCTAAAAAATAATGGTGGTAATAATAATACTGCCACGGTGGCACCCGTTCCAGGCCCAGCTGGTTTCTAAGCAGGAAAGCATGGTGGAGCCCCAAAGGTTTGCTCTGGTGAAAATATTTTGGCGATTGCTCTCCCTGCTCTCATGTCTAGGTATTTTGGCCTTTGGAATGGGCTGGGGGATGGGGACCAAGAATTTTTTTCTCACAGTGACAGAAAACAGATCATTTGCATGGGGAATGCCAGCTGGGAAGAAGGGAACATACGCTTGCATTCAGGAAAAAAGTTTCACAGGATGTGAAAAGGAACCATCTGTTTTTTCTTTTTGTTCTTCTTTAAGAACAGCTTGTGTTTGCAACTCACAATTTAAAACATGGTAATAACCTACAGGACTTGGTGAAGCATGGATTGTACTGCTTTTTTTCTTTCTCATTATTTCCTCCTTATTTTTGCACTGTGTGTTTGCAGAAAGCTGAACGCAACGAAGACATTTGCATGTTGCGACTTGGGTAATAAAATTCTTCTGATCATGGCCCGAGTCTGCCTTTTGGTGTCTTTTTCTGGGCATCCCGGGATCCCGCTGCGAATCGAAGCCACCGCAAGTCAAGCAAGCGTGAGACTCGACTTAGCTGTAAGAAGCACCCTAGGCTAACGCGGGGCTCGGTCCACCTCCTGCTCAGCCTACGCAGTGAAGGCGTTGCTATGACCCCGCTTTCTCTGCACCAGCACCTGGCAGGGACACAGAAATAGCTTTTTTTTTTTTTTTTTTTTTTTTTTTGCGGGGGGAGCAGTTTTAGATGTTTACTCTTCTCATCAGCATTCATCTCCATGGCTTTGATGTGTGTGTCTTCTTCCCCTGCGCACTTTTTAAAACACGATCCAGGTTTCACCACTGCTGACGTGCAAACCCGTGCCCGAGCTCACCGTTCACAGAAAGGAAGATGGAGCGGCTGGTGCGGCGTTCAGGGGAAAGGGCCTCCAAGGTCTTTCGGGGTCAGCGATGAGATGATATCGCAAAGCGGTTGCGATCACTTAGACTGTCTGGGTGAGAGTCCTGGACCCTCCACTTACACGCTCTGTGACTCAGACAAGCTGCTAAACTTCTCTGGGCCTTAGTTCTCTTATGTACGCTATGGGAATAATAACATTCACCTGCAAGGTAGCTAGGCGGGTGAGTTAATTAGAAAATGCTGAGGATGGTCCCTTGCATGCAGAAGCACTATCTAATGGGAAACCCCAGCACCTGTGGCAGGAAATTTCGCTAATTTAATAACACCACATCGTGACCATATCATGTTTCTCCTCCCACCGCGCACACATACATGGCGATGTGAAATGCATACATTTAAAAGTATGTGCATACATGCATACGTGTAGTAATATATAGTTACACATGGCATTCATTCAATACCTCTCAGGCAAGGATGGTAAGGCCTACCCCAGGGTTTCTCAAACTGCCCGATGAACACTTTGAGCCACATGAATCTTTGCCCGGGGGTGGGGGGGCTTCCCGTGCATCGTGGGATGTTTAGCAGCATCCCCAACCCCCACCTGCTCTGTGCCAAGAGGAGATCCCTGTCTTCTTCTCACCATAAATGTCCCCAGATATTTTCAAGTGTGCCCTGGAGCCAAAGCCGCCTCAGCTGCTGCCCATCTAAGCGATCTTGTCTTTCACGTCGCTGGTGCGCGCCGCCCTGACCGACGAGAAGAGAGCAAGGAGTACAGGAGGCGTCTGCGGGCGTCCGGGTGGTGGGGGGAGGTCTGCTCGTCCTGTCTGCACTCAGGCTTCCAGGAACAGATTCCAGCCAGACCCCTTGGGTGCGTGCCCAGGAAGGAGTCATTGCAAACTCATCAGACATTCGACTTCCCCTTTCTTCGTGTGTGACTCCTTTAAATAAAGATGTTATCTTTTTAATAGGTGGTAGATAGGCGGGTTCAGCCACGCCCCCCAGACTAGTAAACTGACCTTGAGACCTGGAGGGTCCTGGGGAAAAAAATACGAGCGTTGAACCTATTTTTGGAGTAATTCTGAATTTTCCAACGTTTGGATGTTGCATTGTGGAAGGAGCCTCGAAGCCTCCTGATCAGTTTGTGAATGTTAGCGCCCCATTTGCTAGCCTCTTCTAGAGGTTTTTCAAAAGTAATTATCACCCTAGCAGTTGTCAAATATTTTAAAATCATTCCCATTTATTTACATCTTTCAAGTATTAATGAACTCTTCTGTCAACTTCCACAGATGTAGATGCAGGATTTCATCTTCCTTTGGTTTTAGATACTCAAATGCATCATTTTCTGCAATGTGAACAATGAACACAATTGCGGTCAAGATGGTACAGTGCTTTCGCCCTTGGACTTAGTCTCTCAGCTGCCAAAGCTTAGCCGCGATAGATGGAATACCCAACAGCTGGGCTCCTGGCCTGGCGGCAGGACACGGCCCACAGGCAAGGGAGGCGAGATCGCTGCTAGGGACGCGGGACACCAGCGATCTGTCCGTTGCTTGGAGACAAGGGCTGGCGTGGGCCTACTCTGGAAAAGAAGGAGGGAAGGAGTGGTGCGGATCGAGCCAGGGCTGTGATTTCCAGGAAGATAAAGTCCTAGAACTATGAGGCCACCCTCTCAGCCCTGGAACTGGAAACTGGACAAAAGCATCCCTGACTCAGGGGCTGGACCTGGGACGCCTTCTGTGCCCATAGGCCTGGAGTCTCAGTTGCCATGAACAGACCAGTGGAGACACGGAGGGTTAGGTAAAGGCGTATGCAAAACGTGTGTGTGTGTGTGTGTGTGTGTGTGTGTGTGTGTGTGTGCGTGAGAGAGAGAGAGAGAGAGAGAGAGAGAGAGATCACAGATGGAAAGTGAAAAATACAAAAATAAAATAAGTCACTCCATGCGAAGATTCTGTATTCGTGCCCAGTAAGTGCAGATGCGCTCAATCCGAATGGTTTGCAAACCAAGCACGTGAAGTTATCGGAAGCAAAGGAAGCTGCAAAATAAACAATCATATCACTTAAATCCAGCAGGAAAAACCCAGCGTAAGGCAACAACTGCTTCTTGAGTGTGTAACAGGTGCTGTTTGTGACTCCTTAACCTTACAACATTTATTTTCTTACGGTGTATTTAAGAAACTCAAAGGTAGGAACAGAAACTGCATAGAAACACCTATAAAAACGAGAAGCATGGAAGCCAAGGAGAAATCTGAGAAATGAGCTTAGAAGGCGTTTCAGAAATGGCTGAATTCCAGAATGGACATAGCCAAAAAAAAAAAAAAAAAAAAAAAGAATTTGTGTTGCTAACATAATACTGAGCATTCACCGTGTTGCAGAACAAAGAGGTTTAAAACCAGGGAAGACCAGCTCGAAGTTATGGATACTGAGAGGTTCCAACATCTGAATGTGGAAGGGTTATTTTTAAAAAAGGCAAAATTACAATTCTCATACAGATATAAAATGAGCACATGTTAAAGATTCGGTTTAACTCATTATTAATGAGGGAAACTGTAAGGGTTACAACTGCTTGAAGGAAATGTCAGAGAAAGGCAAATTTATATTGAGTAAAGGAATGTTGAAATTAATTTACAAATAGACAATGCTGTAACAAGCTTTTCCATGTGGCGTTGAGGGGCAAGTGAATTGCACCCGCCTGGGTCGGAATTTTCATGTTTATGGAAAGAATGCTTGCCATTGCTGTTTGTCACTGACAGCTTGTCGAGGTGTCAAATAGCTCAAAAGCAATGAAAGCTGGAATCTCATTACCCGGACGAGTATGTGCAAAGCCCGGGGCTGGCAAACGGCGGTCTTGGGCCAAACCCAGCCTCCGGTGTCCTCGGGAGCGGCTGCGCCACCGTCTGCGTGTGGTCTGGGGCCGCTGTCACATGGCAGAGCCTAGTAGTGGCAACAGACACCAGGCGATTCACGAAGCCTGATACGTTGACTATCAGAAAAAGTTTGCTGACTCCCGTTCTGAACTGTGCAGTTTTCCACTGAAGTAACAACATTCTCTCGAGGCGGATAATAGAGTTCCAAACAAGAAGGATGAGGAGAATGGTAAAGAAGCAGTGTTCAAAGAGAATAAGTGAATTTTGCCCTGACCGGCGTGGCTCAGTTGGTTGAGCACCGTCTCACAAAGCCAAAGGTCACTGGTTCGATTCCCGGTCAGGGCACATGCTCGGGTTGTGGGCCTGGTCCCCTCTTGGGGTGCATGCGAGAGGCAACTGATGGATGTTTCTCTCCCTCTGGTTCTCCCCCACATCTCTCTCTCTCTCTCTCAAAATAAACAAACAAATAAATATTTTAGAAAAGAACAAAGAGAATAAGTGAATTTATTTTCCAGAATCTAAGCAAGATACGAGTCTTTAAACCCATATTTCGCTCTGAGAACAGATAAAAAAAAAATTAGCTTCGCCCCGACACATCAGACTGCAAATGCTGCCGAAGCAGGAGAAAAAAATTAAGGGACGAAAGAGTGGCAAAGGCAAGAAGCTATTAACTGATAGAAAGTAAATTCTGAATTAGAAAGCTCATGGAGGAATAGTTTACATGTATTACCTGATCTGATCTTCATAATGATTCCAAGAGCAGGCGCTAATATCACCACCAATTTTTAGCAATGAAGAAGTTGAAATCAAAGTCACGCAGCTAATAACCGGCAGAGCAAAGATTGGAACGCAGGTCTGCTGAATCAAGCACCGCTGAGATTTGGCCTTTCGGCTCCACCGCCTCGTAACTCTAAAGGAATATGTATGTTTAAGGGGGAGTGACACTTCATCGTACCTCGGTTAGGATACACAGGACTAGGGGACAGAGGCATGTGGAGGCATGTGCAAAGACTCCGGCTGCCCGAGACCTGAGGATTGGCGAAAACACTCCAGCTGGAGAATGGATGGGGTGGGGGGTGCCGGGAGATGGGGCTATTGACCAGGAGAGGTTTGCAGCCTTTGCAGATGATGCTGAGGACCTCGCGCTATTCTAACAGCAACGAGAAGGGGCTGAAGTTTTCAAAACAATGAGCAGCTGGGCGACTTGATCTGATTGGCATTTTGGAAAGAGCTTTTGGGGGGCTGTGTGAAGAAAGGATTAAATCTGGGCCAGAATGGATGTGGGGAGACCCATTACAAAGCTGCTGATCTATGACAGCCAAGAGTGTTTTATGCCCGAAGGAAGCGGCTAACTAAATGATGATAAGAATTGGTCGTATTCAGACAGGAAGTAGAGGAGCACAGGGCATTAGCACCATTATTTCCACGTGGAATCTCAGCCCCTTTCTCCGGCTTGTCCTTTCATTCGTATTCTTCAGTATCTGGCCTTATTAGCAGATGGAATAACCTTCTATTGTTCCGAGGGCCCGAATTCCCAAGGCGTTCGAACGTGATGCTGGAATGGATCGTCTTGGTTCTTTGTGCTTCTTATCTCCAGCCTCGTGTTTTCACGTTGAACCGCAACGTTCCAATTCCCTCCTCCTTCCCATTAAAGCGAACCCTTAGAGAAGGAAGTCTTTGTCTTGTTTACCTTTGAGTCTCCGCTGCCTAACAGTGCTCACCAAAAATAGCCATTCGATACAAGTCGGTGCCTAAATGAATGGGATTCAATTATATCAAACAGGCCCTTTCCTCCTGTCAATTTTAGCAACCCTCTTCATTTACACGTTCCTAGAGTAACGCTAACTCCCAGGCTCCTTAGGAATGAAAAACCTTCTGTAATAACTCTCTTATTCATTTAAACCAATAGTATTTCTTACACAGAAGATACAGGCCATTGTAAATGTTTTGAAGAACACAAATGCACTTAAATTCTGCTATTGAGATCACCTCAATATCTTTTGATAAACTAACAAAGGCACTAATCCAGCGTCTCATACTGTGGACTCTTGAAATACCTGTTATTTATATTTTCCTCCATACTTTGTGCTTTGCGTGACCTGGTCAATGCATCTCTGGGTCTCAAATCCTCATCTCTAAAACAGAGACAATAGTTACCCACTTTGACCAGTTTTATAAGGATAAATGAGATAATATAAAGTATGTTCAGCACATAATACGTACAGGGCATTAAACTCTTTTCTATTATTTTTGTACTTCCCTATTTTTTATTAAAGTCTATTTTGGCATATCATATTAGTTTTAGGTGCATAACATGGTGATTCGACATTTATACACCTTACAATGTGATTATCGTTTTGTTCTTTTTGGTCATTTACATCCCCATCATACCACGGATGATTTAAATGGTTGGGCCCCCTTTTTAATTCTCTTGCATTACTGAGTCCCTTATGTTTGCTCCAATTGTGGCTTTTATATGTCTATATTTCATTGCATGAAAATCTGCAGGTGGTATAGAACTTCTCCCTTCCGCTTCGTTGTTAGATGAGATGTTATCTAGGGAGAGTGGGCAATACCAGCACGGTGAAGAGCTGGAAAGAATTAAGATTTTTATTCTTTTATTCCCGTCTTTGCTTTGTGCGGTTGGCCTTTCTCCATCGAGGATGGGCAGGTGCATTTGTATTTTCCTCGTCCTCCCGCCTCCCCAGCTCTGGACACCCTTTAATCGTCCACTTTGCCTGGAATCCACTCTCCCGATGTAATTTTCATAGGCTGTTATTTTGAGTCCTAGGTGAAAAGTCCTTACGTTCAAATTCCCAGTAGCAATTCTGTGCACTTTTGTGGCTTTGAATTGTCGGATGAAACCCCTTTTAAAGTAAACACACATATCAGGAGAAGTCAGAACAAAAAGATGCCTGAATTCTAGCTTAGGGGGTGTGGGTCCTTCCAACTCCTTAATAGGACACTCTGAGAACGAAATTAACGTGGCACCCAATGAGCTGTTGGAGGCCCGCGAACAAAGGCAAGGGCTGCCAACACGTTCATTTCCACTTAGCATCACCGCCCAGGTGAACAGACTTTATTAAAATGTTTCCACCAATGTCATCACACAGACTCGGGCCAGACAGAGAAGGAGCGCTTTATACCTCCTGGTAAACACAGGCACGAGATGCAGGAGACACTTTGCCAAGGCTACTAATTGTAACTGTCTAGGGAAGGGTTTTCACACTTGAATCTGTACGTGAACCGCTCAGAGGTCTGGGGACCACGCTATTTCTGGTTCGGTGGGTCTGGGGCCTCAGAGGCTACTCCGCGTCTACCGCATTTGTAAGACGCCCCCTGGTGGTGCCCACGCTGCGGCTCTGCAGCTGTGAAGATCTCCCCCTGGCTGTCCTGACCCCTTCTCCTGACTTACCAGGCGATGCCCAGAGATGGCCAGACCCGGAAACTGTATCAGTGCCCTGGGGTGGCCTTAACAGATCGGCACGAACGAGGTGTCCTGTGGAGCAGACATAGGTTCTCCAACAGTACGGGAGGCCAGAGTCCAAACTTAAGGGGCCAGCAGGGCGGGGCTCCCTCCAGAGGCTCTAGGGAGATGCCATTCTTTGCCTCGTCCAGCTTCTGACAGTTGTCAGCACCCCCTAGCTTGTGGCTGCTCACGCTAATCCCTGCCTCTTCTTTGCACATCTTTCCCCGGTGTATCCATTTGAAGGGCACTTGCCATTGGACACAGGGCGGTATTAGGGTTCTCTAGGGAAACAGAATCAATAGGGGAGGGGTGTGTGTGTGTGTGTGTGTGTGTGTGTGTATCTTTGCTAATTACAGTGGCAAAGACTCTTTTTTTATTTAAGGTCACATTCACAGGTTCTGGGAGGTTAGGGTATGGATGTATGTTTTGGGAGGTCACCATTCAGCCCACTAATGGAACCCTGCGACTCTATAACCTTCACAATATCCCATTTAAACCAGAGACCCTACAATACTGAATAGGAAAACTGCATTTTAATAGCACTCTTAACATAGAAATGGGGATGCTTGCCCTCTTAGAATATCAATGTCATGAGAATGTTTTTAGGGGACAAAGGAGCCTAGAGAGGACCAGACTGGGTCAGCGCAAGTGTTAAAATCAAGGAACAAAGGAAGAAAGTGGGGACAGTGCAGGGGAGACCAAAAGCCAAAGACAGAAGAAGCCAAGGCAACCCTAAAGGAACTGAGCACGTATATGGCTTCCCCCTGGAGTCAACAGGAGTCTCTCCCAACACATCTCTAACAGGCCCGTGGATCCCGGAGGATCTCGTTAAAGCGCGGAGGGTCTGGGGTTCTGCAGGTCTAACGATCTCCCCGGTGATGTTGTCGCTGCACACTCAGGGGCCATGGTGCAAGAGGCAAGGACTCAGGCTGGAAATCGGTAACAAGAAGACACGCGAGCCCTTGGTTGCGTTGGGTACACCTCACTGGGGGCAGAGCCTTCGTGGCTGGAAAGGACTGGAGAGAATGCGTGCCTTCTTTTCGGCCTCCTCACACAATTCCAGTGTTGCCACACTTCTGATTTCTCTAAACAATTTGTGTTTTTATATAAGAGCTCTCTGTCAGTGTTGGCAAAGATTTTCAAGCTTCCGAAACCACCAGCGGAGTGAGTAAATTAAAAATGCACATTTAAAATGATTGCTATTGGGTAACCTCTGGCAGGTGGGTCTTTTATGCCTCATTTGTACATTGAGCAAATCTGTGACTTCTTTGGTGTAACACAGTAATAATTAAAAACACGGGCAATGATAACCTGAAGGAAAAAAGAAGGCCAGCAATCTACTGTCAAGTGTCAAACTAGCCTGTATTTTACTCAGCACTCCAAAGGGTAGCTGTTCAGAACCGACTGTGTCAAGAAGGAAATGAGACATTCCAAGGGCTATTAACTTCTCCACCAGAGATCTTGGAAGATCACCGCAGTGTTATTTAGTATCGATGTTTATTCAGTTCTGGTGCGGAAGGGCAAATTTACCGTGCTCAATGGCCCTCAGAATCACACTGGCTGACGTGAGTGTAGCTTAATGACCCGTTGGCAGCAGGCTATGGCATCACCTTATAAAATAAATAGTGACAGCAGAGATGACAGCCTGGCATCGTTGAAATTAATACAGTATACATCTAAAGAATTTCTTCCGGCTGGTGGAACTCAGAGTTAGCACGGTTTCACCGGCTGATTTGGCTGACAGCATACCGCGAAGCTGGTCCCGGTAATTGGCCATCTCCATCTCTCCGTGGTCATAACCGGCTCTGTGTTTAGATGAATGAGTCCTACTCTGTGGAATCTTCTCAACAACGCTAGATAATTTGTAAATGGCTAAACGAGGTGTTTCAGCATCCCTGGGAAAACAAGGATGCCCCTTCGTCCGTTAATCTAGATCTCGAGATTTTAAAAGCTACAGCTATTGGTGCAGATGCAACAACTGCCCCAGGAGACACATGAGAAGGAGTTGCTGAAGTGCAAGACGTAAGCAAGTGTGTTTGCAACTTACACGTGCCGTGAGGGAGCTGTCCCACAGCATTTCACTGTGATGGACCCAGAAAATATGATTTGACTGGTGGGCGAACCAGCATCATGATATAGTCCGATGGCTCCCAGTACAGCTTGGCTGTATACAGCGTAGAGCCGTTCACAATGTTCCTGAAAAACCTTGCAAAAGCATCCTCCCCATGGCAAAGAGGGTGTTTGTACTCTGGAGAGCTCAGATGTGACCCAGCTTCAGGATCTGTGGTCCGAGTGAGGACTTTGTGAACTTTACAGGAATGTTTGAGTGAGAGATTGAAATACAGAAAAGGGCCCTGGCTGGTGTGGCTCAGTGGATTGAGGGTGGGTGCTGCGAACCAAAGGATCACCAGTTCGATTCCCAGTCAGAGCACATGCCTGAGTTGCGAGCCAGATCCCCAGTTGGGGACATGTGAGGGGCAACCACATATTGATGTTTCTCTCTCTTTCCCCTCTCTCTAAATAAATTTTTAAAAAATAGAATCTTAAAAAAAAAAAGAAATATAAAAAAGGGGTTTTGGCTTAATTTTTTACTCTACTTGGTTTTTTCCAACAACTATTTCTTTCTTTAAGTAAATAAGAAGTAAAAAAAAAAAATCATCCCATTGGCAAACTCAGTATGCAATTTATAAAATTTAACACACAAAAAAAGCATGAAATGCACCTTGGCAGTGTGGCTCAGTTGGTTGGAGCATCATCCTGTGGCCAAAATTTGTGGGTTCGGTCCCTGGTCTGGACATGTGTGATCCTTGGTCTGGGCACATCCAGGAGGCAACCACTCAATGCTTGCCTCTCGCATCGATGTTTCTCTCTCTCCCTCACTCTCTCTCTAAAAAGCAAAGCATTGAAGAAATGTCTTCAGCTGAGGATAAAAAATAAATAAAATAATTTTAAAAAGCATCCAAGTAGAAACAGGCCAAAGCATGTGGTTCTGTTTACTTGAGCAGCTTACTCTGAGTGGCCAATATTCAAGGTCTACGACCTCCACTCGATTGGTAGTGGCTTCCTGAAACTCTGACTCGATTGGTAGTGGCTTCCTGAAACTCTGACTTAGGGAAAATTCTGAGGCTGATGCTTAGCTGCCTAGGAAAGAGTGCCATGGTTGATTAGCAATGCCTGGCAGCTGTGACTGATTAGCAATGTCTGGTAGTAGACTCAGCGGGTGCACTGTCTACTGCAGGGTTTCCCATTCTCAGCACTAGTGACACATTGGACAGAATAATAATTGGTTGCATGTGTGGGGGGGAGTGCCCTGTGCAGTGTAGGAGGTTTGACAACATCCCCGGAGCCTGCCTACCAGATGCCAAGAGCACTCTGAGTTGGAACAACTACCAGGGTCCCCAGACATTGCCAGATACCCACGGGGCACATTATCACTCCAAGTCGAGTACCACTGGTCTAGCGTCAAGCCGCCAGCCCTGTTGGGCTTGTCTCACTCGTCTGCGGATCATGGGTTTAAGCAGACCACCGTTCCCTCCTCAAGGGAGCCCGTGCAAAGCAAAGCACGTGGCCGCCTAGGTCAGCTTCCTGATGAAGGCAAACATTCGTGCTCTCGAAGGGGAAGTCCTACCCGGAGTCAGCAGATGGGGACCCGGGGAAGTCTCTTCTCCAATTCTGAAGAGCCTCATCTAATCAGGGAAATCAGCTGGAGGATTTGTAGTTGTTAGTGATGACTTCCAAGTCTGCTGCACTCACAGCTGGGAAGAACTTGAGCAAACACAGCCTCATCCTGCCCACAGGGCTGAGTTCCGAAAGGTCTGATGCGGCCTCTCTCCTTCTGGGCCAGTGCCCCAAAGTGTGGTCCTCACGTGCTCTGTGCACAAGATGATCTTAGGTGGTGTGATGTCAGCCCTTAAATTTCAGCAGCTATGTGTTCACCTTGATAACCAGTGTGCAGATGTGTGTGCGGGGGGCAAACCTGCACACCCAACTCACAGTATGTCTTTTAAAAAATACGCATATGTACGTATGTACAAAAAGAGAGCTGATTTAACGAAAAGAATAGAACAGAGTACAAATATATGTGACTTTTCCTCCTCGTTGCTGTAATAGATTTGCACAACACAGTTACTGAAAACAACACAAATTTGCCGTTTTGCTCTTCCGGAGGGCAGAAGTCCCAAATGGGTCCTGTGGGCTAAAGACAAAGACGAGCAGGACTGTGGTTCTTCTGGAGGCTCCGCGAAGATGATCTCCTTGCCCGTCCAGGTCTGGGGGTGCCCACGTGTCTTGTCTGCAGCCCCTTCCTCCACCTTCACTGCATCCAGCTCCAGCCTCTGCTTCAGGGGCCACCACTCCTTTTTCTGATGCTGACCCGCCTGCCCCTCTTATAAGGACCTTTGTAGTAACGTTGGTTCTACCTGGACAGTCTCAGATAATCTTCCCATCTCGAAATGCTTACCTTCACCACATCCGCAAAGTCCCTTTGCCATACAAGGCGACACACTCACTAGCTCCTGGGACTAGACATAGACGTCTTTGTGGGGAAGAGCATTACGCAGCAGATCACAACCTGTAAGCAAACGCCATCAAGTGGAGGTACGACTGGGTGGATGAATGACACTGGGCATGCCTTGGTTTAGTTATCTCCTACCATATGGCAAGCAGCCCCAAAACTTAGTGCCCTCAGATAACACACACTGTCCTGTAGTCTCTGTGGGTCAGGAATCTGGTCGCCGCTTAGCTGGCTTTTGTCTCTCATGGCTGCAATCGAGGTGTCAGCTGGGGCCACAGTTGTCTCAAGGTCCAGCTGGGACAGGATCTGCTTCTATGTTCACTTGTGGGTGTGGGTCAGGTTCAATTCCTTGTGGCTGCACTGATACCTTAGATCCTCATTCACGGCGGGCTGGAGGCCTCCTCCTCCCCACGGGGGAAGGTGGCCGCCTCTGCCCTCATCAAGTGAGAGAGAGAGTGTTAGCCAAGTGGAAGTCACCGTGGTTAGAAGCCCATCCCAGAAGGAACACCCCTCACTTTTGCCACATTCCTGCATTAGAAGGGAGTCCCTAGGTCCAGCCTACAGTTAGGGGGAGGGGGTTCCACAAGGATATGAAGCCACGTAGTGGGATCTTTGGGGGTCATTTCAGAATCTGTCTTCATACTTGTCTTAGGTCCTAAGTTTTCTTCTAACCCGTCTGACGCAAAGTTCCATCCATTAGCAGGACTGTGACTACTCTTGCTTTCCTCTCCGAGAGTCCCCACCTCTCTGTTTTGGGTGCCCCCCCGCCATGAAGAGCCCTCTTAGTTTCCCTCAGGGTCCCAAGACCTTTCCCCACACACCCTTTCCTGGTTCCAAATACCCTCCTTTTTGTTCCCCCTAGATTCCTAAATCATTGATTTTTTAAAACTAATTATATAATTCTATATATTGTTTAAGAAGCATTTGGTACAAGGGGAAAACCCTACATTTTTCTAAATGAAATAAAACCCAAATCTGAGCTCCTGCTCTTTAGGGTGTTGGGAAATTCAAGCCCAGAAGTGTTTCGGGCAGGGATAGAACTCATCAGGTCCAGTGAATGAATCTGTTTGTGTTTTTTCTCCATGACTTCATCATCGCTCTTTCCTTCAGCCTCCCAATCCCCTTTCTCGCAACTTTTCGGGTTTCATTCTCTTAATCGAAGACTGTCGAAAATGCATATTTTACTGGTTAACTGGTCAACCCACACTCTGACCTGTGTGGGGTCTGAAGGAGTCCAGGGAGTCCGGGTCTTTTATGAAAGTAGGCGGGAAAAATGTTTGGAGGATGTTCTTTACAAAGCTGGAGGGTCAGTGAATTTTTCTCTGTGGCTGTTAGGATGCACCAGAGATAACCTGTGTGAATTTAATTTGGTGGCGTTTTGCAGCTGACTCGATACTTTTTACCTGCTTCGATCTAGCCCCAAATTGCTGAGGACAGCCAAGAAAAAACTCACGAGTACCCGTAAATCTGTGGGGTCTTGAGCAATGGTTTATGTGGGTGGAGGGGTATAGAGGGCTGGTCCCACCCCATGGCCCCAAGACGGATGGCATTCTTGGGAGATAAAGTAGAATTTGAAAATTAAAAGTGTTTCCCCCACTTGGCTTTGAGTCATAGTGAATAATAATAACCTATTATTCGGAAAATTCAAAAAGCTTTAGAAGAAGAGCATATACCGTTTCCTTTTTAACAAAGGGAACATGAGTTTAAAAAATAATTGGGAATCTTTTCTTACTAGTAGTCTTTGAAGCCAATACTAGGTATAGAGTGCCTCCCTTTAAATTTCAGGGACAGCATCCAAAATGACAGAACCATCCAGAACCATCTTACGACCCTCTTCATGTTTAACTCTCTCCCCCTACTCTTTATGCAGAATTTCATGTTTCAAAACTATGAATTTTTCTGGATACCCAAATAAATGTAGAAATTAGTACAAGGAAGGCAACAAAACATTGCATTTTCATTACACTCTAAATATTTTATATACATTTTTTATAATCTTGTAGAAGGGATCCATAGATCACTTTGTAAAAATGACTTTTCCAGCAAATTTCTAATTAACATGGGAGACTGTCTTCTTTTCAAAGTGATTATTTGTATCTAGGCTACTCTATGGTAAATAGCCCTAGTAAAAAATGACATTACTCTTTCACACCAATAAATGTCGTGTCTTACCTGAGTAAGACATTAACAAAACGAAAGTGGAAAAAGCCTGCCCTGCTGTGGGAATGTCATTTTCTTGAAAAAGCAGCTTCTTGGTTGTTTTTTTCCCCCCCTTCATGGATTATAGATCACACCTGGATTGGTGGCCAACTTCCTTTGGTTAAATCATCTTGAATTCCCTCAACATTCTGACCAAAAGGCAAAACAAAGCAACAGCAAAGCAACCCCAAAATGAATTATTTTAGGGAACAGGAAGTCAAAATCTGGCGCCTTCAGGGAAACTGGGTCCCACGTGGAAGTTGAGATTCTCTGTCCCCAACACTCCAGTTGTCCTGCCGCGCTTTCGTACACATGAGTAATCCCCGCTGGAGATCGTCTATTCTAACGCCTTCTTGGAGCTGATGACTCTGTGTTGTCTAAGGACAGGAGATGACTGTGTCTGCTCATTCAGGGACAGCCATTGAATCCACGATGAAGACCACGCGAACAGACCTGCTGGCGTCTTCCCAGCTTCCGTCTGGTTTGCACCCATGCTCGTCCTCCCTGTCTTTTACTTCTTTTCTTTCACTTGCTTTTCTTTTCATCTCATCCCTTCCTTGTCCATCTCCAGCCTGTGAGCCTTGACTAGCATGTCTCAGGGTTGGCAAACCCAGGACTTTGGGGTTACCATGCTGATGTTTTTTGGGGGGATTGCACCAAGGATGCCCCACCTGGGGGCATAGAAACAGGCAAGATCTCCCCACTGCCATTCTTGTTCAGGACGCCAACTACTGCCTGCGCCCGAGGTGTGAGCGTACGTGCTCAACCTTCTGGACGCTGAGACACTCCGGTCCTGAGTTAATGGGGAGTCGCCTGGTCGTCAATGCTCCCCGAGGCGCAGAAGCGAGTAAGAATTTAACCCTCAACCACTCGAATCAGTTTTTTGATATCAGTTACTTCACCTTTCCATTCTCCGATCTTCGTTATAGATCTACAATAGATTATCCTTTAATTTCTACATGGGTTTAGAAGTGACTCTGCGTACACAACAACGACATCTTTTCTCAAATACAATTTAGTTCGATTTGTTGCTCTTATTCATTGAATAATTAATTTATCAATGTCACATGTCATTCTTAACTCTGACCTCTCACAGAGAGCCTGGGCTTAGATGCCTCCTGCCTAAGCTGTCTCCTGTGTCTGCTTCCAAGTCATCTCTGACATACATCTTGTTGTCCCTATTTGGATTGTTTCACTTTTAACTAAAATTTTTATTTTTGTAAAAATAATTAAAGTGGACTCAGTATGAACTGGACCATTGGGAATAAATAAAATCACCTTCGACATCTCATTTAAACTCATTGGACTTGCAACGCAGCAGTGATTTTTGCCATTTATACTTATGATGATTTAGGTATTACCCTCTTCTCTTCCTCTGGGAAGAGATGGGATGCTTCACCTTTGCATCTTTAGTACTCGGCACGCCGCAGGCATTTTCTGAACTTGGCCTCCAGGACCTTGCATAGGAAACTTCTCACAATGTGACTACGGTAACTAAAGGTAACCTGATAACCTAAAGGCTTGCCTGATAACCCACCTACGATACCTTCCGGGACACCTCATTCGGACCTGGAGCACCATGCATTAATTCAAGGTAACGATTTCCCGTTGTCTAGCAACAGATCTGTCTTGAAGTAAATGAGTGAAGGCGTTCTTGTAGGATGGCTAAAGGCTCATTTAAATTTTGGTTTAAGCTGTAGAGGTAGAGAGTGCTAGATAAGTACTTGTTGAATTGCATTGCCTAAAAAGCATTAAAAGAAAATGAGAGGTGAGGATGAGACCAGCCACATAAGTGGGCTCTTGTTCCATACCTCGGTGTGGAAAATAGACACTGGCGGACTCTGAAGACATCCGCCATCATCTGTGATTTTTTAAGACATGTCAAAATGTTTTTCTTACCCATTTTTTTCCTGAAGCGATGAATACTTTTTTTCTTATAATGTTAAAAATCACTAAATGTTTTAGACAGCAGTGGGGAATAGAAAAAAATAGCCCGGGGTGTGTAGGCACAAGCGGTGTTCAATTCTGCCCGGAGAAGCCTCTCCCATCCTGACACCGAGGAAATGAACGACTCTGAGGGGCACAGAGAAGTGTGCTGTAGGGCTGCCGGAAGCTCCTCGGAGCTTGTAACCAACCCAAACATTCTTTATCAACTTCCTAACAATACACAAGTCGATAATAAAACGGTGATTCAGCAGCCAATCCAAACCCCAACGACAGTGGCTTTAAAAACAAATAGCCCAACCAAAGTCACACGGATGCTGCTTTGAAACAATAAATATTAGCTGTGTCACCGCTTAACTGCATCGAAGTGCCATATTCTCTCTGGCTGTCACCTTAGAACAGCCCCGAGGAAGGAGAGAAAAGCACCTCAACAGATTTCGCTGTGGTTGCAGCTGGGACTTCCAGCTGCTTTGAACTTCAACTCGGTCTCTGCTTTGCTATTTTGTAGATTCTCACCTGGGACAGAATCTCGGTTTTCTTAGATGGAAGGTGGCTTTCCCTTCTCTACCTTGGGACTCTGCTTCTCTACATCTGTAAGTTTAAAAGGTGGGCATGTCTTCAAAAAACAGAAAGAAACCTTCTTACCTTCTGCAATACAATTAAAATTCTTCTCTCATCTCAACCTACATATTTGAGGAGAAAGCTTTCGAATTCCCCCCCTTTTTAAAATAACTTTCTAAAGGAACAAGCGCAAATGCCTGAGCGATGTTCTCAACCTTGGTCATCGAAGGACCAAAGTAGTTTACGAATGAGAAGGGAATTAGATAAAAATAAACATACAAGATTAAAAATAAAAAGAAATATATTGTTATGTGTACACATACATGTATTTTTAGGGTAGAGAGAGCTGCTGTTCTGCATCAGTTAGGACTCTGATGGATGGTCTTTTATTTTAACAGTGATAAAGGAAGTCGTTAACCCATATATTCTCCATTCCTAAACCATAATGGTGAAGTCCCTGCCGTGATTAAGAAATGCTCATTGCAATTTTACAAACTATATTCCTTCCTCCCTCTTACCCCAAGATTCTTGCATTCACTATTCAGACATCCATTTCTTTCTTTCCTCATTGCTTTCAGATGGTGTTTTAATTACTGGGGACAAGAAATGTCTAAAATGTGTTCTCTGCCTTACCGTTACTTTAAGGGGCAGAGAGATATATGAATAACTGGTTAGAGAGCCAGACGAAATAAGTTCTTAAAAGGATCCAAGCAGCAAAGTACATCGTTGGAGGAGAAGACGGGAATTGTGATTGTCTGGTAGTGGGGAAAAGAAGCTCAGTCATAGTCCAGACAAATTTACATGCTTTTCTTTGCTAGTGTGGAGACAGCCAGCAGGGTCCTGGCAGCTGACTCTGTTAGTGATCGTTACTCACAGGGGGAATATTCAATTTCCCTGACCTTGGCGGCTTTATTTAAAACAAAACAACGAAGACACCTTAACCTGAGTCAAGTGCCTGCTTGATTTTGAAGCTGGAATCTTCCAAATTCTTTTCAACCCGATCACAGTGGAAATGCACAGCGATGAGAATTTTACAAATAAACAAAACACGAGTATCGGAAGGTCTGGTTTGGTGACAATGTAATGTGGCTTCAAGAAAAAGAGCAAATGCCACGCAGGATATGGGTGGCTTCTGGTGCTCAGAGCAGCAGGGCACGATGACAAGGCTGTCTCCATCTCTGGTGACTTGCTGCACTTGTTTCGGGATGGCCTTGTTGACAGAGAATGTGTCATGAATCTTTTCTGTGAACTTACCTACTTTACTTCAAAGGGTAAAGGAAGTGAACTATTAAGCACTGGCTCGAGGTTCAATTCTCATGTATTTTAAGACCAAGAAAAGGAACGCACGGTGATGTCCCGATGCTGATGTCTGCCCCTTTGCTTCGTTGTCATTGTCCCCGCTGTCCTCTCCCTGTGCCTGCATCCGACCACGCGGCCAACCCTTGCCAGCCCTTGACCGACGGCCTACGAAAGATCTGACTTGGGGCTGTTTTTTTTTTTTTTTTTTTTTAAATCAAGCATCTAATGCTATTTATTGCTATTTATTGAGCACTGCCTATAAACATTATATTCCTTATATATTTATTCAGTGTACTTAACAAACCCATTATGTAGATTTTTTAAAATTTATTTTAATTGTTCTTGTGCAGTTTTCTGTCTTTTACTCCCCTCCCAACCCACCACCCCACCTCTCCCCTCCTCCCTCCCATTTCCACCCCTCCTAGTTTTTGTCCATGTGTCCTAATCAACAAAACAAACAAACAAGCAAAATATAACCAAAGACATTGAAATGGAGAACAGACTGACAGTGACCAGAGGGGAGAGGGGAGGGAATTTCAGGGGAAAAGGGGAAGGGTTTGCAGGAACGAATATAAAGGACTTCGGACTGTTCTTACAAAATACCCTCACTATGTCTGGAGTCAGACCCATAAATGCATAAATAGCCTGTTAAGGTTCAGTCGTACAGAGAGATAGAGTTAATCAGATTGGAGAAAAAAATGGTATCAGCTAAAACAGATTTGAAAGAAGAAGGAAGCCATCATCACCCGAGTCACCTTTTCAAATGCAAAGCGGAAAATCCGCCCCTCTGCCTACCCCAAGATCTGGGCGGTGCAGAAGCGGATAAAGCTGTGGGTGCGGGGGCGGGGGGCAGGGGGGGCGGTTCTGCTGCCTCTGGAGGCAGATCTATCTGCTGTGGGTATCAGCTCAGCCACGGAGAGCGATCACACTTGTAAATGACATTCCAGCCCGAGGTCGTCAGATCTATCAGGCCCTCATCAACTTAGGAAAATGAGACCTGCTTTATTGATGTTGGAAAGTGATACAGTGGCCGACTCTGCTTCGTAAGGAAACTGGGGAGTCAGGAAAACGTGCCTGAGCCACGCTGGGGCTGAGGCAAGCTCAGCAGACTCGTCTGCCGGCCTCTCCGGTTGCAGAGTCTCACCCCGGCTGGGAGGTTTCTATTCTGTCCCTTTTTTTTTTAAACTGTAACTAAGTAAACATGTTGAAGTGATAATGTAAGCAGAATCATTGCAAGAAACCCGAGAACTGGATCCTACTAAAGAAGGAACAGAGGGAAAGAATAAGGGAGAATCGTCTCCACCTGTGGTTTAATCAGGCAGGAAGCCTGTGTTACGATGCTACAAGGACGTTCCAAGGTCAGAGGGGCTGGTCGGAGGAGAGTCAAAGGCTAGCCTGGCCCTCTCACAGCCATGGAGCTGGGGTAGCAGGTCGGTGGGGGTTTAGATCTGGTCTCTACCACTTGCTAACGGTGCACCCCATGGCGAGTTGCTCACCTTCTTCTAAACTTCAGTATCGTCACCCATAATTTAGGACCATATCACTTGCCCCAGTTTCCAGGGCCGGTGGGGTGATTAAATGAGAAAACGATGTGAAGAACTAAGCACAACGAAAGACAAAGAGAAAGAATCAGTGACGTGCGTTATCTAAAATATCATTCCCCAAACTGAGTTCTGGAAGCTAACTTCCGTGATGGCCTGGTTCTGAGGTTCCGCCCAGAGAAATGGTCTCGGTTTGAATATTAGCCCTAACGTGTTGACACAGACAGTGTCTGGGGATCCTTTTGCATTTCTGTTGCACTTAACTCAGCTGTCTGTGGGCACCTCACGATTATAGTCACGATGGTCAGCTTTCCAGACAATATCAGACAAGGTCTGTTTTTCCCGACTGTGCACGAATCCTTGTCTGCGGTCCTACCTCTGACACATCCCAAAGGCGCACCGTTCAGGCTCACGTAGAGGGAGAAAGCACACTTGGTCTACTTTCCTAGGCGAGTGTCCCGCTGCGTGGTCGGATCCGGCGTGCTGGAGTTCAGAACCCTGCTCCTTCTCAGTTCTCCTGCACGTGGAAAGGCATCTACGCACGGCTGTGCTCTCCCAGCTGTGGGAGCGAGCGGCGGCTCCCACTCAGCCCCAGACTGAATTATCACCAAGCCCCCAGCTTGACATGCTGATCCATCCGGACTCCTCGCCGAGCCTGCCTAACAGCGGGCCCGATGACAACAGGGAATAAGTCACGTCGCCTTCCTGTACCTGGAATCTAGGGGCGTCAGCTCATGTTTATCCAGCGCTTGTCAGACTCATCGTTCAGATTCTGGGGGAAGCGCGTGAGCGATACGAACGCAGGGGAAAACTCTCCATCTGGGTGGGTGACCTGTGCGGAGCTTGAGCCAATTATCTGGGATTCGTTAGGCGACGGTTCGATTTCTTTTCCCAGTGTTTTCTTTGAAGCGTTTCCAGCCTGTTCAGGTATTTCTAGGTCTAGCCTCCGATAATTTTGTTTTCCCAGTTTTGGAGCATTGTTCTGAGGTATCGATGCTGGTGGCAGCTCGAACACACCCCCCAATGGGCACTCCATGTTTTGATCAGATAATACTGCACCTTTTTAGCGTAAACATTGGACCTCTGCCGTGAACACTCGCAGCGCTGTTCTCGCCTTTGGTGCACTCGCCATTTATTGTAACCACACATGTATTTATCTGGTTCTTTGATTCTGATCCCGCCTCCTCACCGCCACATTCCATGAGGGCGGGGCCTGGGTGTGTTTCAATCACTGTTGTATCTCCGTTGTGCTCCGCAGTGATTGTAACAGACTAAAAGTTCAGTGTGTGTCTGTAGCTGGATTAAATAGATGGGTGGACGTTAACCTTAAGTGCATCATATATTCAAGATTCCCTATACAGTGGCATTGTTTAACTCCTCAGTTATTATAACAAACCTTAGCTGCAGTCTGCCTACCTTCCAAACCAGTGCATATGTACTGTAGGTGTTGAAAATGGCTAAAAATCACAAATTAAAATTTAGCCCTTGTGCTGTTACTTAGAAATGATTCCTGTTAAAATTTGATGCATATACTCCTACGCTTTTTAGTCATTATTACTCACAATTGAATGTGGGTGACATTTATTAACTTGCTCTTTGACTGGCTATATTGTGGACATTTTCCAAGAAGTATTGTCCTTAACTCAACATGCCGTAATTATCTGGCATTCCCTCACAGAGATGAAGAGTAACTTATTGAACCTATCCTCCATTTTCTGGCGTATGAAACTTCTTTCTGAAATTTTAGGGCCCTTGACCTATCACCATGCACTGAGGGACAGAAAACTCGTCACACGTGGCCCCCTTTGACTGTGACTTCCACCTTATCCTCCTATTAACAACAGGTCTCAGTATTGTAAGACAACTAGTAATTTATTAGGTGAAAACAATGTATTTTCAAATTTAACATTTCCTTCCTAGATTTTTAGGGTGGGCACAGAACACGAACATGATACAGAACATGCTGTTCTGTATCACTGATGTATCCGTAGGCCTAACCCTGCCATCCCCAGTAACTAAGTCCAACACTCATCTAAGCGATGTCATGGAAAGTACCTCATTGACTTTACTAAGCTTTTTTAGCCTAGGTAACCTGAGTGGGCCTGGTCCACACCATTGAAAGGCTTGGAGAGCAGAGCTGGGTCTCCCTGGTGGAGCAGAAATAGCCGGTGTGGACATCAGCCTCTGCAGGTGCCCAAGAGTTCCAGCCCCTTCCAGCTGCCTGTCCCATGGATTCGAGACTTGCCTAACCAGCCCCCACAACCACCGAAGCCTCCTGTTGCAATAAATCCACACACACACACACACACACACACACACGTACACCCATACATATCCTACTGGTTCAGTTTACATTTGGACTGGAACTCATACAAACATGTTTTCATGTTTTAATTTTGTGAGTTGCCCATTTATTTCACTTGCCCATGTTTCTACTGGGGGATGCTTCTGTTTATTATTAGTGGGACGAGCTCTCCCTAATGAGAAATTGATTGGAAGGAAAGTAGATTTATAAAAATTGGGGGACTGTCATATCTTTATAATATTGCTTCCCCATCCAATAAGGATAGTGTGGGAGAGAGATTACCGTTCCCCACCAGCGTGTCCACCCGATAATCTTGGAAACCCGTCGCTGTTGTGAACTCATGTAGCAAAAAGAAGAGAGCCAATGCAATCAAGTGAAGGATCTTGGGATGGGGAGATTATGCTGAATTATCCAGCTGTGCCCAATGTAATCACAAGGGTCCTGGTAAGAAAAAGTACATTTCTAATTGGGTTTTCCATGACTTGAAATTATTGGGTTGGCCAGAAAGTCCTCCGTATGGTTTTTCTGTAAAATAAAAGACACATTTTTCATTTTCACCAATAGCTTCACTGATTTGGATATTTTGAATATGTTGGCTCTCTCCTGCTATTGGCTTCTAGTGGGTAGAGGCCCGGGTGCTGCTAACATCTTCCAATGCAGAAGACGGCCCCACAGCAAAGAATTATTTGGCCAAAATGTCAATAGTACCAAGAAACTTGGCAAACCACTTTTGACACGTTCAATCAGTCACAGAACCTTTGTCATATACCGCACTAATCTTTTTTTCGCATTTCAGTTGCATTTTTACCTTTCTTACAATAATAAAGCAAAATACACTGAAAATGTTGCATATTTTCTTCCACCTTCAATATTAAAATGGCTGCACAAAAATTCACCAACTCTGATACGTTTTTAAAAAAAAGTGAACACCGATATAACAGCTGTCATAATGCAATCTAACAAAATTGTTTTGAATGAAGTTAAAAGCAACTAAGAATTACTAGGTTGGATTTTTTCGGCCAACCCGATAAGTCGTTACCCACGGGCATGGTTCTCAGTGTGGACCGATGTAGCATCCCAATTTTAGCCAAATTAATTTTTTTAAATGACTCATCCCATGCTCCTAGTTGATGGTCGGCTTTATCACTTGTCTCTTCTTCATCTGAAAACTATGCAATTCGACATACTTTATTCTGAAAACAAAACATTGGGTCCTTAATTCAAGAATCATGATACCCTAGGAAGCCAGAAATTCAACAGCCAAAGTACCTGGAGGAAAATAAACATTTAAAAAGACCATAAGAGAACAGAGTAGCTCTAAGTTGGAGATTTTGTCACGTGGCTTGAGAACCATTTTTTTTTTTTCCTGTAAAGAATCTACAGGCAGTAACACATATGTCATAAGCACTACTCAGCCGTCGGGAGAGAGGGGAGAAATTTGAAAATCGTGTCCTCATGTCTGGCCTGGGTAAGCAGAAAGGTTGAAATGACACGCTCAGATCTGACAGCGGGAGGTGAGAAGGCTATGGTTTCACACAATGATCAAGAACAACGGAGAGCACGGAACCGAGGAGAGGAGGCCCGACGTTCCTCCGCAGCAAACTGGCCTTCCCCCCGATGTGTCCATCCGGAAGTGGGGAGACAAGGCAGCCTGGGCCCCTGCCCCTGCCTCTGGGGTTGAGCAGCGATTACTTACACTTAGGAGACATTCTCGAGTTTTTCCCATCTTAAATAGCACAGACTCTATGGGGGAATGGGCATTATAGAAATTAAACAAAACAAGGAAATAGAAAACCAACCACTTGATCGCTTAGCATCTTACCACCCCAACAAATAAACTGTTTTCATTTCATTTCATTAGCGTGTCTGGCTTTGCCACATGCACTATCCTGGTGCAATAAGACTCCTACTTTCAACAGTATCGGGATTAATAGTAATAACAGTAGCTAACGTTTATGGAAAGGTTCAACATATGAAGTGTTATGGGTTGAGTTGAGTTCCCCCGATATTTTAATGGAATTAATTGCTGGTGTGCTACGAATGGAAATGAACTAAAACAATGATTGCATCCAAAGCAGATACCTATTTTGTTTAATTAAAAAAACGCAGTAAGCAATCTTTTAAGCAGTCAGTTCATCTGTGAAGGTTCAAAGCCCAGATTTCTCTGCGCTGGGGACCGGCGTGGGCCATCTGCCGGGCGCGGTGCTTTTGCAGCCGCTGAGTGACCAGGCCCGCCGGCGCCCTGCAGACTGCAACGCGCTGCAGGCGGAAACCGGCCGGGCTCTGCATCTGTTTTGAAACATTTCAACTGTTCCCCGGATCACAGACTGAGACCGAGCTAGTCACTGTCCACCCTCTGTGAAAGCGTACCCTTAAAAATGAAAACCCCATGTTTTCCTTCCCTGCTGTGATAATGGAAGTGCTACCCTGATTTTGGCCAAAGTCTGCAAGATTTATTTCCTTCCCTTCGGCATCACAATGCAGGATGAGGCAGGAACCCAACAGTGGGACCTTCGCTGGATGCGAGGGGCCCAGAGGCACGTGGAAAGCAGGCCTCCCCTCCTCCCCGCAGCCTGCTGCTGCCAACCCGGGGAACGCCGCGCACCTGTATTTAAATATCAATATTTAATACAAATATAAATAATTTGTATATAAATACAGTGGCTCACCTGGGCTGCAGTATTTATAGACTCTGCTCGGAGACACAGCAGATATTAATATTTGAATACCTTTTATTTAGTAGCAGGGTCTATTCTAGTGCTGGTTTTTGTCTTTTCCAGGAATTGGCGTGGATGCCCAGAGGGACTGAATTAATTGCACGAGCAAACTTATTATATCATTTGGGTTACTTCTCTTCCAGCTGGGGAAATGAAATTAGGCTGGTGTATAGAGAAGGTGTTTTTCAGTTTATTTCTTTTTTCTTTCACCCATCACCTGCTCTTTTCCCCTTAATCGAAATATTTTTCTACATATCAAGCACCACTCGAGTATCTCGGAATAGAGTGGTAAATCTATGGTCTATCACCCCAAGGATGCCCGTGAGTCATCAAGAATAACAAAAAGCATGGATGGAACTGGAGAGCATTATGCTAAGTGAAATAAGCAATGAAAGACGAATACCCTATGATCTTGCCTATAACAGGAACCTAAACAGCAAAACAAACAAGCAAAATAGAACCAAAGACACTGAAATGGAGAACAGGCTGACAGTGACCAGAGGGGAGAGGGGAGGGAATTTCAGGGGAAAAGGGGAAGGGTTTAGAGCAACAAGTATAAAAGACACGGGGACAGAAACTAGGGGGGGTGGAAATGGGAGGGAGGTGGGGAGGGCTGGGGTGGTGGGCTGGGGCGGGGTAAAAGACAGAAAACTGTACAAGAACAACAATTAAAATAGAAAAATGAAAAAAAAAAACAAAACAAAAAGTTGTCCCACACAGTAAGTGTTCTGACTCGTGAACCTGCAGCGCCTCGCTCGCCGGGGCCCATTCGCACACCTGCTGTCAGCTGCAGGCGCAGGCGCAGGCAGGCTGCTCAGCTACTCTCCATTCGGGGGTCGGCTGGCTGTGGGCTGGTCCAGGATGGCCTCTGCTGGGACAGCTGGGGTCCCCTGCATGTGGCCCTTCCCACTCAGGCTAGCCAGGGCTTGTTCCCAGGTAAAGCCGGAGTTCAGACAGAAAGTGCCTCCACCTGAGCTCAGAAGCGGTCCACCGTCTCTTCCTAGCCTCTCCTCGCTGCCTAAAGCAAACCGAAGGCCGGCCTAAATTCAGGGGTGACGGAATAGACTCCCTCTTTTGGGGGAAGGTGCAAAGACACACTGCAAGGGTATGGACACAGGAGAGGAAATAATTGGGGACATTTTTGCAATCAATCTCCCATTCACTATTGAAACCTAACCGCTGGAAGTGGAGGAAATAAGCAAATAATCAAGATCATTTCAGACAGTGATTAAGTGCTCCGAAGAAAGTAGGGGCGTGTTGCAGAAGAAGGCCAGGGAGGGGCGGAGGGTGCAAAATTGAAGGAGGCTCTCCCTCCCAGAGAGGAGAAGGGGGCGGGGAGGCGGGAGCACCCACACAGGGGTGCGCACGTTTTCTCTGAGCAAAAAGGTGGAGCAAGTCAATCGTCTTCAGTACCGTCCCTTCATCTTCCTTCTATTGCTGCTTGGCTGTCTTTGCAAAGAGCTGGGACCTCCCCACGGGACCTGCCTTTCCTGGGTGGCTTCTGACGTGCAGGTTCACTCTTTGCTCTCAGGACCCCTTTATGCCTTTAACACTTTTTATGGGTGCTAATGTGTTCTCGTTTAGGGGAATTCCTCCTATCAGGAGTTACTATACACACTTGTGCACACACGGACTTTTTTTTTTTTTTTTTTTTTTTACTGTGAGTGCTCGGAGGTCAAGAGAACACACAATGGCCGCTAACTAGTCCTGCTTGGTCCCACTGATTCATTGCTTTTACCCATCAGAGCAGATGGCGGTGCAGTGACCAAAGCAAATGGCATGTCAATACCATCGTGAACGTGGTTCGAAGCTCACGGGCCTGCCCACAGGCAGACGTCCAGGAGTCTGTGGGCCACACTCGGAGAACCTCTGTGGTAGCCCTCATCCGGCTTGCTGCTCTCCCCCCGAAATCGCTGTCACTGGCCTTGTTGTCGAGTCAGATCGTCCGCTGTGTCAGAGCCTGTCTCTCGGGCTCACAGCATTCATCACAGACCCTGCGCATTGGCCAAGGTGGGCCCGTTTGCAGAAAATGCTCACACCTGGCGATGCAAGCGCCTGGCCTGCCTGCTCGAAGTCGCTCTGCCTGCCCTGGTGACAGGCCTTGGGGGGCGGTCACCGTGCTTCCCTCTTCTCAGCAGCACCGGTGATCCTTGGACCTGGTCAAAACATGCTGTCCTCCCATTCTTCCCCAAATAAAGGGCTCTGGTTTTATGCCGGGGGGATGGGCGCTTTTGAAAAACTGATACCTTGTGGCTCTGTACAAACAAAACAAAACATCTTTTCTCTCTTTGTCTTTATTTATGGGACCAAGTCCTTGCTCCTGGTCTCTGGATGGTGGCCCTCAATCCTGAAGGCGCCTGGGGAGTATTTCATAGGTACTGATGCTGGGCCTCCTTCCAGGCAAGTCAAACCAGAGACTCAGCGGAGGGCCCGGGCCATGGCCCTGGTGCTGCTGACAAGTAAGGTCGAGGCGCTGGGCTTTGAAACCCCCTGAAGGCTCTTACCGAGGGCTTAGAGTGGGTTCTTCCCAAAGGTGGCTGCTGCAAGGCTTTCTCGCTCAGTCGTCTAGGTATGTTTATTTTCATCTCCCACAGAGAAACCATCACATTTTTGTTTGATCACCCCGACAAGGAGCATAGTATTATTTTACAGCCTCGTAGAACTTTCAAGGAGAACCCTGACACTCATGGTTCATACCCAGTAACCCCAAAGGCAAAACCCATCTTACTCCCTCTTTATTAAAAGCATTGTAAGTTGGAGTTTTAAAAAAATATGGCTTAACATAATTTTCTTGTTCTCACTTGAAGAAGCTGTTAATTGGGTATTGCTCTCGGGGTGTGTCGTGGATATTTACCCTAATCTGTGCTCATTCTGCATTCAGAAGTTGTCCAGCGATGGACGATGAATGCTCATCTGCCTCGGACAGCCTCGTCTTGGGTGCACGGCTTAGCTCGGCCTTCTGAATGCTCCTGGAAGGGGCAGGATTTCGGGTTTAGTCCTAAGGTCGTGACTGTCTCCAGCGTCCTGCATGAAGGTGATGGCAGCCTGAGGGCCCAGCGGCGCGCTGGTGAGTATCCAGTGGTGGCCGCCCCAGGACGTCCCCGCCTGTCATCAGGTGTGTGCTCGGACCCTTGGCTCGGGTCCGTTTTCCCAGCGTGGCCCTGCAAACCCCGCACCGTCTCCATGAACTAACTAGCATCCTCTCCCCCAGTCCCTTTTCTGCTTTAATAAACCAACCGTTTCTAACGCGTTATGTTTTTAATAAAGACAAAGATAAACTAAAAAGAACAGCTTTCACTTGAGGAAGTGGATATATTCCTGTTTGTATCGTTGAACGCGATGTGGGGTGAGGGTGGCGTTCTGCACCCGGGTCTCCCTTTCCCACGCGGTGCTGCGTGGCCGGGCCGGGAGAACCGCTGCTCCTTTATAAATAGGTTCCCGTGCCCCCTCTAGTTCCTGCGTGGAGGCTCCCCCATCTTCATCACCTGCCTGGGTCCTATGGGCTACCGAGAGTGTTACTCCTGATATATTTAGATCACTGTTTGTTCTAGAAAATAGGCGTTGTGTCTTATAAGAAAATACAAAATTCACTGAACTGATTCACATTATTGGTAGAGGGGAAAGGAAAACTCATGTAATAGCTATTATCGTTGTCGCATCTAAGTTTTCTATGCTTTGCTTGATGAGGGTAGAACCCTAACATTCTGGTAGAGTTAAAAATAAAGCAATATCAGGGAAACATAATTGCGCAAGTCACAGTGTCACAGTCCCCAGAAGATAGAAAGAAAACGTATTTATCAGAAGAATCATAACTATTCTTGATGCTAAGGGCAGGTACAAAGTTCTCATATGGATTCTAAAAAAAAAGTGGGGGATATACCAAAAGCGCTCCTCAAAAACATGATCATATGCCCTGAAGTGAAGAATACTTTCACAGTAAACATGAGGACTGTTTCCAGAAGGCTGTTTCATTTCATCCCTTATAAAATAGACCGGTACCACTAAAGAGCCTTGGAGAGAGGGGAAGTAATTCTGTCCAGGAAGTGAAATCTCCATTAATATTTTTAATCAAGGGGACAATTTGAGAAAGCCAGGGACAGTGGGTGCCTGTCGTTTACACTACTCGGTGTCCACCCCTCTCTCCTGTTAACCATGTGCCACGTTCCTTCCTTCTGGGGACACCCCTTGGCCCAGGTGCTTAGTTGCAGGTGGAATGACCTGACTTGGGCCTGGCCAGTCACGGTATCACACGCCCCTGGGATTGTTTTATGGGTTATTTCCTGGAAACCTATGAAAACCAAAGAACGTATATGTCAATCCTGAGCATTGCAGGTGAGGCAGGTCGTCTGAGTTGGAGAGCATCCCCCTGCCCAGTGCTTGGATGCGTGGTTTGCTCGGCCTTTCCATCCTGCTCTGTAGGTGACAGGGATGCCTCTCAACCTTGGATGACGTCTCCGTGGGAAACGATGGTACTGGTTCATTGAGCATCCATGGCACACGGAGCATGTCTTGGTCGTGTCCACTTCGTATCTCTTCTGCACTCTGACAATGCAGTTGACTTACAATTAAAATAAAGTTTATGGGCCCTTTTTATGCTTTTCCTTTTGAAGGGGGATGCAATTAGACTTAATTGGGGTTGATTCTCCAAATGACACCCCTTGATACAGCGGACAGCGTACACACATCTTAGTCTCTTCTTATAGAAAACATATGCATAAAATCATTTAATAAAAGAAGCCACACATCGAAAGCTTTCAAAACAAAGCTGATGAAAATAGGATATGACAGATCTCCCCCTTTACTTCTTAGATCTGCAATTATGTCTGATTCCCCAGGACATGGACCAATAAATAATTTTTTTACAGGGGTTGGAACGAGTGGGGGCGACAAGGAAAAATCATCTGACAACTTTAATCTTTCTCAACATTTTCCTGTAAGATCATGCTATCGGGCTCAGGAAGAAGTTTTGTAACTGGAATATACAAGGTTGTATACGGTACCAGTTTCTAAAGATTGATTTGTAGGTGTCTTCCATCTCCACCTATTATGTTGTTTATTAGAGAAATCACAAAAGACAAACATTAGAATAATGCTTTTAAAATTACCTGCTCTTTGTAAAATGTGTTTCCCAAATTAGCTTGGAAATGTGGCTTGCAACAGCTTTAAGAACATATTAATGGAAGGAAATCAGGCAGCTAAACAAGGACAATAATGGGCTTTTTAGACAATAATCTTGCATTTAATTGCCGCTGACTTTAACCGTAGACAACATAAAAAGCTTGAACAGGCAAAAGCCTTGAAGTATTATCTGACATTTGAGGTTTTCAACAGCCTGGTGGAAATTGGAAGGTGAGCCTTTGCGTGGTTAAGACCATCAGTGTGGACAGCTCCAGAGACAATTCAAGGTTCAAGGAGGCAAGGTGATTCATGGGTGTTATTTGCTACTGACAGAATCAAAGGTACAGTTGAATCTTCCATATTGATGAAATTAACTGGAAAATTATCTAACTTTCACTTTACTTTTTGTTAGAGTGGCAATAACAAAACTTTTCCCCATGACATCCACATCCAAATCCAACTGGCTTGTTGGTAAAATACAGTGGGAAGAGATTTCATTGATTCAGCCAAAAATGTCTTGAGACATTTCCACGTAGGACCAATGACCCAGGTTTATAAATATGGACAGATTGTTGTATGTAGTACCTGACATTTGATCAGGTCAAAGACACTGCCAGTTTTGATGTTGAAAAATAAATGGGTAACCGTAAAATTATGTGAGAATTGGAAATTTCAAATCAAGGACTTTTCTATTAAAGACTTTAAGGTTCTGCTTTAAAAATTCATTCAAAGAGTATAATTCTAAGTATGATCCCAAGCATAAAAGGATGTATCAAAATGTAAAGATGCCTATGAAAGAGAATGATGAGAGACTTCAATTCTATATTGTGTATTTTCATTCCTCCCCAGTTTTCCCAAAAGAGCAAGAATTATTTGATAATGGAAAGACATTTTAACTTATGTTTTCTCCCCAAATAGAGGTGGTGGGACAGGTGGAGGTCTTTTAAGAAAATACTGCCTGCGTAAAGTCAGATTCAAATTCAAGTTGCGCAAACTATTAGTATCACAGCTAGCCACAAGGACACTGAAGAGAACAGTTATTAAACACCTAGTGTGTACTGACTACTCTGCATACATTATTTATAATCCTGAAATCGACCTGGCAAGATGTGATTTATTGCCCTCTTGTCACTTTTAATAAAACGCCGGGACTGGGACAGATTATACAATTGGTCACGACTGCCTTGCTAGCGCCCGGCTAACACTGCTGCACCTGAGTTTGTCAACTTTGGGAGCCCGCACGCTCCTGTTCAGGCTTCTGTTTTTCTTCCAGAAGTGACTCTCTCCTCGCAAAATGGATGACTGTTGAAATGGACGCAAACCGTCACGATACATCCATTTAGTCATTGATCTACAATTGCATTGACTTGTGTCATTTTACTGGTTAGACGGTGGTCGAACGCATGTCCCTCCAGTTCCAAGCTGCCCGCCCACCAGCCCATTTCTTCCCAACTCCCTTCTACTGGCTAAAATTTAAAAAATAAAAGAAAACTTTAGCAGCCATGTCTACTTTTTGAATAAATGACATTGTGTTTTATATTAATAAATGTGGAATTGGCTGCTGAATTCTATCAGATAACTTTCTTGGCCCTTATTGATATAATCATATTATTTTATCATTTCCTTTTCTGCCTGTTTACATGCTGAATGAAAATGATATTTTTCTAATATTGGATTATTCTCAAATATCTGCACGAAAACCCACTCAGTTTTGTGTATTATTTTTGATATGTAAGGTGGATTCTACTTGCCGACACTGTGATTTGGGAATCAATATTCATGCGTTTGGTTTATAGGTTCTGCTTTCAGCGCTATCCGCGCCAAGCTCGGGTATTTGTTATAGTGGTTTTGTGAAAAGAATTAGGAACCATTAATTCTAACTTTATGCTTTAGGACAATTTTAAAAGCTCATGAATTATCTGTTTCTGGAAGGTTTGAATGAACTCATGCATGAAATTGTCTGGGACTTTATTGAGAAGTAGATCTTTGACAACTTTCTCAATTTCTTGCTTGGTTTTGGGTCTATTCAAACATCCCTACTTTTGTTGAGTCAACTTGCAGTGCAGTACTTTTGTATTTATAGAAAATGCTCCATTCACATATTCAAATTTATTAGCACATTTTTAGAGAATATTCTTTTACAATCCTTTCAATCAGTTCCACTTTATGAACCCTTTAGTTTGTATGTTAATATATCCCTCTTATTAAGTAGTTTATCTATTTTTTAGTCAAAGAACACGCTATTTTATATGCATTTATCAATTCTCCTTTTTCTAGTTTCCAATATATTAATGCCTACTTTTATATGTATTGACTCCATTTTTCTTATTTTCAGTTATTTCATGTACTTATCATTTCTACTTTTCTCTTTTCCTATAAATAAGTTTATGTTTTTATGTATTTATCAATTCTATTATCCTGTTTTTCTTAGCTTTTTTGACTTCTTTTTCTTAAAATTTTATGTTGAACACACTACTCATTTTCAATTTTTCTGTTTTGGGGTTAGGGCATGCTTATGGTTCTGCTTTCCTTTTTAGCAAACCTTTAGCATCATGCCACACTTTATAGAGAACGCTTTCAGTACCATTGGCCTCTAATAACTCAGACACTGTACTTTCATCTCTATGGCCTAAGAGTTTCCATTATTTAAATGAAAATATTACCTTTTAAATTCCCACTGGTTGAGAGACTTGGTTTCCTCCAACGTCATGTGTTTCTGGGAGTATTGCATTTTTGTTGGGAACAATGGCCGACTAGCTATGTCTTATTTCTACTCTATGGAATTCCAAATTTGCTTTGAGTCTCTCTTATGGTCGATAGTTATAAATAACCTGGGTATACTTAAGAAGAAGCTACATTCTTGATCTTTCTGTAGAAATGTTGACGTTCTATACTTATGGACTATGTTCTTCAGATTTGTCTGTGTTTAACTTCTGTTCTTTGTGATTTGCCAAGGATGGAACATTAGGATGATGCTTCCAAAAATGTGTGTGTGTGTGTGTGTGTGTGTGTGTATGAATGGTTTTTTAATATCTGGAGGTTTTATTACATATTCCAAAGTGTGGCATCCTTATAGAGTTGATGGTGAGATTGTTTAAATAGAACATGATCATAGAATAAACAACATCAGATAACATGGTGGGGAAGTCATTTCTTTTTAATTTGTCTTTAAGCTTTCAGTACGATGGCAGACAACCTCAGCTGAATGGCGGCAGCATGCTTTCATCGCTTTGCACTTCTGCTAACTCCACGCCATACTGGAGAAGGACAGCTCGGGCTGGAATACTGGGCAGAATACAGAGCAGTGTGGGGAATCCTCCCTTCGCCTGGGCACATGCATTCCCCTCTTCCCTCTGATCTCTGTCCTTGGAGGTCTGTTCGGGTCACGCTCAGTGGATTCCCACGGAGGGAGCAAATTGTACTGCCACTTTCAGTTTCAGAGGGAGCATAGGAGGATGTTTTCATAAAGGGGGATCGAACACCAGGCCCTATGAGGACTTCACGACAAGACAGCAGGGTGTCCGGGTCCTGTATTTTAGACACAGAGCACAGAATGACAATGTAGGCAGCCTGCTGGGAAGGAGGAGCCCACGGGGTGAGGACACGGGGCGAGGGTTTGGGGGCGCACTGGCGTGTTCCTCAGACAGTTTGTAAGACGTGGCATGCTGGTCAGGAAGGTTCAAGAGCAGCGAGGTCGGAAGACGTGCCCACTGAAGCCTGGAAATGACAAAGGTTCCCTCTCTGTTTGCTGAGATCAATAAAATCTTCATTTCCTTTTCTTCTTCTTTATAATATCAGTATGATGTTTTAAGCACACTGAAAAAATATAGTGAAAGACACACTAAGTATGAAAACACACTGTTTTTGAAAGTTCTCTTGGTTTATTTGAAAAAATAAGTTCTCCATCGTTTCTGAAGGTTTAGTGAGAGGAAGCAAGTGTTTCAGGAGCTCAGAGTTCCATCTTGGAACTTAAACAGTGTCATGACGTATCTTCTGCCTAGTTCAGCTACATTTTTTGCATTTACTATATTTTTAAACAGGTGGCTGTGAGCACAAATTGTAATCTCCCTTTCCACACACATATGTAAATTCATATATCATATAATGTATTTTAATTCATTGTATGTGCACGATCAACTATTCTCTTATTCTGAATTCATGTGCAAAACCTTCCTGATGCTATGTCCTGTTACTGATGCTTTCTGGAAAATAGTAGCTTATAGGAAATACGGTAAAATGCCTTAGCTGACACTGATTCCTTATTTGAACAATTCCGATGTAACCCCTAGTAAATGGCCTGTCGGTTGCAACTGGGGGAACATATGAGTGACATTTTGTCGACGTGTTAATCAGAACTAACTATTCCCTGTTCACACCCCGGCGTATTGAGTTCTTGTCTATGAGATCATGCATCATTTCAGAATTTCATATCCTGCTTTCTCAAACCTCCTTTCTTCAGTACTTTCCTTTTCCATCAATATCTCCAGAGATTTCATGTGTATAATGTAACTTTTGAAATCATAATACTGTATTTTCAAATGTAAGTGTATTTCACTTTGTTAAAAATCATATTTACATAGGAAAAGGCAATCTCATTATTTTTATTTCAGATCAAATCAAAAGAGCAACCGAAATGCACATTTTTCATCGATCTTTGGTGAAAAGGACTTGGACAGAAAACATACTTTTGCCAAATTGAAAAGAAACAGAAATAACGCAAACACATCAGACTACCCAGGTGCGCATATTTTAAAAATAAAATTCATGGGCGAGCAGGCAATATGTCAGAAGTCCTGTCAGATCCGCTTACAAAAATCCCGTGACTTGCCAAGATCCAACCTGGTTTTCCTTAAGTCAGTGGGCTACCATGGACACTGTTTTCCAGCTCATTCCGAAGTTCAATCATAGAAGGCTTGATCTCACAGTCTTCCCACCCCAGCTTGGTCCCTGCTGGCTTCCAAGCAAGTCTTGGGCACTTGAGCGCTCCCCGACCCAGCTGCAATTAATTATGAGAGACAACCCGCTCCGTCCGGTCCTGTGCCCGCTGAGAAGAAGATAAAAGCACCAGCTACGTCCTGACACCTTTGCCTCTTCCTTTGTGTTCTCGCGTCAAGTTATCTGTCTGATTGGCCAGTTTAACAAATCTGACCTCTTTTTCATTCTTTCTGTTTCTAAAGGGATGAGCCGACTACATGGAGTCTTCACACCATGAGGTCCCTTGTATATACAGGACGGTGGGACCAGGTGTCATTTCCATGTCAGCGATGCCTGTACTGGACATCATCGTGCGCAAACATAAGGACACCTAAATGCAGGATATTTTTAATTGGATTTCTTGATGAAGGATGTGACAAGCCATAATTGGTTTTCATTGCTGCTGTCACCAAAAGGCAATAAAGAAAGTCAGGCTGAATCCTTAAGCACCGACTTATTAGAACAAACACAACTCCAAGCTTTAGTTCTACTATTATTGTTTTTGTTTCTTCTTTTGGAGTGCTTGCGTGAAAAACCTGGTGGCCAAGTTTCTCTGAGAGACAGCTGGTTACGGACACCCGTTCAAAGAGCCGAACAGATAGCGAGCAGGGTCTGAAACTCAAAAACGTGAAGTGTCTCAGAAGAGATTTGAAGAGAGACTCGCACAAAACACACCCTGCGTGGGCTGCACTGTAAAACGGACTGAGGCTCACCGGGGAGGCTCTGCCTCCGCTCTGACACGCCGTCCTCGCTGGGGTGTTCCTGGATGCGGGCGGCTCCAGCGGGGCCAGATGGCGGGGCGGGGGGCGGGTTGACCCTCTGGAGACGTGTCGCTGGCATCTCTGTCCTAGCTCTCTGCCCACAGTTGGTTTCAGCTGCTGGTGAGATGGTCCTTTTCAACTCACTCCCACTGACGGGGTCCCGCCTGAAGTGTGCCTCTCTAGTCTGTGTAAATGATGCTCCGGGTGGGGTTCACCTGAGAGTCCCCTGCTCTGTGGGCAAGCACGGCCATTAAGCATGAAGTGTCTGACCAATGGGAGGCAAGAGTCAGGGGATGAAGGCTCCAGCCTCCTGTCTATTGGCTGGACAGTATCGGGAAGCCTGATTTCTGCTTCTCAGAGGTCCGAAGAAATTAATCTACCTCTCCCACAGCACCATGGAAACCTTATCCTTATAGTGGCTTTTCCTCCTTCTCCATTTTACTTGGCCTCACTACCAATCCCCTGCTATCAGAACAAACAAACAAACAAACAAACAAACCACTTGCCTCCAAATCTTTGCTCAGATTCTAACTGTGTTGCGACCATTCAAGGCCCGAGAGGTTCACAGTATTCGCACAGATGGAAGAATATTCAGAGCCGTGAGGATGTCTGGCATGGCTTTATTCATGGGTGGGCGAGCCACGCACGCTGGAAGCTGTGTGTCTCCTTGCGTGTCTCTGCGTGGCACACATTGTGACCTTTGCTCGCCAGCATGGCACCCAGCAGAGAGCCCCTGCTGCCTTAAGTACTAGAGGTGAACAAATCTGACAAAAAGCCAGAAAGTTGTATAACATAGCATAATTTTGCGCATGCCAGCCCACGCCAGCCCACGCCAGTTTATCAGACCCAGTCTCAAGGCTGTGAGAACACTGCTTATCAGGCCCCTCCAAGGCTGTGGGAACACTGCTTCCCCTAAGTTGCCCAGACACCTGGGTGAGGAAGCCAGGCTGCCTCCACTTACCCTACACTGAGTTTGGGGCGGGGGAGAACCCAAAGTTAGATTCTACCTCAATCTATAAGTATCACCAACAGCTGGTGTCGGGGATCGCTGGTTGGGAAGGAAGTTACAATTCCCGACTAGGGAACAGGCTTTGAGGCAGAGTAATGAAAAGCTAAGAATTCCAAGAAAGCATCACAGAAATCATACTTAATACTGATGATGGTGATAATTGGCTTTCTGGAAAAATGTTTCTCCATGTAACAACAACAGTTGTGTTGGGATTATTACTGGTAGCCTGAGTGAAATGTTTCTCATGTGCCGGGCACTGAGGATGATGCTGGGGGGGATTATCTGTGAATGACCCACCTCCGTCCACTCTATGGACAGTCCCCGCCCACAGGGCGTGATTCACGTGATTCCCTCTGCCAATGAGATCAGAGTAAATGTGATTCCAGGAGAGGCTTGGCCAGAACCTGCCCCTCCAGGACGGTGGTCTTCCACTTCACTGGGACACCAAGGCCACTGTGAGAAGGAGCCTGAGAGCACCTGGTATGAGAGGCACGTGGAAGAGACTGAGGCATGCCAGTCGTAAGCTGCCAGATGTCCGAGATGCGAGGGGGACCACCTCAGACCCGCTGGCCCCAGATTCTGGAGAAGGGATCAGCATTTATTGTCCCAGGGTGCTAGGTTTTGGGTGGTCCACTATGCCTCAGAGGGAACCAACACAGATACGTGCTTTCATTTAACGCTAGGGTATAATTACCGCCCCCACTTTCACAGGTGGGAAATCGGACTCAGAGAGGTCGTTCTCCCTGAATTTACAATGCTGGCGAATGTCAGAGCAGTTTCAAACGGGATTTCCTGGTTCCCAAAGCCAACCATCTCTCCAAGATGATTTTCACAGGGATCAATCACATTTTTATGGAGTCATTGATTAGTTAATTCATTCACTCTAAAAACTTCCTTGAATACCTTCTTTGTGTCAGGTACTGTGTGACATACGGGTGCTACGCAAACAATTGTGCCTTCAAATAATCGCAGAATTGATTAAAGGAAGCAGACGCGAGACAGGGAAGGGCAGCGCAATGAAATAACATCGATATTTACAAAGGATCGTGGGGCTACCCCGATGCTGCTGGGAGCCAGAGCATGGAGGAAAAGCAGAGTTTAGCAATATATCAGAAGTTTGCTGGAACTTCTCCGCCAAGCTCTTCAGGTTTACATCTGGAGCCCAAACAAAATCATGAACTAAGCTCTTTCCACAAAATGTTCCTTCAGCCACGTCCATTAGTAATGCTCTTCCTCATCCCGAACTGTATAGTCAGATGTTATGTATTAATTATTATTATTATTATTTTTTAAAAATATTTTGGACTTAACTTAGAAAGCTTTTTTAAATTTTTTTAATATTTTATTTATTTATTTTTATTTATATTATTTATTTATCTTTAGAGGGGAAGGGAAGGAGAGAGGGAGAGAAACATCAATGTGCGGTTGCCTCTTGTATGTCCCCTGCCGGGAACTGGCCTGGCAACCCAGGCATGTGCCCTGACTGGGAATTGAACCGCAATCCTTTGGTTTGCAGGCCCGCGCTCAATCCACTGAGCTACACCAGCCAGGGCTAATTATTATTTTTTTTAAATTCTAAGTCTTTCAAGTGCATGCAGTCCCTAACTTAAAACCATAGACACCGTGAACAGATTCTGGAGGACTACTTCCCCAGCTCCGTTCCGCAGCCCCGGGGCTCACTGACTTAAGTCTTTAGAGAGCCTGACTGTCCATCCATTTACCATAGAGCATTATGCAGCAGTTAAAAAGAACGCGGAAAACGTCCAAAACCGCACAGTCACGTATTGCTGAATGGAAGCACTGGGGCAGAATTATACATACAACGTGTAACATTTATGCAAAAATATTAACCAAATATGCGTCACACACACAGACACATGAATAGACCTGTGCTCCAATTTGTGGATTCGAAGCTAATTCCACGCGTTAAACCACTTGGCAGCGTAATATTTTAGCCATCGCTGCACTTCTTCTGGTGCCTTTCTTAGGGGCACGGCCTCCCACAAATACGTATGCTGACTCCACTTCATCGAGCGGTGAAACTCCTCAGCTCCCAGCTGCTACTTGGAATCATACATGAATGTGGCCCTGAGAGGGACTGGTTAGAGGGCAAGAAGAGGGCCCCGAGGTCAGGGGGAAGAGACTGACTAAGAGAAGGTCTGCTTTTGACCCAGTTTAGAAAAAGGCTTGTGGCATCTGCTTGCCACCCAAGAACGGAGACGTCAGGAGCGTCTGTTGGACCCTGAGCATCTGCCTTCCCCCATAACTACTAAGACTGTTAGTTTCTTTTTGATTAAACAGACTTTGAGAGTGGATTTGAAATTTAACCACCAGGCATGACAACTAGGGAAGAACCCAGTTGGGGTTCTACAATGCCAGCTTTTAAACCCCATCTTAATCTGATCCTTGGTGCTACCCATCTTTATTTTTAAAATTGGACAAGCAGCTTAATGCCTTCCAGCCACAGCTCATTCATATGTCTGTTCCTATATCTATAAATAGATGATGAACTCTGTCTGGGTTTGTAGCTATAAGCAATGGTGGTTTTGAAGAGCATTTCTCATTTGGAACAGGGAAGTGCTATCCTAGTATGAGTCAGAGACAAGATGTCTGCTACTGTTCATCCTCTGCCGAATTTCTCCAAGGACATTCCTTTATTACAGGGGCATCTGCTCCGTAAGAGCGTGTCTGCTAGGCCCTGGGTGTGCCAGGGCGAATGAACAGATCCAATCCCAATGGCACGGAGCACCATCCCAGGGCTGACAGCAACACAGAGCGTGCACACACGTACAACCCCAAGGCCGACGAACGAGCCTGCACCACTTTGCTGGGCAATGAGCGGAGACCCCTCAGGGAAATGACAGTTGACCCCAGGCCCAAAAGACAGCAAGAGTCCGCACAGGGAGACACGCAGGGAAGGTGACTTCAGGCAAGGGGACAGCAGGTAAGGCAGATCAAAGCACCAGAAAGAACTGGCTTGACCTTGGGGCAGAGCAGCAACCAGGGTGACGAGAGCAGGGACTGGCAAGCCTTTTCTGCGAAGGGCCGTGGCATGCGTGTTCTGATCTTTAGGGATGCGTGTTCTCCTCAGCCGTGCCGTGGGAGAGCCAAGGCAGCCGCAGACAAAGCGCACATGAGCGAGGTGGCTGCGTGCCAATAAAACTTTATTTGCAAGCACAGGCACTGGGCTGGCTTAGGCCTTAGTTGCCAATCCCTGGACGTGGGCGGGAAGCGATAGTGTCGTTCCACACAGGGACACGGGGGAAGGACACGGCCTGAACACGAAACATCATGGGTGTGACGCCTCCGTGGTAGAGGGGCAGGGTAAGTCCTGGTCAGACCAACCTGGGACGGAATGTTCCCTGATACTTACCAGCTTCGTGACCTGGGGGAGTAGCTAAACTTCTCTTGATTTTTCTATTATCAGGGAGATAATCACACCTGCTTGGTGGGGCAGTTACGAGGATTAAATGAAACAACTCGAGTGTGTTAGCTAGTAGACAGTCAACAAATTCAATCATCTCAGCCCCATCTGTCCCACCAGAGGGAGGGTCTTTCATGTCTGGGGTGTGGGATGCAGGTACGGTGGGTTCAGGGTGGCTTGGCTGAACAGCTTCAGGAAGAGCCGCCCTGAGGATGGGGGGCTTCAGAGGGTTCCCAGCCTTTGGAGAACGGCCCCCTCACTCGATGAGCTTTGCTACAGGCAGGCAGAGGGTCCTGGCTGCACATTTGACCTGACATCACTTGGGAGAGGATGGGGAGAGTTTGTGTCTTACTTCCTCAGCCCAGCTCTAACTTTCTTTCTCTTCCTGTGTTCATTTAGTGATTTTAAAAAATGACTTTCATTTTTAAGTAAGAGAGAAAAAAGGCCATTTTGCCTTCTCTATCAGGAGAGGGTAAACATCATGGCCTGTAACAAGCAAGGATGAGGAGAAACACCCTATCCATTCATGCCACGGAAAGGCTCGCTCTGTTTGGAACTTTGGGGCATCCCTGTGGAAGAGTGAGCTAAAAACACCAGTTTTTGCCAGGTATTATGCGCACCCATGTTTTTGGCTCACCTTTCAGGAACAAAATCTTTTGTTTTAATTTTTTAAATTCAATTATTTACTCATTTATATTTAGATGCTTGTTTTTTGTATTATAAAGAAATTTTAGCATTTATTTTTGAATATATTATGGTACAAGAAATTTTATGTAACAAATAATACAAAGCGCAAGAACAGATACAAGGTATTTCAGGTGCTACCCAGGTATAATGCACATCCTCATTTTTCCCTCAAAAATTGGGGCGAAAGTGCACATTATACATGGCAGAATATGGTATGAAGGAATTTAAAAATACCAGACGGAGGAAAATTGTCTTTTTTTCAGATATATATAACATACAGTTAATTACAACGTGCAATATATGATTATATAATGTACCATGGAATCATAGAATTAGTTATACAATATAATAATAGAATAAGTAATCGACGATCTAATTTATCTTAACACTAGTATATGTTTAGGTTTTATCATTGGCCATCTCAAAGCTGCGTGGGCAAGTGTGCGCGGTTTCACCAGTGTGTGTTTTTAATACACCCAATCAGTGCAGGTCCGCAGTGCCTGTTTGAAGGACACCCACACTGCCAAAATGAGAAGTGCGCCGGGGTTTTACCACGCTTGCTGATGCCGTACTTAAATAATTACAGGTAGACTTCGTAGTTCTTCTGTCTCTAACCTTGTTTTCTAACAGACTGAGGACCACGAACACCTGGAAAATCAGAGGAGACAACTGCCACTAACGGGGAGAAGTAACTTCTCTGACTCAGCGGGTGTCCATCGCTGGGGAGAGAGGCGCCCGGCGTTCATTCTGCGTGGTGCACGTGGGGCCTCGGCCCTGGGCGTGATCTGCTCTGCGCACGGGAGCGAGGACGAACCCCAGGCCTGGGCATGCTGGGAGGGGACCACTGCTCAGAAAGGGTCTGAGCAAGTCTGAACTGAATCCTAACCCAACGGTGGCTTTTTAAATGGAATGACCAGCAAAGGTCTGCGCGTGCGCAGATCCGGGCTGCTGATCCGACCCATTCAGCTTTGATGTCTCTTCTACTTGGTGCTTCAAAGCCAGCGAGTGTGATCGAATATGTGTGCGTATCACTTGGGGTTCTTTCCAGGGATAAAAATTTCAGGATCCTATGCCCCCAGATTCCAATTTACTACAGATGAGATAAGACCCTGGAATCTGAATTTATGTTAAGTACCTTGGCTGATTTTCATAAGGATGAGCCATGCTCGGTGAACTTTGTAAGTAATGAGCTGACTGTTAGAAAATGGCCCACTTTATTAAAGCCAATTTATTTACGGTATTTCTCTGTCTCTGTCTCTCTTCTCCCTTAATGATCAGAACATTTCAGTATGTACCCATGTATGCCAACCTGTGAATGTTTTAAAGAGTTAGATCCAAGTCATTTTTTCCCCCACAAACTCAAAGCATCTTTTTTAGAGTTAATTGGCCAGGGAGGAGGAAGCAGCCAAATGGCTGCTTTGGGGTAATTGCTGCCCACCGCTCCCTCCCGCCCCCTCAGAACAGGTGCAGAGGTCGTGAATCATCCCTCCTGATTACGCTTGGCATTTTGCAACTGATTGTTTTAGAGGCCAAACTGTGTTGTGAAAAATTTAACTTGTCAGAGAGCTTTCAGGAGGCTATTCGACATTTAAAAAGTGTTTTTTTTTTTTTTTTTTTTTTTGAGTCAATAATCTAGGAGGCTCCTCACACATTTTTCTGGTTATTTTGAACATGTGTGTCCTGAAAGGAGACGATATTTTTTTCCCCACGGAGACGAAGCAAATACCCACACCTAGCTTCCCAGAAAACCAGCTCTCAAATACAATAGTTACCTGAGCGTGACAGATTTTCCTTGTCATTTGTCTATTGTTATGAACTAATTTAAAAGGCTCCATTTTTGCTGGAGAAATAGAAAAGGTTGTTTGGATCGGTCTACAGAGAATGCTCGTGCCAGGGACTACACACATGTGTTGCTGATTACGGAAAACAGAAATGCATCGCACGGAAGTTCTGGAGTGATAATGAAAATAACCGAGACAGAAAGCTGTACCGTTTATTGCAGCCGCTTCGCAATTACCATCATTGCGAACTAAGCGCAGAGGCCAATGCCCCGCACACAGGGACTCGTTGAACCTGGGACAGGCCTCCTTTTAGTCACTTACAGAGGTGGCAACTGGGGCTTGAAGGGTTAACTAACATTCCCCGGAGCACGCAGGTGGAGTTCACCTCCCAACTTCATCCTGTTAACCAAGATGCTAAACTGACTGTATCTGTGTTCCCTGCCTGCCTGCCTTACTTCTTACAAGCCAAGCAACTTACACAATTCCACCTTGCTGATCCACTGTTTCCGTCTCCGAGAAAAGGAACACAATAAACGACTTCAGTGGGTTATTTTAAAGAGTGAATGATGTGCTAGACTCGAAGTGGTTCTTGGCGTTCTATGCGCATGTAGAGTATTGCGAGCAATACTGGAAGAGTGCCGCATTAGTATGGGAGTATCAATTCCTGCTTTGCGTCTGTTTATCCACTTGACATTCAACCACAGCTACACAAAACCTGGCTTAATTGGAGGTACTTGGTGGTGCAGCCAATGGGGATTTTCAAAGGTCAACGACATGATCCCAAGCTGGTCATCGATATAACTGACTTGGACAGCTGGAGTCAACTTCCCTTGCCTCTTCTCCACGCCGAAGGCATTTATTTAACATTTGCATCCAAATATGTGTGACCAAGTTTACTGTTGCTAGTAAGAGCCGGGGCGCGGGTCATATTCACACAGGTATCAGGAAATTTCATTCAGGCTGTAACTTAAAGTTTTCTTAAGAATCAAGCAGGTGAAGCTGATCTTTAGAGTCAAAGAGAGATGAATTAAAAAGAGGGTCCCTTTTTAATTTCCCGGATGTGTGGCATTGATGTGTTCCATCCCCGGGTTCCTGAGTTTTCTGTTGTTTTTTTTTTTTTATGTTTGTTTTCATTCTGAACATTGTTCTCTACACTGAAAAGAGCTCAGCCATTCAGAATACAAGATTGAGTTTTCTTTTTGCCAAGTGCAGAGTTCGTTTGCAAGAAAGTAATTATTTTCTAAAAGCATTATCGTGGTCAGTTAGAACTATGGCCAAACAGCCATTTGTGTGGGCTTCGCTCACACTAACCTGTGAGGACTTCGTCTTGAACTTATTGGCCTCAATGTTACGTAAAAGAGAACTTTTGAATCTATTCTTTCTTGGATCAGGGAAAGACAAAGAGAGGCCTGAGGGAGGGGGAGGAACCAAAGAATGATCATTGGTCATTCATTTACTGATGACTTACTAAGTGCCAGGGTTTGTGCCAATCAGCTAAGGATACTGACAACAATAATTATACAAAATCAGAATAACCACATCGACTATTTATGGAGCACTTACACAGGCCAATTCTGTGCATTATCTCTAATTCTTCCAACAATCCCATGGAGTGAGTGTTCTTTGCCATCTCCTTACAGATGAAGAAAAAGAACTATGGCTCAGAGAAGTTGTTTAATTTCTCTACGTCAAGGAGAGTGGCAGAGCTGTGATTTAAACCCAGATCAGCCTACTTCCCTTTTAGAAGCCTGCTAGAGAGAAGTTAAACAGTTAAACGGCATCCCTGAGTGGCATTTAACCAGAAGTAGTATGGATTTATTAACTGATTGGTCAGTTACAGATTTTCATATTGCAATTTAATCACTGCTGAACATTGTGCTTTAGTTTGAAAAAGAAAGCAAAGAAAACAAAGCCTTTCTGGGAGGTCAAGCATGATTGTCTTAGTATCGTAACTTTGTAGTAGACGCCTCCCGTGTTTCTGATCTATTATTCATCATCCTTCTCTTTGTAACGGCGCCCTGAACCTTTTGGGGAAACTCACCTTCTCCATTTTCAATCCTCATGGTCTGGATGGAGACATAGTTCTGGCTAAGAAGTGGAATTTCACCTCCCTGACCACTGTGATTGGTCAAGGGGTGAGCACATGATCTAAGTCATCCAATCACAGTCAGGCCTAGGCTTTATGCTAATACTTTGGCCCTGTGCTGGCTAAGTGGAACCTGAAACAAAAGCCAACAACACAGAAGGCAGGTCTGAGATGGAGAGAAATAGATTTGTCAGGGTAACATTTTTGCCTCCTGACCAAGTCCAGCCTTACAGAAGTCTCACCTGTGCACCTCACATTACTCAACTAATTGATTCCCATCTGGGCTTCAGGCCGGTTCGGTTGGGTTTTTCCATCATTTGTAATCGGTCTGGTTTTATTACAGCAACTACCCTTCTAAAGTGGGAGGCCCCGGGATGGTACAAAATTAACTACTTGCAGACCCACTTTTAACTTTTTAAAGATTTCTAAAAATTGTCTTTTAATTTTTTAAATTCAATTTAATCAGCATACCCAAATTTAAATCTCTGCTCCATCGTTCATTTGTTGTGTGACCTTGAGCCAAGCCCCTTAAGCACTCAGAATATCAGTTTTCATTTCTGTAACCCTTGGACATAAAAATCCATTTTTCTGATCCTGAAGGTGATATAAGGCCCAAATACAGGAAAGGGCTTTGAGATCAGCAAAGAACAATACAGATGGGAAGATTCTTATCTACAATGTAGGCCAGTTAGAATTGTAAAATACTCATTGTGTCTCTTCTCAAGCCAACATTTTCTTTAGTGAAGTGCAGGAGTGATGCCGGTCACATGAGGTGCCGGCATTGTCTCTATCCTTTCCAGGGAAATAGAAGAAAAGTGATAATGTTTATCTTATTTGGAGCTAAACCAACATCTCCTGTTTCCATTATCCAGTTATAGAAAGCATAACATTTATTTGCAAATGCCATTAGGAAGCTTAAAAACCAAGCCTCAAAATTGTTCTGCGCTAAAATGAATGCCAACCTTTATGTAGAGGAAGGCAGACTGAGAAAAGTTTTCTTAGTCATTGATGAGTAATTAATTGTATTCCAACTCATTCTGAGAACTGGCACCTGTGTGGTTTTAAAACAATTTAAAAATAACACACAATCTGGGTTGAAATGAAGGTGTGGCAGGCAAATCAATTCAACTGCTTTTCACACCCCCAAAAAAGTCCTCTGCCACTCATTACTCTCCTTTGAAGGGAGAATAGAGTGCGTTTCCTTGATAGGCAATTATTCAGCTTACTAACTAAAGGAATGCCGTAAATGGTGCTTGTCAGCGTTCATCTAAAATTTTATCACCCACTCAGCAATATACAGAGATTAAGGAACGCAAGTCCTAATGTCCTAATAAAGTGGCTATCCATGGTAGGTATGTACTGTATGCGTCATCGTTAACAGGTATAGTTCAAGGTGGAGTTATGTATTTCAGCCCGGGTTCGCTTATTACTCAAAGCAGACTTGCCATCGGAAGGTCACTTGGGGGGGACAGTGACTGTACAGACACAGATATAGAAAGAACCTCTCCCATCACCTGTTTGCATTAGAATGGTCTAGACCTTGGCTTCCTCCACTTACCTCCTGCTGTGGACTGAATGCTTGCGTTCCCTCGAAACTCATACGCTGTAGCCTAATCCCCAGCGTGATGGTATTTTGACGTGGAGCCATTGGGAGGTAATTAGGTCATGAGGATGGAGCCCTCACGAATGGGAACAGTGCCCTTGGAAGAAGAGCTCCCTTTCACTCTCCACACTCTGCCAGGTGAAGCTACAACGAGATGATGGCTATCTACACGCCAGGGAATGGGCTCTCACCGGACAGCACGTCTGCAGGTGCCTGGGGCTTAGACTTCCCAGCCTCTGTGTCAAATCAAGATTCTCCAGAGGACCAGGACCAACAGGGTACACATGGATATAGATGAGGAGGTCTATTATAGGATTTGGCTCACTCAGTCATGGCGGCCAAGTCCTACCATCTGTCATCGGTAAGCTGGACAGACAGGAAGCCAATGGTGTGATTCAGTCCGAGTCCAAAGGCCTGAGAATCAGGGGACAGATGGCACGAGTCCTAGTCTGGGTCTGAAAGCCCCAAAACCAGGAGTGCCAATGTCCAAGGGCAGGAGGGGATGCATGTCTCAGCTCAAGGGGAGAGAGTGAATTCCCCCTTTCGTCACCCTGTTATTCTGTTCAGGCTCTCGATGGATTGAATGATGCTCATTACACTTCGTCTACTGATTTAAAAGCTAATGTCCTCCAGAAACACCCTGTAGACAACCTGGAACAATGTTTTACAGCCATCTGGGCAACCCTTAGCCCAGTGAAATAGATAGGTACGTAGGTAGGTAGATAGATACTTATTATTAATCTTTCTCCCAGCCTTCCCCAGAGACCTATGCTCTTTTTCCAGGGTAGCAGCAAGTGCATCAGGAAAAAAGAAGTAAGACGTTTGGGGGATTATTGGATATTGGCTCCGAACTGACACTGATTCCAGGAGACCCCAGATGTCACCATGTCCCTCCAGTCAGAGTTGGAGCTTATGGAGGTCAACTGATCAATGGAATTTTAGCTCCAGTCCATCACGGTGTGGAGCCGGTGTGTCCCCCGGTGCAGCCTGTGTGTGCTGCCCCAGTGCCAGCACGCAGAGGCGGAACAGACGTGGCTGCTGGCGGATCTCCACATTGGTTTCCTGCCTATGGAGTGAGGGGGCGAAGGCCACGCACGTGGCAGCCACCACAACCGCCTCTACTCTAGGAAAAGAGTGCCTCAAAAGGAACGCCGCATCTCCGGAGGTGTTGGCACTCCACTCAAGGACCGGAGAGATGCAGGGCTGGCGAGTCCCACCACACCCCCCACGCGAGTCCCTTATGTGGCCCACAGAGAAGCCAAATGGACCTTGGAGAATGACAGTGGGTGATCATAAGCTTAACCAGGTGGTGACTCCAATTGCAGCTGCTGGATCCAATGCGATTTCATTGCCCGAGCAAATGGACACACCCCCGGTACCTGGTGTATAGCTACTGATCCGGCCAACACTGTTTTCTGCAGATCTGTTCAGAAGGCCCACCGGGAGCACTCTGCTTTCAGCTGGCAAGGCCAGCAACACACCTTCCCCCCCTACCTGGGAGGTACGTCAACTCTTCAGCCCGTGCGTCATATTTTAGTCCGCGGGAATCTTGACTGACTTCTTCCTTTCCACAACCAATCGCCCTGGTCTGTTGCACTGATGACATGCTGATTGGACCTAGTGAGCAAGACGTAGTGTCAGAGGGTGGGAATAAAACTGACTAGGGCTCTCCACCTGTGTGAAATTTCAAGGGATCCTGCGTGCGGGGGGCGTCAAACCATCCCTTCTAAGGGAGAGGTCAAGTTGTGCATCTGGTCCCTCCTATGGCCAAGAAAGAGGCGCAAAGCTTGGTGGGCCCATTAGGATTCTGGAGGCAACAGGTGCCTCCTTTGGTGGGTTCCTCTGTCTATAGGTTGCAAAGTGGAACGGATGCTCCAATCCCATTTTTCTAATTCCAGAAAATTAGACGACTATCAGAGAGCAACAGGAAAAATAAAAACCCCTCTGAATTCCATATTCGGAGAGTTCCACCATGTACTATTTTTCTTTAGTAATATTTACAATACTATTTGTTTTTAATTACCCAAAACTGGAATCACCATGAAGAGCAGGTTTATAGAATATCCAATTGTATCATGGACATTTTCCCATCTTATGAAATATTTCTTCAAAGCATGCTTCTAAATGGCTACATGCATTTTCATCTTGCACCATATAAAATTAAGTGATTTAAAGAAAAAAGTATAACTGGATTTCCAGCACAATACATGTTTATTTTTATAAATAAACATAGTTCTCTAAAAGATAATACCTCAATTCCTCATTCATAAATAATCATTACTCATTTTTATACAAAGGTTCAAGTTTTTTCATAGTAAACACGCATTTGCATTTTTAAGAAAAATGTGATCATAGTATGTATTTTATTTTGCAACCTACTTCTCTTTTAAAGATTACCCCTTGTGTCTCTTTCCATATAATGCATCGTCCTTCCGTGACACCACTGTTTCTAACTGCGCAGCGTTGCCAACTGCGAGGCGTTGCCTTGTGTGGGTACCTTACAATACACTTTCTAAGTGATCTGCAGTTGGAGACTTAGGCAACGGAGCATGGTGATTAAAAATGAAAGCTTTGGAATCAGAGAAAGTGGTCTTCACATCCCAGATCTGACACTTGCCTTTTAGTACCTTGTGCAGATTCCTACCCTGCTGTAAAAGAATCCCAGTGTTTTGTTTGTTTTGTTGTAAAAGGTTAGACCCTGGGCTTATTATTTCTACCTCTTAGACTTGCCCTGAGACTTAACAGAGAAACTGTATGAAAAGCACTGAACGTCATGAATGACAGAGTCAATGCAGTTTGCACGTGCCGTGATTAGTAATTGACCGTTGTGATCACTCTCATTATTTCTGGTTTAGATTGCGTGGGTAAGAGGGAAACCAGATGGACACAGCACACCTGGGAATAGACACGCTCTCCCACGGCGGGGTTGGGGGGCAAGGGCTAACCCGATCTAGTGTCAACCGGTCTCAGATCTAGTTCTAAGTTCTCTACACTCATTCAAGCTTCACAAAAGTCCTGCTCCGACTGACCTCATTTCACAGGTGAGAAGACCGAGCCACGGTGACGTCAGGTGACTTTCTCCTACCTGGTCTGCCTTTGGAGCTCATGGGTTTTTTTTTTTCTTTTTTCTTTTTTTTTTTTGAGATTTTATTTATTTATTTTAGAGAAAGAGGAAAGGAAGGAGAAAGAGAAAAACATCAAAGTGTGGTTGTACCTCATGTGCCCCGACTGGGGCCCTGGCCCACAACCCAGGTGTGTGCCCTGACTGGGAATCGAACCAGCGACCCTTTGGTTTGCAGGCTGGCGCTCAATCCATTGAGCTACACCAGCCAGAGTGAACCTCATGTTCTTAATGGCTACATTCTTGGCTTCTTCAGCAAAATTTCAACATTAATTATTTCCCAAACCTGAACCTGGCCGGGCTTAGAAGGGAAATGCCATTTTAGCCTCTAAATTTTTTGCCAGTATTGTTGCAAAAAATCATAGTATACAGGAAAAGGAAAGTGGATTTCTAAAAGTATAGACTTTCTGCTCTGTAGGCTTATATAGTTAATTTCGTTGTTATGGGTTTGCTTTGTGTGTCCTGTTACACACACACACACACACACACACACACACACACACAGACACTGCCCCATGAAGCATTGAGGGCCAGCTCCGCCCAGCCCAGGAGCATGGCTGTGTTTTCCTGGTCACGTTTTCACCTGAGATCACACTGCAGGTACCTGCGGACTGGCCGGGCTGCCAGCCAGAGGGGACAGTGTCAACCAAGGCAGACGTGACCACGGCAGAGTGAAAGGGAAGGTCCCCTGATGGCAGCATGGGGGACTTTTCCCTAAAATCTGTCGAGGGAAAGAGGAGTGACCCAGGATCTAACTTCCGCTGCTGTTTCCTCCTGCTCCATCAGAGCGTCCGTTGGGACCGAGTCTCCAATCTGCGCAAACCTTGCCTTCTGCCTCAGTCGCTCAGGCAGCGCTCTCGGCTCTAAGCACGCCCTTTGGCACTTTGTGGCTTGAAGGTGGACGGGGCTTTCCAGTTGGAACCGGTTGTGTTGAGACTCTTCCTACTTTAGTTTTATTTGCGGCGTCAATAGGGTGGGTATTAGATCCAATAATGAGTGTGAGCTGCTTGTGGAGATTTTGAAGGCAGAGGGTCAAGAACCTGCTCCCTGTTCCTGAGCCCCTTCTCCAACTTAGACAGTAAGGTGACGGCGGAGATAATTCTGTGAAAAGAATGATGGCGAGGTACCCCCTGGCCAACCTCAGCGAGGGGGTCTCCAAGAAGACCTGGGAGGGGACAGAGAAGTTGGGTCTGCTCTCCTCTGATCATCAGTCTTTGAGCTCTTACTCGGAATAAAATCGGATTGTCTTGAAGACGGGGACTGACTTTCCTTCCATAAGGAGCAAGGGATGGTTACTCCCAGAGAGTAAATTCTAAAAGGACAACAGGAAATACATACAATTGAACTTTGATTATGACCACGTTCGCATCCGGTCGACATCGTGGCTGAGCATCTGTGAATACATCCAGTTCTCACGAGAACCAGAGGAAGTGCTTGCCAAGATCTCCTCTAGCAGGCGAACACGAGCGTGAAGACACTGAGCGACTTCCCCACGCCGGCACGGCTCCTGTCAGCGGGGCTGTGATTTGAAGCAAGACCCCACAGGACACCCACGCTGACCCTACTTGCTGCTTTCCACACAGAGTAGCTCCCAGCACGTGGTGACTGTAGGACGGGGCAGTGGGAACGTGGGATGCCCTGGACACCGGCCAAAGGGTTCAAATGCAGCTGGTGACGCATCACATGGAGAGGAAGCTTCCTCCACAGGCCGAGCCAGTGTCAGAATGGAAGGGGAGCTGGGCAGCCAACTTTCCTTTCCCCTGTTGGCGAGTATCTTCTGAGTACCTACCATGCAAAGCATCCTGGATAGAGAATGAAGAAAACGGGCAGGGGCCCTGAAGGTGGGCAGCTTGCACTCCAGGGAGGGGAGTGATAACGAAGATCAACCAGGCATCCGTGTGGGATTTAATACGCTGAGTACAGAGTGCATGAGCTTTATTTTTAAGAAGAGCGGACACAACTGGGAAGCCAAAGCCAAGGGCTGGTGCCGGTGGCTAATGGGCTCTCAGAAATGAGCTGACGTGCAAGAGAGGAGAGAGCCGTTTTGTCTGTGCTTAAAATACTCCCTTGCTGTCCACTTCCCGCTGCTACGCCTCCAATGTCATGCACAACGGGAGCCAGTAGAAAGAACTGAACACAGAAATATTAGCTGGACAGCGTGGGCCCCCAAAGGCATTGGGAAACATTCTCATTTCCCACCAGCAACGATGCTCGTATAGCTGGGTCTGCAGGAAGCCTCCCTCAGCCATTTGTCAGGGCACCATCTGGGGCTTCATAACCCCGCCGAAGGATTCGCTTTTGGAAGGACAGGGGATTCTAACTCTAAAATCTATTCTATGAATAACTTCCAAACACCACGAACACACACTGGTAAATTCCAGTCCTTGCTTTATTTTATTTTTTTAACAGACTCCCTAGAATTATAAAAGCATGCCAAATTTGTGGGTTTTCATGCTAGAAACTCCCGAGTGTCTCTCACCGGGGCACTGTTAGCAAACAGAACAAATTTATGAGAATGGGGGACAAGTCACTGGAAGGTCACACTTGTTAATGTAAATTCTTCTGCAAAACCAGCACATTCTAGACACGTGTCCCGAGACTGGGGGCAATTGGAAGAATTTATTTGCATTGTTCCAAGGATTCACATTCTGCGTGAATAATGAGTTGCCTGTGGACTTTCTCATACAGGTTTTTTTTTTTTTTTTTACTATTCAGAAGATTCCCGGTGCTCACTGATGACTATATGCCGCTGTGCGTGGTGTTCAGAGTGACTGAGGGAGGGGCTTGGACCTAAGTGTGAACACACAGCATTTGCTTTCCAGAACAAGTTCTTAAAGGAAAAAGAAGGAATGCAGTTACTCCTCTGCACACAGTTTAATATTTTCTATGTTATACTGGAGTCGATAATTCTTTGAATTTGAGAGCTTGTCCCTTTTCATGATGATAGGCCAGGAAAAAACCCCCTAAACAGAAAAAAGGAGAGTGCCCGCATGAGGAGGTGGAGATGGAGCAGCCGGACCCTCGTGGGCCTCCAGTTCGGGGAGCGTGGAGTCCGCGTTCCGTCTCTGCAGACGAAGTGGGCGGAAATGCTGGCAAAAGCAGCTGAGGAAAGGACGAGCCCTCTTCTCTGCTCCATGCACCTGGCCCCTTGCCATTGTTCTCGCCTTTGACCTTGAGTCTACCTGCTTCGGCCAATGTGCCTTGGGAAGTGTCTCACGGCGGGCCTGAGTGTTGCACGTTTCTGCTCCCCCCCCCCACCCCGGGGGTGTCTGCCGCTGCCACAGGAGGCAGCTGCCGGGCCAGACCCCGGTCCGAGAAGGATGGGCGGCGCACGGAGAAGAGTCACCCCAGACCGGGGCGTGCCCCGGTCCACTCCAGAGGTGGCAGCTTGCCCCCACGCTGCCCAGCCCAGCCTAAAATGCTTAAGATGGTAAAACAGATTATGGCCTTTTACTAGAAAATGTTTTCTTCCCAAAATGTATGGTTTCATTCTCACTGCTGTGGGTGACTGAAAACCAGGACCGTCGGAAGGTGCTGCCAGCTCGTCCTCATCCTCTCTATTGACACAAGCACAAGGGCCCCGCCCCAGCTGCATTCGGAAGGAGCTGCAGACGCGCTGATACCTGCGCCCGCCCGTGTGGGCAACGACCGCCGGCTCGCGACGCGGAGGTTTCTCAGCGGTTTCACGGTTGGCAGCCGAACAAAGGATGCCGGAGTGCGAACGAAGGTTTTATAAAGGGGACGTGGCGGCGGCGGAGCACGCACGAGTCGCTGCTTGACTTTCACTGCAGCGAGCAGAGTGACGTCACCCGGTTGTAGCCAATGAGTTCAGTGCAGATGGGGTGGTTGGGTGTCCAACAGAGAAATGGGAGACTTTGTTACACTCTGGAGGCATTTGGTTCAAAGGGTAAGTGAGGAGTTAAGAGATTTCGTCTAAAAAGTGATTAAGAAATGGCTATCCTAATGAACTCCTTGAAAGGGGAGTGAGTTAGCTCAAATGTGATGTCTCAGGTTCCGACAGGAACTCTCGTTCAGTAGAGGGGAAATTATTGTTTGGAGCTGATGTAAATGATTTTGTTTGGGAGAATCTGTGTTTTTAAAAGTGGTTTTAAATTTTTCCTGATTCGGTGCAATGTGAAAATACGGGAGTCCCATGAGTTTCTTCAGATAAATTATTGATGGCTACGTTGTGTCACTCTGAGCAAATGAGTTAGCCTCCCTGCGGTGAATGCTGCCCCAGAGTGTAAGCATCCAGGGTTCAACTCCACTGCCCCCCTCCACCACCCCGCATCGTGGTCAGCTGTTGAATGGCTCTGGTCAGGCAGCCAAAAGACTCTTGGACCCAACTCTGAGTCCTCACACCAGTGACCTGGCCGACCATGGTGGGGGCCGACCATGGTGGGGGCCGACCGTATGGAGTCTCAGCCCACCCAGACCTACCCTGGATCGGGGTCAGTGGTTTAACAGGCTTTTCAGGTGACGAGAATGCCTGTTAAATTTTGGGAAGTCTAGTGCACTAGTTCAAATCAAACTTCTAGATTTTTGCCTATCATTTGCATGATCTACATATAACCAGGTACTATTATTGAATTGATGTTATAAATGTATTTATTGCAAACTAAATGGAGGTATCATCTGCTATATGTAGAATGTGACTACACAAAAGTTTACAATGAAATAAAACAACCGTATTACATTTCTACAGGTGACATGAGACCGTTGTGAAGACTCAACACAGTAATAAAGGTAAAACATTGGGAACAAGGCCGAGCATCTGATAAAGTGCTGTTAGTTCTAGATGTTTTCTTACTATTCAAAATTAAGTAATTGTTAATAATCAGCCTTCTGTTTTGATCAAAAGGGAGATTCTTTGGCATTCAAGAAGAGTAAAGATTAGCACCGCAGAAATTGAAAGGGAATGTAAAAGGGGCCAAACCTCTCACTATTTGGTTTAACTTTACATAACACCGTGACCTTGGAGCACCTAAAACCACCCCAGGACCACCAGGGGCATGTTACCCTGCTCTTTGCAAAACACTTGTTTTAGTCATAACAGATGTGACTGTAAAACGGGTTAGAGCTTGAGGGCCTATTTCTAATGTGTCGGGATGAAATTACATTGCTTGAATATCCCGCAATTGGTAGACCTAATTTTCCGTTGTCTCCTATGCAGAGTGTTCGGCTTGCTTGAGTTTCGCTGCTGTAAATAATGCTCGGAAGAACCACTTTCCCTTTCTCGTTGGCAGAGATGAATGCCATGTTCAGTGCTGATGTGATTACAGAGAATGAGACACTGTCCAACTCCTGGTGGCAGGAATTCAATATCGCAGCTGTGGTAGAGGGTGAGGTTGGTGTTTCTCTAAAATAAACTTGCGTGTAATCTTTGATCCAGAAATTGTGCTTCTAGGAATTTATCCTCAAAGATGGAATTGCTTGTATAAGCAAGATTTTTTACATGCGTTCATCTTAGATTACTTATGGTAGAAAATATTAAACAATTTTCGGATCTCTAACATGGAAGGCCGGATAAATAAGAGTACAGGAGGGCCCCGTGATTCATAATCACGTTACAGAATAATTCCAAATTCATGAAGAAATATCGTGAAACATTGGTCAATGAAAAAGTTGCTTATTAAGCAGTACATACACAATAGCCTATTCCATAATATGTAAAAGTCATCAAAATAGAGTGTAAGTTCAAAATAAAATGCCAATAATGATATCTTACAGTAGTAGGTGTGAATCATTTCATTTTCGTTTTGTGTGTATTTTTCCATTGATAATGCACAAACATGAATTTTAATTTTGTAAAGCAACATTATCTATTTGCCTAGTGAAATATAGTAGACATGATGTTGGCAAGCCTGGGTTTGAATCCTAACCGAGTGATTCAGTAGGAAGAGACCGAAAGAAACACATACCCCGTGGGGTTTGGGCACGGCCACTGGGTTTCCTTCCGTGAGCTTCCATTTCCTCACCTTCACACTCACCTGTGAGTTACTAACAGCACTGATGACGGTAACTCTTCTGAGGCATTCTGGGAGGTTTGAATCCGTAGCGTACATGAGTGTACATTTCCAACAGCACAACAGTTCCTCCGTAGTCGTGATGATGGCAGTCTGATCCCTTCTTAGAGCCGGCCTGCTGCTAGCCTCCCAGGCCGCCATCCACCGACCCCTCTGCCCTTGGTCTTCCTGACTCTACCCTGGGTCCTCGTCGCTTTCCTTCTAAAGTAAGTTATTCCAAGTCACTACTTCCCTCATCCCCCCGTGGCTTCTGATCTCACTCACGAGGCAGCATGGACTCCTCAAGGCCCTATGTAGCTTGGCCTCCAGCGTCCATTCTGACCCAATCTCTTGTCCTTGTCCCTTCTGCCCACTACGCTGTGGTCACCTCAGCTCCCTTGCTTTCCCTGGGATATACCAGACACGTGACTGTCTCAGGACATTTGCACTTGCTTCCCTCATGCCTGGAACACGCTGGGCCCAGGTATCACCTTGATTTGCTCCTGGATTTCACTGAGGGCTCATTCCCAAGAACCCCACAGGAAGTAGCATTCCCCCCACCTCTGTCGGTCTCTATTTTTTTCCAGCATTCATGGTCAATATTTCTATTTTTTTAATCTCTACAATATAATCTCCATGAAGAAGACTTCTCTTCCTCACAGCTAAATATCCAGCAACCAGAACAGCACAAACACTTAGTAGATGCTTGGTAAATAATTACTGAATGGATGACAAAATGAATGATAAAAAATTAATTGTTTTAGTTAGCTATTGCTGATAACAAATCACCCCAAAACTTAGTGGCTGAAGGCAAAGACAACTTCCTTTGCTCAAGTCTCTGCAATTGGGCAGGGCTTGGAAGGGACCACTGGTCTTTATGTCACTTGGTGCCAGCTGGGTCAGCTCACAGGCTGGGGCAGAAATTAACTATTGAAGCCTGGTCTAATCAGGTGGCTTCTTTTGGGCTTATAGCCAAAGAGTAAACAGGTACCTGTGTCGGACTGCAGGGTTAGGACAATCAAAAGGTGAAGTAGCCTGGGGAGGGAATAGCTGCATCAGTAGGGGGTAAAGGGAGTCCCACCGGCTCTTTGCACACATGGCACGGATATTACGGGGGGTTCCAACCCAGGGAAACGTGTCCATTTCACGTCCTTCCACCACCAAGTCCCAGCCCCCAGCAGCCAGCGTCACGCTGCTCAGCCAGACCGCATAGCTCACCACGCTGACGGATTTCTATCTGTTTGGAGTCTTAATATTCTCATCACACAGAAGAGTGGCTGAGGAGCTAATTCGTCTGTAAAGGAGATGCACATCCTGGTTCAATTAAATGACACAGCCCTGCAAAAAAAGTTACTTATTTTTCGATAGGTGCCCTGATATGTCTGGAAACGGCGTACGTTGAAGTGGAGAGTTAGACCTAGAGGCCAAGGCAGACTGCTCCATGCATTGTTTCGTGACCAGTGATTAAGTGACTGAACGCGCCTGCATGAATCCAGGATCTCATCAGCCTCAGCCATCCCTAACACCACATGCCGCGTGAATAATTGATGAAAACAAACAAATTCCCGGAGAGAAGACTCGGCATCATGGCTCCCAGTCTCTGTGCAGTTAAAACTTGCTATGAAGCCTTAGTGTTCCAGTAAGACTTGAGAAAGGTCATAGGGACAGGAAGAGTACCCTCTGTTCGGCGATGCTTTTCAAATTTGTAAAATTAAACATCACCGAAAACCTAAAAAAGTGCAGTGGAGTGGTGAAGAACTAAGGGTTGGGAGAGAGAGACTCATTCTGCTTCTTAAGCAGCCATGTGACCCAGAGCGTTATCAGCACCCATGGTCCTTGGTCTTCTAGATGGGGATAGAATAGCGTCTGCCTACTGGGGATGTCATAAAGGTTAGATGATGTGATGCATTTAAGGCTTTTAGGACCTAATAGTGGCTCAGTAGTACTAGTGATAATCAATTTGTTATGACGATTAAATGGTTGTTGATAAGGTGTGCGAATGGGTGACCCATTTCGGATACTCTGCCGACCATCAGGGTTTCCAGCGTCTATACTGGGTAACACTGATTTGTACACTTACCGCTCCAGCCACTATGATTCTCCCCATTATTTAAGAAAGTTGGTAGGGTTTGCTTTTATAATATCTGCTTGAGGCAAACTCTTTACTTCCTAAAATTAGCATAAGAGCTGGGGGTTAATGAAATAAACAAAACACAAAATATTATATATAATTTTAAAGCATAAGTAGCAGGTAATTGTCCTGAAATGATATGCAGGTGCTTGGCCCAATTAAATAAAACGGGCAGATTTGCAATTTTAAAATAGTGAATAAATGAACCACTTTGAATTTCTCTTGTTAATCTAAGAAAACTCTTTGCTGGTTAATCAGCCAATGGTTTGTTTACGGAGAAAGCAATGTTAAATACATTCCTCATCAGCGGTGTCAGCCCCAGGCGCGGAGTGCAAGCTTCGTTTGAATGGGGAAAGTTGAGTTTATAGGCTGTGTTTGGGGAATTCAGCTTTCACCACTTATTGGCATTTAGCTAAATCAGTATTACTAGGTTATTCATATTCCCCGCAGTTAGATGATAATGTTAGCCATCTGCAACTGTATGAAAGGCATCTTTAATCCTTCATTTTGGATTTGAAAAAAACGTAAATATACACAAAAAATTTGAAACCTCCTTTTGCGGGTGTGAACAGGGGTGACATCAGGGTTTCTCGCTCTTACATCAGTGACTTGGGGGTTGGGCAGTTCTCTGCCGTGGGGCTGTCTGTCCTGGGCATCGATTAGCAGCATCCCTGGTCTCTGCCTACTAGATGCCGGTAGAACTTTCCCCCCAGGTGTGACAACCAAAAATGGTTACAGACATTGCCCAATGTCCCCAGGAGGGAAGGAAGGAAATCTCCCCCTGTTGAAAATCACTGTCCCAAACCAACACTTTCACACGATTTGATGTATTACGGAAGAAGAGTGAGATTCTGTGGTGCCCGAGAATCATTCTCCTGTGTTCCTGAATCCCACCTCTGCTCTCTCTAGCCCCTTATTCCCTTCTTTATACGAGGAATTTTTTTTAATTTAACAATTTCCCCTGGATTGAGAAGTTCATGGTAATGGTGTTGTTTATTCAGTAAGGTATGTCCCCTACTGAATAATAGGTGGATAAAATTTATTGATTGGTAATAAAAGTCGTAAATGTATAAAGTGCTCAGCACTTGAGAAAACCGTTATAAAAATCCAAATCCCGACTGCAATACAATGAACAAGTAATGAGGTTTGAGTCGTACGATAGATGGAGTGAAGTATGTCGCTAGAATTCGGATTAACTGCGTGGCCGGCCGAGTTTGTTGGAGCTGAATAGAAAAATGCACTAAGGCTGGTGACTGGTCCGCCAGGTAAAAATCATTGCAGGGAACACTGGCTTGCGCCCCTTTCTTTCTAAACCTCTTTTCTCTGGGGACCTCCATGCCCCAGCTCACGTGCTAAATATGCTCTGTGTCTTTGACAGTGACAGACTTCAAGGAATATAGGACGGAGCACTAACTAGCACTTTCTGCTTGGGGTCGGAAACCCAGAAAAACAATAAATGTTTATGGGAGGCGGTAAAATTTTAGGGCTCCGCTGGCAACAAATGTTAAACACAGGTTGTGCTCACGAAAGCTCAGGCCTTGTCGGAATCTGCGCTGGCACAGCGTAGATGCGGGTTTTGGCTCCTGCGCGAGGGAACTGACTTGGGGAGAAAGAAGGAGGTTTTGCTCTCTGACGACATGGAGCCCCATTGCCTGGGAGTGGCTGCTGGTGGGAAGAACCTCGTGAGCCCGAAGGTTGTAAAGACACTTCCTGGGATGTCCTTGTGTTAGACATTCTGTTCTGAGCTCCCGATGCTTTCCAGTTCTTCTGACCAGTCCCACAGCTCTGTCTCGAGTCCGGAGCTCTCTCCTGGGTCCCGGATGTTTATACTCAGCGCCTTCCGGACACATGCAGGAAGACGCTTGCTCAGCATCTTCCTCAGGCTTAGCACGTTCAAGATGGAACCACACCGGTTTTCTTCTTGGCATTCCCACTTCTGGTGACTCGTGACTGTGTTGGTCACATACGAGACCTTGGACTTGTCCTGGGTCCTTCTCTGCCCCAAGGTCCTCCCCTGCAGATTGGCAGTGCTCTCTTTCTGCTTCCCAAACCTGGCCACGTGCACCCACTGTGCTGCATTTTTACCGCCGCCCCCTCGTTGAGTCACCCCTCCTGTCCCCAGGGATGATGGCCGGGGCCCCTCAGCTGCCAGCCTTGCCTTGGGGAGCCTCTTACATCTTCAGTGCGCAGCCATCAGAGTCGTAGAAACCCCCCTCAAAGAAAACAGAGTCCAATCTCATCCTTTCCCAAACTCGGAGAGAAAGAGGTCAGATCTGTGTCTTGCAGAGGTGGGGGTGGGGGGATTTGATGAAGGTGACCCAGGGTACGAACTCCCCGTTTAACGTAAATAAGTACTAGGGGTGGAAATGGTTAACAGCACTGTGTAATGTACAGGAACGTTGTTAAGAGTAGTTCCCAGGAGTTCTCATCACAAGGTAAAAAACAACATTATTTTTTTCTTGTACGTATATGAGATGATGGATATTAACTAAATTATTGCAGGAATCATTTTGCAATGCATGCAAGTTAAATCATTCTGCCAAACGCCTTAAACTTACAAAGTGCTGCCTGTCGATTATATCTCTATACAACTGGTATAGCGGAGAGCTCATTAATTTTAGGCTAGTTTAATGGAATTCTGATGGGTAAGAGTTGGAAATAAAGTATTTCAACATATTTACAATTGTCAGATGCTTGTTAGGGTTTAGGCATTTTGTTTTATCCCCCAGATAATAAAGGGAGAAGAAGAATAAAAATGGTTGAAGGAAAAGAAAATAGGTCACTTGGAAAAGAGTTTAAAAATAAAACGCTTGCCTAGCGGGACAAGGGAAAGAGAGAGAACAAAGGGACACCCCGGGCCGAGCCGCGGTCCCATGGAACCGGCATGATCACAGGCCCGCGCAGCCCTCGGTCTGGTCTCTGGGGACGCTCGCCGCGCCCAGTCCGCCCTCTGCCCACGGCTCTTTCTGCTGCTCCTGGGTCTGAGGGTCTGCCGCCATCTCGGGCCTTTGGTGGTTGCCAGTCCTTCTGCCTGGAATCATCTTCCACGGCGTGAGGCCGTCACCAAGCCCCGTTCAAGTTCCGTCTTCTTAGCAGGGACTCTTCGGAGAGGTCCTCCCTCACCGCCTTTCCCACCCCGACGGGGACCACAGTCTCTGCGGCTGCCATTTCCAGCGTCACCTTCTCAGGAAGTCGGACCCATCACACTGAACCAAACCTGAACAGACTGCCCACTGACCGCGGCGGGAGCATCTGGGCCTCTCTCTGCCCACCTGGGCAGCTGGGTGCTGCCGGGCGGGTAGGTCCGCGGCGGCAGTGGGTCCTGATGCAGACAGGCAGAGCGCGCCGAGGTGTGCCCCTGCGGATGGGTCTGCGAAGGGTCACAGGCTTGGGCTGGCAGAGCTCTGATTGGCAGCGGGGTGCTCCACAGCAGGGAAGAAAGAGAGGAATTAAACCCTGGGGGTGGCGGGGGGGCAGGTGGTGCAGTAACTGGGCAGGGGCGGGCAGGCGACACAAAGAATATTCCATCGGCCTTGTAGCAATGTATCCGCCCCCCCGCCCCGCCCCCGCCAAATCCAGTGTGAAGTCAGGCTCAGCCCAGGGGCCTCCGGGAGTGAAGACGGCAGCAGAAGTGTGTGAGTCTGTTTCCTGCTTCCTGACATCGCAGAGCTCCACCTCAGCTTCAGCGACATTTGGGGTGGCGTGGTTCTGCTGTGGGGGCTGTGCTGCACACTGTAGGATGTTCTGGGGCATCCCTGGCTTTTCCTCACTGGATGCCCGGAGCAGCCTCCCCGCCCCGGTCATGGCAACCAAAAATGTCTCCAGACCTTGCTACAGGGTTTTTGTCCCCCTGGAGGTGGGGGGTGGGGCAAAATTTCCTCCCAGTTAAGAACCGCTGCTTTAAATCAATTGATAATATTCCTGGTCAGTGACATAATCAGACAATTCCAATACCTGCCTATCATCACTCAGCGCCTCATGACTGGGGCTGGAAGAAATCGTCTCCCTGTTCCTACACGTGTAAGGACCAGAGGGAGAGTGGACAGAAACTGGCTTCGTGGGATGTTTAAATCTCACAGAGGAAACAACTCAATTTAACATAAAAAGGAAAAAAAAATGTTTGAACACTGCCAACCTGCACCAATTGCACCGTTATGGTGTGATTGACCTTTATTAACTTCCCAGGGAGATAATAACTAGGAGGTAAACTCGCTTTGTTGTGGGAAAGTCTCAGACACAGTTAACCACTGTTGTCAATCCAGATGACCTTATTCTCTGCCCGCAAAGTGCAAAACAGAAATATTCTCACTGCTATTTAATGTCAGTGCTGTACCTGAGCCCAGTTTTCTCCGCTTGGAAAATGGCACCAGTGTTTGTGGAAACAACCGAACTGCCTGCCCCTCGAAGGCAAGGTGGAGAAACAGATTGTAGCCTATGCATAGGAAGATGCTTTCCTGTAGATAAAATGAATGAGCCAGATCTACAGGTGTCAACCTGGGTACCTCTCAGAAGCGTAATGTGGTCCAACAGAAGGCAAACTGCAAAAAGGCATTTTAGGGGGATATTATTATGTAAATTTTGCAAACAGGCAAAACAAAATTGGATGATGTTTGTGGATATATACATATGTATGAAAAGTAAAAACAAATGCATGGGTGTGTTAGGCACAAAGGAAAAGATTGTCTTGTTTCTGGAGAAAGAGATGAGAGTGAAGTTTTGAGAGAAAGGGGGGGAAGAGAGAGACAGAAAAAGAGAGAGAGAAAAAGAGAGAGAAAGAGAGAATGCCCTTAGGGCAGTATGTTCACAGATCGTATTTATTCTAGATCGTATTTCTGTAGGTATGTGTTATTTTGTTGTTGTTAAACGCTGTTTTTCCCCTAAATTGTAAGATTGAAAACAACTGGCCAGCCACATGCAAAAAAAATTAATTTAGGCATAGATTACACCTCACAAAATCTATTGAAAATGAATCACAGACCTGAATGGAAAACCCATAACTATAAAGATTCTAGAAGATAACACAGGAGAAAATCTAGATGACCTTGGTTTTGGCAATGACTTTTTAGATGTGATGCCGAAAGCATGATCCATGAAGGAAAGAATTGATAAGGTGGCTTCATTAAAATTAAAGACTTCTGCTCCGGGAAAGAAGACCCTGTCAAAAGAATGAAAAGCCAGAGCACAGGCTGGGAGGAAATATTTGCAAAAGGCACATCTGATAAAAAACCAAGTCTCGACAATAGGGAAACAAATAACCCAGTTCAACAAAACTGGGTCAAAGACCTTGACAGACTTTACCAAAGAAGATACAGAGATGGCAGATGAGCACATGGAAAGACAGTCCACCTCCTGCGTCGTCAGGGACATGCAAACGGCAGCACCGACGAGGCAGCGCCGCACACCCGTGAGAATGGCCAAAGTCCAGATCACCGACAACAGCAAATGCTGACGAGGACGGGGCGCCACAGAAACGCTCACTCGTTGCTGCAGGAAGTGCGCATCACACAGCTGGTTTGGGAGACAGTTTGCTGCGAGAAGGTGGGAGACTCCTGGGTTGGCGATGACACCCCTTACGACCCCCGGCAACAGCAGCGGCTGTGGATCAGCAAGTCTCATTTCTCGCCTTGGCTCGTTGCCTTGGCTGGAAGTTCCGGAACGATGCTCTACAATAGTGGTCCCTTAGTTTGCTTCCACTTTCACGGATAACGCCCACCTGTTCCAACTTGGAGTCTGCTGTGGTTTGTCCTGTTAACAAAGTCTCTGTGTATTCCTGTTTTTAAAATCATAATGATAATAGACTTTACCAAATGCCTTTTATTCATCAGCAGATTTAATTATGTGTTTTTATTCATCAGTAGATTTTATTCATCAGTAGATTTAATTGTTTTACTCCTCAGTAGATTTAATTTTGTAAATGCCTTTTATTCATCAGTAGATTTAATTACGTGCTTCCCCCCGACATCCCTCCCTCCCTTCGCCTCTCCAGCCCCACACGGTTGCTTCCCCGGGGTGGGTTGTGTTAAAAAGAGGAGCTCAGCTCACCAGCGTTGGTGGGTGTACCTTCCCTAATTCCAGTTCTTTCTATAATTTTCCAGCAGGAACTCCTCAAGGTTTCTCATCTTTTGATGGCATCTGTGAAGTCTCCAGCTATACCAGCGGTTTCCTCACATCTTAATGTGATTTTTGTAGGCGTATCAATCAATCAATTGATCAATTAATTAGTTTAAGACATATCACATACAGCCCTGGCTGGTGTAGCTCAGTGGATTGAGCTCGGGCCTGCGAACCAAAGGATCGCGGTTCGATTCCCAGTCAAGGCACATGCCTGGGCTGCAGGCCAGTTCCCAGCATGGGACACACAAGAGGCAACCATACAGTGATATTTCTCTCCCTCTCCCTCTCTCCTACCCTTCCCCTCTAAAGATAAATAAATAAATAAATTAAAAAAAAAAGACATATCACATACAGACTTCTTAACATTCTTGGTATCAAGCATATTTCAGGGTATAAAATATTTCTTCTAACTACATCAGACTGAAGCATTTTTGCACAGCAAAGGAAACCGTCAACAGAATGAAAAGGTATCCTACTGAATGGAGGGAGATATTCACCAGTGATACATATGATAGGGGGTTAATATCCAAAATATATAAAGAACTCATACAGCTCAACACCAAAAAAAATGAACGACCCATTTTAAAAAATAGGCAGAAGACTTGAGTAGACACTTCTCCGAAGAGGACGCCCAGATGACCAACAGACATATGAAAAGAGGCTCGATGTCACTAATCATCAGAGAAACGCAAATTGAAACCACGGCGAGATATCAGCTGACACCTGTCAGTGGCTACCAGCAATAAACCCACAAACGGGGCTGGCGAGGACGTGGAGAACGGGGAACCCTAGTGCACTGTCGGGGGGAGTGCGGACTGGGGCAGCCGCTGTGGAACACAGTATGAAGGCTCTCAACAAAATTAAAAATGGAGCTGCCTTATGACCCAATGATTCCACTTCTGGGTATTTACCCGAAGAGAGCAAAAACGCTAACTCAAAGAGATACGCGCCCCCTACGTTCACTGCGGCATTATTTGCAATAGCCAAGACTCGAAAGCAACCCAAGTGCCCATCCACAGACGAGCGGATAAAAATGTGGCGGTGCATATATACGGTGGACTATGACTCAGTCATAGAAAAGAGAATGAACTCTCATCGTTTGCTCCAGCACGGATACACCTAGAGGGCGTTAGCTCAGTGAAATACGTCAGTCAGACAAAGACAAATGCCGTGATTTCACTTATACGTGGAATTTAAAGAACAGAATAAATGAACAAACGAAGTGGAAACAGACTCATGATACAGAGAACAGACTGACAATTGCCAGATGGGAGGGGTTTAGGGGCCTGGGTGGAAAGGGTAAAGAGATTAAGAAGCACAGACTGGGAGTCGGAAAGCAGTCCCGGGGGTGTGCGGTGCCGCATAGGGAATATCGTCAACCATATTGGGATAACCGCATGGGGGCGGGGGGCAAATAGGTTTACAGTTGTCAGTATGGAAAATGATACAATAACTGATAAACAATGTTACAAGAACAAACTGTGTGCTTTGCGTACTCACAGATGTGAAATCACCTTTGTGCCGCCCTGGATGGGTGGTGCCAGGGGGGGACTGGAAACATCAGGGGGATCCCTCTGCAAAGCATGTGATTGCCCAGCTTCTACGCTGCAACCCTGACGCAAATACAGAAACGAACAAACAAACAAACAAACAAATCATGTGTATTGTCTAGTAATGGGCTGAATTGGCTAGTATGTAATTTTTGTGTCAATATTAACACATCAGATGGGTATCTCGTATCTTCTCCTATAAAGCCTTGTTAATTTTGATCTCCAAGTTACGCTTCATAAAATTAACTAGGAATATTTTATTCCTTCGCTCCGCGCCGGAGCAGACTGCGCAGCTTTGGGAACTGGCGTGGATTAGCCACAGAGCCCTTCAGAGATGTGCTCACTCATCCTCCAGTACTTTGCTTCCTGTCGTTTTCCCTTTGGCTGTTCGCTGCATATTTTCCCTTGGATACATTGGGGAAATTTACACTTTCCGAGAACATCATCCATTTAACTAAGAGTTTTCAATTCATTAACATAGAGGGAGCGATCATGAGCTGATGTCTTTATTTCCTGGTGTCTTCCTCCGGTCCCCAGGCCTCAAAGCCCTGTCCTCCTTGTGGTTGCGCGGAACGGCTTTGGTCTGCATCACTTCCCCTGTCCCTTTCCTACGGACTTCAACTTGCCTTTGAACCCCTCTGATGGCACGCACAAAAACCGTCTAAGTGGCCATTTGCCGATATCCTCTGTCTCAATCTATCCGTGGGGCGCCTGTGGACATTAAAATGAGACTTCTAAAGACATACCGCTGAAAGGAAAAATGTTCTTTTGCCAGAGAATAATGAATCACTAACTCTATCCTCCACCAAGTTCAATTTTAGGGCAAATTTTAGAGGAGGCATGAAGAGAAGGAGGGAACTCTTCAAGAGGAGGAAGAGAATAAAATACAGACCAACAGTCGCTTTCTTTCCTGGGACCTCTGTTTATGCCTTTGCTTCCCTCTGTGCCTTGACCTCAGATGAGCCCAGGAAGGAACTGTGGATACTGATCCCGTGGAAAAAAAAATGCCGCAGGAGACTTCACATGAACCGTGGCACATCCACGGCCAGTTCTGCTTTTTCATCTGAAAGTGCAGGCTGTCGCCAAGGCTGACCTGGAGCTGAGAGTGGCAGTAACAGTGGTCAAATGCGGCCTGAGTATCAGCTCTGAAAGGGAACTTCACCTGCTCAGAAAGAGAAGCTGCTGAGAAATAAAAGCGGGCCTTTGGCGAGGTCAAGAGCCTGGAAGATGCTCTCTTCTGCGTTTGCAAGAAGCCGGGAGCACGTAGCAGGGAACAAACAGGGAAAGCCACCAGGGGAAGCAGGCGTGTCCTGCCAGGGAAATGCCTCTGGCCACGTTCAGGGGCCACGTAATTGCTCTATCCTCCGTAGATGGCTTTGGTGAGGTTACGTGATTAAGAAAATGCAAGTTTTCGTTTGAAGTCCGAGCATGGCCACGTTTACAGGGAACCGTTGCTGAAACACAGTTCTGGTTCATCTAGAACTTAAAGCTATTTCCTCTTTTATTGTTTTAATTACTGTTTTTCCTAACTGTGATTCATATTTTATCAGGATGTCTGACCAACTTGCCCTGCCTCAATGGATTCCCAGCCTCTGTTGAAAGCGGTTCTTTGTCCCTACCTTCCACTGATAAGTTTTACTGTTCTGTGCGCCCATTCGAGACACTCACTTCTAAATCCCCTTACAGGGCACACCAGCTCACAGCGGAAGGAGCTGAGGACCCGAGTCACCACCCAAGCTCTTCTGCATCCCGTCTGTGTGGACTTGGGGATGTCTTTTTGCTTTTCTACCAATGGAGATGATAAAGACCCACCTGAGGTGGTTGGACAAGCAAATTGGAACTCTTTGAACTACCCCAAGGGACTGCGGTGGGAACACGGTAGGGAAAGAACTACGTGTTGTCCATCATGAGTAACCTTTGCATCGTAAGGAGAGGTTTGAAACAAGAATACGTCTCAGCCCAGTGGTGAAATTTCACCCAAGTGGACAGATCAGTCATGTTGACGGGGCTACTTACAAGGAGGGGCTTCTAACCGAAGCCTTCAAATCACATTATTTCGACAAGTTATTCCAGTACAACGAGAGGCTAGCCGTAGTGTTTGGAGGTACGAAAACCCAACCAAGAGGTTGCAGGCGGCAGCCCTCCACTTGGTTCTGTTCAGATCTTGGCATCCGGGTCCCACCCAGCATGATTCACGGCCATTTTCACCTGGCCACAGCGATCTGAACGCGCCCCCTGTCTCCATGCCAGACTTCGGGTCTCGCATTAGATGGTGCTCGGAGTGGTCCCCAGTCTTCTCCTCCATCCTGCCTTCTTCGACTTGCCACACAGAGTCGCAGTGCGTGCAACACGGTGATTGAATTCGGGCTCCCCAGCTGGGAGCTCTGCATGCGGACCCTTCTTCTGCCAGGAGTTTACCTGACCCAGGTTCACCTGTGACACAGGGCACGAGGCTCAGCGTTTCCCGGCCTCCCTGTCCTGTCTTCGGTGCAGAGGAAGGACAACATGCCCCACTCCCCACCCCAGGTCAGGGTGAAGGGCAACTGGGTTAACAGTATCCATCACCGAGCACCTGGCATGTGCTCAGTAAAGGGAAGCCCATACTCCCTTAGCTGTTATTGTATTTTGGCGTTGAATTTCTTTAAGGCAACTCTTCCTTTAAAAGTATTTCTGAATTAAAAGGATAGTTTAAATGGGCAATTCTCCAGCATGCTCCCTGTTTGGTCCGTAATCTGTCACCATGTTTGAGCAGCAGCATCAGCTCATCTTTCCAAAGCTCGAGAAGCAATCCAGACAGACGACATCCACACCGTATGAGCAGAAATACAGGTGTGCAAAAGTATCGATGGGCTCAGGACCGTGAGGGGGAACGAGAGGGCGGAGGACATACGGAGGAATGGAGAGGAACGAGGGACCCTCCGGAGCGCAATCCCTTCACCAGAACATTCCTTCCACAGATCTGGTGTGGTCTCCGAGTCTCAGCGGCAGGAGACCCCCCATGGCCATGCTGATGCTCATTTTCACTGTCTCCATTCATCATATTAACGGGGTAATTGCTGAGTCCGGAGTCTACAGACCTAGCAGATGTGGTCATTTGATCCATGAAATCATCCGCACCCATAATTCACCTAATAAAATCACAGGAGCGAAGAGAAAATGGTTTCATTAATTTGTCTCAGTGAATTCTGAACCGTGGCTTCAATTCGCATTGTGTTGAGCGTGCTTTTCAGGCAAGAGCATCTCCTTGGGGAGAGGAAATGGGAAGCCAGATGATAAACACGGCATATTAATTACTTGATTCTTTCATTCACTCAGCAAACATTTACCCGGCATTGACCCTGTGCCCGGCCCCGCCTGGGCCCCAGGACTCAGCCATGCAGAGCCCCCTGCCCAGGGCTCTTGGTGCTGATAGGACATACGGTGGAGGACACGGCGAGTCAAGTGACGGACACCCAGATCCAGCTGCTGCAAGATTTTTACTGAAAGATTTGGTGGCAAAGTCAGTGAAGTGGGAATACACTCGAATAAATATTTCTGCATGCTATTTTATATTAAGGAGCACATTTATTCTGTTGTGGGAGACATTTAAATGGCCCTTTCCAGCCTTATTGATGTACCATTGCCGAATAAAAATGTACACATTTAAGGTGGACGTGTATATGGCTTTTAAGATAAAATCCAAAGCTTAGAGACGGAGGACAGGTGAGAAAGGTGAAGGGGCTCACAGGCATGAAGTCCCGGTTGTCAGTCACGGGGTGTGACGAACAGCAGAGAGAATAAAGTCAGCGACCGCTCTACCTGATAACCGGGAGGCTCCCTCTGTACGGCACACCAATGTCAAAGCGCTATGCTGCATGCCGGAAACTCACGTAGTGTTTTATGTCGCCTATAATGAAATCATTAATTAACTTAAAAAAGAAAACAGCCAACAGCATCTCTGAAAACCAAAACATGACGTTTAAAGGCTACGTCATTGCTTTGGACTAATCTTCACGTGCTGGGGACTGTGAGTGTGTTCTTCTTAGAGGCTTGTTAGTGGGAACATTTAAGAAGCATCAAAATACACCAAGCTAGGTGACACGTGGGAGGACGGCGGACACCTGGGACGGTGTCCTGGGCCACCTCTCTGCGTGATGACAGCAGGGCCTTGGCTATTGTCTCTTGTTTGAATGCCTCACTTGGTTTTTACAAGAAGCATGCATGTTAGCCTTTTCCAAAATACAGCGTTTTGTTTTGTTTTTCACCTTTTCTGTTTTTGGTTCTTCCAAAACCTGCATAGGGATAGGATTGAACACGGTCGGGACACAGTCACTGGTTCTCTAACACCTGCCTGAACTACTTCTGATGGGGGGGACCCAGCAAGGCACTGCTCAGGACATTATAATTGTTCTAGGCAGTGCGTGCGCTGAATGGCACTCTGTCGTCCGCAAATGCTGTGCACGGTGACACTTAATATCAAGGTAGCTGTTGAAGGCTCACACCTGGGTACAGGCCTGTGCTTGCTCCTCAAATGACAGCAAAGCTATCGTCAACAGGTAGCTTCCCCAGGTCACCGCGCGGAGCCTGCGGGCCGAGGGGGGGTGGCTGTAACAGCAGAACACATCAGAGTTGACACCGCCGGGGACGTATGCGCCGATATAAAGGAAAGAGGGAAGGGAGGCAACAGATTTCATATTCTTCCTTTACTATTATGTATACAAAGAATAACTCGACCAGAGTCTTATCTCCTGAGTCAGAAATGGGAAGGGTAAAATGTTTGTCTCAAAGTACAAAATATAATTGCTTTTCCCCCTACTTTATGCGCTTTTATCGAAGGACGAAATTATCAATCCATTTCTAACACTGAAGATAGATCAAGTATAAAATTTCTTTAAATAGTGCTTTTAATTCTATAAAATACAGATGTTGATGTAAAAAGCATTTTACACATTTGAACCACGATCAACAATACATTGCATTATTTAATTCCATACTCGATTAGGTTTTAACGGCAAAATACTAAACTTCAAAAAAGGTTGAATTTAAATGGTAATTCGACTACTAAAAGAACTGACGTTTTAGTTGAGAGTGTGCTCCTAGCCTTTTTCACTTCAAAAAACAAGGAAACCTGGACTATGCGACTTACATATGTTTTCTCATCTTTTTCTCAACAAAAACCACGGAAATGACCAGCCGGGTGTTAGTGGTGGAACAGCCAAGGGGGGAGGGGCGCAGTGTGAGGCAGCGGGAGGGCAGGGGCGGGTCTGCTCCGTGAGGGACAGGCCTCCGCCTGCCGTAGACTCATCCCTCCCTCCCCCTTCTGGGAAAGGACTCCTCCTTTTCTCCTTTGCAGACGGCTCACTCGGTTCCACCTGCACTCTGAGTGCTTCTAGGGGGGCCGTTCAGAGCCTCCGAGCACCGCACTCCTCAGACGCCAACTCCGACTGATGGCTGAGACTCGAACCCAAGCTGAGCCAATGGTCTACTAGAGACATTCCATGAAAACTGTTAGGAGAAAGGTGCTATCCCTTCAGTTGATAAATTGGTAGAATGTAAGCCCTTCTCACTCTACACGGAGAAAGGCTACCAGGAGATTAATTCAACCTTGAGGAAAGTAGATCCGAGAAGTCAACATTTTTCTGATCTGAGCTTCTGGATCTAGCCCTACCTGAAGCAAAATCTAGCCCTGGCATTCCAGTTAGGTGAATCAACATCTTCCTTGTTTGATTATGTTGGCGGAACTGGGTTCCTATCGCTGGCATCTATAAGAATCCCTTCTAACACATGTTCTTATGAAGATTAAATTCTGGTAGATGAGATCTGAAGTAAACCAAACTGATTCATCATAAAAAGGGATCGGTACCCTGAAGTGGTAGGTTAGGTGCATCATGAGGATCCATGTCAGCAATGATAGTTCAAAACACCTGATCTGTCGGATTTCAGTTACACATAGAAGCTCCAGAAATTTAGAAGTGGACTTCAAAAGCTGTCTTAAAAAGGCATGCTGTTGAAACTAATCTAAAACCAACACTTCAAATACATACACTTTTAAAGTAAGGTAGGGTGCTGGATTCCATCTTGCAGGGTTTCCAAGGGATTGGTTTCCTCTGGTCTCCTGCAGGAAGATTTCTTTCCTCCAGTCTGGGCGACACGGAGATATTCGGAACCCCACCTGCCACTGCGGGTCAGGGGCGCACATGGATACGGGCAGAGGGCAGCTTCCTGTGGTCACGGAGCGTGTGGGCATGCGTGACTGGGCTTCCCGTCCCGGGCAGCAGGGCCCTGGACCGTGCCCGTGGGTCATCTCAGCTGTTGGCGCATGGCGAGCATCCTTGCCCAACTTCCCCTCCGAAGGCAGAGAGAAAGGATCACTGTCATCCCGAGGGGTTCGGGTCCAACACCTCACTGCACAGGGGCCCACGAGGACCTGAATCTGGGGGCTCGTGCTCGGGTGTGGCTTTTTCGGGGAAATGACGAGATCCTCTTCCTCGGGGATTCTTACAGGGAAGTAAAAGTTATGAGACGATGGTGAGAATGTCAACGGTCATGACAAAGGTCGTCGTGGTTCTGGGTGTTTAATTATGTGGTGCCTGGGTACGGGCTCGAGTCCAGCGAGTGCAAAACATCACGCTTTTGTTCTCTAGACTTCCAGACACATTGTGTGTGTGTGTGTGTGTGTACATGGGTATCAACACATACATATTTCCGTCACAAATTTCATTTATTCGAATATTTATTGAGCATGTTTACTGTGTGAAATACTCTGCTCACCTATTTTTGCAAGCCAGTCAGGCATGAGAGCCGGGACTGCGTGCCAGCAGTTTAATCACCACCGGATTCCTTTGTGCTCACTTTACCCATGCTACCGGAGGGAGACCACAGGTGAGGGGGATGCCTTCCTCCACGTCCCCCCACCTTCCCAAATCTGTGAAGTGCCCGAGAAAAGGATGCATGAGCAGAGGACACACCTATTTTTTTTCTTGGTTCTGCTGCAACCTCATTGGTCAGGGCCTGACTTCTTTTATTCCAGGGCGCTGGCTCGTTACCGACCATGGCCGCGAAGGTACTGAATGCTCACTCCAAGCTAGATAGGCCCACGGGGCAGCTGGTTTCAGGCACAACTGGGGAGGTGGGGTGGTGAACCAGCCATGTAATTATGGTGGCATGCTTCGTTAATTCCAAACATCATTTACCTCGCCTTGTCTCATCTTAAAATAAGATGAACTGACTTCCTTCTACCCTCCCAACCCCACCCCTTCCTCCGCTGTATACACACTCACTGGTGGAGTGTATAATACGACTTTTTTATTTAGTACAACTCCCAGTGACTGACCACCCCCGGATGTCAGGTCTTTGCTGAGGGGAGCATTTCTGGGGGTCTTGGAAGTCTCATTGAGGCTTCAGCGCGCTGCGCTCTGAGACAACGCACATGGTGACTTAATAAGAGACACAGAGTGCTCCGAAAATTACTGTCACGGAACAAAGAGAACTCTTTTCATAATGTCCTTCCTTAAAATAAAATAAAACAAAATGAAATCCAGACTTGGAAACTGGAGCATTTCACAGCTTGGGGGACGAGAGCGTGGCCCAACGCGTGGCGTCTTGACCACCAGTGGCGTCCCAGAGCAGACTCGGGGACAGAGGCATGGTTCTGGAGGTCTCCGTGTGCAGGACCACCGGAAGCCCTGTCTCAGAGGGTCTCCCCGAAACAGCCTCTCCGAAACCCCAGTGGCTGTAATCAGGCTGAATCATCACTTGCAAATGTTTAACTAGCTCAGCAATGCCCGGAAGAAAATGAACAAAGGTCTGTGTTCTCCTTCTAAGAGATTCTTTGTAGAGGACATCAGGAGCGAGCAGGACGCCACACTCTGCACAGGACGGATCGTTGTTTCAGTACAGCACTGTCTGGCCTCCCCTCGCGCTGGGAGGGAAAATGCCACCGCAGGAAACGGGTCGCTAAACATGTTCTTCTGCTAATAGGTCTACTCCGTCAAAGGCAAGTGTGCACTTTGTTACTCTGAAATCATTTCATTTTGGTTAAACGCAAGAAGGGAAGGTTCTGTTCTGTTAAATATTTTCAGTGAGTGGGAGTGCGGAGCCAGAACCAAAGGAAGGGACCAGACAAAGCCCCGGCAAGTCCCGTTTGTTGAGCAAGGAAGACCCACAAGCCACCCCTTTCCCATGCGTTGTCGGAGGCGAACGGTGCGGGCAGATGTGGGGACCCGGGCACACCCTCTCCTGGAACCGCTTGACTCTTTCTGCAAACCGGAACCGGGTTGGGGAGAGGGCCTGTCGGGGAAGCTTGTACAAACCCCTGGGCCCGTCGTCTGCCAGGGAGCAATTTCTTCTGAGTCTTTTTTCACGGTAGTTCATACCAACTTTGTGTGCATTTGCGTGTGAATACTTTTCTTCCCCTTGTCCCTGACCTAGCGGAGAGGCACACTCGGGAAAGACGGTCTCCACCGTCCGATGTGTTGACTTTTCTCCCAGAGCCTGGCACGAGGTGCTTTTCTTTGGGTGTGAATGATTATCTTTGGTTGTGGCGTCGGTTTTCTTATTTTTCTGTCTTCGATGTTTTAACGGAACCCATGGTGACACAGGTAACTGTTGACACAGTTACTTATATACAGTAACTTCCCTCTTTGTTTCTTTTAAAACTATAGGACATGAGAGTTTCACATCGCTTTGCACTTCTAGAGCGATGCATCCTTTATTATTATTTTTTTTTTGCAAGGCTACCTTCGAAACATTGTCCTTAATGGAAGCAGCAAGATATCTGGGCTAAAAAAACAAACAACCAACCTATGTGGGGACAGACATATTTTTTCACATTTATATCTTTTTTTCTCTGATTTTGAGAAATTGGAGGCACTGGAATTAAGCGGTTTCCCCGCCACTCAAAGGAAAAGGGAAGAAAGTGGTGGCAGCGGGTGAGGAACGGCGCTGGCTGCGGGAAAGAAGGGGTCCTCACCCCTAGTTTACGACAGGGCGAGCTTTGCTGAGGCAGGAACCTAAGAAGCGGGGCCACAGCGCAGAGCTCTCACGTCCGGTCCGGACTCACTGGGCCAGACGTCACTATTCGTCAGCTAACCGGAGGCACCTGGAAACGGTCACGGGAGGAGACCGCCCTTGGGCGGTGAACACGCAGCACAGTACGCAGGTACCGTATTGCAGAATCGCCCCCCCCCCAAGCCTCTCCACTGTTATCAACCAACGTCACTCAATAACTGCAAGGAAAAAAATAAAAATAAAACTGGAGAATTACATTGAAAAAAGACCTGTTCCCAGTGACGGCTTAAAAAGAGTGACAGAAGAACGAAATAGAGTGACAAGCCGCATTACGTCCCCATTAACGCATCTCGCTCTGACACCGTCACAATGGAAACCGAAGACAGAGTTGAACACACACAGCGCTTTCCTTTCTGTTGTGGGAAATAGGGGCTCTAATTTTATGTTAAGAGTAATTGCCGTAAAACCCCTACGGCAGGGCTTCTCAGACTCCAGTGTGAGCACCGATTTCCTAAGGATCTCGTGCAGGTGCGGACCCTGCGTTCGGGAGCGGGGCCCGAGCCTCCGCCTTTGCCACCGGGCCCCAGGGCGGCCCAGTCCCGCTGGCCCACAGAGCGCGCGGCGAGTGGCGGAGACAGCTCTCCCGTGTGGCTGATCACATTCTTTTTCAATGCAGTAGTCATTAAAATAGGGATTCTTTAATGTGTTCCTTCCACTATGTTAAGTGATACACTTTACCTTAAATACTGGCCTTAAAAATGGCAAAAGCAGGAAATAGTTACGAACACGGAAAACTCCGTAGGAGGCGAGGGTGCTGCATGATCAGCTTGCGAGGAGGCAGGAATTTAGAAAATGCGCTGGGGCGCAGAGGAACGACGATAGTCAAAGTCCCTGAACTCCAGGCTTAGCTCTCCCCGAACCAGGAGAGGGAAGTTTGGGGACCTACTTGAGAAAAAGAACTCTGCCGTGAGCCACAGCATCTCCCTTTGTTGTAAATGACGCAAACAGGGCCTACCTGTGGCATGTGTCCAAGGTGAGTCCCATCCGGACTTGGTTTCTTTTTCGCACCAATAAATCTACATGCCTCGCCCAATGTGCTTCCTTCCTCCTAAAAGCGTCTCCATCCGCAGTCTGCGTCCCATGACCGAGTGAAGTGGGGAAGGAAGAGTCGGAGACAGTGCCGTTGAATGGGCTTCATCAGGAAGGGCCCCGTGCAGGACAGAAGCGCCTCTGGTCTGGCCTGATGCCTCTCGTTGGAAGGCAACGTGGCTAAGAGTGGACGGAGCGGAAGAGAGTGTCCTTGTCCAGAAACCTCCCTGGGTGCTTGGCATTTGGTTTGATTGGAGCCTTCTGGGGTTTGTATAAAATCAGATGGGAACTTCGTGCAGGGAACTTAGCAACTAGAAAAGGTCTCTGGAGTTAGATACCAAATCTGTTAAAAAACAGGTGCATATAGAATGGCCTGAGATTCCCGCCATGGACGATTTTGTTTCCCACCTTGAATCTCATGAGAAACGGCCCAAAGGAAGTAGATGAGGGGCTGGTGGGATCCCCCTCTCCTTCTGCAATGCCCACCTCTTCTCCACGTGCGTGATAATGGCAGTTCACGTGCCCATCGGGGAGGTACAGGTGTGCAACGCCCTCGAGTGCCCCCAGCGTTCGTACCTCGTTTCTGCGAGGGAAGTACGCTGGGTCTCAACAGTTCCTCAGATAGGGAAGGGGAAACTGAGGCCCTGAGCTGAGAGAGCCACGTCGTTGGTTCAAAGAAACATGGGGATCCATTCTCGGGCACCCTGCTTGGGGAGCGGCCTGTTTCGCATGCCTGAATATGCGCCCCTTCCATGCACAAGGGCAGTGTCAGAGCCACTCCAGCCAGACCAAAGGAAATAGATTTGTCCTGTCTGAAATACATCACGTCTATGAGGGAAATTAGGCATGTGCCCATTCTCAGGCACAGGAGCCTTTGAGGGACTTTTAGAGTCAGGGAACGTAAACACAAATAAGGGACCATAAGCAGGTTGCATGAACACAAAACTGTCGGGGAGGATTGCTAAGCGCCCTGGTCAGTGCAGAGGTGATTATTCGCTAGGAGAGCTGTGGCGAGGTGCGGCGGGAGGCTGGTGGGCCCCGAGCTCTGCCCTCGTGGTGCTCTTCACGTTGGTCTATCCGTCCCTCGCTCCTTGGCCAGGTGCTAAATCCCGCTGTGAACCTAACTGCCTTCCTGCGGATTCCAGCCCCCAAAGTCATTCTGAATGCCCTATTACTCACCTGGTCTAACTCATCCCGAGCTAACTAACGTGTTGCCTAAATCACTAATTGATTTGTACTTCGTTTTATGGCCTCTCGGTCTATGAACTCAGCTGCTTCTCAGCTCCCTGCAAATCAATGGAAAAGCATTGCGAATTAATTGTATATGCTACATAAATAATTTTTTAAAATATAAGGCAAAGGCAATAGAAATTGATCTCCAATGAGCAGCCTGTAAAGATTATAAAAAAGTCGAGCTTCGAAATACTTTTCACCTCCAGATTAAAACAGAGAGTCAGCAATTAGGGTGTCTGAACAATCATAGAGAAGGATCTTGAAGGTCTCAGACACTTTCTGATACATCCAACTACGCCGACTTTGAGATGCGTGGTGCCCACAGTAAAAACAAGGGCTGATCCATGGGGCACCTTCACCTTTAAAGAGCCATTTTACCACGTGTGTTACGAAAAAGTTCCGTGCTGGAGAAGGCTCTCGAAATCATCTGCTCTGGAACACCTGTAGACATGAGACTATTTCTGATGACCCATGACTGGCAGTGTGTGCCAGTTACTCATCTTTGATTTGTAAGTCTTATTCAAACTGCCTCAAACAAAAAGGCGATGAAGTAGGTCATACAATAACATGATCAGAACGCTCAGCTTCAGGCACAATTTGATCAGAAGTTCAAATTATGTCACTAGCATATCCCCTCTCCCTCTCTCTTACTTTTTCTCTCCTTTTTCTTACATTCCCACATGTTTGTTCCAAATGCAGATGCTTTCCTCAAGGTTGCAAGGTGGCTGCAGCAGCTCCTACCCTTACCTGTTTCTCCTATTCTCATCCAGAGGGAAAGAGTGTCTGCTACCTCTTGGAAGCCTCAGCAAGTTCTTATGACATCTCAATGACTCTGACAGATCACATACTCATCTCTAAATCAATCCCTGTGGCCAGAGGAATTAGTCTCAGGCCAAAAGTGTGGGACGTGAACAATTGAGACTGGGATTAGAGTCAGCTTCAGATATGAAGCCAGTGGAGGATGGGCAGACCCTCAACAAGAGTCAGGACTGTTGCCTCAATGTAACTCGAACCTGAGAGAATTCAGGTTTGAAGCTCGCATGTCCGTCTTGCTCCCAAGTGGAACCTAAATCGGAGGCCAACGCCGTAGAGGCGGCAGGGCCAAGAGCGAGACTCATACCTGAGACTGTGTTAGGGGCTTCGTTTGACACTAAATCCACATTTACGTGTTAGCTTCGTGTTTTCCTTTGATAACCTAGTTTAAGGGTTTTTTTAAAATTACTCCTCATGAGGGAGTTACGGAATGATATGGGGCCATATGGCGCTAAGGCATGGGCGTCATTTCAAACCTTTTAAGTTGTGTTTTCTCAAAAGCTGCCGCCATTGCCTATTGGGTCGAAGAGCTCTCTAACTTTTCACTTATTGGCCTTAGAGATAAATGAATACGCATCCTCGCGTTCGGGCGAACTGTCTTAACTGTGTGTGCTCCGTGCACACGGGTTCCTTGGGAGGGTGTGCAGAGTTTTCAACGGAATCCTAAAAACCCATTAGAGACTCTGGTATAAGCTTTTTTTTTCTAACCTTGAACCCTTCTCATTTCCCTTTCTTGGTTCATTTTATTAATTTTATAAGCCCATCAGTTTTATTGTCTTCTCTGCTTTCAAATTAAGGAAAACTTACGATAAACCCTCAGTAGAAGAGGCTTCCCTGTGCGTACCAGAGGGTCTAGCCGAAAAGCTGGCACAGAGCCCAAAATATATTTATAAAGTTAAATAAAGTATACATTGAACATTTTTACTTTCTGTTGAATTTATTGGGGTAGCATTGGTTAATAAAATTACGTAGGTGCCAGGGGTACGATTCTATGAAGTATCATCTGTATGTCGTGTTCTGTGTTCAGCACTCGAAGCCAAGGCTCCTCCCATCACCGTCACCCCCCTGGACCTTCTCCTACCTCCCCCCTCCCCTTTCCCTCTGGTAACCGCCGCACTGTTGCCTGTTTACGAGGTTTTTTTCTTAATCCCTCCACCTTTCCCACCCAGCCTCCCTACCGCCCTCTCCGACAGCGGCCAGTCTGTTCTCCGTATCTACGGTTCTGCTTCTATTTCATTTGTTAGTTTATTTTGCTCATCAGATTCCACATGTCGGTGAAATCATATAGTGTTCATCTTTCTCTGACTGGCTTATTTCACTTAGCGCAATACTCTCCAGGTCCATCCATGCTGCAAAAAGGGTACAATGAAAAATAAGTTTGAAAATCAGTCACCAAGGTTGGGTGACTTGAGGCCACGCATCCTTGGACCCCCACTCGCCCAAATGCCCTTCAAGGGAGGGAAACAGTCAGGAAAGAACTGTGGGTTGAGAGTCCCACTTCTGCGTCTGTCAGGCTCTGCGTGGATTCCGCCCCAGCCCCAGGGGGTCACGGTTCAGCGGAGTGGGCAGGGTTCAATATTGTCCCTGCCTGGCCGGGACAATAGTCTGTGTTACAGTGCAACTACGAGCGCTTCCGTGAGAGGCATTTGGCGGTTTATTAAGAGAGCCTTGTACGTTGGACTAATCGAGCAATTAAGACTTTGATCGCTGATAACCTGCCCTGGGGGATAAGCCCGAGGTGAGAAAGTGAAAGATTTTGTTGGAATCGACCCTGAGCGGCTGGGCGGGGGGCGGATGGACATCTCACTTGCTGTGAAAATGTCTAACTCCAGCCTCAGAGGATAACTGAGTAATTGTCACTTCGGAACTCATTCTGTCTTTGGCAAATTCCTGCTGCTGTTGGTCATTGGAACTATTCTTATTTTCTTAAATATTTTTAAAAAACATGTGTTTCTTTGTCTTTAGACAAACAGATTATAGATGAATATTTAAATTTAAGTAGAAGTATGTCAATGCATCATAATGATTTTAAAGTTTCATACTAAATAGCAAAGATTGATATTGCTTGTATTACGTCCGAGGTGCTGAACGTTTTAAACGTATTAGTAATTCATTTAATCTTCTCGACAACCCAATAAGAGAGGGGACTTTCAATATTACCAGTTAAAAGGGCACCGCATTGAAACGTGGAATGATCAGATAGCTTCCTCAAGGCGACCCAGACACTAAGCGGTGGAGAGATTTTAACTCCTGTTGTCGGGGACTACAGTCCTCTCCGTCAGAACATGAAAGCTGTTGTCCCACTGTTTTCTGGCCTCTATCATTTCCGATAAGAAGTGAGTGAATAAGAAGTGAGAAGATTGTTCCTCGGCGTGCAATGCCTCGCTGTTCTCCGGCTGCTTTCAAAGTTCTCTTTTTATCTTTGGTTTTCATCAGCTCAACTCTGATGTGTCTAGATGTGGTTTTATTTGTATCGACTCTGCTTTGCGTTCGCTGAGTTTTTTAAGCGTATGAATTGATGTTTCTCAGCATAGCTGGGAAATATTTGACCATTATTTCTTCAGGTTTTTTTTTTTTTTTTTTGTTCCGCTGTTTCTCCAAAGTGGTCGAGCCCCTAACTTTCCCACGACGTACGAAAGCCAAGCCTTTCGACCGCTGTGACGGACGGACTCTAGGGTGACCCCCAGCAACCCTTCCTTCCGGAAATCACGCCTCTGTGTAAGCCCCTTCCCTTGAACATAGGCGAGGTAATGGCATGTTATTCCCTGGACTAGAATACATGATTTAAGACTCTATCTTCTCAGACCGGAGCAAAAGCTTCTCTTTGCTGACTTGATCAAGGAGTGGTCAAGTTGAGAAAGGCCCCATGATGAGACATTGTGGCTGACCCCTCGAAACTGCAGGTCTGAGGGTGGCCCTGGGCTGATTGCCAGGAAAGAAATGCGGTGAATTCTGCTAAGAATTCACCTGAGGGAGCTTGGAAGTGGATCACTCCTTGGTCAGGTCGCTAAAGAGGCTGCGCCTTGGCTGACCCCTGCCTTCCACCATGGCCAGGTCCTGGAATGAAGGCCCTGCTGAGCTGTGCCTGAGCTACCGAGGCCCCAGAACTGTGAAATGATAAAAGATCGTTATTCTAATTCACTAATTCTGCGGCAATTTGTTGCACAGCATGGAAAACACGCCCAGATACAAAGTCAACCTTTTCCCCACGACACCACTGCAGACCGCGAGCGCCAAGGCTCAAGTCTCCACCGGAAACTAGAGGGGGGCCGCGTTGTCTTGTAGCATTGGCAAAAGCATCTGCTGATTATGGATGTTCAGCAAAAACAGAGAAGCACACAGGCTACAGCGACCCGATGAATCATGGAAAACAGCCATTTTATCCAACACAGCCTTGTAACTCATGGTTGGCCATTTACAAATCACAAAACACTTTGTCTACATCAATAAATTGTTTTGCCTATCTTAGCTTGTTACTCCACTCAGGGGAAAACAAACAAACAAACAAACAAACAAACAACCCAGTGTGGATTTTTTTCCACGCTGGGTTAGTACATTTGCAACACTCTGGCTTAGCTATGGGGTTGTGGCATCTGCAAATATATTTTGTGGGATGTGGTGGTTGGGAAGGCGTGTCAAAGTCATGGCGGTCACCCCCCCAGAGCAAATCGAAGAGTGGCTCTCGGAGGCATCAGCTCTCAAAGCATGTTCTAAAACCCAGCTGCATTGGCACCGTTTGGAAGCCAGTCTGAAATGCAAAATCGTGGGCCCACTTTAAGTCACTGAATCAGGACCACCACGTTAGTGAAATCCCTTGGGGATCTGTCTTCCCATTACGTTTGAGAAGCCCTACCAAGTCTAAGAGCTGGTGTGATTCTCATCAGAAGAGATTTGCTGTTATCTATTACGATGCCCTGCACACCTTAACAATGGTCTGAAAAATGAGGCCCAACTTGGCCGTCAGGAGGCCAGGAAGCTGGTAAGAGTCGGTCATTGGCTCCTCCGGCATTTCTGCGCTGCGTGTTCTGGCGGAGAGGCAGCACCTACGGCGACTGAGAGGAAGCCAGTTGGTGCAAAACAGCCCATCCTCACGGATCGGCCTTTGGTGGCTGCTGAGTGAGTTTTTCAACCACACCTCTGACCCTGAGATGTCGACCAGCACCCAGATTCCAACGTGGGGGGCCTGTGATAGAGCGATGCTCAGGCCTCACCTCGGAGGAAGGAAACCGGGCTACCTGGGTATGGATCCTGGGCATTGGTATTTTCCAAAGCACCTTATGTGACTACTCAGGTTTGGGTACCACAATTGGGTATCTGGTGTGTGAGATGGGAGTCTCTCGCTTCAAGGTAGTTACCTGCAAGCATAGTCAACAGGCTAAATCGGGCTCACTGGGTGCTTTTGTCAATAAAGTTTTATTGAAATGCAGCCATGCTCATTCATTTACATGTTGCCAATGTCTGCCTTCCTGCTACCACAGTGTAGGCTGTGGGCCTCAAATGCTTACTATCCTGGCCCAAAAGAAAAATGTTTACAACTCTGCTCTAAAACAAGTTCATGTCCTAACTGTTGAGAAGGGTTATCTGAAACACCCTCATCCGAGGGAAACTGAATTTTTGCTCCCTCAGTCTTAACACGTAGAGCATTGAAAATTTTAGCAAGTCTTTTTCTGTGTGTGTGTGTGTGTGTGTGTGTGTGTGAGTTCACATATTGAGATGGGAGTATAATTTCTTTTTAGGCAGGAATTCTAGCGAATATAGCCTTTCCTGTGAAGAAAAACAAGCGGTGTTCTAACCAGCAACTAATCACAAGTTCTTATTCACTTGTTTCAGAAAACACACTGGCTTCTAAAAATAGGAATCTTTTTTTTTAAACAACCAGGATCGGTTTCTGTTTATTTTTTAAGGCACGAAGAGAAAGAGGAGCACATGTGGTATGAAATGGGGCAGAAACAATCTCCTCTTGAAACCGCCTGACCTCGGGAGGACCCAGACAGACGCATCATCCGATAAGTGGCTGTCAAGAAGTGGTCCCCGGAGCCGCATAGCGCCTGGCCTGGGACTTGTTGGAAACGCAACTTGTCCAGCCTTACCCCAGACCTAATGAATCAGAAAACTCGAGGATGAGACCCAGGAGTCTGTAGCTCAGCCAGGTACCTTCGATGCCCATAAAGCTTGAGAACCACTGATCTAAGGATTCGCAGGTTTAATGACCTAACAAATTAATTACTTGTAATTATGTGTTTGAAATGCTTAATCATTACACCACCACATGGACCAACAATCTTGGTTCAGCAACTAATGTGTTCTGTACAAAGTCAGAATAATGACAATAGGAATAAAACCCTGCAAACTCTTTTCAGAGTTAGGATGTTTGCACTCATAGCCTGGGCCAGCTTTGGACTCATTAAGGGGGCTCGGGGACAGCCCCCCAGGTGGCCACGCCGGTGCTTTCTGGCTGGAGCTTTTCTGACTGCTACAGTGGTTTGACTGTGCTCAGGGATTAACTCACTGCTCAGTGGTTCGGGTGTAACCCTGTGTGCCCTGCCCCTCCCTGCCGCTGGTGGGCTGGTGGTGCGCAGGCTGCCTCTTCCTCTGGCGGGGGTGGGGGTGGGGTGGGTACGTCACATTCGTACCTGCGGTCGGCTCAGGAGGCTCTCTCAGCCTCTGGGCATCCAACCTTTTTGCTGGTCTGGGCTTTGTAGGGTGATCGTCAGCATCCCTACCCTCCGCCTACCAGATGCCAATAACACATCTCTGCACTCGCTGGCACATTTTGGTGACAACCAAAAATGGCTTCAGATATCAAAGTCGTGTCTGGTTGAGAACCACTGCTCTAAGAGAGAAGCCGGACACGTTCTCACTCGTATATCAGTATGCTGATGGGCATGTATGCGTGCGTACGTACAGTTTGTCAAAAAAGCTTGTCTTTGTCAGGGTTTTGAGTTCCCTTCAGTACGAGTAACAGCATCCATGCCTTGCAACCCCGATTTTTACCCTGCATTTTCTCTTTTAGAAGGCCGATGGGCATCCTTTGGTTCTTAACCTCAGCAGAGTTTATCACCTTGCTGGTCCTTCACCTAAAAGCATCCACGCACTGCCAGGTGGGCTCTCTCCCCATTACTGACTCAGTTCATCCGCCTTGATCAGCCACATGAGGAAGCAGCTGGTGTGGGCAGAAAGCCTTCAGGGTGATTTTCAGTAAAACTTTATAGAGTCAAGATTGCTTCCCATCCATCAATACATCCATCATCTCAAAGTCATTTCAATCCAGAGTAAAGTTGGACGTGTCTCAAAGTCGATGAGCATAACTCAAGACCACAGAGGAGGAGCTGTAAAGTGCTTCCCAGCTTTAAAATGTTGGGGTTTTAGGATTCCACTGTCTATATTCATGGCTACAACTTCCCTACCCCACCCTCCCTCCCATGGAACCTTCCTGTAAGCTCTCCTCCTGGACCCCAAGAAATGAAAAATATTCCCAAATAGCCTATGGGTCAAAGATGTCGGAATTGTCCAGAAAGCAAGGAATCTCTTCAGTTGAATGGCAGGGTCTTCATCCTTTGACAAAATTACATGTTTGAATCTGTGAATGTGTGTCTTTACATCCCTCTCTGTATTTTATAGTTCCCTGGAGTTCTTTTCTGGGGAGAAAGACGGCTTTTCCAGTCCTGTATTATTCTTCAACTGGAACCTGCCCTCCTGCTTTCCGGAACGGACTGGTCTTCCCCACCCCCTCCCAGTCGTGCCTGGCTCCACCGCCGGACCAAAAGCCGTGCTGCAGATGTTACCGCTTACGCAGTTTAGGGTGACGATTTATCTTGTCTCCCCCCCCCCCCGGTGCTGTCACTACTGCCCTCCGATTCTCCACCCTTCAGAACTGGGGACGGAGAGGGTGAGCAGCTGCTTGGCCTGCTGCTCCGAGTAATTCCTGCCAGGCTCCCCTTCCGCTCTGTAACATCATTGGCCTATTTAATACCAAGGGGGAAGGAAGGGCCTCCTGAGATTTTCCAAGGCATGAATTGGAAAGGGATGGCATTTTTAAACCTCTGGATGTTTCAGACTTTTCCTGCAGAATACATAAAGCATCACACAAATGAAATTGACCATGGAACTCGAGTTCTTTTCGAAAGTCTTCCTGAAGATGAATTCACTGAGCATGTGACTTACGACGTTTGCTTTGGGAACAATGTCATCTGGTGAACAATTTGTTTTGGGTATTTGCTAAACTGTAGGCCCTCTGAGGGGCCCTGCAGGGGCAGGGGGAGCACAGACACGTGGAGGCCACCCTTGGGGAGCCTCTCTGCTGGAAGAGGAGACTGGCATATAAAAGAAGTATTGAATAACCATGTAAAAGACTCAAGGTACGTTCTCGGCTATAACGGTGCGACTCACTACATCAACGTATTCTGCAAAAGTTCGTATTTAAGGGCTGTGCCCCAGAGACTGCAGGAGGGTTGAGACAGTAGCAGTGGGTATGCAAGAAAAACTGAGTGTACAAGAGAGACCAAGTTTGCAAGAAAAAACAATGGCTGCTTTTATGGGACCAAGGCCAAGTGTAGGATCCAGCCAGTAGTCAAATATTCACATGTAGTGGAAGAGAGTTTCAGCGAGAATATTTTCAAGGAGTTCACCTGTATCTATTTATTCATCCATTCATTCCTTTAGATGCTGCCTATTCATTTCCTACTCTGTGCAAGCCACCGAGATCACGGTGTCTGCCAAGCTGAGTGTGTCCCCCGTTCCCACGGAACTGCAGTCTTGTGGAGGAGGAGGGACTAAGGAAAGGAGCAAAGACAGAGATGCTTACACATTGGAAATGGGGTAAGTGCTGGGTCAAAGTGACGAATCGGCAACGCGCTACGTTTTTCATGAATTATCTTATTTAATGCTCCTAAGTGATTTCGATGTACGATGAAGCTCTTTTTATACATGCAAAACCTGGGTCTTGCCATCAGACGGATGTTTTGAAGACACGCTACTAATCAAGGCACATTTAGGCACCGCCAGCCAGGGCTTCCTGTTGCTTTAGGATAGAGCTCAACTCCTCACCCTGTTTACGAGGCCCCGAATGACCTGCTCTTGTGTGGAGAATGAACTGGTAGGAAAAGGGAGAGGCTATTGGCCTTGATACACAAGGCCAAGACCGAATGCAGAGACGTCTTTTCTGCATTAAATTGGCTCCTTGACCTGTATAGCTCCGCACCTGTAAACAGAACCCATTCAGCCTTAAAAGCCCACAGAGCTTCATTCTAGTTTACTGGGACTTGATATATTTCTTCATGCCTGTGTCCTTTGCTTCTATTTTCTCATTTTTATCTCTCACAACATGGCTCTTGAACAGCTGCCAGATGTTGCTGTACAGCTTCGGCCAGATTTCGCTCTAACTAGTGTCAACTCGGCATGTGAAAAAAAGCCCAGAAATTAGGATTCCATTCACGCCAAGAATCCCCAGAAATCTGGACCCCAGCACAGCGGCAGCATGGCTTTTCTCTGCTTTACCAAGTTTGGCAGCGAAGACACATGCTTGGTTAATGAGCGGTGGGATTGCCTGCTGCAAAAATCACAACAGAAGGGCAAGCGTTCCGAATGGAAACTGACAAACGTTACCTAGGTGATGAGGATGGGCGTGTTTCCGCTGCTTACCAAGGCTGAGCATGCTTCCTTACGTTAAACTACAGGAGTAGTTTAACTAGAGTAGTCTTCAACTAGACCGAGTGTTGTTCCTGAGATGTATTTCCAGCCCCCCATTTTCTCCTAATGTCCAGTTACGGCATTGGATGGTGATGTTTCACGAATCCGGTTCACACCATTCATATTAGGGTAGTTGACGTGAAATGCGGCGGTTAGGTTTGGGCCCATGGCTTCGTCTGAAGAACAGTGCGAGTTGGTTCTGTTGTTGGTGCTGCTGAAATGATTTTGAGTTTTTATGGCTGGTGCCTACAGTGTCCTTTAATTTAACCTGAGGGTGCAGCTACGAAAATGCCCTTGTTAGAAATACCGTATGATTTCACTTACGTGTGGAATCGAAAGAACAAAATAAACAAGCAGACAGAATCGAAAGAGACTCATAGATACGGAGAACAGACTGATGGTTGCTGGGGGGGAGGGGGTTGGGGGACTGGGTGGCGAACGTGAAGGGACTAAGAAGCACATATTGGTCATCACGAAATAGTCATCAGGATGTAAAGTACAGCACAGGGAGTATCGTCGAGAATAGTGTAATAACTATGTGAGGTGCCAGGCGGGTACTGGGAATATTGGGGGACTCCTTTGTAAATCATGTGATTATCTAACCACTGTACACCTAAAACCAATACAAAACTGTAGCTGAAAAAATGTAATTGAAAAAAATTTTTTTTCAATGTATATTAGAAAGAAATTTTTGGTCTACAGGCGACCATGGTATGTTGGGAGATAATTTTAAACAGATAATTAAAATCCAATATAATTACTTTTGCTCTGGATTTTTTCTATCAAAAAAAAACCCTCCTTATTATTAAAATTGCTATAAGGGGAAAACATCTTTGTTAAGCTGGAATTCTAAAACCCTTTAATAGCTAACTTAACTTTTTTTTTCCATGAAGACAAATGTTTTCTCATTCTCTTTTTTGGACAAACCAGCTCTCCTATTGTGAGGAACAGGGTGTTGTAATTAAGAACTTGGACTCCGAGACTCCTGCCTGGCCTTGGTCCCATTTCTGCCACCCTCCTGCTGGGACTTTGGACAATGACCAAGTCATTTCGTGACTCAGTTTTCCCATCTGTAAAGTGAGATAATCATAGTAAGTCAGCATCATCAAGTTACTGTGAGGGTTCCCTGAGCTCCTCACTGTGAAGTGCTTAGGGCGATGCTTTTGCTTGTGGTAAGGGTTACTCACCCTTATGGTCATTGGCATTGCCATTTCACAGCATGCCAGACTGTTTCTGCACTCAGCAGTATTTTTCATTTGCCATAATACTTTTACATGCCTTGTCCAAGCTGATCCTAAAACAGTCACGTAGGATGGGGAAGAAAACACCGCCCATTGTATATGGGGGGGTCGCATCTTAGAAGCTGAGACCCTTTCAGGTTTAGTTCATGGAATAGAAACCCTGGTCTCCTCCCCCCACCAGACCGTGAGCCCAAATGGGCTGGGTCTTTTGGGGCCACTCAGTCTGTATTACACCTCTCCTCAGCCCATGCACCATGCCTAGGCCAAACCTCATAAGGAGGGAAGTGGAGAAGGTATTTCTATCCACAGATGCAAAGGCAAGAGCCCCACTGGTCTCTGAAGCAACTGGATAATACGTGCATTGCTACCAAATTAGAGTGCTGTCTTACTTGCCTAATCGTGTCGCCCCTAGGACATCCTCATTGATAAGAGTAATTATATTCTTTGTAAGTGAGTCAGCCCTCAGACCTGGAGGCAAGGACCTGACAGGAAGGCTTATGCGAAGGCCAACAGGTGGGACTAGTATCTTAATACTCTCCATCTCCATCGCAATCTTCTGGTGAGTTGAGTGCTAATAAACATGCATTTGAATGAATTAATCATAGCATTGCTTCAGGACTTGAATGCATTGATTCAACCCACTGTTACCTGTGAAAATGCCTGGTAGATAGGCCTTAAAATGTCCACTTCTCCCTTTCTCTGCAAGTAAAGACAATAGTACTAACTGCACCATGCCAATCGGACATACATTCTTTTCACTTAATAGAAAAGGATGGCTGTTTATTGAATGACGAAAATCCTCATCCGATTTATGATGTAGAGATCTGTTTATATTTGGGTGCATATAGCAATGGAATGACCTTTAGTCAGGAATATTGTTTTCTGCCAGCTGAATCAGAAGTTGGATTTGGTAAGCGGGTGGGCAGCCTGTTGTAGTATGTGGGAATGTGACCTCTGTGAGGCCAGATAAATTTCAAGGGATGCCAAATATGTGGATTATTATGTGAAGTCTTTAGATTGTGAAACATTGGCCATAAAATACATTTAAAGTAACACACCAAGCGTTTGCTTCTTGCCAAAATGGAATAATAGGAAGTGGATTGACATTCTCCCTTGAAAGAACCAAGAAACCAGACACAATAGTTAAAAAAATGTTTTTCAAATCACTGGACACAGGGAGTGAAAGACAATAATCCCAGAGAGATGGGAAACATACAGAAAATCCTCAAAAGACACAGCTGATAATGGTGACTTCATCAAAATGAAAAACATCTTTTCAAGAAACAATGTTAAGAGAATAAAAACACCGGAAGAAAATATTTGCAAAGCACATATCTCATAAACTACTTATGTCCAGAATATGTAAAGAACTCTCAAAACCCATTAATAAAGAATGCAAATAACCAAAAAAAAAGATAAGCAAAAGATTTGCACCAACACTAACTTCATTAAAGAAAATATACAGATAAATTAGCACATCAAAAAGAAAACCCAGTGAGATACTACTACAATTCACTGAAATGGTTTAAATTAAAGAGACAGTCAACACCAAGTGGTGGTTAGCATGTGAAAACCTGGGATGCTAATAACCTGATGTTGGAATTAAAAGATTACAATCACTTCAGAACGTAGTTCGGCAATTTCTTGAAAACCTAAATATATATATCTACCATATGATATATATTTATCTAAGAGAGAAGAATGCGTATCTATGCAAAGTTTATACCCAAATATTTATAGAAACTTCATCTGCACTAGCCAAAAAAATGGAAACAATCCAAGTATCCATCAGTACACGTAGGAATGAACAAATAATGGTATATCCATACGATCCTAGTCTGCAATACAAAGGAACGAACTACGGATACCTGCTACCACATGAAGGCTCTCAAAATGATTATGTCTGTGAAAGAAGACAAAGAAAAAGGGTACGTTGTGTATAAATCCTTTATAAATCTGCAGAAAATGTAGACTAATTCGTTTCGGTCCATCTGGGCTGCTGTAACAGAACTATCAACTGAATAGCTGATAAACAATAGAAACCTATTTGTCACAGTTCGCAAGGCTAGGAAGTTCAAGGTGAAGATCTGGTGTCCAGTGAGAGCTTGCTTCCTAGTTCACAGACTGCTTTCTTCTGGCTGTGACCTCACATGATGGAAAGGTGAAGGAAAGGGCTCTCTGGGAACCCCTACAAAGGCACTAATCCCATTCATGAGGGCTCCACCCTCTGACCTAATCATCCCCCAGAGGCCCACCCCCTAATAACATCACGGTGGGGTTTCAACCAATGACTTTAGCGGGGACGCAAACATTAAACATTCAGTGTATGTAAGCACAGGCAGCAGTGACAGAAAGCAGACTGAGTGCTGGGCAGGGATGGAGATTGGGCGGGCGGGAAGGTAGGGTGGACGGTGATGAGGATGCATTCAGGGATGGAGGGCACAATCACTATTCTGATCACGGTGATGGTTTTGTAGGTGGCCGTGTACATACAATCCTATTAAATGACACTTTTAAAATATTTCTGGAACTGAATGTCAGTGATACCGCGACAAAGCTTTTTAAAATAAAAAACAACAAAACAACAACACATGTTTAAAAAAAAAACAAAAAACACCAGGTTGGCCACACACAGGGAGCCCTGAGTTGTGAGTTTTCAAACTCCGACGCCACGTGGAAGACTTCCTTTCCGGGAAGTTCGCATGATCACGAACTTCCCTATGAAAATGCAAGAGGCAGCGCTTGCTCTTTTGCAGACTTCTTTCCAACTCGCTTTTGAATGGCCCAGCCCCGGGCCCCTCTTTCTGACTGGTTTGATGGCTTCTGGGCAACGTTTTAATTAAAATCTACCATTTCTTAAGAGCAATTGATGGCCCGCGAGGCAGAACTCATTTTTTTTTTTTTTTTTTTTTTTTTTTGCTGTTCACACATAATTCCTCTTCATCATGGCAGAAATTACAGGTTTAATAAGCACCTGGATCTCTGCTGATAAAGCCCCTTCCTTAATGTCACTTTCCCTTGTTGAGGACACGCTTGCAGACACGCAGCTATTGTTCACCAAAGGACTGAGGAAGAAGACATTTTTTTCCCTGGAAGATTCCACAGTACTTTAAAGAATTGAAGATTTTCCTCAGAGCCGTTTTCAGAAATGTATGAAGGAGAATAAAAATTTTAAATCAGGGTGTAGGAATTCCATTAAACCAGCAATATATAACTCCGAATCAAACAAGCTGGACTTAGTGGAATGTTAACAGAAAAAAAAATTATCCTTTCTCCCTCTGCTCCTTCAAATTCCTTCTCTGTATAGCACTTTTTTTTCTCCCCTGGATGAAGTCTGTAGAAAGACATGTCGCTTTTTCCTGGCCTTTCCTTTAGAATAATGGTCCTTTGATTATTGAAAAGACCCATCCACGCTACAGGAGACCCTCGGTCTGTCAGTCATTGTGATGCTTGTCACCCTTATGATGGCTGAGCAGAGTGGCTTCTTCTGCCCTCCTGTCTGCTGTCCCTTCCTCCTCACCAGATGCTACTTTCAACCGCTACAGGGTTCGGGGTATGGAGGACAGAGGAGCTGTAAGGAAAGGAAAGGTTCTACTCCTTGGATCTGGCTTTGGACCTTCTCCGCAGCGCGGAGGACCACTCTGGGGGCCCAGGTCTCACGGGGAGCATCCAGATACATCCCCTTGGAAAGAGCAATGGCCTCGCCCGCAGCACCTGGACGTCCAGGTGCCTGCTTCTCTGTGGCATCTCAGGATCGGGGGGTCTTCTTGGGTGGGCCTCTCCCCTCCCCTCTCTCTTTGGTTTATAAAAGTTTATTAAAATTGAAAGTTGTTTGATCTTCTATCTCATGAGTGTCCACACAGCTGCCTTTCAGCTGGTCAGCTAGGACTGCCTGGGAGGGTCTCTTTTGAGGCAGCTCCTGGAAAGCCCCTCCAGGCCCCCGGATGTCTGGGTCCCGAGACGCACACAGCTTTGTCATACACACGATCACGTTATGGTCCGCTTGCCACGCAGCCCCTTCCTTCAGCGCTGCTGGGCTCTCTTTCCTCCTAACTTTCCACTATTGAGCATCCAACGCTGATTCCTATGTTCCCTGAACTCAAGGAAGACACAGGTGGAGAATGACACACCTTATTTATTCCGCATTGTAAGGCGCAGTCGTAGAATCCGCAGCACAGCTACCAATAATCTCAAACACTGCGGTCTCGTCTACGTAGCTGTTGTCTGGGCAACAGGCTACTGCTGGTAGGACACTCAGGGTCATGACCTCCTGTCCAGCCCCGCTCAGCTGCTGGGGCCCTTACTTAGGATGGGAGAGAACATGACTCCTTTTGCCATTTTCTAAGCTTTGGAAAACAACAGGGAGGCAACAAAAACAACAACAACAACAACAACAACAACAACAAGTCCTATTTTCCTACACAAGGTCACCCAGAAAAAAGGCACAGAAATGAACGTTACAGGTCTAACTAGCCAATGCCTTTAAGTCTTTGTTTGCTGCACTCTAACCACCAATGATGAAGTCATCCTCTGGCTTTGGACTTAAAATGAGTTGTGTGAAAATCTACTTTGTGGGAAGTTTTAAAAATTTCCTTGAATTAGCATCAGTAAATGGAAACTTATGAAAACATGGCTCCGCATAACTTAAGCTTAGCATCACGATGCTTATAACCCCATAGGCCGTTGCATGGCCTATGACAGGCAAGTCATTCATTTAAATCATCCAGAATCTCAGTGCTAAAATATCCACATGTTTAAAAGGAAAGTAGGTTGTTGGCGGTGCTGTTTTGTTTCATTTTGTTCAAACAAATAATTGCCCAAATGACCTTCATCGAGATTTCAGAAGTTTGGACTATATTCAATTCTCACTGCCTGTTCAATACGGGATATGGTCAACGAATATGGGGTTAGACTTGAGTATTTGCTATGCTTCCACTTCTATCTACTTCCTTAGATTTATCCTTTGTTTTTAAATGGCAGTTTACAGGCCCAACTTAAAACAATAAACAAATGATCGTAAGTGTAAGAAGGTATCCCTCCCCATCCCTGGCAGGTCTTGCTAGTGCGTGTCGAAGAGAACGCTTACGAACAACCTCGGCCTTCCGTGGACCGTGGACAGCCCTCTTTGATCCACATACACACCCAGGTACAGGCACACAAACACACGCACACGAACAAATAAACTTCTAGTGCCACACAGACATACACGGCACTCACGGGCTTTGTTAAAAAGGGGCCACTCGCAGTGTGATCCTGCCATCAGCTCTCTGGTTTGTGTTTGATTTGTCACGTTCTTTCTTCCCATGGCCCGCAGCCCACCTTCGGCCTTGCGGCGGGGGTGGGGGGGAACCCACATTCCCTTTTATTGTGGTCAGCGTAGCTTAATATTTATTAGGTGAACTTGTTTAGTCATTTGGTCTTGCTGCTCTTTTGGGTTATTTTTAGGTATTTTCAACGCTGCTGTAAGTGTCATTAAGACTTAAAAATGCACGTGAGTCACCTGCATGTTGAGGGCTCCCATCACTCTTGCTTATATTTTGGTACTTAAAAAAATACAGAATCTAAGCATTAAAAACAGCGATCCAGTCAAGAGTGAAGGAAGGGGCCTGTATCAAAGGAGGAGGACTTTGCACCTTTGGTAGTGATCAGGCAAATGGAGGAGAATAAAATTTAACTGAAACTCTCTCCCAGCGGGGGAAATCCATCTGCCCTTTGCGCAGGCTTCTCTGCAGGTATCGCATTGAAAGTACCAGATGGTTTATGATGCTCCGGATTTGGTTTATAATTTTCAAAGGTTAGGGAGACTCAGACATTCCAGGCTGCTCCTCTGCTGGACATAAAAGACGTTGCAAACTTTCCAGGGCCCCGATGGGGGCCAGCTGACCTTCGGTCCCTGTCGAAGTCCTGGAGGGGTACCTCTGTCCTTGGGAGAGGGCCAGTTTGCCTTTCTGTCTATGTTCATTTGGGGAAATATACTCTTTTTATTAGCGCAGACACGGTACTCAGTGGATGAAATGAGCAAAAAGGGACCATCAGGTCCATTATAATCGGAATCACCTGTGTATGTAGATAAGATAAAAGGGATTACATTGTCTACATGTGTACATTAAATGTTCATTTTTCATATAAATTGTCCTATTTAATAGGTAATGGCACCTCAGTCCATTAAGTTCTGTGGCTAATACAGCCCTCCTCCCTCTGAATCCTGTTCAAAGAAAAACATTTGGTTGGGTAATGTGCAAGGCGTAGCTTGGGACGGCAATTTATAACGTTCCCTTATCAGGAATGGCTGCCAAATGCCTCATACCCATATTTGAAATTCCTCAGCCAACGATTTCCTTAAACCCCAGCCATGGAGCTCCGTGGCAGATGACGTCAAGGACCAGGTAAGGAGGGGGTGGATACAGCGGAGCCAGACCCGCTAGAAACCACGTGGCCATCAGTTTTGACAATCTGGCTTATTACGTAATTCACATAAAATTTCACAATGTATTTACTATACTGAAAACCAGATTTTATTTATTAGTATTATAATTCCTAGTGTATTGGCTATAACTACCTTTTTAATTACTTCAAAAATAATTTTCTCCTGAAATTCCCTCCCCTCTTCCCTCTGGTCACTGTCAGCCTGTTCTCAAGTTCAATGTCTTTGGTTATATTTTGCTTGTTTGTTGGTTTTGTTGATTAGGTTCCTGTTAAAGGTGAGATCATATGGTATGTGCCTTTCACCGCCTGAAAAGGGGAAGGGTTTAGAGCAACAAGTATAAAGGACACATGGACAAAAACTAGTGGGGGGGGGTGGAAATGGGAGGGAGGTGGGGAGGGCTGGGGCGGTGGGCTGGGATGGGAGTAAAAGACAGAAAACTGTACAAGATCAACAATTAAAATAAAAAAAAAAAACCTTTCTTATAATTTCTATAAATGCCTGTCCTTTCTGTTTTTATTCCCAGAAGGCTGTGTCTGGCTCATCATTTAGCTCTCAAAGTCACTGTCTTTTGTTAGAAAAGACAGTTCTGGGCCAATTGGCGGATTTAAAATAGGGACTGTCGTTTAGATTCTGGTTTTGGATCCACGTTTACTGTCCTAAATAGGATGTCGGTACGTGGAGATTTCTAAAATGGTGTTGCTCTTAGAAGAGACTTGTCAAGGCATTTAGAAGTGAAGGGCCAAGATGCCTGTAACTCTTAGTTGGATCAGAATGATACACAGAGGGAGATGTGTAGCAACCGCGCGCAGCAATGCGTTCACCATTGGTTAAGCAAAGTGAAAAAAAAGCAAAGTTAACTGTTTTTTGCAACAGTTCTGTAGATTTGATGGGTTTCCAAAATAAATAGCTGAAGAAAATCGAAATTGCCTCCTCAGAGAGGGTGTCCCACTGTGGCTGAAGCTGCCCTGCCCCCCGCCACCGGCATCTGAATTAACAGGACATCATTCGTATTTCATTTTTAACATTATCGTCTGTGCCTTCTGAGCAGAAGACACACATGGTCTTCATTTTCATCACACCTGTATCCTCGACATCCACGGTGGTAAAAGACACTCGATCAATAATTTCTGAAAATCTTAATCCCCGGAAAATTCGCATCAGTCACCCAACACGGTCTGGAGATTTTTGTCATTACGAAAGTTGCCACGTTCTCAGAAAACGCAGACCCTCGCATGTGAAGGTGGAGAAAGGCTAATGAGTAGACATCCGCGCGTGGCACCGCGCTGACCAGCACGGCACCCTGGGGAACCGACTCAGCTCTAAATTCACCCACTGTTTTGGGTAGTCCATGCTATCGAGTCCACTCACAGCAGCCGCTGGTAAAAATAAATCATAATCGACTCCATTTCCTCTAACACGCGTGCATTAAAAACCATCATTTGGTATTGTTGGCAGCACCATCAGAATACTAAGGCAGTGTTAATAAATATTTACATGCTTTTTTAAAAGTTTCAGTAAAAAGGACACGTATTCAGACACATCTGTGCTCAAAACAGGCATTTGTGCAAAACACGCCCCTCTTTGTCTCACCCGTTCGTACAAAGTCAACCAACATGGCGTTTGTGCCTTTTAACAGGAATTTGCGGCCAACATCCAACCTCTTTCTTCCTACTCTGAGCTGATTTTCCAATGTGAATTATACAATGGAACCCAGTTTATGCTTGTTTTATTATGTGGGATATTTCTGGAAGGTCTAAACTTGCATCTTTCCTTCAGACAAGGCATATTATTTTTCACCAAGATAATAGATGCAAAGGACCAGGCCAGTGTGTGCTATTAAGTCAAGTTACCTAACACCCATAGTGCTTTGCGGTGTTTTGATTTTTGTTGGGCAAAACAGGCAGCTGGCAGGTGGAAGCAAACAATTCTAGTAAATTAAAAGGATCCCTCAACCTAATAATGAGCTTCATGCGTGTGGCTCATTTTTTTACTTAATTGCCCTTAATTTATTCAACTGAAATACGTTAGCATTTCCCATGATTAAAGGGTACCATGTTTGACTTGTCATTGAATTAGTCTGATATTGGTATAAATGAGCTATAAAGTATCTTCATGATTGCTTCTTGAGGAATATAAATGTGTTTTCTTTTGTTACTTGCTCAATAAAGAATGAAATATACCTGATCTTTGGGTTTTGAAGCAAATCTTCTGGAGTTTAAAAATGAAGGAAAGATGAAATTAATCAGCAAGGAATGTATTTCTACAAATAAACGAAAACTTCCCCTTGTAATGAAGCTTATTTATTGTGATGCAAATGAATAATGGTACAAGTTTGCACTTTCATCTTAAGCCTGACAGAAATAAATCTCCGTGAAAAAAAGAAAAGGCAAAAGGAGGAAGATCAGCTAATCTGTAGTCCCAGATTTACCAACTCTACTGCTATTTGCTACAAAAATGTGTATCACCAACGTATATAAAAAGTCAATTTTACTAAAAGGTAATTTAAGAAAAAAATGTAAAAGAAAAAAACACTTTCGTTTGGCATTTTTTAGGTAAAACTAACATATTTACTGAAGTTTTCTCCATGAGCTTAGTTGGAAACTATTTGTTAATGATCTTAAGAAGCATGCAGTTCAAGGGTTACGTTCTCTATGTAATAAATTGCCTCAAAGAACAAGAAAGTCACACTGAAAGGAGAAAAAGCTGGAAGCGTCTAAGGGTTGATAACCTTGGGCCCCAAAACACTGAGGGAACACGGCCATCTTCTTTTCCATGTTTCCAGAAGTGAAGCTCTCCGGAAAACACATCCAGAACCTCACGCCTGGCCACACAGATCTGAGCCCTTCATTCAGCGACCGCATCCTCAAAACTTTCAAGTGGCTGCAAATCGTTTAAATGGTGTTTCCCGGTTCCTTTAACTTCCTGTACCTTCGTGCTGGCAATCTGGGACAGAGACGCGTAACAGAAACAGGATGCAAATCGCCTATGTGATTTTAGATTTTGGGGTAGCTGCATTTAAACAGTAAAAAGAAGAAAGTGACTCAGTTTTTATTTAATCTAGGATATCCCCCAAATTATCTATCACTTCAGCATGGGATCAGCATAAGAATGAATAACATCTCGCTTCCTGTTTCCACGCTGTCTTTGAAATCGGATGTCTGGGTGGAACGGATCGAATGCCTGTGTCCGCCTCGAATTCCTGCGTTGAAACCCCACCCCACGATGTGATAGTGTTAGGAGGTGGGCCTTTGAGGGTGGAGCCCTCACGTATGGGGCCAGTGTCCTTATAAACAGGATGCCCCAAAGCTCTTCTATTCCCTTTTCGCCGTGTGAGGAGGACACAGTGAGGGGGCAGCGGTCCACCACCCAGAGGAGGGCTCTCGTCTCGTCGGAACCGGGCCTGCGCCCCGACCTCAGACTGCCAGCCTCCGGAACTGGGAGAAACGAGTCTCTGTTGTTGAGAAGCTACCCAGTCTGCGTGGCACTTTGTTATCACAGCCCAGACAGACTGGGACAACTAGCCCCGTGTCAGGACTTCAGGAGCCACTGCGTTGGACGGCCAGTGACAAGAGACATACCAAAGGCCCCGGAACTGACATCAGCCAACCTAGGGACGTGTGGCTGCCCTCCATCAGCTGTCCAGGATGAGGCGCTTAACCTTAACCCACGGCCTATGGATTTTAAGACTAAACTAAACAGGTCAGGGTAGATGTTCTTAAGTATTTATTTTAGCTCTAAGATGATGGTCCTAGTCTCCTAAGGAGAAGCTCTTGCTGTCTGGCTTCCCTGGGGTTGCTCAGAAAAGCCATTCCCTGTGGTTAAGGAAATAACATTCCTGCGGTGACCCAGACCCAGCACGGAGGAGCGGCCCAGGCTGGTCCTCCAAGGAGCTGGACCTTGCAGATCAGAGCCAGCACCTGGGTGGGCCTGCCTGGGGCTCTTTCCGTGGAGGCTCATATTTGTTTTTCTTCCTCTCTGACTTTATTTTTCTTTTTTTACATATATATTTTTAATATATTTTATTGATTATGCTATTACAGTTGTCCCATTTCCCCACCTTCATTCCCCTCCACCCTGCACACCCCCTCCCACCCACATTCCCCCCTTTAGTTCATGTCCATGTGTCATAAGTTCTTTAGCTTCTACATTTCCCACACTATTCTTGCCCTCCCCCTGTCTATTTTCTACCCACCATCTATGCTACTTATTCTCTGTACCTTTTCCCCCTCTCTCCTCCTCCCACTCCCCTGCTGCTAACGCTCCACGTGATCTCCATTTCTGTGGTTCTGTTCCTGTTCTAGTTGTTGGCTTAGTTTGCTTTTGTTTTAGGTGTGGTTGTTAATAGCTGTGAGTTTGCTGTCTCATATTTTTATCATATTTGAGATCACAGTGTTTAAAATTTCTTTTCACGTTTTAATAGCCTCTTTATAAATACAACGTGCCTTCCTCAAATGCATTCACAGGGGTGACTCACTGCACTCAGTCTCAGGTGTGATGGTCGTTGCTCTCAGAGTTTTTCCATGAGGCTCTTAAGTGCATTTTTGCTTCTCACAAGGTCTGAATTTTAAACAAGCCTATCCCCCAAATATCCTCCAAATTGCCATATCAGCCATTTTCGTGTGATTGTGTGAGTTGTAGAAACTTAATTGCGTGTATGTCGATCTTACCTGTTGCATGTTCTTAATGTTTGGTTGGTGAGTACACAGCACTTGCTGTTTCCCTAAGTCTTCAAGGAGGAAGTGGAGGTCTGGATATGAAGGAGACCACGGACAGTGCGTGCCACCTGCTCAGGCTGGTACCACCGTCATCGTTACTGCGTTCTTGCGTTCTAGCATTCGACCCAATTTATAACCCTATTTTCATTTGCTTTTAAGTCTCTGTGTTTATTACCTATGCTTTGCTCTTTGCCTTCATAGGCTCAATGCCTGCCTTACTCACCAATGTCTACACACCACCTACCGTATTGTTTGGTACTCAGAAGAAACTTACCAATATTTGCTCACTGAAAGCTCAGTGAATGAAATTCAGGGGTGAATAAGAAGAGAGAATACGGTGTTTTTCTTATCTCATTTAGATTTACTCTATGTTTCTATTTAGTGAGTGTTTTAATGCTGCCAGGTTTTAAAGAGTGTTTTTATTGTGTTTGCTTTCAATATGGTTTGGAATAAATTAGCAACCCTGAATTATAAAGACCAACAATGCTTTATAAAATAAATTAAGTAAACGTTTGTTTTTAGAGTTCATAAACGATTCAGAATGTTACTTTAAGAATTCCATAAAACAGCATGAAATTTAATAAAATATTTTAAACACATTCTATAATATTATCCCAGAAATAAAATTCACATAATCAAAAAATATAATCAGTCGTATGGAAGCTAACTTGAAAACACTGACTTGGACTGTTCCTGAAAGTAGTCAAGGCTACCCCAAGGTGCATGATTTAATTCCACAAAAATGTAAACAGGACAAGATCCTTTTTACACACCTCCGGCACCCTTGACTCCAGCCGTCTGAAACCCGCTGTGTGGATTGCCCCTTCCCTCCGAGTCCCACAGTCCCTCGGCACTCCCCCCTCTCTGACCGCTCCCTTGATCCTTTCCCAGGGGGCATGTCATCAGCTAACTGCCTCGGAGTCCCCATGGGTGGTGCCTATGCAGGCTCAGCAAAGACCTGGGCAGAAGATGGACTTGGGAGAAAAATAAGAAAAAGCATCGCACTCCTGTTCTGCCGAAAGATGAGTTCTAGCTTACTCTGCCAAGAGTATTGAAAAAAATCACAGTGCTGCACTGTGTCTTTCAGCGGTGACATTTGAAAAGTCCCCTTTCCCTTCTAGCAGCTATTAAACACAGAGCTCCTGGCGAGAGGCGGCCACTGCTCACTTGCCCTGCTATAAAATCCTCCGTTTTTCCATTCACCCGCGTGACCTTGGATAAGGCTATTATCAGCTCCGAGCACCAGTTGCATCCGTGGAGGACGCAGCTCTGAACGCTGAGCCCACTTTTGTGGCGATGGACAGATGAACTGCAGAGGGGATGGGTGCTGTTGATGGGAAAACACACGCTCTGGTGATGGGATCGCGCCATTCTCCGGTTTCACACCCTCCCAGGCTTCCCACTGCGCCCAGAACGAAAATCTAACTCTTCACCGATCTCTCTCCACATCTCTCACCTCGCCTTGCATCGCTCTCCCCCGTACCCCGCCCAGTCCGGGCCTCACCTTCCTTCTATCTCATCAACCCCGTCCTTGTCCCCGTGCTCCTCCATCTGGACGACTTCACCCCAAACCATCCCAAGGCTAATGCGTTCATGCATCGACCCCAAAGCCATTTGCCACCCTCTTTAATACTCTTCATAGCACAGGCGACAGTATTCTGCTTGTTCCATGTGTCTATTCTGTTTCCGCTGCCTACGGAGAAGGATCCAGGAGGGCAGCGCTGACCACCTGGAATGGTGCATGTAAATGTGTTAAAGGGGAAGTACACTGATAAAATCATGTTTGGGTAAAACGTATTTCAAGTAATCTGGTTCAGCACACATTCTCGTTCAGCTACAAAGACCAGCTAGAAAACTACAAATGATGCCTGAATAGTTTACAAGGGAATACTACTTACACACACGATGCAGGAGACAGAAGTAACCCAGATGTCAGCTGTGAACTCTGCGAGGCATTCATTCATTCATTCATTCGGTTGTTCATTCATTCATTCATTCAGGCGTTCACACATTCATTTTTTTACATGCCAGGTCCTGGACTCAGCACAGAGACACCACAGTGAGATCTAGTAATAAAGAGCATGAGGAGCATGAATCTTACATCCCTTGCCTTGTGGACGTTTGAAACATTCAAAATTTCCTCTATAATTCTACATAGAACAAGAAATGAGGTCAAGAGGTCCCTGCCCTGAATGTCTTTTTCTGTGCATGTGCAGAGCAACATTTTCTCCTATCCTGCTCAGTGAGTTCGTTTCATATGTTCAGGATATGATTAGGTTCTTTTGTCATGGTCTATTTCATCCTGGGGTCCCTCAAACTCTCAAATGCTGTATTTTCCATTTGTATGCATGAACTCTTTGTGTTATAAATAAAGTTATATGGGTTTTTGACAAACACAGAATGTCCTGGAGCTGCCATGATAACATCACACAGGATAGTTTTCCCTCCCTAAAAAAATTAATAAATCATGCTTTGCCTATCTCACCATTCCTCCCTCCAACTTCTGACAGTCATCGATCTGTTTACTGTCTTTATACTTTTGCCTTTATCAGAAAGTCTTATAAGTAGAACCATATAGTATATAGCTTTTTAAGGCTGGTTGGCTTGTGAATTCTAAAAGTAAAAATTAAGAAACAGGGAAAGTAGAGAGCAAAGTAATATTAAAAATACATGCAGTGAAAAAAGTGAGAGATACAGATTTTATGGAAAAAATGACATTTGGTTTTCCAATGAAAGACAATATACGTGCAGAAAGGTACCCAACGGTAAGCCTAGAGAGCATAGTGTTGGAGAGAAGTAGACACGTTGATCAATAGAACAGATTAGGGAGTCTATAACTAGACCTACACACTACGGTTGATTCATTTTCAGAAAGGTGCAAAGGCAATTAAGACAGGCTACTCTTCAACAAATTTTTCTAGAATATGCACAAAAATTGGAGTCTTGATCTATATTTTGCACCCTACACAAAGATGAACTCGGAATGGGCCACAGACTTACACGTGAAATCTAAAAACGAGGCACTTCTAGGCAAAAAAACAAAACAAAACAAAACAAAACAAAACAAAAAAAACAACACAGGGGAATAATTCTGTGACCTTGAGTTAGGCAAACGTTTCTTAGATATGACACCAAAAGCATGATCCACACAGTTTTTAAAAACTGGATTAACTGAACTTCACCAAAATTTAGAACTCTTGCTCTTTGAAAGACAAAGTTAAGAGAATGAAAAGGTGAGCCACAACCTGTGAGAAAATATTGGCAAAAACATATCTAAGGGCTTTTATACAGACTACGTAAAGACCTCTCAAACCCCAACAGCACAAAAACAATTCACTTGACAATGAATTCTCAGCAGATGTTGCACCAAAGAGGACAGAGGGTTGGCAAATAAGCACATGAAAGGCTGCTCAGCATCACTAGTGATTAGAGAAATGTTAATTAAATCTACAACGAGACACTACACTACACCTCGCACAACAAAAAAGAAAAAGGAAAGAAAGAAAAACTAACCTGACATTTTCAAGATGCACAGCCATCAGAACAGTTACTCATTGCTGGCAGGACAAAAATTGGTACAGACACACCCACTTTGGAAAACATTTTGGCAGGTTCTTTTTTTTTTAACTTTTTAAAGATTTTATTTATTTATTTTAGAGAATGGAGAAGGGAGGGAGAAAGCGAGGGACAGAAATATCGATGTGCCGGGAATGCACTGACCGACTGCCTCTTACACGCCTTCAACCAGGACCCTGGCCTGCAACCCAGGCATGTGCCCTGACTGGGACTCGAACCGGTGACCTTTTGGTTTGTGGGAAGATACACAATCCACTGAGCCACACCGGTCAGGGCCATTTTGGCAGATTCTTATAATGTTAGCCACACACCTACCGTTCGACCCAGCAATCCCAGTCCTAGGTATTTATTGAAGCGATATGAAAACTTATGCTCACACCATAACCTATTTGGAGATGTTTATGGTGGTGTTACCCATCATCTCTAGGAAGTGGGAACTGTCTTAAGTGGAGAATAGATAGAAAACTGTGGTACCTTCATGCAATGGAATAATATTCAGTAATAAAAAGATCAAACTACTGACACATGCACCCACATGGATGACCAGCAAAGGCATCAAGCCAGGTGAAAAGGCTGAATATACGACTCCAATTACATGACACATTTGTTTAAGGGAAAACCCGTAGGGCAGGAAACGGGTGAATAGTTGTCGTGGGTTGATGGTAAAGGGAAGGACCGACTACAAAGGAGAAACACGAAGGAGCTTTTTGAACGATGGAAATTTTCTGTATCACGGTTATGGTGGTGGACACATGATTCTACACACTTGTCAAAACCCATAGAACTTTAGCTCCCAGTCTGAGTCTTACTTTATACACAAAGAAACGACAGCAACAACAGTAAGGCTGGCACAGGGGATAAGCAGGACAGCATTAGGATGACATATGCCTCTGGTTCCCCGTCTTCCAGCTCTAAGAACTTTGTTAAAAATCTCTCAAGGCCTCCCCTACATGGGGCCAATGGCGGCCGAGGTTAGTTTGCAGAGAAAGGGCTGGTTTCTGGGCTGACAGTCTTAAAAGACCCCAGACCGACTGTTTTGCAAATCAATCCAAATTCACTCTGGCTGTGGATTTGGATTGATTTTGTTCTTCTTTTTTCTGTAGAGCACAAATCTTTGCTTTGCTACCTCGGTGTTTGTGATAAATCCCCATATTTACCCTTCAAGTCAAGACCTGTCTCTAAAGCAGTGATTTTCAACCAGTATGCCACAGGAATCTTTAAATTGCACAAGCACATGCAATTTTACTACTTAATCAGGGGCACTGATCTCTTTTCCTTTAGATTGTCAAATAAAACAAAATGACAACAGTCACCGCAACAACAGCCATTCAGCATGAATGAATCAAAATTATACCTATCTTTTTTGGTCAGATCGGCAAAATAGAATATATTCTTTAGTGTGCGGCGGAATTTCAGTTATTAGTTTATATGTGTCATGTGGCAAAAAAGGTTAAAAATCGCTGCTGCAGAGGACAGTGCCTCTGAGACTGGATGCTAAATGGTGACTTTTGAAATATTTTCAGAAAGCGCCCTATTTGGCCCCTTTCCTTTGTCTTATCATTGGGATCCTGATAGAATTTCGTCAGCTAGAGGTGTACAAACACATGAACTTTTTGAGACTTGGTGCATCTGAAATAAAAGAAAACGCGTGGACACGCAGCGGATGGCAGCGCCCGCCCTTCCGTCGGGTACCGCCTCAGCATCATTGGACACGTGGGTGGAGGGCAATGAGCATGCAGGCCGGCCCCTCCCTCTCCTCGAATCCCTGGCAAACCCAGGCTCGGGAGGAGAGAAGACCTTCCTCTCTACTCACCAAAGGCCCATGCAAGTAGGTGTTATGCGATATATTGATACTGTTCTTGGCCCAACGTTTCACAGAGCCCTCTGAGATCAGGTATAGCAATCATTCCAAACATCTCAGCTCTAGCTCCTTCCCCTGATTTTCAGGAAATCCTGAAAAAGCTCCCGAAGTCCTTTTCTTCCATATAAGTTCACACCGGTATGGCTTTGTTTCCAGTGCTTAGAAGAGCCTCCAGGTCAAGGTCAAGATGCCGTCCACACATACAACATCAAGTGGTGCTCAGGGTTTGCCACAGCCATGGACCGTAGGAGTGGAATGAAAGCCGGAACAGAGACAGAGCAAAACTGCCCTTCTAAGTGAATGCCGAAGTGCTTGGGACCCCAGAGACGCACCAGGCACCTCCGAACTGGGTGTCCAGGGCACCCTGGTGAAGCCACCTCCCAAGGCTGCCTCCAGCCGACACCGCCCTGGAACAGTCAATAGGGACTTCTACTTTATAAGTTTTTTTTTCTCCCGTCCAGGTTGCAGGTTCATTTAGACAGAAACGTGTCAAAGGCGATTTGACAGTGAGCCACAGACTTCCTCCCTAGCCGGTTGTCCATTAAAATGATTTAGGGGGAAAAGGAAAAATAAAGTGATTCGTAGCTGAGAGAAACCAATTAATATATTAGTGTCTTTCCAGGGGGCTACAGTAAGATATCTCCTGGAAAAGGAAGCAAGAATGTGGCTTCTGGTCCTGTCCCTCCGACTTACCAGCACCATGAGCTGGGGCACACTGCGTGGCTTCCAGAAACCGGCATTACCATATGGACCGTAACCACTGCCTTGCCTGCTTTCCCTTCAGGGCACAGGCCTGTGTGTGTGGAGACAATAAGCCGAAGAACTTTTTTTACCTTTCTGGATGCCAGAAAGAATGATCACATTGTGTACATGCAGCAACTTCCACCCCTGGACTGTGAGACCATTGACAGGTACCGCTCATCCCCCAAGGTCCCAGGGAGGGATGGGAAGGAAATAAAGAGCTTATTCAGCCAGATAACTGATATTTATTGAATGCCTCCTCTTCACCCCGTCTATGCTGCCTAATCTCATCTAATCTTCATCATGAATCTCTATGCTAGCTATTGTCATTCCCATTTTACAGGCAAGAAAATAGAGATTCAAAGAGATGGAATAACGTTTTCTCAATAAGACACCTGTCCCCAGTGCCCACAGCTCACTTTTCATGTCGGGATGGAGAAAATGTCACAGAACTCCCCCACTCACAGGGTGGTCACTCTGTAGGTACGACGTCACCTTCCTGACTTTAGGGAAGCGCTTTCCTCATCAGCTTTCTTATGTTATCACACGGTTTTCATAATCAGGAATGACGTAGGATCCTTGGTCAAACAGCCTGACTCGGTTTCAGGTCAACCACTGATGACCAAGTGTGACCTTAGACAACTTGTGAAGCTTTCCTTGAGCTTCGATTCCTCGCATGTAAAATGGCATAGCGAAGCAACGTACCTTACAGTATGACCCTGAAGATTAAATGACGTTGAAGATATAGGACCTAGAATTCTGCCTCGTATCTATCAGTGCCTACCAATACCAAATCCACTACAAGCTTCAAGCAATAATACCAGCAAAGCAAACACATGTTTTCCTTAAAATTTTTTTATTGTCGTTCAAGTACAGTTGTCTCCATTTTCCTGCCACCACTTTCCCCTACCCCACCTGCGCCCACCTCCCACCCTCAATCCTTCCCTCCTCTGGCTTTGTCCATGGGTCCTTTACACATGTTCCTTGATGATACTTCCCCTTCTTTCCCCCATTATCCTCCTCCCCACTCCCCTCTGGTGACTGTCGGTTTATTCTTTATTTCAATGTCTCTGGTTATATTTTCCTTGCTTGTTTGTTTTGCTGATTAGGTTCCACTTACAGGTGAGACCATATGATATTTGTCTTTCACCCCCTGGCTCATTCACTTAGCATAACGCTCTCCAGTTCCATCCATGCTGTCACGAAGGGTAGGAGCTCCTTCTTTCTCTCTGCTGCGTAGTATTCCATTGTGTAAATGTACCATAGTTTTTTGATCCACGCATTTACTGATGGGCACTTGGGTTGCTTCCAGTACTTGGCTATTGGAAATTGTGCTGTTGTGAACATTGGGGTGTACAGGTATTTTTGAATTGGTGTTTCAGGGGTCATAAGGCATAATCGCAGTGGAATTGCTGCATCAGAAGGGAGAACCATTTTTAGTTTCTTGAGGACATTCCATCCTGTTTCCCACAGCGTCTGCCCCAGTCTGCATTCCCACCCACAGTGCACTATGGTTCCCTTCTCTCTGCATCCTCACCAACACTTGTTGTTTGTTGATTTGTTTATGATGGCCATTCTGACTGGTGAGAGGTGGTATCTCATCGTGGTTTTAATTTGCATTTTTCTGATGGCTAGTGATGCTGAGCATCCTTTCATATGTCTCTGGGCCCTCTGCATGTCCTCCTTGGAGAAGTGTCTGTTCAAGTACTTTGCCCATTTTTTAACTGGATTGTTTGTCTTCCTGGAGTGGAGCCATGTGAATTCTTTGTATATTTTGGAGATCAAACCCTTGTCCAAGGTATCATTTGCAAATATATTTTTTTCTATGTTGTGGTTCCCTTTCTATTTTGCTGATGTTTTCTTTAGCTGTGCAGAAGCTTTTTATTTTGATGAAGTCCCATTTGTTTATTCTTTCCTTTATGTCTCTTGCTCTAGGATACAACAAACACATTTTAAGACTAATGTTAAATGTGGTCTTGCATTCAATGACTTCTACACATGATGTAAAATTTGATTTGATTGTTGATAATAAAAGAATATGGTATTTGCCTTATTTTCTTTTAAATTACTATTAGTTATGACTCAGATTTAGAATGTAGACAGGTGTACATTTAATTAAATTTGGAACTTGGCAATTTTCCTTCTTTGGGAGGAAATCCAAAGATAGAAAAAGAAAATTACAACAAATATTTGTAAATTAATTCTTTATTTGATAAATATCTTTTGGCAAGATGCTGTGGACTGGCCTTAAGGCTGAGTGTGGGAGCGGGAATTAAGACAGACGACTTGCTGATAGCAAGGACTCCCAAGTCTGATGGGCCAGGGAGTGCCTGTGTTTATTGAACTATGCGTATATATGGTAGAGTACACCAGGAAAAAGTGGTCAAAAATCAAAACAATGGTTACATGGTGATTAAACACTCCTGCCACGCTCAGGATACATGTCTCAATGCTTTGCTAAGAATAATGGGCTGTGATCGGCCAGCTGCGTCAGCCTATTCTTGGTCTTTTCTTTCTGCTAGATGGGGAACTGACTGTTCTGACCATGGAGATTTGCTGCCAAGGTGTCCGGGTCACAGAGGGCTTTGCCAAATCTGCTGACCGCTCTTCCTGCAGCAAGATACATTGCAAAAGTTAAAAAACAAAACAAAAATAGAAAAATAATTATAGTACAAAAAAAAAAACAATTAAGGAGGTGAGGAGTATATAGAAAGACATCCCTGGAAGACTTATGACATCTGTCTCTTATTTTCTTTCTTTTTTTCTTTTTGCCCTCAAACCCATGAAACACATTCAATTGACTTTCTCATGTCATGGTGTAGTTGATGTAGGGTGAGGAGGCAGGACCATGTTCTAGCAGATCATGTACATTTTGAGAGATGGAGTTTGAGAGTTGCTGAGTTATGACAAGGTTGTGAATCAGTAGCTGATAGATTACCTAACTCACCCTCTGTCGAAGGGATGTTCATTACATTTGTTTACACATCCTCATGTTATCTTGGCCTACAAAACCCACTCTAGGTCCTGGCCTACATCTCTAACTGTATCCTCTAATACTAGTCATTCCCTGAATTAGTCAGGATAAGGTAGGTTGTGCGGCTTTAACAAACAGCTCCACCTTCTCAGTGGCTCAACGTAAGAGACATTTCTTTCTTGTTCATTGAGTTTCTTTCTGAGACACCTGTTTTCCATTTGATGAATGAGCTGCCTCAGCTCAAGACCTTTCCCAGTCACGCCTACAGGAATGCAGTGAGACTGAGGAATCCCAAGTGGTGTTTCCCTGTTTTCCAGGGGAAAAACACACATCGTTGTTATTTGCATTTCATTGGACAGGAAAGGTTGATGCTTCTGTCTAATGCTGTGAGGTGGCATCTCTGTGTCTGCCCAGAAGAAGAGGAGAAATGGATATGGGCGGACGTCACACCTGCTCATCCTCTGTGCTTCAACCACACTGACCTTTAGTTTCGGGACCACTCCAAGCTTACTTCTCTGTTAGGAATCTTTGTACTAGCTCTTCTGTGGTGCACATCAATAGAGGAGACCGTGCACAAGGGATGCTTAGAGCAGACTCCCCGATCTGAGAAGGATGCTCCTACCTATGTTCCTCACAAAGGTGGTCCCTCACCCTTGGCAAATGCCACCTCCTCAGAGAGGGCATCCCAGTCACAATCTATTATATTTATATTTATATTTATATTTATATTTATATTTATATTATATTATATTAATTATAGACTTTATCACTATGTAATGCTTTTTTTTGCTTTTTAAGGTTTATTTCTTACCTCTTCTACCCCTTGTAATATGAGCTTTATGAGACCAAAAATTTATCTTATCTCCTCATCAGTTGGAATTCTAGCATCTAGCTTGGTCCTCGTACATATGGATAGTCAATAAATATTTGTTGAGATGAATAAGTCAAAATGGTATGAAAGTCAAAGTCAGTTCAGAGGTGATGAGCAAAACCTACTGGACCGAACACCCTAACTCAATCTCCAGTCCACACTGGAGTCCCCTATATGCTATTCCAGGTGAGAGAGCACTCAGACTGCACCTGGACACCTGGAGGACGGGCAGCTCGCCACTCACCAAGGGCAGCGTGACCGTGTTTATGGAGTATGTGCTGTTCTAAGAACATCTCATTATAAAAGAACTTCATCTTTAGAACCCTATTTTAAATATTGCTATTGTTAATGTCACTTTGAAAATGGAGAACTTGTAGCTTAACGAAATTGTGTAATTTGCTCCAGGTCACAGAGTTATGGATTCAAAAGAAGGTTTATTTTCATCTTGAAATTCAGCTTTTAACTAAAATGATCTAATATTTTCAGAAGGTGACCTATTCAGTTGTTAGACACCTCTAATTGTTAGAATGATATTTCATCCTTTAAACTAAGTAATGCCTTCTTATAACTTTTCATCATTACTATTTTTCCCCACTGAATAGAGCCACTCCTAACATTGTTCTCTCTTCCATTTGGAAGCCACGACAAAATCCGAAGACCGTCGTCAACAATGTAACATTATTTCCAGTCTCTTTTCTATGTAGGTTGCCATCTTTCTGATGTAGGGGAGCTCAGGACCGTCCCTTTGGAATGTGCCAGACTGGGGATGGATGTTCCCAGCATGTTCTGCCCGGCACAGGCATGAAGGGTCTTTGTTACGACGGACTTGTACTCCATGTTCCATTCCGCAGCCCGGTTGTTGCTTTAAGCTTATTTTGCAAATGAGACTTACTAACAAGTTCTATTGTGCTTCATCTGAAGTACTAAAAATTACTAAGAACAATCAGTGCTTGTGTAGTGTATTCTTCTAGCTCATGTGATCTCACAAACTTGTCCCTATCAAACCCAGAAAAGAAAACAAAAAAGCAGAGAACAGGGCTTTCCCTGCCTTGATGCCGAGGAGGGGCCCAACCTCTCACTGCCAAACACCAGAGACTATTGGCTAGAATAAATTCCACTGTGACCAGACGAAAGGAACATGTCCATCCAGCTTGTAAGTACACTGACTTTTCACGGCAGCGCAGACCCAAAGGAATTTCACCCCCATCAGACAGGGAGGCAGTAGAGCACCCAGACATAACAACACGTGCGTGAGCACATGCACAGGGTCTGTTTTCCTAGGAGAGTGTGCAGGGCGGAGCCGGCAAGGCACCTGGACAGGCTGCTGGATTCGCCTGCATCAGGGGTGAGCTGGGACACCAGTGGAAGGAAAGTGTCTGAGCTGTTAAGCGGGACCTACACCTTTGCTGAAAGGGCTCCACGTGACTTCCAGAAATGATAAATTTAGACCTTCATAGGAACGCCTGATTCAAAGACAGAACAGCTTGTATTCAAAATAACATCGTCAAAAAGTTAAATATAATTCTTAATGACAGTCAAGAGGATACTCTACTCTTAAAATAAGATGGGGTACTAAGAAATAAGAAGGACTGAGGTAGGGTATTCTGGAAATTAAAAAAAAAAAATTGTTAGCTTCTGAATTAACATCTGCACCGGCAATGAATCACATTCTTGGACAGTGCACAGCTAAAATGTATGCATGATGAGTTTGCTTACTTAATTCCAGGTGGAGATGTGGAGGGGACAAGATATCAAGAGATCATGGGCAGACCCAGGAGATGCAGTATCTGTATGGTTTTCAGGGGTCGATGAGCTTCTGCAAGGGGCAGGCACGCTTTCTCCGGAAAAGGCCAGACAGCAAATCTTTTAGGGCTCTGCAGGCCATGTGGTCTCTGCCCCGACGCCTGAAGTCTGTCTGCCCTGGCAGCAGGAAAGTAGCAGGAGATGAATGAGCGTGGCTGTTACAATAAAGCTTTATTTATAGAATCTGGTGGCGGGCCAGGTTTAGCCTGTGACATGCAGTTTGCTGAGCCCTGAACTGGGAGGTAGAGAGGGAATCATAACCCGAGCGCCTTAGCCTCACGCTTACATGTGGGCTGGGACTCGAGCAGACCTAACTTTAAACACCGGCTCTCGTGCAACCCCTGACAGGTTCGTCTCTCTGAGCTGCTGTCCTGTCCTTTGCGAAGGGAATGTCTTGCAGAGTGGAGCGCTAAGAGAAACGCGTGATAATATGGTCTAGTGTTAAAGTAGGAAAATTAAACAGTATAGGAAGAGCTGAGCATTGCTCTGAGTTCAATAAATAATAATGCTTGCAATGTGAATTTTGATTGTCAACGAGGGAACACATTAATATATAAAGCATTATTAAAAATCAATAAGAAAATGATAGACACCCAAATATTTGAAAGGCTTTAGAATCAAGGAGCTGGCAGTTCTAAAAATAAGAAATATATTAAATTCTTAATATGGTGAAAAGAGGCATCTCCCTAGGAATAAAAAATATTTACAGACAAGAGTGATGTCACTGGTTTGATAAGAGAAAGCGATATTAACACTTTTTCCCCCTATTTCCTGGTGTTGGCAAAGGTACAAAGAAGTATGCCCTTTAATCCACTTGTAGCATTGTGTCCACTGATACGACCCTGATAAGGGCAAATTGGCAGTCTCATTTCAAAGGCCATAAATATGTGTATACCCCTTGAGCCTAGAATTCCCCTTCCAGAGATAGGGGAGTGGGTAGAATAGCTTGTCTTACTAAAGGTCTCACGGGAAAGTAGAGGCATGGCTGAACTGAGGTTTTGCAGCAAGATTCCTGAGTCATCTTTTCCCTCTTTGCTTTCCTCTGTGTTTCCTGTACTTTCTGGCTGAGTGCGAGGGGGAAGGAAACAGGGAATTTCAACTCGTCCTCCCAGGTTCAACGAAAAACCGATGTCTCCCACCTTACCCTTGACCCTGCTTTCAAGTCCCTCACCCCCGGTGTCCCACACCCGTGGGTGATGCTGTAGCCTCTTTTGTCACTAGGATGCAAACTCCCTCACAGTATCATTTTTTGTTTGTTAGTTTTCAGCACCTCGGACGGCTTTGCCCATAGTCAGTGCCCAAGAAATACCTGTTTAATAAATGAATGAATGGAGGCTAAAACGTAATCAGGAAAGCAAGTAAAAAAAAAAAATAGCATTAGCGGGACTTCCCCTCAGAGAGAATGCTAACAGAAACAGCTGAGTCCCAATGGTGGTTTTGCTCAATCTCTACCAATAATTACAGGTAATAATAATGTAAATAGGGGAGTCGTAGGGAGTATTTCTGATTTAGAATCCCTGGGAGACTGATAAAAATTCAATACCCAGTCTTACCACCAACCAATTATGGAATTAAGACCTGAGAGCAGGGCCCTGACTGGTGTGGTTCAGTAGGTTGGGCATCGTCCCATAAAGCATAAGGTCGCCTGTTCGATTCCTGGTCAGGGCACATGCCTAGGTTGGGGGCCATGTCCCGGGTTAGGGGCATAAAAGAGGCAACCAACTGTGATGTTTCTGTCTCACATCGATGTTTCTCACTCTCTCCTTCTCCCTCTCTCTAAAAATAAATAAGTAAAATCTTTTAAAAAAGATCTGAGCGTGGGGCCCAGAGCTCGTATTGTCCCATCCCCAGTGGCCGACCCTTCAGGAGACAGATCACAGTCACGGCTGGCTGACCCCGGAAACACGAACAGAGCGAAGACGGTTGGCGAACTCGTCTGTGTTTTCAGCAGCAAAGAAAGGCTGGCAATCTGCTAGCAACGCTTCGCTTGCTTTGCTCAACCTCCTTCGCCCTCCGCGAGTGTCCGGAAGGGCACCGTTGTGCTCGATGGCGAGAGGGCGGGACATTCAATGAGTTTATGGGGATCCAAATAGGTGTGTAGTTACTCCCGAATACGCCTGACATCAATCAAAGTGTTTACCTGGACAATGGAAGATTGAATGGAACACTAATTAAAAAGTTTTCTAATTGTTCCTCCTTGTTGATGTCACCGGCAGGTGGGTTTTTAGTCCTGACAGGGCCAGTGGTGCCCCAGACAAAGCCGAGTGGTTGATTACTCGAGGGAACCTATCCCGGCTTTGCATCTGGCATCGCAGAGTATTCCTGACCTTCTCCGAGCGTGCTGCCCCGCCCGTCCTTCATTAAACCTATACCTATAGACACAACCACAAATCTTGTGGAGGTGACACCAGTCAAATGAACAGGCTAATGCGTGGGACAGGGCAGGCGTGCCTAACTGATGGGAGGGCTCTTGGCAACATCCTGTTTCGAATTCGTTTGACCAGAGAAGTTCACCGCTGTGTGTTTAGTAGGAAAAAGACTTTGGAATGTCTCGGTGAGGGTTTGTGTTTTCTCTTTTCACCATACTGCATGGGGAACAATCACTTTAGGAGAGCGTGTTACCGCTGTTCTGTAGTTTGTGTGTGTGCCTGTGTGTACACACGTATTTAAACCAATACAATTCATCCGTATGTGCTTACCAGCTTATTTAAAAGTAATAATCAAAAGGAGGTAAATGGCTAATTGAAAATAGCGTTGGCTCTTTTGCTCCCGACAGCCTTGGCTTGGGCCGAGAATGGGAAGCGTGAATCTGGTGTCTCCTACTCAGGTTTCAACCTTAGAACCCCTGCGTGCGTAGGATTCTAACGTTTAAGGTGTTCCTTTTGGTCCCTAAACACCAGTCACCTATTTTATCTGGTGTCCATCCAAAGACATAGCAACCGTTCCAACACTAGGGGATGTTTGCCTTGTCTACTGACTAGAACATAACCATTTTGCACACACACGCACATACGTACTTATAAGAATCAAAATAAACTGCCTCCGACACCAGTTTTCAAGGCGGAACTATTTTCACTGTTTCCATCGATACTCACAGGAAATACCGCTCCATCGTAAGCACAACTGGGGAGACTGGAGGCTAAAGTGGATGTAACGGAGGTCTAGAAAAACATTGGTATCTGGGAGAAGAGATAGAATCAAAAGAGATGTTTGTCACATTACAACTAGTCCCATCCTCAAGCCGAAGCATCCCCTAAATTCTAGAACGTGAGCATGCCCACAGAAACTGGCTTTCCTTGCAAAGCTGGAAGCATGTTGGAGTAGGAGGACCCCACCCATTTCCTCGGCCAAAAGCAGGGCAGCCAGCTGAAGTCCTGGTTGCTGAGAGAGGTCTTTGAAGAGTTATCTCCTGTAGATCAAAAAAAGGGCGGCCAGGAAATGTTCTGATCTCCCGGCGATCACGACTCGGAGGAAGGCTCAAGTGTAGCTTCCGAGCAGAACCATTCACTTTTTTACATCACAACCACTAAAAAATGATGGTTCCTGTGCCCATGTTGACCTTCGCAGCAAAGACACGGAGCTTCTGGTTGGCTTCCAAGGACACGGGGCTCTGATACAATCCGAGAAAGGAAGGACGTCTTCAGCCTGGCTCTGGACACGCTGGTGCCTAATTTGCTAAAAGAAAAGAAGAGACTCCAGTGAGATTATTTTAGGCCCTTCCTCTTGGCCTTTTGAACGGCCTGGCAAATGGAGGCGTGATTCAGCTGGAAGGTCAGAGCTGTTTCAATGCACCCCAAGGCCATCCTGCCTCCCCGCTGTTAGCAACCCAGCTAGCTGACGGCTAGTTGGAGATCAGGTGTGACGTGCGGGCCGCCGGCTTTCCTCTGCTGGCTGGCAGCTGCCCGCCTCACAGCCTGAGCCTTGGTAAAGTCTCAAATCAACCTCCACACCCCGCTCTGGATGATCTGCGGAAACCGGTGGTCCATTTCCATCTTTCTGGGTTGCCTTGCAGAACGGCGTCTCCTTCCTTCTCCTTACAAACAAAGTAGTTACGGAGAAGTTTCCAACTCTTTTCTGGCTTCGAGCGTTAAGCATTCTCATGAATTAGCCTTTCAGATAGGTCTTCAAATGTTACGTTTGTCCTGGGACTGGTGTCTGGTTTGCATTTCTCCACTTTCAGTCTTTAACCGAGCTCCACGTGGTCACGTTGCAAGAGTTCTCAGAGCTTTGTGTCAACAATGCCTGTGTACTGAAGGGAGCGGATATGTAACATCCCCATGCAGTTTCACTTGGGATTTTCCTGATTTCTTTACTCAAGAGCTTACCCACCAGGAAAAAGGTAATATATATTAAAAGAGAGAAAAACGTGCTTGTATAAAGTGCTTTGTAACATGAAATGAGCAAAGTGGGTTTCCGAAGTGCCGACTCATAAAACAAGCCCCCCAATCTAGTTTTATCCATCAGGGTTCTCTGCTTTTAAGCAACCCAAACTGGCTCTAACCTGACTTTTGGAAGATTATGGGCTAGCTCCCAGATTTTAAAAGAAGACTCCAAAAGGTGAATCATGATCAAGCACTGAAATGAGCAAATCCTTTCCCCAAAGAGCAACTATGGAGAGGGGAAAATAAATGACTAACCTTGTAAGCACTCTGGAAGTCAGCCAGCACCAGGGAACAACCTGAGAAGTGTTTGCTGTTGACAAACATGCTCACTTCTGGATAAGGAGGGTGCGAGTCCAGGACATTCGGGGACGGACTGGCTCTCAGCCTACACCGGCTCGGTGGGCATGCAGGTGACACCAGGCGGGACCATCCACGGGGACTGGCAGCTTCTCTGCCCTGGTTCAAGGCCCTCAGTTGATAGATACGGAGCCGTGGGGGATTGACAGCCATACCCAGGGGCCTGGCGTTAAGAGCGACTATCTAGGAGTTGGTCAAGTTCGGAGGACCCATGGAGACACCGCCCGAGGTGGCTGCCTACTCAGGACAGCAGCGTCCAGCTGAGTCTGGAGAGGGCCGGAGGCAGCCCCACTCCTGTAGTTAGCCCTGGGGCCGTGCTTGCTTGCGTAGGAGATGCGCAAGGGCCCAGCAGGAGGTAAGAAGTACCCAAAATCTCAGCCCTTTACCGAAGCTACAGAGAATGTACTGCTGAGAGAGGCACCCTGGTCATAGAGAGGTTCGATAGTGACTGTTCTCGGTAGGCCAAGGTTAATAGGAGGAGATACACTACTCAGTCGGTTGGTAATGATAGGAATAAGGGAACCCCCAAACACGGAAGCTGGGGAGCAGAGCTTAGCCATCAGAAGCCAAGGGAACATAAGTACTGTAATGAATGGCAAGTTCAGAGTCAACCACAGAGCCAGAGAATTAGAGAGATGATTAATAGAACTTCTCTCTATCGTCAAACTGATGGGCAGTCAGTAAGTGCGCAGCGACATGTGTGTAATTGAACGAAATCCAGGACAGGGGATCAGGAGGCTGAGGGCAGTTGCCATTGCAAAATGCCACGACTCTTTGCCCAGTTTCTGCAACAAAGCCAGTCTTCCGATGGGGAATCCTTTGATAGAAGGAGATGCCAGGTTCCTGGGAGGAAGGACCCTCCACCACCGCACAGTAGCGATTCTCCAGAGAAGTTTGTGGCCAATTAATTGCTTGGGTAAACAGACACGGTGGAGCACAGAGGAAAATACCCAAATACTTAAGAGCTGTTGCAAATGCCTCAGCTGAGATGCCTTCCGAGCTCATGTCCCCTTCCCAGGGCAGCCCACCTTCAATGACCGGTCAACAGGGAAACCCAAGGGCCCATCTGCCTGACCCCAACTCAGGACGCCCCCAAAGAGCCATCTCAGCTTCAGAGTTCCCCTGAGGCTGGCTTAGACCTTCACTGTGACTGCAACACAATGCGTCTTCTCGCTCTTCCAGGTCCGTCTCCCTGCTTCTTCCTTCCCGAGAGCACACATGTGTGATGTGTTTCCGCCCCGCATCTCAGAATGTCTGCCTGGGAGCCCAGCCTGAGATAAGACACTCACAGTGCTGCGTCAACTAGATATTTACAACAGCACGCTCTCTATACTTATCAATTATTATATTTCAGCTATCAAGCTGTTTTATGATGTTTTCTTAGCCACCCATTAAACAAAAATCTATCAGAAACATGAAAACAGCTGTTAGCTAGTCTTTAGCATTCTACGGCTTACGGAATCCTCCTCAGGGTAAATAGAACTACAGCACGGGCTATCTTTTAAAACCCAGAAAGGGAAGAATGGTCATCAATTACGCCTCTCATTAACATTTTATGTGAAAAATTAATGCCCAAATATCCCCCAGTCTTTATCATCACTGTAAAGAAGGCGTGTAAACTCCGCAATAGTGTTCCCGGTGATTAACTGAGCATTCGCTCCAAGCTCATCACTCACTCTCGTGGATTATGATACCTAAGGCCTTTCTCTTTTACAGTTTTAGTAAAAAAGCAATATAAAAAATAAATGAAATAAGCCAGGATGCCATTTACTTTTTCATGTTAAATGAGCCAGTGATTAGGAAAAAATAAGACTAGTTACTATTGCGCTCCTCCGAGATTTAGAGTGTGTGACTGTTTATGAAAATGCGCCTTTGATGAGAGCGGGGGCAAGTGAATGAGCAGCGGCGGGTGCTGGGAGCCCAGATGCTTTCCCCCAGGTTTATTGAGGTCAGATGGACAAATAAAAACTGCCTAGAGCTACATTGTGGGCCACACAGCTCCCGTCTTCCCTTTCCTTTCCCTGGGACATGGAAGTTAGCATCTATAATTGTAAATGAAGAATGAACATTTTAATTTAGTATTTTAAACTATTCTATTCTATACATATTTCTATCAGTTAATCAAGTAAAGAAGTCACAAAATCATTCAAATAAATATGTCTATATGAGGAGTATGATGTGATTAAAGTGCAGAAATGAAGCAAACATTTCATATTTTATGTGACCACAATTATAATCAGGCAGGGTCTTTTTCCTAGTCCTCAACCCAAGTCCGACCTCAGTTGCCATCCCAGGTAAAATGGTAAAATGGTAAAATGAGTGATTTTACCATTATCACCCATTTGAATGGCACTGATGTCAACTGTTCTTTATTATTGCCACTTGTCACTAACGTGATCTTGTAAATAAGGAAGCAATGAATGCCACGTGGGCCAACCACAGAACTGATGCTAGCTGTGAGACGTGGTTTAAGACAAGATTCATGACTCATTTTCAGATTTCCAGGCTGACAAATTCTGCAAAACCAAAGAGCCGAAAACTTTCTCACATCAATTGATACTCAGAGGGCTCTAATTTATTAAACATTAAGTCACATGAGAACATCCTTATGTCTGTCCTTTGCTTTTCTCTGTATGGAAGGACTCTAAATTCTTTCAAGTACCACCTAGGCAAGGAGCATTGGATATTGCTACAACTGCCTTTGACCCTGAAGTGTCCACCCTCCGTAGCAGAGAGCTGGCTGGCCGACAAGATCCGGGCGTCCTGACGCAGCGTGGAGTTCTGCGGGAGGGGCGGATGTGAGTAACCACGGCTGCGTCCCTCACTGCCTTGCACCTAAGAGGTGCCACGTGACTAGGTACCAGTGGACGTGAATATGTCAGCAGATGTGAAGGGCCATAGTAGTTAAAAAAAGATACGCTTTCTCCAAGACCCCAGAGGAAGGCAAAGTCACACGAGGGAAGAAGCCTGGGATCCTGAACAGCTAAGGAAAACCACCCACCCACAGGTGTGTCTGCAACGGACTGCGGCGGACGCGGCCAAATTTCCCTTTTGTGTGATGCCTGAGATGACATCTGATGTAAGTGAGCACCACGATATCGAAATGTACTGTGTATTACATAAATGTCTAACAAAATTCAAATTTTCAAAATAAAAAAGTAAAAATATTATAAAACACAAATACATATGTATATAAGATATATATATGAGTTGCCAAAGATATTTGTGCGTATGTTCTTATATTTATATTACATTATAACATTACAATATAAAATATTATATCATAACATTATAGTAATGTTATGTGTTATATGTTATAATAGATAATATTATAACATTATAGTTACATTATATTAAAACTATATTATAGTATAGTTATTATAGCATAATATAATACTATATTATATACCACAGTATATACACATTATATAATATATACTATACATTATATATTATGTATATAGTATTATTATAGTATAGTATATACACTATATAGTATTATATATTATATAGTGTATATACTATATACACTATATAATATATATTATGCTATATGTAGTATAATATATAGTATAATATATACTATATAATGTGTATATATAGTATTATGTATAGTATATATACATAATACATATTATGTATATATAATATTATATACATAGTATAATATAATACTATATTATATTCTATAGTATTATACACATTATATAATATATTATACATTATAATATTATATATACATTATATATTATTACATATGTTAAAATATAATGCATTATATTATTATATATAATATGCATAATTAAATAAAATGTTAAAATATGAATTTTCCTCATTTCTTATTAATATTTACATTATATGGGCTTATACATAAACATATATGCATATACACACACCTACAGGCATTGGCAAAAGTAGGTTTACAGTTGTTCCTATGGAAAATAACATGATCGTCAATGATAATGCAAGAATAATGCAAAATAAACCTACTTTGCTCCATCCTGTACACGATATATTTTTATTTCCCTTCATTAGGAGAAAAAGTTCTGAAGGGAAAAGAGCCTTCTGTCTCACTTCTGCCTCCAGCTCACGCACGTCCACGGGAAACGGCAGACGGTAGCGGGGACCTCCCGAAGGCTGTCTCGCACCCTCGCCTTAAAGTGCTCCCTCTGCGCTGGGCCTTAATTACAGCTGGAAAGCGAGCGGCTGGCAAGCCAGAGAGCGAGAAAGCCTATCAAGTTGTATGAAGTCAGTATTTAAGTACCAGCATTAATTGCCCGTTTGAGGAATTGTGTGATAGCACAAATTGCTCGATGATGATCACAAACAAGTCTTCGTTTACAGACGAATACCTGAGCCACGCGCCCGGGGAGCACCACTTAGAGAATTCGGGAAGGGTGGCCCGCCCCTGCAGCGCCACGGGCCATCCCCACAGTGGCTGCGATCTTGCTTTCGAGCTGCTCCCTGCTGAGACGGTCCCCTCCTAACAGCCCCACCACTCAGTCCCCCAAATGTGCTCACCCAAGTCCACCTCAGGGTTCGTCTCCCCTCTTTGCAACTTGTTCTGTTACTTACTGCATGTTTTCCCCAGAAGAAATTCTCTTAAAACATGTCCCTGAACTGTGTCTCTTGACCCCGATTCTGTTAACAGCAATTGCTCCAAATGTGCGTCTGCTCTTTGGTGCTAGAAACTCCTCAGAAGACTTGCTTATATTCCCTGTCTCCTGTTTCTCACTGGTCACCCTCTTTGAAACCTATTTCCACGTGACCTTTGGCTTTACCATCCCATCAACCATTCCGCCTTCACTCAGCTGTCGATGAGCGCCGAGTTTCTAAAGCCTGAGGTCTCGGTCCTCCTCTGAGATGACAATCAGCAGCATTTGACGCAGTGGGTGCTTCTCCCTCCTCAAAGCACTTCCTTCACGTGGCATCCCAGACCCCACCCTCCACCGACTGTCCTCCAGTCCCATCAATCACGCCTTCCAAGTCCCCTTGGCCAGTTTCTCCTCTTTCCCCCTGATGTCTGCAGGCCCAAGGGTCTCCCATCTCAGCCTCCTGTCCTTTTCTCCACCTGCGTCCTCTCCTCTGGTCATCCCATTCCGTTCCACAGTTTTTAATTTGTTTACTTCGAGCTATTCCCAAATTTCTGTTTCCTACAAACGCTGGACTCCAACGGCGTGGTTGATTGACATCATCAGACACCGGAATGTCTAACAGGCCGAATGACGGAACACGTCCCAAGCAGACCTCATGCTTTGCCCTGTCTCCCCCACCCTGCACTGTACAATCTGCTCTACCTTTTCGATGGCTCCGGCCAAGAACCTTGAAAGGTTTCTTGATGTATCTTTCTCTCTCTCAAGCTCGTACCTTATACCCAATATGTCAGAAAGCCCTGTTTGTTCTGCCTTATGAATAGAACCAGAATCTGACCACCTCGCACCTTCTCCATTGCTACCATCCTGATTGGATCCAGCGGCATCTTGTGGCTGGCTTGCTGCAGTAACCTTAGAATCCTTTACAATATGAGTAAAACCATGTCAGCTCTCTTTTATTTTGTTTTATTCTTTTTCTTTTAAAAGGTTTGATGGTGCCCATCTCACTGGGAGTACAAAACTAAGACCTCACATGGCCTTTTTGGTTCAAAGTGCCTCTTTGTCCTCATCTAGGCACTTTTCTCTTGTTCCTTCTCCTTCACCCGCTTTGGCCTCCGTGTGGCTTCTCCAAAGTACTAGACACGCGTCAGCGCACGTCCTTGCCCTGGCTGTGACCTCTGCTGAGAATGTCGCTTCTCCACATAGCCACGTGGCCAACTTTACCTCCTTCACGTCTTTGTTAATGTCATTTTCTGACCTAGAGGCTCAATCGGACCACCGCATTGAAAATGTTCCCTCTTTCCTTGACTTGCTTGGGTCTCCTATTTTTCCACAGCAATCTTCAGTCGCAGACAGATTCAATAGTTTACTTATCAGTCACAGCTATTCTGTATCGACTGTAGTCCCCGTTAAAATGTAAATTGCCTGTGGGCAGGAATCTTTGCCAGTGTTATTCACCCACACGTCCTCAGCAGCTGGAACTATGTTTGGAGGAAGGCAGATGCTCAAAACAATATTTGTTGCAAGAACTGAGTGCAGCAATGGAGCAGGTCTGTGAGTTAACTCATCCTCCCACAATATTGAGTGGAATCGATCAATCGACTTGTACCCCATTCAAATGAGTAGGGATGGAATACTTAAATATTTTAGTGATGTTTCAATAGTTGATGTGAGTGGTTCCTCTTGTATCTAGTTATTTAATAATGATATAATCTAATATTTATCAAATATTGAGAAAACTGAAATGTAGATAGATTAGTCATTTGCTTAAAGCCATAAATCTTGCAAGAAATGCAGACTAAGTCTGCCTGGGCAACTCCAACTGATTGATTCTCCAACCGTCTGCAGGAAAATTCCCAATCCGTCACAGAACTTTGTGAAGTATAATAAAAATGAATGACTGGAAACATAAAAAGTTTAAAAAAGGCACCAATAATACAGAGTCCACTTGCTTAGTGTTAAGAATCGACAGAATTGTCAAATTGCTAAATATCGAAATGGTTACTCAGTTTCTGCATTTATCCCATAGAAACATGGGTTGGGATGCCAGCATGGGTGCTGGAACTTAGTATGATGCTACCCCAACCTAAAATGCCTCCCCAGTCTCACTTCCTTCTGTGCTCTTGACACAAGCCTGCAAACTTCAGACATGGGTGGACTACTCGGTGACCGCTTTATTGTTACTTGTTCTATGCACCTGGAACAAACGGTACCATATGCACCTTGATGCAGTACAGCTGGTGTTGTCTCTGAGCAGAGAGGAGGGAGATCTAATAAAAACTTTATACAAATGGGTCCCCCAGGGCCCAGATGATGTGTTATTGGGCTGAACTGGACCCTCCTAGAAAACCTTCCGACAGAGTTAGACAGCTACATGCATATGGACCTGCTGACGAAAGGAGGCTAGGAGGGGGCTTTCTGTCCCTTCCTTAGAGAGATACTGAACAGACTGGGGACAGAAGGAGGGGTTCACCTGTCAGGCTTGTCACCGGGAGAGAGCGCATTTCCAGCATAAATGATTGTGTCCAATGGTCGCCCAGGAAACAGTTTTGCAATCTGCGTTTAATCAAATTCATTGAGTTTTCACAGCATTACAAGCAGTTCGTTACTGTCATTCTCCCCACAGACGACTCCATTCCTCACTACCACTTACCCACTTAACACCGCCTGGCAACGGCCGGTGCCAGCCATCTGCCTCTCTGGTGCCAAAAGTAATAACTTCTGGTGCAGAGCACGCACATTATGTTATGATATTTAATCTCCCCTCTGTGGGGCATCATTCAGCACGACCACCCTTCTGGATCGCGGAAATTAGATGGGAAATAATATTGCTTCCGTAATGCTTTCTCCTCCCGGTTTCTGTGGTTGGTTGCCAACGACCAGCCACTCGGTGGACCAGGCCGGCCATTAGCCACCGTGACAGCGCCCGATTGCCGGGCAGGACCTCACCGAAGTGGAGTACCCCTAGTGTTCAAGCAGCACTCTGCGGCCGGGTCTCCCCACAGTGCGTTGGCGAGGTTTTAGCATGGAACTCCACCTGGCACATGGCCCCCGCCCCAGGTAATTCTGTGCTCTCCATGGGGTTTTGCTTTCCATTCCTAGATTCGGGCGTGGAAGGGAGTAGAAGGTCAATGGTACACGCTGAATGCAATGCCCTGACGATCGCACTGTGACATCATGGGCTGATGACATCAAACAGCCACTGAAGTCATCCCGGGGGAAACAGCAAAGTCCCATCAAAATCGGTAGGTAGCATCTCGCAACCAAAAGCTCGTTGTTTGACCTCGGAGTTTCATTGCACAGCTTCGACGCAGGTGGCGTGTAAAACTTTGGTTCCCGACTTTCGATTGAACATGTGTCCCTGAGTCTGAGAAGTGACTCCCAATGCATTCATTTAATGTTGTCAATAAATATTTACTAAATGCCCATTCTGCTTTTCTTTACAGTATTTCAAGATGCCTAAGGCAATATTTTCCTAATGTGGTTCAATGAGACAGTAGGTTTATGGGGGTAATAAAAAGGAATTATTCTGTGGCCCATCAAGTTTGCAAAACCAAAACAGAAACCAAAACAAACAGCAGCAACGACAGCAGAAAACAAACCCTGGACGAGGCGGAGGGAAGTGCCCTTGTTGGGAGAGTGGTTTCTCAGACCCGGCAACGGGCTCGTGGGCGTGGAGAATTTCCAAGTGGGGAAGTCAAAGGGCCATGTTATCCCCTGTGTTCGGGTTCAGCGAAATGTCCTCCCCCTTTGCATTTCCCCACAGAACATCCGATAGCCCTAATTTCGCTCAGAATACATTTCGGTTCATTGTGCCACTACGCACCACTAACAGCTCACAGAGGCGCTGTGTGCTTCTGCCCCAAACCTTTTCCACTTTCATTGTGGTTGGGTGGGGGGTGACATGTCTCGTTTGGGCCAACTGTCTTAAGCAAATTGAAGCATAAGAGAAGGGGTATACACTCTGCGGGCCCCGTCTTTCCCTCCAGGGCTGACCACAGGGGACGCTGGGGTGGAAAAATGGGAGGGGTCTCGATTATTGAGTCAGCATTTAAAGAGAGTGGCCTCTCAGAGCTACATGACCGGAGTGGAGTTTGCGTGAGTGGGAAATAGGCTCTTCTGGTTAAGCCACCGAGAGTTTGGGGTAGGCTACTCAGAGCCGAATAGCTGAACTTGACCGCTGTATCCACAGGGAAACACGGTGGGTGACATTTTTTCATCTATGGCCTGAGATTATAACGCACGCAACACGGATTATCTTCCCAGCCAAGGTCACATGTTCTCAATCTGGGCTCAGACTTGACCAGCTCATTAGGACTTAATCAGTATTTAGAAGCAAAAAACAGTGTATTTGAAAAGCTGGGAGGGGAGTCAGTACAATAAATTGGGTTTCTCATTAAAAGATTTCCAACACAAGCTGCACGGGAGAGAATGTGCTACCACACCTGAGTGCCCTCTCCATCCGGGGAAGGAGCCTGTCTTTACCTCAGATAGTATTTTTTTTCCCACTAAATTTATGAGTCTAGGTAAAAGCGTAAATCCCCTTCACCTTTACGGGAAGTCCTGGTTTCTGAAGTGGTTGCCTAAAGAAAGAAGCCATTTTTATCAGAAACTTGAGAATCTTCATTACAACATCAACAACATTTATTTCGTCCACTGGTTGGCAGGACACTCTTCCTGAGCTCCACAAGAACTGACGTAATTTGGCTCCTGGCATTTTTATAGTCAAAAGCAGTGGCACTTAACATGCCCAGCCCCTCCTGAGCACATAGGGTGGGCGACATTCGCACGGAGGAGGCCTTTTCGTCTTCACACCGAGTCGCGCGCCGTTTCTGGCACAAATGTGGTCGGTCTTCCTTGTCTCCCAGTGAAGAGAGCGTATCACAGACATTCAAGGGAGAGCCTTGGGTGTGTCCTGTTTGTTTAAAGGACCACTGTAAACGCTGGTATTTCCCTTCTATTAGTGAAGTTACTTGGGACCTGCAGAACAACTGATCTTTGTGTCGTGACGATGAGGATGATGGTTAATACTTACGCAATGTTTTCTATATGTAAAGTACCGCTCCAAGTATTAGCTATAAATGTAGCTGTGTAAGCGGTTTTTACAAAATGTACCATATTTTGCCGTGTGTCATGTGCCCTTTCTTGCCCAAATTTTTGAGGGGAAAATAAGGATGCATATTACACATGGGTAGTGTGAATTCTGCATATATGTAAATATTTTTCATTCTCTTATTTATGTTTATGCATTAAAAGTGCAACTCTGGAAAGCAATAATAGTATCCGTATGCAAAATAATACCCTGGAATATGATCATCGGTTTTATTTCAAAATATAAATTAATAAATAATCGGATGAAAAATTTAAAACAAAAGATTTTTTTCTCCTGAAAGTTTGGGCCCAACAATGTAAGTGTGCCCTGTATATGGGAATGCATTATACACGACAAAATACATGCTTAATCTGAATCTTAGTCCTCCCCATCACCATCTGGGAGGACTTAATTATTTCCCCCATTTTGCCGAAGAGGAAATTGAGGCAGAGAGGTCCAAGTAACTTGCACAAAATTATGCAAGCTGCTAATTTGTAGAATTAAGATTCCGACACTGGCCAAGATGACTTCGAACCCCATATCCTTTTCACAGCACCAAAATATTATTAAATGGTGTCATACAATGTGTGCCATAATATTTACTGCTGAGAACATCCAAGCACCCATAGACAGCGCCTAGTTTACTGCTAGATCTTGGGAATCCAACTTTGCCTGTTCCTGGAGGAGCTGGGAAGTCTCTTGCAACAGGAAGGAGGAAGTTACAGTTCTTTTAAGAAACAAAGACTCGCTGATGTCACCACAGGGGGGACTGGAAACAAGAAAAGGGTACAGGGGTTATTGCTCCATTTTATATGAGCAGTTCTGGAGTCCGAGCTCTGGGATTCCCAATGTGACTGTACTGTTCGCTCAGCATGCACTCTAGTTCTCAGTTAGTCGTTTGGGCACAGTTATCAGTATTATTTTTAACCCTCACCTAAGTATACATTTTTATTGATTTTTTTAGAGAGAGGGGAATGGAGAGAAAGAGAGAGAAACACCGATGTGAGAGAGAAACATCGAGCGGTTGCCTTCCATACGTGCTCCAACTGGGAATCGAACCTGGAACCTAGGTATGTGCCCTGACCAGGATCAAACCCACATCCTTCAGGTGTCCAGGCCAACGCTGCAAACAACTTTTGCCACCCGATCAGGGCAGGGCACAATTATTGATTTGAGTGTGCACGCTATATTGAGCCCCACCCCGGGCCCTGCACAGACAGCCGTGGCCAGGCCAGGCCCGGTGCCGGCCCCCAGGACACGTACATGCCGGTGGGGGAACACTAGTGATGGCCGAACGCAAATTCAGCAGAGCGCTGATTTCAGAGAACAACGAGCAACCTAAAGAAACTGATACAGAGGAACATGAGTCACAGTAGCTGCATCAACAACAAAAAAAATCACGGAAGAAACCAGGAGGCTATGTTGGGCACAATGTTACCAGAAAGTATAGAATGCAGTGTCCAACCTCTACTGTTTTTTATGACGTAGAAGCGAAGGTGCATATACGGAGAACATGGGTGTTTTCAGAATGATATTTGTGGGTCACTCGCTTCTTGCATTGATATTATTTCCAAACTAGCCCATCATCAAGCAACGAATCGAAAATGGTTCCCCTTCAAAAACAATGTAAAAGCTTTAATGATATCTTAATAGAGAAAAATTAGAGAAAAAATATAAGATGAACAATCATGTAGTATCGATACGGACTACTCAGTTGTCATAAAAAATGAGAACAATAAAGACAATATAGCAACCCAAGAATGTCTGTGATGGAGTAAGAAAACGCAGAACACACAATTACTTATGATAACTATGATCATAGCCATGTGGTACTGTACACGCGTAAAATAAAAACAGGATCACGGCGCAGACAAGGAAGTCAGTTGAATAGTAGCAAAACTATTCCTTTACTTTGGGTATTTATAAAATAAGGTACGCTGTGCAAATGACTTTGAAACAAAGCAGGCACTCTAACAATTTGAATGACACTTAGAACTTCATTGAAGGGAAGCAAAATCTCCCGTATTTGACTTTCATAGACAGAGGTCGTCTATACAAGTTTCAATGTATGTGGCTGTTACAAATGGGCACCCTAAAGTTCACATAAATTCACTTTCAATCCAGTAGTTGATCATTTTAGACAGACACATGCTCTCAGTAGGCTACCCAATCCATCAAAGAGTTGGTCTCTTCAAGGTTAATTAGCAGCGGTGCTTGACTTTGTTTTTTTCTGTTTATCTTTTGTCCAGGTGGAGGTTACTTCCTCGTACTCCTGATTCACAAGTTCTCTCCTGCCTGCGGTGTTTGGTAAGGTGGCTAATCTTCTCCCCGAAGCTTGTGACAATTATAATTTTAGAATCTTTTCTAATTTTAGCCTCCTGTTCCCTTTTCATTTCCTTGCATACCTAGCAGCTTTTTATACTGTTTTGATGCTAAGCCGACTGCATTGTACCATGCGGAATGAAATGGGGGTTCCGTTTAGAAGAGCGAATCTTTCCTTTTCCGAGGTAACTGGTCACCAGCACAGCATATAATCTTTCTGTGTAGGGACTCGCATGTGACTCTGGGCAACCTGATTAGTGAAAGGGCTGGAGCGTCATGCCATTTTAAATGAGAATGTGTTGTTGTGCTATTTTTCTGTGAAGCGGTTTGCAGAGAACGCAGATGAGCGTGCGTGAATGGTGGTATCTGATCTGATGTTTGCTCACTTCCGATGGTCAGTCCAGAAGCTTGAGGAAACACAAGTAGTGGTTCCAGACTGAAGACAAGTTAATGACAGGCTTGACATGGATGTTCTGACCTCGCGATGACGGGGTCACAGCTGGCCGCCTTCTGCGGGGTCCCAGCAGAGCAGTAGGGGGCATCCCACATCTGAAATATCCGTTGTGGCTCCTGTCTTTTCTGCCCAATGTTCCTTATATTCTACAAGCAATACGTGCATTACATTCATCCCTTTTTTCTCTCTTCAATCGTTACTGATTCGAATATTTATCAAGGAGCCACTACGTGCCGAGCTGTGGTCAGTTCCCTGGGTCCAGCCAGACATTAACCCTCTGTCCGTTGCACTTTTAACAAGAGGCACGGACAGAAACACAGTAAAACAAATATGTAAGTTGATATTGTGGAGATTTGACATTGTCAATGGGATTAAAAGTGGCCGAGCTGGAGGCTGGCCCCTGCGTTCTGGGAGTCGGAGTTGGCCACCCTAAGAAGCTGACATTGGAGCTGAGATGCGAATGATGTGACCCGCCAAGCGAGGAGCTGGATGACCACGCACCTGGGAGGGGCAGCACGCGTGCAGGCCCAGCAGCGGGAGGAGCCTGGGGGGCTTCAACAAGGGAAGGCAGCTACCCCGGCGGGAGCTGAGTGAGAGCTGGGGGCCGGTATTCACGGCCAGGTCAGGGGCTGACAAGCTGTGGCCTGGGGGGCAAAATCCACTAGCCACCTGTTTTTGGAGAACTAAGAATGTTTTCTTTTTTTGAAAGACTTTATTTGTTTATTTTTAAAGAGGGCAAGGGAGAAAGAAGAGAGGGATAGAAACACCTATGTATGGTTACCTCTTGCGCACCCCCTACTGGGGACCTGGCCCATAACCCAGGCACGTGCCCCGACTGGGAATTGAACTAGTGGCCCATTGATTTGCAGGCTGGCGCTCAGTCCACTCAGCCACACCTGCCAGGGCCTGAGAATATTTTCTTACAGTTAAACACATGAAATCAGTATGATGATGAGTAACACTGACTTTTTAAAATTTGTTAATACTCACCCAAGGACATGTTCACTGACTTTAGAGCTAGAGAAAGGGAGAGAGAGAAAAGGGAGCAAGAGAAACATCGATTGGTTGCCTCCCGCGTGCACCTGACTGGAAATCGAACCCTCAGCCGCGGTATGTGCCCTGACTGGGGAGTGAAACCGAAACCTTTCGGGGTGCGGGACAGCGCTCCAACCCACCGAGCCACCTGGGCAGGGCGAGGGAACACTGACTCTGACTTCCAACCGAGCAACAAGTTAGCCCCCAAAACAATTTCATTTTTGGTAATTATTAGTTGAATATTACAAATTAGTACTTTTACATATATTTTAACAATAACATTTTGTTATTCAGTAACAAGATTCTTATTTTTATGTTTTGAAATTCATCAAAGATTTTTGTCAAAATCTACTTTCTCTCTTTTGATAAAAATACCTAATAGTATTGATTTTGTCTCTTGGCCCACAAAGCCTAAAATATTCATGACTCTCTGTCTTTACGGATAAAAGTTGCCAACCTCAGGGTTATACCGTACTGACTACTGTGGGAATACACTTTCCTTTTGAATGATCCTAAGTTGTTTTTCTTTTCTTCATGATACTGGTACCATTTTCTCTTATAACAACTGCGGTCGTTATAGGATGCCTGCATGCGATATTATTAGGAAATCATACATAGTGGGAAAAATAGCTGTCAGTTTACAGATAAGGAGTTTTGAAACTGATATTTCAACTTCTGTCTCTGTTTTCTTTCAGAATTGTCAATCCAGTTTTCAAAACCGCATACAGACATGTCCATTTGGGCATGACTAATGTATAATACTGTACTAGTTTAAGGTACACAACACAATGATTTGATATACATGTATATTGTGAAATATCACCACAGGAAGTTTGGTGAACATTCATCACCACATATAGTCACAGTTTGTTTTCTTGTGATAACTTTCAAGATCTACTCTCTTAGCAACTTTCAAATATAAAATACACTATTTATTAACTATAGTCACCATACTGTACATTGCATCTCTGAGACTTGTTTATCTTATTAATCTGTATTCATTGTGATGCAATTAGGTTCGTTACTGTTTATATTCCCCATTGGGTTCCCCTCACATCCTGGTGCATTTTGCTTATTTTTTTTGCTAATATGTTGTTTAATGGTGTGAGGGTATTTTTTTATTACAATGTTACAGGGGTCAATGCACAACATTAGGTATATTCGGAGAAGGGTCTCTCTCTTTTTCCCACTCCGTTCCCTTTCTCCACTCCTTTTCAGCTTTGCCCCACCTCCTCCACGGAAGTAACCAATCTACTCAGTTTCTTGTTTATGCAACCTATTTACTTTTTGTTTATGAGCAGATACCTGTATGTGTTTATAGTGCCCTTTTCTTACACAAAGGAAACTATACTATAGATCCTTTCCCACACTTGGCTACTTTTACTCCACAGCCCATTCCGGAAGCTACTCTAAATCCATTTGTAGAACTTGCCCCCAGTCTTCCTACAGCTGCACAACACTCCGCTGGGCCGCTGTACCGTCACTACGCCACACCCTTCCTAGGGGTGGGCCTTAAGGCTTTCTCTAAAATGTTGCAATTATGCACCTGGCTGGAGTGGATAACCTCGCGCATGCGTATTTTCATACCGTTGGGAGCGCGCCTCCAAGGTCGATTCCTAGAAGAGGAACCACAGGACAAAAGGTATGTTGTGCAGGTGTTGTTTTGTTAGATTTCGCCCAGTCCGGCCGCTGAGGGGTCACACCGCCGGCATTCCCACCAGCAGTGTGTGCGGGTCCCCGCCTCCCACGGCCGCAGCCCCGGAACGCACCGTCTCACCGTGTAACTTGTGCCGCGCGCACGGCTGAGCGATTCTGCATTGGTTTTCATTTTCCTCCCTCTGATTGTGACTGCTTCCTCCTCAGTTTAAAGTCCACTTTTATATCTTTTTTGTGAATGGTCCCTGTCTTTCCCTCGTCTTAAAAATCAGCTTTGGGCCCTGGCTGGCGTGGCTCAGTGGATTGAGCTCGGGCTGCGAACCAAAGGGTCGCAGGTTCGATTCCCAGTCAGGACACATGCCTGGGTTGCAGGCCAGGCCCCCAGTGGGGGCCACGTGAGAGGCAACCACACATTGATGTTTCTCTCCCTCTCTTTCTCCCTCTCTTCCCCTCTCTAAAAATAAATAAATAAAATCTTAAAAAAAAATCAGCTTTGGCCTTTTGTGCATCGATTTTTAAGAGCTGTTTGTATTTTTTTTTTTTTTTATCTATTGGGGACATTGGCTCTTGGATCGTGGCATATGTCGTCTGTGTTTTCTCCCAGTTTTCACTTCTTTGACTTCGTTTATGCTGTTGGGATTGGTTTTTTCCATGGAACTTCTTTTTTCTTGCAGTAAAATGTATCAGTCTTTTCTCCCCTTGGCTTTGGGGTCATAGCTAGAAGGCTCCCTCTACACTGCAATTCACATGGAACTCACACATGTTTGATTCCAGCACTTGTATAGTTCCATTGTTTTACATTTGGGTCTTTAATCTATTTGGAGTTTATTCTTATACATGGTGTGAAATATGGATCCAATTTTATCTTTTTCCAAATGGCTGCCCAGTTGTCTCAACATCATTTATTAGAAAGTCCTTTACTCCAGCGCTTTGAGATGCGACCTTCATTATATGCTAAATTTTCACAAGTACTTGGGACCATCTCTGGGCTTTCCTTTCCATTCTGCTGGTTTATCAGTCTATACCTGCACCTGTGTCACAGTGACCTAGCTTTTGAGACTCTCTAGCAGGTCATAACGTTTGCCAGGGCGGGACACCTCAGAGCTTTTCTTCTCGGAGTTTATACTCTTTACCCTGGCTATTCTTACAGACTTGTTTTCCCGTATGAAGTTTCATATCGATTTGTGTAACTTCACAAGGTAGCCCACAAATGAGAAACTTAGGCAAACATTTAGAGGGTTATAAAGAAGGATGGGGATGCCCTGACTGCTGTGGCTCGGTGGGTTGGGCATCATTCTGTACAGTGAAAAGTCCCCAGTTCGATCCCAGTCAGGACTTGTGCCTGTGGGTTGTGGGTTCGGTCCCTGGTCGGGGTACATGCAGGGGGCAACCGATCCAGGTTTCTCTCTCACACTGATGTTTCTCTCCCGTTCTCCCTCCCTTTTCCTCTCTCTAAAAATAAATGAATAAATAAATAAATAAAAAAGAAGGGTGGGGAAAAAGAAAAGGAAAGAACAGTCTCCTGCCCCAAGGCTCTCGGAACACAGAATGGAATGCTGCTCGTCGGCTGGGATAGACTCACTCTTGGGCACCTGGTCTGTGTCCCCAGTCCCAGCTCTGGGAAGAGGGCCATGAGCCTCACAGATCAGAGTGGCCCTCGCCATGGACGTGTGGATGGAAGTCCTGGTGTCCTGATGCACAATGTGGAAGTGGTCCTTTTACGTACATGCTCTTCTCGTCTTGCTACTCGTTCCCAGAAGGTGAAGTGGAGAATTTGCAATAAAGCCCAAAACAGAACTCGTGATCTCCCTGGTTTGCCAAGTCTCTCATCCCGAAGTCCCTGGACACTCTCCTCTTTCACGGCCGACATCCAGTCTCTCTCACATCTGTCTGTGTACTTCACCCCCGTAGGGCCCCCCATGTCCCCCCACTTCTCCCCGGCTTGCTCTCACTCTTCGAATCCAGGCCTCTGGGCCTCCCGCATTTACGTCCTGAATTCACTCACTCACTCTCTCACTCACTCACTTCTCTGGCCCCGTTTCTCACTCAGCGCTCAGCAGCTGGGATGCTCTCGATCTGTGTAAACGTGACTCGGACCCTGTCTCCCAGGCTTCATGTCCTTCAGTGGCTGCAGGCCCTTCCTGGGCACCCGGTTCAAATGTCATGGTTCACGAGGCTCTGCCCCATCCAGCCTCGGCGCCTCTCACGCTGCTGTTCCCCTACGCTGTCACCACACTGGCTCTTTCCAGCTTCTAGAAAGTGCCCAGTGTCTTGCAATGCCTGTAACCTCCCCCTCGCCCCACCCTCCTGCGAGTGAACCGCAGAGACGCTCCTCCAGGCGGACACGCTCCTTCTTGGTGCGGGCCTGCGTTGCGGCCCCCGTTCACCTGCTTCCCTGTTCTGCACACTCACTGAGTGGCGTGCGCTCATTCCCATCAGTTACAACAACCCGCATGCTCACGGCGTGAGAGAAGCTGGGAAAAACAAAGAACGGTGTAACTGAACCGGAAACTGACGCTTTCCAACATCTGAGCTGTGCGGCGTCGGCAGTATTTGGGGTGATGGTGCTGAGGGGGTGGTTGCTGTGGCAAATTGAATAAAGTTTACTTACTTGCAGATAGACTCATTTAGATTTATGAATCAAAAATGTATACCTTTTTATACAGTCTCCTATAATTACTGTGGTTTGGATTACAACATGCCACTTGAGATTTTTATTTCAAGCGCTCAGATAACAAAAGGCGACTGTCTCTTACATTATGTTCAGCACTGCCAGGTGTTCTTCCATCATGAAATTGTTAAAGAAAACACACAAAACATATGTTTTCCATTGTTTCCTGCATAATCCGGAGCTGTAGAAATGCAGGGCGCTTATGCTCTCAGCAGAAATGAGGGAGTATGAAATATTCATAAGCTTGGTGTTTGTGATTATTAAGTAAAGGCCAATTCTGGGAAGCTTGTTATTTTTAAAAAATGTATGGTTATTTATTAAACTGCATGTTTGCTGTATGATAGAGCTCATTATAATAGAAGCTGAGACAGACTCCTCAAGAGGTATGGGGAAGACCATTGGAAATACAAGACAGGAAACCGTAGGAATACCGGCACACTGGGGACTCGGCACACACGCTTATCCTGGAGAATGAACTCTGGCAATGCCAAATCCAAGGCCCCGCAGCACTCACGTGGCTGGATGTGGGAGGCCCCGAAGAGGTGCCTGAAATAGAGTCGACTGGAGCCTGTCTCAACAAATTTACAAGCGAGTGTTATTAAAAGGAGTTGCATATTTCAGGCGTCTGTAGCTATTAAAACAAGAGGAAGAGGGAAAGAAAGCATAAAAGCACTTTGAACGGCCCTTTAATTTATGTAGGTTGTTTTTTATACGTAGCTGCAGTCTGTCTTAAAGAATTTTTCTGAGTCCGTGGGCAAGACCTCAAGGTCTCCAGCTTCTACACTGCGCTGTGCAGAAGCTTCTTGGCGTGGCATGGATCTCCAAAGGTGCTCACAAGATTTTCCAAGAGGAATGGTGAGCAGGCAGGCAACCCAACACTAGGGGCCTCAGTCCTGAGCAGGAGGCTGGCCATGCTTCTTTGTAGTTTTATCAGCGAGACAGGGGGTCCCGAGAGACCCAGTCTCAAGGATGACACTCCCCTCTCTACACGTTTCTCGGGACAGCCAAGGCAGAAGGCGCTGCCTCGGCAAGGGAAGTTGCTTCCCTTCAAGGCTGCACAGGAGAGGTGGCAAGGCCTTGAACTCAGCAGGAACGTGTATGACGTAATTGCTGCATCCTCCAGTCACAATGCGTTCCTGCTTTGTCCATGGGGCTGGAGACAGAGGGCTCGGTTCTGACCTTGGCCCTGCCTCTCATTAGCTCTGTGGCACTAAGCACCCTGCTTCACCTCTCTGGGCCAAACATTCAGATCTTCATCCTGGGAATAAATCAGTTCATTCAACCAATATCTGAGTGGTTAGTCTTTGCGGGGTGGGGATGACTGTAGTACCTTAGGCCCTAGGGACAGAGGTACAAAGAGAGGCGCAGGCGAGGGAAATAATTCGCCCTTTGTGGTTCATGGCTGAGCTCCCCAGGGGATAAACGACAGGAGAAAAAGAAACAGAAGTTTGGTAACACGTATACCTCCCGTATACATGGAAGATTCCCTGGAAAACCGAGTAATTCTCAGAAATGTCCCAAGCCATTTCGAATGACAAACGAAAGCTGAGAATGGCAGAGAAAGTCACTTTGGGGAGGTTACCAGACAAAGTACAGCAAACAGCGGCATGGCTGAATGCAGATTTAAGTCCTTGCTTTCTCATTAACACTTTTCTGGAGACTCATTCATCCTGGCGCAGAGAGAGAGACACCCTTGCCGATGGAGACTTCCTTTCTAAATGCCTCTTACCAAAGGACAATATCTCAGCTTTCAACGCATTCCCTGTATCTGCTGTTCCTTGAAAATAATTTGCTTAAAATAATCCTCTGCCAACGGGGCGTATTTGGGGGCGACAAATTCTGTTCCCGTTCTCCTTCATTCTAGACTCTTCCTTCGGGTTATTGATAATGACATGACATTCCTCCTAAGGTTATAGATAAGAGGGGAGGATTGATTAAGGACAATACCTACCTCCAGAACCTGGTGTACGAGAACCTAGAAATTGCAGGTACAGCCGATAGCGGTGCCAAGCGCAGATTACACGCTGAACGAGCACAGCTGTTAGCTGCCTCAGCCTAATTTTCAGTTTTTCAGAGAGGCCACCCGACTAGCTCAAATTCTTCTGCCATGTGCTTCAAAAGCTGGTCCCCCTCCTCCATGACGTCATCACATGGGTGACCTTATAGTAACCTGGGTAATTATTTGACCGAATTCTGACTCTCGCACTGCCTCTTGGGCTCTATCAGGGTGGGGGGCTTTGGGTTGCTGTTATTCCTCTCCATTCTTTTCTGAGGCCCTTGTCCAAGCCTGGGAAACACTTGCCTTTTAATAAATAAATGGCCGTAGTGAATAATCCTGTGTATCATCACCCTTTCATTTCAGACAATCAGACAAAGTGTATCTCTTAGGTACCCAAGCCAAGATCTACATATCTAAATCTAAATCCCTGAGCATTCAGCCTTACTACAGGATAACTCGCTGTGAGCCTGATGCGGGACAGGACGGAGCGTACCGCGTCTGAACTTCTCAGGGTCGTGCTGGCATTTTCTCTGACCCAGAACCCTTTCCTGACCTTACTGGGATTCGTACTTCCTCCTGCATCATTAGCGTTGTTGACCATATCGTGAATATGCTGAGCTCCGTGACTGGCTTTTGGTGGCCTTAATAAGCTTTCTAAGAGGTCTTGTGATGGATGGTGAACTGTCCCCTCCCCCAATTCTTTTGTGCCCCCACTGCACACTCTTTCATAACATCTACCTGGCAGGTGCACTGGCGGTACAATGCGTTCGGCAGTAATTACCTCTGAAATCCTAAACCACACACTGTTTCAGCACCTGGGAGGGATTTAGCTGAATGCCCATGTTAGCTTGAAGTTCAGACTGAAGAAAAAAGAAACACCTGCGTTTGACATTTTACTACCATTTGTGCAAATCTGCGGGCACCTTCTGTCCCCCACGGCAGGGCACGGTCCCACCTCGCTACCCCCGCTCTCCGAGCTTCTTTCCCCAGGGGGTCTATTGTCTTCCCTGGGATGTGTCCACATTCACTTTTCATTGTCACTGCAAACAGCATTTTCATTTTGGATTTATGGAAGACCAAGGTCATGTCAGAGAATGGAATCAAATTAACAGAGGGTCAGATGTTCAGGACACCCAAGGCCAGACAGGAATGTGAAATCGTTAACAAAAGGGCAACCTTTAAAGGTTTATGTAAACATAAGGAAGAAGAATGCAGATGAGGACAAGCCAAAGGACTCGCTAACCCACCCGCGAGTCTCCTTAAGGGAGACCAGCACGTAGTAGGCACTCAAATTTGTGTTTGAATGATTTGTAGGGTGTCCAACGGTCCCGGGTTGCCCAGAACATATGATTTTCAGTGTTACGACCAAGGAAATGCCAGGGAAACTAGAACAAGTGGGTCCCCTTAGATTCGCATTAAAGGGTAAAGGCAAGATGTGCCACGTACGCACGTGAATTATTTTGGGCTGAAACCAATCAAGAAGCTGCGGGCACACAAGAAACTTTTACATCTCTTTCAAAATTTTAATTAGGGTTCTTGTCTATAATAAGAGTTATCACCAGAAAGAACGTTTTATGACCTGTCTCTAAGGAAGGGCAAACTTCTAATTACTGAACAGCTGCTCTTACTGTCCTGCAAATGACCTTGTCTCCCCTGAAGCTCCAAGGGGCCTTACCTCATCCTTAACCCAGGATGCCACGAGCCCCTCAATTTCCCTTCCTGTCTGGGAACCTCTCACGTATGTGGGTCTCTGACCCTCTCATGCCTGTGAGGTTCCCATATGTACATATATTAAATTTGGTCATTTTCTCTTGTTAGGCTCATGTCTATTTGATTATTAAACCAGCCCAGAGAACCTGGAAGTGTAGAGGCAAGTGTATTTCTTCCCCACAGCAGGCACTGACTTTGAAATTTTCTGGAAGCCCAGTTTCATCTGACTAGCACCCTGTAATAACCAAGGTCTCATACAGGAGCACTCTCCCTTCGGCCCCCCTGTCTTTCCAACTTCGAAGTTCAGAGCACGAGTGATGCTGTATCTCAGCGGACAGCGCCCTTGAAGACGGAAGAATGATGGGTGCGGGAAGAAAGAAGTGTTGCCCTTGGGTCTCTCTGACATATTCTTTCTTTCCTTTTACTCCTTTACAGGAAAAAAATATGGCTGCGGACACCTAAGAGCTTTCAAAATATCACTTCACATTCAAAGGCAGGGTGGATTATGTGAAAGTCCATCAGATGCAACGTCTGAGAGCTGCTCACGCCCAGCGAGTGAACGGATAACTCTGGCACCCAAGGTACAGTTACTATAGGGGAAGAAAAATAATTTTCCTTTTACCCTTCTAAGTTTTTCTGCTGGCCTAGTAATTAAATTTACATGAGAGAGAATAACAAGAGAAAAACAACCAGATTTTTAATGTACGTACAGAAGAGGGTTTCTTAAGAATAGGGAACCCCAGGACAAATTGGGCAGCTGAGGCTTTTCTATTCTGGTTGGAGCTAAGAAGAAAGGGGAGAGGGAGTGCGTGGACTTCAGAGGGAAGGTAGGCGACTCACAAGCAGATGAGCAGGAGCGAACATTTGCAAACACCTGCTTGCTGGGGGGCGGTTCAGAAACAACAGGGTGCGGAGGGGAGTCGAACCACAGACTTTGCTACTAGCTTCCCTCCTGCCTGCCACCTTTGTTTTCTTCTCATTCTAAGGGATAGCTCCCTTTGTTTAAGCAGTTTTTTTAAAAATATAAATTCCTTTAGGCAGGCAAGAGGGAGATAAAAGGCTCTTGTTGGGTTTTTTTTGTTTGCTTTTTTTTTTTAAATAACCAGCTTAAATAATCAGTGTTCCCCAAAGGCATATTTTGGGGTATCAAACTCGGCTTCTCTCCCCCACCGTGTTGGTCATAGGACTAACATAAAAGTGACTCCAAACACAATGCTCCGCAGCCTAGCACACTCGTCCCCAGAGTATATGTTTTTATTCTTGCAATTAGGAAACACCTGAGCCTTCAAAGACAGAAGGGAAAACTGAGGAAAGCGAAGAATAGAAGTCATTATCTAAGAGGTAGGACTACCGTTGCTACATTTATGGCCCACAAGGAAAATAGAAAAGGAAGCAGCTTCCAGGTGAGAAAGCCATCCGAGTTCAGAGATCCCCGCAGAGCATCAGCGCAATGAAAGGAGAGGGATAAGACAGACAGCAAGGACCCACAGCGAACCGCAGCAGCAAAAAGTCCTGGGGCTGATAGCGCAGAGTTACCATGCGGTTCATTTTCTTTTTAATCCCAGGACAAACCCTGCAGATGGGTGGTGCACTCGGCTCCAGGAATTCAAAACACGCAGGGTGCCTGGAAGAAGCTGGAGATGGGGCACGCAGCCCTCCCGCAAACACAAGGCTGCCGTGGCTGGCACTGTCTAGGCCCCACCGCTCGCCCGCGGCTCACGTGAGTTTTCATCAGCTTTCCACAGCATCCCAGAGGAGCAGGAAACGCTGAAGTGGACTCCCTTCTGGGAGCCATGCCCCCCACCCCCAGGCTGTGCTGGACAGTAAGCCGGGGCCCGCCTTCGCCGGGGAAAGAACAACCACAGAAAAACCCTCGCGTGCCTTCCTAGGTAATAACCACACGCAGCTAGAATATCCGGCCAATTCTTGTATCGGACCAAGTGCAGGCATACACTGAGGAGCACTCAGAATGCTGCTTTAAAATATCCCATGTGTCCCGGTACATGCCCGTATGCCTGTCTCATGCTAGGCTGCGTGGTTATTGTGGAGTATTCTGCCACACCCAGACTCAACATTCAAGGTCTGTTGTTCTTGAATACCGGCTGTTCAGGGTGCCTACTGTGTGTACCGCCCACTACAGGTAGCGAATCCCTACTGCATACATTGAACTCTTCAGGCACTGAGGGTAGAGCAGTGAACAAAGCAGACGGCATTTCTGCCTTCAGGGAACTTATCTTCTCATTGGTCAGACAAATTAAGAACAAACGAGTAAATATGTCATAGATCATTTAGGTAAATATGCGAAAAGAAAAGGAATAACACAGGGTTAATTCGTAGCCTGTGATAGGAGCAATATTTTAGAGAAGGTTGGTCAGGCCAAACCTCTTTGGGAGGGATTGAGCCAAGATACACACGTACCCTGGTATGTGGAGATTATCTCACGCGGTGGAGTTCATGATGGTAAAAGTCCATGTGCTTGTCCCACTGGAGGAGCTACCGGGGGCCCCAGAGAGGACAGAAGCCTGGACCACAGTGCTGTTCATAGAAATGGTGAGAAGCGTTTAGTGATCATAAAAATATTTTTTGAAGGTCAAGTTGACATGGCGTGACTTCCTTCCTTCTAACGCAGAAAACCCATATACCAGATTTCTCTCCTCATGCAGCCCTTGTGACAGATTCTCTAAACTGGGTCCCCGAGGCATTCGAGTGAAAATGAGCATAATGCTTAAAAGAGGGAAAGTAGAAAATTATCTCCGGACGCAATGCCTCTCCTGTTTAATTTGCTCATGTATTCCTTCTTCCCACTCATTTTTTTACAAGGATTATTGAGCATCACCTAGGTCCCCAGCATGCTGCTGGGCCTCCCGGGAGAAAAATGCATAAGGTGCAATGCCTACGTTCAAGGTTGGAATTTGCTGACGATGACAAAATGTCAACGAGCACCGTCCTTATAGTTTATGCCCAGTGCTCTGTGTGGTTGGAGGAGTCCAGGTCAGCTGGACACCTCTCCTGGGCTGAGAATAGAACCCACTGGCATCATCTGAGGCCAGGAGCTAGCCAGCGGAAGTCTGGGAGGGAACCAGGGCAGGGGGCGGGAATTCTAGGCAGGGCGGTGCCTCCTCCGCAGTGCAGAGGGTGGGGTGGGAAGATGTAGCAAGGACAAGCAATATCAACAGCGTGGTGCTGCCGGAAGGGCGTTTCTCATGCTTCCCTAAGGGCTGCAGTCCCTGCAGATGTGCAGATTTTCAGACCTTCCCTGGGAGATACCGATCCAGTAGGTAGGTGGCTGGTGGGAAATGGGTGTTGGCACCTTCCCAGGAAGTAACTCTGGGAGTCGCGATTCCCCGGAGGTGCGTGGGCCGCTGTCGGAGGGGATAAAGAGTTGGGGAGGGAAGAAGAACCGGACTGGAAGGGACACAGGTGGAAGGTGTGAGTGGACAAAATGCGTGGACTTTGTCTGCATGCCAACAATGGAATTTCCTGACAGTTTGTAAAAGGAAGGAAGGAAAGGAGGGAAGAAGAGATGCAAACAGAGGAAATGGAGCAGGGACATTGGAAGACTAACAAGGATGATCATATTTTACTTTGGCAAGGAAGCAAATAACCTCCCCATACACTACTATTTTCTATTATTTCACAGAAAAAAAAACATTCAAAATAAAAATATGTCAAAAGACATGAACTCACAAAAAATAATAAAAATATTGTGTTAGTTTTTCACTGGGGCCATAACATATTACCATAAATTGGGTAGCTTAATGTACAACTCGATTGTCTTACAATTCTGTAGATTGGGGTTCGGCATGGGTCTCACTGGGCTAAAGTTGAGGAGGTGGCAGGGCCATATCCTTCTCAGAAGCTCTGGAGGGAACTCCGTCCCCTTGTCTTTCCTGGCTTCTAGACGCGGCTCACATCCCCTGGTTCATGGCCCCTTTCGCCATCCTCCATCCTCAGTGATGGGTTGAGTCCTTTTGACGTAGGATCTCTCCACCTCTTCGACCGTAGCCATAGCCCTTTATCTGATGCAAATTGAGGGAGGTTCTTCATGTTTAAAGATTCTTGTGATTACACTGGGCTTCCCTGGATAACCCAGGATAAATTCACGCTTCAGTGTCTCTAACTTGGTCACACCTGCCTCCTTCCATTGTCCAGCAATGGCCCCACCAGGACGGACCCTCACTGGTCTATGAAAGGGTGTTTCGGTCCAGGGACCACCAGCATCCAGCAGAGGATTTGAAGCTCAGGAGTCACAGGTCACATTCTTTTCAGTAAAGAAGATTCCACAACATCCGGTTAACATGGATGCTAAACAGTTATTAACCAAAAAGAGAGGTCACGATCTTTTAAATTCGGAAGTAAAATCCACAAATTCCTTCATTGTCATTTTATACTCATTTTAAGTTGATGTCCTTAAGAATGAAAGGGTTTAATAGTTCTGCCCCAAAGTTAGTGATTCAGAGCTTTGCCTTAGACACATGTAGTTCAAGTTTGTAACCTGCAGTGATTTTCTGAGTTAGGGGTCCTCCCCTGTCACCTATGTGTAGATTTTGCCTTAACTCGAGAAAACCTTTGTAAGTTTGCATTGACGCAGACAAATAAATCCAGTTAGCACAAAAGCTGGTCTGGGCAAATATATTAGTCACTTCTTCCCAAGAATTTTTTTAAACTAGCATCTCACTGCATAATGAATGAATCTAAAGGGAGTAAAGGGAGTTCATTTAGAGGCAAGACAAAGAGCACAGTGATATGCGACGATCTTTAATAGCGGAGAGAAATGACTGCGCCCAGCATAAAGCCTGGTGCCTCTCAATCACTCCAGGGTTCGCCGGCTTTGTTTCATTCCTTTGTGAAAGACGGGGTTTAATAAAGTGTGTTTGCTTTCATGGTTTCCTTTAACTTTTGTTCTAAGTCACTCTTCTCCAGCTCTGTATTTTCCCTGAGACTCCAGGATACCCTTATTTAGCCCAAGAGTTAAAGAGGACATCTGGTCGACCAAGATAACATTCTGGGGAATTAACTCTGTGGACTTGAAGCGGAGATAAGCAGGACTATGGAAGGTCTGTGGTCTGTGTTTTCTGTTCTCAACTTTGTCTTTCGGATGAATCACAGAAGTCCTTCCTGTCTTTTTACATACAGATTGTGGAATGATCTACTTACTGTTTTCCCCTCTTAGGGAATTTATATTTTTCAAATAAAATATACAAGAGTATCGGGAAGGAAAAGATCATTCATACCAGAACTACTCATAACGAACCACTGTTACTAGTCTGTCCTAGATGTGTTCAAAATCTTTTGAAGAAGCCACAGCGTTTGCGTTCCAGGCAATGTGGTGTCAGCATAGCCTGCGGGGTCTCTCCCACTGGATGTAGCTATAAAACCTAAACAGAAGACATGGAACAGCTCCTTAAGGGTCCTGAAATTTTTTTTTGAAGAAACGGTGGAAGGCATTTATGATTTATATTTATATTTGTATTTCTTTTGGTATATCTAGGACTGAGAACACTGTAGCACAAAGCCCAGAAGGTAGCTTCAGTTTCTGAAAGATGGCTTCAGGTGAAGCCCAGGAAATTTGGCTTGAGCGTGGGAATGAGGTCAACACCCAGAAAGCACATGGCCCTCCCTAAGGTGGGTGGCCCTCATCAATCAGCTGAAAGCCTGAAGAGAACAAAAAGGGTGACCCTTGTGCAGGTAAGGGGACACTTCCCTGCCTGACTGCCCTGAGCTGGGACATTAGTCTTTTCCTGCCTTCTAATCAGGACCACACTGTCTTCTCTCCGCAGTCTCCAGCTCATCAACCGTGGGTCGTGGGGTTTCTCAGACTCTCAGCTTCCGTAGTCACGGAGGCCAACTCCTGAGAATCCATATACGTCCCATCGGTTCTCTTCTCTGGAGAAGCCTGATCAGACACTCTATGACTCCATTGTAAAGACATTTGCAAAAAAATGAAATTAGGTGGTGAAGAACAGATCAGTCATTGAAAGGGCTTAGAGGGCGGAGGCCACGGCTGCAGAGGAACACACGAGTCGGATGTTTGCAGACCTGAATAGGGATGGTGGTTACACAGCTCTACGTAGGGGCTGACGTTCATAGAACTGTGCACTAAAGCAAACAATGCCAACTGTATTTTAAAAGTAACACTTTGATATACAGACTGTAAGTTTAAGGTACACAGGACAATAGTATAACAGGTCAATTACAGCTCAATAAAACTGGGAAGAAAGTTATTCTAAAAAGAGAAGTGTCAGCCTATGATTTTTCTAAAACGATAAGGTTCATTTTCCTAAAACAATTATTTCTTAAAGTAATGAAGAAATAATGGAAGGAAAATAAATACATGACATTTGAAATCAGCTCCAAATCTAATCATGCAGAAATAGCCTAAGCAACACCGTGTAAGTATTCCAGCTATGTCTCTACAAACCTGTATGGACAGACGGAGGAGTGGATGGATGGGAGAGCAGAAGAGAAATATTCCAGGGACGTCTAGGTGACTTTACTATACAAAATAGGAAATATTTTGTTAAACTTGGAGAAATGGGCGGAAAAATGTACAAAAAAGTTATTCAAAGGCAAATAAATTATTCTACTCCCAAAACTAGATCGCCCCGATATCTCTAAAATTTAGAAAACTTACACAGAACATTAAGTATCAGGAGTCATTTTTGAAAATATTTTATTTATTTATTTTTCGAGAGAGGAGAAGGAAGGGAGAAAGAGAGGGAGAGAATCACCAATAGGCTGCCTCTCACGTGGCCCCCACTGGGGACCCAGCCCACAACCCAGGCACGTGCCCTGACTGGGAATCGAACCGGTGGCCCTTCGGTTCACGGGCCAGTGCTCAATCCACTGAGCCACATCAGCCATTTTTAACTTAGAGTTTTACTGTTTTGATTTACTCAGTTTTATGAATAAAGACCTCTTTAAGTAACCTCTGCCACCTTCTAATTTGTTGTTCATTCATCATAGTATTTTTACTTTGCTAGGTTCACTATATACATTTCTAAACTTAATTTCTGTAGTTGATCATTAATTTGCATTCATATTTGAATAAACACATGTCTACGGATCTCTGTGATACAGGGACCCATAGATATATATTATACAGGTATGTACCTGTAGCATATATATGTATCTGCAGCATACACACACACACACACATATATGTATATGCATATTATATATAGGTATACGTTGAATGAGTGATCTGAAGTCCTCATCATAATTGGCCATGACCTCTAAAGGGGTACGAGGAAACTGCGTTTAAACATTTTTTTCAGAATCCATTGATCCCCTGTTTAACGGGAGGCTGTGGCTTCAGCAAGCACCCAAATGCAGTGATGAGGAAACTGGGATGTTAACAAAGTTTTGAAGGAGGATGTCAAGCAAGACATTAGACACAATCCAGGAGTCATTCTAGGACAAAAGAATCGGCCAGCTTTCTCAGTTTGAAATGCCTATGAATTCCTCCTTAAAAAAAAGGAAAGCAACTCGGCAGTACCATCCAGCCATCCAGACATTTCAAATTTTAATCTGTATAAAGACGTCAAATAGAAGACTGGCTAAATGAAGGATTGGTTGGTGGCGAACGATGAATCTAACTTCTATTGAGTATCACACGTGCCACCCAACCTAGGTGCGCAATTCTATGGATGTTAGTCCATATGCAGATCCGTGTAACCATGAGGCACACTGAGATGCAAACGAGCTTGCCAGGCTCTCAACGAGGCATCGTGATCCCATGCGAACAGTCCCACTGAAAGAAAATTACGTTGTGAAGAATATTGCATTACGGGACCTGCGCTAGAGATGTCTGCGGGAGGCTGGAAGAACGCGGCATTTCATCTCCTGTCTATCGTTCTTACCGCCTTCTGCTCTCCCACATGGACAAAGGGAAAAGTCCAGTAGAGGTACGGTAAATTATAATGCCAATCAAGCAAATCAGATGTCCCCCAACGGGTTTCTCAACCTCAGCGCTATTGACATTCTGGGAATACATGGTTCTTTGTTAAGAATGTTTAGCTGCAGCCCTGGCTTCTCACCCAATAGATTCCAGTAAAATCCTCCCTTCCTCCTAGCTGTAAGAAACGAAACGCATGTACAGCATCATCAAATGTTACCTGGGGTGCAAAGCCGCCCCAGAGGCGAGAACCACTGTCTTACGTCAACTCTCTTTTTGAATCTTTTTGTTTTGTTTTGTTAATTGCCTTACAACATGGAGACATCTGGTGGTGAGTTCTTTTTATCTGTTGGCGCCACTTACTCACATTTGCACAGTTACAAGGCTAAGATTAATGAATTGATTATCTCTAAGCATCCATTCAGCTGTCACACTGAGAAATGACACTGTTCGAGGTTGATAGCAAAGGGGTCCAAATTTTCTGGTTATCAACTGTGTTGTTTAGCAGATTGGCCGCGCTAATGTCATCTCTGGAGCTGTGAGTAATTGTGCATATTTTTATTTTTGATATCTTGATCCTGTTTTCCTGATTACATACAACACAGTTGATATTTTGATTGATATGTCCCAGGGAGTTTATTGATCCAAAATGAGGAGCGGAGTGGGGGTCCTGGCAAATTGTGAGATAACACTCAATGGACAGACCCAATGCTGGCATCTGTCCCCTTGACACTGAGGAAATAATTACAATGAAATATAGCCCGAGGGGTGTCATCATGAATGTGAGCATGGAAATGAGGAAAACAAAACCAAATCACTAAATGAGTAAATGAAGAACAACATTTTGACAAATCAAAGCATTCAAATCCTGTGTTTTAAAGGCGGTATTGTTTTTACTTCGTTTGTTCTCATAAAAGTACTCAAATTCTTCATGATCATTTGCAACTAGGCATATAAATCTGTAAGTGTGTCAGACCAGAAGTTACCCCCCCCCCAAATGAGAGTGAATTTATTTTCCTTTCCTAAACTAGGGTCAGAAGAAAGTACACAAGAAATCCAGAGAGCGCAATCATTCTACAAACACTGCCGAGGGCCGGGTTCCTTGGGATTTACAGATACGAGTTCACTCAAGTCTCACATTGACTCTCTGAGGTCATATTTATTGTCCTTACATTACAAATGAGGAGAGAAAGGAGCAGAGAGGGCGATTAACCTGCTCAGTGTCACACAGCTAGTGAACAGCCCCGCTGGGTCCTGAATCAGTTGCTCTGGACCCAAACGGGTCTCTGTTGTTAATCACTTAACTACTTCAGGCTATTTCTCAACAGAAAAGAAGCTAAAGTTCATATATCTGTAATAAATTAACTGGAAATTACAATTCTGTATCTATAACATCTATATTTATATCTAAATCTATCTTAGGGAGAGTTGGAAAAGGTCATTTCTACTTCAGGGATGTCATCAAGATGTCATAAATGTCAAAGTATTGCCCCTGGAAGTCCCTCTGCTAATGAGGGGGATGCTGAGGCTGGGGCTGAGGAAAAGAAAAGGGCTCTCTCCACCTTTGTCCCCAATTGATGGGTTGGGTCTCCCATGTTCTACCCTCATAATTCTGTAGCAGACGAGTCACACACTTATCATTGGGTCCCTGTGGTACCTAGCTGTACTAAAAAATCATGTCCATAAATGCCAGTGGGTTAAAATGAACTTCATTGCATAAACAATGTATTAAGACCCACACTGGTATAACTGTTGTGAAATTTAACATTTTACTTGAGGTCATCGTAGATTTGCACACAATTGTAAGAAACAATACAAAGATATCTCCTGTGTGTTTGCTTGGTTTCTCCTCTGGTAACATCTTATAGAACCACAGCACAGCATCACAACCAGGATGCTGACCTTTCGTTGACACTAACATTGACATTGAAGATAGAGGACCATTCCATCACCACAGGGAGGGTCCACATTGCCCTTGGGTAGCCACGCCTCCTTCCTTCCCACAGCCATAGCCCTCTGTAACTCCTGGCAACCACCAGTCTCTTTTTTATTTCTATAATTTTATCATTCGTCTCAAATATTTCATAATTGAAGGCATATAAATATGTGCCCATTCAGAACTGGCATTTTTCACTCAGCATGTTCCTCTGGAGAGCCTTCTAGGTGACTGTGTGTACCAATAACTCCTTTCTTTTTACTGCTGAGTAGTTTTTCCCTGGACACACCACAGTTTAACCACCTACCCATTCATTAAAGGGCGCTGGGGCTATCCCCCCTTTTGGGCTAATATGAACAAAGTTTCCGTCAACCGTTACGTACAGGTTCCTACATAAGCGTAGATTTTCTTCGCTCTGGGATAAATGCTCAGAGGTGCCATTGCTGGGCTGTATAGCCACATATTTAGTTTTTTAAGAAACATCCCAGTAGCAACATATATCTAACCTGGTTTCTCTGCATCCTTGCTAGCATTTGGTTTTGTCACTTTAAAAAAAAAAAGTAGCCATTCTAATATTTGTGTAATGACATCACATTGTGGCTTTAATTTTTATTTTCCTGATGGCTAAAATGACAAACATCTTTTTATGTGCTTCTTTTTTATGTACGCCCTCTTTAGTGAAATGTCTCCTCCTGTCTTTTGCCCATTTTCTAAACGGATTTTATTTTAATGTTGCATTTTGACCATTTGTTGTGTATCCTTTATCTTTCAATAGGTAAGTAACTCACAAATATTTTCTTCCAGTCTGTTGCTTGGGTTTTCATCCTTTTAGCAAAAACTTTTGTTGTGGAAAAATTTGGAAAAAACTTTTCCACAATAAAAGTTTTTTTTTATTTAGAGGAGGTCTGATTTATTGACTTCTTTTAAAGTAAGATAATAAAATGGTTTTATTTTTACAGCCATTTTAATGGCAAGCAAAATCAGCATACCTTATTACACATGCATTAAGTCTGAGAAACATATACGTGTATGTAGGTGGGATTAGACTACTGAGGTGTGACCTCTAAATGTTAATTAAAATGAAGTTTACAAGTTCCGTAAACTGAAAAGAGAGAAGAAGGAAATGAAAGTGAAGGCGAGAACATGTATTGAGTTCTTACTGTGTCCCAAGCATTGCGCCAAGATTTTTTAAAAATCAACTTTTCTACTTTAGCATGGATTAATAGAACATTTGCAAAGACCGTTCAGAGAGTTCCATACACCCCGCATCTATTTTCCTTGATTGTTGACCTCTTATATTATTATGGTATATTTGTCACAACCAATAAACCAATATCATTCCATTGTTAGTAAGTGAATTTCATACTTTATTTGGGTTTCATTGGTATTTACCCAAGGTCCTTCTTTTCCTTTTATTCTCCCCCTACTTCTTGCTCTTCTTCTCTTTTTTTGTATCAGGATCCCACTCAAGAAACCGTATTACATTCGGCTGTCATGTCTTCTGGGGCTCACACATAGACTGGGGTTACAGATTTGGGGGGGCGGAGAACGAGGAGGTGAAGTGCCATTCTTACCCGATCTTATCAATGGTAACGTACTCTTTCTACAATTTGGTACCGTTGGTGTTGACCTTGACCAGCTGGCTGAGGTAGTGTTGATCAGTGTCCTCTATAGGGAAGTTACATTTTATTTCCCTGTTTTTTATACTGTATTCTTTGCAAAGAAGCTCCTCTTGGCCATTGGATAAAGCTAAGGGGTAAGGAGTTCCGTTCCACCTTCTTGGCAGGGGCAGCGGGAGAGAGTATTCACATAAAGTATTTGGGATGCTCCTCTGTGTGGGCCACGCACTTCAACTTCAATGTCTCATTTAATCCTTATTATGACTCTATCATCCCCATGTAACGTAAGAGGAATATAGGACTGAGAGGTTAACTCACTCACCCACATTCACCAATCAAGTCGGATTCATGTTGTAGTCTGGCATTCGAGTTGCCATATCTTATTTCTGTGCCCAAGTGAGTTATAACACGGTGCCTCCTACAGCCTGATTCCTGGCTGGCGAAGAATGCCTCTCACCCCTGAAAATGCCAAGTCCTATGGTCACCGTGCCTCTTCCTCTTCATCCAAGATTGGCATTTCCATCCTGGTATTTCACTTGAGTTCTTCGGGACCTTATGCATCCCTTTGTTATGCTGGCCCAACCCTGTAAGTTCTATCTATACAGCTTGGTGTTATAATTAACTAAGGACTGAAGCTACCTAAATGCTTGGTTGATTTAGTTTTTGCATATTTAAAGTCTGAGGTCTAAATATGTCAGTAAAACTCAAAGCCCTGTTAAACTGCTGGATGCGTATGGTTTTGGGACTTCTTTGTTTTAATTGGCTAGAAATGCTCGCCCTTCCATTTTGGGTGCTAGCATGACCCTCAGGTGTGAGGTAGAATGTGTAGAACAAGATGGTGTATGCGGTTTCACCAGGTGTCCGATTCAGGACTGCAAGGTTCAATTTCTTTTGGCCAGGAGCCAGAGCTTCGCTTTTAATTCCTGGTCCCATCCTCCTCACCGGGCATCGCGCCCCGCTCTCCCGAAGCACCATTTGTGTTCACATTGAAGAACAGAACCTATTACGTGGAAAATAGAGAAGCTGTGGATAAATGGTGTAAAAGTCCTATCGCTATGGCTGAAATGACATGAAATGTGGATCTTGGTTTGAAAAATGAGTAATCCCCTAAATTTATGATCGCATCCAGGGTTCTTCCATTTTAGTGCCCTGAGTACAATTCTTATCTGATGATCCTTGGGGGCTATCGTATACACAACACTCGGCCTGTGTAAAACATAATTTGTTAACATTTCTAAGGACTTTTACAGCCTCTTTTTATTGGCTTAATACAACAGCCCTCTAAAACATGAGGATCATTAACAAGAGCTTCTCAACCTAAATGGACAGACGCACGGACGTCCAGATCACCTGCAGAGTTTAAAACGGTGCTGTGTTGGCCCCACCTTTTAGAGCCCGCATCTGTGGAATCTCGGCCTCGCTCTTTCTTCCCCAGGCACTGCCCTTTCCTCTCCTTCCTAATTGACTTCTCCTTCCTTCGCCTCATCCTTGACATCTCAGTTCACTTACTCTGGGGACGTGTCCTTTTAATAAGTTGGCTGCCTCTGTCGTAAGTACTCCTTTGAAATGTTTGCTTTATTTTTTCATAGTGGTCATTTATGTTTACCTCCCCTCATATCAAGAACATTCTGTGTTTGCTTTGCAGGTCCCAGCATGGTATCTGGCATATACTAGCTGCTTAATAAACATGAGACCCCATGAAAATAGGCTGCATTAATGGATGGAAAAAGAACTTGTCCAAATCCGGGCTTAGGTGAGTTTAACAGCGCCACATGGGTGATTCTTAGTCGAGATTGTCTCTGTTAGTCTGTCTCCATCGTACAGATGAGGAAAACAAGACGCGAAGGGGAGACGAGGTTGGAGGTAAGTCTCACGGGGAGAGGCAGAGGCAGAGGCAGAGAGGGAGCCCCTCCCTGCACCATCCTCTGTTTCTGTCCCACCCGTGCAACGCGGAGCTCCGCCTTCACACCCTGTGTTGCTCCCTCCCGCTCCCGCAGGCAGACAGAGGCCCTCCCTTCTCTGCTCTTGGAGGGTCCTTCACCTGCCACCATTAACTATGTGTCACATTGCATCAGGTGGGTGAGCTCATCTGCAAACCTCCCTCAAAGGAGCTACAGGAGAAGGAGGACCAGGCACGTGACCCACTTCTGCACCCCAGCACGGCCCAGGGCCGACGGCGAGGCGATTCCCTCAGCGATGCTCACTGGGTAGGAGGAGAGACAAGCGCAGGTATAGCTGGATGATCATAGCACGTTGTGAAAATAAAAAAGTAGCACTTTTTTTAGAAGCGAATGCCTTGGACATCTGTCGTGATCACTTTTTTTTCTACAAGAATAGAAATCTGTTGGAAATAAAAATATTTTATTTTTAATAAAGTGGAGGGAATGTGTACCATTAGACTATGTAATTTTGTTGACTAGTGTCACCCCAATAAATTCAATAAAAAGGGGAAAATAAATAAAAACAAAAATTAAAAATGTAGCAGAAAACACGCAGCTTCACCCACCGTGGGCAACAGCATATTTTTGTGCCCGGTAGTCTGTCCCATCTTTCACTTCTGTCACGTGAGTTAAGAGTTCCTGTGGTCTTAGCGAAGACAGCATGGCTGGGCCCTGTGAATCTGCTTTATCAGCAGGTAAGGAGCCCAGATAGTCTGTGCCCAGTGACGACGCCGTGGTCCCGTTACAGTTCTTCCACCTGAGTTTTATGCTGGCTGGGTACGGCAAGTCGCTGAGACAGTTAGTTGTGTGACTCACGCTTCCCTGAGCTTCCGTGAGGTCAATTCAGTTCCGTGTCAGGCGAGCAGGTGAATACCTTCCGGGAGGCTTTCTCATGACCCTGAGCAACGGCCACAAAGGCTCAGCCAGAGTCTGCAGTGAGTGCTCAGGACAGCTCACATTCAAGGAGCACTCACTGCTCTGAACTCAGTTAATCCCCCGGGGCGCCCAGGCAGCGGGCCCTGCAGTCAGCACCTCGGCGCTGTAGAGAAGACACCGTGGTCCGCAGACTTGAAGGATCTTGCCCAGGGTCAACGGCAGGAAGTGGAGTTGGATTTGAATGAAGCCAGTCAGACCCAGAGTCTACTGACCTTGGCCACTGTGTTCGCCTGCCTCTTTGAATATTGACCAATAAGTAAGCAGCTAAAATTATGAGAAAAAATAAAAAGAGCTCGGAATTACATCAGACACAGAAAATATTAGAGTCTTTACATTTAAGTAGCCTTGGTAAGTGACCAGTGAATAGCATATTAAATTGCAGAGACAGAATTAAAGCCAAGTCCACTACGTTTGGGGGTCCGCGTATTTCTTTCTCCAGTGCAGGCTTCATATAAGAATGGCCCTGGGATACCTATTTCTCCTGTACGTATCAAGCTGCCCCTGTTACTGATACACAGGAGCAATAATGCAGACATAGGCAATGTTAAACTGCACATTTTCCCGTTACCTCAAATCATGCGTGGTATTCCAAATGTTTGCCTTCCCTCAACAAATCAGCTCATGCAGCAGTCCTGATGGCTGAAATAGTGTGTCAAACTGACACAGCCATAAATGCGTTAACAGCCAAATCTATAGACCAGCAAAGAGGGCCAGTATTCCAATTATCGGTGAACCAAAGAAACCATCTCCAATAAAAAAGATATAGTGAAAGGTGGCTGATGATGGGAAAGGGTGAGGCCAGTGGCTGAGTGATGGGATAAACGCCCTAGTGGTCCCCACCCCCCCCATCCCTATTAAATGTAGTAGGGCTGAGACGTTCTCTGATTCCCACGCATCAACATGCGGCTGGGTTCGCAGCCTAACCTGATCTGCCTTTGAGATGTACTTAGTTCACAGTGTCACGCTTTCGAACCTTTGAAGACACACACTGTAAAATAAGCACCTTTCCCCTTTCTCCCTTCTTAGAAGTTATGGTGCAAATTTAGGAATCCTTATTGGCTAAAGCCTTGGCCCTTGGACCGGAGGAGCTTCCCTTGCGGGCAGCTCTAACAGATAAACAACGAAAAGGCATCACGGCCATTGCTGCGCCTCCACTTCAAGGTGAAGGTTGCTCCCCAGACAGTCCTTAACAACGTCTTATTGATTGAGCTCTGAGATTGTCGCTAAACTGTTTCCAAACCCTCGGAAGTAATTTTACGTCGCGGGTGATGTGTTCTCTAAGTACAATACTCTTGTGTAACGAAATGCCTCGTTTTTTTCTGTCCCTAGCAGAATATTTTTTCCGAACCTAGCAGAAACCCTTTTCAGGTTTCAGGGCATATTCCCTGCAGCGCAGTGAACGTGTACGTCCGAGTCGCCCCTCAGCACACTCAGGCCTTTGCACCCTGCAGGGACCTCTGGGGTGCCCATCTGTCCCGCAGAGACCTCCTACCCAGTTCTCTCTCTCCGTGAGGGTGGGAGGGGAGGTATGCTATTATAACCCGAAGGAGCGTCATGCGCAGCCTTAAGGATCAGAGATAAGGGTCTTTCCCAAGGAATTTGAAAATGATGAAAAGGCAGGAAAACTACAAGAGAAGGTATACTTATCAGTTAGTCTTAAGTTAAGGAGTTAATAGGGGAAAAAATTAAAAGTCGTTTATCAAAGATGGGACTTAACTCCCACGTGAGTTTCCGGGAACTGGCGTGGCAGGGTGGTTGCAGTGCCGCGTGGCGTCGGCGTCCCAGTCTCCCACTCTCTAGCTCGTTTACTATCTTACCCCCCGGTTCTTTTGGCCCCAGGTTGCTCCGGCCCTGGTGAAGCCTGAAGCCAGACGGAAGTAAGAGGGGTGCAGGCTCTAGTCCGTTAGACTAGCATCGGAAGACTTCTTCCAGATTACACCTTCTCTCCGTCAGCGCTCAGTCACATGCTGTGGACAGTACAACAGAGGTTGACAGGTACAGATCCTACTGCCAGCCGCACACACGGACCACAGGAGGGGATCTATTACCGGGAAAGAAGGGGAGGATAGGTTTAGGAGTAACTATCACCAGGCAGAGGGAGAGACGGAGAGACACGGAGAGACACGGAGAGACTGCCTCAGAGAAGATGCAGGGTATCAATCTTGGACCGCTCTGTCGATCAGGGAAGGGAAATGAAACTGAAGGAAGTCAGTAGGAGGACAGAAAAAAAGGTCTTTGGGCCACCTCCCGATTCTCTCACCTACTCGATTCCCCGCTGTCTTCCTGCCGTGGTCCCTTGAGGTGTCCCTGTTGCCACACAGAAAAGTCTCCTTTCCAGTCTCGGTGAGCTCAAATGTTACTTTTTGCTTCAAGTCCGAAAAACTTTACTGTCTTTATATCTGAGAGATATTGATCGTTTCTTTTCCGATGCCAAAGGAAATGAACGTTGCCCTCTGATCTCAGAGAGGAGGATGGCTTGGCGTAGGCACACGGGGAGAGGAAGTGGGGGAGGCTGTGGAGGCCCTCCCCTAGCCTTGGGTCCTGCCTAGGTCCCCGGGGAAACACCTGCGCCCTCGGGCGGTCACCATGGAGGCTGGCGGGGCCTCCGATCCCATCAGGAAGGCCCGCAAGCACGCATCCTCAAATTTCTAGTCGGGCTCGGTCAAGAGAATGACAATTCCACAAGCTTCATACATTTCTTTTTGAGAATCGTAAGTAGAATTTAAGTTTATAGTGACCCAATATAAAGGAGAAACTCAGATCTGAGATTGTTATTTCCAACTTCTGCTAATTGCAAACATCTTTGTGCAAGTGCCACACTACTTAATACTCTCTCGGTGCCTTTAGATTTAACTTGTTAGGCCGCTTAACGATAAGCACAAATCTATGTTTTTCCATACTATTTCCTATCAGAATAGTATGACATGCAGTTGGTGCTCAATAGTTTAAAATTTTTTTGACATTACATGTTCGCTGAATTGGGACACTTGTCATAAAATACATTATCAAGGTAAAAATATCAATTGTGTAAGAATTCTAAGACATTAAATTAAAAAATAAAATGTTAATTTTATAGTTACTAAATTTGTATTTGGTACAAGGCAATAAAAATCCAATGGAAATTAAAATATAGCGTGCATACAAGGAAATTCAGGCTCACATTTCTTCCCTGCTCCCCAGCCCATCAATTCTCTAGTTCTAATCCTGTATGCTTACATAGCATCATTTTAAAGGTAAACCTAAGCAAGATTTTTAGTAGCTATCTTTATGATTGACAGTAAGAATTTCTTATTTAGCCTTGAGAAACCATGCAAATATACTTTATATGTTCGGTATTTATGATGATTTGTTTTGCCTGATGCTTGTTCATGTTTCTATTTACAAGACCCATTCATTCAGCAAATATTCTAGGCCATTCTGGGTGCCAGGCACCTGGAATATCAAGGAGAATAAGGCAAGTCCACACTCAACCAAGGCCCATCATCCCATGGGGATGTCAAGCATAAAAATGAATAACAGGCGACACAGTGTTAAAAACACTACGATAAGATTTGTTCCTAAATTCTTGGTGTAAAGGAGCAGAAATGCCTCGTTGTTTTGTTTTGTCCAAGGCAAAGCCTTGGCCAAATGGAGATGATTAGGTGCTTAATGAATGATGTTCAGTGGTAGCCACAGGAAGCACTTGTGTCTTGACTTGGAAAGCACAAGGATAGACAACTCTTATTTTCAGGCTCTCAGTATCATCACTGCAGAAAGCTTTTCCCCAGCAAGAGCGAGATTCAATTGAAGAAAATTACTGTTTAGTGAACTGTTGCTCAAACTTGACCCACAATCTTGCAGCTGGGACAGAATCACTTCGATGTCAGACAGAGAGCTTCTTCTACAGAAAAGAGGGGAAAAAAAATAAACCTTTGGCACCGTGAGTCCTCTCTGCGTGAACCCGAGGAGAGAATTTGACTGTATTTTAAAATTTCTTTGCATGACTGGAAAGAACTCGTAGATTCATACCGCTGCAAAGATGTACAAATCGGTGAGACATAAAGGTTAATCATGTGCCAGTACGTTGAATCAAAGCACAAGTTGCAGTTTCTGTGTGGTGTTTGTTCCTGGGCTGTGCTATAACCCGGCGTGCCTCCCTCTCTGCCAAGCCCAGCTTGCTCAAGCCCAGCTGCGATGCCGTCTCCTCCTCCTAGCCCTTCCTGATTTTCCAAGGAAGAAATGCAAAATGTCACCATACCTCCTCACTGACTTCCTTATCAAGCAATGTTCTACCATTAATTCAATATTCATTAATTCTCTCAACTGTAAACACATTGACCGAATAACTACCCTGTTCTACTTTGGAAGAGGATAGGGCTGACCGAAACAGGCAGTGTGGGAGGCCTCGTAGAGCTGACATTTCAGACCACCAACACGTATCAAGGAAATAACCAAGGTGATGGTTCATCATGACAAATGGAGCAAGGCAAGCAGAATACAGCTGTTCCTTGGTGTCCGTCCCAGGGGACTGGCTCCAGGAACACCTAGGACACCAAAACCCACATATGCTCAAGTCCCTTATATAGAACGGTATAGGATTAGCACAAACCTATGCATATCCTCTGGTATCCTTATATCATCTCTAGATTACTTGTCGTAATACCCAATGCAAGTTCAACACTATGTAGTTGTTATATTGTTTAGAGAATAATAACAAGGAAAAAGTCTGTACGTGTTCAGTACAGACACAACTACCGTTGGCCTAACTACATAGCACACATCAGTAACAACAACATAACATTTTTTTCCAAATATTTTGGGTCCAAGGTTGATTGAATCCTTGGATGCAGCACTAGCGGATACGGAGGGCGGACTGTGATGTGATTAAACATAATGAGAGCAAAAGCATGGCTGAAGAACGAGGTCAGGGAGGAGGCTGGTTTATAAGAGGGAGTCAAGAATGGCCCTGCGATGGAGCGAAAATGGCTCACTCACACAGATTTGACCTCCTCTACTGAACTATTAAAGTGTTTATATCCCAATAGCACTCAACGCAAGACTTGGCCAACAGAAGGGGCTCAATAGCAATTGCTGACATAAATCCTGCGAGATGACCCATTTTCTCAGTGTCTACAGCAAAATGGTGGAATGCAAGTCAGGGATGAGCGACCCCTTAGACCTTGAAATTTCTCCTCTTCGGGCTACAGCACCAATTATTTATTGATTTGTATTACGTATTGAGATTTGGGAGATAATAAATCACGCCATTTCTCTTCCCCTCTGAGTTCTGCATAAACTGAAAAGCAAAGAGAAGAGTCAGACAGACAGAAAACAAGATTTTAGCCTTTGCGTTGGGCTTTCGCAACAACGGGCTGCAGGTCAGAGAGTGGTAATTCAAACTGCAGCCTCGGCGAGCCCTGCGGTGCTTCCTGAAGTCTGTCCGGAGAAGAGATGGGTTTCCCGAGCCCAGCGCACACTTCTCCGGGTAAGCGAACACTCATGCAGATATCCAGAATCACAACCTTACTGCCTCGAGCACACACGGTACCAATGCAGGGCTTGGAGTACCGGAGCAGAAGCCTGGGCGAACGCGTGGGCCTGACCAGGGAAGAAGAAAGAAGAGGCTCCATCACCACGCATGCTCAGACCAAGCGGTGCCGACCCAACAAGTTGGCATGGGATAACACACCAGGCATTGCTATTCCTACTGCTAAACAGGCGAAGCTCCTACTCAGGGACCAAATAGGAGCACAGGGCAAGGGTGAAAGTGCTTCTCCTACTGATTATTTTGCGGCACTGATCATTACTGCTCTCTGATGAAGTCCCAGCTGTCTTGGTGACTCCCAGTGTGTTCGAAGGGTAATTTTTTTTTTCTAGCTTTACAGTTGTGCTCTACAGAAACAAGGGCCAAGTGAGTGGATGAGGAGGGCGAGATGGGCCTCGCAGAAACCGTCCTGCCATAGCCAGAAGTAAAACTCTTAGATTTGTGTAATTTTGTATGTTATTTTTTATTTAAGAGGGAAATGCCTTCTTTGAAAAAGCATAAAATAATCCCCAAATACTCAAAACGTAAAAAAACCTGGAGCTCTGCTTCCCCGGGCGGGGGGGGGGGAATGCTCGATGCCTTCCTGTGCACCCTCCCTTCTTTCCTTGGCGTGGGCCTCCGGGACCCTCCGGGACCCTCCCAAGAACTCAGGGCGCTGTGAGAAACACTGGATCCCACAGACCTCAGGGACCGGAGGGTCATTCACCTGTGTTTTAAAAAAACCTCAGGAATCAAATTCCATCTCGGTTGAATGGTAAGTCCTCAATGCGGATCTTAACAAATAACAAGTCTTTCTGTGCCAACTTCTCCACCCGGCTCCACTCACACACTCGTTGCCATTATAAGCTCCAAGCATGCCTACCAATTTTTTCCTTAGGAAAGAGGTCGGGGGGATGTATTTTTATTTTATTTTTTTTAGAGAGAGGGGAAGAGAGGAAGAGACAGGGAGAGAAACACTGACCAGGTGCCTTTCATATGCACCCCAGTCAGGGATCGAACCCGCAAGCCAGGCCTGTGCCCTAACCAGGAATCGAACCAGCGATCTTTGGCTTTGCAGGACCATGCCCAACCCACTGAGCCACGCTGGTCAGGTCTGACATGCGGGGTGGTTTCAGCTCTTCTCCATCATGATTAGACTTCATGTCTTTCCCCCTTTTTACCTGCTTGACGAGCTCTCATACATCATCAAGACCTCTGAACTAGGGCCCTTCTCTGAGGCCTTCCTAATCTCCACTACTCGTTTCCGCTCCGCCAGCTCCCGTAAACGCACCGCTGTCTCTGCCGAAACGCCCGCCCCGCGCGCCCTTCCGCTGGAGCGCCCACTGTCCTGGGGTGGAGTGTTCAGCTGCGCGGCGCCCTTGCTTCAGAAAGGAACGGACTCTACCGCCGCCCCGAACGCTCTCCTCAAAACCTTTTCAGACGGGGCACCTTCTCGTCGTTCCCATCCGGTGCACTTCCTTCTCTGACCATCAGATTGTACGTGGCGCTCTCAACACCTGTGGCGCTGCCCGTTTCATTGTCTTGAGAGCATTTATTATTTCCTGGAGAGCAAACTTTGTTGGCCTTGTGCGCTGTGGCATCCCTGGCCCTAAGGACAACTCCCATCACGTAGTATGTACTCAATGAGCTTTTTGAGTAGATATATATAAGTCTCATGATCATCTTTTTATCCATGCTGATAGGATAGAATATAATTTGTTGGTACTTGAATGACTGATTGATGGAATGGATGGCTGAATGAGTTTGAGTTCTTTTTTATATTTTTTTATTGCTCAATTACAGTTGTCCCCATTTTTCCCTCATGACTCTCCCCTGACCTACCCACCCCCCACCTCCCACATTCAATCCTTCCACCGCCCTGTTCTCTTTGGCCTTCACACATGTTCTCTGACTTGACCCTTCCTTCACGCAAAGAAAGAAAAAAGCAGCAGGATTCGGAACTGGATAGGATACGTTAATAACGGGGATTTCAGGGTCATACGTCAGTGAGCCACCCATCCAGTGAATCATGAATTTCCTCTCTAGAACATTCCTGCAAACCGCTGGTCTTTTAAAATCCATTATCGAGCTACTGCAGTATCTCAGACATGTGCTTTTAAACCCCTGGGACGGAGTTTAGGGTAAGTTTGTGTCTGGCATCAGAAAATGGAATAGTGTAGGCTGTTAAGGAAATTGACACTTCCATCATCGATCTTATTTTTTGTTGTTAGATGCGTTTAGTTGAAGGCCTTCAGTAAATTCTATTAAGCTGAACAGTTTCATCTTTTCTTAGGTATTTATTTGTTCTCCAAGTAAAACCGAAATAGAGAATACGAGCTGAGCTCTGGTAAGAATGGTGCTGAGATCCTCAAGGGAGAGCGATTTCCCTCCTTCATACTTTGGAGGCAGTTTATTCATAGGATGTTGATCACAGTCTTTTCTGAGACAGAGCCATTGACTCCGTCTTTCCCGCCGAGGCACATTCCTTCGTGTCTGGTTGAAAAACGGACATGTACTTTCCCGATACCTGCCCACAGCCCTGCCCAAACACGATGTTTAGCATAGGGGTCTCTAAAAGGAAGATGCATGCAGCCATTGGCTAGGTCAGAATGACGTAACAGTGATGCCGGTCTCCAGAGGATTCTGAGGAGGAAACGTGGGGGTTGACTAACACTTTTAGATTAAAAGAGGCTGGGTATGGTTCGTACACAGAATGATCCTGAAAGAAAATAAATTCCGTAGGAATAATCTCACTGTGGAATCACTAAATTCATTCATTTAGTGATGAATTTAGTGATGAAGCAACAGCAACTTCATGTCCACCTCCCTTCTGTTTTTCCTTTCTTTTTTCAGTCTGATGGGCAGTGGTGGTCAGTCTGATGAGCTGGGCTTGGCAGCAGAATGAAAAAAACAGTCCACTGAGGACTCTCGCTATCCAAGCAGGGAGGAAGGAATATAGAAGGAGGAAAAGCTGGAGTGAGTTTTGTGTTCTTGGACTGGAACTGGAGACCTCAGTGTGGATTCCCCGCCCTGAGATACTAAGATCTTTGGCATCCCAGTGGCAACAAGCGCTTCTAGTGTCCAGGCCTTGTTTCCTAAACACCGTTTCTCTGCTGCAAGGAAGCAGGCCGATCAGAGAAATGGCAGACTCCCAGGTCTAGGTCAGGAAAAGAACAAGATAGCCTGGAGCCAGAAAGCAATGAAATGTTCAAAGAAGGATGAAGACACATGGAAAGGATGCACAGAGAGCTTGATGAGGCTCCCCAAATCAGGGGTAACTCGAGCACCAAAATAAACAAAGATAGCAAAAGATTATAACTCACTGAGATGAATTCATAAATCCATATTAATACAAATGAATGTTCAAAAATGCAATAAAACACAAACTAATAACTGTAAAAAGAAATGTGACTAGAAAGCGTCTACTTCATAGTAATAATCACGCTGATAATTCAGACAAGACCTATCAGTGGTGCCAAATCCAGAGATAAAATCGATACGAAGAATGGGATTTCACTTAGTCTCAAAGTAGTTCTCCACAAAATAGTATTAATTACAAGGGGTTCTTTGTAGGTACAACAGTACCAGGCAGACGCCACCTTGACCAAGTGGTCTGAGTCTGTACCAGTACTGAAAAAAAAATCTCTAAGAACAAAAACATCCCATCTGTGACAATCTGACAAAACCAAAATAAAGAAAGAAAAAAACAACAACAACAGAAAACCCTGGTCTAATCACAAATGCTCGAGAAACCCCATTCCACAAAATAACAGACCTGTAAGCGCTGACAATGATCGTCAAGGGGAGATTAGGGGGCCGTCCCAGACTGGAGGAGATCAGAGGGCTGACAGCCGGTGCTGGGCTTGATCCTGGACGGAGCGCTTTTGCTTCAAAGGATATCAAAGGGCCGATTCGAGAAACTCGAAAGAGGCCCCCAGGCAAAGGATAAATGGGAGTTCCGTGTGCTAGGCTTTCAACGCATCTGCAAATCTGAAATCATTTTTCTGTCTTTTACAGTTTTATGTAAAATATCTATCATTTCCTGTTGTTCTGATCCTTTATACAGTAAATAGCTGTTGGATACATTTTCCAGCCATGAATATTACACTTCTAATCTAAGTGAACATCGAATGTGTTGTCACGTCATATATAAAGATATATGTTATCTATGTGATCATCCCTTTCCCATCCTGTTGTATCAAACTCTATTCAGGCTTGCCTCCTTTCTCCACGACCATTCATGTAAAAGCATCTTTGCAAAGATGGTTCCTGGAGCCTGGACCATTCTTTCCCTGTCTTTTTAATGGCTCTCTTGTCCACGTATTCGAGTTCCTTCAGTTCTTAGATCACATCTTACCTCTTCAGAGATCTTTAACCACCCCATTGGTTGAAAATAGCCACATTCTATCTCATGACCATGTGTAGGACTCACAGAAAGTGGTTGTGTTTATTTGCTTTTTTAGTCAGGTGTCTGTTTTCTGTCTCACTCTCCTTTAAGTTCTTAAGTTCTACTAGGGCTTCTGTCTTATTCACAGCTGCTTCTTTAGAGCCTAGTACACCATTGACAATCAGGAGCTGCTGGGCCAATATTTGCTGAATCCAAACCTACCCCAGGATGGGTGGGGTCTCACATTCCCTTTTTGCAGGGTTCACTCAGCTGTATCTCCAGCACTAAATCTCATGTTTAGTGCATGTTTTTTTAAAGGAAAAAAGAATGAATGAATGAATGAATGAATGAATACGTATAAATGAAAGAAGGTGCACCTGAATGGAGAGGCAGTCTTCAAATTGAAGAAATCATAGCCAGTGGTCATAGTTTTAATCAATCGCTAACTTCAAATTGTAGATACTTACGTCCTGAATGCTACCCCTTATTTTTCTCCAATTATCCCATGTAAGTGATGAACAGCCCCCCTATCGAAGGAGAAAGAACGCAGAGAAAATGTTCCTCATCTTTCATTTACCTTAAAGTTCTCACAACAAAATATCATAATTTCCAAGTTCTGAAAACTTCCATGTCTTCACTTTAAAATGAGGCCAGGATGACTAAAGTATGTGATCGAAAAGGCTGAGAATGTATTTTTTTAATTTGTTTGGTACTCCTATAATGTAGAATAAATTCTCAGGGCTTAACGAGGCATATTTTAACCTAAGAAAGAAAAGCGATTTTGTAAAGCATTAAAACATTTAGATAGCCAATGTTATCCAGAGTTTGAAAAATGCTCTTTGGAAATATGTGTCAGAAGACATGGAGAGTAGACCATCATTATTCACTGAGAACTTGCTAAGTTGGAGACAACAGGGAAACACTCATGGTGCGGGGCAGAGACATGAGAAAATAAATGCTCCTTGTTTCTGATCCAGCCCCTGGACTTCCCTCGCGTGAACGTGTGTGTTTCTGTGACTGACTATTTTGAAGACAACATAAGACAGTCTTAGTGATGACAGGATTTCATGGGTTAGAGCATGGGGTATCATTATGTGATAGATAAAATATCCTCAGTTTCCCATCAGGTGTTTTCTGAGAAGCCAAGGTTCACAACTGCAGGGTGAAGGGGTCTTAGACTCACTGCAGGGAGGTCGCCCCACCTGGAGTTTGGAGATCAGAGCACTGAGGGTGGGAGTATTCTAGACAGAGCACTGTGAACACCCCCATTATCTCCGTAGATCTGATTCTTTTCCAATCTTCACAATCTTTACGGAGGGGAGGCAGAACAGAAAGGGATGCCAGAAAGGTCGATGTTGTTGCTCAAGTTTGTTCATTGTGTAAGGAATATTTCTAGAATTCTAACTCAAGCTGATGGGTCTACAGGGTTGGTTCTGATGCCCTCTCATTGACTTACACAACCCAGCGAATCCCTGCGTAGTAAAATGCTGACCGTATTTGCATTGATCTGGGTATTATTTTCTGAACGTTGGTCATGACTTTGAGAACCCAGCCAGGGCCTGCAAGTCAGACTAAGGGTTACACAGACTGACGTTGCTGGGTAGGTAGAGTGGCATGTTCTCCACTGGCGAAGGCAGTTGGGATTACTGAATTAAAAGGAAAAAAAAAAGGACAGGTGTCTGCGTCCCGTTCCTCACTCATATTACATCTCCATAGGTGGGGCTTAGGTGTGTGGACCCTCCAAGGTGGAGGAAGGTCCACAGGTGAACCTTGGGTATGTGTAGGTGGACCCCCACGGCTAACCCTACACAAACTCCTGAGGGTGAGGACATGTGGTATGGAGTGTGCTACCCTTGCGGCACCATAAAATACCTGGTTGGTTGGAGAGGGGACCGCCAGGGTCCCTTACAATGGATTCTCCTGCAATCTACTCTGAAGTTGCTGTATCAAAGTACCTAAAGCGAGACCTGAGGATCCATGCTCGTAGTAGGCACACTCCAGCGAGTCTCAGAAGTGGGCAAGTCTCGAGGATTAAATACGTAAAGTGAAAAGAGGACAAACTCAGGAGTCAGCCCTGGGTTTGCTAAGAATAACAGGCAATGCTTAGACCGCGGGTCCCTGCGGGTCAGGCACTGTGCCAAGTACTTTGCAAACATTCACTCATTACACTGACTTTTCATGACAATCCTACGAGCTCCATTTCACTGATGAGGGGACTGAGGCAGGGAGAGGTGGAGACCTTGCCCAAAGTCACAGAGCCAACGAAGAGCAGGGCCGCCATTTCATTCTAGACCATTTGCTTACAGACTCCCAAGCTGTCAGTCACGATGTTGAACAGCCTCTGCTGTTCACTGGATGGGAGATGATAGGTCAGTCCTTTTAGAGTTCGGGCTTTCATTTCTTCTTTCATTGACACCCGCTTTGCGGAAGCTTTTGAGGATTAAACGTGAAGATGATCAGTATATACTAACGTTAATAAGAGCTAAAATATCACTCGAAGTAGCCAGAAATCTCTTGGCATCTTATGTATTTTCTCATTTAATCCTTACTATAACTCCACGAGCTAGAGACTGTTACGTGCTAATTTTAAGGACTAGGGAACTGAGGCACAGAGAGGTCGGCCTGCCCGAGGTTACACAGCCAGCGAGCAGCAGAACGAGGTGAGCAAGTGTTCAAAGGCGGTTGAAAGATCTGTACGAATTAATAACACAACTTATTAAATGTCAACACCACAGAGGCCAGGGCTCAGACTCTCAGTATTCATCACTGGCTGTAATTCCTACAACTCCGAGAGGGAAATATTAATTCGTTTAATTTCCAGCCCTCGCCCAAGCGAGGCTGGCGGCAGACTCCCTCGGCTCTCTGCCTGGTCCTCGCCTCGGCTGCTTTCAGATCCGACTTTCCGCACAGATTTTAACTTTTAAAAAAAATCGACAGAATAAGAATGATTCTTGTTAGTGGAAGGTGGCTGTACGAGCTTAAAAGTGAGACCCTGGAGCCCGCAGGTACCAGCAACACCTGCCCGAGTTTGTTTCATGTTGTGAGCTGGGAACTCGCTCCCTTCGCAGCAACAGCAAGGATGTTCTTGGTGGGTGGGTTTTGTTTTTCAAGGGAAGTGGGAAAACGCGCTTTCTTTGGAACTGGCGCTGTGCAGCGAACCCGGGGTTAGAGTGTACACATCCATTCGGTTTCCCTCCAAGCTAGAGAAGCAGCCGCCCCCTCCTTCCTGAGGGGCCCTGGCAGGGAGTCCGAGTTTTGAATTCGCAGTCAGGAGCCCAGCCTGGCCCGGCCCACCGGCAGCGACCACCGCAGGTCTCTGTGTCCCGGATGGTCAATTTCCCCATCTGTAAAGTGAGTGCTTTGGACTCGGTTGTTTCCTGAGGCCTGTCAGTGGCCGAGGCAAAGGTCATGATTCTCCTGTGACCACAAATGCGCTGTGTGTCCAACCTCATGTGTGCTTCTAATTTTCACTATAATTGTTACATTACTATTTTCACAAATTTTTTCTCAGTTAATAAAGAACTAAGGAGCAGCTTTTCATTTATATTTAATTATATACAATGTGTATTGAAAAATATATATTAAACTAAATCCACAAAATATCATAGATAATATATATATATATATATATATATATATATATATATAACATTTTGTTCATTTAATTATGATTTATGTGGAAATGATCTTACCAAAGTCTATTCCTGGAATGTTTGTTTGGGGACTTATGTTCTCAACATCGAAAAATACACTGCTTATTTATCGTTCACTAAATTGTTACTACTCCTGAACAGATGTGATTAATGAGAACTTCACTGGAAACCAAGTTCCTTCATGCGTGATTTTTACCTTTTTCTTAGGAGTTAATGGTCTACATGTGTTTGTCATATGGTTTTGACTGGTGTTCACTGGAAGGATTGAATGATTAAAAGTAGTTTCACAAAATGGGAGGAGAGGTGATTTGAACCCAGGAAAAAAGCTCCGGCTGAAAATGTCTCCGGATAACTTTCTTTTCATGCCAAATTCCTGATGAAGATAGCGCTAAACAACACGTACCAGTGTCTTTGAGATTTAAAAGCTCGTATAACCCAACAGGCCCAGCCCCAGCTGGCCGGGCTCAGGCACAGGCACTGGGAGTTACGAAAGAGGCAGCCTTCTAAGAATAGCGCGTGATGAAAGCTTACATCCAGTCCTTTAGAGAAGCAGATAAGCTTCGGCTTTTTAGAACTTCAGAATCAAGCGTTTTGTCTTGATCCTTTTGATCTCACAAAGACAGGAAAGATGGGAACAGGGCCTTAAAAAGGGGGGTGGGGAGGCAGAATTGGGGTCACTTTTGTCAGGACAATCGGATCTATCTTTGTTAAAACCATCTCCTCCAACGTGAAGAGTCAGAGAGACTCATTGAAAGGTTACGCTGTCGGGAGCGTCCAGGTAACCACCCTGCGGGCGGATGGCACATCAGTCTTCAGTCCTTTGGTGGCAGGTGACGTTGTATCAGTGAGAATTTAATCTGAGGAGCAGAGCTCTAGGTCAGATATATCCGTGGGCTGATTACGCATGCGGCCTTCTGTGTGGGAGGAGGTGGGTACGGAGTCTCTCCGAGGCTGCTGTCTGCGTTTCTGATGCTGGAGCTGGTATCTTCCGGACAGGAAGCTGGGCTCGGGAGCAGAAGACTGACACAAAGTGGCAGGCAGTGAGGACAAGCTGGAAGCCACGAGAATGGGCAGAGACCCATGTCAGTTCGTACTGCCTCTAACGGCAATGATGTAACAGAAGCTGGGCCCTGCAGCCTCACGCAGCTGAGCACACACCTGGCCCAGGAGTCAGAGAAGGGGAGGGAAGAACCAGGGAAAGCGGATCGTTAGCTGACCCCGCTGTTGCGGCTTCACTTCACCCTCCCAACTTCACACAGGAATCTCTCTATGACCCTCCCTGAGGGCACCATCTAGAGAAAAGGATTCTGGGAAATGCAGGTCACGCTGGCACAGATAAAGCCAACGCAGGCGTCCCTACTGCCTAATTTTTGTATCGGACGATTTCCACGAAGCTCAAACATTAAGTCGACTGGAGATAAGGCATCGATTCCCTTCCATGTAAGTCCACTTGGTTTCCTCCAAGCTCACAAGCAGTGCAACTGTCTATCCTCAGATCACCCGGTTAGAGCGAAGCAAAGCCCCGGGAGACGACGTCACCGGATGGAGTCAGTCGTCTCGTTTAAGTTACACAACAGGGGTGCCATTTCCTTGCACACGCAGATGAAATGCCTTTGAGTCCCACTGCCTGGGAGAAGCCCACCCTGCTCCTGGAGGACACACTCCCAGGGTCCAGCAGCTTGGGCGTGCTAGAGGGGCCCACGGAAAGGAAGGTGAGACTTCGTCCTCCACGGCTGCTGCTGCTGGCTCGGCGTGTCTTTGTGCGCCCGTGGGGAAGGCCGGCGGTCTAGTCTAAGACGTAAAACGGGACACAGGGAGCCTTTTCTGTCAACCACACTCGTGGTTCCTGAGTAACAGGGTCCAGACGGGAACAAGCGTCATTCGCCCACTGTATGTCCTGACACAGAACCGGGGGGGGGGGGGGAGGGGGGGGCGCGATGTGTCTGGGACACCAGCAGGGACATTTGTATTACAAGGGTCCCACCCTCCAGAAGATAATTCTGGATTTTGGGGGTCTCCCTTCATATTTACCCATACACACATATATACTTTACATACATGTGTAAGTGTCTATGCACACACACACATACACACAATACTTACAGGCATACACATGCTGCAATGTCTACACACATGCATACTTAACATGTATGCATACAGGCTTACACACATACATACATACAAATTAAAGTACCTCACTGGGCATCACGCTTCACATAATAAACAATACCAGGAAAAGAAAAAAGGCATCGCTTGAAAAGGTTATTTTGTTAGTAATTTCAGCTGAGCATTTGGTAGTTAAGGTTTACCGCAAGCAAGAAAGATTGCAGTGGGGTGAAAATCACTCATGGCATGCGGGAACTGCAGAACGCCTTTCTGTTAGCACGTATATAACACGGCCTCACCTGTCATTATCGGCTCTGGGCACTGCCAGAGATGTCTAAATTTAACACGACAAACCACAGGCGCAGAGAAGCGTCACCCCACTCGGGTTCTCTTGGTGTGAACTGTAATTCATTAAGGGGGAATTAAGGGTCATAAATTGTTAGCACAGTACTAGGCTGTACTAAAGATATGAAAGGTAGACGGACGGACGGACGGATGGATGGATGGATGGATTGGAAGGTGGATTAGTGGGTGGATGGGTGGGTAGATGGATGGATGGGTGGATGGATAAAGGATGATTAAATCACCAGTGTATTGTTGTATGAAAGGCAAAAAGGAATTCTTTAGAGTTAGAATTCAGGTGACATGAAGGGGGTAGATACTGAATGCAGAATATTGAAGGAAGATTTCTCCTTGGAAAATTCTTACTTGTTTCAGGGGCTGTTCTTAGCACATAAAGAATTACTGTGGCCTCTCAGGGATAGTAGAGAAGAATAGAAAAGCTGGTTTGTTACTTCAGGCCTTTTACTTTTAAATCTGTCCATTCAGTCAACAGAAAACCAGCTGGTAACTAGAAAAGTTACTCCAGCCTTCCCTCACCACTTATTTTACGGATGACAGGGAGGCTGCGGGGCGATCCTTTTTGCATTTAAGACTTTCCTATTCTTGATCAAATCATATTTTGTAGCAGTTCATATCCAATTCTATTATTTTCATCTTTTTTCATTTATAGCAACTTAATATCTTGAAAATAAGCTCAGAAAATGTTGTTATAACTCAGAAGTCTTTATTGTATTTTTTTAAGCAGTTTAATTCACTACCTTTGGGACGATTGAAGAATTCTCCCCGTACTGTCAAACATAATGTGGTACGGTGTTTGTATTGCCATTGGCAATTCAAGAAGAAAAAAAAAGATGCATACAAACATTAAAACTGGTTTTAATAACTAGAATCATAATCAAAAGAGTCTGCCTATTTTTCATACATATTTGTGAAGATTTCTTTGAAACTGTCTTTGAGTTTAAGAAAAATCTAACAATTTTCTCTTCTTTATTTAAGTAAAACTATACATCATGGTTTTTCATTGTAATTCTTCAGTAATCTTTGGGTCTTGAGACTGTAATAATCTATATTATAATGGGTAAGATAGTAATTTTATTAAGTTTGGGAAAATCAATAGCCAGAGTGACTGGCTAGTGAGAATGAGAGAAAAATCAAATCACACCTACGACCATGGCTGGTTCCCCACTGATGAGTCCAGGAACCTGCATCCCAAATCAGCAAGATATTGGGGTGAGCGGGAAAGACATCCTTCCTCGTCTCCCAAACTACCAGCATTACTATTGAGATTATTTTTATACTTTCCACTAGAAACTGGTGGTGGTAAGGAGACTATTTGGCTGTGAACATATGTGCCATCAGCAAAATGCACAAAGTACATTCATTTAGCAAACTGAACAAATATTTATTAAGAACTTACTCTGTACCAGCTACGATGCAAAAGAAAGACAAGGAAGACGGGCCGCCCACCCTCATGGTGCTTATACAGTTCACGGGGAAGACAGGCAGATAAGTGGTGGGTTACAACGTCCTGCAGGAATGTCGTAAGGATGGAGTGACGATGGGATGTCATTGTGTCACTGAGGAAGGGCGCCTAACCCAGAGTAGGAGTTTGAGCAAAGCTTCCAGGAGGAAGGAACATCTACACTGAGCCCTTCAAGAAGACAGGGAGGCGGATGGTAAAGAAAGTGTATCCCAGACATAGGGAACAAGTACCAGAGCTAAACAAAAGCATGATGTACGGGGGCTGGGGGGGGGAGTGAAAGAATTTTGTGGCCAGAGCTCACCAGGTGAGGCAGAGAAGTGTTGGAAACTTTGTCCACCGAGGCCCACGGCAACCAGAACACAAAGAACCTGATAAGCCCTGCCATGGAGTGTGAGCAATAAAAAAATATAAGAACAACTAATATTTATATAGTGCTTACATAGTATGCTTTTCATGAGTTAACTAATTTAATCTCATGACAGCCCCATGAGGCAGGTATCAATTATTAGCATCCACCATTTACAGAAAAGAAAATGATGGGTGGAGCGGCTGAGTAACTTTCCGAAGGTCAACAGGGACAGACCAGGGTCGAGCCCAGGCGGTCTGGCTCTACAGTTCATGCCTCAAACCCTGTCCCATACCGGGAACGGGGAGTGGCGTGTGCAGGCTTTTATTTGTGAATATTCGCTTCCTTTTAAAGCATGGCGTGTGGATTGGAGGAGTGGATAGGAAAAGAAAATAGAAACCTTTGCAGAAAGGGGGTGCATCGGACCCTGAGACTGGATGTCAGAGAGTGTACATCAGCAGCGAAGCAAAGGGGAAATGGGTGGATATTGGAGAAACACACAGAACGTGAAGTCGGTGGGTCCTGAGGATTAACCGGCTGCGTGGAATGGGAAGTAGTCACACGTGGGCCTCTGGTTGGCCCCTGGGTCCTGGTGGCGGCCTGCTGTGGGAAGTGGGGCACAGAGTGTGAGACGGGCCCGTCCTTCCTTCCTTCCTCCCTCCCTCCCTCTTTCTTTTCTAATTTCATTTTTATACTTTCTTCATCAATTTATTCCATTTATTTTGCAGACATGCGACTGAGTTCCGTTTTGGACTTGTTGAATTCTAGATGCCAGTAAAGTTTCTAGATGAAGAAGATATAGTTGGACAGAAGAATTTGGGGCACAAAGAAGACCAATGGGCTGGGGAGTGGGTTTGAGAACAAGCAACATATATTTGATAATTTAGCCCAGGGACAGGAAGGAGATCACGCAGGGAAAGCAGATGGAGGGAGAACAGACACTAGACTGGAGTCTTCGTGTTCCCGAACCCAGGGTGGAAAGCTGAAGTTCAACGTTGAATTCCATGACCAACAGCTTTTATTTTATCAGCAGGACTTTTGAATTCATTGAACAGACATTGAGAAGACAGAGCCTTGCAAGAAAATATCGTAGGGCTAACAAGACCTGACAACTTCGGCTCTTCGGTGTCTATTTTATTCTTCTTTCCACGTTTAAGAATACTATTTTGTGAGGATGAATAAAAGGGTAACAGGTTAATGTCCAGTAATTTTTAAGGTTATGAGAGAAGAGCAACCAGTGAGTTTTTGATAAAATACATCAAACGGCTAAATGTGCACGCATGGGAGATGGGGTCAGAACGACTCCAGTCCAAAGCTCTGTTTGACCTCTCAGCATCTGAGTGTGCGGAAAATAACACCTCACAGTTATGTGTGAACTGAGATGGTAATACGGATTCCCAGTACCCTCATAAGGCTGAAGCAGGTAATGTCTGTAAAATGTTCAACGATTAATGACTGTTTGCTATTTCCTTCTCTTTCTTTTTTGTTTTGGTGCTATTGATATTTCATTAATTCTGTCTTTTCTGGGATTTCAAGAGAAGAATTTTCCTGTCATCATTTGGGGAAAAAACAAAAACCAAAAAAAGAAAAAAGAAAGAAAGAAAATAAGAGTCTATCTTCTTGGAAATGCCACAAGGAGATGTTTAAGGTCAGAATTTGAACTCAGAAAACCAATAAACTTGTAATTGCTTGACTTTATAAAGAGAAACATCATCTTTATCACTCTGGATGTTGAATTCGGAGGAAGTGATGGCTTAGCCCTTGTTTGGAAGGAAGAAGCCCAAGGAAAGGGCTGCTCAGCACTAAGGCTGCTCAGCGAGCAGATAGGACCGTCTCCAAGGTCAGACTCAGACGCAGACATTTAATAAGGAGGGAAAAAAAGCACTAAGGGACTTTCATATAACACCTTTCAATACTTGGTTTTGAGTATTCAGGTTCAAGAGGGTGAGACAAAGGAACGTGGCATCGTAAGAAAGTTTTGCCACAATAATATGGCATTCATCAACAGTCTCTTACTTAGAGAGTAAGAAACATAGACGCTTCCGGATCTATAAAACTAACCTTCTGTTTCTCAAAGTCAAGAACACATCCCTCCTTCATTCTGAGCTCACAGGCCTTGGAAAACAATAATGTATGTATATTGAAAACGTTCCTAAACGTGACCAGCCCATTTAGCTTGGAGTATCTAATCACTTGCATGCACCAGTAGGTTTGGGGGTGTGTCTAAGTCATTGACTCACTCTCTCTACAGCCTAGTGGTTAAGGGTCTCAGTTTCCTCATTGGCAAAATGAAGGCAGGGGGTAGCTAATTTTGCAAATCCATAGGATTATTGTACAGTGAAGCGCTGTTATCACATGGATGTTAGTGTGATTATGACAAATACAAGTTAATAAAAAAGTATTTTGGCACATTTCAGGGTAAACTTTGTTATCGTTAAAATTTATTTAGGCGAAAAAGCTCTCATGTGTGTAATATTTTTGAGTAAATATTTACTTATAGTATTTTGTTAAGGCATATCTATTAATATTTCTATTGAATCCATCATTGCTATAAATATTTATACTTAGCTCTGCATGGAGAACATAGTAAATAGAATAAATGGAATGAACTCCTGCAATAGGTTGCTTTATATTTTCATGCCAAACACAATGGGAATAATAACTAATCTTGGGTGTACAGTTTGCCCTTTTAACAAAATACATGAATTCTAAAGACATCTGAAATCCAAGATTAGCTACAAAATGTAAGCATGCTCTCATCCTCTCTAAGGATGGCACTGCTGAATTTCAGGATTGTCTATAAAATGCTTTCTTTGGAATTAAGTAAGAAAGTCTTCAGTGTATTTTCTTATCCATGTTTTAGATGTAAATTTAGGAAGTGAAATACAAAACTCAACTGCATAATTCTAAGGGATTCCGCACTCAATTCAAACAAGAGGGGGTGAGGAGGTTCTCCCCCTCCCCCACACAACAATTCTCTGGACATCAGCTGGATAGCCCACAATTCAGCTCGACCTGACACTCTACAGGGAGACAGCATCAGATTCCCCTAGTCTGAGGGCTCAGTCTTGCAGGCCTGGCCCGAGCTGCGCTTCAAACACCAGTTGCAACTTCTGATTATTGCCTGTGCCGCTGACTGACCAGCTGCAGATCAGAGGTTCCAGTGACCCCCTTCATCGATTTGCTAGAGTGGCTCCCAACTCAGAGACACGTTTGACCTACTAGACCACCCGTTTGTTATGAAAGGACACAACAGAGGCAGCCGGATGGAAGAGGCACGTAGGGACTGTTATGGGGACAGGATGTGGAGCTTGGGTGCTCTCGCATGGAGCACCCCACTCTCCCCAAGTCTCTGTGTATTGACCAGCCTGGAGGTGCCCCAAACCTTATCCTTTTGGGAGTTTACGGAGACTTCATCACATGGGCATGATTGGTAAACTCTGGCCATTGGTGACTGGCTGAGTCAAGCTCCAGCCCATCCCCCCTCCCTGGAGGTCTAATCCCATGTGGGGTTCTGTTCATTGAGGGGGGCCTGTTACAGATTTACTCATTATTCTGCTATGGTTGAATTGGAAACTCCTTATCCACACTTCTGTGTGGAATATAATGTTTAAAGTTGAATCAGTAAGCATTTAATAATAAAAATAACAATAGAAACCAGATAATGCATGCGGAATAATTACTATATACTTAAATGCATTCTCTAACGCAATACTGATAACAGCCTCCTGAGGTAAGTCTTGTTAAATTCTTTGTAGAGAGGTGAACCTTAAGACTTCATCCAGAGAGAATAGGTATATTACTTAAGGAAAGATATCTTGGAAATGGAAAAGTCTAAGTTTGAATTATCCTATCCCCCAAACACACGATACCAACAATTGTTTATTATCTTTGTCAGCAAAGCACTTTGTTTCTCTGCTGCTGATTCTAACGGATACCTACTATGCGTAAGAACATGTTGACTTATGGCCTTTCTTTCCAAAGATATCTTTGAACCCTTCCTGTCTCCTTCACTCTGGATACATTAATTCTCTTTATACACAGATTTTGTATCAAAATGTCTGCCAAATTCTGATTCTGACAGCATAACTTCCATTTTTCATCTCTCAGCCTTGACTTACAGATACCATGAAATATGTATGGGTACTTTACTCAACTAAGCCATGGCTCTGAATAAATAGGTGCATTCTACCAAAATATATCGTTTCACTCGGATAGCTACAAAACCTGTCTATGACAAGCTACAGCCTCCCTTTCATCCTAAGCCTTGTCATTCAGAAAATGTTCAAATTTAATGCAAAAAAAAATCAGGGTTTATTCCAAGGCCTTTAACTAATTGCCATGTAATTGAGAATAAATATGAAAGGTCATCTCATCTGTGAGCTGCAGGGCACTGGAAATCAGGAGGTAAATAGTTCAGCTAAGTAATCCATTAAATGTGTACTGAGTACCCGCTGTCTTCCTTCCTTTAATTTATCAAATATTTATCGACCGCCTACTATGTGCCAAAAAACTTGGTGCAGCCCTGGGGAGAAGAGTAATGAAATTTGGATTGTGGAGCCCAGGGTGGTGCCCCTAGAGAGCACTTGGAAGATGCGGATGGCTCCTTGTCATAAGGACTGGGTGTCACACAGGGTCATGGGGAAACAGAAGGGACAGGGAAGAATCACTGGGGCCCGATGTCCTCGATGGGGTTTGGGGTGCATGTACAACGGCTTTTGCTGAGAACAGGTGTTTCTGCCATTCAGTGCTAGAAGCTAACAGTACAAAGAGCTGTGCTGCTACCTGGGAAATTCCTACTTAACAAAGAAGCATCCTTCCCAAGATGCCAGTTGCACCTCTGTTGGTAGGTGGTCCTTACACCTCTCTGTTCCATGGAGATGAACATGGTGGATGCCTTCTACCTGTACTCACCTTTCCTCTCTGTCTTTGTTCACGGTATTTGTCTTTCATGCCCCTTGGGATGTCCTTTCCCATCCTTTTATCTGGCTCTTTCTTCTCCTGGATAATCCGATTCAAGCCCCAACTTCTCTGGTGGACTAGTCCTTTGGAGCCCCTTCTCTGTGAGATCCTCACGCAGTGTTCGTAGCGCTCTATGTGGCATCCCCTGAGAGACTGTGCCATCTTGTTTTTAAAGTGTCTTGTGTAGAGGTCTTACTTTCCTGTTGGATTTTAAACTTGCACTGGGATTCTGAACTTCTTTATAGATCTCCCTGATACCCAGGGCAATACTGGGCACAGAGTGACTTTAATTTTTATACTTAGTTTTTTAAAGATTTTACTTATTTATTTTTAAAGAGGGGCAGGGAGGAAGAAAGAGAGGGAGAGAAACATCAGTGTGTGATTGCCTCTCGCGCGCCCCCTACTGGGGACCCGGCCCACAACCCAGGCATGTGCCCTGACTGGGTATTGAACCAGCAACCCTTTGGTTCACCAGCTGGCGCTCAGTCCACTGAGCCATACCAGCCAGGGCTACAGAGTGATTTTTAGAAACACAGGCACTATCTAGAGCAGCTTTCTCAGAGAACAGCGAATTCTTCAGCGGGCAGAAATTGGGTGTGTGGAGAGGTTTTTGTAATGCAGAACTTAGAATGAGGAAAGGACCTTCTCCGGCATGCGTGGCTGACTCTATTCTTCATTATGCCTTCCGTAAACTAACAACCAGACTTTGCACGCTAGAAACAGTGCACGAAGTATAATTAAGTGTCAGAAGACAATACACGTAGTCTGCAGCCCTGCCACTGGGCACCGCCCCAATTTTTGCATGCACTTCAAAATGCATGTTCTTTTCCATACCACAGAATGGCAATATATTAGACACACTTCCTGTAGTTGTCTTTTTTACTTACTATTTCATGAGCACCTAACCATATTAAGAAACGTATTAAAATTCTCACCTTCAAACAGCTCAACAGTATTCTACTTTGTCAACAGAGCATCGTTTGGGTTGGCCACTTCGGTTACGTATGTCTCGCAGATACTTCCCACTCCCTTGCTGCACGGAGCGCAGGGTTCCCGCGGAACAGACCAACCCCCTGCCCACCAGGCGCTTACGGTTCGTCTGGTGAGGAAGTGTTTCCAGCCCACGCTGCTCACCACGTCTACTTCAGCAATCCTCAACTGGAGTGATTTACAAATGCGCTTTAACTCAGGCTTCCTGTGTAAAAGCTGCAACATGTTGGGGCCCTTTGCTAAGAATGCTGTTCCCCATTGCTACACTTGTCCATCTTTTGAGCTCCAGAGGCTGCCTGTTATTGCCTACTCTTCAAACGAAAACAAGATTATTAAATAATAGACTTGTAGGTGCCAAATGATACACGAGGGCAGGTGAGCAGGCAGAGGGATAGAAGAGGTCTCCAGTTTCCGGAGTATTCATCGTTAGATTTATTTTTGGTGCCCTGGGGACCGGACCCTGACCCTGGGGACTTTGCTTGAAGATCATGCTGGGTGAAGCATAGTTTCATTACAGGAAGACTAACTCAAGTCCTCTTTTTCCTTACTGCTGTGACTTTCGAAACATTTTCTTCAGACAAAGACAAGTATTGATCTGAATGGAAAAATCAATGTTTTACATTCATATTTTATGAAGAAAAGTAAGTTATTTTATATATACTGTGAAAAAAATTGTTTTGACGTAGAAAGGGGATAGAAAACTTACAGAGGACATGGTGAAAATTACCCAGGTGACCATGTAACTGAATATGTATCTTATGAACACAAATTTGGTTCCAGAGTGAAAATATACCATCATATTAATATACAGCTTGGTAGACATTTGTACCCAAGCTTCACCCTAAAAATTCATTTTTTAAGGAATGGAGGAAAAGAAGGGTAAGGAGAAAATGTTAATACGTCCAAAACAAAAATTTATTATAATTTCAAATTTTATACCTTAGCAAAATTAATCATTTCTGTTGATGTTGCTGTCACAACTGATAAATTTTTAAATTGGCTTTATTGACTTTAAAACATTTGATCACATACAACGTAGACATATGTGAGTTTTTATAGGTGATTGTTATAAAATAGGCAATTGCCATCAAAACTTAACAATGGGCTGTATTTGGGAAAGGGGGAGTTACTATATTATGTTCTTTAGTATTAAATAAGACACAGTTTTAAATAATAAATGATTCTGCTTAATTATGGGCTTGAATATATAGCCTTCATAAAAATGTAGACAGCCAATCTCACTATCTCATAGGGTGAAATAGCCAAGGAATAATCTTTATTTTCCTCTTCACTTTGTGCAGTAAAATCCCTATGATGGAGTTTGTATATGCAACAAACAACAGTACAGTCTTTCTGATTCTTTAAACCCCTCAAATTCAACGTGTGCCAGGAAAATTTTGAATAGTCAACTGTAGTCAGTCAATTACTTTATTTCTTAGAAAAATAGAAATATTTATATAGCGCATTTATAGCTAATGAAGCAGCACATACTTATCCTTGAAAACTGAGTATAGTTTTGAATACTTGCACTTGATACGGTGCTTGGTATTATGGAGTATGATTTTGAAGTTATTTATATTTTCTAAGACTCATTTTTCTCAAATGGGCAAGAAAATAAAGTAGGAAATACAATAGCAATTTCTCAAGTTTATTGTAAGTTTATATCAACTAGAAAAAGTAAAAAGGCTTAGCACGGGGACTGGTATACAAGGGTACAGAGATAGCATGCTTTCAAAATGTCATAGGCGCTTTGAATTAAAGCTACATATATTAACATTAATAAATCTTGGAAACAATTTGTTGAGTCATCAGGAGAATAAGGGCAGGAGAGGGTACAATTATAGAGGACAACCCAAGAGGACTCTGTCCATGTGGGTAATGAAGTGGGTTAGTAGAGTCCATAAGTACTTGCTGTATTATTCTTTATCATTGGTCGATTCTTTATTAAAGGATATAATTAAGCCTTGACCAGTGTGGCTCAGTTGGTTAGTAGTCATGCTGCCAAGTGAAAGGTCACGGGTTCGATTCCAGGGCAGAGCACATGCCTGGGTTGGGGCTCAGTCCCTGTTTGGGGTGCCTATGAGAGGCAACCAATGGATGTTTCTCTCTCACACTGATGTTGTACTCTTCTCCCCCTTCCCGGCTCTCTAAAAAGAAATATATAAAATCTTTCTTTTAAAACACGAATATAATTAAGTATAAAATCGAGCCTACTCCCTATTTAGTGATCCTCAGAAAAAATGGCTAATGCTGGCTGGCTACTTCCGGTATCTTCGTTTCCATACTCCATAACACTCCACGCTTCATCTGCGCCCCAGGGAGCAGAAGTGTAGCTCTCTCTGTATATTTCTGCAGCACAGTAGATAAAGCTTGGGATAGTCTTCATATATCGTTCCCTGGGTGTATTTACACAGTGACTTTATACCCAACAGGATGGTTTTTCACGTTGACTACCATTGTGAAATTTCCCCCCCGCATGTATTTCTGTGACCAGGTATTTACCTATCTGTTTACCTCTGGTAGCCCTACAAACAGGAGAAATAGTATGTATGTTTAATATCTAGGGAGAACAGTGTGATTTGCTGTCAGTCACCCAACAATTGATGAGATATTTCTGAGATTCCAAGATCATAAGTTACCTCCAATTCACCTATGCTCGAAACCTTTACTAAACCTTGTTTAAGACTTCCAGAAAGGTGTTTTAGGTGTGCCATATTACTAGTTAGAAAAGCAAGATTTTTGCCTAATTCAAGTATAATGCTCATGATATAAGAAAGGCTTGACTTCAAGTCAGTACCTCTAATCTCTATTTTTTTCTAAATAGAATCTTAAATAATCATTCTACTGATTGACAGTCAATAGGTGTTACCTTCTTATTCAAAAAATGAATTTTAATTTAACATTCACATTGTTAAAGAAAAGTATTCCTATTCACTCAGTCGTTAGACTTAATTGGTTCAAGGATTCAAATGCTGCCTTGTTGCCAAAGGCATTCAAATTGTGTATATTTCCAAACTTTCAATGGACCCCTAAGACAACAACTACCAGATCTATTTTATAAGCCTGTGGTGTACACTTATGTAAGCAAGAAAATTTAAAAGTTCAGTTGCTTATATTTGAAAATAAAATTCAACACTCAAGGTAAAATAATGTGATTTCTATTCTGATTTCTAGACTGTATGTGATATTGACTTTTTTTACATCGGAGAGGGACTATCTATATTGTTTTATCTGTGTTTTTTCAGCAGCATCATCAAATCCCTACCAATAATTGCAACACCAAAAGCACAAGCAACAAAAGCAGAATTAGGGGAGTGGGACTGTGTTAGACTACCAAGCTTGTGCACAGCACAGGAGAAACACCCAACAGAGTGAAAAGGCCACCTACTGAACGAGAGAAAATCTTTGCAAAACATATATCTGATAAAGGATTAGTATTAAAAACACATAAAGAACTCCTACAACTCAATAATGCAATAATCAAATAGCCACTGAAATATGGGCAAAGGACTTGAATCGACATTTCTCCAGAAAAGAAATAGAAATGGCAACAGGTGCATGAAAAGGGGGCTCTACATGACTAATTGTCAAGTACAAATCAAAACCAAAGCGAAATATTACCTTGTACCTTTTAGAATAGCTACTTTCAAAGCCAAGCCAAGCCAAACAAAACATTACACGTGTTGGTAAGAATGTGGAGAAATTGGAACCCTGTTGGCGGAAGTGTAAAATTGTACCACCGCAATGGAAAACAATATGGCAGTTTCACAAAAAAATTAAAAACAGCATTACCATAGTCTAGTAATCCTGCTTCTCGGTATATAGTCGAAAGAACTTAAATCTGGACTTCAAAGAAATATATGCATTGCCACCTTCACTGCAGCATTATTCGCAATAGCCAAGGTACAGAGACAACCTGAATGGACGCGAATAGATGGATGCATAAACAGAAGTGGTCCGCAATATCATGGGATGTGCAATGTTACTTATCCTTTTAAAAAAGAAGGAAATCCTACCATGTACAACAATATGGGAGAATCAGAAGGGCATTATGCTGAGTGAAATAAGCCAGATACACAAGGAAATTATTGTGGGATTCCACTTACGTGATATTTAAAATCGTCAAACTTACAAAAACAGGGTAGAATAGTGGCTACCAGGACTCAGGGAAGGGGTAGGTGGGGAACTGCTGTTCAAAGGGGATCGAGTTTTAGTTATGCAAAATGGGTGAGTTCTACAGATCCGTTATAAAGATTGTGCCTAGAGTAAATGATACTCTACTATGTACTTTAAAATTCCTTAAGAGGGTAGACCTCATGTTGAGTTCTTATCACAATAAAAACATTTAAAAATCTACCAGTCATAATATCTACCATTTATTAAATATCGCCCATGTTTTAAATATTCTGTCAGACTTTTTCCCACGTTAAAATAAGCCTCACATGATCTGTTTCAAAATAAGGAAGTGATGATGGATGACAGAATGGTGCACCTGAAACCGGTATAATTTTACTAACCAATGTCACCCCAATAAATTCAACTAAAAATGAAGAAAGAAATGAGGAAAACGAATACAGATAAAACTCAAAATAACTATTAAAAATAAAATAAGGAAGCGAATTCCCAGGAAGTGTGATAAATGTTGCTTTTGTCGAATCCACTTTGCCTCCCCCTCCAACTTTTATACCATCTCCCCAAAGATGGGGACATGGCCTATGTGGAAATCACTGTAACACTTTCAGGAAGTGATTTCAAAAGGATCAAATGCATGATCAAACTTGGACCAATTAACTGAATTCCCTTGTAGTGTTCTGATTAAAAATGGAGACTTCCATTCAGTCACAGAACCAGATGTAAGTGAATCTGATATGGACAGCAACCGAAATTCCTATGATGCAGACAAAGATAAAACTGAGCTTTGGCAGAAGAAACGAGAGAGGAATACTGGAGAAATCCCAATGACATTGAGTGTTTGGATCTAGTTACAACCAGAGTTTCCCGCTGTGGCACTACTGACTTTTGGGGCCCAATATTTCTTCATTGGGGCTGGGGGATTGGGGCTGCGGGCATGGGTACAGGGCTGTCCTGTGCTGACCTCTATCGGGACCTAGATTACAGAGTACCCCCTTTCCTACATCTGTGACAACAAAAATGTCTTCAGACATTGTCAAATTTCACCTGGAAGTGGAGGAGGGAGGAGACATCAAGGGGGAAATCGCCCTCTGTGGAGAACCATTGAGTTTTAACCAAGAATATCATTCACCATTGTACTTGCCAGTTACGGAGTTATGAAATCGTTCCCATGTGCTTGAACTAATCTGAATCTGCTTTTTGTAAATTATACTGAAGGAAGCTGTCCAATACGAAAGCGATCAGCACTGTGCTAAGAGTAGTGAGTGGATGCCACAGGAAAATAAGAATTCTCATCAGTTATGCATGGGAGGCTACACCAGAGGGACCCGGATGCAAAGAGCTTTACAAGCGAATTTTCCAGACTGTTGGTCCATGAAGCATATTAACTGAGGCGTTGCTTCCAAAAAGGTACCCTGAATCCAGCTATGTTTGGGAAATGATTGGTTAAACAAGCAAAACTGCCTTCTTTTCTTTTTCAGAATAGGATGTCTTCAAGATTCTTCTAGGATAATGTGCTTTAATAATCTCCACCAATTTCTTACATTTCTTTGGCCCATTGTTTTAAAGAGCTCCTGCTAACATCTTTCCTGATCAGCATTCCTGCAGAACTCGATGTGGTAAATGCGATGGCCAAGGTTGGGCAGCCAGAGCGAGGGGTAAAGAAGGGAGTGCTCCCTATACAGGGGGGTGTAGGTGAAGCCTGACCGTGTGGAAGCCCCTGGTCCCCTTTGCTGAGCGGACTCATCTGCATACACAGAGAAGTGGGGACTTATGACGGATGAGATATTGGACGCTTCCCCTCCCTACCCCTCAATGCAACCAAAGAGTGTTCATGAGAAGAATAACCTGATCTGCTATGACTCTGGGAAATCTCTCTGTCATGTGGAGAGTGGAGTATGGTGGGGATAAGACATAGGCAAGGTGATTACTTTGAATCTGCTGAAACGGACCAGCAGAAAAGGTATTTCAATTAAACCCATGGCAATAAAAATGGATGAAATCGTGTGATTTGAAAAATACCCATGCAAAAGATTGCACACTGCTAACCTTCCATTTACCATTGTCATTGTTAACCACTTTGCTGGGCCATTTTAATTTCAAAGACCACGTTTTTTCACAGCAGTGAGCCGCATCCTCTGGGAAGGTAATGAACATAAGTGTTGCGGCTTGCTTAGAAGCTGGCTTCACTAGAATGAGAAATTTCTTTAAGAAGCCAATTCTACAAGCTCTATAATAGACTCCATTTTATCCATAAAGCATAAAATTTCTAGCAGATCCTACCCTGCTATTTCAACGCGGGCACTGTCGTCCTCAGTGAGCTCCTGTGCGTAGGTTTCTCAGTAACTTTGCAGGAGGAAGCATCCCATCACTGCCTCCGCTCCCCCCACCCCCGTGTTAAAATGGTAGGGGCGGTCATGGCCGGGCATCTTTGGATCAGAGGCCTTCCGGTTCTTGCTGTTGTGGCTGCCTTCATGTTGGAGGGTTAGCCTTTGGCCAACCAGCAAGGGCCCGCACAGGGGAGTTCACAGGCTTCCCCACTCATGCCCGGCAGCATTTGAGCACTAGGCATCATCATGCAAGTTATACATCATCTTCCGTGTTTCTGAGGCCCGTGCCTCACAGCCTTTATCTCGAAAAACACTGCGTTAAAGGAGAAAGGGCATTATGGGAATTTAGATTAATGTCTTCTTACATTATCCTTCTATAGGGCCTTCTGTGATCCCCTTGGAATTGCATTAAAAAATCTGTGTGTTTATTTATGGGCCTTGTTTTATTGAGGGAGAAAGTCTATAAACCTCATTACATTCTTCGAAGGGTCTGCCCACAACTCCACCACCAGAACTAATAAGCTCAAATGATGTTTGTTTGGAAAACCACTTGACCACCCCCAATTTAAACGGGGATATCTCATCCTACTTTGTTTCCACCTTTGTAGAGTCCTCTCCAAAATTATTGGGGGCCAAAAATCACTCCAAAGTCTGGCCTTCCCAGCCCTTGATATTTACCTAGATTACAGGACTCATCACATTCTGTCATGATTATTTGCTTGAGTGTCTGTTTCCCAATTGAAATACGAGCAGTTGACAGCAGGGACCACGCCACTGATTTGCTCTCTATTCTTCGCAGAAGCATCACCTACCACGTGCCAGGTGCACAGAACAAGGTAACGCCATGATTTCTATTAACTGACTGAACATTGGGTATATGCACATATGCTGAACACTGAGAAAGAGGGAAACACATTCCTTTTTCTTCTTCTAACTTCGAGCTGTAATTCAAGAATGGTTTGGAGTTGAAGACAATCCAATATACAAAGATTTCAGTAAGCAAATGAAGGTCCTTACGTCCATGGATATTCCACGAGAATCCTGGCCCCTCCACTTCCAACGGTGTGTGGTCCAGTTGTTGAAGGTGTTGGGTAAAGCAAATCCCTCACATCAAATGGGATTTAATGACTCATTACAGCCAAACTCAACCTACAGAGGTTTATTCCTGCACTGGCATAAGTAACCCCATCTCACATGGAGAGAAACAGCTGCATCCGGTGCTCTCGGCTCCGGTCCTCATCAGACAGGGACCTCCCACTCCAAGGAGTGACTACTCACTGTCACCCCCCAAGCCTTCAACAGGTCTGCGGGCCATGCCCCTGCCACCTGCTTGCCTAGACTCCCCTCAAAACACATTTATTTTAGCTGTGGAAGGAATTTACTTTCCTTCAAATAGAGAGCTATTTCTAGCCAGAGGCTTTTAACTGACAAGGAAGAGCTATAAACCACTCTTCATCCCCTTCTGCCCATAATCTAGAGTTTTCAATCACTCAACCTCGGCATTTGAAGACTTCAGCTTGGCAGAAGCAGCACCTTCAAATCCTGTTTGCAGTCACCCAGTAATAAGGCTGTTTGGGAGGCTGACAAGAACAGGCTTGATTGGCGTTGCTTCTGTTGTGTGTCTGAGATTGCATTCATGTCTCTGGGAAGCAGAAAAGATCCCACCTTTGAAGTGTGGGGGGCCCCTTGCGAGAAGGCAGCTGCTCTTCTTACTGTCGGGAGACAGAGAGCTATGATGCTAGGAAGCCGGTGGTGGTAGAGTTCTGGGGTGAGCATTACGTTGGACAGAAGCAGCAGCTAAATGGGTCACCGGGGAAAAGCTGGAGGTAGGGAGCTTGAGAGAGTGGGGGTGGCCCTCAGTTGGGGAGTACTTGGGTCTTGCAAAAGGAAAAGCAAACAGTAATGAAGTGAGAGAAAACCACTGGTCATCGATCTTTTGTGTTCATTCCTTTGTGGATTTTTTGTTTGTGCCTTTGTGTGCGGTAGAGTTGGCTAAAGTACTTTCAATCATTTGTTTTTCTGTTTTTTCCTTCTGCTAATTGTTGGACTGGTTTTACTGTTGGTTGTTGTTATTAGCCAACAAGTGACAAAGGAGAAATCGTCTCAGGGTTCAGGATCTGGGAGTGCCCATCTGTCAGGTTACTGTTTCATTGCTTCCTTCCTCCCTTCCTTCCTTCATTATTTTCAACACATATTTACTGAGCACCTGCTCTGTCATGGGGCCTCTTCTAGATACTGCGGATTATAGATAAGAACAAAATGGTCACGACCTCATTTCCAAAGATGTCAGGTTCTAGTCAGCAAAGACAAAAAAAATGTACATTATTATCGTAATTACGATAAAAAATCAGAATGTGTGACAGTGACTAGGGTTGCTAGGGCACTTTAGACAGGGTCGTCCAGAAGGTTTGTTTCTCATAGAAGAGCTGAGATCTGCGAGGTCAGGAGACAGCCAGGTAAGAACCTCAGGGAAACAATTTAAAGTTGGAGGAAGTCACAGCAAAATCGAAGTCTCTAAGATGGTCATGAACTTGAAAAACTCAAGGAAGAGAATGACACCCAGTACAGCTGGAGCCGAATGCCCTAAAGAGTAGGTGGGATGGGATAAGGCTGAAAGGTGGGTTGGATCAGGCTTCGTAGCTGATGACCTAGGGCTTGGACTGCGTAACACGGGCCACGAAAAAGCAATGGAACGCTGTAATCAGGAAAAGTTACATAATGAAATTTAAATTACCGTAGAGGAATCGTATCCCTTTGTGAAAAAGGACCGGAAAGGGGTAGAGCAGGAACACAGGTGGACGACTGAGGACACGATTGTCATTGTGCACGCTGGAGATGATGGTGATTTGTGAATGAGAAAGGTGGCGGCGTGGATGGCTAGGAGAAGGTGGATTCAGCATATGTTTGAGGGCGTATCTAAGAGGACCTGCTCATGGATTTGATGTTGAATGAGAGAGAAGAATCAAAAGTATAATAAATCTTCAACTTTCAAGCTCTTAGATTTAGCAAACTCATATACTGAAAATGTCCTTTTTCCATGGCCAACATATTTAGGAGGCTCTCCAAGTGCATGGGGAGATGATTTTGGTGATCAGAATTATTTCAAACATACACAGCTTATGGACTTAAAGGAACAGAGGGACATAAGTACATGTATAACTTGTGCATGTAGAGTTGGCAGGAAATTATATAAATCAACATGGAAGTGGGTAGAGGCAGAGAGAAAATGGATGCTACATAATCACTATGGAGACAATGCATCCTGATACACTACTTCTGTGTCTGTTCTCTGAAACCCTGAACCAGTGATTCTAAGGTCTGATTCACCTCAAACAGTTCATGATTTCATGAACACTGAAGAGACTTATGGAGTAGAGTCATGCAGGACAAGAATATATAAGTTAGTTAGGGCACGTTCAGCTGCATATAGGAAATTCAAAACACCAGTGCCTTAAACAAGAAACTATTTACTTTTCCAACATAAAGTTACACAGGAGAAAGCAATCAAATGATGACGTGGTGCTTTCTGTCTGGGAACCTGCATCCTTCTATCTTAGGGTTTTATTCTCACGCATATAATCCGAACGGTGCAGTTGGGGGCATGCAAGAGGCAGCTGATTGATGTTTCTCTCACACATCAACGTTTTTCTCCCTCTCCTCCTCCCTCTCTTCTCCTCTCTTTAAAAATAAATAATCTTAAAAAAAAAAAGATGAGAAGGGTGAAAGAGACACACTTCTATGTGTAGAATGTTTGGGAGACAGGAACATTTATTCTTCCTTAAGGAGCAGTGGGAGGGGATGGTCATAGTGCACAGTAGGTACTCAAGATGTGTTGAATATTTAAGTGAACAATTTATTGCATAAAAAATGAAAGAGGCAGGAGCCTCCATAGCCTCAATAAATAAGGTGGAGGTGAGAAATGTTCCTGCTCAGCTGGTGCTAGCTCTACCCAAAAGACATTTTCTCTTTTTTGCCTTGGTTTTAAAGTATCTCTTCATCCAATAGTCAGTATTTTCCTTTCTCTGGATTAGAGTTTTGTGGGGTTCGGTAGCTCAGGAGTCCCCTGTGTGAGCTAAAATTCCACATTTGCAGCAGTAGTTGGACCTCAAACTCTTCCATCTCAGGCACGTTAATGCAAAGAAAATGCAGGAGAAATCACATTTTATGACGAAGCACTGTCAAGTCAAAACTTTGCCAAAGTAGTTTTTCGTAGAAGAGAGTCTTCACATAAAATACCCCTGGAGAGATACAGCCATTGCTAACCTTGTCTACAGCTGCTGTGTGTGGGAACTGCAGGGAAGCGTCAAGGACCTGCTACTAGAATGTCAATCAACAGCTTGGATCCGGCCAGGTCATCCTCCCGCCAAGTTCATCAGTATGTGTTTGGGTTTCAGCCTTGGTAAATTGTGAGTTGGCATAAAGAACATCTCCATCCCTTAGAAACGGATGTGTCAGTTCCGTAACGGTCTTCAATGGCAGACTGATGGAATAGGCTTGTCTTGAAGTAGCCTGAAGCCTTATTCCAAGTTCTCAAATTCAAAGGTCATCGTGATCTTCTGGTTGCTTCTGGCTGCTTCTGGCCATGGCACACACACACACAACCATCAGTTAAATGGCACTTGATAGCACAGAACCCTCTAGCCACCACATGGTGTTGATTAAATGCCTCTTGCCTCCCCTCTCTCCCTGGCCACACACCCTCACTAGATGGCTGCGATGTGGCGTCTGAGAGCCATGAGATTTACACACAGGTCTCCAAGGTGCCAATCAGTTGCCCTGTCAACCAGGTGACTGGATGCAGTGCATCTGATCACACACATGGGCTGAAGCATCCTCCTTCCTCTTGCCATTCTAGAAATTTTCTTTTATCTTCCTCACATTGGACACTGCACTAGACATCATGAATATTGAGATGAACACGGCCCTGTTTTCAAAGAGTGCATTGTCAATGGGCAGAGAAGAACACATAAATAGACATTTGTAACAGCTGGTCTAGTAAATAAATGGTGGGTGGGTAGTGGAAGGGATAGAAAATGCATAAATAGGTTCCTTGAAATGACATTATTTACAATAAAATCTGTTCTTCCCTCTGTATTGCCACTTCATGGCCGATTTTCTATTTCAATCAGATTCTATTCATTTCTTTACACATCACATTTCAAGAGCTGTTAACGTTCAATGTAAGTATGGAAATAAATATCCCTATCTTTGTCCAATTGTACCTATTTTCTTGTCACTTCCATGTAAGTGGGGATTATCTTCTTTGTACTCAACAGCCTCAATTTCATCAATGATCTTTTGTGATAATGCTTTCTGTGGGCTCACTGTACATCTAAATTGATTTCGTGCACTTAGCCTTTTTAGCCTTAGGGGACCCAACAGAGATCTCATTAAGAATGCTTTAACCTTTATCCTGGTCTTCACTATTAATATTTTTCTTTGTTTTCTTAAGGTTCACAGTCACCATGACCTTACCCCTCTGTAATTTGAACCCAGTCAATCTTGCTTTCTTGCTTTTCTCATGTATTCAATACGCTCCTAGTCAAACTGAATGACAGATCTATCCTTAGCACCATTTCACACTTTTGTTTCTGTACAATTTGTCTTTTCCCCTTGACAAAATATTTTCTGTCCCACCCCGCATACCTAACTTCTTTATTCATCTTTAAATAAAAGTTACCCTTTTGCTTAATTAGTCCTGGATAACCACAATCATTAAAAACTCACCTGTCTATGGACTTCCGTATTATTTATTTGAAGTCATCATGTATTATACTCTACTTGGTATGGCATTCACGTATATGTTTGGCGTGTACATAAGTAGGCTAGACTAAATGCACCCTGAGGGCAGGAATATAGTCTTGGTCACTGTTGTGTCTGACACATATTGAAGATCAATGGATTCTTGTCGAGTGTGTTAAGGCCTAGTGCATTTTCACGTTCAGTGAATGTATGCTGAACTCGAGATAGGTGAACGAATGGTTCAACGAAGGAAAGTCTCAAAATTAAATACAGAAATGCATTAATTGACAAGAAAAGAGGATGACATTATAGAGAGTGAGAGCTGGGATTTGCTGCTCCAGCTTCTGTTTCCGAAGTTGAATTTCCTCTTTGTACGTACACACCCTAATGCTGGTTCACAGTGGCAGTGTTCTCGTTCAAGTTTAGCTTACTACAGAACCCTGTAGCATCAAGATCAGGCTGGATCACATCATCAAACTTTTGCAAGGGCTTCTATTATGATAAAAAAGTAAATCTTTTTTTTTTTTGTATTTTAAGACTTTATATATTTTTAAAGATTTTATGTATTTATTTTTAGAGAGAGGGGAAGGGAGGGAGAGAAACACCAATGTGTGGTTGCCTCTCATACGCCCCCTCCCTGGGAACCCGGCCTGCAACCCAGGCATGTACCCTGACTAGGAATTGAACCAGACTTTATTTTTTTTTTAAGAAAAGTTTTAAGTTCACAGCAAAATTGAAAAGATGGTATACCGATTTCTCATACAGTACTGCTTCTAGGTACGCAAAGCCCCTTCCATTATGAACAGCACCCACCAGAATGAATATTTGTGACAATTGATGAACCTACATTAATAAAGTCATTGTTGACCAAAATCCGTAGTTTACGTAGGGTTTCACTCTTGGTGTACCTTCTATGGGTTTGGAAATGCATGACGTGTATCCACCATTAAAGTATCAGAAAGGTAGTTTTGCCCTGGCCAGGTAGCCCAGTTGGTTGGAGCATCTTCCTGTACACCAAGAGCTTGTAGGTTCAATCCCAGCCCAGTCAGGGTGCATACAGGAGGCAGCTGACCGATGTTTCCTTCTCCTCCCTCTCTCTCCCTCTATCTTTCTCTTCTCCTCGCTCAAAATTAATAAAAACATATCCTTGAGTGAGGATAAAAAAGACAGTTTCACTGCTCTAAAAATCCTCTCTGCCCTGCCTATTTATCTCTCTTTCCCCACTAATGCCTGGTGATCAATGATTGTTTTACTGTTTCCATAATTTTGCCTTTTCCAGAATATCCTTTAGATGGACTCATACAGTATGTAGCCTTTTTGCATTGGCTTCTTTCAGTTAATAATATAAATTTAAGTTTCCTCTATGCTTTTTCATGGTTGGATAGCTCATTTCTTTTTCACATTGTGTGATATTCTATTGTCTAAATGTAGCACAGTTTTTTTTTTTTTATCCATTCACCTTTGAAGGATGCTTGGTTGCTTCCAAATTTTGACAATTATGAATAAAGCCACTATAAACATACATGTGCAGCTTTTTATTTGTGTAGACATAGTTTTCAGCCCCCTTTTTTAAATACCCAAGAACCCAATTGCTGGATCAGATGGAAAGAGTATGTTTAATTTTTTTAAAAAATCACCTAACTATTCCAAAGTGGCTGTATACCATTTTACACTCGCCCAGCAATGAATGAGACTTCCTGTTGTTCCACGTCCTTGCCACCATTTGGTGTTGTCAGCGTTCCATATTTTGGCCACTAGAATAGCTGTGTAGTTGTGGCTCATTGTTTTAACTTGCATTTCGCTGATGATATGGAGCCTCTTTTCATGTTTATTTCTATTTATATAGCTTATTCTGTGAGATATTATTTTAAGACATTTTTGTATATTTTGTCCTTTAGCAGATAAGTCTTTGCAAATACTCTCTCCTAGCCTGTATCTTGTTTCTTGATTCTCTTGATGTTGTCTTTTAAAGACTTGAAGTTTTTAATATTAATAACATCCAGATTTCAATTCTTTCATGAATTGTACCTTGAGTAATGTATCTAAAAAACATGGCCATACCTAAGATATTCTAGAATTTCTCCCATTTTGTAGGATTTTAGTAGTTTTGCATTTTACATTTAGGTCTCTGATCCATTTTGAGTTAACTTGGGTAAAAGGTATTAAGATACATTGTTTGTCCAGTTGTTCCAGCACCATTTGCTGAAAAGACTATCTATTCTGAATTGTACTGCCTTTATTCCTTTGTCAAAGTTCAGTTGACTATATTTACATGGATCTATTTCTGAGCTTGTCATTCTGTTTCATTGAACATTTTGTGTATTGTTTTTGTCAATATCACACTGTCTGATTCCTGCAGCTTTACAGTAAGTTTTAAAATTGGGGTATCAGTTGTCCAACTTTGCTTTTCTTTACTATTGTGCTGGTTATTCTTGGTCTTTGCTTCTTCATAGAAACTTTAATATCCATAAAATATGCTGGTATTTGAATTTAGACTGCATTGAATCTATATGTCAAGTTGGGAATAATTAACATCTTAACAATATTGAGTCTTCCTATCCATGATAATGGAATATTTCTCCACTTTACTTAGTTCCTAGACTTCTTTCATCAGAGCTTTGTAGTATTCCTTATACAGATCTTGGGCACATTTTCATAGATTTATAACTAAGTATTTCATTTTTAAAATGGTAGTATAAATAGTATTGTGCTTTTAAATTCCAATTCAATTTGTTTATTGCTGGTATTTAATTTAGTACGGTGATTGAAGTTAATGTATTAACCTAGGATCCTATAACCTTGATATAATTGCTTGTTAGTTCCAAGAGTTTTCTGTTGTTGTTGTTGTTGTTGTTGTTGTTCTTTCAGATTTTCTATATAGATGATCATGTAATCTGTTTTATTTATTCCTTTTCAATCAGTATGCCTTTATTTCTTTTCTTGTCTTACTGCATTAGCTAAGACTTCCAATATAAAATTGAATAGGAATTGTGAGGGAGAGGACATTTTTGTCTTGTCCCTTATACTAGTGGGTAAGCTTTTAGTATCTCTCCAGTAAGTATGGTGATAGTTGTAGTGGGTTTGTTTGTTTGGTTGGTTTTTGGTAGATATTCTTTATCAAGTAGAGAAAGTTTCCCTCCATGTCTAGTTTACTAAGAGTCTTGATCAAAATAGGTATTAGATATTGTCAAATGTTTTCTCTGCACCTATTGATATGATCATGTGGTTTTTCTTCTTAACCATGTTGATGTGATGAATTACATTAATTGATTTGGAATGTTAATCCAGTCTTGCATATTCGTGATAATCATGATGTATAATATTTTTGTACATGGTTGGATTTGATTTGTTAAAATTTTGTGGAGGATTTTTATATCTATATTTATGAGAGATATTGATCTGTAGTTTTCTTTTCTTGTAATGTTTTTCATCTTATCTTGGTATTTGGGCAACGCTGACCTCATAGACTACGTTAAAAAGTATCTCCTCTGTTTCTAGTCTCTATATTATAAAGAGTATAGAGAATTTGTATGATTTATTCTTTGCTAGAATTAACCAGTGAACCCATCTGGACTTATGTTTTCTGATTTGAAAGATTATTACTTTTTGATTTAATATTTTAATAGATATAGATTCATTCAGATAGTTTCAGATTTGTAGGAGTTTTGGCAATATGTCTGTCAAGGAATTTGTCCATTTTACTATAGGTATAGTGCTGTTCATAGTATGCCTTTATTTTCATTTTAAAGTCCATGGGATCAGTAGTAATTGCCCTTCTTTTATTACTGATACTGGTAATTTGTGTCCTTTCCATTTTTTTTTTAAATCAGTATGGCTAGAGACTCATAGATTTGTACTGATTTCCCCCCCAAGAACCAGTTTCTGGTTTCACTGATTATTTCTATTGATTTTCTGTTTTTAATTTCATCGACTTTGTGCTAACAGTTGATCTTTCTAAATTTCACAGTTGCGGGACCCTCTCTCTCCCTGCCCATCTCCCCACCTAGGGATATTTCCAGCTATCTCTTGGGAGAACTTCTCAAAGTGCAGACCTAGAAGAACACAAAACACAGGAAAAGGGGCTTGGCTTTCAAGTTCCACTTTCTACTCCGAGGACCTGAGTTTCCCTCCCTAGTAACTGAAGAGTGAAAACTGTTCCTTCCTGTAAAGATGGCATCGTCTTCCACTCACAGGGGTGTCCAGGCTTTGTACTCCAAAGAAGGCAGCCGGATCAGAACATAATGGAAGACCGTATGTGGGAAAGTTATTTCATTTTCTATTATTCAGTTATTAATTGAATTATAATTGGATTATAATAATTATTCAATTACCCAATAAAGATACTCAGTAAATATTAATTAAAGGAAAGAACAGATGATTGATCATTTACATAGTTTCCTCATTCCTTATATTAATTGCTTTTAATTTGTAACTGTCCTCTTTCTCTGAGAACGTCTGCCACTTACCATTTTCTCTGGCCTAGTCACACAATTTTGGTATTCTGTTCAACAGTCCTATAAATATTGTAAAAACTACATCATCTTCATTAACCCTTTCCTCCTAATAGCATTTATGATCTACCTTCTCAAAGGGAAGGAAATATTACATTCATCTAAAGAATGGGAAGGTTCAGAATTAAAAACAGTGACACTACTGACCAATGAAGAATGTTTTCTAACCTCCAGCTCAGTCTTTCATTCTGCCCTGAATAAACTATCCTGCCTTTTTCATCCCCGATGTGACCTTTTCAGCTGTGAAAGTCTCCACATCAGGGGGTGTTAATGGTATGTCAAGGACCAAGGCTAATGAAGGAGGGATTACCAAATCAATCAGTCCAGTGTGGCGGCCACTAGAAGTCTCTCAAGTGCCACCCGTGTCACCAGCTTATCTGGATGGCTGACGCCCGCCTGGGAAGAAAGGTGGAAATACAGAGGTCCAAGGAAGAGAGAAAGAGTCGAAATAAGTACGTGGGGAGGGCGAAAAATATACAGAAGAAGGAAAAGTGGTTGGGGAAACAACCTAGAAAATGGCAGCTGTTGGCGGCTCTTCGTGGTATGTAAGTGCTTAGGACTTGCCTAGAAGAAAAGCTTCCGCCCTCACCAGGACATAGGTCTTGTATCCTCTCCCCTTCCTTTTATTTCCAGAGCTGTTATTCTGCTGCCATTCCTCTCGTGGGACGCCTCCTGAAAACTGCTCCTTCAAAGCAAAGCTGTTACAGTTGCTGAATGGTTCACTTCCGGATGAATGAATGATGAATAAATGAATACATATCACACATACATAGATTTGTATTTAAATGCTACATAAATATGTATTTTCTGTAGAAAATGTGTCCAAAAGATTATTTGGCATTTAAGGTTTCCAAATTTTATTTACTGAAAGCAAACTCCATCACTTCCTAAATTAATGCATTCCCTCCATTTTGAGAGAAAATTCCTAATATTCTTTTATTTATTTGTTTATTTTTTTACTGTACTCTTTTCCAAGTTCTGAATCCTGTTGCATCAGTCTTTCACACTCGAGGGTGGTCAAAGCGAACAAGCAAAGCTGATACACGGAACTTTCAAAACTAATAAAAGGAGTTAAATTATTCAGTCTTCAAAACCAATAGACATTGCCAAACCAATCCTAAATCTATCTACAGGAAATAAGATGGGCCTCTTAGATAACAATATAGTTATATTTTCATACCATGAAATGTTAGATCCAAAATATTTTTAAAAGCAAAATGAGGCATCACATATTATTTGCTCTCTCTGTTCCCTAGGACACGGACTGTGAGACAGACAGACAGACAGGCAGGCAGACACAGCAACCTGACTGCTGTGCAAAGTATTGGTGATGTAAGTGACCTCTCATCACCCCTCACTGACCCCACCGACCTGCTCTTCCCCCTCCCCGCAACCATCGCTCAGCCAACTGTCAATCACCTTTCAATGCACAGCCCAGGTGCAGCTCCCCAGGGGCGCCAGACATTTTTTCTAAGGAATGCGTGCACCCAGATCGCTCATCTTAAGACGCCATAGAAGGGTTCGAGTATGAACTGTATGGATATTAGGAGGAAAAGAAAGGAGAACCCGTGCAATTTCTAATTTGCAAATACATCTCTTCAAGGCGAGCAGAATGAAAGTGACACACAGACTGGGAAAACGATCTGACGTGTTTACAAGCAAACTGGTAAGAAAATGTTCATCCTTCTAAGTTACTGGAGAAATAAAAATGAAAAGAAAAATAGCGAGGCTTCATTTTCAACTATCAAGTAGGAGAAAACAATTCCTGCTCAGTGAGGGCTACGTTGGAGTGTACAGGGCACCTGAGTGCAACTCGGCAGAAGTTAGGCAGAAAGCCCTTGTTCGACTGCTGTTTCGGACACATTTCACTTGTCTTTAAATGTATGGGCATATTAAGTCTGTAAATATCTTTCCCCAAAGGTACACTAAGGAAATAATTAAACATATAAATATACATGTATTTTACATGTGTAGGTATTACACATGTAAAAAATCAGAAAACAAAATATGCACTGAATGATAAAAATATGTTTTAAATGGCAGAACATCCATGTCGGAATATAGTCTAAAAATATTGTATTAATGGATATTAACTGCACATTAACATCACATTAAAATGAATTTTAATGGTTTAGGAAAAGCTTACATATACCCATCAGATTAATAAACAATGCTGAATACGGTACAATCCAAATTTGAAAAATGGAAACCATATCTCTAAGCCTAGGGAATGTCTAGAATGATATAAACCGTGTTTAACAGAAGCCGCCTATTTTTCATTCTCTTCACTATTCCTTTCCTCGGTCATACATTTCTTTAATTATTCAATGAATGTGCATTAGGTCTCTGCTTTGTGTCCTTGCAAGCACTGAACACAGGCCGTCTCCATCAGGGACAGCCACGGCCGCCAGTGCTGGGCTGCTTGACTAGCCCTCCCACAGGACTGGCCCGCCCTGGAGAGAAATTTTGAGGAGTCATATGTACATGCATTTGTGGGGGTTATCTGCATGATTCACAATCACATTCACATCCATTGAGAAGTAATTAAAACATTTTCAAAGTTAAAGCTTTTTGAAAATTCATTCCTTTAACACTTTCGTAGTGCCTATTACATATCAGACCCAATACTGATCAGTGGTCAGTATTTCACTGACCCAATACTAGGTCAATGGAGGAGACCCGACCCCACGTATATGTGGAACTTCTGTTCAGAACAGCAGATTCCAAACACTTATGCTTCTGTAACATTTTACCTGGAAAACGGGAAAAGGGAGAAGAAATTCGTACGTTGTCAGAGAACTAGATAGATGTTTAATGTTCGGTGCTAAAATATTTCTGTTACCATTTGCAATCATTTCCAAAAGAATAAAAAAATGTTAGATATAAATCTAAGAAACATGTACAGGATCCGTGTGCTGAAAACTGTAAAATGCTAATGAAAGAAATCGATAAAGACCGAACTAAGCGGAGAGATTCTATGTTCATAGAATGAAGATTTCACATAGTAAAGACATCAATTCTCCTCCAATTGATCTACAGATTTAGCACAATCACTATCGAAATCCCAGGAGGATTTCTTGTAGATATAGATAAATCTAATAGTTATCATGAAAGGCAAAGGAATTAAAATAGCAAAAATCCTTTTGAAAAGGAAGAATAAAGCAGGAATCCCAAAACCTAAGTTTTAAGACTTCACACCGCACAGCTACAGTCATTAAGACAGCAGGATGTTAGCAAGGGATCAGACACACACACGTCGATGAATTGGGGAGTCAGGCATGAGCCCACACCAGCACGACTTCGGATGAAGTTGCACAAACAGCTCAAGGGAGGGAACACAGTCTTTTCAACAAATGTTGCTTGAACAGTTGAGCATTTGTAGGCCAAAAATATATCCGCAACAAAACTCATACCTAAACAAATAAACGCGAGTGGATGGTAGCTCTAAATGTAAAAGATAAAACTGTCAAACTTCTAGAGGAAAACTCGGAAGAAAATCTTTGTGACCTAGAACTAGGCCATGAGTGCTTGCATGTGACAGCAGCGTCACGGCCTGGAAAAGGGAAATTGATCCACGGGACCTCATCACGAGTCAAAACCTCCTTCACACAGCGAACTGGGTTACAGGGATGAAGAGGAAGGCCGCGGACTGAGAGGAAATGCTTGCACGTCCCACATCCGGAACAGGTAAAGAAATCTCTAGACCGAGCAGCGAGAAAACAAACAAGCCAGTTAGAAAAAGGCCAACAGCCTTGAACAAACACTTCACCAGAGATGATATATGGATAGTAAATAAGCATATGGAAAATACATATATATTCATCATTCACGAGAGTTGATTTCGTGTGTCAACTCCACTGGACCAAGGGGTTCCCAGACAGCTGGTAAAGTACGATTTCTGGAGAGGTTGTCAGCGTGCGATTCTGCGACACATGGTCTGTACATGGCACGGTGTGCCCGCCACCCGAAGTCAAGTCTCCCTCTGTCACCATACATCCGACCCCCTTTACCCTTGTCTGCCGTCACCCCCCTCCCCTCTGGGGACCACCATGCTGCTGTCTGCGCCCACGACTCCGTTCTTCGTGTTTGTTCACTTGTTGCTTTCAGTTTCAGATCCCACATCCGAGTGAAATCATACGGTCCTCGGCCTTGCCTCTCTGACTTACTCCGCTTGGCATGACATTGTCGGGATCCATCCACGTTGGCGCCAACGGCAGTACCGCGCATCTTCTGATGGCTCCGTGGTATTCTACCGTGGGTTCGCCCCGCATCTTCTCCAGCCAGTCAGCGATCGAAGGGCCCTTTGGTTGCCTCCACGCCTTGGCCATCGTGAATAATGACCCAGCGTTAAGTACACCTGCTGCCAGAATTTGGGATAAAACTCATTTAAATGTCATCGAAATACAAATGCTTTAGGTATTTCACGTAAAAATTATTGGAATGTTTCAAAAAATCTTTTAGTGAAAAGAAGCACTTGTAACTTTTTTTTTTTTACTTTCTCCTTCTTAGTTGTCTTTTTAAAAGAACTAGTCCTTCCTTCGCGGTGGCAAGAAGGAGGATACAATTCGAACATCTAATCGGAAATGCTTCCATCTTCTCTGGCACCTCTGCTATGTTTAAAAGGTGTTCTAACCTCTAACATCCCCCCAATCACACACAGACTGTCATTAGCTAATTGAGAGCATTGAGAACATTTTAAAGTAATTGGAGTTTCAGGTCCTCTGCTGTTATGGTGCCATATTTCTAATATGTTTTTGCAGAGATTCATATTAATATGAAAGAGCCAATTAGAGGCAGGCGGAGCTTGGGGCGCACCATGCTGCTTTTCTGATTAGGAATCAATCTGGAACGACTAGAGCCGTCGATAAAACAGAGCCAACACGTCTCACGGAGGCACCAGAAGCAGATGGGAAGAGGAAATCACGGGTGAGAGAGGCGGGCCCCCACGATTCCAGGCTGGGCGGTTGGAAGCTGCCTTTCGGGGTGTGTGGAGTGGAGCGGGCGGGGCGCATCTGGTACAGAGCCCGGAGAGGCAGCATGCGGCCTTGGCCTCCCCTTGGGTCTCACCCAACCCTTCATTGTTCGTCTGTTGCGCTGTAGCTCCTCCGTTCAGGACAGATACACAAATTCATAAATATGGACATGGTCCCCGTGCACATTTGTCATCGGGGGCTGGAGGGTGGCAGCTACGGTGGTGGCATGACTGAAGTGGGGACAAGGAAACTTCAGAGTGGCAGAAATATTATTTAGCAAGAGACTAGTCTGCTGTAACAAAACAAACTCCCCCAAAGAGCAAAGTTTATTTCTTTGGTTATATTCCCTTTAACGCTGTGCACAGTTACAAAGTTCATTTCACTGTTCATTTTGTCTGTGTTCATTTATAACAACATGTCTATATTGCTTTAAAAATAAATAAAGAGCCTACTCCATTATAATGCTTGGAAATTATATTGAAAAGCCTAATAAGTGGCTATGTAAACGTTAATTGTAATCAATACACCAGCTGAGATTTCCGATGATTTGCCTAATTGAATCAAAATACAGTCATTGTTAGTGGGCTGTTACCTAATCAAAAAAGCAAAGACAAAGCAGTTAAATACGATGCCTTTGAAAGCAAATGGCCCTCGTGAAGAAACAATGACAAGAACCTGGGGGTCAGAAGTTCATCCAGAACTTACAAGGGTGTGGAGACCGGCGCGCAGATGAGCCCATTTGAGTGACAGCCTTCTGGGCAGGCGTCCCGCCGCTGCTGGACGACCTGGTAGAACTGATTCCCCTGCATCTGCTTTCACGCCTAAATCACATCCTCCCGGTTTTCATTGACCTTCCCAGGGAGCTTTATACAAGGAGCTGGTCAGAGGAGCTCACATTTCTAGTCAACAAAGAAGTTACATTTCCTAGGGACAATTAGCAAACCAGAGTTCTACTTATGTGCCAGTCCCTAGGAGTTGGGTTGGCACAAGCCGTTATTCCAGAGACCAAATGTCTCTGCTACAGTAACAGATGAGGCATTTGGATCTGCAAATCTAATGATCAGACTGTGGGCCGCCATGACTTTTTCTAGGGCAAAGTCACCCTGAGCTCTAATTAGGCAGCAGGCACTCTTCCCCGGTTTGTGTCGCACGGTGGAAAACTTTGTGGGTGTTCTTGGTTCTATCTAGCTTCTGGTCGTGATCAGGGTTTCCTGTGGGAAACTCCTCATCTCCCATCTGTACTTTGCAGCTTCGATGGGGATGACAGAACACCTGCTTTCAAACCTAGCCAATTCCATTACCCTCTGGAGGTGGTTAAATGAATGGACAAGTACCCCAGGGCAGTCCAGCGAGCCTTGTCTCACTGACTTTTGTTACAATGGTTGGGACAGGCATATCCTCTTTCCCCTGGGGGCTACCTGGAGCCGCTGGTAGCTGTCTTGTCACAGTTGACAACAGACTGTTTGGGACAGAAGGCTGCAAATGACAAATGGGACTGGAACAGGGGAAGGCACGAATTCATGACAATATCATCGATGCCCCTGGATCCAGCCATGCTAAGATTGTTTAACTGTGTGAGCCAATAAAATCCCTTTGTTGGGCCCGGGTTTAAAAGAACTCAAGGTTGTGGGGGGTGTGGCTATGGGTGCAGACCACAGAGACTGGATTTATCCTAAGCCAAGCCAAGAGGTGCTTCGGCGAATGGGGCCCGCTGGGTCTCGATGAGTAAGACCTGCGTAACATCACAGGGCTTTGTATCTGGGGGCATCACAAGTACTTAGTTACAGATGGCAATCCCCAGGGCCATCCAAGGAGTAAAGGAAGACGCAACAAATTCCAAGAAAGCATGGTAAATAGATTTCATCCCTTGGGTCAGCACCGACGGATCTGCTCAGCTGTCCGAACCACTGAGAATGGCTCAAAGGCGGCGCTAGCGCTCAGTGAGAGCACTCATACTGAACTGCTGCCAGTGTCTGCTACGGGCAAAGCAGCAAGGAACGGTGGCCCTCTGACCCACACGGGGCCTGGGCCCCCAGGGGTCCCTGGGGCTGGCTGCAGGAGCAGCTCTGCACTGCACGGCTCCAGAATGCATGTGGGACCATCAGGTAGAGGAAGGGTTGGAAATACCATCAGAGAACGTGGGCAGAGGTCGAGGGAGCCCACACGCCTGCAGAACTGGAGAGACAAGATGCAGGCAGGGTCTCAAAGGGAGCTCCCCGACAACCTTGGGCCTGCGCAGAGAAAAGAAGTGGCCGGCCTTCCTGCAAACAGCACCTCGGAGGGAGGGCTGCCGGAGCGCCCCCAGGTGTGGGTGGAAGAGCACTGCTCCTCCAGGCTGGCACCCTCTCTGTTTCCTTTATCTTCACAGGCTCAGCATCTACATTTTGTCTATCGAGAAACGTAGGCATACTGGCGCTGAATGAGTTACTCTTTGAATACATGAGATGAGCAAATTGAGAATGGCAGGGAACTTGTAGGACAACGGGTGGTGTGAAATGGAAATCTACCTGCCCAGACTATGTTCTGAGTCAGTGCCGGGACTGACGGTGCTAATGGAATCAATTACGGGAATCTCTGAGGGATCCCGTGTGAATCCTGGTGAGCTGGTGACTTCCCCAGATCAGGCAGGAAGGACCTAGTGGCTGCCTGCGAGGTGCCAAGTGTCCTGCCTGGCCCGGGGCACCGCCGATGACAGCTTTAGGGCATTTAGTGGTGGAAATAGACCATTTCTTAAAAACCCAATGCCAGAGACCCTCTTCCCTATCCTTTCTTGATTCAAAAAAAAAGCAGCTGTAACACTAGTTTCTGGATCGGATGACATTTTCTCGTCTCTGTCTTTTAAGGGGGAGAGAAAGCTGTGCGTTGAGGCCTTGGCTGTGCGGCCGTCTGACGTGGCAGGTGGATAGGAGAGCATGCATCTGCAGGTTTGTTGCTGCTTTGATTATTCATCGGCTGTGCCTGGCTTTTCTGAGTGTGGTCTGTCAGCCTTGAGCAGCAATCACCGATTCGGCAATGAAGGTACGTATTAAAAACCTACGTTGGCTTTACCTGAGCATGAATCTTTAGCACGAATAGGCAGACACTGTATAAGAAAGAGCATTTGTGTCTATGGTTCCCAAACTCTGGGGACACCGGGCAGTGCCACGCAGATGCCCCATGAAGCTATTTCTGCGTGTAAAGAGCATGCAGCAGCTCTGACAGTTGCAGGGATGGGTGTGTCCTTATAGGCACCAGAGGCAGTGTTTTGAAGCTGTGCATGAAAAACTGCAGTGCCTTTCAGGAGCTGCTGTTTCTTTGCCCCCTTTGAAGGATGCTCTGTGCACAGAAACTGGGGCCCAGCTACATAAGCTGGTGGCAGTGACTGTGCTCAAAGTCAGAAAGGAAGGTGTGGCTGAGATACGTTTTTGAACGAGATTTCTGGCATTGTGGGGGCACAGCTGGGAACGGTCAAGGAGGATCAGCACAAATGATTCCATGGTCCCTTTTTCTTCCGAGCACATTCGTGTGCCCACTATTCCTCTCCACAACCTCACAACTCTAGGGGATTAAGCGGGGCGGACTGTACCACCCATTCACCGAAAAGAGGCTCGAGAAGTCGGTTTGATTCAAGGATGTGTTTTGAGTGCAGTGCAGTGCACCCTTGAATACATTAGCTTTGATGCGGTGTCTGCTCACAGGTATCATAACGCATGGTAAATAAGAAGAATAAAAATAAGTATTGCTTAGAATACAGATGCTTTCAGCTTGTAACGACAAAAGTGAACACCAAAGTTACAATTTAGAAAAATATTGTATGGTTTATACAGAGGAGCTGAGTTGTGTTAATTCATCAGCCCAAACCAAGATGTAGTCCAACCAGGTATAACATAAGTAAAGAGAAATTTCATGCTCATACATGGGTTAGAACATCACTACTCTAGTTTCGGTCCATGAGCCATGAGAATGATGGGATTCAGCCCAACCTGGTAATTACGGAATCAGATTCTGCATTTTAGTAAGATACCAAGGTGACCCACACGCCCATCAGAATTTAAGAAGCACTGGGTTAGAAAATGTGTAATGCTTATTACCCCAAGAGAACATTTTGGATTACAAAACAAGTACCACTGAGACAGATTGAGTTTAATTCAATGATGATGGATATGAAGTTTGTTACATAGGGAAAATGGGGTGATTGGTACAGCCAACCCTTAAATTGAAGAGTGGCGCTGTCAAAGCGTATTCCAATGGGGACTGCAGATGCTGACCGAGGAAACTCATGCTCCAAGGCTTTGCACCACAGAAAACTGCAGAAGTGAGGTGCGACCCCCAAGGAAAGGAATTAGGAAACTCTGAGTTGTCTGAAAGGAACGTTTCTACGGTCTGGCAGGAAGGAGCCTCACAACAGAATTTAATTCTTAGGTCTAGGAGATACAGGAACTTACATCCCTTCTCCATTGTGAATTGGCAGAGAACAATTGTACCCACCAAATCCATGTGGGAAGAAAAGGCGTTAAAGTGCTCTAAGTTGATTGTAACAGTTTATCATCTTCGGGCTGTAACATTCATCTGTTCTATAACTGCATCATTAGTTTGTTTCTATTAATTTCACGCTAACATGTTTAGGAAAACAAGGTCTGCTCTGCCCTCTACTAACAAACACAACAGACGAAAACAAACCAAAACAAACACACAACACCTTATTTTATTCGCTTCAGCTTAAACCTCTTTAGAGCATGTTAGGATATTGATGGAAAGGTCTGATAAAAGCCTTCCGATCTTATACTTCAAGGAAACTTCTCTGACTGTTAGGTGAGACCTTCTTGCGATGAGGGCTGACGAGCTAACTGTTCCAAGATAAGATTTACTGTAGCAAATGCCAGTTATAAAATGGTCTCACTATGCAGAGTGGGAGCTGTTTAAAGCAGTAGTGAGTCATTTTATTCAAACAGCGTGCCTGAGGCAGGTTAGCAGTAGGTTCCCCGGGAGAAAAACTGACTGTCCAGGAGGATTAGGATGATGCTTTTTTGTTTTTTGCGTATGAAGCCAAGGCTGAAACACACTTTCTTATAAATCACTATTTTATTGTCTGGAAAGGCTTGTGGGTAAATGGTTGATGACCAAAGTTTGAGTCGAATACCTTGTTTTGTCCTTTATTCCTTTGAATTATGTGAACATTATTGTATTTGTGAGGTTAAAAATGTACTTAGGAAAATAAAAATCTCCAGTGACTGCTTCAAATCCAAGTTCAGAGACTGTATTTATTTGTTCCATGAGGGAGGACCGATTGAGTTCTGGTTTCTCGTTATCCGAATATGTATGCGAGATGTGATCTCCGGCTTTTGAAGGCAGAAAGAAGGTCCTTTCCTGACCCCTGTGACCACACAGTGGAGACAGATTGGGTTTCCTGACGTCCTTTTTCATCCTTTCTCCTCTGCAATGGGAAGTGTGACCACTCAGGAACGCATCCAGCAGTGTGAGCATTATGAATTAGTTTCACGTGAGATTTCCACTGAACATCATTGTTTACATATGTTTTAGTTGGTGAATAAAGCAAACCAAATCAGACTTAAAGAATTTTCTCAGAACAGAGTGCGCTGGATGCTTTTTCTTATACAAAGTCCAAATATTTTTATATCAGTAGGGCCAGAAAAATGAAATAAATTAGCAGTTTAATATGCTTAAACAGGACATTATGGTAAGTGATTTGGGGTTTCTATATTTTTCACAATTGAAATCCATGAAAATTATATGTATTCACTAAAATCCAATAATACTTTCCAAAATTACAGTAAATTAATTAAATTTTAATGAAACCAGCTTAATTTACTTATTCAATAGAGGAAAATGTACTTATGAAATTCTATATAATTATTTTTAAACTCAATCTGTACATAACTTTCTCCCTGACTAACTGGGCTTTGCACATACAAACTTTTCTCAGAGTTGATTGACAAGTAACTATTCCAAGGTGAGTTTGTTACAGCAACACATTGCAGCATTTACATAGCTGCAGAAGAGATTTTGGTGGGCAAACTTTTTGAGTAGATACTTCATAAAAAAGATAGTGAATGGCTGATAAACATTTTAAAAAGTACTCCGCATCAGAAGTTATTAGAGACAAAAACTGCAATACAATATCATTCCATGCCCACCAAATTGGCAAAAATTAAAAAGGCTAATGACATCAAGTATTGGTAAGGATGTAGAACAATCAGAACTTTCCAAAGTTTTGGGTGGAAATGTCAAATAATATAATCATTTTGGGAAAAAATTCTGGTAGTTCCTTATAAAACTAATTATATACCTATCCTGTGAAACAATTCAATTGGGTATTTCCCCAAGAGAAAGGAAAATATATATTCATAAAGAGATATGTACAAAAATGCTTACAGCAACTTTATTCAGAATAGGCCCAAGTTGGAAGAAGCTCAGATCTCCACCAACAGGAGAATGAATAAAAAAATTGTGGTTTGTATGCATAACGAGACGCTGATAAATAAAAGAATAATAAACTACTGGTACATTTACCAAATCTTAAAACCTCACCCGTGAATCTCAAAGACATCACATTGAGTGAAAGAAGCCTTCCGTGAACAAGTATATACCAGACAATGAAATTCATATGGAATTCACTTTATTTGAAATTAGAGTAGAGGCGAAAACAATCTCTGGTGTAAAAACCCCACACAAATCAGTGGTTAACTCTGGAGGGGGAGGTGCTGACAAATGAACACACCTGGCTCCTCCCACCCGTAACGAGACACACTTGTGGAACATTATCACCTCCTAGAAATGAAGCAACGGATACCACATCTCACGGGACTAGTCACCCACAAATTAGTGATTTGGAAATTGTGCTCCATGCCTCAACTGTCCTGTATGTATAGAATGCTAAATTCAAAATACTATCTACATGTTGAATATTCCCGAATTAATGTCTACAGTCTTGAAAGTTTCCCTTGAAACTAACTCTATGACTCAACTGCCCATATGCCACTTCCCCATCAGTGTCTAAGAGGTACTTCCCACCTCGTGTGTCCAAAACTAACTCCAAATCTCTCAACACTCACACTTGTTACTTCCAGAATGTTCACCAACCCAATGACTGCTGTCTTTCTTCATCACGTTTTCGTGCCAAAGATTCAGGGTCGTTTCACAATCTTGCCTTTGTCTTACTCCCCACAGCCAATTGGTCAGTCAATTCTACTGACTCTTGACCCCCAGGAACATGTCTTGAACCAAACACGTCTCATGTCCACCACCTGGGTACTTCTCATCTCCACCCTCAATACGCACCTGGGCAACTGCGTGGCCAGGTAACTGGGATCCCTGCTCTCCACAACCAGAGTGAGACTTCGGGATAAAATCTGATCCTATCGCTTCCCTGCTCGGAGCCCTTCACGGACTTTCCATGGTCCACCAGGTAAAACCCCACCTTAGTAGCATGTCCGCAGAGCCCTGGGAGTCCGGTCTGTGGGTGCCCCTGGGACCTCCCCTTCCACCACCCTGCCCCTGGCTCACTGTCTCCCCAGCCACAGTGACTTCCTGCTCTCCCAGCGTAGTGGGAATGTTCTCTGCCTCTGAATCACTCTTCTTATTCCGATCTCAGGTCAAAGACCTTTCATCATCACTGTATTTAAAACACACCCACTCTCCTCCACCACCTGGATGCACACTCTCTCCCTTTCCTCCTGTATCTTCCTTCAGTATAGCACTGATCGCCATTTAACATGTTGCTTATTTAGTCTTTATTTTGCTTGTTTGTTTGTTCTCTATTAGAATGAAAGTTTGTGAGAACTGAAATCTTGGGGGGGGGGCGGGAAAGACAGGATTGTTTTGGTGCCTAATAAACCTTCTGGTATTTGGTGACTCAGCAAAGAAATAAGGGTGGCTGTATCCCCAAATGTGTTCTATCAGAATTCATTACAAAGACTTAAAATTACAGATTTCTAGATCTAAAAGCCCAGGAGAATTTACCTTAATATATTTTGGGGGCCTGATAATTTAGGCAAAGCTTCCAAACACTACCATAGTGCAATACCTTACACGCCACTGTAAACATCTCCTAGTATTTGGGTAAGTGACCCCACAGACGTGGGTGGGTCCGGGACAGTTCTGTGTCCCCCCAACCGCATTTGCTCCTTGGTTCACCCTGTGATAACCAGTGGTCTCAGACCGTGACTCCCGAGATACCAGATGATTGGTTCTGGTGTTTAGATTTCGTTACCACGCTATTTTGATAAATTCCTCCTCTTTCCCTATCATAGATAATTCATCTTGTGGCTATTTGGTTACCCCGGAGGCACCTTCCTCTGTGACGTGGCCACATCCCCTCCCTCCACGCCCTCATTTCCTGCCCCGAGGCAGGTGCATCAAGGTGGCAGTGAGCGAGAAAAAGGAAGCAAGTGTCCTTCTCCAACTGAAACCCTCTCCTTCCAACCAAAAGGACATTACGTTCTTCCCAGCAACGGAAAGGCGGTCTGTGTTCGAGCTTCGCACTTGGCCCCGTCCGATCCCTCTCGGCAAGGAAGTAGTGAGGTTGGGGTGTCTGCTCAGTCCGCCCCTTAGCTCTGCAGCGCGGACCTCTGGGGAACTGGTTCATAGCAGATACGCAGCGTTTTCTGACAGCGAAAGCAGGCCCGGCTGCTTTGCGGAACTCAAATTAAATGTTCAATATTTTATGAAAGCTTTGAGTCGTAATGTTTACTTATCTGATAGGTTCTCATTGCAAAGAAAAATGAGAGGCTTGCGAAGAGGAGAACGGCGCAGCAGTGACTGGTGGGCCTCTCGGTCTCCCACTTCGTCACCCAAGTGCCGCTTCGTAGGACCCCGAGGCCTTTCTTCCGCGGGGTGGGCGCGGAGGGGAATCTGCCACAGTGGGCCTGTCGCGAGATGACGAGCCCCAGCAAAACTCCCTGTACATGTGGTCCGTCCGATTTAGCCAACAAAAATACAGGATGCATGCTGAAATTTGAATTCCAGATACACACGAAGTAATTGTTTATTCATAGCCACATTTTTATTTCTAATTAAATTGGTTATAATTTAACCAATGCCTCCTTATATTGGTTATAATTTTTATATTGGTTATAATTTAGCCAACAAAAATACAGGATGCATGCTGAAATTTGACTTCTAGATACACACGAAATAATTTTTATTTATAACCATATTTTTATTTATAATTAAATCGGTTATAATTTAACCAATGCCTCCTTAATTGGTTAAATTATTGGTTATAATGTAACCAATTTAACTATAAATTATTTATTTATTTATAGAGACACACTATAATTATGTCCTGTGCAATATTTGGGACCTATTTATACTAAAGAGGATTTTTTTGTTTATCTGAAAGTCAAATTTAACTGGGTAGTCTATATTTTTATGAAACAGCCCTACTTCTACATCAAAAAAAAAGTAACCTCAATCTATTGTCGGACAACGTTTCAAGCTTCCAAAGAACCCTTAGGAGAGACACCTTCAAGGTCAAGACTAAGGGGAAGCAAGAGAGACACCCAGGGCACAGGTCTTAAGGAGGCATTGACTTGCAGGGTCTCCTGACTGCAGAATCACCACTTGCACAGCCCTGGGAGTATGTACCTCCTTAAATTTTGCATCAGGGGCACACCTGTCTCTCTCTGGCCCAGGCCTGGACACAGGTCTTAATTCCTTTTTTATTAGGAATAAATCATTGTGTTTCATATTCAAAGACCCAGGTAAAGCAGAGTGAAGAATAATCTTAGCCCAATTCTGACTGAGAAAGTTTTAATTTTATTCCACTCTTCGCACAGGTGTAAACTGCGAGGGGAAGGAGAAAGGGGAAAACACACGTTTAATTTTTCAAGAAGGTAGTGTTGGGGATGCATTCTGTGCCACGCTCAGCTCCGAGATGAGAATACATAGCAACAGATGAGTCACGTAAGACCTCTGCCCTCTTGTAGCTTACATGCTAATGGAGAAGATTAGTGAGCCCAGGACATTTCAAAGGGTAAAAAGTGATGTAGGTGACAGCTGGGGTGAGAGGTGTTGTTTGACCTGTGTCCCAAAAATCTCAAGAAAGAGGGTGTTAGCCCCCCTAATAAAAGTAAGAACATAGGGACAGGGACATGAGACAAGGTTAGACAGAAGTACCAGTGCCTGACCTGGATACAGTTCACGGGTTTGACTTACAAAGTGGAGACACTACAGGGAGTTTTTGCCATGGGAGCTGGAGGGACATACAGTCAAAAAAGGTGGGGGTGGGGTGGGGTGGGAAGCACCAACAGTTATTTTTTCTCCCGCTTCAAATGCAAACTGTGCGAATATCCCCCATGGAGCGCTTCAGGTGAGATTTGAAGTTTTGTGGAGGTACCACCTCAGAGAGAAATTTCTTCAGGGTAAAAGCTTCAATTCAGGTTCTTCCATTTAACGTCAGGACTCCGTTTGAATTGTTCATCCACCGAACAAGAAAAAAATCCCGTGCAAACGGAAACAAAATAGAATGCCAAACTGAGACCGTCTACAAAAAAATAAAGAATTTCCTACATGTCCACTGTGGTCTCAGATGGCAGTGGTCAGCACGAGTGTGGGCTTGAAGAGAGCAGAAATAAGACGTTAGGTGTGGGATGAAGACAGGATTCCTGTTTCAGTTATAAGGTGAGTCTCAGTCTAGTCTGCAAAATTTCTGATTTTTTTTTTTCCTACAGAAAACGTTGCAAAATAGCCTTGGGAAAGACCTTATCTTTCTCACGATCACATCAAACTCTGGCTTTATCTGTCTCCAGATTGCTCTCAGGCACACACTGAAAGGAATATTATTATTGGAAATGAACACCTGAACAACGGACAATGACAGAAGATAAAACTGGAGCTCCTAATGAGAGATTTGAGAGACAGCGGAGGGGAGGGGGGAAGGAGGAAAGCGAAATGAAAAATTAGCCAGTTATAAATGAAAATAGAACTCTTTGAAAAGATATAGTCCCTTGAGATTGTCATCCTAGCAACCCACACTTAACCAATAAAGAATGAGTCAAATTGAATGTATTAGCATGAGAATAATAGTTTATAAGTAAATGCATGTTTAGTATACAGTACGATCATTAACACTTGCATTTTGGTGGGGAAAACATTTGAAGGGGAAAGATAATTATATGGACAGAGATCTGAATTTGGAGTATTTCATATGTGATAGGAGTGGAATTGTGCCCCTAAAAAATATGTTGGTCTACTACCCCCCCACAACCTCAGAACGTTACCTTATTTGGCAATAGGGTAATTTTAGATGTAATTAGTCAGGGTGAGGCCATGTAAGAGTGGAAACGACCCTTGATCCAATTAGACTGGTGCCCTTATAGGAAGTGCCAGAGAGACAGATACACAGAGGACAAGTGATGACAGAAACCAGCTGCGTGACCACCAACCTAAGCACGCCAAGGACGGCGGCCACCCCCGGAAGGTGGAGGAGGCAGGAAGGGTGCCCTTCATGTTTTCATATTTATTTCACAGCAACGAGTGAAGAAGGAGGATGGCCCAATGGTGCCGGCCATTTGGGAACACAGGACTAAGCTCTGTCAAGGGCACGGGTGGCCCCCGAGAACCCGAGTTTCCACCATTGTTGCATCTACTCTGGTCACTGAGCCCTCTCCTTAGGTGATAGATACCCAAATGAAAAAAAAACACAACCACATAACTACGAAATAAACACGAATCAATAGCAAAACAAAACAAGGCGAGTGAGTTCCACTTTGGTGGACGGTGGAATGGGCTTGGCCACAGTGCGGTCCACAGACCAATGACGCAATTGCAAGAGGATGGATTTCGCAGGAAAGGAAACAAGTTTCACTGCTCCTGACTGCTGAAGAGTTCCTGGGGACCGTCCATGGCTCATCTACGTCAGAATAAGCAGACACAGAAAGGCTGCCCCTCCTGCCCCGGGGCTCTCACCTGTCAGGCGGCGACCGCCTTCTCTGCCTAACCAGTGTGCATGAGCTGGGAATATTGGCTACTTTACAAGATGCGTCCTCAAATTGCTCCCTCTGGCCGGGCCCTGACCGAGGATTTTGAGCCTATCGCAAAGTGTTAGGGATATCAAATCAAATACAAACGGGGGAAGATTGCATACTCGGCACCAACCGCCTTCACTGGCATGGATTCTAGTGATGTAGAATATTTGAGGAACTGGGTTATTAACCATCCAATAGCAAATGCTGTTAATAAGTACTTTGTAAATAACTTACTGTCTTATAAGTAGATGTTTATGGTTCCCCTGATATCAATTTTATACAGTTGGGGCATACACATTAACTTCTGAAACACTCAGTAACATTCTACTTTAATTTTTGTACAGGATTTTTTCCACCAGGATAACTACTTCGTTTTATGATATTTAGAAATTGCAGGATCCTGACGCCATTGTGAGAATGTCATATCAACAGCAAATGGAGGCATTGAGTGATACTGGAAGCTAAAACTGCTTACGTGATAACTCTAATTATATCATTATTAGTAGGTACTCAAGAGATTATAAAAACCCAAAGTAAAAATACAAGTACTAGCATTCTAGCTGGGTAGCTCAGGTGGTTGGAGCATCGTTCCACACACCAAAAGGTTCCAGTTTCCATCCTCCCATTAGGCACACACCTAGGTTGTGGGTTTGATTCTCGGTTGGGGTGCATACAGGTGCCAACCAATTGATGTCTCTCTTCTCTCTCTGACATCTCTCTCTCTCCCCCGTACCCCCTTTTTCCCTTCTTCTCTAAAATCAATAAACATATCCTAGTGTGAGGATTTTTAAAAAGTTACTGGCTATAATTAAATTAATATATAAAATGCATCACCATTCAAGCCTCTGGTCCAATGTACGGTCTATTTCCAATCATGGGGTAACAAGGACAGAACTTCACGTTCCACTGAAAAAATGAGACAAAATATAGGAAACCACGTTTACAGACACGGGATGATGGGCGGGGTGGGCCTGTGACCCATCAGAGGGAGGAGACAAAGGAGGCAAGAGTTGGCTTTCTCCACGGAGGAAACTTCCTGAGCACACACACCGAATGGGGCAAGGACCACAGAGACATTGGGTATAAATCCTTTTATATATGGAGACATAACTAAAAGGATCAAAAGTGATAGAACATGCATCCCTTAATCAAAAAGAAAAGAATAGCTATGTTAACATTATGCAATGTAGACTTCGGAACACGGAATATCACCAGAGATCAAAAGAAGTACTATTTCGTAGTGCTAAGACTTTGAATACTACGTGTCATGGCAAACACTTTCCACAACTCAGTCTCTGCAGATGCCTTACTGGAGAAGTATTCTTTTTTATTCCCATTCTACAGGTAGGAAAAATAAGGTTCTAAACAGTTATACAAACTGACCACAGGGCTTTAGAGTGAAGACAAATTAAACCCCAAACCTCTGTCATCTGTCACCTTTTTTGCTGTGGCCACCAAACTGTTTCTCTTTGCATCCGCTCCTGCTTTCCGCACTGTGCTCTTCACCTAGTAAGAGAGTGCTTTTAAAGGGCCAGTAACTTCCCTGTCCACGGTCTGCCAGGGCTTTCTATGCTCGCACGTCCCCTCACCTGGCCTCCCTCCCCAAGTTCGTCGTAAGGTGCACTGTTCCCTCCAGGCTCTGACTTTTCGCTGCCCTGCCTCTCTTTCAGCCCCCATCCCAGGGAAAGCTCACTCTCTTTGGCACCAGCGTCTCCGTCCATGCTGTTTCTCTCGGTGTGGGATGCTCTCCCTCTCCTCTCACCCAGGAATCATCTAGCTTGTCTCCTCAACTCCTTCCTACGTCAGGCCTCAATACCAATCCCACTTCCTCAAACAGCCTTCCTAGGTCCCCAGGCTGGGTTAGGTAACCAAGTTAAATATTCACACCTAACTGTCCTTTGCTTGTTATAATGGTTTTGGATATGTGTGTGCACATTTGGTGATTTAATAAATGCCCTTCTCCTTCCAGCTAGACTATAAGCTCCTTTGGACAGAGATTGTTGATCTGTTGCTCACTTTCTATTTCTGATATCCAAAAGAATGTGTTATATATACATAATACTCGTTAAATGAATGAATCAGTAAGGAAAGGGGAAAAGACAATGGGGAAAGAAGGATAAGAAAGAAAGGAGGACAAATGAAATCCAAGAAAGAATCACCAAACTCGTACAAGTATTTACAAACTAATTCAATTAGGGGAACCCCCAGTATTCAAATTAAAGAGTGGCATGGCTCTCTCCTATGGACAATGTGTTGGGAAGGGTGCTAACCACCATGGTGTTGCTCAGCAAGGAGACCATCACAAGCATTCAGGAAAGAGTTGATGTTTGATAGCCTGAGAGGGCTGGAAAGAAGTTGGTGAGTCTGCAGACTTGCTGATGGATTAATAGAGATGAGGAGGAGGATGGAGCAAAGGGTAATCATTAGATTTCTGGCTGGGGAAATTTGCAGATAAGGGTGACGTGCACCGAGGTGGCAGAATACATTTCAAGTAGACGTGTTTCCTGTCCTCTCTTGCCCTTTAGGTCTTTTCTCTCAAGAGAAGAGATCGCATCTTATTTATTTCTGGGTTTTATCCCATGTTACTATCACTTAGCTTCCTAATTTGCAGTTTAGCAAAGCCCTGCACAAACTAACTTCCGTAAGAATTAGAAGGATGCTAAGGTGCTTCGTGAATAAGCAGGCTTCAGGAAAGGCTGGCGTGGCACAGGATCCTGAGCACAAGTTAGAGCCGAGATGGGAAGCTGTCAGGCCTCCGGAGCATGTGATTCGTGATGTTCTTCCTGCATTTCACCCGTTTCTCTCTTCTCCCTTTTCTCAACGGACCGGCTTTCTCCGAGTGGCAGGGAACATGGACTATGTCAGCCCTCATGCACTTTCTCTCGCACTGAATGGAAAGACTGGTCTTTGTGGTATTTATGGTTAGATCATGTAGCCAAGGGTGTAGGCCACAGCATGCGTGTTGGTGTGTAGGTAGAAATATACAGTACTCATTCCCCCTAAATTTTCCCCACCCACTGTACTTTGATTTTTTTCAAGTTTCATTCACATTCCATTTCCAGATACAGTATTTTATAAATACTGGGCACATCCGTAGCTCCGGGTTCAAACACAGGTAAGCTTAAACTAATCAGCACATCTCACTCACCCGTCTCCTCCTTCGACATAGTGATTGGGACAGGGATGCACGTACGGCCTAATTTGGACTTAATAAGAGAATGAACACCAAGCCACTAGAAGATTCTCTATTCCCGGGGTTGTGCAGTACAAGAACACGCGGTTTGGAATTTCTGCCTTATTTGGTATCAAGCGAAAACTATCTGGAAGTTGTGGGGAATTTAGTAAGTGGATTTGGAAAATTAACGTTATACCATGAAGCAGAAGAGACAGGAGAAGCTGGGTTCTGAACATCTTGAATTTTTTAGTTACTTCTAATATAAATTCAGTACTGCTTTGGAACTTCCACTTAGGTGAGCCTATGGATTCCTTTTCCCATTACGACCAGTGTAAATAGGATTTGTGTCCATCGTAACCAAGAGTCCTAACCAATACTATGGATTTATCTGTCTCAGCTATCTGGCTCCTAATTCCAAAAATCTTATGAATGAGACTCATTAGCATGGGCCAATGTCATCCACAGAACAACTGATTGTGAATAGGATAACAGAGGCTTGTAAGAATAAGGCGGCTTCCATGGGGACCCAGTGTCTGGGCCTTGACAAAGGGTGGTTACCAGGAGTTGGGCACTACACTAGGAATACAGTCTCATAGCTATCTACTGCTACCTTGGAGATTTGCTATTCTAGTGTCTTCCCTATAAGACTTCCATGAAAGGTGACTGAATTATGTCCATTGGGCGTTTCTCCGTGGCTTCACGGAACTTCTCTAAAACTAAGTGGCTGCCACAAAGTTCGGTGGCATTGCTGTGGGAGACCAGCATGTTTATGCTCTAGACGACCAGTCTGTGGCTGTGATTGATAAGCCCCCATTCCCCAGTCTGTAAAAACAGGAATTCAAATGTACTTCATGGTGATTTCCTGTTCATTATTGTTTAAGATCAGATATTGCAAGTATGTGCCACATAATACACCATCAGTAATTGCTAGCTTCTATTTTTATCCTTCCATTATTTTTCCTGACTGCTCTATGACATGGACATAGGAGAGATGTAATAGACAGAGCAATACTTATCTATAAATGTGCGTTGAGTTGAATAATGGAAATTTTATCTTAACGATGTTTTGCTTTCCTTCATTCAGTGGGAGACCCATTGAGGGAAGGGGACAATTCATCTTTGCGTCCCTACTGCCTAACACAGCTCTCTAGTGTACAGAGGTTCTGACAGATGCAAGGCCTGCTTGAGTGTGGTTGGTAGGGTAATAATATGGATGTAACAATTTAGAGTTTTAATTTGATCATTTCACCTAAAATGTCCTATGGTGTGCTTGAGTGTGATATTATTACGTTACAGTTACCTTCTTATGATTTTGTAATAAAACAGGGACATTACTTGTGCCAGACCCTGTATAGCTATAGGATGAATAAGAGAATGTAACTGTGAGTGGTTACATAATTCATATTTCAAGTGAAATATATACGCCAGGTACTGAGCTATAGTTTTAGAGACCATTTGACTTAATCTAACAATGCATTAGGCAACCCCATGTCATAGCAGGGAAAACAGAACCTTCCGGGGTCCTACTACTTGCCTAGGACCAAGCCCCTCACTGGTGAACGGCAGAGCTCATCCTCCCCACGCCCCTCCTGTTGAAAACAAACCCCCAGCTTCTCAAGGATCCACTCACTTAAGCTTCTGAAGGGGATGACCCTCGTTCACCCTCTTTTGTTTCTTCACCCCCAGCGTACCGAGCAGCCATGTAGAATCAGCTGTTTGCTGAGTGCCTTCCTTACTTAGGGGCTCAGCTAGCATTGACGTGTGGACAGATGGGAGCAGGCTGCCCAGGAATGCCCAGTGTAATCAGGGTCGGCCGAAATCAGTGAATGAAAACTTCTGACTTCGGCATGAGAAATACTCATTTTTAAATAAACAAGCTGTAGCAATAGCCCAGCGTGCTATTTTTCAACTCAAAGCCTGAGGAAAACAATGACTAATACTTCTCACTCAGTTGAATACATTTAAGCATGTTTTTACACCTAAATCCATTCTATTTTCTTCTAGATAATAGATGGCCAGTGACTTTTAAAAAGCACCAATATGTCAGAATAATTATCTAAAATGTAACAAAACGTTGTCTCTTTGTAGACCAGAAGGGCAGATTTTAAATGCAAGTGAAATATTTTTAGAATGTGTGCACCATCTTCTTCTTTGAAAAAAAGTCCCCGCATTTCTGCTCACCGCTGTTGAAAATCCCTGGTCCCTCTTCCCCCGTCGCCGTTGTGGGATGAAAGAATTCTGTCTGCGAACGGGTCTTTCTTGAAGAATCCATTAAAGTTGAAGCTTGTGCGTTGCATCAAGCAGGTAACGTGTTCATTTCCCCAGAGCAGATCACAGCTCTTTTGTGTCACTTAATACAAGGCAGGGAAAAAGGAAAAGAAAGAACGAAACAAACGGTGTTTGCGGCGAAAATCTGCACATGAAAGGTTTGGCAATCAGATGCAGGGCATAACAGCGTGAAGGGTGCCGGGTAAAGATGGTAAGTACGCGCTTTGCTCACCACTTGGGAAACAGTCCTCCTAAATTCCAAGCAATAATCCATGGTAAATAGAAACCCAGAGGAAATCAGAGATAAATAGTCATGACCCCTCTCATAAATCCATCAGCAGTTTTTTGGAAGTAAATCGTGGGGGTGAGCCTGGAACCAAGGCACATGCTCCGTACTAAGTCAATCACTTCAATTTTTTTTTTTTTGCATGTGTTTGTTTTAGGGGAAAAAAGAAGTCAGACTTGCGGATGAAAATATCCCAAAGGTTTCCTCTGGGAACGTGTAGAAAGTGAGTCCTGATTTGAATAACACGGCCATGCCCCGCGCTGTACACCAGCAGAGGGGGTGGTCCCTCTGATGAGGGAGGGCTGCCTGGCTGTCCGAACAGATGCACCTCAGCCCAGGGTCTCTCAGCCTCCCAAGCTCAGGTCCAGCTCCTGTCATCGTCCTGGAGCTGGTCGGACTGGGGGATACTGAATCGTACCAATAAAGCTCAAAGAGATGGATGAGCTCTACCAGAGCAGCAACCACCAAGAGAAAATGAGAAATAACATCAGCAGGGACACAGGGTGTTAGCAGCAGCTCCCCTGCGCAGCCTTTCCCTGCAGGCAAGTGGTGCCGAAAGCTAAATGATCAGAGATGACTCGCTTTCATAGCGTCGGAACAGGGGAGGTTGAGAATACCTATTTTCACGTCTGATGGCTCACATACCTGGTGTGACTCGCACATCTCCACAGTGAGGACGCAGTTCTCTCAGACAGAGGGCCACCCTCCCCTGGGAGGGACATTTTCCTCTAGGAACGTCCTCATTTGGTTCATCTCAGTGTTTGTCCATTACTCCTTTGCACCGACCCATTACTTCTTTATATGTATCACTGTTTTTAATCATGTTTTATCTGATCTGGAGGTCATTTAATTTTTTTTTAATTATGGAGAAAATAGCTCAGGCTAATGCCAGCAGGAGAGTCATACCTTTAAAACACAGCCCATGTACCACTGATTTCCCTCAGTAGCTCGGTGATAGGAGCGTCTACACCTTTCACATAGTTCTTCATAGAACGCTATCCCGTTTAGCGTTGTTTCACAAGTTTTGGCAAACACACGGAAGGTAGCCTGCCCACATTTCTGTGCCCCAGGCACGTTGAAGAGTGACGTAATATCCAATAAAGAGTAATGGGCTGAGAAGTGACTTTCGTTAACGCAGCAATGTTTTTCGAATGCCTACTATGTGCTAGGCTCTATTCTGGGCACTGGAGACACAGCACGGAGCAAGCCCGAGTCCCTGACTTCATGGAGTACACATTCCGATAAGAAAAACGATGACATGCAAGTAAACAAAATTAATGCAATAAAGTCAGTAAGGAAATGAGAAGTACCATAAAAAAGTAAAACTGGGTAAGGAAATAGGGACTGGTGGGGGTTAGCCTATGAGTCAGGATGACCGTAGAGGTGAACAGAGGGTGACAACGGGCAGAATTGAGGCAGAGTTTTCCCCAACAAAGGAAAGTACTCATAAAAGTCTCCGCCAGAGCCACAAGTCACGCCGCCTTGTCAGGTAGTGAGCTTGACTCAGTGAAGTGTTGGGGAGCGAAGGGCTGTCAGTCAAGGCCAAGGCCCGTTTCAAAGAAGATTCTCTGATTCTCACTCACTAGATAGGATCGGACGTACAGTCCTTCATGTCAGCGTGTTCCAAGATTGTTTTGAAGTATTGGGAAAACACTGGAAATAAATACAAACTCACGACTCCAACCAAAGCTAAAGTCTTACCACCGCTACTAGCCAGGATTTCTAGTTAATTTTCATTAATTAACATATTTGGGACAGAGATTCATTGCATGGTAAGTTGCTAACACACAATCACTTGATAAAGAGAAAACTTGTCATCATGAACATTGCTTTTACTCTCCCTTGTTATGTCCTCTCTGGTTTAGAAAAACACAGTACAGAAAATAGAAGAAGAAGAATAGCCCCCACCCTGACCTCTACAAATGTGCCATTTCATCACATGCCAGGGCGGCGTTCCGTCTCGTCCCCACGCATAGGCACGTGTTATTTATCATCAGATAGGAGCACAAATATTATGCTGACCTTGTATATTGTGGTAATTAAATAAAACACGTATGCAGTATTTAATGCAGGGCCTGACACATAGTAAGTTACAGTAGAATGATTGCACAAATGGCCTCGATTCAACAGCCTTCCCGATATCTATGACTGCCCTTGCCTAATGACTTTGTGGCTCCTTCCATCAAGAAGCGGAGGTTATTTCTCCGCACAGTGAATCTGGCATGGTTCCTTCTGACTTGCTTTGCCCAGCAGAATGGGGCAAGGGCAATGGCCCACTAGTTCCAAGCCTGGTGCCAAGAGGCCCTGGATGCTTTTGTTTTCTCTTGGAACCATGCCTCTGCCACGAAAATAAGCCCAGTCTATCCTGGTAGATAATGAGAGACCACACGGACGTGATATCAGCCAAGGCTTCAATTACCCTATAGTTAGCTAACCTTGAACTGATTAGACATGCACACAGCCAAACGAGCAGCCTACTTGCCTAAATCAGCCAAGTCTAGCCATGATCTGTCGAAATTGCTAACCAACCTATAGACTCATGTCCTTAACCCAACGTTTTATATATAATTCAATAAATATTGATGTGTTCAGTTACACAGCATTATTAACTGAGTCATGTGTATTAAATATGTTACCTCTCATCATCATCATCATCATCATCATCCCATCCAAACACAAACATGTAAAGATACTGAGGGCTGTGTGCTGCATCATGAGATACATCGCCTCGAGAAATGAAACACTTGAGATATAAAACACATGCGATGGAGATTTCTGCTTCTGAACATATACTGTTCTGCTTTATAGTGAGGATAGGAGAAGATTAACTCACAATTAAGATACTGAGTGACTACCTACAGGGTTCTGGACTTGGTCAAACAGCTATGCACATAAATGGTTTTCCAGGTCTTATTGTCCAGGTGCGTTGTGCAAAAATGTACATGCGGGACAAACCCATCCTGTGAAGTGACTCCCATGTCCCAGTTTTTCTTCATCAAAGCATTATGCACTACTCGAGCAATCGGCTTCTTGGATACAATAATGCAAGCATTACTTCCAAGCATGTATCAGTTAAAAAAAAAAAAAGAAGTAACCCTGTTCAAATTGTCAGTAGGAAGACCCAAGAGCACCTAAAACATTCTCTTGGTTGTTAAACACAATGCAGGAATAGGTCTTTGCTTCTTAAAGAGAAATACTGACAAAAGAACGTAACTACATGTAGCCAATTAAAAGCAGAATCACAGAGAAACAGCATGAATGTTAATACTTTAAGGAGAGATGGTTTCTACAAAGTCTAGAGTGACATAACCAAAATAATCCACTTAAATATCCCCAATAGGACTCAATAAGATGTCTGTAACAAATAGGAAAAGAAATCCACAGTAATTCTAAAATAGAAAAAGGAAGCCGGCAAACACATAAACTAAGCCAACTAGTGAGACTCTGGAGTGGGGTGGCTAACTGAACGCCAGCGTCCACCTCTTCTCTCCAGCCCCATTGAAGTGCCCAGTGGAATACTGGAAGTTGGCATCAGCACTAGATACAAGGGCTACACACTTACAAGAAACTCGGAATGATGTGGGCTACGAAGTGGTGCACACAGAACGGGACTGGAAAAGGTCTCCATTTGTCCCGAATATGAACAAATATATTCCATCTGGGCAAGAACAAAGCGCCTAGAATGTAGAGAGGAAAGGAAGGCAGGGAAGGTGATCCCCGGCATTAGGAGGGACACCTGGATGGAACCCAGTCCTCTGCCATGTGCCCTTCCTCCCTTCTTACCTTCTGCAGGTCTGGTTGGGTCGGGGCTGCCACCGAGACTGCCTGCCTTAGGCTGCTGCAACAGATACAGAGAAAAACGCTTTAATGCCAAGGCAGTCTCTGTCTGGCTGTCTGTCCACTGCTTGGCTCCTTCCACATTCCCCCAGGTATCTAAACTGGGAGAATTAACTCTAAATTCAGTCTCTAGTTTTCACCTGTGCAGAGCCCCACTTAGTCCTTGAGAGATTTAGTAATTTGCACAAGGTCTCAGGGCTTTGACGTTAATTCAAAGAATGAAAGATGAATTCATTCACAAAAAGATCGCTTGACAAATCGTCGAGACAAACTTAGAGTTCTTCAACATTAAAAAAATCAACAGCCAACATCCTGTTTGCTTGGTGCCAGTGGTATTATAATTAAAGTGAAGGGAGCCAATTTTTAACTCTATTATATATGCCACGTACTGAGCTATGTAATAACTCTAACATTATAATGATATTATATTTATTATATTTACATTATATTTAATAATATAATAATAATAATAACTCTATTATTTCAACTTTTCCATTAATGGAAGGAATATGCACAAAATTACATTGCATTTTGGCCCAGCAAACCTTCAATGATTTAAAAATAGCCATACGCAGCTTTGGTGAGGATACGGAAGTAGCAGGACCCCCGCTGATGATGAGAATACGCAACCTGGCGGGATGGTAATCTGGGTGTGTTTATGAAAAGCTCTAAAAATCCTTTTCTATTATTCTAGCAATTCTGACGTTAGATATTTACCTACTTATGAACAATTAGAAATGTGTGCACACAGGGGTGTTCATAACACCACTACTCGTAACACTGAAGAATCGAAACAAACTAAACGCCCAGCCATAAAGAATCGGGTTAGTGAATGTTTGTGAATATGTCTGCCAATCAGTGTTTGTACCGCTGACGTTTGGGGCCACATGACTCTGTTGGGGGGCTGCCCTGTGCCTTGTGGGGTGTTTGGCAACGTCCTTGACATCCACCCGCTGAGGTCAGGAGGAAATCCGCACATCGTAACAACCGAAAATGACTCTAGACATTTCCACGTGACCCCTGAGGGCAAAGTCAGCCCCAGTTCAGAACCACTGGTATATACACCTATCGCTCCACACACAGTAATAAATAATTTTTATCTGTTAATGATACTTTGGTAAAGCTAGGAAAAAATATATTGAACCTCAGTTGAAATTAGGGTTTCACAATACATCCCACCTCCTTCCCCTCTTTAAAAAAAGAAAAGAAAAAGAGCAATGCTTTGGAGAATGTTTTTGAAATTGAAAAATGCTGATTATATACTGTTGAGCAAAATGCAGACAATAGATTAGTAGATCAGGGTATGATCTTATTGTCACACATAAAAATCATATATGTAAGCCATATTGTTTCTGGATGTTGGGATTATGGTTGAACTGGGATTTTTTTTTTTTTTTGGCTCTTTAGTTATATGTTTTCTTTTATTCTACAATTTACATGGATTATTTTGATAATGAAAAAAGGGATTTTAAAGTCAGTATCTACCCGTGCTTGATCAGTCAGGTTCCGCCTGGTAAGCTGTGAAACCCATCTCTTGGGGATTTAGGAGAAAGGGTGACTTAGCTGGCATTGGCTGGCTTGCAGGGGTGGTGGGGAGGCTGGGGAACAGACCTTGAAAGGAGCAGATAGCCAAGGCCAAGCTGCAGACACAGCCTCATTAGCATATGGCTGCTGGGCCCCAGGTCACCACTGCAGTGGGACTCCCTCTGGTTGCCACTTCCTGAAAATCACTGCTCCGAATGCATTGCAGAGGTCCTTCCTGCTTACATCACTCCGTTCAAAATTCAGCATCCCACCTGGGAGCATCCGGTGGTGTGAACCTCACTCATGAGTGCACAGCTTAGTATATATATGTGAATGAGTATATATATTCATCTTAGCATGAGTGTGTGTGTGTGTGTGTGTGTGTGTGTGTGTGTGTAGCTTCCCTCTCTGCTTCTGAGGGAGTAAGTAGGGCCTTTCTCCCACCAAAGTCTTCAAAGGGATAAGTTCTAGAAAATGGAAGGTCAGGGATGGGTATATACTGATAAGCCAAGAGCAACAACAAAAAAGTAGATGTCTTTTTAAAGGCGATGTTTTCATCTTTGTCCATGTCTACCGTTGCTAGATTTTACGCAATAACGAAGCATTTCATAAAAAACAGAACCAAAACGATTCTTGGATTTGTAACCCAAAGCAGCATCTATTATCAACACAAAAGAATTCATCTAACCCAGTGACCAGCATCAGTCCCTCTCACGCACTTTTCTCAGAAACGGTTAACTCTGAATATCAGGATGTGTTTGTTTTTAGCATTGATTTAATTCAAATCCCCGCGGCCGCCCTGACATTTAAGGCAAGAGAACCACCCTTCACCGCAGACGCAGATGAACAAAACGCATGATGCCCTTCGTGCAGCGAAGGAGCACTGTCCGGCGAGGGCAGCCAGAGGGATTGCACAGCTTTTGTTTCTCTCTTTCCGAAAGAGCTAAGCGAAGGCCGTTAGTACATAATTTCAAGTGACCCTGATCCAAAGCAGTTCACGCCCCCCGCCCCGAAGATATGGGAAATCTCCCGATGCCCTGCCTTGAAATGCCGGGCAACGGGGCTTATTTCCAGATGAAAACATACACCACTAACTTAATCCACAAGGAAAGAAGTTGCCGTCTTTTTCCAAGTGGATTAGGGTTTTGTCAGCCTTTACCACATGTTTCTAATCCTCATCTTTCGGGGTTTGGTTTCTAGGAGAGGTAATGAATAGTCTCTGCCGAGCCCACGAAACAAATCAGTTGTTTTTGAAGAGGGAATTACATAGCTTTATGAAATCCCTTTACTCCTGGCCACCAGGGGGAAAAAATGTCTTTATTGAATGGAGCGAGAGACCAGGAAACGAGAACCCACAGATAATACGCAGACCTCAATCTGCTGTTATTTTTAGCCTGTACCTCCCTCTACTTTTTCTTTAGCTGGTGACTTGGACGTTGTGGCACCATCTAAAAGTATCCCTGAAGTAGAGAAAACTTCGCCGGTTGAAGTTGTATCGACTTTCCTGTGCCCGTTTAAATCCTGAAAATGACAGTTGGGATGTGGCAATGAGAGAGAACGAAAGTCTGGGCCCGGGGAGGGCCTCGGAGCTGTCTCCCTGGGGCAAGGCCTGTGGGAGTGGGAGAGAGAGTCAAGAGGCTCGGGTTCAGTTCCCTCCACTCTTTAGAAGGGGGACCCCGGGCGGGATTCGGGAATCCGCTGCACCTCGGTTTCCTTACACGAATATGAAAGTGCGTAGGTAGCACAGCCCGTAGGATGCGAGAGATGCAATAAATTTGAACTGTTATTACTTTGTCATTATTTTAGCTACTTCTGTTTCTACTTCTACTCCTAGCTCTGGGTAGAAATAGGACAGGGACGGAGACTCCCCTCATTCACTATTTGGGGAACATGAACAATTCCCCAATTTTGGCCCACCGAAGGAAATGCATACGAGCCACCCTTAACAAACATTCTAACCACCTTAGAAATGGAAATGTTTTCAGTAATGGAAAGGGAGTTCAAGCATCAAGCTGGGAAGCATGAAGATACAGGAGCCCCTAATCGCACCCTAGAGACCCTGGTGAGTGCGGCTGTTCCATTAATAACATGCGAAGTTCCTATAGCAGCTGGGATCCTGGCAGCAGCTCTAAGAACCATCAGCCCTGCTCACCACTTTATGTGGCTGGTTCGGAGGTGGCCAGTCTCCTGCTGTGTGGAGAAGCCATTCTGGGCTAAGTATGACTTCTTAAGTATCAAACGACATTTCAGTACAAAAACGCTGGCTATTAGAACACAGTAGTGGGAAATGTACACAAAATGAATGTTCAGTATGAAAAGCGTAGCGGGAATGGTGCTCTTACGCCTCTGTCGAGCTGCGGAGGCTCCGGGCAGGCGGACCTTGCCGGGCTGCTCCCTCCAGCCCCGCATCTGGGTAAGTCAAGGGCATCCGGGAGAGCGAGTCAAAGCTGAGCTCCTGATACAGCCTCCTGCCGCCTCACCGGGATTAAATGCTAACTCCGCCCTCCTGTTGCTGGACAATGATGTCTTCCTTCTTGTTTCTCACTCACGCTCGGTGGGTCAGCCAATCCTGCCCACGCCACCTTCGGGCGTTTATCCAGAATCCCCCCCACCGATGTCCAGGCTCGTGCACACTGTCACCCTCTTTGCTCCGTGTCACCGAGATAATGGTAACAACAGGCACAAACATAACCAGTGCGGCAGGGGCCGGGCCTTGTCCCAGGGCCTTACATGCACGATTCCGTGTCATTCCCTCCCCAACCCTGTGACGTGCGCACTATTCGCCCTACTTGGCAGAGGGGGAAACTGGGGCGCAGGGAGGTTAAGGGAGCTTCCCGACAGCGGTGGGCCCGGTGTCCTTGCTTCCACGGTTGTCCGTCTGGACCATCCCAGGTCCATTCGCAGAGTTGCCAGTTCAGTCTCATCGTGTCAGCCCTACAGTCCGCACCCGCCAGCGTCTCCCTGGAGCACTCAGAAAAAGCCGAGTCCCAGGGAAAGCCCAGGGCGTTTCCATGACATCATCTCGTCACCCCCTTTGCCCCTTCGCTTGATTTTGCTCTGTGCCAGCCTCAGTCTTGGCCCTTGTGCTGCTCTGGAACATTCCAACAGTCTCGGTGTCAGATCTATGCCCGGATATCTGCATGGCCCCCTCCTTCTCATCCTCCAGCTCTTTCCTCAAAGATCACTCTGTTTAAATTTGCGCCTACCCTCACCCCAATATTTCAAACCCACCTTCCCTGATATAATATTTTTCTCCTCAGCAACTGCAATTTTTCTATTATGTTGTACAGAATATTCTACTTCTGTTTTATTTATTGTCTTTCTCCCCCTATCAGCTACAATGACCTTGAATTTTTGCCCTTATTGCTGTATCCCTACCTCACAGGACAGAGTTTGGCACATAGTATATGCTTAATACACATACGCTGTATTAATGAATAAATAGATAAGTCTTGTATAGAATTAGACAATGAGCTAACCTGAAAAAGTATTGATATACGAGCTTAACTGATTGATGTATGTGCCTTGTGAAGAACACATGGGCATCTTTGCAATGGTCGTAAAACATACCAGTGGCTTCCGTACTTACCATGGAGTAAGGATGTGGCCTAATCCTTTCTCCGCCAATCACATCCATCTTTAACTTAACATGTACTTTTTCAGTTCCACCTTATTCCTTCTCTCCAAGACAACAGACTGTTTTGTTCTTTGTGTGTGTGCGTGTGTGCAGTGTAGGGGCCGGGGGAGGTTGGTCCTCTTTTCCTCTTCTGAGCTTCTTTGATTTCACTTTGAATCTGAGTTTGCTGTATAAGGCGGCTGATGAGTGGGCTTTCTCTCAAAGCAATTTACCAGCGACCCTTCACACCCCAGGCCTGGCTCATGGAATTTATAAACTGGCTGCTCGTCTCTAAATAATCAGGAAATAACTGGAGTTCGAAGTTACCTTCCTGTCCCAGGGTTCTGACAAGCTCGCCCATACAACCCCTCTTTCCCACGCCTGCCCGCCTTTCTCTAGGGCTCCGCCCTGCTGAGCGCCGTAGCTGTCCCATAATTACCTGGGCCGGCGCTTCCCTAGTCTGGGCATGGCTTCTGCTAACGTGAGTTCCCTTCACATCTAATCAAGTTAAGATTGTGCAGCACATTTGAATGCAGTTTTTCATTTTCAAAGGCTAATGCATAAATTTGCTTTAGTAGAAGCTCGCAGCAATGGGGTGTGATAAAAATACCATACGCATTTGAATTTAAGGCCGGTTATAACTTCAAGAAATCTCTTACATTCGGATGACATAAGAGATTAATGGAACAAACTAAAGTAAACCAAGATTTCTCTTGCATTTATTTACAAATGTCTACAAACCACTTAAGCTTAGACTTTTAACATAGACTTTGCTCATTTATTTGTCATATTTAGAAAACAACTCATAAGTACAAGCTCTTCATATTATATACATAATGGTCCTTTGAAGCTAAATTAAACTAAGCTACAGCACAATGCCTTCAAGTCTGCAAATGGCTTAATTTATGGGAGTTACTGTTTCTCACGTATCAAAGTATCTTTCTGGCAGATAGCTTTGTATTAAATTCACTTCCATTTTCATCTTAACACCATCTTAAGTGAAGAAATTTGTTACTTTTAGAGAGCTGGGTTGGTTTTTTTTTTACTATCTGCGTATACTAAATTAAAAGTAAAAAATATGAGTACAAACTGCTAAATACAATTTATGGAAGGTGGTGTACCTAATTCTTCATATTAACTTTATCCATCAAAATTTTTGTTTATATCAAAATAGAAAATCCTAAATACCTTGATGATAAAGCTGTCACTTAAAAATTTTTTAAATGATTATTTTCTTATAAAAAATTTAGCCCCATCTTTTAAAAAAATACTGGTTTTACTATACACAATATTTAGAAATTATGTACCCAAGTACACATCATCCAATGAAAAGTAGGAAATTGAGATCGAACTAGGATAGTTAAGATATACCAACCCCATTCAATTGGTTTGACTGTTTTCTTTTCCTCATGAAAAACACCAAAAGAAAAATAAAACAAAAAACAATGTTACGTATACTAGTTAGACAGAAGATGTCATAAACAGGAATATACATAGGCTTAGGGTTTAGCAATAACTTTAGTGGATCGACAATTTTTAATTTTTTCTCTTTTATTTGCTAATTTATATTATTATTTCAAAGTTTTCATTATTTAGTGTGGTCAAGATATGTCAGTCTCCTCATAAAGTACGCAGTGAAATTGGGCAGTAGGCATAGTACGTTACAAATTGAATTAAAAACTGCATTTACTCAATTTACTGAATATAAGAAGCATTTTACTCTCTTGTGGGACTGGAGTTTATTTCCATTGGGCAGTAGGTAACTTATTTTATTGTTCACCCAAAGTTTCAGCTACCCCTGAGGCGAATTCACCTGTACCGAAAGAACGCTCTCTCATGGGTATACATTCCTGTCAACAGTCCCAAACACGAATCCTTCCATCTAACCAACAAATGGATTCATGGATCTAACAGACATTCTCAAAGAAAAAATACGTAGAAATGAATGGAAACGAAAACACGACCTGCCCGAACGTGTGGGATGCAGTGTGAGAGGGAAACTACGACCCAGAGTGTCTGTGTCAGGGAGGGGCGCGTTCCGGTGACTAGTCCAAGTCTCTGACTCCAAAAACTAGAGAAATAAGACAGGATGAGCCCAAAGGCACTAGGAGAAAAGAAGTAAGAAAGAGTGGGAATTGGTGCAACGAGAAACAGAAAAACAAAGTCAATGAAACAAACGAGCAAACAAAACTCGTTCTTAATGAAAAACTGGACAACCCTCTAGCAAAAGTGACAAAGCTGAAAAGTGAAAAGACATAAATCACCAGTATCCAGAAAGCAACAGATGATATCATGACAGATTCTGCAGCCACTGAAACGATAAGGGAATAGGATAATATGATAAGGCGATTTCATAATAAAGGAATCTGAGACTATGATACAAAGCTTTTATAATTTAGATGAAATGAGCCAATTCATCAAGAAGCACAAACTATATCTTTCCCAGTATGATGTAGATAATCTAAATAGCTCTATAAATACTAATGGGATTTAATTCATAATTTTAAAACTGCACTTTGATTTTTCAGACGTTGAAGCAGGCTTTTATATTTGGAATAAATTCCCCTTTGTCAAGGTTTGTCATCCCTTTTATATATTGCTTTATTCCACTTGCCAATATTTTTGTTGAGGACTTTTCATGTGGCTGTTTTGTTTGAGGTCATGCTAACCTCAAAAAAATGAGCTGGGAAATGTTCCCTTTTTTGATTTTTGAAAGCAATTGTATACAATTTGTGTTCATACTTCTTTAAATACATTCAGCAGAATTCTCTAGTGAAACCGTTGTAGCTTAAATTTCTTTTACTGGATATTTGGACTATTCCCACTCATTCGTTATGGAAAATAATGCAATATCTGATTCATCATATGGTGCCACTTGATTTTCTCATTCATGCTATTCTTTTCCTGGTATGAGAGGTTTTCATAGGTATGCTTAAATTTTTTTGTATCATGGGAATCTGGACCCTACCCCCTATTGACATGCAGAATGTTGCCAACACCACCCTAGCAAAAGTGGACTGTTGATCCCCACTGACTCACTGAGTATGATTGAGTCAAAAATTCAGCTTCCCTTGTGCCTGATGGATGCCTTCCCACAGCTTAACTGTCTTCATGTGGAATTGTAAGATCAACTTCCCACTAAGCCCTGCTGGAGCCAAGGCTGGAGAGGGTCCTTCATTCCTTATTTATTAGCCAAAACACTCCAAAGAGAGTCTTCCCTCATCAATCATTTGGATACCCAAATGAGCCTAAGATAGAGATCTTTCTCATTCTTTTTTACAGATTGGTAATTCTCTGTTTTGTAGGTATACCACAGTTATTTAACAAGTTCCCTATTAATAAAGAGTTGGACTACTTCCATTCATTTATTAAAAATAAAGCTTCATTGAACAGCCTTGTGCTGACGAGTTTGGGGGTTTTCTCACTAGTGTTGGGAGAGAGGTACGGAGGTGGTAGAAAGGGTCCATGCACCATGATTTTCCTAGACACCGCCAGCCTCCTTCCTGTGTGAGCTGAACTGCTCAGCATTTCCGGTAACGCAATTCTGATGAAATGGCGTGAAGGGGTGCTGAAAGGAAGGAATGGAGAGGTGAAGAAGAAAGGGATGGGAAGGACAATTACAAGAAGAAAGATTCACCGAAGGCAACCTTAAGAGCAGAAAGGGTTGCCCAGGAAAAAAATGAATTTCAGAAAGAGCCAAACCAAAAGGAACATAAACTCAACTGACTAAAATTATTCAGAATTATATTCATTTCCCAGCACTAGTTTAACCCTTTGAACTTTTGCAAAGCCTTTTGCCTCCATAATCACGTCTTTAGAGCAATTCCTGAAAGGTGAAGGAGAGAGGTGAGAAGAAGGTAGGCAAGTGATTTGCTAAAAGCAACGCACTAATTATAAAGCTCTTAATTGCCAATATAATCACACTTCGCCAGACCAGTTGGTGAGAGCATTTTTCAAAACTTTCTTTTCCAAAGGAAAAATGCTGGCATTTGTAATTGACATCATGGGCACGGTCTGCCTTGTTAGATTGTTCTCCTGCGTCCTGTGCCTGGAGTGCGGCACTCAAAGAAGCTCACAAACAAGTGCAAGGAGCCTCCCAAGATCATCGTTGAATAAAATGAACCCCCCTCTTAGGCTGTGACAGCTAAAATACATACTCATTGAATGAGCCGTACGAAATCATAATTATATTAGTAAAACACGGTTCACTTCAATGATTCCAGTGACTGGTCTTCAGTTGTTAAGAAGTAGAGTATGTCGAGGGAGGAAGGCAGCTCTGTCTGGAATGTTACGATTTTGTTCGCTTTTCTTGTTTGCATGCAGATTGCTTACGGAGCTGGTGTTTGTCTGAAAACCCAAACACTCAGGTGTTAAAAACATACTGGTTTTCTACGCTGCATTAACGAATCACCATGAACGTTGCAGTTTAGGGCAACGCCCACTCGTTGTCCCCCCCATTCGGTAGGTCAGAAGTCCAGCTGACTTGACGGCACTCGGTGCTGAGAGGGTCACGAGGCTGGAGTCAGGATGTCAGGAAGCCTCTGTTCTCTCCGGGAGGTTCCCAGGGGGAAATCCACTCCCAGGCTCATCCGGGCTGCTGGCAGCCAGTCATTTTGTGCACCGCAGGACCGAGGGCCCGCGCGCTTGCTGCGTTCTTCCCGGCTCCCAGAGGCTGCACTTGTTCCTTGGCTTGTGGATTCCTTCCTCTGTCTTCAGGTCGTTGGGCCAAGTCCTGCTTACACCTTGACTCTCTCTGGCTTCCCCGGCTGCCTCCCTTCCTCTCCTCTGGTCTCCACGTCGCTCTCTGTTTCCAGCTGGAGAAGGTTCTGGGCTTTCAGAGACTCAAATGATTATACTGGGCCCACCTGGAAAACCCAGGACAATCTCTTTAAGGCCCATAACCTTGATTCCATCTGCAAAGCCCCATTCATAGCAGTGCCTGCCTTTGTTCTGATCGAGTAACGGGGGATGGTAATCTGGATGGGGTGCTGGAGGACCTGGGGTGGAGTCACTAGCCTTCTGCCTATTGCAACCCATGAGCATGGCGCATTCCACATTTTTCCTTTTTATTCTTGGGAGTTGCGAGGCATAGAAGAGGTCTCTTTATCTGACCAAATTTGGCCAAAATGCAAAAGCTTCAGTCAACAAGTATTTATTGAGCACCTTCTGTGTATTGCACAGTGTTCTGGATACCAGTCTAACAAAAGGGGCCCTGCTTCGTGGCCCTTTGTTAGACTTGTGTTACCTCCCGGCACTGAGACAGCCAAGAAAACATGTAAATACACAGATAACAGGAAAGACAATGAACACAACTTGGAGCAAAATAAAGTGCGCACGGTGGTAAGAAATGGCAGGGGTGGTTGGGGATCCCTGTCGACTATGAGGGGCTTTGAAAAAGCTTCGCTGATAAGGTGACATCAGAGCAGAGACCGGAGGAGTGAGGGAGGGAGTCGCATGGGAAACTGGGGAAAATGCTTTCCAGGTTGAGCCAAAAGTAAAATTCAAAGTGGTCAGGAGGGGACCTGGAGTTCCTGAGGTCGAACGAGCTGCGGTCAAGTGGTCAAGGCCATACGTGGTAAGATGAGGTCAAAAATGCCGTGGTTGGAAAGATCAGAGCCCCTGTAGGATGCCCTTGGGACTCTGACTTCTACTCTAAGTGAGATGGAAACCCTGGAGTTTGGAGCGGAGAAGTGACATGACCTGACATGCTTTTAAATGATCACACCCTCTACTGTACTCAGCATAAACTAGAGAAGGAGGTCAAAGGCCAAAACAGGCTGATCAATAAGAACGCTACTTAAATAATCCAACTTAGGCAGGGTGGTGGTGTGAGGGAGGACGGCAGTGGCGGAGGTGGTCAAAAATGTCAGATGCTGGATGCATTCTGAAGGCACGGAGAACGTGCATCGAACGCAGGGACGTGAAGGGTAACCCAGGGGCTTGAGTCTGGAGATCGAGGCGGCGGTGTGTCGGATGCCCTGAATCTCTGCCGTGCTCCCCCTACAGCAACGATTCCCCGCCGGTTCCACCTCGTGGCACACGTGAACTAACGGCTAAAATTCTGCAGCCCACCAACAATATATATTATACTTTTTGCTTATCTGATGAAAAATATAGGCATGACTTCGATTTTCACACCAGGCAACTATTGTTGTGTGGGCTGCTGTTATTGTTTTATTTGACAGGCTAAGGGAAGAGAGGTCGGTGCCCCTGACTAAATAGTCGGGTGTTGCATGTTATAAAAATTCTAGTGGCACACCAGTTGAAAATTGCTGCTCTTCAGACCTGATGGTTTTATTCCACCAATTGTCTGATCTGTGGCCAGCAGGAGCCCTCAACTCCCAGGCCTTTCTGGAAATTGACTTCAGCTGAAGAGAATTCCCCTAGCTCAAGGTCACCACCCTTGCTGGCGGTGCACATTCATGGCTGGTGAACGTGGGGACTGGGAGAGAAAAGGAGAGAACACCCAGTTCTTCTGACGATGATTCAGAAGCTCCCTTCCAACTTCAGAGCCGCTCCACCCCCCCCCCCCCCCCCGCCCCTGCCGGAGATCAGCTGAGACCTTTGCTGACAGCGGGTCTTAGCCCAGCTTCTACCTTTGCTTTCTTCCCTTTCCCCACAATCACTGATTACGATTAAACTTCTGGCCCAGTAATTTCCATCTCAGAGTCTGCTCCCCAGAACGTACTTAGTCTGCCACAGAGAGAGCCACCCGTCACGGAAATGAAGGCTGCAAGGAAGTGCAGGTTCTGAAGACAGAATCAGAGGGCAGTGCTCGAAATATTTTGAGCAAATGTTATCAAGGAGTCTAACATGTACTGAATATTTATTACTTAACAGATACTCTTTCTAGTGTTTTATAGAAACTGATTAAAAAACACTGATATCGTTTGCATTCTCAACCACTCAGCTATAATGCTTTTTCAGAAAGCACCCCTGGGAATTTCATCCATGTTACACCCACACCCACTCCGACAAAACCTACTCTGCCTTTTATAGGTCATCTGGTGACACATGTCCGTAACACCCACTGTCGGATGCATTCCATGTATAAACGTGCAGTCTACATATGTCCTTCTGATACTCAATCAGTGCTGTTTAATAGATATTTATTGGATGGCTGGATGGATGGATGATGGGTAGAAGGATGGATGGATGGATGAAAAAAGGATAAATACATAATAATCATATAATTAGGATCCACTTATTCAAAGGCATGAAGCTGCGACAGAGCGCACCAAACCATGAAACTCGGATGAGTTGAGGACAACAGGACTACATAGTGATAATTAAAAAGGAACAAGTGTTGGGTTGGGTTGGGTTGGACAAAGAACCAGTCATGGGATAGTAACGGGCCAAGTGTCAACACTTCTGGTATCTAGAGAAAATGCTGACAACCAAAAGGATGGAGCAAACACCTAACTGTTCATGGTTGTTTACAGTGTTGTGCCAGCTTAACTGAGCATCTTCAGTAGGTACCCAGAAAGCTCAAAATCAACTGACAGAGTAGAATCACAAGGAGGAAAAACAGGAAAAAGCCAAAAGTCTAGAACTGAGCTGTCTAATATGGTGGCTACCAGCCACATATGGCTATTTACATGACATTAAATTTAAATTAAAAAAATTACAATGTTGTCTCTATGTTTGATCCAAGTTCTCCATGCCTTCAGAATGCATCCAGCATCTGACATTTTTGACCACCTCCTCTACTGCCGTCCTTCCTCACACCACCGCCCTGTCTAAGTTGGATTATTTGAGTAGCATTCTTATTGATCCGCCTGTCTTGGCCTTTGACCTACTTCTAGTTTATGCTGAGTACAGTAGAGGGTGTGATCATTTAAAAACATCCCCTCAGTCTCACTGCTGACACCTCAGATGCTCCACACCTACATGCGGCCGCTGCACAGAGCAGATTTTGTGGGCTGTTCTGTCGTGGCAAAAAATTCTGCTGGACCATGCTGGAATAGAGTTATAAATACACACCGTATCACTGCTGGATAAAAAGCATCATTTGTTGTTCAATGGATCATTTAGGAGTCTTTCTGTTTCAGGAGATGCAAACCGACTGTAACAACACATAAAAATGGATGGTTTTGTTTCAAAGATGCAGCAATGACCCTGCTCAAGGGAGAGACGGGACTGCCACCTGGAGCTGCCCTGGGTGTTTGAGCCTCTGCCCTCTGCCCCTTCCTTCTCCTGTTTCTCTCAGACTTGATCACACAGCTCAGTGACGGGCCTCTGCGTCCACCGTCCAAGCTTCCAGGGAAAGGACCTGAGGGACCGTTACCGGGTCACGTGGCTGGGCTTGATCGCGTTAGCTAGTTTTCATGTGGGGGAAGTGGACTCGCGAGGTGACATGTGTGCCTCGGACACACCCCGGCGAATGGGGGCGATGCCTCCACACGGAAGACCACTGTGAACCGGGAAGATGCTTTTCCGAGTGACTGTAACTTGAATTCCCTGCCATCTATCAGCACCCTTCCCCTGAGATTTCCTGGGTCTCCATAGCTTCCTGTTTTCAAATCCTGGTTTGGGGTGCCAGAGCCATTTGCTGTGGCATGTGTTACCCCATGTGTGTCGAGGACCCAGGGAGAACTGATGCAGTTTTATAAAGGGCCTACCTACAGAGCTGTGGGCGCCCTATAGGAAAGTCACAGGGGACGGTGGAGCACTTTGGGGCTGGAAACAGAGGGGGCTGTGTTGTCATTACCCAGGCTTTCAGGGACAAAAGGAGGAAGCCGATTCCCAACCCTGGAGACAGGGAGGGCTGGGGGAAGAGTGCCATCGGTCACAGAGGCACTCCTCAGCCCGCAGCAGCCCAGAGACCAGGGGAGTGGAACAAATACCTCACCCTCCCCCCCACCCTCCCTGTCTCTGGTTCCATCTGTTAGGCACTTCCGGTCAGCTGACTCTAACTCTACACCTAAGTCTGGAGGTGCGGGAGCTTGGTTTTGCTCTCCGTAATGATTGGCCCCATGAAGGACCAAGTAGATGTAAAGAAAAAGGCTAACAAGTGATCCACAGGGAGAAACGGACACTAGCTTATGGCTTAGAAGCCACTCTGTAGGCAGAATATGGTTGAACTGGCCAATGAGACAAGACTGTTTTTTTCTCCATCGACTTGGAATTCCTATTTTTAATTTTCAGCCTCTGCTGGGACAACAGTTTCAGGTTTTAGTTGTGTTTGAAAAATAAAATAATAACAGGGCACCACGTTCTGAGCTTATCTGGAAGAAAGCAAATGGGCAATAGATTTAATCAGCTAAGTATTATTTTCAGTGAATTGCAGCCTCACCACTTTATTTATTTGCAATGAGCAGAGTGAGCAAGTGGGATAGAAAGCAGGTCTGTCCCTGTTGATAGAGTAAGACACAGTCAAGGTTGCCCAAGGACAGCCATAACTTACACCTGGAGAAGCTTTCTGGTGACGGATTCATTCCAATCACCAGCTTGAGCCGGAGAGATGCTCTCGTGTTTTTTGTTTTGGTTTGGTTTTAGATTCTTTTTCCTTCGCAGCCCCAGGCTGCCGTGTATTTGGGATGGCACATTGTTTCAGATGCTTGCCTGCTCCTAGTCCAAGGGTGTTTAGGAAGCTCACTCTGTCTCCTTTGGCTCCAATAGGCAGGCTAGGAGCCATACTTCACTTGGAGTTTTCAATTCGATTCTTCAGCAGTGTCTTGAGTTCTTGGAAAATGATTGGTCACAGGTCGATCATCAGTAGACACAGTGTCTGATGTCTGGCTGATGGGCTGGTGATGACGGTTGGTGTGAAATTTGTTTTATCAAGAGCAGGGAAAAAGGAAGTTGGAGGAGAACAGAAAGAAGGCAAACAATGTTGTTTTCTGTTAAAAGCCTTTCCTTTGCTTACAGATTCTACTCTCTCACTTTGGAGATCTTTTCCCAGCAACAAGGTAAAGAGAAGAAATCTGTATTTGACAGTTTTGCCAGCTGCTAATCCTGCCCTGACTACAAACTAAGAGTGTCGTTTATCCAACTCATTCATGAATTCTCCATCCACAAGTGTTGTCTGCCAGCTCATTAAATATCAGAGCACGCAAAGCTAGCTTCCGCCTTTTTCTTTCACTTTGTGCACTTTTAGGTAATGTAATCCACACTCACCAATTCAGGGACCACGAGTTCCACATTAGATTTGTTATTCTACTGCGTACATCTCTTTTCTTTCTTTTCAAAAGTGTGTCAAGGTCAACATGTCCAGAACTAAACACACGATCTTCCCAACAGACTTGGGAAGCAAATCACACGCCGATTCTTGCAGTCATATACATTAGAAACCAGAAATAAACTTTAGCATCTCCTAGATGTTAACCCTCACCTCCCCCATCCAACTCATTATCAATTCCTCTCATCTTTTCGACAAAATACATCCAGAATATCTAATTCACGTTCACACTCCAGGCAAAGCTGCAATCAGCATTCAGCGTCGTTTACAGGCAATGGGTCGTAATTTGTGTCTTCATTTTGTCCTTCTTCCACCCCACCGTTCGTTCTAAGATCAGAAAGCTTTTTTGAAAACACAAAACCAATCTTGTTGGGCAAACACTGCACTTCGGAGGACCCTGTCCAGGGTGCCAGATGTGGGGGGGCTCCGCCCACAGAGCCCCATCCCTCCGTCACGGATGAAAGTAAAAACTACCAAGACATGACTGCTTGGGGAGGAAAGGGGTCAAACTCTCAGAGGAGAATGACCCAGAGCCCCTTCCTCACTAGGCTTTTATTGGGCTCAAATACACGGGAATACAAGTTTAACATGTCAAAGAAATCTGAGGGCTTAATCCGAGCCAGTGTTTGTCAGGAAAGGGGGTTGCCAAACTTTGGGAGACATACTCATTTCCTCCTGGGACACTTATCACCTAAGGAAGAGCACTCTTAGCAAAGCAGGTTTCACAGGACTTTAGGAATTCTTTCTTATGCCCGATCACCCAGGGAGCCGTCCTGGCCAGCACAGGGCTACACCGCTCACCCCCACAGTTTCAGGCTTTAAGCCGATTAGGAAGCAGGAGACATCTCCCAGACAGAAATGAGGACTCGGGCTATGTCAGAATAGCCGGGGGGCGAGGGTCCATCACATCCTCTTTGCTGCAGCCCCCCGAGTCCTTCCAAGAGGCCTCCCAAGTGGTCGCGTCTGGCTTAGGTTGCCCCTCCCATGAGGAGTCTTACCCATCATTGACTACCAACCAAGCGTTGGGGCCAGAGATGGATGAGGCAGAAGCAGCACTCCTGCCAGGGAGATAAGCTTTGCCTCCTTAGTAGGTCACGTCCTTGTGACAGAACAGACCCAGATGAAGTGGGCCCCTTGGGCTCTTACACAGCCCACCATGGGGTGAGGGTTACAACTCCTGAAACCAGGCTGAACGGTCCACAACACTGCACCCCTGCCTTTAATCTCCCCTGAAAAAAGGAACGGTTCCCTGCCGCTACGGTGGGTCTTCGTGGCTTCGCGTGGGAAAGGAGTGCCCGCCCGTTGGGCCGCTGCCCGCCTGGTCAGCCGTGTCTCCCCCCAGGCTGGGCCGCTCTCTGTCCGGCAGCCGCAGGGCCCACGCACCCTCCGCCGTGGGAGCTTCGGCCCTGCTAGTCCTCCTGCTCAGAGTGTTTTTCTCCTCTTTAGCTCTAAGCTGTCTTCTGGAATCTACCTGACTCAGCCATGTGCCTCTATTCAAAGAGTTTATTGCTTTGGTGCTTAATTTTTTTTTTAAAGTGTCCTTTTCTCTGTTTAGGTCAGGATTTCTTTCTATTCCTTGTTAGTGTAAAGTTCGGTAAGCCCTCCCGGCCTCGCTCATCCCAGCGAGCATCTTACCTTCATTTCATCACCAGCTGCACCGGGACGGAGACGGCGCCACTGCGTCCGTCCTTAGCCGTTTGCGCTTCACAGGGACACACGCATCAGGCGCTTCATCTATAAGACAAGAATACCAACGTGGATCGGACAGTGTTCCTTTCATTACTGCAGGAGATGCCTCGGCTTCTTAGGGAGAGCTGGAGTCACATGGTCGCATGAATTGAACAGCAGCCATGGTTCTCGGCGGGTCTGCTGTTTCATAAGCCCTGTGCTCCCTCCGGGTCTCTGCGGTTTCTGAGCAGGGGTTGCCCCACGTACCGAGGGAAGACTGGTGCCTTTAGGTGTCCAGTGGGGCATCCTCAAACTAGCCCCTCTCAGCCGAATGGAAAGGGTGGGTCTGAGCAGTCCACCTAGGCCAGGGATGTCAAACTCATCTTCACCGGGGGGACCACATCAGCTTCACAGTTGCCTTCAAAGGGCCGAATGTAATTTCAACTCCTTAACTGTTAAGGAGTAGTTCCGTGTACACAGCCCTAAAATTACATCCGGCCCTCTGAAGGCAACCACGAGGCTGATGTGGCCCCCGGTGAAGATGAGTTTGATACCCCAACTTAAGTGTACACCCCCCCCCGGAGCTCGAGCTGCTGGCCTGCGTTCTCAGAACTCCTGAGCAGGCCATGCAGAGGCCGCAGACAGGAATGCACCTGAGGCGTGAAGCTTTCAAACGCTGATTTGTCCCTTAACGGGACATTCTACACAACCGGGTAAAGGTCCTCTTCGCTGACAAACGCAACACGCCATTTCAGGGCGTCCGACGGACCCCGCAGACCATGAATCGTCCGTGACCCTCTTAACCGCAGTAATGATGTCTTCTGTTTGGAGCTTCTTCTGAAGAGGAGCCGTTTTAGGGAGTAAATTCAAAAGAATCAGGTACCAATTGGTACCTGTTGACTCTGAAGGGAAAATTGCTTAGGAAGAATAGAAATGGGATGGCTGATGGCAGGGAAAAAAAAAAAATAAAATAAAACAACCACAGAAGCAAAAAGAAGGTGTTGATTCCCTGCTCGAAGCCCGTTTGCCAGACTGGTGGTCCCACCTGCAAGGCGCGGGAGAGCTGGGCGGTCACAGCTCATAGCTACACCCATCCCAGGGTTAACTTCCCTGGTCCTATAGGAACCACTACCCCCAGAAACGCTCGCTAGACAGGTCACCCTGTCCCTCTGGGAGGGCCCACAGTCAACAGCTGACCGTCACAGCCGCGTAAAAGCCAGGTCCTCTTCTCTCAAGCCAGGACAATTCCGTGGCACCGTTTTGCTCCAGAGTTCCCTGTGGGATCAGGCCGAGGCGAGACACCACCTGCAACCACGTCGTCCCCTGGCTTCGCCTCCGCCCCGCCCTGCGGCCATCACGTCCTCGAAGGTTCCACCCCCCGCCCCCCCGAGAGGGGCCCCTGCCTAAGTCGGTGCTGTCTGACGCTCTATTGAGAAAACCCGAAAACCCGGTGTGAGTCTCCTCGTGACCGTTTCAGTCCACCACCAGCGTGTAGGTATCTGATCACGAAGACTGGCGGTGCTGCGCTGTATTTGGAAGGGGGCGTGGCTTGGAAGATGCCATGAACACAAGCAAAAACAAACAAACAAACAAACAAACAAACAAAACGGAAGGTAGAGCTTTTGGTCTGAATGAAGCAACCGCCTACTGCTGTTGTGTCTGTCAGATGTCACCCGGTGATCGGAACTCCGAGACCTAAAAGCCCATGTGGCCTCGCTGCGGACCGACCGCAGGAAAATCCAGCTTCCGCTCTTTCCCTTGCTCGGATGCCATGTGCTTAGACTGGAGAAACAGAAAGTCCCCTGGAGTAATAAAACAAGTGAGAGATCATAAAGGTGGCCGCTAGGGACTGTCTCAGCCGGAGGGATTCTCCCAGATTGAATCAGCGGAAGATGGTCTTTCATAAAATCTGGCAGGTACGAAACAGCCCTGGTTAAAACAATACCGGCACCTCTCAGAATACATAAAACACAGCAGGTAAAAAAAAAAAAAAAAGAAATCAATGATGAGTTATTTTTCAGGCCTCTGTGTTTGTAGATGGTTAAAGACTCTGTCATTATAATGATGCCTTTGAGCAACTTTTAATAAAAACAAACATCTCTCCCCAGCTGTGTTTCGAAGGCCATTTTTCATGTATTTGAGCGTGTGACGATCCAGTCAATGGCACTTCCTATTTTTATTTTTTACTTTTGAAGCACTGATGGAGTGTCAGTTGCTGATTTTTCTGTGCTTCTTTGCTACTCCGTTTATTTTTTGGTATCTTAAATCTAGAGAAATTTGAAACTAGCTTGGCCAAAAGCAGCATCTTTTGCCCTAAAGGCAGAAGGAACAATCAAACCCTTATGCCGGGAACACTGTCAACAATCACCAGCTTTAGGAGGGAGAAAGATCAAAAGTTGCTACCCACAGGGGGAGCATTTTCTGGGTAAAGGGAAAAACGGGTAAATTTTTGTCTTTTGTGTATTTTTAGAATCACAGAAATTTAGAAAGAATGGATGACAACATGATGAATTCAAAGAAGGAGAAATGTAGCTTATAAAAGTCAGTCTCGTGTGGCTTTTAGGATAATGGTAATGAAACAATCACATTTAAATATTTGTTGAACATTTCACATCCAGGGATCTTCCATGCCCGAGACGTTTTATGATGACTGTTTCACTTCCGTCATGCAGGTCGCAGCTGAAATGCTGCCTTTCCTCCCCCGACTTCAGTCTCGGGGGCCAGCCTACCATTTCGTTCCACCTGCCTGCACGCTTCGATTGCAGATACCCCCCATCCGTCTCTGTCCTTGACAATCAGCTTAGTTAGTCACTCCTGTTTCTTTTCTTGTACTTGGCTCTATCCCCAGTGTCTAGAGCAGAGTTTGGCTCGTGGCAGGTGTTCGGCAAACATGCGTCCAATGAATAAATGAAGAAATGTCCCCGCTACACTGTCCCCCACAAGTACCAGTGAAAGAAAGGATGAGATCCCTTTTCTTCAATGACTTAATGATACGCCCAGTGGCTGGCTAGTAGTAGGTGTTCAATAAATATTTGTTGAATGAGTCATTATCTTGGACTATAAAGAGAGAGTGGGAAACATAAGAAAAGGTCCCTGGCCCTGTAGAAGTTGTTAAATCGATGAATACTTGAAGTGGCTCATTAACTCTTAACTTAATGGAAGCCAAAAAAAAAAAAAGGAGGAAAAAAGTGTTAGATGAATGGGCCTTCTCTCTGGAATGAGACTTAAATATGTTTAACTGTAATGTTTAGCTGTAAATGGCTTGAAGCCTGAGTGGGCACAACTATAAATACTGTTCGGGAGTTTCTGGTGTCAACTCTTCTTTCTTCTTAGAGGACACTCTGGGATAAGAAGATGTTCCGTGTTCTCCTGGGGTCAGATCGGGTTCAGTCTCTTCTGCAAGTCCATGGTGGGGACGAGCCCAGACAGCCCTTTCTACGTCTTCTGTGGCCCCTGCACAGAGACTGGCTGATTCCTTGTCTCAGGAATATATTATTATAAGCTTTTTCTTTGACCCTATGATTTCAGTTGCTCAGAGTTCCCTTTAGCTTCAGTTTTTATCAATGGACATCTGTGAAAGTTTTATTTCTTTCAATACACATTCTGCAACGCCAGAGTGACTGTGAACCCAGGAGGCTGGCCTCGATCCATCTGCTTGGCTCTGTAGCCACGGTTCTTGCCAAAGCAATTAGTTCTCTCCAGTGGTTGCTTTCCTTTTGCTCAGAGAACAGAAAACAGGTCAGCTCCTTTTCACCAGCACATTCAATTTCATATAAGCATCCCCGTTAAAAACAGACAGCCCCGTTAGCCAGCTCTCTGACACTTCCTGTAGACCACCATTCAGGGTCCCCTGGACAGAAGTTGAGCCTGTCTAACCATCTCACGCCACCTTCTCTGCCACCACCTCTGCCGCCCTGGACACTCCCCTGGTCTTGCCTGTCCGGAGGGCCTGATCCTTGGCTACTCCAGGTCTCTGGTTCTGTTCTAGAAGCTCAGGTGTCCGATGGTCCTCTTACCGCATTCCTTACTATTTGTAATGTCATGGCTACTGGATCACTTACACTTCTACGACATTTTTGAAATGATACCATTTCAGTGCTGGAAGATATACTAGTGGTTGCTAGGGTAAGTGATTGGGGCGGGAGAAAGGAGACTGTGGTTCTAAAAGGGAAACGTAAGGGATCTCCGCGGTGTTAGGTCTGTTCACTACGGTGACTACAGTGATGAGTACAGAAAACTACACATGTGATTAAATTGTATAGAACAAATGCCAGCAAGTACACACAGAGACTCACATACATGCTGATGAGTACGAGTAACACTGGGGGCATCTAAATAAGACTGGAGGGTTATATCCTTGTCAATGTCTTGATTGTATTATGGTAGAGTTTTGCAAAATATTGAATATTACTATTGGGGAAATGGAATAAATTGTACATGAGGTATTCTTACATTATTTCTTATAGCTGAACATGAATCAATCTGCAATTATCTGAATAAAACTTTCAGTTAAAAGTGAACTGAGAGGGAAGTATAAAAATGTGTGGAGGGGTGAAAGGACAAAGAAGGAAAGAAATGGGAAGACGTAAGGGGAGAGAGGGTATGGGGGGGAAGACAGTGGAGGTAGGGAACGTGGGAGAGCAGGTGCAAGGAGACAGGGAAGTACGGGGGGAAGGATGGAAGAGGAGGAGGAAGAGTAACGAAAGAAGACGGGGGAAGACAAGGGAAGGAGGGGAGAGAAGGAGAAAGGGAGAGCGGGAAAGACAGGTGAGAAATGAGTTGGCAAGGAGGAGAGAAGGAGGAAGGAGGCAGAAACGAGAAGGCTTACAGGAATGGAAGGAACAACACAGTTAGGTGTCTATTCTGATGGCGGATTTCCGAGGGGGACCCTCCCAATTCAGCAGAGATACCTGACTGTGTGATTCTGTCATCGCGCAGTAGATTACCAGTTGGGGACACAGAGTATGCAAGGTTAGAAGACAACTCCTCTCCCACGGCTGAACAAGTCCCGGACACACGCTGCTGCGATGGGAGATTGGGCCTTTCCCACTCAGGGAGGGTCTGTTGAGCAGTTCGTCGTCCCCACAGCTCTCCAAAGCACCACAAACGCACTCCTGTTGCCCCTGCGTCTTCTGACGGCCCTTGTCTGTTTGCCCAGTCTCTCGTCAAATGATGAGCTTAACCACAATCCAACTAGCTCCTTGCTGATAATTGACTAAGTTGAATCTTTTGTTGGCTGATGAAAGAGTGCTTTGTTCTAATACAGACTCCACTGCTAATTAACTGAGTGACTGTAGGCAAAACATTTGGCCATTTAGAATCCGACACCCCACCTTCTTCATCTTGAAGGCAGCATGGTGTACTTTACGGCAGCATTTGTTCAGAGTCAGACAGACCTGCTCTAAATTCCAGCAATGTCACTAGCTGTGTGACTTTGGCTAATTCACTTACCCTCTCTGAGCTGTAGGCATTTCATTAATGGGGGATAATAGTTCACTCGTCCCAGGGCTGTTATGAAAATAAGGATATTCTTCTATACAGAGCCCATGACACATGACAACTCCTAAAAAATGTATTTTGCCTTATTTCTACCCTACAGGAAGTTGTACTAATGAGAGTTAAATATTTTGAGCAATTAATAGGGGGTTACGCAATGAAATGGGTATCACATACTCTAACTAAATTTATCTTTATCGTAGTTCTGCAATGCAGGTATTCCCAACTTTATCTTATAATTGATGAACCTGGGGCTTAGGGAAGTTGAACACACTGCCTGCGGGGCCGCGGAGTGTGTACAGAAGAGCTCAGTGAACAGCCACGTCTATCTGAAGTTCTGGAGAAGCCCCAGTCAGGCTCCGTCTGTGGTTTTGCTCAAATGTTTCATACTGGTTTCTTTGTCTTGTAAAAAGAAGGGAAGGGAATGGAGAACAATGTGCAGGAAGGAGAGGGAAGGGGGAGAGAAAGGCAAGCGGAGGGAGGGAACAGTGGGACAGAAGGAAGTGTCCCTGCTGCTGGGCGCTGCGGTGCGGATGCGGTCCTGCCCCGCTGGTTCTAGAAAGAGCACGCCGGTGGTGGGTGCTCTCAGAACCGCAGCTGTGACTCTCGGGCTGACGTTCAGGGGCCAGGTCAGTTCCTCCAGTGCTTCTTTCGGCTGAGAGCTTCGACCCACAGTACAGCGGAGTTGGGAGGGAACAAGCAAATGTGCAGACGTGGTCTCCCACCCTCCAGCCAGCCAGAAGGCAGGGGTGCCCAGTTCTCCTCTTCCCACAGTGCTGCCGAGCTTCCGCCCTCATACGTGACACCAGCTGGGAGCCTGGACGGGGCCGCGGGGATGCTGGGAACCCTCCACACCGTGGTCTCCCCACTCCTCCGTGTCTTCCTGTCTGCCCTCCCAAGGCCCTTCCTGACCTCACTGCTCTGTCCTTGTCTTCCTTTCTCCTGGCCACTTGCATCCGCGTCACCTCTGCTAGTGCACCAATATATTTAATTCAGGTTTGGGTGGGTTTTTGTTGTTTTTTTTTTTTTTTTTTTTTTGGTTGTTTCAAGCAGTCAATCGTGGCCCTCCTCCTCAACATTCTTGTAAGGTTCATAGTTTGAGTGACTGGGCTTTTCCTATTTTCTATTCCCAACAAGGGTTGTGGAGAGATAGGATAGAGTAGGCATGCAGTTATATTCTCAGTGAATTACCTATAAAATCACAAAGCCATTCTTGCCACCCCCCAAAAAATAAATAAATAATTAAATGGAAATAATGTTCAGAGCACAGGCTAGAAAAACACTAACATATTTTAAAATCCTGGCCCCATCATGAATGACTAAAGGGATCGTATTTGCTATTATTTTGGTTAAAATACTGGAGATTACTCTTGTCAGTGTTAATGAGTGGTATCTAGAGCACTTTAGGAAATCAATAAAATGTAGTCATTGTCGGTATCATCTCATGGAATGTGGGGGAGCACTTACTTAATTCATTGTATTTGTTCGTCTATCTTTTTCAATACCAAGTAATATACAGGTGAAGGCAATATAGTCCCCGTTCTCAATTATTCGTAGTTTATAGAGTGAAGACAGATGCCTCACTGAAAATAGGTGAGGACGGTTCGCTCTTGGACCGTTAGGGATCACAGGGTCTCGGCAGTTTCAGACTTTGGACCTCTCTGTACCTACGCGTGATTTCAGGTCTATCAGCATAGGAGGAGCCATCTTTTCTCATGCACTTTGATTCCAAATAAGCTCTCTTGCTGCAGTAAGAAGAGGGCAAACGAAAGAATTGTGATTGGTGTTTTGTTAAAGGCATGACTGTTGCCGGTTTTGATCGCACGAAGCACCTGGGGAGCTGACAAAGAGCCACATGCCCCCTTCTCTGCCCCGCTGATGTGCAGGGAAAGCAATTCCCAGGTGCATGGGTTGGGAAGGGAACGTGAACTTCTGGGGTTAGCTTTATAACAGTATTTCCAAACAGAGCCACATACCTGAGCATGGGTCCCCTGACAGATGAACGCACATCTCCGTGGGGACGTACAATTTCTCTGAGAGAAAGAACATGGGCCTGGAAACCAGCTCAGAGCACAAAACCATCTTTGGAGGCTGCAACATGATTGGTTGTCAGTTCCCTGTCTCCTCGAACATTTTGAGAGAAACATCACATTTCATCCGGCACAGGCTGCTTTATCACTCCTGTTTCTATTGAAACTTCATTTCGTAACCTGAAATTGGATATAAATTGGCAAGTCACTTGAAAATGTTCATTTGATTTTTTTTAACTACGTACACCAATAAAGATGTTATTAACACTCGAATATCATGAATATATAAGTATATATCAACAGTATAAAATTCAATGGTACTGGACAATTTTGAATAAAACCATCTTAAGATAAATGAATGAGGTATTATTATAGCTTAATACAATAGCCTCTATCAGAAGCGCTGATAGCCTATTTGGACATTCATTTTTAAGGTCATGTTTGTGCATAATGTCTTAGGTTAGGTTCATCTGGTTTCTGCACAACCAGTTTGGGAACTACCTAAGGCAAAGTTTGGGGAGGGAAGTGGAAAAACAGGCTGTCGCCACAGTGCCGCTGGGGCCACCCGTTAGCACAGCCATTTCGAAAACAATACGACACAGTCTGATCCAACTGAAGAAGAGAGTAACTTACAGTCGGAGAAATGGCGCAGAGAAACTTGTCCAGCAAAGGATGGGCCCGAGCTTGTCTATCACAGGAAACAACCAAATAGAGACGACCCAAATAGCCTTCAACTTGAGACTGGGTATTTTACAAAAAAGACAACTCGGACAATGCAATTAATGGCCTGGAGCTTGGGTCAGCCCACTGCTTCTTAATGAGCCAGAAAGTAAATGTTTGAGGATACTCAGGTCACGGGGGCAGAATTGAGGGTATCGTGTAGGTAGTAGCTGCAGGGCTATTATATTTACACAACTAAACTAATTAAAATATAACCATTTAAAAATGGGAGAAGAAAACATTTTTAACTAGCTGGGCACACACAAAAAAAACACACTAAAATGCAGGTGGTGGGTTTAGATTTATCCCGTGGACCGCAGTTTGCTGACCCCAGGTGCAGACATTTTCCTATTAACAGAGATGAATCTGAAATATGTAATGTTCGGTGGGGAATTAAGGCAGCTGAAGAAAGCATTCTGTATCATTTTACTTGTAGAAATTCCAAAAACATGAGAAACTAAGCAATACGTTGCTCAGGATATACGCAAACGTGTATTCTAACTAAATGGAAAAGAACAGGATGACAAATCACAAAATTGGTAATGGCCACAGCCTGTCCATGAAGAAGAAGTTAAATGGGTTCTGGGAGGGCCCTGGGTGTGTGTGGGCGGGGAGAGCGCACAGCTGGCCCTCCGCACGTATGGATTCCACCAACCGTGGACCAAAACCATACGTATTTTTTAATGTTATGTTGCGTCTGGCGTGTACTATGTGGTTAGGCCCGTGAGGGTTGCACCTGAACTGGGCTATACAGATTTTTTCTTGTCCTTAGTTCCTAATAATGTATAACTCCTGTTTACACAGCATTTACATTGTATGGCATGTTGTAAGTAGTCTAAGTAATCTAGACATGATTTAAAGCATACAGGAGGATGTGCGTAGGTTATGTTCAAATATGATGCCATTTTATACGAGGGATTGGAGCACCTGTGGGGTTTGCCCTCCAGGGGCGCCTGGAACCAACCCCCAGGCCCCATTGGATGCTGAGGGACAGCTGTATCAGTACTGCTTTATTCCTCAAACTGGAGCATAAACATAGGGGCGTTTGTATTTCCTCCTCATATAGTACGTGATACAAATATCCTTTTATGCATATTAATAAATGAACAATTTTTAACGCAGGTTATCTATTATTTAATAAATACCATGCTAATTTTAAATAACAAAGTAAATAAAATGCAACCCGGTAGAAAAATCAGACACTGCATCCAACAGCTTAACTAAGGAAGACTATTACAATCAATCAGAGTGAGTAGATCATACCACTGCTGCCCCTTACATTTGCAAGTTTGCCCTAAAAATCCCAAATCAGAAAAAGGAGTCACTTCCCTGTGACACGCCCATGTGGCTGAATCCCCAGGGGACCAAACCCCTCTGTAGGGTCTGTTCTTGTTTTCCTTTGTTCCAGTGAGAACCTTTGAAACTGTCTGAATATCAAGTCCTGGGGACATTTCCCCCTGAGGGTGGCCCGCCATGGTCCACCGCGGTGATTCCAATCAGGTCTCACATTAACTCAAAGAGGCCATTGTACCTCTATCAGCCCTTTATCTCGGCTCTCTGACAAGCCTTCATAATGAGTGAGTGGGACGAGCAGGGCAGGCTTTGTGGTTGGGGCGATGCGGAGGACAGCCTGGGACAGTGCACTTGATCATTGTCACTACCGGTGTCAGGAGATGGTCATTACTGCCCAGCAGATTTATTGCCTGGGTCAAAGCAAATTACTTTCTCTTCCTCCAGCCCTGGCTGCTGAGGTTTTTCATCTTTCTCCTCTGACTTGTCTTTTCTCTTGCTTGGGGCCCGGCTATGGCGTCATCAGCATTTTCTTTTCATTGGTTTTTTTTTTTTGAGGAGTTTAATTAACACGGTGATTGACATATTAGCAACGGTGAGAGTCCATGAGAGATGCACACAACCATGGACGTGAAGGATTAAAATTCCTGCCACAAACAAAAAGCACCCCTTTTGTGCAGCCCCTGTGGCAACCCCTTTACCGGGTTCTCGCCGACACGGCCATGTCTGCATCGCTCACCGGGATTCAAGTCATTATTATTCACGCTAATTACAGGTGAACATGTTTTCATCGTGTTTCTTGTTGATTTCATGCGCTCTAAATCCTTCTGCACTATTGGTCTGCAATACAAGCTCCCAACGTACAGTGACTGTCCCTGTAAAGTACTATTCCCCCCGCAGGAGCCGTTGCATAAATGAGTGGCGTCTAGTGTCTGATGTGCCCCAGGCCCCTCTGAACCAGCTGCACAAACAGTGACTGGACAGACCACGCTGTCCCGTGCATGGGTGACACGGCAGGGTGGGGTAGGACGGCATGGTGAAGAGCACAGCACGGACCTCCTCAAAGGGGGCAGCCGGGGCCCCACCCCAGGGGCGGGCAGCGTTACCACATCCTCTTCCTCTTTAAGAGAAGGCAGGAGAGTGTACTTTCACGAAGGTTCTCCCACTTTGAAAAACATCGGGAGGGTTCAACAAAGTATCTGAGTTAGCAAAACGTAACTAACAGCCGCTGGTGTTCAACTTCCCACCTATTATTAATCTTTTTCTACACTTTTGTCAAGCCATTTTAAAACTCTTGAATTATCTCCCTGACTCCTTCTACATCTGAAATCCACGCGGAACACCTTGTTCAAAGGTCACCTCCCAGCCGTTTCCTCGGGGATATTTCCAAAGTGCACCACGCTGGATTTTGCTTCACATCACGTCAGTATCTCCTGAACAGTTACGTGCTTATCTGCCTATACCCCCTGTCCACTAGAGGGCTCAGTCATCGGGGTCATGGATCGTCCATGAACTCAGCTCTGTGTCCGTGTGCATTCGAGTCCATTCCTGTGTCCAACACGCAGCCATGGAGCTCCGACCACAGGCAGGCGCTGCTGCTGCTGCTGCTGCTGCTGATGTGCCCACTCATTAACCTTGCATCCAAGCCATGAAGAGAAGAAAATCAAGACAGTAGTAAAGTTAATGAGAAGACAGGTCTCCTCAACTGTCCACAGTAACCAGAAATGGTGTGAGGAATTTTTCATTGTTCGCACACATGGGCATTTTTGAGGCTCTGTCTGTAATCAGATTCTCAAAAAGACCCATGACCTCAAGAAAATGGAAATGAACTATCCGACAGCAATACTGTTCTAAATAGAAAGAGGATGCCAGTTCCCTTTCTTCCCCTCAATCCTGTTTAACATCAAGCAGCTCTTATAACCAGCTACTTCCTGGTTGTAAGAACTTGAACTTATATGACCTATTTGCAGTTTTCAAAGCACGTTTTCTTGAGTCACTTGCTCTTGCCCCATAAAAATACCGTGGAAGAGTTATCATCATCACAGTGCTTTACAGATGACAAACGGAGGTTCAGGGCATAAGTGCCTTACTGAGAGGCACATGGCTTTTCTGGAGCTCAACCAATCCCCGACTGGGGCCCAGCATCTCACCACATGTTGTATGACCTCAGATTGCCTTGGTAACGAGCCCAAACCACTTCCCAGCCCAGGAGACACTGTGGATGAAAGATGTAATCTCAAAACAGTGACTTTTCCCTTTCATCACTAGTCAGTCTGACTTTGTTCCTTTCTCCATGTTTAATTTCTCTTCATTATACATTTTTTTCATAGGCCAAATTATCTGATCTGTTACTTACTTTCTTTGCTTCAAAAGTAATGTTTAAAATTACTGGATGGAAGCACTTGAAATGACCTAGGAAGCTTCTAAAAAAAATTGTATGGAGATCCAGAACCGAATCCAGACCAACTAACTTAGACTGCCTAGCAGGTAGTTCCTGATAGTCTGTATTTTTGGTAGTTTTGTAAAACATTTGCCAACGTGGCCGTTGCAGAGGCTAGCCTGTGAGACACAGGGCTGGGGCCGTGTGGATGGAATCCACCCAGAAATAGATGGAATCTATTCGTGGATTCCATCATTCTTCACAAATTCCAGGTGCCTCAGCCTGACAGCACTAATGAAGGTGTGAGTAAGCTTCTGCAAACTTGTGATTAAATAATTACATTTAAAAAATACACATTGTGTATAAGGTACATATGTGTATATGTATATAAAATACCTATATATACAGATATATATATATATATCAGTGAGCTATTTTCTTACGAAGGCAAAGGCAGTAAGACACTTCATGCAAAATAACTTTCATAAAGAGTGAATTCAGAGAGCCTATGACAGGAAAGAAGAGTTGCCCAAGTAATATTTTTTTTCTGTTTAATAGGTCAAGGAAGTGGGTGAACCTTATCAGGTTGTGAGGTGGGGAGACGAAGGTGTCTCTTCCCTTTCCTGGACCAGCTGCTGGAGAAACCAGCAGGTGTGAAAGATCAGGTGGAAGGAAGGTCGTTCTCTTGTTGCTCAAGTGCACAGCGATGGTAATTTGGATCAGACGAACTGAGCCAAGGATGGAACTCTCATTCGGAGCAACTCCTCAACCAGCTACATCGGGACCACTTCCACGGGGGGAGGAGACAAACCCGAAGGGATTTTTCACCCAAAGGACAGCCGTGAAGCTTGGGTGAGTCGGAGCTAAGTGCACTCTTCAAACTGCTCCAGTAATGACTGTGCAGTGTGTTCTTGAGGTCGGCCCCTTCTTGGTTGCAAGTGACAGAGAAAATAAACTCACACTTGTTTCGGCAAAAATTGGAATTTATTACATCATGAAACTGGGGGGGGTCTACTTCAGGCAAAATCATCTCCAATGTCTCAAATATATATATATAATATATATATATATATTTTTTCATCCCAGTCTCTTTTAGTTCTGCTTATTTGAATCAATCAGCTCTATTTCTCCTAACAGGAAGCTCTCTCCATTTGTCTGGAAAGAAAGCCACAATCACCCAAATGTACATGCTTACCCCTCATGACACAAGAACTGCAGAGATTTAGCTCTCAAATGCCCTGAAGACCTATTGGCCTGGCCTGGGTCACTTGCCCCAATGTATGTGGTTCCATGACGGCCTGCCTGGTAGGTCACGGGCCACCTCCTGTGGGCTTCGTCGGGACCGTATGGACTGAAAGAGGAGATTGCATAAAGAAGGGATACAGAGCAGATCCAAACAAGAGACGGAAACGACAGCAATTCTAAATCACCCTCGTTAAGAATAACTCACCTGTGGTGAAGACCGACAGCAATTGAAAATGAATGCAAACACAACAGAAATGGTGTAAATTTTATGCTCATACATTTTACATTGATACACGATGCCAAGCAGTCGACGTGTAGAAGTCGAAGACTGACGAGTAATGGCGTTGTTTTAAGGAAGAGTCAGGCACATCCAACAGCTGGAAGGACCTGGTCTCTCCCTGTTCTCAGTGCCTAGTGGAGGGCACCCATAGAAGGCAGAAGTTACTGGCGTAAACCCACCTGCCCAAAGCAGATAGCTCTCATCCATTCGTTGGATGTGCTTGAGAGACGGCATTGACAACTGTGGTAGGACTTAATGTATTCCTTGAAATATAGGAATCATTCACAGACCTGAGAACTTTAATTACCATGAACGATATGTTCATATGTAGACTGGTGGCAAAGCCCAGGCAAACTTTACAGGACCACACGGTAAAGAGATAGGGGACCTTCTCCTGCCGGTGGGTGCCGGCTGTACTCATCATGACATTTTCACTTCCATTTCAGGAAATCATTTATATTCTAGGCTGGCCTCCCTTTTACATCTTCTTACTGACTTATGTCTCGATCAGGGTTTACAGTGTCCCCAATTTGTTTTCAGATTCCTCATGGAAAAAAAAGAAGAGTACATTATGGAGCAACCCATTTTTATCAGTCTCTGTTTATCCCCATATAGAATTATTCATCCTAGAAAAGGTCTGAGGAAGATGGAATAATTCTCTCAACAATAAAACCTTGCAGCCTTTTTCTCTGACAATACCCATAGTGCAGAGGTGCGGAGAAGTTACTGCCAGGCAGAGCCAAAAGATAAGGTCAGACTCTGGCATTTATTCATGAAAACAGTAGCAAGATGACTCGGATTTATTATTTTTAAGGTCCCATGGAAATGCTTGACAATGCTTTTAACAAGCATTCTGCATAAGAATGTCAGCACAAGACTGCATAGGAAACCAGGCTTCTGTCTCAGAAGGTGTTGGGAGAAGTCTATAAAGCTAATGGTTTAAGTGCAAATCATCAACGTATAAGAGGCTGCTGGCACTGCTTAACAAAACTCAAGCTCCAGGAGAAGAAAGGCTCCTGTTCAAAGGACACTTTCCCATCTCCTGTTATTATAAATACACGCACAGATGTTGGGGAGCAAGGGATAATCGGTGGAGTTCTATAGTGCTAAAAAAGAGAAGGCTTCCCCCTGGAAATGTTCTGTGCAAGGCAGCGACATTATAATGCGAGTGTGTTCTCATGCAGAATAATTGTCATACCTGTTTTACTTATTTTTTTTGGCAGCTGCTTATGTAAAACTTTTTGATATCGTTGAAAACATGAACGCTTAGAATTTAACCCTAATCAAACTGTGGACACTGAGAAAGAGGATATCTACTAAAAAGGGCCCCCAGTGACTAACTAGGCTCAAATTAAACAAACAAAGAAACAAACAAAAACCAGCCTAGCAGCCATTTCTGCACAGGGGCCTCCCACGCAAACTGCACTTCAGGTAGAAGCCTGCATTGAGCTGCCTGCCCGCACTGTGTTCTTGCCATCTGAGCCACCGTCTGCCTCAGCCCTTATAAAAGAGGTCCTGGAATCCTATTTCAACCAATAGGACTGAGGCTTTCCCCATCCAATAGGAGCTATGCCGTTATACCCCATCAACATCTTCACCCACCAATCAGAGAGGCCCTATTCTAACAAATCAGGACAGTGCCTTTTGGACCAATCAAACTGTGAGGATTTGGAGTCCTCGTTTGCATGAATACAGGCCAATCAGATACCAGGGGCTTCTGTCTGTAGAGGTCAGCTCTCCTCTGGCTCTGAAAGAGTACTTTACCTTCCCACCAAAGACCACCTTTGAGCAGAGCAGAGCAGAGCAGGCCAGCATAATGGAATAAAGTTTCCTTCTTCACAGCATCTCACACTGGGGTTTGCTGTTGGTGTTGAGTTGATGTCAATGACCTTTGGTTGAGAAAACTTTGTATCTGCATTTTAGTCTTGTTCATATTTGGGGAATGCATGAAGTACTGTGTATTGCATTTTTATAGAAACTCAGCTCAAAACAGTCCACAAATGTTGAGCTATAAAAATCATGAAACCTGGGGAAAAGAACAAGAAGGACTAAATGTTGATTGCTTGGAAAAAGGAAAGATAAACACTCCTCACTTATGAGGAGCTAGAAAGCAATTTATAAAAACAGCTCCATTTTCCTGAAAGTTAACCAAATACAAGATCAACATATATAACTTCGATATAAAATATATTTTGGAGTAACAAGAAGCAGTGTTAGCACCCTAGAAACAGCAAAAATACCACCTACTAGAAGTAAGAAACCATTATATTTTCTGACGTGATTATGCAATTCTTTGTTGAACTTTGAACTCAAAAATGAGGAAAGCCCTAGCCAGTGTGGCTCAGTCGTTTGGAGCATCAACCTGTAAACTGAAAGGTTGTGGATTTCACTCCAGAGCAGGGCACATGCCTCGGTGGAGGGTTTGGTCCCCAATCGGGGTGTGTGCGAGAGGCAACTGATCAATGTTTCTCTCTCACATCAATATTTCTCTCCCTCTCTCTCTCCCTCCCTTCCCCTCTCTCTAAAACCAATAAGCATGTCTTCGGGTGAGGATTAAAAAAATAAAGAGAGAAAGAGGGAAAGAAGAGTCATTTTCTGACCGCATGAATACCAAACATCAACAGCTCCCAAAAAGGTTCTGCTGGAATCGGGCATTTCTGACAAAGACAAAAATAGGATGGAAGCCTAAATGGCACTGGCAGCTGGAGATAAGCAAACATAATTGTGAATCTCAAGGTGGTTGGTTTCTTAAAAGGAGACACTAAGATTTAGAGCAATATTACCGAAGACCAGGATCTGTTGGAAAACAAAACCCAACAAAACCCTCTTAATCTTTCCTTTAGTGGGTACACACCTTTTTCCTTTTCTCTTAGGTGTATTAATTTACAAAGCACCTTCCTTAAGAAGCAGGCATCACCATGGAGACAATGCCTGGAAACCGTTTTTATCAGTCGCCAAGATTTTGCTCGTCTGTCGAGTTAGCATTCTGTTGTTTGCTAGCAGGCGTGTGTGTGTGTGTGTGTCCAGTATTTCTGGACGGAGAGAGACATCTCAAAATTCCATCTGTTGAAATTTAATCCAGACCCTAAAAGTCCACATGCAGCCTCCACCACCAAGCTTGCCTGTTTTAGGGGGAATTCTCTAGGGGGCGGTTGTGAAGGTGGATGAAAACAATGATGCCTCTGTTGGGTGTGTCAAGTCAGCCAAGGGCGGGCCAAGTCAGGGTCTCCAGAACCCGGATGTGTGATACAGATCAGCACTAGGGGTCTGGCAAGGACCACGGAAACCTGCAACTCCGTCTCTAGACACGCAGGGGATTCCACTCAGCGCAACGCCATGGCCTCGCCAGTATTGTGGGGGCCGATTCTTTAGAATAATTAAAAGTCTCGGAACATAGGTGTGGAATTTTCGCAGTCTTCCTTGTTGATAACCAATTTAAACTTTAAACCAGTTGTCACATCCACAGGCCAGATTTTGCAACTCAGGCAGGCCTGCGACCCTTAGAAAATCAGGTTCCCGTCTCATCAAAGGAGGAAGGCAGAAGTCTTGCCTGGTGGGTGAATGGCATTCTAGCGCTTGCTGGCCGTCAGGCTGAACACCTGACCAAAATAAAACAAAGAAACGGGAGCAATACAAATGCAAATGGGCTTTTAATCCAAATTCTAGTAGATAGTTTTGCAAGTTGATAGTACTGGTTTTTGTTTCATTCTTTCACTTACCAACTATTAATGGATTTGCCCAGATGCTGTGAAGGAAATATGGGGACAATAAATATATTTTTATTGGTTTATTTGTATTTGTTCATATGGAATCTCATTTCATGGTTCTAAAAAGATGGAAATGATGTAACTAAACTGAAAACACAACTATGATTTGCCCAGCAGAAATGGAAAGATCACGTATTATTATTAAATGGGAAACACATTCCCCTGCAGATAAATCTTCTAGACTCTTCCACAATCTGGGATATTTGGCTCCATTTCTGAGGTTTGCCATAAGGCTTTGGTCTGGCGGTATCTTTTCTTCCTCAAAAGTCCTCCTCCTTGGTCTCACTCTTTTTCTGTGGTTGGTTAAATTATTTTTGTCAAGATAATTGGAGTTTGTAGAGTTTGATGCACCAATTTTAGGTTAAAGGGACACGTTTACTTTCTCACATAAAGCAGGTGGATCAATTTTCCCCAGCAGCAGTCTGCCAATAAAATATTTTCTCTCTTCACCAAATGCACATAAATACTCATAAATACTTCTTCACCAGTAAAAGGTTTAACCTCTCATCCCATTTAAAGCCTGGGAAATGGCAGCGGGAGGGGATGGAAAATTAATAGGAGACGTTCTGAAGGAGATGGCTTTCTTCGAAAATTAATTTAACGTAAGCTTGCCTTTTCCAGTCTCTCCGGCCTTCCTTCTCTTTCTTCCTGTCCTCTAAGCATGCCCACAGCATTTGTTATCAGAGGTGACAGAAGGCAAAGTGGAAGTCTTTACCCAGAACACAGACAAATAGCTGCTGGACACAGAAGCGGGCAGTTCCGGCCTCTGAGTCAGGGCTGCGCCTCCTCCCCGGTGGTCGTTTGGAAATGTTAGTTTGTCCCATGTTGGTGTCAAATATGTTGAATGAAGCTCACTGTTTACCGAGAACTTACTGGCAAGAAAAGGATGCTGGGTAGTTCTCTGTTCAGTTGTCTTTGTTCTTTCGAGTGGCTGCGTAGGGACCGGGCGTGAACAGAGACAAGAAGCGTGCCCCCAGGCAGGCAGAGACGGTGAAATGCCCCAGGCAGTTCACACCTGGTCGGCAGTTCAGCAGCCCACGGGGCAGAGACAAAGGTATTGGGGTTCAAAAGACCGAAGGTCTCCTTGCTAGCCAGTCGTAGAACTTCATGAGTGGAATTCAGATTTTCGACATTGACATCTTGCATACCTGTACCTACGTTCAGCAGGGAAAAGGAAGGAAATGATCGGCGTGACAGGGACAGCAGAGTGACTACACGTGTCCCCAGGTACTCTGCCTCCGGGCACGAAGTGGCATGAGCCCTCCTCTTCAGCGTGTCAGAAAGTTCACACGATCCCCAGCGTGTCCACTGTCCTTGGTGTGCCTTCCGTGCGAATTTCAGTATGAACTGCTGGCCCCCCTGAATTCTCAGTCACCCCACTGTCACTACTTCCTGGGCCGAGCACTTATTTCTATGCCATTTGGGGAAGATCTAAGGCTGTTGGGTATGGTTGGCTTTTGTTGAAAACTCGGGGAGACGAGAGGAGATAGGACCAAACAGATGCCATGTCGCAAGGCTACATTTGTCCCCACTGCTCTGATGCTGTAGGAAATCTTTCCTTTATCCGGTCACCACACAGAGCCTCGTCACTCGACCCTTCTCTGCCTACCAAGAATCTTCTCTCTTTTTTTTTCTCATCCTCCCAGTTTCAGCCTCCAAATTCCTGTCTCTATCCATGAAGAGGGTTCAATCTCCCAGCTACTTGAATAAGCACAGTTATCACTGGCAAGGGACAAAATGCCCAAACTAAATGGCCTTAGACAAAAAAAATGGGACCGTCTGTGTGACGGGACCAGGAAGTTCAGGGCACAGCCGGTCTCCCACGGAGCTGAGAGTGGAGATTCGAGCAGCGGGCAGGACCTGCCTCCTCCCACGGCTAGCTGGGGTCTGGTCCCTCTGCGCTGTCTCCACCTTCAGGCCCCACGTGCTGGACAGCACCGTCAACCCTACAGTTATTTATGTTCAAGGGCAGCGGGAGAGAGAGTGCTGTCTCCGATAGACCCGTAGGAGTCTTCAAGTTCATTCTTATTGGCCTGACCATGGTGAACTCCAGCAATCCTGCTGGCCATGGCTTAAGGTGGGGTCACTGCTTCAGCCCTAGGGAGACACCAGCAAGATCTCAGAAGTGAATAGCTAAGGGAATCCCCGAGTAAAATTCGGGTAATTGCGAGAAAAATGAATGGTTCTACTGAGACCAGTAGCAAAAGACTCCTACGTAATTTCCATCTAAATCTCACCCATATTAGAGCAGTGTCAGAGTAGAACTCATTTGCATAACCAACATGTTCATTGAAGTGTGTTTTTGTTTTTGCCCCTTGACTAAAAGAAATGCTGTATTAGAGTTTCTTTTAGGCTAACTTTCAACTCAGATTTTAGCTAGCTCTTAAAAAATCATTTCTTTTCTCTCCTTATGCTGAGAAACTTTTGAAAGTAGTCCAGATGGACCTGTTTCTGTCACTCTTTACTGTTCAAGTACGTGGACAAACTGAACGAGAGCAGGCCAAGCGTTGCCTAACCGAGGGTCTGTGTGAATGGGTTGATAAAAGTGATTTGCAATTTCTGCGCAGCTTCTTCTCGGAGACAGAGGAGGCTGGGATGGAGTGTCGCCATAATTTGAGGGTGCCCATTAAATACTATTCAAACCTGTTTGAAAATGAAGTCCTTGTTTGATGCTCTGTTTCAAAAGTGCGACATTTATCAGCAAAATGAATGACCGTTTATCGCAGGTTGAATTGGGAAGGTTTTATAAGCTATAAATAGTCATTATGTATTGATAGTTTACATATCCACAGTCTTTACTGTTTCCGTCTATGAGGAGGGTGAGGATATTTGGGGCACAAAATCTAAGATAGGCATTGAGTAATTTTAAATGATAGAATGAATACAAAACACACTGCACACTTCTTGACTCTTAGTAAGCTTTAGACCAATTCTTGCTATTATTGTTAATAAAACAATGATGATGGTGATGATGACGATGATGATGATGGTGATGGTGACGATGACGATGACGTGACCTGGAGATAGGGGTCCTATATGGGATCATCAAAGACTAGATAATATCAGACACCTATTAGAAGGCCCAACAAAGTACGAGAGGAGTATAACTCCACCACATGTTTCCTGGCAAGTAACTTACAAACTCAAGCGTGTGTACGTGTGTATGTAGGAATGCACACAGTGCAACAAAATGCGCACACACACACACACACACGGATACCTTGTGTTCAAATTACCAGCAGAAGGCTGCGAACCCAGTACCTAAAATAATGCTCTCTGACCCTCCCCTCCTGTAGCAGAGCACAGAACGAAGCAGTAAGTATAAGACTGTTACATCCTCACAGTGGTTTTCTAAAGGAAAATGAGAAGCCACAGGCAATGCAGCTATTAAAAGGCAGAGTGGTGTTTCACTGGAATGCCAGCCTTTTAGCACGCAAATGTCTTATTACGGTCCCTCAGTGTTCGCTGGTAACGAACATTTCCATTCTTGCCATTATGAGTACTTTCCCAAGAGTAGCAGAGTATTATTACCAATTCTGGGCTTCTGATTTCTGACCATATTCCAGCATAAATAAAGTACCTTTAAATAATTCTAAAACACATAGATTAAAAGGAGTTTAGTGTTGCTTTTCTCAAAGGAGAACTCTTCCCATTGTGCGCATGTGTCTTACCGGCTAATGAGCACAGAGCTTAGCCGCATCGAGACTTAGTTTTGCCGACTGTGAAACGGACTGGGCCCCACCTCTGTTGTTGAGTGTGGTGCTCCTGGTAGAGGTGTGACGGGAACCTGACCACTCTCAGAGCACAGTCTTCAGATCCTCCAGGTTGGCTGTGCGGGGACCCAGCCTTCACCTTCTTCCATAACCGGGTTTCCGCCATTCCTCACTCCAAAAGCTGTACTGTGACTAGCAGCAGAGTGACCTCCAGGGATGGTTTTATGTCTTCCTTCTTCCGCCACGTTACTAATGGGACATCCAGGGAGGTTCTTTCCCCTGCGAGACCTCAGTTTGCTGTGTGAGCAACGTCAGCTGGCTCAGCACATCCTAACCTGCTGAGTGTCTCTCTCCGGGAATGCAGAGCCGGGACCAGAATCACCCCGGGCGATAGATCCCAGACGATCATTTGCATCCATCTCTTCCTTCTACCAGCTGATTTCGCAGGAGGATTTGTCACCAGGAGGGACTCTCCCTTGAAATGCCAGAGCTGGGCGCTTCTCGTCTTACCCAGGCAATCACTACCTCCCTTCTGCCCCTCTCTGTGCCCTTCCTTGTGAGGCCGGGAACAAAAGCTCCCCTATTTAGAATCCATTGGATTGTGCGGTGCAATGATCAGACATGCACCATTTTCTACCGAGTCTCTCCACAAAATGCGCTGCTTGTTTCCAAACCCAGGTCCTCGGAGGTAGGGAGGAATGAGAGAAGCAAGGGAAAAGGGTGGGGAGGAGGAGAGAGGGAAGGAGGGAGGGAGGGAATGCCACGCGTAGGACTTAGACTCAGAATTTGAGCAGAAGTTGTTTGCAATCTTGGCTCTATGACTTGATTTGCTGTGAAAACCCAATAAATAAATTCTCAATTTTCTCATCTGCATGGTGGATATAGTATTATAACATACTCCATAAGAATATGAGAAAAATTAAATAATGCAGAGTACATTTTAATGGTCGCCAGATGGGAGTGTTTATTTTATAGAAATCATATCTTGCTGTGCACATGGACATGTGCGTACTTCCAAAGTCACTGCCAATTAATGACATTCAAAGGCCAATTATCATCTCTCGTTCCAGGTAAAAGAAGGCAAGGACATAAAATGATACTTGATCTCCTTAGACATGAAAATGTGCTTAAATTATAACCTAGCAGTTTGCTCCTGTTTGTGCTAAGAAAAGTGATGTACACGTACATCATTTCATACATGTAACCTGGAGAACGCAGAGAAAATAGCAATGATAATGTCTGCCCTTGTGAGGGTGGCCAAGGAATTGACAGGCTAAATTAAAAAAGAAAAAAGAAGGAAAAAAGAACTTCTCACTATATACTCTGTGGTGTTTAAACTTTTATAAGGTCATTTTATTACTGACCTTATACATGAAACAGGCAAAATATTCAAACTGTAATCAGTTAAGACAGTTATTTTTCAATCATCTTCCTTATTTACGTTTAGATTTTGGCTGATTCCAGGACAACGTTGAACATAATCTGCTGCTGCCCAGACACTGAAACGCAGGGCCAAGCCCTCTGTGACCCGGCACAACGGTGCAGAACCGTTCACAGCTCGTTGCCCGGACACTAGGCCTGCGAGGAAGCACCTGGCAGAAGCTGGCCCAGCCTGAGAGGGGCCGAAGGGGGCGGTGCTATATTCAGGGGTTCGCTGGCCTTGCTGGCCTTCTGCTCAGATTCTCATTTCTCGGGACTCTTGAGAAGGAAAGGACTGCAAGGTCTTTCCCTCAATCTCCTTCATGATTAAGAAGTAGGAAGCATCGTGGTGGGTAAGGAAATGGTCCTCAGTCACTATAGCGCCAAATGGAAATGTAATCTATATGCTAGATGAAACTTTTCTTATTTTTTTTTTTTTGGTTCAATTAGATACACGAAAAAGAAAAATCTCCGAAATTCTCTTGTTTTTTTTTCTGACCTGAATCATAAAACTTTAATATGTGTAATGGTAAGAATTGGATTCCACTGAAAATAGAGACAGTGCAAGTTGGTCTTTGTTTATGCATTACCTTGGGTGAGTGGGCCGCTGGTTATTTTACGGCACTCTTTATAAAGCAATAAAGCTCCCTAACCCATTTCACGGTGGCCGTATCACTTAGCCCTCAATTCCGGCATCGATAAATTTCTTACCGCTAAATTGAAAGACCACTCCATGTTTTAACTTATTCACCTCCCATCTGCACAGGGACCCTGCCGCCATCGATGGCATCCTGACCCTCTGCTAGGTTCTCTTCACTGGCTTACATGGTACAGCAGTCTCACTTTTCTCCCGACACTCTGTTTGCAGGAAAGTCTTCCTCTATCTTTAATGCCGTGGGCCACTTCTTTTCTCACTCTGCATGGCCAGTCTCGGGCATATCCACAGTGACAGCCACTTTTTACAGCCTGCTGGCTTCCCACGGTGACACCTTCCAACCAGACCACGACCCTGTGCACGTCCTATCTAGCCGCCCACCTGCATGTGAAGTCCCGGGCCTCTGGCACCCAGCGTGTGCAAGAATCCATTTCATCATTTGACCCACGCCCCGTCCCTTGACCAGCTCTCCTCCCCGCATCCCTGAAGTCATGAAGGCCACTCCCAGCGCCTCCAGGGAATCACGTGGACATCGGCCTCTGTCCCAGGTTCCCCAGCTTCTCTGGTCACTCACTTCCCCTGTGCTGAGATCCCCGGGTCCTCCCCGGAAATCCTGATTCAGGAACCCTGGGCACTGGCTGAGAATCTGGGTTTTGAACCGTCGAGTGATTTTTACGATGGGACACATTTGAGAAACTCTGTATTCTTTCTCTCCTCCCGCAAATAGACAAATTTAAAGGTCCTATGCAGTACGGTTTATGAACAGCACTGGAACCCACCCCTTCCTCCCCTCCATGAAACAGACTCAGGTGCCTATGTCTCCTCTGCCCCCACCTGCCCCCAGGACTCCTGTCCTTCCCCACCTGCCACCTCCTCACGTTCCTCCCCTGGCTGACTTCCCTGAAGAGCCTGTAGACTCCCCGGGTCCGGGGGGCAAGTGCCTCCTAAGTATTCCCTCGGGCAAGCATTTCCACGGAACACCGGCGGGGCTCCCTTTCGTGGAGTGTTGACTCACATCGTCGCATTGGAAGCTCTGTGAAGACAGTCGCATAGCATCCCGGACGCCTGGCACGAGAGTGTGCCGCACTGCACCAGCCCGCGACTGTAAGAACCACAATGGCTAAGATGCAAAACTCTGACTGAAGGACTCAGTTCATTGGCTGATGAGTGAACACAGCCACAATGGCAAATTCAAGGGACAAATCGGGAAAAAAGGGAGGAGCCTGCATAGGACACACGGATGCGACAGGAGCTCTCGGGCTTTCACAGATGGGCACTCGTTCAAACACGTCACACCCTGACCCCAAATAGCATGAAACCTGCCTTAGGCTTGCGTGTGAAGAGCCTTTGACAACCTTTTAGAAGGGCTCTTGCAGACTCGTAAATGTATTTAAATTATGATAACAGCTATTGAAATAAAATTAATCAAGCATGCTATGTAAATGCCCCTTAAACATATTTAGATTTTGAAAATTTCCATTAAACAGATGACAGCATAATGGAGGTGCCCTCTCCACGTAACTGCTATTAACATAGCTAATTATTTGTGTTCACTTAAACCCTAAGTGCATAACTATTCCTGTGCAGTGCGATCATTCCAACTCAGACCACAGGAGGCACCTGCTACAGTAGAATACGGAAATAGAAAACTAAAGAAATGCAATGCTACAAATTTGGGGGGACAAAATCCGTGCATTTTCTATGAATTAGAGAAGACTTCTTCAGCTTCAGATGGCGATGTCCAGTTGGTGCTTTCTGCCCCCTTGCCCAGATGTCTCCCCAAAGGCTTAGTAAAATGTACGAAGTGGTGCAAAGCGGTGGCCGTGTTTGGACCAGTGGGTAAGAGTTACTGATATGCCGGTCCTCTGGGCATCGTTTCCATTTTGAAAGGGGGTGGAAGAGCCCCAGGAGAGCCGGGGGGCCACACACACACACACACACACACACACACACACACACACACACACACAGAGGCATCCCTCCCACACAGCTTCCTCCCTGCCTCAGGCAGAACTTTTCTCTGCGGTCGGTCCACAGCCGCACTGCTGGGGGGCGCCCCCAGGGGGCTGGAACGTGACTCCCCTCCCCCGTCACTCTTCTCCCCACCCCTTCACACACAGGGAGGCCCACAGACCAGATGTCTAAATGTCTCACCGTTATAAATGCCACCAACACTGTGATAAATAAAATATATTCTGTCTTCATATGTTAGCAAGGGTATAGTCACAAAGCCAAGTTTTTTAAATACTTAATTTAAAGCTTTTATGAGACTGACATTTGGCAAACTAACAAAAAGGACTAAATTTAGTTATTATTGTAGATGTCTATGTATTCTGTTTGGATAAGTAATGAATATTTACAACAGGTAATATATTTTTCTTACCTTCATTGCATAAAAATCACAAATTCCATCACTATAATCCAGATTTTTATAAAATTTGTCCTCTTTTGGCCACAATGTGTCAAAAGATTCCTTTAAATGTTAGCTATGCGAAGGAAAGCATACTAAGTAAATTACAAAATTGAATAACCTTTTTGTGTTTTAAAAAGGTTTTTGGTTTAAGTCATGAAAATGATCTCTTAAGATTAAGGGCAAATTAAAATAAACTAATATCCACAATTTAATCCAAATTATTTACATAAAACTGAGCAAGCATAACAATTGTATTGCTATTACTACTGATAATATTTTTTCAAGAAGAAAGAGATGCTCTTGAAGACAAATACGGGTCCACAGAACGGGAGAACATATTCACCAGTGCATCCGATAAGGGGTTAGTATCCAAAAATTATAAAGAGCTTACAAAACTTAACATCAAATAAATAAACAACCGAATTAAAAAATAGGCAATGGACCTGAATAGATACTTCTCCCAAGAGAACATACAGATGGCCAACAGACATATGAAAAGATGCTCGACATCCCTAGTCATGAGAGAAATGCAAATTAAAACCACGATGAGATACCACACCTGTCAGAATGGCTATCATCAATAAATCAACAAACAAGCAGTGTTGGCGAGGTTGTGGAGAAAGGGGAACCCTTTGCAACTGTTGGTGGGAAAGCAGACTGGTGCAGCCACTGTGGAAAGCAGTATGGCGATACCTCAGAAAATTAAAAACAGATCTGCCTTTTGCCCCAGCTGTTCCACTTCTGGGAATATATCTAAAGGAACCCAAAACACTAATTTGAAAGAATATAAGCACCCCTATGTTGACTGCAGTGTTATTTACAATCACCAAGATATGGAAGCAAGTGTGCATCAGCAGATTACTGGGTAGGGACATTTACACAATGGAATACTACTCGGCCATGAAAAAGAAAAATTTTACCCTTTGTCTGGATGGACCTGGAGAACATTATGCTGAGTTAAATAAGCCAGTCAGAGAAATACAAATACCATATGGTTTCACTCATATTTGGAATCTGGTGAACAAACTGAACTAACAAGCAAAGAGAGACTGACTCACAGAAAGCCGATGACAGCTGAGGATGGGGAGGGTGGACGGTGGCGGGACTGAGCAAGAAGGAGAAGGACTCAGGGACGCGGACACCAGCGTGGTGCGTGTGCAGGGAGCGGATGGAAGGGGACTGAATGGTGACAGAAAAAGTGCAATACAATTTTTTTTTTAATTTTTTTTTTTAATTTATCTTTAGAGGGGAAGGGAAGGAGAGAGGGAGAGAAACATCAATGTGTGGTTGCCTCTCGTGTGTCCCCTGCCGGGAACTGGCCTGGCAACCCAGGCATGTGCCCTGACGGGGAATCGAACCGCGATCCTTCGGTTCACAGGCCCACGCTCAATCCACTGAGCTACACCAGCCAGGGCAAAAGTGCAATACAATTTAAAAAAATAAAAATTGTATTACTTTAGCATTAAAAAAAGACAAATGTGGCTGAAATTTCTGAATTTCAAGATTATACTGTATTTGCCATATATAATGTGCACCCAATGTTTTTGGCCCAAACTTTCAGGAAAAAGAATCTTTCATTTTAATAGTCTAATTCAATTTTTTATTTATTTAAATTTAAATACTTATTTTTTATTCTAAAAGGATTTTAATATTTATATTTGAACATATTATTGTACAAGAAATTTTATGAAACAAATAATTACAAAACACAAGAACAGATACAGGGTATTTCAGGAACTACCCATATATAATACCCTTATTTTCCTTAAAAAATTTGGGCAAAAAAGTGCATATTATACATGGCAAAATAAGGTAATAACAACAAGAACATTGGGAAAACGAATAGAAAGCCATTACGAGTGCTTATTTGGGGGTGTCAGAATTATAAGTAATATGTATTCTTTGTACCTTTCTGTCTTTTTGAAATTCTTCACAAAGTGCACACACTACTTTTTAATGAATAAAAAATAAACACTATTCTTTATAAAATTATACCAGCTCATATCTATTAGCCTCTTGCATCCAAGTTTTCCCTGAACTATTATGCTATTATGTTAGAGCTATTTGTTAGCAACTTTTCATTGTGAAAAGAGCAAATGAATAAGGCATTTAATTGCATAAGGGATTTGTACAGAAACAATGTTAATAAATCAAGCTTGGAACATCTGCAAACATTTGTACCTAAACTACATATTTGTAGGAACAACAACCGAAAAGCACAAAAGCGCTGAATGAAAATGAAGATGGAATATTTCAACACCAGTCTGCTGCCAAAACCCCAGTAGAAAATCACTGTTGTTTTATACACAACTCCTGTTTGTCCAATGAAGTTCATTTGCTGCGGTGCAAAATAGCAAAGCTTTCCAATTAGAAAAACAAAGTTTTCTTTAATACACACTCAATGAGAAAATCACAGAGAGTAAGGGGAATAATACTAAGTGAAATTCCTTTGGTTTTCTCAGTCCAAGAACAATTTGCTTTTCTCTCCAAACAAAAGTACATCACCACCATTCTCGACTCAACAGAATGCACTTGATCAGACACACCTAAAGATCACCATGTGGAGAAGACGCCCACTGCCGAAAACTGGAAGAAAATAGGTCATTGAACCCCTTAGTCATGGAAGTTGTTCTGAGTAATAGGGGTGCAAGTGTTAATTTTCCCATGTTTATCACAGTACATGTGCTAGGAAGAACACAGGATGCTAGGTCAGATTTTAGTATTTCTGTCTCTAGTTCAGTTTCTTAAGCATTTATTGGGTAAACTAGAAGAAATGAAATATGGGTAAAAAATGGCAATTTGCTTGTTCAACATACACTGTAATGTTGCCAATGGTTTCCTCACTCCCATGAACTTGAAATATTACTTGGTGATGTCAGCACAGCAAAATATAAAAAAAAATCAATATCACTTCTCAAACAGTTAAACATAGATTTACCGTGTGACCCAGCGACTCCACTTCTAAGGCATACCTCCACGGGGATCGCAAATACATCTCTGGACTCACACACATCAACTTGTGTACAAATGTTCCAAGCAACGTTATTCATAATAGACAAAAAGCAGAAACGCAATGGTACCTCAGAACTCATCGTCAATTCGTTCCTGAACTCGTGATGAGTGCTGAAACTGACGAGTACTGAATGACGAAGCATTTCCTCTTGTGGGATGGCATCGTGACTCACACAAGTTCTAACAAGTGCAACAAGTCCCAAGCAAGTGCCAAGTGCTGAAACACCCTTTTTCTCATCAAATATGATGAGTACAGGGTTTGATGAGTTCTGACGCTGACAAGTACCGAGGTGTGACTATACCCTAAATGTTCGTTAACTGATAAAGCTAACGAACTAACTGATAAAGCAATGAGATGGAAAGAAGGGTCTTGATGACTGTTCAAGGTGCTCAATCTAGTTGTGCTTGAAGCAAACACTACATTTAAACTTTTGACTTGTGAAAAACCAGTTAGTTCCTTATCTTTCATGAGAAAATTTGAAATAGTTCTGTCATTGACAACTAGGAAGTCTAAATGATATAAGGAGTTATTGGAGCAAGGGTCCAGATAGAGAGAGAGGGAGAGAGTTGAAAAAATGAAAAAACCCAATCCATTGATTGGGTTAGGGTAGCTAGCAGCAAGACTGAGTTCAAGATCATGTTTTGTTTTGTTTTTCAAAGGATCAATCACCCGAGAACATGAAACTGCATTACAGGGCAGATGTCCAATCTGAGACATAAATAGAACCTACTGGAACAATTTAGCTTCTGCTCACGTGAGCACCTGGTGATACATTGGCTCCCAGAGCTGGAATCAGGACACTCCGACTCCCCCAGTTAATGGATCAATTGCTAGGGTGTGATCGTTTGCCTAGGGGTGTAGCAGCAACTTATGTGCAATTACACAGCATGGAGGAAAACTCACAACTTTCAAATAAATTCTTCTTGTAGGAAGGCTTTCTGGAGAGTTTGAAATTAGTATGTGTTTATCTATACTGAGAGAAGTGAACTTACCAACCACCAGAACTGGCCATTCTTGACCTCCTAACACCTGGTCAGGATGACTTAAATCTGAAATGATATTCTAACAATGCCTATTCCAGACGCTTGAGAAAAGCTGTTAAAAAGAACCAACTGTTCAGTATCCCTGTGTAAGGAGGGGCGAAAGCCCATTCAAAACTGACCATGCTAGACATTTCTCTTTTTTAAGGGCACCGTGAACAACTTAATTAGTCACTGTTTTAACCATCAGCAGGATGCGTTTGGGCTGCTGATCCATTGGTGTCATTCTGATGACAATTAATCAGACTTTATTTGGTGTACATCACGCTTCCATTTGCAGCGGGAGTGGGTAATTATGCTGTGGCTTGGATCATTGATCAGCTGGCGCCTCCGCTACCTGAAAATGTTAATATGATTGGCCACTATGTTCGGGTCTGTTTTGCTTCTTCCTACCGCCGTTTGTTCATTTCATATTACAAATGTATGCTGGAGTCAAATTCAATTAACTTCTGAAACAGGGATGCTCATTCTGACTCATGAATTAAAGGTTACCTGCTAGGGCTCAACTGAAAATATGCTTTACTGTGCAGATGGCTATGGCTTCTTTCACTTGATTTCTTTTATTTAAAAAATCAAGCCAACACGCTTCAAATAGGAAGTTGTGTTTTTTTCAACAGATTCATATAGTATTCAAGCTCCTGTCAAAATAACTTCCACTCACAGAAAATGTAGAGGCTTTTTCCATCTCCTAAGTGACTTCTCAAGTGTCTGAGATGAATAGAAAGATACACAAAATAAAGGTGCATCTGTACTCATTAATTCATTCGACAAATATTTGTTAAGCAAGTAAGGTGTGCTAGGCATTGTTGCATGCAGAGAAGAGGAGTTAAAAAACAAAGCAAACTCTGTTCTCTTGGGGATAGTTGTAAAAGGGCCTTAGGGGCTTTCTCCAAGAAGAACTATTACTATGTAAATATTCTTGAGAATAGGGAAATTGGACCCAGTCTACAGAATAGGAAAGGCCTGCTGTTAGAGTGGCACCTTCCACACTGGTAATGAGATGTGCTTTCCCCTTTCAAGTTTCTAGAACTTTGTGCGTGCAACGCACACACTATCCAATGTGACATTGTTGCAAAGAGCGTCACGTGCTCAGGTTGAAGCATAATGTGTCGGTTAATTTGCGCAATCCACAGGAAGTATGCACCTATTGTTTGCTAAGGGGGCCACAGAGGAGATGAGACAACAGATTCTATTCTTGGAGAATGTACCATTCCATTTTTTTAGGGTAAAAAAACCCTGTAGAGTCAGCATGTTTTTGAGTAAGCATTTTTCGTTCAAGAGAACGTGTCTTTTCAAATTACCAGGCGATTATTTGATAACGTTCTTTTCTTATGGAGCCATTCAAGGGATTGTTCTGAGAACTCGCCGAAGCGAATGCTGTATCCTTCTGAAAAATCACTACCCAGGGAAAGATGACATATTAATAATCTCTGAAATGATAGAAGAATGCTGGAAGTCGACATTCTGCCGATGTTTGTGAGGTGAATAAGCACTTTCTGTCAAGGGAGAAAACCAATTTCCTGGGACTGTTGTCCGAGACATTAAAAGGCAGATATGGGATACTTTAAAGGAAGCAGTGCGGGAAGAATCAGTGGGTTTCTTTCCACAGCGTTACCGACCAAGCGTATCAGAGGTAGAGCATGAAGGGAGAAAGGGGAGATTTGCATAAAATTATCTTATGTCAACCAGAGCCACAGCCTGGCGGTGGACGGGAGCCTCTGTGTCACGGAGACAACACGGAGCTTCGAGGCGCAGAATTTGTTGCCCAGCTGCCTTCACTCCCCAGCCTGACAGCGACAGCTGCTGAGTCTCAGTTTAGGAAAGCGAAAGGGCGGGGAGTGGGTGAGTGTTGCGTTCTTTCCGCCCAGCCTCTGCCCATCCCCGCCCTGACACCCTGACTTCCTTCTCAGAGCCCACGTCTGACGTGACTTTCCTCCTCGGGACTCAGTGATGCTCATGCTTCCCTCACAGGGCTCAGGGCTGAGCGGGCATTTCAGGCCTGGGGACAGAGTAGGCCGTTTCCAAGGACCACAGGGACCCTGGGCCGATGGCCCCAGTGGGCGATGGAGAGCTTCGACCGATGACTTCGTTTGGAGTTCCCAGGACCCGGGCTCTTCCCACCGGGGTTTCTGAGACTGCGAGGTGTAGGGTTTTGTTGTCACCTCCTTACCATGGGGGTGCTCTTGCCTTAGAGCAGAGCAAGGAGGACAGAGGGCAGCGTACAGAGGTGGACAGAGAAGCCTTGACCAGCTGCCTGTTATAACACTGGGCGGGTCAAAGAGTTCGTGTGGTTTTCCTCCGTGAAACAAAAGACACGTTTGTATTTTCACCAACAACTTTATTGATTTGGGTATTTTGAGTATGCTGGCTATCTCCCGCCTGGTATAACACTGATTGTTCTCAATTACTGTCTCGATTTAATCAACTTCGACTGGCCTACCTGACCTGGAGCATCGTCCAGTGAGAAGTCCGCAGCAGGAAACTTCGGAAAGTACTTTTGGCACATTCAATCAGTCACAGCACCTTCTCCACACGCCGCACAAATCTTTTTTTGCATTTCAGTTGTGTTTTTGCCTTCCTTGAAGTAATAAGGCATGATACGCCAAAAATGTCGTGTATGCTCCTTCATCTCCAATACTGAAATGGCTACGCAAAAACTCACTGATCTTGTTGAATGTTTCTTAAAACGCACACTGATATGACCACTGTCACAGTACAACCTAACAAATTTGTCGTTAATGAAGTTAAAGACAACTCAGCACTATTAGAGCCATTGTACAGAAAAAAACAAACTTTTTGGCCAACCCAGTACAAGTCTGGACTTTTCATAAGCTCAGAGAGTCCCAAAGAAGTTGGACCCAAGGAGGAACGCACCAAGGCACATCATAATTACATTAGCCAAGATTAAAATGAAGGAGAGAATCCTAGAAGCAGCAAGGGATAAGGGAATAGTCACTTACAAAGGAGTTCCTATCAGACTGTCAGCTGATTTCTCCAAAGAGACCTTCCAGGCAAGAAGGGGCTGGAAAGTATTTGAAGTCTTGAAAGGCAGGGACCTGCATCCAAAATTGCTCTATCCAGCAAAGCTGTCATTTAGAATGGAAGGGAAGATAAAGTGCTCCTCAGATAAGGTCAAGTTCAAGGAGTTCATCATCACCAAGCCCTTATTCTATGAAATGTTAAAGGGACTTATCTAAGAAAAAGAAGATAAAAATATGACAGTGAAAAGACAGCAAACTCACAGATATTAACAACCACACCTAAAACAAAAGCAAACTAAGCAAACCACTAGAACAGGAACAGAACCACAGAAATGGAGATCATATGGAGGGTTAGCAACAGGGTGTGGGAGGAGGAGAGAGGGGGAAAAGGTACAGAGAATAAGTAGCATAGACGGTGGGCAGAAAATAGACAGGGGGAGGGGAAGAATAGTGTGGGAAATGTAGAAGCTAAAGAACTTATGACACATGGACATGAACTAAAGGGGGGGATGTGGGTGGGAGAGGGTGTGCAGGGTGGAGGGGAATGATGGGGGAGAAATGGGACAACTGTAATAGCATAATCAATAAAATATATTTTTAAAAAGAATTAGTGTAAGTAATTAACTTTTATTTACTTTTAAAGCTAGATTGAAATGAGTATCTTTCTGCCAATTGAGTCTTAAAAATACTGTATAGTATTTTTCACATATGCCATGAAAATACTGTTAAAACCTGCTTAAAGGGGCCCTACTTAGATCATCTGGCTGCCTAATGTTCAAATTCCAAAACTGCCTCTTACCCTGTAACCCTCAGCAATGGATTCACTCACTCTGAACTTCCAGGTCCCCCACAGAGAAGTCACAGACCACGAAATCAGACCTTGCAGATTTCATGAGTGATTTCATTAAGATACGGAGGGCGGCTGAGCAGCACATTTTAATCCGGGGCACAGCTTCCCCCGGAGTATTTTCCGGATGACCCTGTTTGTACAGACTGCAGCATGGGGGACGTGGACACCACCAACTGCATCATGGGGAAGCCTTAAAGATGCATATAATAAGGTGGCCCAGATCAATGTCATCACAAATATTTCCCTTCACGTGATTGCCAGAACGTCAGATCAGGAAGCAACCCAGGTGACTGTTTAATTACTTCATTATACCCAAAAGACAACTGGCCTCATCAAAGGCCCAGGGGAAGGTTGTCTCAGGGCCAGCGTGCGGCAGAGCCAAGCTTAGATTTCAAGTCCCTGCCTCCTCCGAGCGTTCTTTCTGTATCCCTTCAGTTGCGACAACGGGGAGGGCAATCGTATTGTGCTGAGAACCCAGATCTGAACAGCTCTGTTTAGAAGGCTACCAGCTGGCGTGCTTATTTCTAGAGTCAAAAACACGAGGGGGAGAAAGAGATGTTGGACTAACCTTTTGCAGGTGAGGCTGAGAGGCAGTTGCTATGCAACTCGGCAGGGGAGGATTGCAGGAGATGAGGAGGAAGAGACCGGATTTGACTGCCAGTTGAGGTGTGAACGAGTAACTGGGGGTGGGCCAACCAAGTCTGCATGCATTGATCAAGAAATGTGAATAGTACTGATCAGCACGGGAGTTTTGACCTGCTCCGTTTCCGACCTGGGCCGGTTCACCCCTCCTTAGGCAACCTGGTGGCCCCCCGCTCCCGGGAAGTCACCATATTGATGCCGAACTTAGTGCGGACACCTGATCGGCATAGCGCACTACAGCCCAGAACTCCTGGGCTCAAGCGATCCTCCTGCCTCAGCCTCCCGAGTAGCTGGGACTACAGGCGTGCGCCACCGCGCCCGGCAGCAGCAGAAAGAAAGAAGGAGCTCCTACCCTTTGCAACTGCATGGATGGAACTTGAGAGCATCATGTTAAGCGAAGTAAGCCAGGCAGTGAAAGACAAATACCATATGATCTCACCTTTAACAGGAAGCTAATCAACAAAACAAACAAACAAGCATAATATAACCAAAGACACAGAAATTGAGAACAGGCTGAAAGTCACCAGAGGGGAGAGGGGAGGGAATTTCAAGGGAAAAGGGGAAGGAACAAGTATAAAGGACACATGGACAAAAACTATGGGGGGGGTGGAAATGGGAGGGAGGAGGGGAGGGCTAGGGTGGTGGGTTCAGGTGAGAATAAAAGACAGAAAACTGTACAAGATCAACAATTAAAATAAAAATTAAAAAAAAGAAATGTGAATAGTAAAGAAAATTTAGATCTTCAGAGTTTGGGGGCCATATGGTTAGCTAAAATATTTAGGTGGGGTTTTTTTTTTAATTGAATATGTAGAAACAGCCCATCACAGATAAGAACTGTATTATATTTATGAGATTCCTGCTTCTCCACTCGGAAAGTCAATCCAATATTTAGATTGTAAACAGGGTCAACACAGTCTCACAGCAGTGGTGTGTTGGTTTTCTTCTAAAAACAAACGAATCAAAATTACACAGCTAATGGAAAATACATGAGTCCCACCGTTCCTGGGATTCAAACAATGAAGACACAGGATTTTAGACTTTAAATGATTATCCGATACACACAAGTAAATTGAGGTATTATAGGAAAAGGGCATTTTAAAAATTCTTCACTCAGCTCTTTGAATAGTCAGCCATCGATTATCACCTTTGGACATTGGCGATTATCACCATTTTCCACCATCTCCTTCTCAGGCTTCCCTGACTCTTGGCCCCTCTCTTCCCTGACCAGTGCTCCAGGTCTGCGTGGCTTTGTTGGTCTTCCAAAGCCTGCTTACCCTCTGGGTGCTTCCCCTACCGTGTTTCTCTTCTCGCATGGAAGGGCCTCATTAACCGAGTTTTGTTTTTCTCCAATATTACTCCTCAAAGGGCATCTGCAGCCTGTTTAATTCCCACAGAATGTGCTCCCATCTGCGGGTCTCACAGTAAAGCGACTAACATCCTAGAGACAAACACTGAGCTCCTGAGAAGAGGGCACGCAGTTCTCTGTCTATGGGCTTTTCACGGGCAGTGCGAGGCCACTTCTAAGTCCAGCGAACAATAAACTAGTGTCGAACGTCGTGTTCTACTTCGGTTGTAGGATGTGGGACTTGACCCACATTCCTAAAAATAGAGTAGAGATGCTCAAGTCCCTCCTGCTGTTCAGTGTCTAAAACACTGGATACAACAGATATTAAAATAGCCCTTTAAGTACACACCTGGGGTATGAAGTGGGCCATCCGTTGGGAAGGCCACAGAGGTGGGAAGCGTTATGACATGTTGTAGTAACAAATAATCTTTCCTATAAGCCCACATGTTAGTAGTTTTCCTTACGGTTTCTCATTTTGGTCATGTTTGTAATTTAAAATTCTCTATTCCAATGTTATAAGATATTCTTCGAGGCTTTTCTTTTAAAAATTAAAGTATTCTCTTTTATATTTAAACCATAAATCCATCTGGAATTGATTTTTCTGTTTTGTACAAGCCAGAGATTCAATTTTATAGGTTTCCACACAGGATTGACCCAGCATAATTTATTAAATAGTTCATCATTCCTGCAGGGATCCGAGATGAAGGCCATATGATATGTAAAGTTTTACGTATGTGTGGTCATGTTTTGTGGCTTTCTGTTCTGCCCTATTGCTTATTTTTCCATGCCAAGTGTACCCATACTTATAAGATAAATTATTTTAAAGTGAAGGAACAGGTAATCTCATTCTTTTTACGTTATCTTCAAAAAAGAAAAAACACACAACAATAGACAGAATGATTCCTATATCATATTTCAAAAGTCAGTACATTTTTTTTAGAACAAAACCAAAAAGGAATCACAGATATATAAACACACACACACATACACATAGCAGAGGAATATCTGTCTCTTTTATAGATACAGAAGAAATCTTTCTAAGTAAACATTAGTCTACAGAATCAGCACAAGAGAACAGAAATCACATGTACTAATGTCATCTCTCTCTCTCCCCATCCAGAACATCGCCAGGTTAGGTTATCTCATGAACTACAAGCACAGTGTATAATTATGAAATCCATAAATCTCTTTCATCACATCAGGAAGCCACGCTACAAAATAAAATCCATAGAGTCTATATATGCGAAAAATAATTAATAACATTTAACATCCATCTCTAGTAATATATGATATTAGTAAGCTAGAAATTTCTTATAGGAATAAGAAAGGACTTGTGAGGTAATATATAGAGTATCTTACATAGTTAACATTGACTATTCCAAAGCTTTCATTGCACTTATTGTCAGTAATAGCTATGTGTTACATCATTAATAATATAATGTATTTAGCATAGGAAGCAAACAGTACCATGAATCTTATTTAAAAATATATGTACATTTTAAAATATATTTTAAATATAAACTGTATATGCATATATATACATGTACATATAATAGTATGCATTTTCACATTTTCTTGAAAAAACATATGAAGAACGATCACATTTTTCGAGCCCCAAGCAAAAGCCTCAGCAATTTCCCTAAAAGTATAAATCGTGTCGGCCATATCACCTGATTATCATGCAACCGAGCAGCTAATATAAAAAGATTAAATACCTAAACTTCACCAGGCTTTGGGAAGACAAAAAATGCTTAATTAACTATTGAGGAAAAGAAGTAATTAAAATTGCAATCAGACGTTATTCTGAACGTAAAAACAATAAAACACTAATTATCAGCATTATGGGATAGGCCCCAAACTGCAAGGTAAAGCAAGTTCGGCATCAAATAATTCCATTATTACCTAAGGTGGGGGGGGGGGGAAACAAAACAATAAATAAAATAAGGTAGAAAACAATGACAATGAAACTTAATGAAAGAGAAAAAAACAATGAATGAACAACAAAAGCAGAACTTTAGCAAAAACGGACATCAGAAAAGGCAGTGGATTTTCTGACAACGTTTAGGAACTGCTCCTTTATAAGTCCTCACCCAGGGTTTCTAACAGCCTCACTACGGAACAGAAAAACAGGACAGGAGTCGCCAAGGACAATATTAAGTCAGGTAAGGGAGACGCTCTCTCGTTTGAATAGAGAATACTGAAAGTGGCGGCTTTCTATGCTTGCAGTTGGGATGGGGGCGGGCACACCCAGAAGACTAATTTTCTAGGAGAAAAACAGGACCAACATCTCCAGCTATTAGGATGTTCACCTATTTACAAATTATAGGATCGTTAGGAGGAAATGTTGCAAAAATCATGTTTAAGATAACAACCTTTCTCTGAGTTCTGACAGGAGCCTCCTAAGGTTACATTCATGGCACTCTAAGATTTTACCAACATAACTTATTCATGCATGCTCTTGGCCATTTTCTACGCTACTCCTCCCCAAAGATGAAGAAATATGAAAAAAACCTTGAAGAAGATCAGGTCCTATTAGATAAAATGTCTTATGCTGCTGATGAACAGCATCTTTAAAGTTACAACACAGCAACAAAAAACAATGGCTACAGCAAAAATGCAGAGGAGAATTCGACAAGATCCAGAGTGGGTTGTTTGTATTCAAACAGAAACCTGAATATAAATGCGTAATGTTCGAATCCACGGAAGAACAAATGAATAGCATGACAAAGGACGGACAGTCAGAGGGTCACAAGCTCACTGGTGAATGACAGAAGGAACGAAATATAACCTTGTCTGCAAATAATCCACAATAAATTTGCTCTAGGACCAGCCTGTAGCAGAACATTGCATCCGAAAGGTAACACAGTCTCCCCACAGGTAATGGGGTTTTAGGAAGCACAACATTTTCTTAGCTTCCCAGGATACACAACAGCAACCTTCACTGAAATAGGAAGTTAGATTCACCTATGTTCATACAACTGAACAGGAATAGTGAACAGGTATCTTTTCAAATAGCGTAAGTAAGTCAAGAGTATAATTTCAATCCAAAACACCTCCTGCAGCAAAGTCAACCATCTTACTGAAAGGGGGAGTAACCGTTGTTCAGAGACACTGAGCTCCTGGCAGCTGATCTCTCCCTTTTCACCTGGAGGCCCCATCCTGAGCAGGGTTTCAGAAGATGCTCTGTGCATCCTTGGTTGGTGCTGATGTAACCAGTCACAGCGAGACTCAACCGTAACCTTCCTGGGCATTCCACTCTGGTCTTCTAGCGAAGAGAACTGGATCTCTGAGCTCGTTCTGCTGCCTGGGATGGTAATTCGGCTTCAGCCTCTGAGCTGGAGCCTGTGGCCCTCTGAAGGACGGGGTTGAGAAGCGTGCCATACCCAGGCTCAGAAGGACGGAGTGCCCAGCTGATTAATGACGGGCTGCCAGGGCCAGGAAGATTAAGTGTGCTTCTCTGACTTGCCATCCTTCGGTTATTCTGGATCGTGGATTTCCTGGACACCGGGTTTCCTTTGGAGCCTTTATGTGCACGGGCTTTCGGAGCTGCTTCTCAAGCGTGGCCCTGTGGACCCCCGACTCGGCCATGAATGAGGTGTCATCCTGGGCATCCCTGGCATGATTGCCTTTGTTCTTCTAAAAAGAACAGTGTCGTTCTTTTTTCAGAAGGAAAAGATGCCACCAAAGAATGAAGACTAGCTATCAGTTATTCTGGAGAATTTCAGTCTGTGACTTCACGTTGTCACATCGCCTCTTCCGGGCCAATTATTTAGTTTTCACCTGCGCAGCTGATTGTGGGTTCTGTTCTGACTCAGGCCGCGTGAGGCTTGGGCGTTTTGAACAGCTGTTGACATTTCGGCATCAGCCGTCCCAGGCTACATCCCGACTCTCTGGGTGTTCTTCCCGTATGAATTACCGAGCATATCCGTGACTTAAATTCTAGATAAATAGTCTCGATTTACCAACACCAATTTTACCAACCCAGGCAAGTAATAGACCCTAAAAATTAAAGGGACAAGATGTCACAACACCCGTTTTCAGTCTGAGTCCCGAAGATGCTTTATCTTAGCCAATTGCTGTATCATTTGGAAGAATAATTCAAGCTAGGGGAGTGCAGAATCCCACAGCAGAGGGCTCAGCTTCCAGCTCACACCGATATCCCCAGACCAGCCTCACTTCCTGGGTTAGACAGGGGTTGCCATGAATACTGTGGGATGTTCATGTCCGAAGGGCCTTAACAGAGATGCCAAGTTGCTGTATTTAAAACATTTCTATCCCAAAATATTCGTATACTTCCTATAACAGCTATATAGAATGAGTAGAAAATTATGCCATTTCTGCACACTAAAAAGAAAATAGTACCAGATTGAGTCTCAAATTGTCTTGTAAATGCAAAAATTATTATACAAGTGACAACACGAATTAGTTTCCTCTGGCATGGAATTGGTTGGGCAAAAGTATGCTTGGATGTCACCCTCAGCAGAAATTGTTTAAAATTGCATTTAAAAAGACTACATGTGTGTCTACAGATTAATCCAGTAATCACTACAAACAAGTTATGGTTGGGGAGAAATTATGGTTGGATGACACTGAGTTTTATTTTTTGGTTTTAGGGGAATGCACATGTTTAAGAAATTAAATGTGCCAACATTAAATGAGGATTTCTTTGTTCCCGTACTCCTTGGTGCATAACTCTTTCAGCTAATTTGCCCAAGATAATTTGTCTTTCATTTTACTTCATCTGCTTAAGATAACTTGGAAGGCTAGGGCTTGACTATTGGTTTTAACACTAACCACTGAATGATGGCATCACATTTTTCAACTGTTCTCGTCTGATTCCTCACAGGCAATATTCTCAATGCTGTCTTTGCCCTGTGCTATGACTTGTAGACATTGCTACTTGCCCATTTAAGCTGCTTGACAGTAAAAATCTTACACATTCAGGACACGACCTTCTTCATGTCAAACAACTGTCTCTCTGCCTACTCTGTGCCAGGCACTTACTGGAAACGGGATAGAGAAGACATCATCCCCCATAGGACTTGTAGTCCAGCAGAACCTGATTAATATAAACTACACGAGTCATAGTGTTGATCTCTCTTTGGTGTGTCAAACTCAAGTCCGTGGAGCTAGGCAGGCAAACCCATGGGGCTGGGGGTTCAGAGCCCGACTTTAGCCGCTAGAACGCCTCTGCCTCCTGTAAAGAAGGCAGCCTGCTCAACAGCCCCACATGACCAGTGCCTGCTATGCTGGGCCACGCCGATCTGGAGCTTCTTGGGGTTCCTCAAAGAGCAACTTCTCCGAGTTCAAATGAAAGCGAGGATTTAAAGTAGGCTATCAGCATAAAGTGCTTAGTCAATCTTGAAAACACGGTAAGCTCCAGTGAGTGACAGCTATTATTATTATCATTGTTATTGATCTTGGGCTGAATACTTTGGGCTTGTTTTGTATAAAAGTCCTCGAATTTCTATACCTTTCTATGGTCTGTATGTACGAAAAATCAAAATCTTATGATACATAGCATTTTTGATGTGGTGCCTGTTATTATATTTAACTACAGCTTTAATGACATGGGTGTCTCACACTTCAGTGGTTTTTACCGCATGTATCTGGTTTTACCGTGTGTGCATACCACCTGTAGTATTATTTCAGACTTGTCTTCAAATCACCTTAATTCTTTAAATTCTTTGAATTTAAATTTAAATTTCACACGTGAGAATGTGCCCCTGGTACTGCACCTTCTTCAAGATGTTTTTTTAAGAATTGCTGAAAAATCCAGGAGCTATAATAAGTCTCCCTTTTAAAGAAATTTGCATCCAACTAAAGTTGTAAGAAAATGCTGGGCCAGAAAACCAAACAAAACACAGACAAAAGCAGACTGGGTCTGTGGTCTCTCAGTGCGGGCCTCGGGGGTAAACAAAATTTAATTCCAAGTTTCCCTTCACCTCCAAGACTCTGCAAAAGTCACAAATCCGAGGCTACGTAGAGGAGCCCAGCTCCAGGGAGCAGAATGGCTTAAACTTTCTGGTGATAAAACTGAAGACACTGACCTGTAGGCCCTGTAAATTCTCTCATAATTCTAGGAACCTACAAGTTAAACTTAAGGGAAAAATGACCAGTGAATTTGCAATAAAGACAAACCACAAGAGAAAAAAAAAACCCAACAACTGATGTCATCTCTGATTGACTTTCTTCCGAATTTCCGTCATTGCCAGGCAACTTTGAATTTTTTAAACAACATTTTAGTGTTTCATTACAGTCGAACTAGTAAATAATGTGAAATTTTTATTTTTTTGAAACAGGAAAGACAAAAAGACATCCCTTTCGATTCACTGGCAGATCGTTTTGTCAATTAGAAGTATTTACAACGTTTTAAGTAGTTTGTCTGTCTTTAGATGTTCCCTGATCCAACTAGCGGTAAACCCTAAGCAACCAGGAATCCAGAAAATGGGTTAGAAGGGTCCCCCACCATTCCTGCAGGCCATCTTTAAGACCTGCCGCCTCTGCCTCTTCATCCATAAGAGATCAAAAGTTGAATAGTTCTGATAAAAGTGGGTTAGGAAGACGAGAGTCCTGCTGGCTCAGCCCATGGAGAAAATAATAGTTTTCTGGCCTAGTTCCTCGTGACTGCCCAGGATGCCATGCTTGACCTACAAGAGTTCTTTGCAACCTACAGGTGACCTGTGGCTAACTAATCTGCTCCCCTGGTTTGAGCCTCCCTGCTAATGGTTCTCAAAGAGAGGATTGCACCTGGACCCTCCTAGGGGAGCCCCAGTGGTCTGCTGAAACACGACCACCAGGCTGGCCCCGGGACAGTGGATCTAATTTCTCTTCCCCTTAGAATAAGACCCCCCAGCCAAGTTCTCCATCTCGGCGGCTGCCATCACCATGTACCCACTCTCTGAGGCAGAAACCTTAGAATTCATCCATGACTCCCCCGCGATGCTACCTGCCACATTCAGCCAATCGCCAACTCTGCCACTTTTACAGAAAAGTGTTTGTCCTCCATTTTTAGGATACCTCCCCTACTTGCAAATCATCGTCTCTCCTCTTAAATATTTCACAGCCTTCTTAATTGCACCCCCTGCCTGGAGCTGTGCCCCTCTCAACACAATCTCCCTCACCCCCCTCCACGACCATCCCCACAGAAATGGACCACAACAGGATGGGGTCCGAAGAGCTTCCAGGCTGGAGGAAATGTCTGCACACCAGGGGGTGACACACCCCAACTCCGCAGGGATGGAAGCTCCTGGGTTTGGGGCCCTCCCAGACCTCGCTCTGCATACCTCACCATCTGGTTGTTCCCTCATCTGTATCCTTTACAACATCCTTTAATAAACCAGTAAACGTGAACAGGTGTCTCCCTGAGTTCTGCCATTTGATCGACTTTAGCAAATCGACCAAACCCAAGTTGGGAGTCATGAGAACCTCCAATTTGTAGCCAAGCTGGACAGGAGTTGCAGGTGACCTGGGGACCTCCTACTGGTGGTCAGTGTCTACAGTGGTGGGCGGTCTGGTGGAACAGAGCCCTTGGCCTTGAGGTCTGCTTCTATCTCTAGGCAAGTGGGGCGAGAATTGAATTAAACTGTAGGAAGGCCAGCTGGTGTTGCAGAATTGCTTCGTAGGGAGAAAGCCCCCAAGCATCTGCTATCAGAGGGGTTGTGGGTATGGCAGTTGTGCAAAAGTAAAGGAGAAAAGCAGAAGTAGTGTGGGTTTTTCTAAAAGAACATCTCAGCAACAGTGTATGTGTTAATGGTGATTTTGTGGTTCTGTTTATTAATACTTCCATCCTGGGTTGCATGCTTACAAAAGCTACTCAGCATTCCTATTGGTATCCATGAGACTTCGCACAGCACCTGGGCACATAAGACGAGCTCAGTGATGTTTACTGAATAAATTAATAAGTGATACTGTTTTTGGTGTGTAACGTACAGAGTTGACTGCAGAATAATCCACCACTCAGGGCCAAAACTGATCTGACCACTGGCCAAGTTGTTAATGATTCATAAGTTGATTAAATCTCAATTAAGGATATTATTGGGCATCATCATCACGTTCTAGGAGTTCTAGGAGTTTAGGACCCAATCAGACAGGGATTCTAGTCTCAAACACCTATGGTCTTGTGGCAGAGACCACATATGAAACAGAGGATTTAACACTATGTTCCTTTTAGCAGAGGTATTTTAAGGACTTTGCAAATTTTTATTTGCATTTTATGAAATATCATTAAAATATTTTAAAACTATAATAAATTATTCTGCTCCATCAAGCATTATATACCAAGCAATAACACACTACAACTCCAAAAGGTGCCAACTTATATTGTCAGATTGATTTATTTTATGCATTCCTGGGAATAAAGTTCCTTTGCTATATCTGTGAATATATATCATGGTTGCATTTTAGCAGGCACTGAATTATTCAGTTATACAAAAACTCTGACCTTATGCAGAATTGGAAATAATTGTAATCTCTCTAAACTACCTAGTATCCACAATCACACAGTACTGAAGATCATCCTGAATTGTAGGAATTTTGAATCAGGCTTAGTTGTCATGAAAAATCTCTTGTGTGAAGGGTGCCCTCTACATACTAGGCCTAATCAAGCCTATTGTAATGCTAGACTCTCCTCTAATTTAATGTCCAAGCTACGCCGGGCCACATAAAATGTGTACACAAACTTACAACAAGTAACACAAGGTCGTACCACAAAAAGAAGCAGAACATGACTGCCACGTTCACCTACAATCCCAGCACGCGCATGTTTGGCCACACATCAGGGAGACCTTTCAGTCATCGAAGCACACGACGGACCAAAAGCCATCGAGAGAATCTACAACCTCTACAAAACCTTCTTCACAATATCCACTACACAACAAAACAATGACGAGGCATCTGAGCAAACGGAAAACTGCGATGTACAGTTAAAAGAACAAATCAATGGAAAAACATTTATATACGAGCCACACGCTGGGATTAGCAGGCAAAGCCATTAGGTGACCAAAAAGTAATACTGCATCAGGGGCCAAGGAGCAGACAGAAACCACCCAGTAATCTGAATAGGGAAAGTTTAATAGAAAGGAATGATTGAACTTGAACGTGGGATAAGAGTAACGGGGGGCAGGCTGGTGAAGGGTAAAAAGAATTTTCAGGAAGAGCAGATACAGAAAGCATCTGCCGCCTCGTGGGCCGAGACACGGTGCCCACGGAAGAGGCTCCGAGTCCACCAGGACTGTGACGCGGACCTTGCTGGAGAGGACCGGGCTGTCAGGGGGCACTGGACAGGGGAGAGGTCCACTGAGGAGCCGAGCCAGCAGGACCCTCCAGGATCCCTCAGGGGTGTGTGGGTCAGCTGTCCACGAGACAGCGATGAGAAAGGGGTCTGGTTCTACGAAACTTCAGGGATTCCTCCAGCTTCTGTAGCGGGAGAAGAGGCACCTGAATGTATATTGATGGCCAGAGGTAATTCCTAAGAAAAGGAAATTGGTATGGCCCAAATATCTTCCAATGTCCTCTACAACCATGTTGCTCAAAAAGGGGACAGACAATGTCCCCCAGAGGACATTTGGCAATGATTGGAGACGTCCTTGGTGCTCCAAAAGGGCGGTGGGGGTTGCGACTCGTGTCTGTTGGGTAGAGACCGGGGGTGCTGCTACACATCTTCCAATGTACAGGACAGGCCCCGGTGAACCTAAACCTTATCCCATCCAAAATGTCAGCAATGGTGAGGTTGAGCAACCTCTGTAGCGATACACTAGAAGATAGAGTGAGAAGTCCTCTCGATTAGAAGAAAGTCACCATTTTCAGGCAACACTTTGTGGAAATAGCTTTTTTATTTGCTTTTCGTTTTGTTTTGTGTTTTTTTGTTTTGTTTTGTTTTTTACACTGGGAAACTCAATTTTCCCAACGCAGAACACAGAAGCTGGTCATTTGGCATTTCTCTGCTTAAATGACTGTTCATTTTTTTTTAATCTCTGTTTACATTTATCTCTGGATTCTTCTACAGCAAGGGTGGGAGTATATTACCAAATCACTCACAAGCTCATCTTCGAAATGAAGTTTGCTTTAGGATAAGGTTTCTGAATCCCATAACATATCTGACTAACACTTTATCTATGGCAAAGTGTTTGGTTGATAAATATTGGAATAAGATAATTTTGAGCTACTTAGAATTTCTCCCAACAGCTTATCTAGGAGGAGAAAACAATTGAAGACAGAATACAGATACCACAGGCCCTCTGAATGGCTATTTCTACAAGCAAATTTAAAAAAGCATGATGTTCAGATTCTGATCGGGACAATTACACATATTTTTACTCTGTTATAGAGATAATTCGGACAAATCTGTGGATAGTTTTGGGCAGGTAACTATCTTGTATGTGCACTTTTTTCTGGGTGTCGGGGAGCAGGCTTTGTTCCTGAGTTGCTTTGAGTATGACATTTTAAAACTGTGTGTGAAGGGTAGAGAGGTTGAGGGTCTTCACATTTACCAAAGCTTTGGGGTTTTTTTGTTCTTTGAGTTCATTTCATGCAGAAGTTGGTCTGAAGGGGTATTTTTAAAACCCCAACAGTCTATGTGGCCATCTTCGTGACCCAGGGAACTTGGGGGCCTCTGATCTCCCATGGAGATAAAAAGGTCCCCCTGTTATTGCTGGCTTTCTTCACATCATCAGCCAAGTGGGGCCGAACTTATCCCTGAGAGAGAAACGAGTGAGAGAGAAAACGCCTGTAAGAAATACACACAGATCCCAGACACAGGAGATGGAAATTCATTTCTCACAAGCATACATTTATGTTCGATCGCTGTATGCCTATTGTGACACGCCCATTGTCGGCACCCTAGTCCAAGCTGGGTCTCGGTGGGATTCACTTTCCTATCCTCAAATCCACCAAGGGAGTTTAAAAAAAAAAAAAAAAAAAAATGGAGGTCAGATCTTGTTAGTTACCCCTTTGGAACTCAGCGGCGATTTCCGGACGCACTACATGAAATAGGCAAATTCTTCCCCGAGCTAGAAGGTTGGAAGGTCCTACGGGATGGAACTCCCATCAATCGCTCCAAACTCCTGCAATCTCTTTCTGCGCCCCTCTCTCCTCCTCCTCCCTCCTGCGACACTTTCCGGTTCCTGGAATTTGCTGAACCCTTCCTTGCCTTAAGCTCTCTTCTCCAGACGTTTCCTTGGTCTAGCAAGGACTCTGCTCTGGCCCCGCTCCCCTGACCTCCCCGGGCCAGCTTCGATCTGTCCTTCAAGTCTCATTTCCAGCTCCCCACCTGCAGGTGGAAAGCTCCCCATTGTCCATGGGGTGCTGGGCATCTGTGCTGACTCAGCTTGCTCAGTCTTGGGGTGGACGGTGAAAAATGTTCCAGCCAAGCGCAGCCAAGCTTCTGTCAGTGCTAATCAAATCACCATTTTGATTAGTCAGGGCTCTTCAGAGCAACACAACTATGTAGATATATGCGTATTTCTGACCGCATGAGAGATTGGCACCCCCAAACCCCACTTTGTTCCAGGGTCAACTGTAACAGGATGATAGATGTTCAGTTATGGGCTGCTCAACCATGGGGATGTGTTCTGACCAAGGCATGGTCGCATAAACCAGCAACAGCGTCAATTATTATCATTATCGAGTCAATTGCTGTCATTATCAGAGCGTGCACCTACACAAACCTAGAGGTATGACCCACTCCACACTAGGCTGGCTTTGTGTTATACGGCCCACGGCTTCGGGGCTGCTATCAACCCGTACAGCACGTTACCGTACCGATACTTGGAGCAACTGTAACACGATGGCAAGCATTTGTGCAGTAAACACACCTGAACGTAGGACAGGTACAGTGACAGCGTAGTGTGGAAGGTAAAAATGAAACCCCTGCGCTCCCGGTGTGTGGGGCCCGCAGGACCAGAGGCCGTCCCGATAAGCCAGGGAGTGCGCGGGGCGCGAGTGCGCAGGCCTGGGACGCGACCGCCCACCGCCGTGGACTTTCTGAACACCGTCCGCTTGGGCTACAGCAGGTTCATAAAACGACGCAAGGCTACACCAAGCACAAGAGAAAGGACGCAATCAAGAGATGCGCTAAACACGAGGGTGGGGCTGCTGCCAGCACAGCACGGCCAGCACGCCGCCTCACGGCAAACTGGTTTTGAACGAGTAAAAAGAGTATCCTCTAAAATAACGGCAGAAAAGGCACAGTATGGTGAACGCAGAAAGCAGAGACACGGTCGATCGTTGTCACCATCAAGTGCTGTGTGTTGTACCTGAGTGCAGGTGCTATGCTCTTATACGGCTAGTGGCACAGTAGGTTTGTTCACACCCGTGTCGCCACACACACCAGCGATGTGTGTGTTGTGCTATAAGACTGCAGTGGCTACAGTGTCAGCTCCACTATAGTCTTATGGGACCACCGTCATATATGTGGTCTGTCATTGGCCAAGACGTGTTTATGCCGCACAGGACGGCGGACACGTAGGAAGACACGCATCACGAGGGATTGGCTCGCGTCTGCTGTCTGCAGGTGGGAGGTGTAGGGAAGCTGGGGGTGCGGTTCCAGCCTAACCCTGAGAGACTGGGAATTGGGGTGGGGGGGGGCCACGGTGCGAGTCCCAGTCTGAAGGCCGGACAACCAGGGGCACCACTGGCCACAGGCTGGGGAAGACAGGTGTCCCAGGCCAAGCAGAGTGCCAGCCTGCCCTTACACGGCCTGGCCTGTCTGTGCGGTTCAGGCGCTCAGTAGACTGGGCGAAGCCCACCTGCGCAGGTGAGGACTTCTTCTGCACTCAGTCTACCTGCTCAGTCTACCTGCCAATCTCCCCCGAAGACACGCTCACAGACACTCCCAGCAATAATGTCACCAACCACGTGGGCATCCCTCCGACCAGTCAAGGTGACACATAAAATCAGCGATTACAGCGGGAAATGGACTCTCTGAACCTGTTTGGGAAGAAATTATGAGTCCACAGTCAAATCTAATCACAGAGGTCTTATCTCATTGAGGACCGTGACAGAAATTCGTGTTTCCACGGAATCTTTAATAGATTAGCACAGAGATCGATATCTTGGCAAGGAGGAGTTGGTAGATACTATTGTTTCTTTTTTTTCCTACTCTGGGTTTGCTTTCTGGGAAAGACCACAAAGATCTTTATAAAAAATAGAAATCAGATTGATTTCCCATAAGAAGAAAAAATGGCATGCTTTGCTCAGGCCCCTTCAAGAGGGTTTTCCCGTGGCTCCCTGCCACATTTTCTGAGAGGGGATTCGCTGGATGGGGGATCCTCCATGTCACGGCACCCTGGACACCAGGGGAACCTCTCCCGTAGCAGCCCTGTATCTGAAGGTGGCTCTGTCCTAGGACATCCCGCAGGTTGGAGACCTGGCGTCCCTTTGGGACCAGGCTCCTTAGCGTCCCTGCCTGTTCCAACCTTAGTGTAGGGTCCCAAACCTTAACAGCCCTGCTCCATGCTAAAACACAGGTTTTTCTGGGGGCTTTTTCCTGAATCCTACAAAAATTTTTGGAAGTTAGGCCCTGGCTGGTATAGCTCAGTGGATGGAGCTATACCATCCACTATACCTTTAAGATCACATCTTCTAAGTCTGGGACTAGGCTGAGGCCAGCAAGGTCGGGGCCCAGGTTACACAGTTTAAGGAGGCACTCACATTCAACTATCGCCTCTGCGCTTGCATGACTCTGAGAGTGAGAGCTTCCTTAAATTCTGTGCCCAGAGCACCTGGCTTGTGTGTCCCCACCGCTGTGAGAGTCATCAACCGCACAACCAAGAAAGGGAAAAGGGCCTGCTCTTACCTTCAAATCATTCCACTGCTTGGATTATATCCTAAGAACCCTGAAACACCAATCCAAAAGAACCTATGCACCCCTATGTTCATAGCAGCACAATTTACAATAGCCAAGTGCTGGAAGCAACCTAGGTGCCCATCAGTAAATGAATGGATCAAAAAACTGTGGTACATTTACACAATGGAATTCTATGCAGCAGAAAGAAAGAAGGAGCTCCTACCCTTTGCAACAGCATGGATGGAACTGGAGAGCATCATGCTAATCGAAATAAGCCAGGCAGTGAAAGACAAATACCATATGATCTCACCTTTAACAGGAAGCTAATCAACAAAACAAACAAACAAACAAGCATAATATAAACAAAGATACTGAATTTGAGAACAGTCTGACAGTGACCAGAGGGGGAGGGGAGGGAATTTCAGGGGAAAAGGGGAACGGTTTAGAGCAACAAGTATAAAGGACTCATGGACAAAAACTATGGGGGGTGGAAATGGGAGGAAGGTGGGGAGGGCTGGGGTGGTGGGCTGGGGGGGGGAGTAAAAGACAGAAAACTGTACAATATCAACAATTAAAAAAATACTGATAAAAATAAATAAATAAATAAATAAATGCTATTGTAACATTCAAGATCCAAAAAAAAAAAATCATCTCCAGCCCTTCCAGGAAGGGCTTCCACTGGCATGGCTTGGGTCATGTGCCCCCTCGTTCCTTCACCACAGCTGTGAGGGTGAGGCACTAGTATTGGCCTCATCTGGGTCACAGGCCCGCCACCATGGCCAGGAGGGGCACCGGTGTGCAGGTGAAGTCTCTAGAGGAAGGGGGACTGCAGAACAAATAACAGCACCCTCTGCGGTGGCCAACATCGTCAGCCCGCACATCTGAGGGACATTTACTGAGAAGCTACGATGTGCCATAAGCTGAGACCACGGGACCACAGGCCCACGTCATGGATTATCATGAAGGTTATATAGAGGTGAGTGTGAAGAAATGAAACTGGTTCTAACTACTCCACAGTGCTACTTAGGATCTTGGTATATAAATTTCGGGGCAGCCAAACAATAGGATCTGGCTTTGGGGGGGTTCAGAGTTGAATTTGGGTGAGAAATGGAAAAATAAACTAACAAGCCACCGATGGAGGAGGGAGGATGCCCCTTGCTTCTCCGAAGACTCTGCGGGCCAGCCTGCCTAGCACACTGCTAGTTTGCAATAACGAGGTCACATTCTGTTAATAAACGGGAGGCAGAGATTAGTTATCCGGCTTTGCTTTGGAGCCGGAACGTAAGTCCATGGCACATTAATCTGACACAGAGCGCAGCTTTTTATAGGTCATCCCCATGAGGTCCACAGGGCCGAGCCGCAGCGGTGTGTTAACCCGCACGGCCAGGCCTCCGGCACGCACGTCACGCACGCGTCATTTAGCGCCGCCCCGCCTTTCCTGATGAAGAGGTAGAAGCAGTGTCAGGGCCACGTGCCTGTAAATCAGCTCTGCGTCCAAGGAAGCGCTCGGTACCAGGTCATTAAATGCAGAATGGCAAGGGCCAAAGGCGTTGTCGGGCAGCAACTACCAGGTACAGATGCGTGATCTAGAACTTGAGCAGAGGCCTGTGGGATTCCTGCCCTAAAACGGAAGAAGGCTTCTCGGAGGTTTCCGAGCAGGTGTCTTCTTGGTAGATGTTCGATAACTCGGCAAAGGTCTTTTTAACAATCCCCGTTCCATCCCACTGGACACGGAGGAGGCTGATTTTCTGAAGTCCGGCCACGCCCAGGGAGTCACTACGTGGAGAGCTTTGGCCTGCCTACCCACGCCCGAATAAGACAGAGAAAGGCGTAAGTATTCCGGCAATCGTCGGACTTAAAATATTGAACGTTCCTCTTCGGACAGGTTGTCTATTCTTATAAACTCCACTGAAAGGGGGTGAGCCAGAAAGAACACAGTGGAGAGGGAAGGAGAGCGGGATTTCACGTCCGAATGCCCATGGCCAGGAACAAGACGATGCATGATAACCAACCCACGGCCTCCGTGTTGAAAACACGACAGAAAATTGTGGGGACCGTGGAAACGGGACGGCCCATGACCAGCGTCAGAGGGACGGCCACCGTGACCTTTTCTTACTTTGCAGAAATCATTGTTCCACCTCTTTAAGAGAACTTAGAAATACAGGTTTTCTTTGAAAACCACCAAGTCAAATCTTGACAACCAATTTACACTTTAAAAACTGTGTGGGCTTAAAAAACACACAACACGCCCAAGCTCTAAAATCCCAGATATCACTACTTTTCCATTCTGGCCTCTAGTGTAAAAGGATGGGAGGGCTGGGTGCTGAGGTGGGCATGATAACGGCTCCCCTAAAATGTCCGGGTCTTCATTCCCGAAACCTCTGAATCGGTTGTTACCTCACAGGGGTGTCCGACCTTTTGGTGTCTCTGAGTCACACTGGAAGAAGAGTTGTCTTGGGCCACACATTAAAGACATATACACTAACAGAAACTGATGAGCAAAAGAAAGGTTTTAAGTAAATTTACGATTTTGTGTTGGGCCACATCCATAGCCATCCCAGGCTGCATGCGGCCTGCGGGCCTTGGGTTGGACACCCCTATGTGGCAAAAGGGACTCTGCAGATACGGCTAAGCTAAGCATCTTGAGATGGGAAGGTTATCCTGTATTATCCAAAAGGTCCAATGTCATCACAGTGGTGCTTCAAAGGGGGAGCCAGGGGTATCGAAGTCGGAGATGGGGGAGGGCTGGAGGGGGCAGAGAGGGAGAGAGGGAAGTCCCCACCCTGCCAACCTTCAAGCGGAGAACAGGGCCGTGAGTTGAGGGGATGCGGGCACCTCTAGAGGGCCTCTCCTCTGTCCCCAGGAGGAATACTTCCCTGCCAACTCCTTGATTTTAGCCCAGTAACACCCTTTCTGGCCTGATCTCCAGAACTGTAGGATGATAAATTTGTATCACTTTAAGCCACTGAGTTTGCAGTGGTTTGTTCGAGTGGCAACAGGAAATAATACAGGTGTGACCCGGCCTCCCTGACACGGAGTCGGTCCTCAGTGAAAATGGGCCTGCAGCATCCTGGGTTGTGGTTTCCTGGAGGGCGCGCTCGAGGCTGGGCCAGTGGATGCTGCCGGGAGGATTCGGAGAGAAATTAATAGAAAATGCTTTGTAGAGAGCTCAGCACTAGGTATCGCCAGTAGTAGCGGAGTGTGCTGGTTACTGTGGAATTTCCTGGCACGATTCTAACTCCAAATGTGTGTGTGTGTATGGGGTGGGGGGGGGTGCGGTTCCAGCGCTAATCAGTTCTCTGACACTAACTGGATGTCCCACCATTCAATCCAACTCTGATATGAACTAGCTGATAACGAGGAGAGTGCAGACTCCAGCAGTCAAAGATTCAGTCTCTTATGAGACTGTCCCCACCTCAGACACCAGCTGCCAATGGGTGCCCAGGACACCCACAGTTCTGCTGGAACAACTACAAATGTGTAGGTTCCGCGATGACCCCACCCTCTCAGGTATGGCACTTCACGGGCATGACTCAAGAACTCAGGTAAATGTGTCTATTGACCAGCTCATTATAAAGACTGTATCTCGGGAACCCCCAAAGGGAGGGGAGATGCACAGGGTAAGGCATGGGGGCAGAGCACAAAGATCCCACACCCTCTGAGGCTGTGCCCCCTCCCCCACCAGCACCTTGATGTGGTTACTAAGCCAGAAGCTCTCCAAACCACTTCATCTACTTTTTTTTTTTTTTTTTTTGGTGGAGGTTCCATTACGCAGGCATAATTGATGACATCATTGGCCATTGGTGATGAACTCAAACACTAGCCCCTCACGTCTCCCTTGAGGTTGGGCAGTGGGTGGGGGGCTGCAAGTTACTCTCTGCTCTTGTCTACATCTCTCTGGCTATCAGCGCCCATCCTGAAGCCACGAGGGACCCCCGACCAGGAGAGTACGGAAGATGTTCTTATTAGCAAGGAGAGTCCCAGCGCTCTGGGCCGGGAGCTCAGGGCAAAGATCAAATCTTTATTTTTTATTATACCACAGTCATTGCCACCTTGTCCCCATCCCAGACATTCTCCCTGTGCTTCTCTGACCCATCTTATGGCCCTGGGAACCTCAGTCCCTGGGCTGCAACCCCCAGGCCCCCCGGCTGGCCAGCGTCCAGGTGGGTTGCCAAAAGAAGGTGCTGGAAGGAGAGGAAAGAGGTTGAGATATGTCTTTCTCAATCTCTCACTGCCCTGTGTCAACAGTTTCTTCATTACAGTCTCTTGACTTCTTCAGGCTTCCCACAGGCAAGGCAAGCTACGTGATTTGCAGAATTCAGTGCAAAATGAAAACACGGGCCTCCTTTTTCATAAAGCCAGAAAATAAATGCAGCTACAGGTCCTGAAATATAAAGCTTTTTCCTTTCTTTGTGGTCTCTCTCTTGAGTTGTCATAGTGAGTTTTTTTTTTTAATTTAATGTCATTCTGAGCAAAAATAAAAAATAATAAAATAAAAATTTACTGACTAGTGTACATTTTATTGTTCTTTTTTATATTATGCAATGCCGATCATAGATGCAAATAAAAGCATTTAACTCGTGCACAGAATTACTAGAATTACACAATGGGTATTTTGCGGTTCATGATGAGTATGCACGTGTTTTTTGTTTTCACCAGGACAGGGAAAGACTGCAGAAAGCCGAGTCAGCTCTCCTCATTTCATGCACACTCTGCAAACGCCTTGTACGCCAGCTCGCTCTTGAGCAAGGATGGGCTGGATGGGAAAGGCCTCAACATCACCCCCTTTCCGTCCACGGCCTAAGTGGTTGCCTAATTCAGGAAAGCCACATGACCTTTCTGGATGTGACAGAGTTCCTTGGTCACTCGTGTTTCTCAGGAGACCACTGTCTTCTTCCTGAGTTCCATGCAAATTCTGGTTCGAATGGGAACTGTAGCCTGCGGGGCTGTCTGTGCTCCCACCTAATTGGCCGTACGTGCAACACACTTACTTTGTACTGGCTTTGAGTTTTGTTAAACTTGCGCACATTGTGTGGGCCCGGAATCCTGTGTTCGCAAGGGCATCATTACAGACGTTACATGCAACTGGAGCGGCAAGGAACATGGGATGCTCATGCTGTCCTGCTGGACTTCCCATAGAAAACACAAGTTCAAAGACAAAACGATGAAGACTATCAGGAAGGCGACAGCACAGCGCTCAGCAAGGCGGGACCCCTGCTCCGGGCTTGTCCTGCGCGGTCTCATGGGTCCAACACCCACGAGGGTGGCGGTGCCTGCGGGAAGGGAAGCTCCGTATTTCTGCCTTTCAGCTCAGCCGGCCGGAGTGCGTGGCACTGACTGTGTCCAGCGCAGGGAGGGACACAGGTGTCAGTGGGGGCTGAGATTTCCCGTGCCCCCACTCCACCCCCAGCAGAGGGAGGACCTGTGAAGTCCTTGAGGCACTGAGGGAGGCACGGCTGCGATGTTCGGTCTTTCTCACACTCCTGGGCCGTATTTGTTCGCGGCCCTTATCTTTACCTGAGATTCATTCACTGATTTCCTTTGCTTGTTTGCTGTCCACCTCCCTAGGTAGAATGCATGTTTCTTGAGAGCAGGAATTTCATCTTTCTTATTCACTACTCCAACCCCCTGCTTTACTCAGGGCTCTCCAGAGACACCGAACCAGCAGCCTAGATGGTCGATAAGTAGGTAGGTAGGTAGGTAGATGATAAAACAGATGGTAGAGATGTACAGAAGATGGTGTGTAGGTGAACAGAAATGTGCACATACACGGATATACAGAGATACAGATATAGCTAAGAGGAGATTTCTTATAGAAGTTAACTCATATGCTTTTGGAGCCCAAGAAGTCCTACCATACAGGGGTGTCCAAACTTTTGGCATCTCTGCACCACACTAGAAGAATTGTCTTGGGCCAATGCATTAAATGCATTGCAACACATAATCACACACAAAAAAAATCTCATGATGTGTTGAGTAAATTCACCATTTTGTATTGGGCCACATTCACAGCCGTCCTGGGCTACGTGCGGTCTGCAGGCCACAGGCTGGACACCCCTGTTTCCTGAGACCTAGAGAATCAGGGAAGCGAGTGGTATAAACCAGTACAAAGTCCTGAGGACCAGGGGAGCCAGCGGTCCAAGTCCCAGTACCTGACGGCCTGAGGATGAGGGGCGCTGATGGCCGAGGATGGGAGAGGATGAGCATCCCAGCTCGAGAGGAGGTCGTTTGCTCTCCCTTCACCTTTCTGTTTTGCCCTCCCTAGCAGGTCTGATGAAGCCCCCGCCCTAAGGAGGGCGATCTCTCCACTCTGTCCAAGGGATCGAGTGCTGATTAATATCTTCCAGAAACACCTTCAGAGACTCACCCAAACATAACATTTCTCCAGGTTCCTGGGCATCCCTGAGGCCCATCAAGCTTACACAGAAAAGCACCGGACCTGGCTAGCATCTGCTGAGTGAATACACGTTAAGTCGGAGTAAGTAGCCCTGCTGACTGCTGTACGCATTCCCTGAATCACCTTGTTGGGTAAGGCTCAGGTGGATGGCTTTTATTCTCTTTGCGTTGATTTCCGAAAGAAACTAAAGACTCGGAATGAAAACTAAAAGTCCAGGCTGAAAGCCATAAAGCGATCTCTCGAGAGAGTCAAACAAAGGTAAAATTGAGGATGATGTGTTAGAAGGGATGTGATTCCTGGTCAACGGGCTTACAGAGGCCTTCTTGCTCTCCTTCGATCTGTGACTGGCAGGAAGAGTGACTCACAGGTCATCAGAGTGAGGATCATCGAGTCCATATACCATTCCTCATGGTTTCTCAAAGGACAGAATGAACTACTCACGAAAGCTGTAAACCCATTGGGTCTCCTGTTTCCGACTTACGAAGGTGAAGGGTTAGTGCGACTGTCTGTCGTTCGAAAATTTCTGAATTATTTACTATATCACAGGTTCACTAATGAGAATAAATTGATATGCTAATTAAATAAGCAATCGCAAGCTGGACGGGAGCCAGTTGGAGAAAGCTCAGCGTCAGCAAGCAGCAGACAATTACCACTGATGGGACCACGAGCACATTTGGAGTCTGGCTTTGGTAGGTAAAGTATCAAATGGTTCCCGCCCTCCTGTACTCACCCCATTGTGTCTATGACCACCTACAGATATAGGGCAGATACTGGGTAAAAAATAGGCTAACAGTTTGACATCATTTTTTATCACTAACAGTCTAAGAAGTGAGATAAAATATTTTGAAATTTAGTGTTGCTGCCCTTTAGTCTTCAGAGACTTCTTTTTTATCACAACAGAAACAGATGCTTGCGTACACATTGCAAAACAGAAATCAGCATAAAGAAAATAATCTATGACATCCCCGCTTAAAGATAATTACTGTTTAAAAAGGTGTGTATCCTTTACTCTTGGTTCTGCTTGCATTTTCAAAAAAAAAAGTTATCATATTTCACAAGATGTTTCATAACCTGAAACATGGTTTCATAACCAACATAGTATAAACACTTCTCATTTCATCCCATATTATTCTACGGTTCTTTGGTGGCTTACTTATTATTACGTAACGTGAATATGCATTTTTTAAGCTAATTCTGCATGTGGTTTGCATGCTTTCATAGTTTTCTCTTATAAATAATACCGTAAATAAAATGTGGGAGAGGACCTTCAAGATGTTGAGGAGGGCAATGGTTTTTAAAACCAGACAATAGTCTTGAATAAAGTCTTCCTTGCTAGTTTCACCTTGTGCCATTTTTCTTTGAAAGTTCATCTCAGCGGAAGCTGAGGTCCCACTATTCGGAGTGACATGGGAAGGAGAGCCATGTTGGAGCGTAGGGAAGGGTGACTCCTGCTTCGGTGGGAAGGGTGGGGTGTAGAGAAGGGTGAGGGGTGAGTAGCAAGAAGAAATGCAAGGAACTCATTTAGATGGATTATTCTAGAGCTTCTCCAAGTGGACACTGGCCAGTGGCGCTGACCTCCCGGGGAGCTTCTCCTAAGAGGAGGTCCCCACTGTCTCAGCATCTGGTGGGGAGAAGGTCAGGACAGAGGTCAAAGATGCAGGGGTGTGAACAGGGCCGAAGACTGCAGAACTGAAGTCGCAGGGCCGGTAGAAGAGGAAGGCATCGGGCAGCGGCAGCTTGTCTTTCCTGTCTGAGCCCAATCCTCCCGTGGTCTTGATTCAGAGGCGTGGGAAGTCACGGGCGGATGAGCGCCAGGTCCACCTGGGCAACCAGCAGAGGTGGGAGGACGTGGGGTGGCCAGTCATTCGACGTAAGAGGCAAACGTTGGTTTTTCCTGCGTTATTCCTGCACAGCCGGAGGTTGCCACCGCGCAAGCGCAGCAGGAACCCGACCCAGAGAAGGGACACGCTGGTCTCCACTCCCTTTACTGCGCACTCGTTCCATCTGGTTACAGCGCCTCCTGTCTCGCGTGGTGTGAAGTGCTCTGACTGGCCGTTAGGGCTTCTCTTTGAGACTAATGCTTTCTTCTCTAAACTCATTATTTTTAATTGCTCCTTTCTGGATTCAGAAACCCTTTCCTTGGGAAGTTCAGAAACACCTCATTATTCTCCGGGTACAGTCTGCTTTGCCGTGTTCCAGTGTTTTTGTTGTTGGTGTTCTGTTTTGTTTGGTTTCTTTTTAAAGATCCTGGGCTCCATCATTGTACGATCAGGCTCTCCACCAAAGGCTGCTGCGTGTGCAATGCTCGGCAGGCTTCCGTCTGATCACGGGATGGGGATGCGTGGGGTGGAACAAAAGCGAGTAGAATCCTCACCCCCCTCCCCCCAGCAGGCTCTGGACAGGGAAGCAGAATCCTCCCCCCCAGGGGGCCGGGCTAACGTGAACTGAAGCAGGAGTCACACAGTCCCCTAGAGGCCACATCTTGGCAGTTTCTGGCTTCCTGCCCACAGTCGCTGCTGACTTGGTGACCTTCAAGATAGGGAAGGACATGCAGAAGCAGGACTGGGTGGAGTTCAGAGAGATTTCTAGGGGGATGTATGACGTTTAACCTGGGGAGTCTAGGGGGCGTTGAGACAGAGAGACAGAAGCTCACAGGGAGGCCGGAGACTTACAGAGACAAGTGATTATCAACCGAGGGGTGTATGGCCCTCCTCCCCTGCCAGGGACGTGTGTCCATGCCCGGAGATATTTTTGGCTGTCACTATGGCAACTGTGGGTCGGGAGAGGGGATGTTACGGGCATCTAGTGAGTCGGGGGCGGGGGCAGAGATGCCCCTGAACACATTCCAGAGCACATGGCCTCCCCACAGTAATCATCCGGCCTCCAATGCTAAGATTACTGAGTCTGAGGAGATCTGCTTTAGATTAAGCTGTCATTTAATTTCCCCCAAATTTAAGAAACTGCACAAATATTTGTACTCCCAAACAGACGAAGACATCTGGTGGAAACAAGAACCAATACCGTCACAAAAATAATATCGGTTAACACTGATCAAGTACTTATTATGTGCCAGCATTTCGCCTTCATTACTGTATCTCCTGTGCCTGAAATAAAGGATGCTTGACATCTAGTTAACACTGTGGAGGTGAGATAACTAAAAAACCTTCAAATTCGGATTCCTCCAGGTACGCACACTGCATCACCTTGCAGACGGAGGCCCCCTGCCCGGTCCTGCACCGCACCATTCTTTTCCCCGAGCCAGCGATTCCCACCATTCTGCTGGGAATAGAGAACAGGGAATGATGGGAACTGGCAGGGGCCATAGATGTGCTTTGGAATGCAGGTTTGTAACGCATGTTTGACAGGTTGGCTGCGTGTGACGTCTCTGTAAAAATTCCTGTACCGCAGCAATACCCCAAAATAAAATGGAAGAAGGTCGCATTTAAAATAACAAAATTATTTATTTTTTTTATAGTTTTTTTTATTTTTATTTATTTATCTTTAGAGGGGAAGGGTAGGAGAGAGGGAGGGAGAGAAATATCAATGTATGGTTGCCTTTCATGTGTCCCCTACTGGGAACTGGTCCGCAACCCAGGCATGTGCCCTGACTGGGAATCGAACCGCAATCCTTTGGTTCGCAGGCCCGCGCTCAATCCACTGAGCTACACCAGCCAGGGTTCATCATCACCAAGCCCTTATTATATGAAATGTTAAAGGGACTTATCTAAGAAAAAGAAGATAAAAAATATGACAGTAAAAAGACAGCAAACTCACAGCTATTAAGAACCACACCTAAAACAAAAGCAAACTAAGCAAACAACTAGAACAGGAACAGAACCACAGAAATGGAGATCACATGGAGGGTTAGCAACAGGGGCGTGGGAGGAGGAGAGAGGGGAAAAGGTACAGAGAATGAGTAGCATAGACAGTGGGTAGAAAATAGACAGGGGAGGGCAAGAATAGTGTGGGAAATGTAGAAGCTAAAGAACTTATGACACATGGACATGAACTAAAGGGGGGAATGTGGGTGGGAGAGGGTGTGCAGGGTGGAGGGGAATGATGGGGGAGAAATGGGACAACTGTAATAGCATAATCAATAAAATATATTAAAAAAATAAAATAAAATAACAAAATTATAAACACCTAAGGAAACTCCTAACAAGAGTTCAGGATGTGTTTGTAATATTTTAAATTCTTTTTTTTAAATTTTTTTAAAATACATTTTATTGATTATGCTATTACAGTTGTCCCATTTCTCCCCCATCATTCCCCTCCACCCTGCACACCCCCTCCCACCCACATTCCCCCCTTTAGTTCATGTCCATGTGTCATAAGTTCTTTAGCTTCTACATTTCCCACACTATTCTTGCCCTCCCCTGTCTATTTTCTACCCACTATCTATGCTACTCATTCTCTGTACTCTGTAATATTTTAAATTCTTGACAAGTGAGGGAGAAACCTAAAAAAATGGAGAGACAGACACTGTTTATGGGTAGAAAGGCTAACAAGCATCAAGGTATCCAGTATCTCCAAATGAATAAAGATTCCATTCCATTGCATTACAAATCAATGCAATTTCAATACAAATTCCAACAGGGTTTCGTTGTAGTTTGGGAAACGGATTATGGGGTTTGTATGGAAGGACTAATTACCAAAGTAGCCAAAACAACCCAGAAGACCAAGAAGGTAACATGGTTGTTTTCTGACCACATGCCCAGCTGTGGGAATTAAGAGTACAGGTCTGGCCGGGGAAGAGATAGATGGTTAGTGGGGCAGGAAAGGAAGCCTCCAAACACAAAAGAGCGTGTTTGGAAGTTCAGGGTCTGGGACTGCATTGTACTTGGACCATTCATTATCATAAAAATACATATGCAATAGAATAAACACGCACTCACATACCACACGCAGGAATTAAAGACAAAGGTGTGGAAAAAAAACTTCTGAAGAAAATAGTAAAAGCTGTATTTATAATTTAGGAGCAGAGAATAATTTTTAAAGTAAAATGTAATAAAACACAAATTATAATAAATTTTGATTATTTGAGCAAAGTAAAAATAGGACAGACTATAGAAGGCTATATTCTCATGTACTAACAAAGGAGAGAAAATTAATATTCAGAATTTTAAAATCTTCTAATACTCTATAAGAAAAAGTAAAAACAATCAAAAAGAAAAATGGATTATATGTATATAATGGAAATTAATGGAGAAACTATATAAATGAATAATGGACATATACATAAAAGATGGTTTAAGCTCCTCGTAATCAGAAAAAGGCAAAGTAAAATTGAGATAAAATACTATTTTATATCCCAAACATGGGCAAAAATCTTTAAAAGTCTGGATACCATTTATAGGCACAAGGGGGATTCTTACACATTGCTCTCGGGGCTGTGAATTGGGAAATCAGTTTAGCTAGAAGTGGTAAAACCAATGCTGCGAATACTCACAACTCATCGTTTGTCCTCCGAGTTGTTTCCCTGGACAAGGAGACAGACTGAAGAATGTTTGTGGCCACATTTGCACGATAGGAGAGATGAGGAAAAATGAATAGCCTAGCATCAGGAGAGCAAATAAATAAACGGAGGTTGTCATGCAATGGAATATTATACAGAAGTTAAAAATAGATGAGCCTGGGCTAAATGTATCAACAGTGCACCTTTCATAATACCAAATGAAAGAAAAAAGCAAGTTGCCAAAAAATATATACAGATGACGCCATCTGTATTTTAAAATACGCCAACCTATCTTATTCACGGCTGATGAAGCCCACTTATCCGTAGCAGGGGTCTAATAGCAAATGCAGATTCACGACGATGGTTATGATGTGGGAACAGGTATGGATGAACACAGAGGCTTCCCATGTGGGGTAATAATTTATAAGTTGGGTGGACACATAGGTGTTGTTATTTACAACTTAATAAAGCATTTCAAATGCAAACAATGACAGCTTCTAAAAGTGGTAAGCACCCCCGACTTCCCCTCGCCTGGTGGGTCTCTGAGTATCTGTGGTTGCTGAGGTGTGCTGTGCTGAGACATTAGAGGGAGAGCCTCGGGGAGAAGGGGACTCTCGTTCCCAGTCCCTATGTTTTAGGAAAACTGGCTGCTGTAAGCAACGGACTTTGCACAGCATGATGGCCCTTTCAGCAGATGAAGCTGGCTGAGCGGATGCCTTCTCACTCCGAGCCTGGATCGGGTCCCTGGATTGGACCCTGAGATGTGAGGGTCAATGAAACTGCCTGTCCTTCGCTTCTTATAGCATGACGCCTAATGAATATTCCCAAGGACAGCGCCCTGCTGCAATCAAATGCAGAGGAACAACGGGCACCGCTCTGCACACTTACAAAATGTAGACTTAGTAAAAGGTCTGCAATAAGAAAAAGCATCATTACCTACAAAGTCCCGCATTGGCTAATCTGTTCATGCACCACTGTCAATCCGAGTAAGCCTGCTCAGTGGGGTTACAGTGACCATGCAGGCCCAGGAACCCCGTGTGGGCTGGTGGGAAATGACCGTTCCCAGTGCACACTGATGCAGGGGTGTGAAACAACAATGCCTGCCTTTATTCAAAATTTTAATCGTTTGTTTGTCATGAATTTTTTATTCACTTTGATTTTATAAACTGCGGCACCAAGTGTCATTTATCTCGAATCCTGAGTGTGTGGTGCCCCTTAAATATTGTGCTCCAGACCTAACCTGTGGCTCACCCTAATCCTGGCCTCTCCGAGGCTCCCCGTTATGCTGTTTGTTTTCAGAAGAAAGCATCTCCAGCAGCATCTGAAAAGTCAAAGGGATGCTACCTTGTTCTGACCTAAACCACGTTCGCTCTGAGCCCAGTGGCTAAAGTCACCTCTGTTGCCAGTGATTCAGGCTAAACTTGCAAAGGGCATAGCAGAGCATATTATTGGGTGCATATAAAATTCAAACAAATCAAATTCAATTAAAGTAGCATTTATAGAGTGTCTTCCATGTGTAAGACACAGGAGTGAGATCTTTGGGCAGGAGGGAGGGCATGCAAGGACATGACAGGACATAGTGGCACTGTCCCCTCCCACCCCAAGGCACTCATGTACTCGCATTGTGGTGGGAATAATTCTGTGAAGATATAGAAAAAAACCTATATAATTATGGTCTCTCACTCTCTGCCTTCCACCAAGCATAGTCTCTGTCTGAAAGACGATTTATTCGCACTAGAGATCATGTACAATTTGTCTGGTAGAAAAAATAAAGCAAAGCAAAACCAAGCAAGAGTCACTCCATGAATATTCGTGGAGCACCCAAGATTTTGCAGAAGTCGTTCTGGACATAAGATAAACAGTGAAGACCGCAGAGCTGTTACACCAGTGAGGGGCAGGGATCGATCGACATGAAATTACAATGTACCCTGATAATCAGTGCTTTGATGGGGGAGAAAGCAGGGTTAGGACCTGGAATGGGCCCTTAACCCCAAACTGTGTGTGGGTATCAGAAAAAGCTTCCTACAGGACAGGAAGTCCCAAACAAAAATATGTAGTAGTTAATCACTGGAATGGATACTGGGCAGGGAAATGATAAAAAGCTGAAAAAAAAGGGGGCAATCAAATGCCCACATCAAGATGACAGGTGTTAGAATTACTTCACTAAGACAAGTAAAGCAGTCATCATAAAGACGCCTCAGTGAGCAATTACTAACGCATTAGAAACTTTCTTAAAATAGAAAGTCTCATCAATGAAATCAATGTATAAGCAGAGAAATCGAACATAGTGAATGGAATGGAAGTTTTGGAATGAAAAAAATCAATAGCCAAAAATCTTTAAAACTCAATAAAGGAACTCAACATCAGGATGGAAAGAGAAAAGAAAAGAATTTCTAAACTTGAAGAAAGAACAATAGAAATTACCTAATCTGAACAACAGAGAGTAGACTAGGGCGAAAAAAGAGGCTTGGTGTTCTGTGACACCAAGTTAAATACCCAAAACACAGGCCACCTGAGTCTCAGAGAGAGAGAAGGAAAAGGGTGGGGCTCAAGAGATACTTGAAGAAATGACAGCTGAAAAATGTTCAAATTTGGCAAAAGACACATAAGCTTATGGTCACAAACAGCAGAGTTCATTCCGAACAGGATCAACCCAAAGAGGTCCATGCCAGGGCACATTGCAGTAAAATTTCTGAAAACTAAAGGCGAAGAAAATAATCTTAAAAGCAGTGAAGGAGAAATGACACTTTCCATGTCGGTAGAATGACAGTGGATTTCTCATGACGACTCGTGAATGCCAGAAGGAAATGGCACCATGCTTTTCAAGTGCTGAAAGAAAATGACTGACAACAACACAGAATCCTTTACCCAACAGAATCATCCTTTAGAGATAAAAGGAGAAATCAGACATTCTCAAAAGAAGAACAACTGAGAGGATTTGCCACCAGCAGACCTGCCCTAAAAGAAGAGCCAAAGGAAATGATCTAATCAGAAAGAAAATGATGAAATGGACCTCGGAACATGAGGACGGAAGAAAGAACCTAGTAAGCAAGAAGAATGGGTAAATGAAATACACGAAACTTCTCTAGAATTTTCTAAATTATGTTTGACAGTGGAAGCAAAAATTATACCTGTCTGATGTGGCTCCGAGCAGTACCGTGATTGCGAGAGGGACAGGGGGTGGGTAGAGGCAGTAGAACATAGAGAAGGGGATATGGGAAGGAGACTCGACTTGGGGTGATAAACGGACAATGGAATATACAGATGATGTGTTTTAGAATTGTAGACCTTCGATTACATATAATTATTATAGACTTGTAAGTAATTTTCTAAACAATTTTATTTATTTTTAGAGAGATGGGAAGGGAAGGAGAAAGAGGGAGAGAAACATCAATGTGTGAGAGGCACACCAATTGGCTGCCTCTCACACACCCCCAGCTGGGATCCTGGCTGGCAACCCAGGCCTGTGCCCTGACTGGGAACTGAACTAGCAACCTTCCACTTTGTGGGATGATTCCCAAACTACTGAGCCACACTAGTCAGGGCTGAAACCTATATAATTTGATTAACCAATAAATTATTACCCCAGTAAATTCAATATAAAAATAAATAAATGCAAAAATTTTTTTAAAAAAAACAAATGTACGTTGAGAAAACATTCCAAGTGGCATTATAAATGGTGGGGGGAGGGAACAGGGTTCATGCTGTACTTGAACTGGTGAAATGACAAGACCAGTAGGATGTGGAATTACAGGTGATTTTCCTTTTGAAGCTAATTGAAAAGTACTCCCACACCGGGCCACCATTACCTCTGACTGTCATCACCAAATGATTAATACGTTGAATGAAGAGGTTCCACTTCTCTTCCTCTTCCTTAGCTTACATGACTAATAAATCATGATGGACCAGTGCAGCGTTTTTCTCTGTTGGTTGTGTTGGGTGTCTTTTCCTACTTCAGTTTACCTCCTACTTTTCTCTCCTCTCCAACAGAGACCTAGCTATTATATTTGCCACTGACCTTTTTGAATGAAACAGGGCTTGGGAGGTGATATTCTATTCTCGGTGAATTGCAGAGCCCTAAATCCTGGAATTACAGGTCAGATGGGCCAAGGCAGTATTTGATGCCTTCCTTCATCTCCCACTGAGAGGACAATTGGCTCCGAAAGGAAACAAGAATGTTTTCTCCTGCCTGGATTCCCTAGGCTAACTTAACGGTACCCATCCCTCATGTCAGAATCCCAACTGCTTCTTCATTGCTTTAACTGTGAATGTTGTTTTAGGTCAATTACATTAGGAAGGTTAATCAGTTTCAGGCTGGAGGTTCTGAGTCACCAAATCTACATTAATCATAACGCAGAAAAAGTTCAAAGTCCAGGCAGCAGGGCACATACGACATGTCAGCTCCCCCACACAGAAAGGCACGACAACACGGTGATGATGATGATGATGATGATGAAGGTAGTAATAATCCCTTCTATTTACATTGTTCTTTATGTTTTTTCTAATGCTTTCAAATGCATTATCTCATCAATATTGCACTATCGCTCATCTATAATTCTCTGCTTCATTTCAGGGGAGTCGTGATCAAGAGGCTGTAAAAAAAATTACAATTTCCAAACTCACCTGATGCTTACTTCCTGAGCTTATTGAGCATAAAGGGATGAAATTTACTCCACAGAGATGAGGCAAATCACTGGTGATGAACCAAATGCTTAAAAAAGCACAACCACCGAATTCTTCCCCTGCAGTCTCAACCTGCACAGAAAGCAAGCGTGTGATTGTTGTCTTAGTTGCTCTCCTCATCAATTCGTTGTGCAAGCACAAAAGCACTCTGACCTGGGGCGGTGCCCCACGTGCACTTGAAGGTCAGCTATTCTGCGAATATTCAAAAATACCTTCAGGATGGCTCAGATCTTCAGTTTAAGCTTCCTGCAAGAGTTGGCAGATGCTGCTGACTTCATAGTCTACAGGCCAAAGATATTTATAGTTTTTTCTTGTCATATACACAGTAGTTACAATATCGATTAAACCCAACCTTCAGCGAAGCGCTGCATTAGCCCTCAGGGACTAAGCTCACATACTGACCAGGGAGATAGGATCCCCTGGGGGCTTGAGCACAAGGACAGAGTCTGGGAGTTACTGAAGCAAATACCCAGGAAAGTGGAGCAGAAGAGAAAACATGACGTGGATTCCGGAGAACATTACCTGGAGAGCAGAACCCCGCTGTGCTAAACCAAACCAAGTTCTCGGTGTTTGTTTACACGAGTCAATAAAAGTCTTCTGTCTTGCTTGATTTTCTTGGAATTGCCTTTTCCCAATAACTAGTATACTTTCTGCCCACCTTTGCTGCCCTTCAATGCCAAATTCTCCTGTACTACACTATTCCATGGAAAACCGAGCTGAAATCTTTTTTTAAAAGTATTACCTAGTGAGTTTTGTTTTGAAAGTTAAGCCAAGAAATCACAGAAAAAGTAGTTACACACAATATTATTTTATCCAGAACTAGGTTTACAATTTTGGTTGCTATCGAGGTGTATGGAGTGTGGGTGGAAAGAAAATTTAAATTAAGGTGATTTCTGGCAACTGCTCTGTGGAATATCTTTGAGAGTTCACTAATTCACTTGGCTTTTGCCCAAACAGTGGACTTAAAATGAAGTTCCATTACCATCTCAGCTGAGATACTTTGCAAGACTACAAAATGCATTCATAATTATAAGGTGAGCTCCAGAAAGTAACATTCAGTGACCTCTCTATATGTGAAACTGAAATTGCCACAAAATTAGGAGAAGCTACAGCTCATACTAAATTGTTATTACTATAAGAAAAACCCTTATAAGTAAATTTCTCTGATAATCAATAAAACTACTTCTTAGCCTAAAGTATATTGATAAATGTAACTGTGATTCTTTGAACCAGTAAATTTCTCTGATAATCAATAAAACTACTTCTTAGCCTAAAGTATATTGATAAATGTAACTGTGATTCTTTGAACCAGTCTTCACTTACCAAGGAACTGGTCAGATCAGTCGGTTAGAGCTGATCTCTACTTCGGTTTTGTTTTATGCCTTTTGTTCTGGGCATAGATGAGTACACATAATTCCTACGTGTTTCTCAACTTCCCTTTTTTAAGTGAAGAAAATACATTTGAATACAAGTAAGACTGGTGTTATTAGAGAGGCAACTTTGCATTTTCTTGCTCTATTTCCCCTTTTGAACCTCATGTAAAGTGATTCATTCTTCATTTCATGCCAAACAATTACCACTGGTCCTTTCAAATCCCTTTCTTACGTACTCACTCCCTTTATTCCTAGACATTACTCTAATTCTTCATCTGTTCTCCAACAGGCAATTTGTCTAATGTGTTTACGTGTATCTTTTGCTTATATATACTCCTGCATAAATGGCAATGGATAGTTTAAATGCATGTATTAATTTTTTTCATGGGAAATTTAAAACATACTCAAAGTAGAGAGAAAGGTATGATGAATCCCTATGGATCCATCACCCACCTACAGCAGTTATCAAATCATGAACATTCTCGTGTTATCTACACTCCCACAGAATTTACCTCAGTACCAGCTAATTTTAAAGCGAATCCCAGACATCATATAATTTTATCCATAAATTCTTCAGTATAGATCTTTGAAAGATAAGGGCTCTTATTAAAGACATAACCATAATACATACCATTATTGTACCAAAAATTAACAACGATTCCTGATGCCATAAAATGTCTAGTCAGTGTTGAAATATGACAAAATAAATAAATATATATATATATATTTTTTTTTACAGTTGATTTTTTCTAATGTGAATCCAACCAAGGTCCACGCATTCCATTTTGATGTATCCATTGATTCTCTTTAAATCAAGAATTTCTCCATCCCCGCCCCGTAATTAATTTCTTTAAAGTTGGGTTATTTATCCAGTAGAATCCCCACATTCTGGATTCTGTGTTTGCTTCTTCTCCATGATGCCATCGACTATATTCCTCTGGTCAGAGACCTGCATCTCTTTTGGCAACAAAAATGGGTGAGTGCTACTGCACACTTCCACCAAGAGGCACCTCATTAGTAGTGGTCTCTCTTTTTAGTGTATTGGCGGCCATAGATGGTCATTGTTTATACGCGCTATTTTCTTAAGGACATATACACTGTTAATATTTTAATTCTGTAATTCCATCTTTTTTTATTAGCTGGACTTGTTCACAGAGAGAGAAACATCTCTTTATCAATGGCAGGGTCACTGCGAGATGCTCTTTAAACAGAAAAGGCAGGTTAAACGCTTGATTTTTCCCTGACCTATCTGCAGAAGAATTAGTTTGCTACCAAGTATTCTCTAAAGCAAATCAATGAGTGTTTTAAAGTATCATTATGAATCCACAGGCTTTTAACACATGTAACATGTCTGAATTGATCACATTTATTATTCATACTGATCGTAGCCTCTTAAGTTGGCTTCCAATTACTTTCTTTTCATTCTTTTAGTGTAGTTTGATTTTTTAATGAAATGGATGCAGTTTTATTGAGATGCAATTCGCATGCCACATATTTCACCACGGAAAGGCACAATTATCTGGGTTTCAGTTTACCTACAGACGGGTGCAGCTGTCCCAGAACCTGACTTTGGAACATATCAGTCATCCCCAAAGCAACCGCATACGGTGGACCAGCCTCCCCCCAGTCTCCCTCTGCCGGAGCCGCAGGCGCCTGCTAGTGTACTTTCCGTATCTGAAAGTTTGCTTATTCGAGACATTTCATAGGCACGGAATCATACAATCTGTGGTCTTTTGCAGCTGGTTTCTTTCACTTAATATATTGTCAAAGTTAATCTACCTTTAGCATGCGCCTGTCCTTCATTCCTTTTTGTTGTCAATTGCTATTCTGTTACGAGGCTGTATATCACGTGTTATTCATCAGTTACTGGAGACTTGAGTTGTTTCCACTTTGGGAACAGTGAATATTATGAATAATGAAGCTAATGAACTTTGGTGTAGATGTTTTTATGTTAACATGTGTTTTTGTTTCTCTTGGGCATATATACAGGGGTGGGATTGCTGATAACTGCCAGACTGTTTTCCAAAGTAACTCACTGTTTTATATCCTTACCAACGGTGTGTGAAGGTTCCTGTTTCTCTACATCTTTATCAACACTTGGGATGAACTTCTTGGTTACTGTCATTGAACTGGGTATGAAGTGGTATTTCATTGTGGTTTTGAAGATTTTATTTCTTTGTTCATAAATTTCAGTAAGTGAGTATTTACTGATTAACTCTCAGACATGAGAGACTGCCCTAGAACCACACTTATTATTTGCAAACTAGAAATATGAGACCTTTCTACTACTTCTTGCGGCACAAACTTCTTAGTACTTTTATTTTTTATTATTTTAATACTTTTATCGTATTTTTCCATTGCCATTTAGTCCTCTTATACCCCCTCCCCCCAGCAATCACCACACTATTCTAAGTTATAATAAAAGAGATATAAAATCATCTTTGTTTTAATCTAGGCTTTGATTACTTTGCAATCTTGGGAATTTTTTATACTTCCATATATATATAGCTATTTAATAAGGCATTAACTATAGCAATTCTTATAATTTAAAAGACACTTATATCAGGTAGTAAAGATACAATATTAAAAAGTTCCATTAGGTCTGAGGTTTTATAGACCATGAATTAATGGCATCTGGAGCCCCACAAAGCTAATTAATTGGCTTAAGATAGTTAAACAAGATATGGTCACACCAGAACCACCTCTAAAATGATCCAAGATGCCCATGTGACTGATCCATGTGATGATAGGAACAACATGCCCGGAACGCAACTGTTAGGACGAGGTCTTGGTTCCACCTCTCACTCGCCGACGCGGGAACAGAGCAAAGCAAACGAGAAAGCAAGAGTATTTGGTTTCAGGTCAATGACAGAAGCACAGCTGGCGCTTCCACTTCATGAACTTTTATTGAAAAGACATTCGTGTTACTGGTTAATATTTTCTATCCATTATTTTGAGCGAGATCCAACAGTCTGCACATGCCGTTTGTCACAACCGTGTTAGGGAGGCACTAGCTCTATTTTGTGGACTTGAAGACTGGGCGCCGTAAAGGAGTTCAGTGGGTTTTTGAAAGCTCCCACGACTAATAAGTGAAAGAACCAGAACTGAAATCTAGACCCAGCCTTCCTCGAGCTTGATTCTTCCTCTCTATGGCCACACACAGAACACCCACATGGGGGTCTCGGAACCCTCTACCCCTGGCAAGTGGGCACGGGAGTGTGTCTAAGCCCTTGACCATCGTCTGGCCCACCAACTCAGCTATACGAGGAAGAATACCAGGCTTGGGATCAGTGAGTATGAAAAATTAAGTCCGCTGTTTGTCTGGAAATAATCTTCTCCCCTGAAGACCAGGATGTTCTTCGCTGTGCATCGGCACTGTGTTAAGTACTTTCTGTAAAGAACTCACTGAATCTTTGCCATTAGGTAGGTGCTGTTGGCATTTCCGTTTTAGAGATGAGTACAGGGAAGCTCAGAGGGAAGGTGCAACCCAGAGTCCCCCCAGGTACTAACTTACGGGTCAGTACCATTACAGGGACCGGTGCCTGCTTCTGTTTGACTCCTCCCCAATCTTTCTCATCCGGATATAAATTCAACCCTCACAAATAACCGAACTGTAAACAAGCATGATGACACACAGCTTTCTGTGAATTCTCAGTCCCTCCTCTGCAAACAGGAGGAGCGTAACAACTGACTAGCTGCCAGAAATCTTGGGAAGGTTAAATGCTATAATGCAAAGCAATGAACATATCATCCGACCAGCCTCCCTGACCCTGAAGTCAATGTCCTGTTCTTTATGAATGCACGCCATCACGACCATTTATTCATACATTAGCAAATATTCATTACGTGCCTACAGCTAAGCAGACCACAGTTCATGGGGTTAGAGAATGAACACTATGTGCATAATTGCAAACGTGTATGCCAGTACCCTTCTCTCTTACCTGGGCAGAGAAGGTTAGACTAAAGAGCATTCTCAGTTTTGCTCAAATAAAAACACGGACGATGCTCTTAAAAGCTACAGCTTGGGAGGCAGTACAGCGTTCAGATGGAGAACAAGGAACTAGGATACTGAGGCCGGAAGATGAAACTTTCCCCTTCATATTCCTCACCTGTGAAACGAGAATTTAATAATTGGGTTGTAGGGCGGATTGAGTGAGTTACTATATCCCAAGCCGTGTTCTAAGGAACAGTGAGAGGCACAAAAGTAAACTCCACAAGGGTAACTGATTAGAGTTAATTCCTGGGTTCCAGACCCAGCTCTGCTGTTTTCATGGTGCGTGATCTGTTTGGTTTTTCGCATTTTTGTTCATTGCTGTTAGAGACAGAGGAAGGAGAGAGTGAAACATTCATGCGAGAGAGAAGCGTCGATTGGTTGCCTCACGCACGTGCACCCAGACCAGGACTGAACCTGCAGCCCTTCGGTTATGGCACAATGCTCCAACCAACCGAGCCGCACCTGCTGGGGCGGGGGGGTGTGATCCTAAGCAAGTGACTTCCCCTTTCAGAGCATCAGTACCTCTAGCTAAAACCCTACGGACTAACTTGAAATAGTACTTCCTAGTAAGTACTCTTTGCCAGAAATACTTCTAAGCTCTGGAGATAAAGTGAACAGGATGCACAAGACCCCTGCCTCAGTGGAACCCCAAGAAATCTGTACTGAGCCAAACGATGAGATGAAGCTGGTTATGTGAAAACTGGGCAAAGACCACTCCGACCAGGGGACAGCAGGGGCAGAGTACAAGCAAGCAGGTAGTTCGAAAAGAGAGCCAGTTTTGAGGCAAGTTTTAATTTTCCTTATTTCCACTCTTCCATGTCTTATTGTTTACATTTTAACAAGTGCACGATTTAACTCCGTTGCAGTATTTGTCAAGACAAGTTGAGACAACGGAAGTAAAACCCCCAGTGTGAAGTTTTGGACGTAGTAAGAACGTGGTAATATGCTCGCTCCTTTCCCTTATCGTGGGCCAATGGCCGTAACTCATCATCTGACCCTGAAGTGAAACCTCATGCCCATACATCTCACAGAGAACAGGCAGGGTGACGTGCTTTTTACTTCGTGAACACCACTTATTAACATGCCGGGAGGGACGCTAAATGACTGAAGTCGCTGTGACTCGCCTTTCCAGTGCCATTCTGATTTAAAGGTGTAATTCCTGACCCTGTCATCATCTAGTTTTTAAAGCTTCGTGCTTAAACTGGCGCAATGTCAAGAAATGCTTCTGCAAAATGAAGAGGCGCTGGAGATAATAAAATCGGATGTCAGTGCACTGGCCCTCTTTCTCCCCACAGCTGGTCATCGCAAAATACCATAAAATCTGTCATAATAAAGGGCACACCTAATAAATGAGCTGATGAGGCATAAAAGGATGCAGATGATTGATAGTCGATCCGCCAACGGCGTGGCCAAGTGGCTCCTTTGATGACGCCTAACTTTTTATTGTTTATAGATAGATAAGTAGAACATAAATAGAAACAACCTGGGGACAGAAGCCAAACGGGAGTTAATTAACTATATAAGCAATTATTCCAAACTGTCCCGTGACTCAGGAAGAATTCATACTTTTCTCTGTTGGGATTCACAAAAGTCATATGCTGCCATTTCCATTAATCTCCAGACATTTCAATCTCCCTTAAAACGTCACCAGATGAAGCACTCCTGATTACAGCATCGGTTTGAAATGTCCAATAATAGTGATAAAATTCTGTTAATGCCTTGATTACTATTAGGCTGATCATTGTAATAGCAACTATTAATTGAGTGGAAACTGAATCAGGAATGAAAAGGCCTTCATATTTGTGACAGAGAACTAGTAATCACCCAGTTCCTTCCTTCCTTCCTTCCTTCCTTCCTTCCTTCCTTCCTTCCTTCCTTCCTCTCTCTCTCTCCCCCCCCCTCCCCCCCCTCTACCTCTCTCTCTCTCTCCCTCTCGCTCTCTCTCTCCCTCTCTCTCTCTCTCCCCCCATCTCCCTCTCTCGCTTTCCTTCTTTCCTTCTGCATTTTCCAGCGCGCACCCAGCTGGGCAACGCCAGGGCTTCAAGCAGACCAACAGCTGCAGCATGGGTTGCATTCAGATTGGGCAGTGAAAACATGCAACTCGCCCATGGTCCGCTCTTCCGCTGCAGGGAAGCTAACCCTTCAGCTGTCAGAGCTGCCATTAGCTGGGGCGCCCGAGTCACCACCTGGGGCAGAAGCCCTGTTAACCGCATTGGGCGTGAGGCGTAGTGATACGAAAAGCTCTGTAGTCTGAAGCCATGCAGGTGTGGAAGTTAAGTTGTTGGTGAATCATAACCCAGCCTGTCCTGACTCATATGAACAAAATCATCCCATTAAATTCGTCCCATCAGCCTGGACAGAAGTGCTGCTAAGAAATCGATGCACAACCACTGATGTACTCAGCGTTAAACAGCTGCTACATGGAGAGGTTCAGGAACAGTAACCAAATCTGAGGTTGAAGAAAGCCAGCACTTTGTGAAGTGATGAGAACGCACGAGTGGTTCTGGATGGCCACGGTTCCAATCCTGGCTTCAGGCCACACGGCAGTGACCTCTCGCAGGTCCCTTACCCTATGCCTGTCACACATTTTCTCAGCCAGAGCCAAAGATCGCATTAGCATAGGTCTAACCAGGTTTGCTGTGAGGCTGAAGTGTGCCTGGTATATTAGGTGTATTCCTCACGATTCCTGCTACCCTTGTCTATCACAGAACCAGAAAAAAATTAATTTACAAAGGAGAACATTCTTATACACTGGGGAGTCCAAACCTCCCTCATTTTATAAGCCACGTGACTGAGGCCCAAGAGGTTTATGAGCTTGTCCAAAGCACAAAACAGAAGGAAACCCAGACCTCTTTTCTTCACATTCCAGTGGGTTTCCTCTTCCTTCGCTGACTCCAGTTCTAATGAGGTCAATGCCTCGGAAGAAGAAAGGATGACAATTCTTTGTCACTTTCACACCGATCTGTATATGCTTGGTTTCTTCCCCTTCCAAAAGTGCTGATGAAAACCTTGCCCACTGTCCCAAAGAATGCAGTTCTTAGGAAATAGAGCAGGTAAGTTGAGAGCCACACTCAATCTAATAAAAGAATTAATAGCTGCTGACAAGACTCTCTCCTCCATTTGTCTGCAACATGGCATTTCTGACATCTGGCGATTTTGTTAGGTGTCCTAACACAGTGATAAGGCAGAGAGAGGCAGCTCAGCATCCCCAAACAAGCAAATTGTTCTTTATGAAAAGAAAAGCAAGTAGAGAGGACGGGAACTAAAGTACGAGGGAATGAAGGATTGAGAAGAAAGAAAAGGAAGGAAGGGAGGGAGAGGGGAGGGAGAGGGGAGAAAGGAGAGAAGGAAGGAAAGAAGGAAGAGGAAAAAGAGAGAAAAAGGAATGCAGCCGTCTCTGTTGCCCTCCTGGAGCGGTAATGTATCTTCTAATCTGACATTGGAGACACTTCTCTAACTGAAGATATTGAATTGCTGATGCGAGCATTAGGACACTTCAAAAATATCTTAAATCTTTGCTATACCTGTAGTTACAAAAGTGATTTAAATGAGACATAAATTTGTGGTGCAAATACTGTGATGCCGTGAGTTGCCGGCTTTAAATTTTTTCCTTTCCTAGGATTAGCTCCTCAACAGATTGCAAAGGATTTATACAGTAATGTGGCGTCTGACCATTTTTTCCCCCAAACTTTGCCTACTACCTGTTTCGTCACATAGATGCCCTGTCTGTCCACATCTGGGGGTGTGTCCTAAAACCCTCACCGCACTCGCGTGGTTTAGGTCCCTGTAAACACGCCGACAGCTGTTTGACGCCCGGAATGATGGGAACCAGGCTGAACCCCGCCCAGTCTCTGCTTTCCTCCTCCGGCTGCCGTCTTCGGGAAAGGAAAAAACTTCACTCTAACATTAGTGGTAACATCTCCACTGAAAAACTTGATATACCCTAGGGCCTATTTGGGGATGATATTTGAAAAATGATGGAAAAGCTCAAAATGCACCCACACAGGACGTGAGCGTCACTAAAACAATCACAAAAGCAGCTGCTCGGTTCTGTAACGTGCCTTTTCGCTTTCCTCCCGAGTGCCCTGCCCTCGCGTGAGTGCAAAGAATCCCCTGACTCAGACGTGGGCATCCGTTTGTCCACCAAGTGTCCGCGGACACAGAAGATGGACCTTGGCTGACCGCATGAAGCTTCCATTCGAGAGGAGGAGAGTCAGACAAATAAAAAAGAATACATCTAGATAGTTCAACAAGTGGAAAATACGACGGCGCAAATCAAGTAAGGCGGGCTGACGGAGAACGGTGAGCGTGGTCAGGGAGGGGCGAGGGGAAGCCTCCGTCCGGGACCGTTCACATGGACGTGATGACCGGGAAAGCCCAGCAAAGGGCTCGGCCGTAAAGGGTTTCACTTGTAGCAGTCCTTCCCGAAATGGTTGGTAGGAACCCTTGTGGGATGTTTGAAAATGAAGGTTCTGGACCTGCCGAGGGCTGGGGAGCCGCACTGTTGCAGGTAGAACTTGGGGGCTGGAATTTTTGAGAGATCCCCATATTCCAGGTGACTCACCCAGAAGTCTGGGAGCTTCCAGGCTATAACACATGTTTTCTTTCTTTCTTTTGGATGTGGCATGAATAATTTAATTAAGTTAATAATTAATAATTTGAGTCAGGTTGGGTGAATAATTGTATTAAATCCTTACAATGTGTCAGGCACCACGCGCACATTGATTCACTTAATCCTTACAACTACGCCAGGAGGTAGGGTTTCTGACCTCTGCTCTCTCATTAGTTTACAATTAAAACTGATTCTAGCCTGCTTCAGCCTGAAAGGCACTCACTGGAAAAGTCCTTATTCACTCACAGCACTGACGGTAAAGCTGGGAGACCAAGCCTCTATCAGTCAAGGGTTCCCCGTCCGTCTCCGCTGCATCCTTCACGTCACTGAAGTGACCCGATCGGATCTGTTGTCCTCATCTGTGTCTCTGAACTGCGGTCTCAGACTCCGCAGAGCTTGAGTCTTAGTGGCTTAGCCTAGATTCCAAGCCCACAGCCCACCTTGGAGTAGGCACAGTCGATCCCCTTCCTGAGCCCTCTCAGAAGAGTTGGGGAAGTCGTCTCCCCCTAAAAAGCAGAAAGACAATTACACAAAGGAAATGGATGAGTTTTGTCTCAGGTGGAGAAGCTGGCATCTAGGTTATTCCATTTGCTCAGTATCACACAGGTTGCAGGCAGCTTCGACAGAAGTGAAACTTGCCTCTGATTTTAAAGACGACGGCATGTAATTATGTACACACACACGTACCACGTATGATTCATCTCACATGCTCTTTCCCTTGAACCTGCTCAGGGGCTGTGACTGCTCTGACCAATAGAGTAGCAGGGATATGACGGCATGGGACTCCTGAGGCCAGGCCGTAAAAAGGACAGAGGTTCTGTCTCTCTTGTTCCCTGCCCCCCTCTCTCGCTCTCTCCCGGACATTCTCCCTGGGAACCCAGCCACTGTGTGAGATGGCACCTTAGACCCAGATACCGACAATTCCGGGTACAGTCTCAGCCAAGGGCCAGCATCCCCACCAGGTGTGTCCGTGAGCAAGCCTTCCGATGACTCCAGGCCAGGCCTCGGATTCTCCCCCGCTCGTGCTGGGTGGAGCGGAGATACACTCCCAGGGCCGAGTCCTGCTGGAAATGCAGAGCCGTGGGCAAAATAAACGTCATTTGTTGCATAGCCATAGTAACAAAAGGGTTCCGCTCACACCAGCATTCCTTCACCGTGCCCAAAGTGAGTATTTATCAGAACACAGAAAGTAGTTAGGTCATAAAGTGTTCTCAAGACATTTCCTTATGAGTGCCCTAAAGTTACTCGGTTTCAGAGTCTAAGTTACCTCTGGTCTTAGGTGGACTTAACTGCCCCTCCCTTTCCCATAAACTTCTTTGTATGCACTGCTATTGTAGCACCTACCACCTTGTATCTTCCTTGGTACTTACATTTCTGTTTACCCCCATTTGAACGCACTCTTCGAGAATAACAGGTTACTTTTTAATTCTATGCCCACCATCGAGCGTACGATGCCTGGCACGTATTAAGTGAACAAACTGCTGCATCCCCTAAGCCTCAGTTTACTCATCTATTAAATGGGGCTAACAATAATACCTACCCTTATAAATTGGCCACGAGAACAATGAGACAAAGCACGCACAACTCGGAGTAAACTGACCGAGCCCTGTCAAGGAAAGCACTCGTCACCCCCTCGTGCACCAACATTTATGTGAAAGTGATGGTTACGCGTCCCGCAGGTTTCACAGGCTGGACCATGACATCGTTGGGTAAATGAAATGATCTGGTGTCTCTGAGTCTGCACGGCACGATACCCGACACGCGGGAAGAACGCCGTTCAGGTTCACTGCCGACGTCATTATTTTTACGCGGCAGATACTGGACGTGCCTCTCCAGTCTCCGATCCCCACTTTGTTCTCAGTCATGGAACCCTGACTTTTGCTTGCGAAAACAGTGTGCCCGGATGAAAGGGTACTTTCCGTCTGCTTTACTGTGGATGGTAATTCGGCTGTCCCCCGTGCAAATGCCTTCGGAGGGCTTTCGGGAAAGTGAGGTGAGGCCGTGTTTTGCTTGGGAAAGCAATGTAAGCTGCTATCAGCCTCCCCTGCAGTTAACGGTGGCCTAGAAATACAATTCTGTCAACCAGAACACATCCCATTTCTGCAGCGTCTTGGAGCTAAGGTCTAGCCTTCCCTAACACAGCCGTCCTTTCTTTCGTAGAAGCAAGTCAGCACCGGGGTTGCTTGCGCAGCCCATTCCGAGGCAGAGAGTAGCAAGCGGAAGTATCGTTAGAAACTCCCCTGGGATCAGACTTGGAGAAGGGGTGAGAGGAAGCAGGACCGGGGACAGGAGGAAGAGTTGTTGCCACAGAAGCCCGGACAAAGCTGCAAGGGGCTCTGAAGATGAGGCGACTCTCCGGAATCATTCCACAGTGCACCAAACAATGGAGCAATAGGTCAGTCAGTTATCTGATAGCCGCCACCTCCAATGCGGCATGACCTTGAGCTGTTCCACCCGCCAGCCCAGGGCTCTGCCCTCCGGTCCTCTGTTCCTGAAGGGGGAGGAGGCAGGGCCATGACAATTGAAAGATGAGGCTGGCGGTGTAGCAGCCATTGTCAGAGGATGAGGCAAATATCTGGAGATGAAAACGCATACTAAGCACAGTTGGGCAGAAACCCCTCTGGCTCCGGGGGCCGTGATCACGTCGTGGAATAATTTCGCCCATCCTAGGCTGACTTCCTCTAGATTGCTTACTATGTCATAAAGGTAACTTCCTCTTTGCTTAAACCACTGTACACATAACTGACATATTACCGTTACCATTTGGCAAAAACACATGTCTAACAACCAACATAAAATTATGAATTTATTTCCCATCAGTCTAATTTAATTTCAAGATCCATCCTATACCTATCCCCCTACGGGCAATCGTTGTCTAACTTTTCTCACTCCTTTAAGAAGCCCACTGTAATGCATAGCCCTCCAAGACCTCTTCCGGTGGTGGCTGCTCGGCCACGCCCATGGTGTGCTTCGCTCATTTAAACAGTTTTGCACCTTTTTCTGTACTCAGCCTGCTGTTGCCTGACTCTTTATTCCATGTGCATCACCAGGTCGTACCCCAGCTCTCCCATCGTAAGCCCCTGGAGAATTCGTTTCCCCTTAGAGAGTACATTCGGACCTCCCTCAGTTTAAATGCGTAGTGATAGGGGACCCATAAGAGTGATTGATCAGTGCTTTTCGGAATGAACTGGAGCTCTCACAACACCATTTGCAATATATGTTAGCTCTCCAATGATATGGTAAACTATGCCTCCTACAAGAAACAGAACACAGGGCTTATAAAATGAGATGGCGTAATCCCCTTGCAGCGAACTTCCATTGAACGAAAAGCAGGCTGCTCTTGGGCGCACAGCTGTCCTCTCCCCGCAGCAGACGACATTCCGCCCGAATGTCGAGCCTTGCATCCGACGTCCTCTGACAGCAAAAGGAATCAAGAGCAATGACCTGATGAGCTCCGGGAATGAGCGGGGCAGAGTTCTCATCAATAGTCAATAATGCGCGGGCACCTCGTTCATATGGATGGAAGGCAGCCTCTCGGGGAGGGTCCAAGGACAGAGCGCGACAAGGACCTGGGGACTTCGTCCTCGTCCTCGGCCTGTCTTTCTCAGCTGCTCCTTTGAAGGTATCCCTGAGAAGGCCCCGCCTTCCTCTGAGCGCGGAAGGGTCTTCAGCCACGAGGCGCAGCAGGTGATGAGGACGCACACGTCGGTGGTGGGGGGTCCAGTGCCGGGGAGCGCGCCGTTTCCGGTGATGGCTCTGTCTGCTACCGCCGGTCCATACCCTTTCTCAGAAACCCACCCACCGACCCCCCTTGCCAGTCATCTCAGCCCAGTTCTGCAGGAAACACTGGCCGGAGCGACACTTCCAGGCGAAGGATGGACGATGGATGGAGAGGCAAGGTCTCCGAGGAACGAGGGAGGGGGAGGCGGAAAGGGAGAGAAGGCAGGGGCGAAGGGGCCCACGGGGTCCTAGGAGCAACGTGACCCCACGGAGAAATCCAGCAGGATGGGCCAGGTGAAGAAAGGAAGGCGTGGCGTAACCTTTCAAGCTATCTTGTCATAGTTTTAAAATATTAATTCTTCTGCTTTTCAATAGTTATACACAGAATATTTAGCAAGCAGTGCGGGCGGAGCTTTGGGTTCAGGAAGTCCTCTCCTGAGAAACGAGGAGTTAGTGATACATCGGGGAGGGGATGAATAAACCAAGTGAGTGTCACTTGTCACTTTCTTGGATTTCTGGGGGGAAAAGATACGATGAAGGACTCATATGTAGAATATATAAACTATAGCAAATGTAAGAAAACAAACAATCCAATAGAAAGCGGGCATAACACCGGAGCAGACCCTTCATCAAAGAGAATATACGGATGGAGAATAAGCACAGGAAAATTCCTTTTCAACATCATTCGCCGTTAGGGAAACACAAAGCCACAATGATGTATTGTTACACACCTAAAAAATAGCTAAAAGGGAGAAAAAAGCAGTAGTATTTCTTATTGAAAATGAGGAAAATTTTAATTTGACTATTTTCCAATTCATATTCAACAGCGTACTATTTCAAACTCAACATCCTTTTCCTTTTTTTGTCTCCATTTTTCTGTAAAGCCGATCCAGTTATTTTCTTTCAGTCAGATATTGTATTTTCAAGTTGCAGAATTTCCATGAGGTCTTTGAAATAGCTTTTGTTTCTCTGCTAATCTTTCCGATCTTTGCATTCACCACCAGTGCATTTTACTTTCTTCCTATAAAAGAAACTTACAGTAGCTTTAATTACCTTTAAAACAACCGCATCTGGGACCCTCGGGTTGATCTTGGTTGAATGTCTTTATTTTCCTTCTCGGTTCTCTGTTTGGCAAGCGGTTCTGAATTGCATCCCGCACATTGTTAAGACTCTGGACCTTGCTATTTTTCTTGAAAGGGTGTTGATGAAGAGAATTAATTTGGTAGGACTCAAATCGCAAACCGTCTCTGAGGAAGCGGCTTAAATCTCTCTTTAAATCTTTCATCTTTACCCATTCTCCTTGCACATGTGAGTTTGAAGGTTCAACCAGAGAATCTGGGGAGACGGGTCTCTCCCCCCCAGCTTTTTCCTTCCTTCCTGACATTCCCTCCGGCCTACCAGTGGCCACAGACCCTTCTCTCTTCAGTTGGCTGTGAAACTGAGTAATTTGAGTCTGTAGCCAGAGCAGAATGTACCCTGTAGGAAGCACCCTATAAGAAATCAAATCTTACATCGTTTCCAGTAGTTGCAGATCTGGAGAAAATGACAGTATTATTTTTTCTGTTGTGCGATGTAAATCACAATCCCAAGGTCGTTGTGCTTGAGTCTTCTTTCCGGTACCCCACCTAACGGGGCCATTGCCCAGACAAGGGGTCCCGGAAGCTGGAAGCTGTCCTGAGCGGCTAATCTTGGAAGAGGTCAAACTCCGCCCGGATCGCTCATGTTGTAGAACGGGTAGTAGGACAGTCTTTCGGAGGGTCTTCAGAAGACCTGCCCTGACAGGGAGCCAGCATTGGGATGGTGAATTGGTGTCCTGGAGTTGCCGTAACAAAGTACCCCAAGCGGTGTAGCTTCAGCAACAGAATCTGGGATGTCACGGTTCTGGAGGCCAGAAGCCCACGGTCAGGGCTGAGCAGGGCTGCGTTGTCCTGCAGGCTGTGAGAAAGAATCTGTCCCCGGTCCCTCTCCCAGCTTCGGTGATGTGCTGGCTGTTTGTGTCATTCCTTGGCTTTTAGAGCATCCGATCTCTGCCTTTACTTTCACACGGCATTCTCCGTGTCTTTACATCCACGTCCTTCTGTGCGCGTGAGCCCAAATTCCCCCTTTTTATAGGGACACGCCGGGCTGGATTACGGACTGCCTTAGCGATCTTGTGCGAACATGCTCACCTCTCTAAAGACCTTATCTCTGGGTGAGGTCACATTACAAGATAATGAAGGTCAGGGCTCGGACACACGGATTTGCGGAACACGATTCAATCCCAGCAGACGCAGTGAGCACAGAGGGTCCTGTGGGCCGGCGTGTGGGAGGCCGAGAAGCGAGGACACCTGTCCTGGGGCACAGGTGGAGGGAACCTTGTCCTCTCTCCTTCTTCTTTGCCGCAACGTGGCAGAACATCAGCTAAAAGCAGGAATAGAAGAAGGGGCGAAATAGGCTCCCATCCCCTCTTTTTACAACATCTTTCTTGAATGTATTGGGGTGACATTGGTTAATAAAAGTACAGAGGTTTCAGGTGTAGAATTCTACACTACACCATCTGTTTACTGTGTTGTGTGGTCACCATCCCAAGCCAAGTTTCCTTCCATCGACATTTGTCCCTTTACCCTCTCCTTCCTTCCTCTGCCCCCTTACCCTGGGTAATCGCCATACAGTTGCCTGTATCTGTATGGGCTTTTTTTTGCGGGGGGGGGCGCTTAATCCCTTTACATTTTCCACCAGCCCCTCAACCCCTCTTCCCTCTGACAACTGTCATGCTCCTTTGTGGGTCTATGAGTCTGTGCCGATTTTGTTGATTTTGTTTGTTGATTTTATTGATTGGATTCCACAACCGAGTGAAATCATATGATACTGTTCTTTCTCTGACTGGCTTATTTCACTTGGCATAATACTCTCGCCACCGTGGAAAGCAGGGTGGAATTCCCTCAAAAAATTAAAAATGGGACTGCCTTATGATCCAGCAATCCCACTTCTTGGAATATAGCTGAGGAAACCCGAAACCCTACTTTGAAAGAATACATTCATGCCTGTGCGCATTTACACAGTGGAATACGACTCAGCCTGAGTGCCCCTCCGTAGATGAAGGGACAAAGAAGCCATGGGACAGTCACACGGTGGAATACTTCTCGGCTCCTGTCCCCTCTGCAAGGCCACACTGGCCTTCTCTCGAAGGAGCAGGAGGAAGGAATAATGATGCTGGAGATGTGCCTTCAGACTGGTGTTCCTAAGGTAGATGTTTTAATGTTTAAATTAAAATAGTACACTTTTCAGCTTAGGAACCTGCCTTGAACACAAATGATTCCTTAATTCAATAATTCACTTTAAATTTGATGTTACACTTTGCTTATACTTAGCCTAAGGTCCTTCAATGGTCACCAAAAAATTATTTAGGCCAATGTTGTAAGGATTTTTATTCAGACTCAGAATCGAGTAACTAACTTCCCAGGCTAATTCCTTTTTTTTTTTTTTTTTTAAGACTGACTGTATGGGGCACAAAAGGAAATGTACTTCTCTTCTGTACTCGAAACAAATTTACTTAGCACGGGTCCTGACACAGTCTGCGTTAAGATCTGTGATTTTAATGAGGCTGTAAGCCTCGAGACCAGTGTCAGCTGAATTTACAGCATCCTATCAGATTAGACTGAAACTGAAGGAGATACTGAGATCCTCGGAAACCACAGATCATTGATTTCTTGGGAGTCATCCATAATTAACATTCTCAAGGCAACTCTCCGCATACAAAACGGTTGCTTTGAGGTTTCCAACACACACACACACACACACACACACACACACACAGGACACTGCAGAGTTCCTCGATGGCATCGTAAACCCAAGAGTCAGATTCCAGATACTCAACACAAACTAGCAGGAGATAAACTCAGGATATACCGGAAACTGCGATGCAGCATCTTCGATAATTACGTTGTGAACTTCCCCGATTCTAGGAAATTTTGATCCTTTATAATGTTGGTCTTTATAATGTGTAGATTCAGCCCTAAGAGCATGAAGACACTCTCCTTCGGACGCAGTCTGAACAAAAACATAAATGAAGTCAAAAGTGCCTAACTGGAACTGCGTTTTAAATAACAATACACACTGATGAGAACTTTCCCACGTGATGTCCTGGCGAACTGTTTCCACTCGGTGAGTCAACCAACAGAAGCTTCTGTTGTTTGGGGGCTGCCTAGCCAACATCCAATCGGGAGTTGCAAACCGTCCCAACCGCGACATTCTCGGTGCAATGCTGGCCTCTGGCCCACCGTGGGCGCAGATGGGAAAATTGGTGTATTCTCACGTACACGGTGCATACTTAATTAACAGCCTTTGCGGGGATAGACTCGGACTCTTTTTAAAATAGTAAGAAAATACAACGACTTCCTAGGAATAACTGTAACAAGTAATTACCACGTTGCTCTGAAGAAATCATAAAACCTTACTGAGGGCCATAAAAGAAAATGTGAATAGAGAAATGTAACCTAGTCCTGAAATATTGCAAAGACGGTGATTCAGTGTGTGAGCGTAATGCGATCCAATTAAAAATAGAGTGGAATATTCTTTTAACTTGTTAAGGGAACTTATGAGTTCATTTATTTGTGTAAATGAGCGAGAAGAACCCAGAAGGCTGGGCAAAGGAATGACAATAGGATCCGACAAGCATCTCTGAGTTAATAGCATATGTTACAAAGTATACTAATGAAAACAGTGTGTGATGAGTGAATTATTAACAGCTCAGAGACAGACACAGGCATTTAATAAATTATACATTTAGCGTTACTGATTAGTTGGAGATAAATGCTTATTCTATATATTGCAGAAAAGTTCAATAGATTTGGGGTTAAAAAAAGATCCATTTTCTTTTCAAATTAAAAAAAGTATATAAAAAATAAATAAAAATAAAAATAAATAAAAGAAATGTTAAAGGAACTTACCTAAGAAAAATAATATAAAAAACGTACAGTAAAATGACAGCAAACTCACAATTATTAACAAACACAAAACAAAAATAAATTAAGCAAACAGCTAGAACAGGAACAGAACCACAGAAATGGAGATCATATGGAGGGTTAGCAACAGGGGAGTGGGAGGAGCAGAGAGGGGAAAAGGTACAGAGAATAAGTAGCGTAGACGGTGGATAGAAAATAGACAGGAGGTGGGTAAAAATAGTATGGGGAATGTAGAAGCCAAGAACTTATCAGTATGACACATGGACCCGAACTACAGGTGGGGAATGTGGGTGGGAGAGGGTGTACAGGGTGGAGGGGAGTGAAGGGGGAAAATGGGGCAGTTGTAATAGCATAATCAATAAAATACATAAAAAATAAATCCTAAAAAAAAAAAGATCCAGATGGAGTTTCATAAAGAAAATGATGACACCCCAAACCAAGACAGAAAGCCAACGCATTAGCCAAGTCCTGGAGGAATTTTTACTAGTTCATTGAACTCTGGAGCTGAAATGATGATCACAGTTGGCAGGTGGCCCTGAGCCAGGCTTGTTCTTTGTTCACTCGGCAGGAGGGTGCTGTCCGCCTGCCCCCAGCCTGCCACTGACTCGGAACCACAAAGTCAGCACGAAGCAGGACCCCGACTGCCCACCGCCCCGTCCCCCGATACCCCCTCTCCCTCTTTCCGTATTGCAGTGCTTCGACTTCTCTCTCGTGTCAACCACGTTTGTGGTTTCTCCTTTTCAGACTAACTGTTCTCATATGCCAGGTCCTCCTCGGCTATCATTTTGGTTCTTTCATGCTCGGTTTTATAACACAACTTCTACCCACTTCATGACATTCTTGCCTCTTCGACAAGATTTCAAATTCCGTTTTCCGGATGGTTTGGTCCTGGGTGTATTACATTTCGGGAATTTCCATAGACAAAAACCTCCAAACAACAAAATAAACTAAATGATAATGCCTTGAACCAACGAAGGAGTAGCGGCAAAGGGCAGAGACGGTGGGTGGGGATGAACTTCACCCCCACGTGTGGGGGTGCCTTGCTCAGTGGAGACCTCAGGTTTAGGAGAATCGGTGTTAGTGGAGTGCTTCTTGAGCTTTTTTAGGTGAAGATCTGGGTTTTTTCCCCGGCCCATTGAGAATTTTGTGGTTGCCAACTCAGAGAATTATAAATATTTCTAAATGCTTGCTGTTGATTCCTCTACTTGTGCCCTATCAGGCCGGTAACCCACTTTATGGACTAGTGTGGACTCACATCCACCCTCTGGGAAGCAGCGCAGTAGAAAACGTTTTAATTCCGTGACAACACAGCCTTTTCCTCTGCATCTCTCAGAGCAAGCGGGATTTTGAATTCATCTGTTACAGGGACCCATTCGTAGAGCGAGTCGATGGGATGGGTGCACCTGTGACCTCCAGGCAACGCCGTGGCTCTCCTGTACCTTTGGAAGACGCAGACAATGATTTCCCAAGCAGGCGCATCGTTGGGATTAGAGATCAGGACATTCCGAGCCACTTTTTGAATGATGTTTGTCTAGGTGCTTCTCCGACAGCTCAGGACTTGAGATTCCTGAGGACAAGGGCAGAGCCTGACGATACTGTTGCGCAGGCGAGGTCTAGCCGCCTCCCTGCCCTCGTGGTGCTGGGGTTCGGCTGCAGAAATCACGCTGCCCCACACTTCTCTCCGACTGTTATGTCGTCTTGCACAGTAGACAGCAAACTGGGTCAAGGGCAAGCCGGTGACCTGGCCTGTTAGTAGACACGGAGTCTGGACAAGTGCTGCTCCGCCGTGAGTGCGTGAAGACAAGGAAAAGGCAAGCATGGGAAATAAACTTGACTCTGGTCACTCCAGGGAGAAAACCCTCATGGTTTATGAGAAACAAATAAAATCCAAGACATTCAGATATATTCAAAAGTAAGTTATCCACTGATAAAAGCAGTCTAGGACATGATTACGCCAATCACCGAAACGAAAACATTAACAAAACAGAAAAGTGGTTTTGAAAGTTGAAAACAGGTGAATCTCATTGGGAATCAAAGAAATGAATGTAAATACAATGTTACGTATTACATACCAACCTGTCAATTTATTTTTGGATTTAAATGTAGTGTTTCCAGGTACATACAAATATTTAAGTTGTTAATGCTGAATGTTGGAAAAAAATCCTAGTTAGTGGAAAATTGTATGACATACACTAGTAGCCTTATACATATTGTACCTTTGGAAAGTGGTATCAATTTCTTGAGTCTGTCCTAAGGTGATAATCGAAGAAATACACACATTTTCAGGTATAATATTGTCCACATTGGACAAATAAGTTGGCCACAATATAAATATTAATGCAAATTTTGTGCATTCATATATGTTCATTAAATGCCAAGTTCAAAATATTATTTCATGAGTTGGTATATGTAAACAATATAATGCATCCAGATAAAACCCAGGATAAAAAACTTTGGTATGATCTCAGTTTCAAAATGAATTTACATGTAAAAATTTTTATGTATAATCATCATTATAGTGCTGTTTGCAATGATAAAAGGTGAAAAGAAATGGCTAAATTTCCAATACCAGTGTTGTACTATATCATAGCCATAGTGCATGTATAACATTCTATAGCCTCTAAAAATAATATTTAAAACTCAGGGAATCGACAAATGGCTCATAATGTATTAAGTGGAAAAAGGTGGGGTAATAAAGTGCACGCAGCGGCTGCTTCTTGTGATGCAACAGAAACATGCAAATGCATGTACTCATTTTACCGCAGAAACAGCGCATAGAATAAATACCGAAGAAATACAACACGTCCACAACAACGGTTTTTGCCAAGTAGTTAGATTAATTTCAGGGGCCATTTGTTCTTTGCAGTGGCTTTTTTTTTTTCTGCATTGTAATCTTTTGTGTTTTTAAAATGTTGACAAGGTTCGCGTTCTAGCTTCGTGACTAGGAGAATGAGCTACGTAAGGTAGTAGGGGGTGTGTGTGTTTTCCAGGATATTTATGTGTACACACTCACGCATACATTATACGTGTATATACGTACCTATTAGCTGAGAAGGCGAACACATGCAACACAAATTATGTTTGCTACACTAGCAACCATATGCAGGGCCATTTTTCCTGTTGGTTACAAAATTGGTATATATTTCATTATAATCCTCTCTAAGTAAAATCTCTGAGTTTTTTATTTTTTATGCTCTTTGAAAGGAAACCACTTGGTGTTTAAGAATGTTTGAAAAATTCAATTATTTCTGAAACACAAACAGTTGTTGAGGCACTAGTGGGTAATTAACAACAGCATGTACACAGGCGGGCACTGGGCTCTAATTAATTTTCTCTGTAACGGGCCTTGAAACCGGTAGCTAATTTTCACTACCTTAGACGCACATTGTGTCGAATTTTCTTTCTGTATTTGCAATTTTAACCAGAGAACTTTGTTGAGAGGCACTGCATTTTCATTACTTCAAGAATAAACGCTTTGCATTTGTCTTCCCAGCAGCTGAAGTGAGTCACTAAAGACACTAGAAAACCAATTAGTGAGGGCCACATATTAAATAAGTTAGAAGCAGGGGAGCGGACAGGAGCCAAAGTGAACAGAGAGTCAATTAAACAAAGCCAGGGCTCTCTAACCTCCCCACCCCACGAAAAGGAAAAAAAATTTCAAAGACTGAGAAACACTTCCAAGCGTCACCACTCAAGGATTCAGGCCCACTAAAAATATAGGAGATTTAATCATAAGGTTATAGAACACTTCCCTTCCCAAAAATGACAAGAGAGAGAAAAAGGTCGAAACTATTGGATGTGATTGTCTACATAGCAAGTCCCAAAGAATCCAAGAAAACAATTCATGGAACTAATGAACGATTACAGAAAGCCCTTATTTTCCCAGACCAAGTTCATCCCTGGGCTCTGCGCCCCGTGCGGGGTGGTCCCTTTCATTGCCATCCTACAGCTGAGCCACGGATCCTCATTATACAACTCTGCTCTATAGTTAGGTCTTTCCCGAATTAGTCATGTTGAGTCCTTGTATTTTGTGCGTGCCACTAGCTTAGACATGCCCCACTGCCGAAGACAAGTTCGTCTGAGAAGTCCCGCGGTCTTCCAGCATCGGGAGGGCTTGGTCACAGCCACGATGGCCTGCTCTAGCTGGGCGAGCATAGCTCAGCTATTAACCCTTTCCCTTCCCCAGGTCTGTAGCACCCCATGTCAGGGCTCCGAACACCAGCGGGAAGGAGAATTTTGAAGAGCCTCATAGGTCAAAGGTCTAAGAAAGCCTTTTTTCTCCAAGCAAAAAGGTGTATTTGTGTCCGGTATATCTAACTAAGAAAGCCTGCAAAAGATCCATCTCTCTAGTAGCCACTTGGATGTGACTATATAGAAAGGAGTTTGCGTGTTTTCCCACAAAGAGCAAGGTCGGTGGGTAGGTTGCTAAGTAGGTGGACAGGAGTTAACGATCTCCGATAGGATTCATCGTTACGTTATCCTGCAGTGGCAACCGATCGAGAAAAGGAAAGCTGTCATAATTGTGACTGCATCTTCAATGGCAAAAGTCACAACGTTTTCTTGTCATAGATTCAAATATATTAATAAGAGCATTAAAATCTTTTTCTTTTAGAAAGGTAGCCAGATCTTGCCAAAGAGAACATGTCCGCTTTTTATTTCTATAATATAGGTACTGTATGGTGAGTACAATATACAAGTTTATGCAAACGCACACTGTTTTTCTGTGAGTGTATGAGCATACACTCATGCGTATGCGTACACACGCACACAGGAGTGTGACCGTGTATGTTTTCAAATACAAAACAGAAACAAACTGCTAGTGATAAAACTGTCTAATTAAATTTAATAAAAGACCTGAAATCCTAGGAGCACGTGGGGTTTAAACATTCAGAAACCCCACCCTTAAACTCTACTTGTGGTTAGCAGTTCAAACAAAACACAGAGGGCTCGTGAAGAAATGGCTATGGAATGAAAGTCCGTTAGTTAGCAAGGTGTTCGTTGAACCAGCTGGTCCACCACTAGTCCACCCTCGTCGGCACATCTGCTTCTAGTCCTAAGCTTTTACCACGTCTCTGTTCACGCCATGGCACCTGAAATCCCCCCCGAGGATCTTCCATTCTCTTGCTCGTCCTGGTGCTGGAAAGTTCTTTCTGGAACTGACGTGCTAGCCTTCTTGCGGTTGTCCTCTACTTTCCCCTGAACTTAAAACCCACTAAACCCCCAGGGAAATGGCCGTGTACTGAAAGAAGGTAATGATCGTCTCAAACGGGCACCAGAGCCAGCACGCTGCAGGCAGCGGACCAGATAAGAAGGCAGACAGTGAACTCAGCTTGCCAACCTGTTCCTTGGGCAACTCGCTTAACTTCGCTAAGCCTCAGTTTCCCCTCGGAAACATGGGGCCAACAGCAGGATCTGTCGCCGAAGGCTGTTGTGAGTAGCAAATGAGGAACTGTCCACGACAACCCCTTAGCCCAGCGCCTGGCACAGAGAAAGCCTGCAGCGTCCGCTGCCTATTAATCATTTCCATCCTCATCGCTGTTTCCCCAATTTTGCACACATGTCCATCTAGATGTCTGATTCAGGCAGCACACGGGATGCTTATTGTGTCCCATTACTTGTGGGATTTTTAAACACATATTACTGAGCATCCCCCTTATTCCTGGCACCATGCTTTGTTCTAAAACCACAGCAGTGAATGGCACGCAGGGTCTCTGCCCTGACCACAGCTCTGCGGCCGGGCGGGCCTGTTTACAACGAGAGAGAGCGCAGTCACAGAGAGTGGGTAGCATGCTGCTCTTTGTTCCTTTTCCCAGAGAGACCAAACAAGAACGGGGAACACACTAGAGAAAGGAAATGGATCCCGCATCACATGCTAACTGTGCCCAAAGCTTGCAGCCCGGAGGGCTGGGCAGTAAGAAGAGTGCAGTGTTCGTGGTCAGATTCACCCGCTAGAGGGCAGCACTCACGAGGCCCACCACAGGTGCGCGGGAGAGTGTCCAGTCCCTTGATACATACTTGCTACATCTTTAGTGCCTGAACACACAAATTCAAAACAAGAACCGGTAATTGCATAGAATTCCAGATTAGCTCTCAGTGGGATTTGTCATTCCATGAAGCTTAGTTTTAAGAAAACAAAATTAGTAGCCTGAACCCCAGCTGTTGACATTTCCCTCCCCTTCTTGGCGCCCTATTATCTCAGCTGGTCTAGGCACATCTCAGCAATCACCCGAGTTCTGCAGCGGCTCTCGGGCCACTTAAGCTGACACTTTGAAATATTAGAGGGGAAATGCGGCAGGTGCAGCGAGCTGGCAGAGAACCAGCAGCAAGTTCACGTCAGCCCAGAAGCTTAAAAAAGTTTTCTGCGCCATCCTTCCTGTTATTAAGCTGTTGCAATTAGAGGCAAAAATCTTATTTTCTTTGGCAGGTACCTTGTTTCATGTATAAAGCACCCTCACGCTCCCAATAAGAAAGACAGCAGCGTTTGCTAGGACTCCATCCTGCCTGCCGCGATCAGGCCCGGCTCCCGCTACCAGGAGGCGTGGCCAGAGCTGTGAGTGACAGATGACAGGACAGAGGATGTCTGTTCCAGCAGGGCCGCCCACACAGGGCTCCCACTTTCTCTGAGTGCATCGGGTGCTCCTAGCCTCTCCCACGCAGCCACGCACGGAACTCTCTGTGGTCCCGTTTTCTTCCCTAATGCTTTCATCCGTATTACTCTTATTTTCCAAACTAGTTTTTGATCATTTCATATACACCTGGGTGTTAGGTAAAATGATTTGCTGAGATAAAATTATGTATATTCAAAATTGTTTTGTAAGCCCTCTTAATATTAGACGATATTAAGGATTTATTATAAACATTAGATGCGGTAGGAGAATGTTGGCCACGTAGGAAAAAACAAGTCCCCGTATCAGTTAGAAATGCATCCCAGAGGGCTATGCACAAGAAGACTCGATGCCTGGGATTTGATTCAAAGCAATACAGCAAAAGCTAAGAGTGCAGTGGGTAGATAAGCCGAGACTGGAAAAAAAATATTGATAATTATTGAGGCTGGGTAACAGATAAGAAGGGATTTATTAGATTATTCTCTCTACCCTTGATGTGTATTTGAAATTTTACATATTCAGAATGTACAAAACACTTGAAGTGGTTCATTGAGGACACTATGCAGACATATGAGCATATATACACATGGATGCACACACGTGTGATTTTGTCCAGCATCCTTAGGCTTATTGGAGAATAAACCACCACAGAACTTCAGGCAGACGTTTGGTTGTCCACATCTCTCAGACTTTTAGACACCCTCCAAGCCCACCGTGGGGAATCCGGCATAGCGACGGATTCGAATCGGTTCCCACTTGCTATTACATCTTACGGCATGTGATGGTTTTATGTGTCAGCTCGATGGGGTCACGGCGCACCCAGACGCTCAGTCGAACATGTTTCTAGATGTGTCTCGGAGGGTGCTCTTGCATGAGATTGTCATTTGAATCAGTAGGCGAAGTCAAGCGGAGCACCCGGTTAACCAACACGGGGCTGTCACCACAGGGGTTCCCAAGCCCTCCTGAGCTCCATCACCCCCCAGATTGGTGAGCAAAATAAATGATGATGACCGACTTAAAGCCACTGTTGATTATGCAGAAACACGGATCCAGAACACAAGAGAAGACACCAAGTTCAAGGTCACGTGAGTGAGGCGTAGGCCAAGGAGAAAAGGGAAGATGCCTTTTACACACCCGATTATTTTTGGTTGGAGATTGCAGTTGAGCATAATATTGCTACCCGCTGCTGTGGCCCAAAGCCTGCAAGTCTATTCGGGATGCCTCTGTTTAGGTTTTCGCAAGTTCAAACTCTTGGTCACTATTAACATCGTTGAACTCAGTGCTATTCGATAACTCTCGTTGTTTATTCTTTTTATTCTTTTCCTTTGTTCTTCACGACAAAATAAAGAGAGCCCTGGTCCAGGCCTCAGAAGACCTGTTGCCTAGCTCACTATCATGTGTCAGGATCTTTCAGGTCACAAATGAAGAAATCTGAGTCAAAATGGCTTATTTAACTTTTTTTTTTTTAAGAGCACTGTCTCGGGCTACCGAAAATTCCAAAATGTCGAGCCAGGCCTTCAAGAGTGTCACCAGAACTCGGTCTGGCTTCATTTCTCCTGTCTGTCCACTGCTGTGTTGGCTTCACGAGTGGGCGGGCGCCTCCGCTTCGTTCCAGCCATCTCTGAGGGTTCCAGAAACACCGATGGCAAAGAGCGCTTCCCTTTTCTGACAGCCGAAGTTGATTTCCGGAACCAGGCACCATCGCCCTGGCTGCAGTCCCAGCACAGAGCTAACCCAGCCGTCACTACCCGGCCAAACCTGGGTTCGGTGCCGACCACGCGACCTTGGGATGTGTTGGCAAGGCCGGGGTGTCCTGGCAGCCTTACCTGAAACGCGTGCACCGAGAATGGGGAAGCCTGTCTCTCCCAAAAGGAAAACTGAGCTGCAGGATTGTGTTAGGAAAGAGACAGAAGCAGCTATCGATGGGACCGCGTGGCTTTACAAATCCCGCCTAACCCTCCTGGGCTTCTGCTTCTTCATCCATAAAATGAGAGGATAGACTATTTGACTGCTAAATCCCTACCTATCTTGAAAGATTAACGATTTGAAAGGGTGTGGGCAAAACCCCTTACTTCAATAACACAAGGAAAAACACTTGGGTTAGGTGCCATCATTGTGGCAGCAGCGGCGGCTGCTGGCGAATGTCGAAAACCAGAACAAGGGTGGTTTGAACCTGCGAAATGAAGGTGAGAAAGACCCAGAGCTTTTCCCACCTCCACCCTCTCCCTCACTCCTCCGACAAACGTACAAAATGAGCCATTGCCAAGCTTGGGAATCATGCAAGTTGTTCAAGGACCCCGGGATGACCCCAGTCATCCTCTGATTGGTGAGAAGTACAGGCCCAGACCGGTTGCCTTGTTTTCCCTTCTGCTCAGCCTTTCGTTTGCTAATGAAGACTGTTTGGGTGGCCGGCCCCTCCCTCCCTCCCTCCGCGCACTCTGGTGTCCCTGGGAACCCACTGTGATCGAAGCCTGGGGACTTTGCTGGGCTCATTCAGTGAGGCGCTGGGTTGGAAATGACTACCAGGTTGATACGGGTGTCACATGGCGCCAGTGACTCGCAATGCCTCGGGCGGGCCACCGCGGGTGCACAGGAAGCAGCCTGGTGCTATAAATGCGGACAAGCGGAAGGCAGCCGGTCAGAACGCTACTCCTCCCGAAATGCAACTCGCCTGGCATGGCCGCTGGTGCCGCGGAACTCATCCGCCTTCTGCTTCTTTCACGCCTCTGCTGGCCCCGCGCAGCCTGCACCAAGCTGTGGGACGAGTCCTGCCCTGTGCTTTCCTGGCGCTGAGCAAACCATTTGCACTTAGCACGGGCACTTCTACCTGGGACTCGCTGAAGCACAAGAGGGGACAGGCCTGTCACGCTGCTCTGAGAGGTGCGGACCGCACTTCTCCGCTGGTCAGCGCTGGGCCTCCTGGGGCCGCCCGTCCGTGCCTCCGAAGCGCAATTACGCACTCGGAAGGACGCTGTTTTGCCCAGTTCTAGTGGAACTGTCTTGTGACTTATTTTTCTTTTGCCTCATAACGTCTTCGTGGCAATAATAACAACAGCCACGACTGAGAAATAAAGAATGTCCAGTGTTAAGCCCGTGCCCGGGACCGTTCTGGAAGCTTTCCGCACTTCACTGAATGTAATCCACACAATAACTATTTGCCCCATTACACAGGCAAGGCAATCAAGAATGAGGTGGTTAGGAAATGAACCCACGGCATGCAAGGGACTCAGACAGAAGTGTGTTTCATGTCGGAATACACATTTCACTGTGCACATTATATACACGGTGGCCATGGAGCACAGAGGGAGAAAAATACTCTGGCTGGTCCGAGCACACCTAAGTCCTCGGACTAGGCATCCGTACCACTACGCTCCACAATCATACAGCTAGTGAGCTGGGCAAATTGAGGGCTTCTGTGACCTTGGGAAGTTAGGCTGGACAATTCTGACCTTGATACCGAGAGCTGGGAGGGACAGCTCTCTGGAAGGTCGGGGAGGTGTTGCGCCACCCCACACCGTGTACCGAGTTGATGATAGTTGGTGCATCCTTGGGCCTCCCAGGGTGCATGCTGCTGCCTGCCTCCCTGTCCCCACCCCAGGGGACATCAGGAGCAGAGGGAGAGGAAGGGGCAGGGCCTGATCCCCAGGGTGCCATCAGCTCCCAGAGGCAGGAAGCGGACCGCAGGCGTCCTCTCAGAATCTGAGGCGTTAATTAGTCCCCAGGGTATTGTCGGAGACTTGGATCCCACTCAGCCTCACCTTCCGACTCTTAGGCCATTTCAGGAGTTTAAAAATCAATACGATTCTGGAGAACGCTAGGCTCCCATTCGGTGCCTTTGCTGAAGCCACTGTGCCTCTAACTTATGGATCAACTAATTGGTTGTGTAGTTTATCATCAATAGATATCATACGAAACAATGCTTCTCTCCTTTCTGTCTTTACAAAAGCTGCCCATTCTTAAATTATGGCTCAAGTTCAGAGGCTGCAACAAAAGGGTCCCTGCTTCCCCCAGGGCACAGGGCTACCACCTCAGTGTCCCAGTTTCTGTGTCTGCACTGCAGTCTCACAGGGCTGCGCCCTGCTCTGACCTGCATTCCTGGGCTTGCTTGCTTCCGTCTGAGCCGTCACCGCCTGACCGCACCTAGAGGCTCCACAGCGTGTAACTGGAGCGCATCTGCCCAAGCCCCAGGTGAAGCTGGGTGGTAAGTCCTGTGACACCTGGAGTTGGCAGTAAATTCCAGGCCAAAATAGGGGACCCAGGTGGCTGCTTACATAAATTCCTATTGTGTATGTTGCACATTCTTCCGATCCAAAATAATGTCCCCTAATTTACATCAAAAACAAGCTTTGAAGGCCAAATAAAATGCCCACGGAGTAGCTCTGGCTGAAGGGCTACCGTTTTGTCTTGACGGCTGGATAATAAAATACAAGCATTAAAGCGATTCGGTCACTCGGCAAGTATCCACTGAGCGCATATTTACTGAGTGTTCAGGGACCAGACTCCTTGCCTTACCTACCTGGGCAAAATGCTCAACTATTTGTCTGCTAGGATTGCCTCAGCTAGAAAATAGGGACATTAATGTAACTAAAGTCACAGAGAAAAAGTGAGGATTAAATAAGGAAAATGCATACACGTGTCTGGGTGCAGTGGGTGATTCTGGGGTGAGGGGGTTATAAGGGGACTAAAGGATAATGGGGAAAAATAAAGATTAAATCAAAAAAATAATTTAGGAGGTTAAAAAACACTAAGTTAACGGTAGCAATAATTAGAAAAATAGAACTAGTATTTGCTGTTCTTGCGATGACCATAGCAGCAATAATTGTTACTCTATAGTGTAAGGGTTCACAAACGCTCATTAATCCTTGCAGACACCGTGGGGAACTCGATGTGAGGGCGTAAGGAGCTGTGGTGGCAACACTGGTAGCAGTGGCTGAAGAAGCCGCAGCTGGGCAAGTAGGAAGAGCAGCCGTGGTAGAAGGAGTCAAATGGAAATCTATTTAGTGCGATCTGAAATGGTATGAAGAGTCCGAAAAACAGACAGCTCCTTCCTTGCATTTCCCTGCACTCCTCTCAGCACCGTGGGCGTCCATACGGCCTTGCCGGGCACGGAGCGGGTCAGTAAATACTTGCTCAATTGGCTGGTCGTCCCTGGAAACCCACTGGTGCCCAGCTCGCTTCTCTCGGATACATTTACACCCGGGAAGAATTTACAGGGTGCAGCTCTTTGTGTACGCCCTCTGCTACCTCATCCAGCCAGGCCATGGGCATCTTCACCTCGAGGACCATTCCCTCGGGTCTCAGGGGCAGAGAGGTGAAGTCTCCCCTCTCCTCTACAGCAGGGGCACGGTGTCCCATTGAGGGGAAAGTAAGAATGCCAACAACTGAAAAACATTGAAAACAGCTGAGTACAGCCAACTGTGTGCTTCATGCCAGGAGCTGTCAGAGGGATGCACCAGAGGCATCTTTCATATGGTCCGTCCACGCAGCAGGATCGTGTACTCGGCTGTCTCACTGTGCCAGCTGCGAGATCCCTCATTTCCACACTGCTGAGGCCACAGCCAGATGGCGGGGCACCTTCCCACACCCCCATGCCCTCCCTGGCACAGAAGGAGTCATTAGCTGTGCCCCAGTCTTGTTGATGCCTCAGGGTGGGCGTCCTGACCTTGGCGTGGCGGTCACAGGCTCTGAGGTCAGCCACGCTTCTTCCACACCTGAGTCCCCTCTAGACTTCAGAATCAAATGGGCATGCCCCCGCCCCCTCCAGAACCAGAAGCCATGGCAAGAGCAGACATTCCAAATGCTTTCCAAAACTAGGAAAGGCACTATTCGCCCTCCAGGCCTGCAAAGACTTGGGTGTCATTGGAAATCTGCATTTTCCTGGTTAACCCGGAAGGTTATTCATGAACCGTGGGAGGCAGACAAATATGGAAGCCTGATTATCCGGGTCAGCAGACCACCTTCTCGTTTGGACAGCTCTCCATTTCTCCTCGACTTTCGTGTCCCCAAGCTAAAATATTCATCTCTTACTTCCGCTCCTGTTTTTAGTCTTCATCCGCAACCTCCTTAGACCCCCCACCTGCCAAGCAAGAATTCCAAGAATCCTTATCATCCCTCAGCTGATGCCCAACACCCAGTCCCTCACTCGGGTCTGTGGAATCCACCACCTCCATTTGCCTCCATACCTTCCATTTCCGTCCATTCCAAACTATCAGAACCATGGTTTTGAGTCCATTCTCTACATAGCAGTCCAAGTGAAACCTGACACCTTCGCAGAAAACAAATCAGATACCCACGTTTTTCTCCTCTTTCATGATTCAAGTTTGGGTCTTTCTAAATATAATCATGCAGACCTACCTTCATTAAAGAAAATGCCCATCATGTTTATACTCTTGCTTTTCAGGAAGAACCTGTTCTATCTGTTTCCATCACCCCGAGTAGCTTGGGAGGGGTTGCCAGCAACTCCATCATTCTAGCAGGTGACCAGGTGGCCGACAAAATGCCATCTTGCTTCGGCACATCCAGGAAGTATGGCTTGGACACCGGTGGGGCGCTAGTATGCACTGATGTGGACACCGACCTGCGATGTCTGCAGTGTTATGGATGAGACGAAGTAAATTCACATAGACTACCGAGTCCTGTGGAGGAAAGGGGATGGTGCGACTTCTCTCTCAAGGGGAGAGCAAGCCTTGGAGCGCGTCCACCACCCTCTCCAGAGGAGAGCACCTGGACCTTTGCCTTGAGAAACTTTTATTGAATTCAATTTGCATAGGAATACAGGGTGTATAGGTAAAGCTCATTAATCATTATCAGGCAGTAAGGATCAAATAATAGATAACATACAAAGAACCCTGGGGGGGTCTATTTTGAGTCAGGGTCAGATAGTTAAATGGCCATAAAACTTTGGGGAACACACTCACTTCCTGCTTGGACCCTTATCATTTAATTGAGAGCATTCTAAACAAAGCAGGTTTCACAGGATTTTACATATTCTTTCTTAGGCCTGATCGCCCTAGGGGACCTGCCCCTTCCAGCACAAGGCTGCACCCACCACCGGCATTGTATCGGGCTTAAGTCATTGTTTAAGGCTTAAGTCAGGCAGGGGAAAGAAGGCAGCCAAAGATTAGGAGACTTCTTGCAGACAGAATGAGGACTCAGGCTATGTCAAAGCCAAGAGGTGAGGGTCCATCACCCCCTTTTGCTGTAGCCCCCCAAGTCCTTCCCTGGGGCCTCCCTGTGATTGTGCCTGTCTTAGGTCATTCTCCCCTTGAGGAATCTTACCCATCATTGGCTAACCGATCAAGCATTGGGGGCCAGGCAGGGTAAAGTAAAAGAAGCAGAGGTGGCGCCCTTGCCAGGGAGATGAGCCTTGTCTCCTTAGTGACTTATGGTCCCAAGGTCACTCACTCAGTCTTAGCCATGGGGGGGTTAAAGCTCCTGAAACCAGGCAGGGCAGTTGCCAACAGAGCACCACATCCACCACCCACTCACCCCTGTTGATCAAACACTACCTCTGAAATTGCAACTCTGACGTTAACAAGCCAACCTACAGTAAGGTCAAAGACAAATTGGAAAATTTTTTAAAAAAGAAAAAAAGAAACACTCCCTTTGTTGTCTGGCAGATTCGGTAATGGCTTGTGTACTATTAACAACCCTTCCAGATAATTCCCAATTAACAACATCACCTGGTATAATGACCCAACGAGCTCCCAGAACTTTGAAAAAAGGCCTTAAAAAGTCATTAAGAGAGCATTATTAACCTTGGAAGAAGGTCATCGTGGTGAGATTCTGCTTCCCATAGACAACATAGAGTGAGGCTACTTGCTTGGATAGCCAATAACAACTAAAGAATTGCTTACATGCTTAAGAAATCTACAGATGTGTGAAGAGCCTTGTCTTGGAGCTTGCCAATATTTAAGTAGTTTTCATTGAGAGCTTTTTTATTTCCTTGAAAGGTACAACAGAATTTTTTAAATTAAAATACTGCTTTACTCTTTTTCAACAAGCCACATTTCACTGATTTATAGGTGATGATCCATTTCCAGGTTATCACATATACTGCTGTCTGGGAAAAATAGATGCTATTTTCCATCAGTACCCTCGCACACGGACACTATCATGCAGGTACTCTCACACACTGAACAGGATCCACGGTCAGAGCGGACCAGCCTGGCGCCCCGAGAGTGTCCCACGGGAAGCGAGAGCGGTGCTTCGGGCCTGGTAGGACTTCTCCTGCTCCCACCGCCCATCAGGGCCTAGTGAGTAAATCTCTCCACTCCTCCGTTCACTCACCAAACACTTTATTCACACAACAAACAAATTCAATTAGGTTCCTATTTCCTAGCACATCCTATTTTGATTGATCGCGGATAATGGAGTACAAAGACAAAGAGGCCTGGGCCTTCGTCGAACACATCATCTTGCTCTAAGGCAAACATTAACCAACGGCAACAAAGGTGAGAAAAGCAAACATATCAATACTGAAATCTGAATGTGAACAAGTGCTGCAGGAAAAGAGAGGCCAGAGCCAAGGTGGGGGTTTTTATTTCTTTTTCTTTTTTTGCATATTGTTTTATTGTTGTTCAAGTACAGTTGTCTCCATTTTCCTACCACCACTTCCCTCTGCCCCACCCACCCCCTCCTCCCACCCTCCATCCTTCCCTCCTTTGGCTCTGTCCATGGGTCCTTATTATACATGTTCCTTGATGACCCTTCCCCCTCTTTCCCCTGTTTCCCCCTCCCCTCTCCCCTCTGGTTACTGTTGTTTTGTTCTTTATTTCAATGTCTCTGGTTATATTTTGCTTGCTTGTTTTGTTGATTACACTCCACTTATAGGTGAGACCATGTGGTATTTGTCCCTCACCGCCTGGCTTATTTCACTTAGCATAATGCTCTCCAGTTCCATCCATGCCGTCACAAAGGGTAGGACTGGGCGGGAGAGCTACCACTCGGGCTGGTCAGGGAAGGGCCTTCTGGCGGCTTAGCAATGAGGTGAAGACCTAAATGAAGCGTCAGAACAGTACAGAGTTTAGGGGGAAGCAAACCAGGCAGACGCAAAAAGCAGCACGTCAACTGTGAGAATGACATGGACACATTGAATAAGTAACACGAAGCGTGACATGACTTTCGGAAATGAATGGGATGGACATGCCTGGGAGGGAGCCGTGACCCCACGACTTTTATCCTGCCCTGCTGCATGTGAAGAGTAATGTCACTCACCTACTATATGTCCCCATTTCATTATCCATTGCCTGGGACATGAGTTAAAGTGACCTGAACATAGCTTTACATGCTGCCTTGTGGCGTGGATGGCCTCATGCATGTTGTACATACGAAAACACTTGGACTGAATGAGCTTATGTGCCTTAGCCAAGGTTATATCACTAGCCGGTGGTCAAGCCAGGATTCAAGCCCAAGGCTCTGTGAGTCCATGATATGCAGGGGAAGAAAATGTTGGTGTTCTGAACTGCAGAACAGCAACGATACCTGGAAGCCGTGCCTTAAAGCCCCTTCCAAGCCTTCCCAACGCCAGTACTCGAGTTCCAAGGAAAAGAGGTGGTGATCATGCCTGAAGTTTCACCAAAGAAAGGCAAATACCATATGTAATTTCACTTCTCTGTGGAGTTGAAAGAACAACGTAAATGAATAAGCAAAACAGAAACAGACTCACAGATACAGAGCCAACAGGCTGGTGGCTGCCAGAGGGGAGGATGTCGGGGGACTGGGTGACAAAGGTGAAGGAATTGACAAGCACAGATTGGCAGTTACAACATAGTCATGTGGATGTAAAGTACAGCTCAGGGAAGATCGTCAATAACGTTGTAATAAGTATGTGTGGTGCCAGATGGGACTGGAAATATGAGGGGACCACTTTGTAAAGTATGTGATTGTCTAGCCACTCTGCTGTACACCTGAAACTAATACAAAATAATATCGAATGTAAATTGCAATTGAAATAAATAAAACAAAGCAAAAAGAAAGTTTAACCTAAGCAGTCTTGCCTTTGGCAAGACTTCAAGGGCTCACTGGACCAGAGGGACCAGCTAACGTGACTCACATAAATGGAAATCCTATGGACGGACGATCTCTGGTTCCCGTTGGAACACGGAATGCAGCCGGCAGACGGCTCTGCCCGTGGGGACACAGCAGGCACCCCCAGAGCACAGTGGCGGCCAGTCCAGCCATTCCTGAAAATCTCACATCACGACCAACGCCAAGGTCTGTGATGGGCAATGAAGGCTTTGCAACAAGAGCCAGTCCAGCAACAGCAGATACGCAACATAACGTACAGAGAAGGGAGAGCAGTTCGGACAGCCCAGTGGGGGTCACCGGCTGAGGATCTCAGCGCCAGCTTACTCTGAGGGTCACGGGTCACGGGTCACGGTGGGGAGGGAGGCGGGTCTCTCTGGAGCTTTCACTTTACTTTGTTTCACTTAATGGTTTTGAATAGAAAAATTTTTTTTTCATTTTTAAGGCATTTTTAAATGTTTTTTTTAATATACTAAAAAAATGAAAAATGCAGAACAATTTCTCCCTGGAATTTTCAAACAAATTACATCTTTCCTAGAACTAGTGTACGCAGTGTCCTAGTATTCCCAGGTAACGCCCGTCATCCCTGTAACCCTTTCATTCGCATACACATCGCTTAAGTCCGCTAACCACAGTCCCTTTAGGTTTTCCATTCACCCCTCAATAGTTGCAACTGCAGGGCAGGCCCCCCGCTGAGATCATACGGTGCACGGCTAGGGCAATGGTGGTATGCTCTCCCACAAGTCCTATCGCTGGGCCCCACCCCCGGAATCTCCAGTATCCTGAGTCGGCGGTGGGAACCTAACAATTAGCGTTTCTAATGATTCCCAGATAATGCTTCTCTGCTGACCCAGCAATCACGCTTTGAGACCCATTATTGTCAGGAAAAGTTTACACTAGATTTCTAGGTAACTCGTGCATGGCTATGTCATGTTATAGATATAAAAACTAAGTCACAGAGATGATAAGTAACTTCCCTACCACGACACGGCTAGTCCATGGCCAAAAGTTATTATTTTGATTCTACAGATCGTGCTCTAAGATCCTCAGAACATCAACCTGAGACTAGATTATTTATAGGAACAAGAATCAGAGAGCAAACTTTGTTCTTTCAGGTAGCAGCCGAGCTGCTAAACTTTCCTCATTCTATACAACTTTGTAAGCAACCTTCGGGCCAGTAAAAGCAAAGCAGCGTTGCATCAGAGGACAGGTATTTCTTGGCCCTTCGTTCTGGCACTTCTGTGTCATAACTGACTCAACGGACAGGACTGGAAACAGAACCCCAAACTCACCTGTCAGAAATGAGCAACTCACGGCTCAGGTGAACAACGAAAGAGCAGCTATTGAGAGACGAGTGGAAAAAAGCTAAAGCCATCATGTGGAATGCACGGCACGGGAGACCGAATTTCGGAAGACATGGGAATCCCACCAGCAAGCGGCACCTCTCTGTCAGTTCCTGTCACCCAAAGTCACTCCAGGGATGCGAAATAGTGGCCCCTGGTCTACTAACACCATTATAACGAAAAGCATCTGCAGACGGCATTGTTACGGTCAACCTTCATTTATGGATACTATAATGTGAATTTCGTGTAATTTTCACATCATTAATATATCTATGTTTAATTTCCAATCGTTGAAAATGGAAACAAATTGTTCTTAGCTTATGCTTTGTATAAAAACAGGTGGTAAGCTGGACTGGGGCCCCAGGTCAGAGTTCAGCAGTTCGTAATTTATTGTTTCCAACGTCTTTTAAACACGGTGTGACTTGGGCGTAGTCCCGCACTCAGTCCCTGTTAACTTCAGGTGGGAACGACAGGTCGCGTCTCCAGCTGATCTGAAAACAAGCTGCGGATTCTGGGAGAGACTCGCCCATTGAACTTGCCACAGGCAAATGCACTGAATTGTCCTTCTCTGTCTCACACCGGATTTCGGTTTCATCCTGAAGAAGCCTTGCCCTAGCAGACGATCGAGTCCCTGAATTTTCCAAGCCGTTCCTGAGGGGCGGCTTCTAGCATACATGTCAGGGAGGACCGCCCCGAGCCATCTGTGTTCGCAGGTGACAACCGCCGGCAGCAGGTTGCCTGAACTCCAGGTATAATAAGACAGAGACTCCGCGGAGGACTTCCGCCAAAGCAGAAGATCATTCCGGAAAATCCTGGTGATTTTTTAAACTTTCCATTTTGGAAACTATATCTGATGAGGTCATTGAAATGAATGGTAGGTGGTAGCATCCACTAATGTAAAAAAATAAATAAATAAGGAAAGATGGTTCGACATTTTTCACGCTGCCTTAGCCCAGCCTCGTGTGTATCTGTACTTGTTAGTGCAGGCGATGTTTGGTTACAGAAGCTTAGCCAACGCCACACGAATAATTATCTGATTTCCAAAAATGTGCGTTCAAATTCGCAAGGCAAATATGGTAGAGACAGAGCCACCCATCTTGGGAGCCTGTGCCTTTACGCCCACGAGGGCAGTTATAATTCAGGACGTTGAATTAAATTCCAGCGTCCTAACGGATAGTTATTCATCGTAATGAAAATGCTTTCTAAACCATGAACATTTTAAGAAGTTTCATGCAAAAGAAGTTAGTGATTGCTCAGATATCAGTAGTTTGCTCTCTTCCTGGTTAATAAAAGATTATAAATAGCTCAGTATACAAGAGCCCTGGGAATACAGAATTTCAATACAAATTCCCACTCTTGCTTTCGGAGTTTTTCTGAGGTCAGTAGATAAAACACTCAGCTCTCGAGTGATTAAACACGATTTTTTTCTGATTGTAGTCAGGAGACATTAGGGAGCAGAGGCCACAGGGCTTCCATTTCAATCATTCAGACGCGGCCAACCGGAGCATGTGGGGCCCAGCATACCTGGTTTTGGCTGGACACGAAGTTATGTCTGGGCGAAGATGGACTCTCTCACTTAAGCAGAGGCACAGCTCCCCCGCCCCAAGGTCAATGTCACACTTGACTTTTGTTCTGCATCCCATGTGCCTCTAGTTTGTAAAGTGATAATCATAATAATTGTGAAGTTTGTTACTGTGCAAAAAATATCATGATGTGAGATATAAAATTTAAAAAAATGTAAGTGGTTAATTTGTAAAGTGATGAGATATGATGGAAGAACATGATGTTTGCTGTACAGAAAATTTGGGGGCAAATATAAACTCAGCAACCACTTCAGTCTGCAGACTTGAGGGGTACGGGAGGACCGTGGGGAGTATTGTTGAGGAATGCGATGGTCAGCTGCCTAACAGAGAATGATGTGGGTAGACGGATGGATGGATGGATGTGGGGATTCAAATCTGAAACAACCCAAGTGTCCTCCAAGGTGAATGGTTCAACAAACTGAGATACAGCCATATTATGGAATACCACTCAATGAAAAGGTACGGACGTTCACATATGAGCAACCTTGCTGAATCTTGAGAAAATCATGCTTGCTATAAAAAAGCCAGCCTTAAAAGATTACATACTACATAATTTTGTTTCTATAACATTCTTGAAATAATGCTGTCATAGAAATGGGAGACATTTGTTGGTGGCCTGAGGTTACGGATGGAGGTACAGGTGAGAGGAAATGGGGGTGGGTCTCAGAGGGCAGCTGGGCGGGGGTGGTCCTTGTAGTGATGGGAACATTTTGAATCTTCAATGTGTTAATGCCAAAGTCCTGGTTATGGTGTTGTTTTACAATTTTGCAAAATCTTACTATTGGGAGAAATTGAGAGTACATGGAGTCTCTCCATGTTACTCCTTACAACTGTGTGATAATAACTACTCCGAAAAATCAAACTTTAATTTATAAATAAATGCATGAACAAATGAATGAGTCAAAAAATGTGCCCACAGCTAAACTTTTCACATGAATTTTCACATCAACTATTTTCTAGATCCTTCTCATATGTCTCCCAAGTTGGGACTCAGTCTAATCATCCCATTTAATAGATTTGGAAGCAGTAATGTAGGAGATTTAAGTGGCTCATTCAAGGCCAACAGAGGCAAAGCTGACACCCTAACGCCTGGTCCCCGACTTCCTAGAGCCTATACTTCCCACTTTCCTTCTCCGAAGTTCACAGCAAGGTGTAGCACCTTCCGCGTATAAGGACAAACTTAACTAACTTTCAAAATATGCCAACCACTTAGCTTTAGTGATCTTGTGACTCTTTTTCTTATTGATCAAGGGAAAAAGAAATATTTAAGGAAAATTTTATAAGCTAAATTATACCTGTGTTGAGGAATTATCATAACTGAGAAAAATAGCCGTAACTTTGTTTTTAATTTCTTGAAATTTCTTTTGTTTTTTCTCTTTTACAAATAGATTTTCAAATCAACTATGTATTTTCATTCAAAAAGTTCTTAAATTTACATTTAAATTTTTTAAAAAATATTTAAAGAGAGATAATGCTTTTGGCTTAATTAAGATAATACCAACTGAAAAAAAATACTATGCCTGATGTTTCTTGGCATGCTTTCAAGAAAGCAAAATGTTGAAAACAATAAATGATTCTAATAAAATAAACATTGATACATCTATCAACCAGAATACTTCCACCATTGACAAGGGAAAATGCTATAATATATCCATGGAAAACACAGTTCCTAATACAGCTCATAAAAATGTATGTACAATATAACCAATATTATGCAAATTTGAGAAAAAACTTGTATACATATTCATAAAAGCACATACACACAGCGAAAAAAAAAGCTAGACAAACCATCTACATCAAATGTTACAACATTTGAGTGAAGAAAATTTTATGTACTGCTTTATAATTTTGTAATTCCATTTTATTCTCCAAATCAAACATCTATCACTATTATAGGGTGGGGAAAATTACTTTAAAATATGACTAAGTTATGGCATATGTGCAAACCCACACAGTCAAACACAAGGAGTTCAAAATTCTGTGAATCAGGTACCCACTGATATTTCATGATGAATTATAATCGTGCAGTTCGGGCCTGGGAGAAACACGAAATAAAATTCCTCTTGAACTTTACACAACATGGCTGAACAGATGGGACGAAAGGCCTTTCAAACGACAGATGCTGGGAGCGGGGGCACACCGGTGGGCCCACCGTGCCCCTGCTTATTACACCTTCACATCAAAGGACTCAGCTTCCCTGTTCCAGGGCAAGACAGTCCCCTGGGACAAGCAAATCCATTTCAACAATGTCATCAGTACAACAATGCTTCTGATGAGTGATTTTCAGCGGATGAATGTTCTAGGTTTTTATATCTAGGATATTGCTTCCGTTTTCTCCTAAAACTGCTGCAGGGGAGAGCCGCACAGTGGACCAGTCAATCCCAACTGCTGATCATCAGGGTATATTTCGACGTGATTGAAGAATCTTGGAATGTGAACCAGCAATCTGTGTCCTGAGGGAAGTCTCCTATGTAAACTGCGTGCCTCTTAAGGTTTTAAACCTATTTTTTTTTTAATGAATAATGCATCAAAGTTTCTTCTGGTCCTTTTATTTAGTCGTTTCCCTGTTTCATTAGTAAATAAAAATATTGTTCTCCCTCAAACCCCAAATTTCAAAAAAATTGATGTATTCAACTGATATCTCCCACATTACACAACCATGGCTGGGAAAATACCACCATCTGACCACAATGTAAATCAAGTGACAACTTCATCCCTGGAAGAGAGAAGGCAGTCTTGAATTGACTTAACCCTTCCCTTCAGGGAGATCTTAAAGTGACACGCACGAGGCCTTTCCCGAGTCCCCAGGCCTGAGAGACTGGGGCCAACGCATGTTCTCATGATGAACTTTCGTTACTGTTGCCGTTGTTAGGGTCTCATTCATTCAGACAGAAGGTTGCATTCTCCTCATCCTGCCCAAAGAAATGGCGGGACCTCCAGCCACGGGAGAGGACACGGAGCAAGGAAGGTATCTGGGAAAAGGATAATGGAGTCAGAGGGGACACCTACCACACCGTGAGGGCGGTTTCCAACTTGACCTACTATTTGAATGTTATTGATAATTTTTAAAAGAGAAAATAACTCCTTTTAAAATCCTACATTCTTAAGCAAACACCTGGATCCTCCCAGACCTGAAGCTCAGTCTGCACTGGCATCCTACCTTCCAAGAGCCTCCATGTTTCCTGCTTGTCTTCCGATGGGAACTCCTGTCTCTCCCTCTCAATCCCCATGCCTGCAGCCAGGGGAATTCCAACCACCACGTGTTTCTGTGAATAAAGTTTTATTGTAACGCAGCCATACCCATTAGTTTATATGTTGTCTGTGGATAGTTTGAACCTACAACAGCAGAGTTGAGTAGCAGAGAACAGCTGGATTCCAAGGTCGTAAATATATACATAACTGGCTAACTCCTTCCCCCAGGCTCTAGCCAAACTTTTGTTTCTTGTAAATCGAGGCTCAGCCCAGAAAAATCTTTTCCCCTGACATACTTTCCCCCTGGCTTTCTGCCCGGCTAGTTTCTTCGCCTCCTTCAGGTGGCTTCCCTTAAACTAGGTCTTACCGGTTATTTGCCTCAATGCACTTATCACAATTTACAATTATTTTATTGACCAAGTGTCTTTCTCCCCCTCTAGAATATGTTATCTATAATTTTATTTCCAATGACCAGGAACGTACTTCGGATATAAACGGCTTACCAAATACATGTTGCTCTAAGGACGAGCACAGAGTCGGTTCTCAATAAAGAGTTAGGAGAGGGAGGCTTGGATTATAGCAGCTCTGCAATGAGCGTGCCCTGAAGGGGCAGAGGACCGAGAGACTGCGGAGGGGAGCAGATTTGCACCGAGATGGAACGCAGTAGCTCCATCTGTATGACCACACCCTTCGTCTTTACGCGGTCAGCCTGGAGACCTGGGTTCCATCACTCCCTGTGTGACTCTGGACAAACCTCTGTAGCCCTTCTGGTTTTAGAATTCACATCTGTAAAAACAGAAATTTAATATAGGAGATCCAAAGTCCCTATAATTCTTAATCTTTGATAAATTAGCAAAAGCGGAAGGTAGTTTTTATGGGCTAACTTTGAAGCATAATGCAGTAAACAGTTCTTGTTTTGGGCTGGTCCGTTCACTTTGGAACAGAACCTGGACTTTTGCTCCGTGACTCCATGCAGTCCCTGTGGGTAGACCTTAGCCCCTGCCTCAGGTACAGAGACCACATCCCATTAATCAAAGGGTTCCATCTTCCAAGCCTATTAGTTGAGTCTTTGGCGAGTAAAATAACCAAGACTGGTCAACAAAACTTCATTCTAGGACTTCAGAGAAAAGAATCAGAAAGAACTCACTTTCCACCAGGATTACGAGCTACATGATGATATATATCTGCAGTTGCCAGGGAGCCCCTGGGGAGAGGGCTGGCCTAGGAAGGGACCAACAGACACAAAAGAAGAAGACAGACACGCTCTCTCAAAGTCCTGAGATCCCTGGGCACCAGCCTCCGGTGGGACTTAGGCCACATTAGAGTTTTTGGTCCTGGGGGTTGATAGGTCCCTTCTTCGCCTAAGTCACATGAATTCAATTTCTTGGACTTTCAACCAAGAGTCTTGGACAACACGTTCAGCTGATCTCTGCTTTTATATACAAATTTCTTTTTTGAAGGACGCTGCTTCTACTCGATATCTAAATCTCTACTCCCTGGGTGTCTCTGCTGCTCCCTCTCTCCTCGATGCTTCTCCGACTCTGGCATCTGGCCATGGGCCGAAACGGCAATCGATGGAAGACATAAAACTGGATGCGTAATTGAATATTTCCTTGCTCTAAGGGTCTGGATATCCATCAACAGTAATTATCTTGTGTAAATCATTAAAAATAAAAGTTGCCAGGAAAAAAAAAAAAAAAACATTACCATCAGGCCATCAAACATCAATCTCACATTAAAAATGAAATAGCACTGGCCCTGGTAGGTTTACGCTGAGATACCAAGTAGCCCAGGAGGTTTACCTCTCTACCTTTAAAGAGACCCAGTAGGAAGAAATCAAATTGCACTGTGATTATTGAACATTTCAGGCTCTCCAAACCGGAGGCTTGCTGGGCTCTGAATGTTCCGTGTGGGAAACTTATCAGCGCTTAACCAGTAAAAGTAGACATCGACATACAATTAAAATTAGACTGGCTGGTCAGGACCCAAAATAGCAGCAATCCTGTGAAGTCTTTCTTGATGTGGTTTACATGTTACATGTGTTTTCCTACATCTCATTTTTACCATTTTCTCACAATCCTTTCGGCTACGGCAGTTGGCACATTTCGCTGGGCCGGGCTGGGCTCCAGGCTGTTGGTTGAATCTGGGTCTTTCCTGCAGAATCCAGCACGTATTTCAGGCATTGTTTTATTTTTATTTTGTTCTATTATGTTTAATCGATCATATTTGAGATCTTAAGAAGTTTCCTTTCTAGATGTTTTAGAACATTTTGGGTCTCATTCCACAGATATCTATCTGCTTTAAGGCTTAATGTTTTTAGAGCAGTTTTAGATTCTCAGCAACGTGGAAAGAAAGGCACAGAGATTTCCCACATGCCTCTGCTCTCGCACATGAATTGCCTACCCCATTGTCAACACCGTGCCCCAGAGTGTACATTCGTTACAACCGATGAACACAATATAATCTCCAAAGCCCCTGTGTTACATGAAGGCTCATTCTTGGTGATGTATGATTGATGGACTTGGACAAATGTGCACTGACCTGTGTGCATCTTTACGGCCTCAAACAGTATTTTCGCTGCGCTACAAGTCCTCTGTGCTCCACCTGGGCATCCGTCCCTGCCTCCCAGACGCTCACAACCACGGATCTCTCTGCTGTCTCCATAGTGTGCCTTTTCCACGATGTCGTGTAGCTGTAATCACACAGTATGTAGCCTTTCTGGAATAGCTCAACTTGCTAATATGCATTTAAGATTCCTCGATGCCTTTGTTACAGTCCGACAGCTCATTTCCTTTTAGTGTCAAAAAACAGTTAACAGCCCACAATGTGCATGGACCACAGTTCGTGACTCCCTCCACCTACTGAAGACTGTCTTGGTTGCTTCCGCATTTCGGGAATTCTAAACAAAGCTGCCATAAACACGCATGTGCAGGCTTTCGTGGTCTGTAAGTTTTCAGTTCTTTTGGGTAAACACACCAGGAGTAAGACTGCTGGACTGCATGGTAAGACTATGTCTCATTTTGCGAGAAACGGCCACACTGTCCCGCACGGCGGCTGCACCATGCTGCATCCCACCCGCAGTCAGGGCATCTTCTGTTCGCGGCAGATCACGGGACCGCAAGGGAAAAAGCCATACCGCACAAATGGATTCAAACTTCAATTGGCCCGTTAGCTTTAAGATCCCCATGGCCAAAGCAAGTTACTTGGCCAAGCCCAGGGGATAAGGAAATTCACCCCATCCACCACAGAGTCATGGCAATGGTAGAGAAATACGATTCTGCAGCAGGAAAGGAGTGAAGACCTTCACAACGGAAGTGAGTACCACCACGATGCAATCTACCGTGGGAGGCCCGGGAAGCACGTTTGCGGATTTCTACGTCTCTCCAGAACAACCGGACCACTTCAACTGGACTATATAGTCTCTTGACAGGCTGACTCCATAACAGCTCACCGGAATTTTTTCAGAGCTTACTACTATTACTTGTCCAATAATTACTCTCCGACCAATAATATAATTTCCGTCTTAATATAAAATGATTTGAAGATGAAGGCAGGCATGGGAGGCAGGAGACAATGCTTATAGTAATTTCTACCCATATTACCCATGACTCACATTTAAGAAGTGTGACAAAGTGCTTGAAAATGGGTTTCCGGAGTCAGAATGGCACTCGAATCCTGGCTCTGCCATTTGCCAGGCGCATTATTTCTAGTTACTGAACCACGTTTTAGTCACGGGGACCATGACATTACTCGCATTTGGTGGTCAGAATAATGACCCCCCAAAGTTGTCCACCCCTAATCCCTGGTGCCGGTAAGTATATTAGGCCACATGGCATAACTGATTTTGCTGATGCAATGAAGGTTACTGATCAATGACGTTGAAATAGTGAGATTATCCTGGGTGATCAGGGTGGGCCCAACCACAGCTGGTAGAAGCAAAGAATTTTTTGGAGTTGGCAGCAGGGAGATGTGGCAGAAGTCAGAGAGATCCCAAGCAGGAGAGGGATTTGACACACTGTCACGAACTCAGACATAGAAAGAGGCCCATGGGCAAGGACTGGGGACAGGGTCCCAGGAGTGTAGAGGAACCCAGCTGACAGCAAGTGAGGACATAAGGACCTCATTTCTACAGCCACAAAGACCTGCGTTTTGCCAACAACCTCAATGAGCGTGAAATCCAATTTCTTCCCAGGGGCCTCCAGTGAGGAACACAGCCCTGAACACACCTTGGTTTTAGCTCAGTGAGACCTGCGTTGGACTACAGACCCCCAGAACTGGGAGGTGATAAGTGGGTGTGGTTTTAAGCCACTACATTTGTGGTCGTTTGTTACAGCAACAATAGAAAACAGATACGCCGTCTCCTCCTGTTACGAGAGTTCAGCGATGCAGACCCGGGGGTCGCTCTCTGTGAACGGCTTCGTTTCTGAGTGTAGCGTCTGGTGACTCCTAGTGTTTTAAAACCTCCCAGCTGAAGTACTACCTCTCGAACTCTCCTGGCATGGAAATATCATTAGCAGGAGTTCGGGGGGCTCCAGCTAATTAGATCTGGTCCCGAACACACAGCACGCTCTCCGTGTTTGTGGGCCCGAAGACTTCAGCTCTCTGGCTGTGACAGAAAACTAGTTGTTACGGGTCCAGCCACTGTAACTTCTCATTAAGTTTCCCTGGGTACTGGCCACCCCTCAAAGCCTTTGCCTTCATTGAAGCACAGATGTTACCTTTCTCACCAGCCAACGGGGCGGGGGAAGAGACCCTACACTGGGGTTGTAGAATTCAGGAGAGAGGGACATGGTTTTCTACCCTTTTCCTCCCAAACCTCTTTCTCTTGCCGTGATTCCTTTTGCTTTCCTTTGCTTTGTTCTCCATAAATCCCTTTCATATTGGAAGGGGTGGCAAGATGGATTTGAAAAGCCAAGAGTCAGAGCAACTTGATTATGGGGAGAAAAACACCCTCAAAATATTGAGTCAGTAAAGGCTAGCTTGAGAGCCAGGGATACTTGCAAACTAGGTTATTCTTGCCTTTCTCCAAGCAGGTGCGTGTCTTTTAAATGATACACGAAGCAGCCCTCCCGTCTCAAACAGATGGGTGATTGCTGGCAGAAATGGCCATGGGCTGCCACGCAGAGGGAAGAAAACCAAGCTGTTGCCTCTTCTGATCCAGCATTTTGCAACCCTGATCAAAAATTCCCACCACCGCGCGCTTTTAATAAAAGCAAACCGCTTGTTGTTGCAGGGTGCGGATTTCCTAACGACTGTGCCGACCCACATCAGTGCATCTGACAGGTATGGGATGTTCAGCAAAGAAGGGCAGTCCCAGAAACAGCCTGGGCTCCGAGTGGGACTTTGCCCCTTGGTTGGCAAATGGCCACTGCGTTGGGGCATCCACAGGACTCAGGAGGATGTTTAGTCCTAGTCACCCAGCCTGCTGCAGGAATGAACTCGGACCGGGGAAGGAACTGCTCAGGGCTTTTATTTTCAGTTCCTCTCTACCTGAGTTATCACCGTTCCGGTTCTGGGCAAACAATTGCCATGGCAACCATTATCTCTGGCAATTTGTATTCTTTGCTCATTTTTGTTTCACTTTTGCAAAGCATTAGTGTTTTCGTGTTCTATTTATTTTCGCTCCCGTGCAGCCATGCCTAGCACCCCCTATGTCATTGTCATGGTCAGTTAGTGGCCTGTTATCTGGCCATGCCCAGGGAAGATGGCTTCTTTTGTTCACCGGGAATTAACATGGGCCCGCTCACAGGTCTGCTTTCATCACGGAAGTTTCCTTCAGAATGGTTGGAAAAGGTGGGCTGGCTTGACGTACCCTCTCCCAGCGCTTTGTAGCTGGGGCTGGTGAGCGGGGCCGGCCTGATCCGCACGTCTTTTAAGGGTGGAATTGAAAGAGAAAAGTACAAATGCCTAACTGGGCTCCAGCAGCCGCTCCTCTAATCAAAGAGCCGGCCGCCTGGATCACTGCCTCCCCCCTCCAACCCTGCCTCGCTGCCACTTTCATGCATAAAAGAGTGATGGGCTGAGGTCTGTCCCTTTAAAGGTCTTTAATTTCGACTTTTCTGCACTTTCATGAGAAATAATTATGCATTCTTCTAATCCTTTACCTTACCAAAAAGTTAGTGTGGGCTTTGGTGCTATGATTAGAACACGCCAGGAGAAACGGGGAGCTCATTTCCTGCTGGATGAATTATGGTTCCTCCATGTGTATTTCTCCTCCTGAGATGGCGCAGGGAAGTTAGTGCCATTTGCTACCAAAGGCACAGACATACAGCGCAAGTTTATTTGCCAAAATACATCAAGCACTGCTACGTTGTGCTCACGGGAATGCTATGTGCTTCGTCTAATTTAATTGAATCCTTGCAACCTTCTTTGCACGTGGAAGGAAAGAATATTTTAGAAAGATTAAGCAAGTACTACCGTAGCTGTTTTCAAAGGGTAGCATGTTTCCAAGTCACCCAGGTGGCTCGTCAAATCACAGATTCAGCGTGTCTTGGGTGGAGCCTGAGAATCTGCATTTCTAGTAAGTTCCCAGGAGTTGCTGAGGCAGCCAGCCAAGGTTCCACGTATTTAGAAAAACAGCACCATGTTATCCTTGATTAAAATATGTAATTTGCTTCAAGTGCAATAAGGGTCACAGATTCTTCCTAAGATTCAAACATGTGGGGGAGCAGTGAGCCTACAGACACCCCCAAGAGAAACTCACCACCACCAAAACAGAAAGGCAAGACCAATGGGCCCCAGAATGAGCAGCTGACAAAAGAGGGACAGGTAACCTTGAGGAAGAGGTGGTATCTGTCAGCTTGGCCTTCTGGCCTACCCCTCAGTGGACTGAAGTCTACGTTCCCGGGAAAGCAGGAAGCTTCAAGGAAAATCTGCTAGTTCATTGGGCCTCGGTAGTCTTCTCTGGAGTCCTTCTAAATTGGCGTTGGGGAGAAAGGAAAAAGGGAGATCTCTCGCAGCCCTTCCCCCAACCTGGAGACCACTCTGCAGTTTTGAGAGTCAAAGGCAACGCTGAGCAAAGGGTCCACACATCGGCAGTGGTGGTCACCAAAAGGCAGGAGGTGCCCAGCATCTTCTCACAATGGCCAGTTCGGTCACACCCAGGGGATGCTCAGGCAGTGGGGGACGGGGGGAGCGGGCAAGTGCTCAGGGCAGACAGTGCTGCCCAACAGACACAGAGATGCCTGCTGAGCATCCCGAGGAACTCTGACAGCTCTGGGAGGAAACAGCAGTTGATGAGCGTGAATGAAAACACCCTAAGACCAATCCACAGTCGTTTTACATTCGTTTTCTCACTCAGGAAATAATCAGTGAGCGCCTGTTCTATTTCAGACATTGGGCTAAGTGGTGTAAAAAGAGATCAGAAATACAGACATCGGCCTGTCTTTATAAAACTGAAAAGACCCACGTTAATAAAATAATTAGAGTGTATACACCCCCCATGTGCTGCTCCTGGCTGTTTAGGGTCAGAAACAGATGGAAAACTGTGAGCAGAGCAGAGAGTAAAAGAAATTGCAAGTTGGGACGCCTTGTGAAGAATGCAGGACGAGAGCTTGGTCATGGAGTGCAGAGAGTTGGCACTGAGAGTTGTGTCCAAATACTCTGTCTTGACGGGATGTCGGGTTCCTTGTTTAAGAGACACGTCTTTCAGGATGCGGTGTCTGAAGGTGGCAGGACAGGGCTGGACGGAGAGAAATGGGCTACCTGCACGAGAAACACCAGAGCTGAATCTGAATTACTCTCCCAACTTGAAGGAAACGGTTCCCAAGTCTCCTCCAGGACAAGGTAAGAGCTGCTCAGTAGGAAGAGTAAGCGCAGCACGTCTTGAGCCGGAATTGCTACTTTGTCTTCATAGCCGGGTTCCCGGGTTCTCCCTTCTCCAGGTCATTTCCCTGAATGGCCTCAGCTCCTGCCACTGACGACGACTCCAACGTTCACAGACATGGTGCTAGTGGCCCCTGCAGGCTTATCTGTTCCTCGCCCAAAGCCTGAGGCCAGTCCTCTAGCTTTCTTCCCTCTTGTAACCACACGTTTAGGAGCCCGTGACCTCTGGGATGGCTGTGAAGGACAGTCCCTGAGGAGTCTGCAGATACACTTTTAAGAGTCCGCTCTGACAACAACTTTCATCATTTCCTTTCCATTAGCCCAAAACCCAGTTATATGATCCCTGTCTAGCTGCAAGGGAACCTGAGAAAATATGCATCTAATTATCACTAGCAGTCTGCCAGAATGCTTAATCTTTGTCTCCACCCTTGACAACGGACCTTGATTTCAAACCCATACACCGGACTATGAAATGGACATCTTCTCAGAAACCAGCTTTTTCTTCATGTTGCGTTTCCAAATATATACTACCTCGGTCTCTAATTAGAAATCCTTGATTCTTCCTTCCTCCTCCCCAAGACCATCCAAAATGATTCCATTTCATTAAAAACATTAAAAAGGTTTAAACAGCTAAGGCTATTCATCAAGAGTACTTTTTTTTTCTTTTTTGATTTTTCTTTTTACCAGAGTTACTAGGCTGGAAGGTGGAAGTGACAGACAAGTTGGCTAATCCCAAAGGTTTGTTCTTTTTAGAACAAAATCAATCATTATGTAAATTAGCTAGAACTTTCTATTGTAGCTATTTGTATATTCATCTTATCTCTTTCAATGAACTCCGAGCTTCTTCCAAGAGCTGGCACACCAGCAGAAAACAGATGGTTCTCTCAGATTAAGATATTTAAGGAGAGTTTAATGAAAGATTTATTTACTAAGTTGTGGGCAGTGTGTAAGCAAAGAGCACTAGTGTCCCGGGGCACGTTACAACAGAGGTGGTCCCCAAGGTCACCTACACGGAAGGAGAGGGGAAGCAGGCACTCAATGCCAGACAGAGAGAGTCTTGGGGAGAAGGCTGTCTTGATAAGAGAACAAGATAATGGGACCCTGCAGGGAATGGAGAAAAAAAAAATACTTGACCTCCTACTTCTCCTTCTGTTATCATCTTTTTAGGTTCCACGTTAGCTGAAGTGAAAAGATGCTAGAGGACAAGAAAGATGTATTTTATAACTTTTCATTTGAAGATAATTTTAGATTCAGATGCAGTTGTAAGAAATGCTATGGAGAGATTCCATAACCCTTTACCCTAGTTCCTGCAATGAAAACATTTTGCAAAACTATCATACACTGTCAAACACAGTATATTGTGTTTATACAGTCAATATTCAGAGCACTTCCACCACCACAAAGATCTCTGTTGCTGGTTTTTATAGTTCTTTCCATTTCCCTCCCACCCATACTGATGCATTAACCCCTGGCAACCACTAACGTATTCTCTATTTCTATAATGCTGTTATTTCAAGAACAATATATAAGTAGAATCATACTGTACCTAACCATTTTCACTCAGCATAAATCTCCAGAGATTCATCTAGGTTACTATATGTAACAATACTCCATTTCTTTTTATTACTGAGCATTCTGTGTTATGGACGTATCACAGTCTGTTTATCCATTCATCCATTGAAGGATGCCTAAGTGTCGTTTCTAGTTTTAGGCTATCGGAAATAAAACTGTTATGAACATTTTTGTGCAGCTTTTTGTGCAAACATCAGTGCTCATTTCTTTAGAGCAAATGCCAAGCATACAGTTGTTGGCTTGTGTGATAGTTCCATACTCAGTGTTTTGTGCAACTGCTAGAGTTCTTTTTCTAGAATGGCTGTACCAACTAAATCCCAGAAACAGTGAATGAATGATTCGATATTTCTACATTCTCACTAGCACTTGGTGATTTATTTTATTTTTTTAACTTTGTTCTGGCATGTATGTAGCAATATTTCACTAGGATAATAGTCTGCATTATCCTAATGGCTAATAAAGTTGAACACGTGTTCACACGCTTATTCTCTCCGAAGAACAGTCTCCTCACAACTCTTGTCTACTTTCTAGATGCTGGTCTCTGTCAGTATCCAGTTTTTCGCAGTCGATAAATATTTTTTCATAGTTGCTTGCCATGCTTAACAGGAGGTTTCACAATAAAAGTGTTTAATTTTTCCAAGGTCCAATTTATCAATTTTTCCTTTTAGGAAGCTTGCTTCCAAAATGGGGCCTGAACATATAATGAGAGAGAACATGTATCAGTGTAGGTGCCATTAACTTTTACTTATTTTTCTAAAAAAAAACAAAGACACGCTCAATGTATTCTTCTACATTTTATAAAAACTAAACTATGACTAACATTTTAGCCATAGTTATACAAACTATAACTGCAAGCATTGCGTTCTGTGTTCTACTACTTTATGGTGTAACTTGTTAAAAATTCTTGCGGTAGTTTCTGCATCATTTGGAGGTATCTATACATTTTTTTAAAGAAAGGAAACAACATAAGTGATGGCTTAAAAGCTCAACTACTATGAAATGCTGTCAGAAAATGATCTGCATCCATGTAAAAAGATCTTTATTTTTTTCTGCCCTTGTATCCTCATAGATCGGTGGAATATCCAACGTAATTGCATGCAGACATTTTGACCCAAGAAAATGTGAGACAAGCTTGAAGCACATGAATTGCTGCTGGACTCTACCCAAAGATCTATTTTCTCATTGATTTTTTCCCTTAAAACTTCACTTCTTATTACAATGTCTATTTTCACTTTGTCCTTTAAACATATTTTGTGCCCAAGTAATAATATTGGAAGTCGCAGGCGAGGGACAATTGGAAGTTGGCTCTCCTCGCACAAATTAAAAAGTGTCATGCAATGTCCTTCCTGAAGAGGACAAGGGAGAGAAGCTATCCCTTCGGATGGGCTCTTTGACAGTACCCCTGACCATGTAACAGCAGAGGGATGAATCACAAGCCGCAACTGATTTATGACACGTGCTGCCACATGCTGTGTATGTACGGACACATCTTTGTAGACAGCACACATTTCCTGTCATCAGTAAGTATGGGAAAATAGCTTTTTGTGTGTGTGTGTGTCTTTTTTAAATGTTTTTTAAAGATTTTATTTATTTATTTTTTTAGAGAGGGAAAAGGGAAGGAAAAAGAGAGGGAGAGCAACATCAATGTGTGGTTGCCCTCAACTGGGGGCCTGGCCCACAATCCAGGCATGTGCCTTGACTGGGAATTGAACCAGCAACCCTTTGGTGTGCAGGCCCATGCTCAATCCACTGAGCTACACCAGCCAGGGCAGAAAATACCTTTTTCTCTAGTCATTTGTATTCTCAGAGAAAACCAGGCTCAATACCATTCTCTACACATAAACTTCCCAGGCTAACAAAGAAGGAGAGGTAAAAGCCACTTACAATAAATACCCTCTTATTATCTTACGTGCTCTTTCTCAGACTTAACACTGATGTTGGCTAGAAAAAAAAATCCCATAATGAAGTAACATGTAAGCTTCCAACTCAATCTAGCCATTCTAAAATGGCCAATTCAAGAAAATAATGGATTTTTTAAATATTAGTTAAAATGTATTTTCAACTATCATTACTGGCTGAACTGAACTCACAAAGACATGAAATAATAATTCACATGGAATATCTAAATGATGGCATTTAGAACACGCCTTTAAACTGACAAATTCCAGGGAGATCAAAGATGGCGGCAGAAGAGGTTGATGTTACATGCTTCCTCCCAGGACCAAACTGAAATATAAAGCACTCAGCCCGAATAACCCACTGAAGACTAGCTGAAGAGCAGTCTCGAAACCAAGGAATTATTACAGAAGAAGCCGCACTGAGACTGATAGGAAGGGCAGGGAAGCGAACAGGGCGGGCACCACTCCCGCAGGTAGCAGCTGATGTTCTGGAGGGATACCTCAGCTGCAGAGGGTCTTAGCCCTGTGCCAGCCTCCCCAGTCCAGGGCTCCAGAGCTGGGGAGAGGCGCACGCATAACATCTGGCTGTTTAAACTCAGTTTTACCTTCAAAAAAGTGCAAGGACAACCTGCTGAATGGGAGAACATATTTGCCAATGATACATCTGATAAGGGGTTAACATCCAAAATTTATAAAGAATTTATAAAACTCAAGACTGAAACAAAATGAACAATATAATTAAAAGTGGGCAAAGGACCTGAATAGACACTTCTCCAAACAGGACACACAGATGGCCAACAGACATACGAAAAGATGCTCAACATCCCTAATCATCGAAGATAATGCAAATTAAAACCACAGCGAGATGCCCCCTCGTACTTCTTAGCACGGCCATCATCAATAAGCCAACAAGCACCACGTGCTGGCGAGGACACGGAGAAGTGGGAGCCTCCTGCACCGTCGGTGGGAGTGCGGACTGGGGCAGCTGCTGTGCGAAAGGGGGTGGAGTCACCTCAAAAATTAAAAATGAGCTCAGTGGATTGAGCACGGGCCTGCGAACCAGAGGATCGCGGTTCGATTCCCAGTCAGGGCACATGCCTGGGTTGCAGGCCAGTTCCCAGCAGGGGACACACGAGAGACAACCCTACATTGATATTTCTCTCCCTCTCCCTTTCTCCTACCCTTCCCCTCTAAAGATAAATAAATTTAAAAAAAATCTTAAAAAAAAATTTAAAAAAAAATTAAAAATGAAACTGCCTTGTGACTCAGCGATTCCGCTTCTGGGAAAGTATCCGAAGAAACCCCAAACACTGATTTGAAAGAATATATGCATCCCTATAGTCATTGCAGCATTATTTACAACAGCCAGGATTTGGAAGCAACCCATAAAAAAGCTGTGGTACATTTACACAATGGAATACCACTCAGCCATTTAAAAAAAAAAAAAAGGAAATCTTACCTTTTGTGACAGCATGGATAGACATGGAGAACATTACTCTAAGTGAAATGAGCCAATCAGACAAGAACAAGTACCATATGATTTCACTTGTATGTGTAACAAAATAAACAAACAAACTAGAAAAAGAACAAAACAGTCATGCGTCTAGAGAGGTCTCAGTTTGGAAGGAGAAATGAACACAGGGAATAATACTGATAATTAAAATACCATGCGCTGAGAAGCATAACGGATATCTGCAAAGTGTGTGGAACTCACGGACCAGGTCTTCTGGTCCACGGAGTCAGGGAAGGCTTCCCAGAGGCAGTGGCACATTACAGACAATGAAGAACTCTGCAAAATCTGTGCAGGTGGTTCCTAGTTCTCCCTGTTCATTTCCCAGAATAATTCCAAAGAGCTCAGCCCAATAGCATATTTCTTTAGGATGATTCAACCGCCACTCTAATAGCATCTCTAAGGAAGGCAATTAACTAGCAATTTTCCTTTATTATTTCACTCATCCACATAATTAAATCTTTTTAACATACTTATTTCATAGTATTTTATGAAGAATGATAATGCTGTGTTACTGTATACTAATGATAACATAATTAGCTACTAGTTTCACTTGCTTTGATGTATTCTTTCCAAAAATTATTCTAAGACACAACTCTAATGGGAGGTTAAGATTGTACTAAGCCTTCTCTAAGACACTATTGTCACTATTTCACAGTGGAGAAATATCGTAAAAGGTTTGCCTTACATTACTCTATTTTCAAGAAAAATGTCGAGGATTATGTGAATATACTAAGAATCTCACTGATTCCCCCCAAATCACTCCTAATAGACTTTGTCAGTTTTTAGATTTTGCTTTAAATATGATTATTGTCATTGTGCTATTCTTATTACACTATGTAAATATGTATACACACATACATGCACACACATACTTCCATGTGTATAAATCCTGTGTGTCATTTCATGTGTAGACATATGTAAATACACACATGTGGTTATATGTGTGATATAAACATATGATATGTATGTCACATATCACATGCACAATAAAGAGCCCTTTAACCTTGAAAAAAAATAAGTAAGGGAACAGACAAATTCCAGGGCAGATGGTAATTTTTTTATGTATAACTTGATAAAACTGAACTGCATCAATGATCTGTTTTTTTCCCTTTCTAAGACAGCTTTATAGAGTTCTGATTGACATACAATAAGATACACATATATCCAACATGCATAATTTGATAAGCTTCAACGCTTGTATACACCCATAAGGGCAGATGAACATTCCCGTAACACACAGAAGTGAACTTGGCCTCTTTGCCGTCCCCTCTCTCCCGTGCCTCTGGCCCCATCCACAGGCAACTACTAATCTGCTTTCTACCACTGTAGATGAGTTCACCTTTCCTAACATTCGGTATAAGTGGAATCGAGTAGCATCTATTTTTTCCAACAGATTCTCTTTGGTCTGACTCCTTTAGCTGGGAGTTACTGTGGGAGACGCACCCTGTTGGAGCCGTATCGATAATTCCTTCCACTGCGTAGATTCAACAAAACTTGTTTAGCTGTTTGCCTCTGTGTGGGCATTTGGTTTTGTCTCAGTTTTCAGAATTAAAAAAAAAAAAAAAAGCTGCTATAGACCTTTATAGACAAGTGTTTTCCCCATCATCTGTTTCATTTAATTTGGTTAATTCACAGGAGTAGAAACGCCCTGTTTTCTGAAGCTGCTGACCTGTTTTACATTCTCCCCAACAGTGCGAGAACCCAAGAGAACTTAGGTGCAAGCATTCTGAACAAAATGTCAGCTGATGAAACCCGACAACATGGAAAAAGTGTAACACACCGTGTCTGCGTGGCGTGCACCCTGGAAATGCAAGCTTGGTTTATCGTTTAAAATCGGTCAGCACAATTCACCTCGTGCATTCGCTGATTCTTCCAAGACTTGCTGACCACCTGCCGTATGCCGGAAACCAGAGTAGACCTTGGACGTACAGCAGTTCAAAAATTACAAAGAGGTACACCTTTGCAGAGGTCAGTGTGGCATGGAGTTAGAAGCACATTAACAGGAAGGAGAGAGTGAGACTATTTCAAATGCTAAACGCTATCTACGCAAATACGGCAAGGATGGGAGACAGAGGCCTCGGGTGCCCCTGCAGGCAGAGTGGTCGGGACAGGCTTCGCAGAGCAGACAGGACGGGAGCAAAGGAGGGAAGAAACCTGGAAGCAGGTCACGGGCGTGTCTGGGCCAAGTGTATCCTAGGTGGAAAGCGCAGCGAGCGAAAAGCCAGGCATGTGCCTCTGCCCGGGTTTGCTGCAGCAGAGTGAGCCTGAGGGGGAGTAAGAGGCAGGGATGGTATTGGATGAACAGTGGTGAGTGCAATCATTTAGGTTAGGCCACCCCAGGGATTTTGATTCTTACTCTTTTATTGCAAACCTTGCAAATGGGCTGAACAGCGGCCTGGCCTGGCCTGACCGGAGGCGTATACGAAAGCATCTTTCTCTTGCCGCAGTGGGGAAAGACTGTAGGAGTCGAAGGAGAGACAATCAGGAAAAATCCCTGCGGGGCTACTGCAGGCATCCGAACAGGAGATGGCTGTGGCTTCCACCAGAGCCTTGGCAGAAGTTATAAGATGTGGTCAGACCTAAGATACTTTCCAAAGCGAGAGCCAACAAAATCGTCCTCTCCAAATGGGATGTAAGCTGTGATGGAAAGGGAGGAGACTCACAGACAAGACGACACCAGGGTTTCTGTTGTTCCTTGAACATCTGGAACAACCAAGTTCTTATTTCCTGAAACGGGGAAGGACGAGCAGATTTTGAGGGAACACCAGGAGTTCCTTTTCAGATTTGTTACAGTTTAGAGAAATTTGAGAGCCTTCGGTGGAACGATTAAGTAGGCTCTTGGATATTCAAATGCAGAGATGTTTAATTTGGAATATAAGTTTGGTAGTATTCGGTGTCTTGGTGGCATTTAAAGCCATCAGACCACATTAAATCATTTAAGAAACAGTGTCCCTGGAGACAAGGTGAGAGGGACAAGCAGCGATGTGGCTAAAATGACTAGAAAAGGGGAGGTGTCTTTCAGGAAAGAGCCGGTGAGGGACCACTGAGACCCCCCCCCTCCACCCATGTGAGAGTGGGTGCAGCGAGAAAGGAAAGAGGAGAGCACGATGTTTCCAGATGCGGGTTTGTAAAAGTGTGTCAAAGTGCTGGGAGTGAGCACTTGGCATTCTCACTATCAAGTGTTCTGAGCACGCGGTTAACCGTTTCTCCCGCACGGCGCTACACGGGCGGACACGGGTCTCTCTCACGGCCCGTGGCAGACAGGCGAATCCGGCTCCCACAGTCCCGGCCCCCACCCTTCCTTCAGTGCCGTGACCTCTCTCCTTGACTGAGCATGGGACCTGAGACGTGCTTCTCCCGAGTGGAATCTGGCAGAAGGACGCCCTGTGACTACGCTGAATTATACATGACTGGGTTGCGTCAGCAGACTTGCTCGGGGATCCTGCTGGCTTGAAGAAAGCGACATGTCATAAACTGACGTGGGTAGGGCCATGGGGCAGGGACCTGAGAGTCTCCTCTAGGGGCAGAAGGTGACAGCTGGCCAGTAGCCAGCAAAAAATCCGAGGCCTCAGTCCCACGACGATGGCAGGGAGTTCCCTGCTGAGCAGCCCGCATGGGCCGGTGAGCTGGTCTGGGTCCAGCCAAGCCCGGGGGGCGCTCGGGGAGGCCTGAGGCAGAAAACACACTCACCCTTGCCCGCCCTCCTGACCCACGGAACGTGCAAGGTGACTACCGGCTGCTGCTTTAAGGCACTGACGAGGTGGGACTTTGTTAAACTGCAACAAGAAACAACCACGCTGATGCACCATCCATCTGGGTTCAGGAATTAGTCGTGTCCCCATTGCCGTAGGCCCAGAGAGGGCACAGTTGCCTTGGGAACGAGCCATATGGACCCTGGTCCGGGACTGGATCTCTCACCGAAATCTCTCTTTCTGGATGAGTCTTCTGTGTGGAACACCTCGTTCTTCCCTCTTGGAAACACAGCTAAACGAGCCTCGCCCCGCTGTGCGTCAGTCAACCCGTCCACTTCTGTTAGACCGGGCGTCACTGTTGTGCCTGCTGCCCCTCGGTCGCTTCGGTCCCACGCAGTGGGACTGGCCAGGTCAGGCTGCGACCAGGACCTGCCTCGTTCTTAAGAGTGCGGCCCGCTGTCTGGAGCTCTTGGCCGCCATCCTCTGCCTCCAAACTAGTTACTGGAGAGATTCCGACACCACCCAAAGTAAAAGACCGAAAACGACATGAAAAAGTGAAAAGAATATTGGCTTTGGGGTCAGATCGTAATTCTGTGCCCATCACTTACTGAGTGACTAGGGTAAGTCACATGATCAACCTGAGTATTAATATCTGCTCCCGTAAAACAGAGCCCTGCCTTAGATGTTACACAAGGCCCGAATAAGAAATGTCAGCGGAAGGGTTATGGGATTGACTAATAGGCAGAAAATAATCAACATCCTTTGGTTTTATTGATTCCCTTTTTAGAGTTACACTGGATTTTTTGAAGATTCACAGCTCTTAATAGAGGAAAACATAGTTTATTGTTCCAAATATATGTACTACTGTATTGACTTGGTTTTCCCAGCATCCATTAAATTCTGAAAAAAGACGTTACTCTGAGAGCAAGTTAGGAATCTCCTGAAGCTGGAGAAACTCATCATTTGCTGAAAGAACCCAGAACCATCATCACATCAACAGGGTTCACATGACGACGCAGTTCTCAACCTCAGTGGGTTAGCAGAGGAAGTTCAAGGGCAGAAATACACTTTAAATGCTCTCAGACAAGCTTCGATCAAGAAGGCCGAAAAAAGTGTATTGAAATAGTTTTGGGATAATTGATACAAATTGAACTAAGCTTTCAGTCAATACTGTAATTACCAGGGCAATGAGCAGTGAAGAAAAGACTATCAGTTGGTGCCTATGAGTTCAAGTTAAACTTCATAGTCAGCTCAGAGCTCCATCTGTTCACCTGTGAGAGAAAATGCAGACAGAACATTCTATCTTACCGGTCCTGTACATCTTAAGTCTTATGAGCTGAAAGTCCCGGTTCTCCTTTACCTAACTTTCATCATTCTTCCCCATTTAGTAGAAAAGGACTCAGTTGACCTAAAGTGTGCCCCCGTGTTGCGCTTTTGCTATTTTTCATTTTTAAAAATTCATACGGTTTTTATTATCCTTTATAATAATGGTCAATTTAATAGAAAAATTATACATGAAAATTTACATTCCATTGCTTTCATTAACATTTTCCCCAATGTGGTTTTTGAAACTTTACATTTAGTTTTTCAATTATCACATCATTGCCAGTTTTAATTTTCTTTTTAAAAGCTTACTTTTTTTTCTGACCAATTTGTAACAGTGTCCATACCGAGGACGAAACCTTGTTTTCTATAGTACAGGATAGGAATAATCTCCCTGGGTTTTTTTCTATCTCAAAATCCACAGTACGGAAAGCTACCTGAGGAAGGGTCTTTTGTTTGCTTAATGAAAGTTGTATTTCTAGTACATAGGAAAAAAGTCCTGCCAAGTAACTGTTTTATATGATTTAGAGATTCTTCTGACACAGATAACGCCCACAAACATCCAGACAGAAAGCAGCAGAAGTCATTGCTGCTCAGAGCTCTAAGGGAAAGAAGGCTTCCAGGCAGGGCCCCGCAGAGGGGTCCCACCTGGGGACAGGGGACAGCAAGCTGCGGCCGCAGGGGGCAGCTGATTGATGGCAAGCAGGGTGAGTTAGCTGGGCTTCGTGGGATCCCTGTGGCCTGGCTAATGGGAATGATTCCGGGGGCTCTGGAGCCTGGGGACCAGGCCTACTTGTCACCCCAGGGTGCCTGCCCTGCGGCCCAGGGTCCGAGGCTGTGCTAACACCACTGGGTGTGCGGTGTGCCCTTAATCAGCCACTCAGGAAGGGGGACCAACCAGGACTAGCTGGGGCCTCCGGACTGAGTCAAGACTGCATTTTAAAACTGTTGATGTAATTTAAATTGTATTACAGTAGTAGATGTTCAATATGTATTTGTTGAATAAATTGTTTGCTGTTGAATATTATTTATGGTGCGTTTTTGAAACTGAATTTTTTTTTTCTGTTGGGTATGTTTCAGTACATAAATGCAGTGCTATAAACACGATTAGGAGGAACACCAGCATGATTTCTTGCGATACGCTTTGAAGTTATTGTTTTTCCCATACGGATATTCTCACGTTTATTCTTTCCGATGAACTTCAGAATAACTTTGCAAGTGCCAGACATTCCTTTGAAAGGTTATTTTGAAAGGAAATCAATCTGTAAATTGATTACAGAAAATTACGAGTCAATGGTATTGAGTCCCCTCAACTTCAAAAATGGCATGTGTCTCAGTAGCTGTTATGCAGCAGAACAACCCACAACGAGTGACCCAGCACAGTATGGCCCTAAGCGTTGCATGTATCCTACAGCTGGGGATCCCGTTCCTCCTCGCAGCTCTTCTGGGACTCCTCACAGCCTCGCTGCCACAGCGGACATTTAACATTGGCAATCAGCCAGCCACGCTCTGCTCCCTGCTGGAGGTAGCTGATCTCCCCCGCAGCTCTTCCCCGCACGCCCTCACCAGCGGGGCAGCACGGACTTAGTTACCTAACAGCGGGCTTGCAAGAGGACAAGCCCGAAGGCACACCACATTGCACCTGTGTCAAACTTACTGCCAACTCATTGGCCACATCATGTCACATGACCAAACTCCAAGTTAAGGGGAGGGGGGCCAAAGAGACGAAGTCCAGAGGGAAGAGGAGCAGGGTCCCATTGCAAATGGTGTGGTGGGTCCTCAGGAAGAAATCATGGGCATTAAACGTTTGACATGGTGGTTCCTTTGGACACAAACGACTCACATCCCTGCCACACGCTCGTACCCGGCATGTCTAACGGCCTTGTCCCCACCACAGACTCGGGCTCAGACTCAGGCCCAAAGTCTGGGAATCATGGGAATGAAGTCCAGAGACAAATGCATCTCCGCAGGTACAGGCCCTCCTGAGCCGGAGGGCTCTGAACTGAGAAGTTACCTGCGTCTCATGCACCCAAAATGCACTGGCGTCACAGGAGAGATAACTACGTATTTCCATTCAAGATGGGGGATAACAGGAAATAATCAGTAGTCACTCACCCACAACAGGTTTGACATCCACTGGGAACTTGTCACTAATTCCCCAGATTCCAGGGTCAACAAGGAGTCCTCGCTTAGGGCCTAATTCTTCTCCCCAGGGAGGGCTTCTTGAATCCACTTCTCACCCAAAACTTCTGGGTCCATCTTCTAACTCCTTGCTACCTATACAAAGTTAGAGGTCTCTCTTCATTCTGAAATGCCTTTTATCCCTTTTATTTCAAACTGGTGGTACTTATCAAACTACTTCTCTTAAAAACCATGGGATTTTATTTAGGAATCTTATTGGGGTCCCCTCAGTGCCCCATCCCTGTCCAGTTTTTTTGGATAAATCTGCTTTGAGCATGTCTGGCGTGGGGTCCACACCCCGAGGCTTCCTAGAGCCCTGTTGTCTGGCGGGGAGGGGCAGCTGCGTGGCACTTCAGTCTCCCTGAGGCCCCGCAGGCCACCTTGGGGTGCGGCTCTGGTTTCAGTCTTTACTCTGACTCTGCTTGGTCTTTACTTCCTAGGGTCCTCTCTGTTTTCTCTAAGTCGGCTTGAAAACAGAAGAATTCCTACTTTACTTCATCTCTGCATATCCGTCATCTGCGGCTAAAAGCAGCCAAGCCAACTGGTACTTCTTCAGCCTGCTACCAGAACCCTCATCAGCAGGCTCCGAGAGCTGGTTTGGGCCATGCTTAGCTTCCGCATCATTGCCAGGAGTTCTGCTGTACAGGACTCAGGCCACCCGGGCTCACATCTCCAGGAACAGTTTCCAGCTTCCACTCCGAGTATTTTTGTTTGGATTGGGAGTGGATTTCTTTAAACACACACACACACACACACACACACACACACACACACCACCCACCATAAAGACAAAATTAAGAACGCAAATTCATAAAAAGGCACAGCATTTAAACGTGAAGCAATTCACATGGCTGACAAAGGGCTTATATGTAGGTTAAGTGAAAGCACCTCCTATAAATCAATCAGTAAAAGAAAGCCCAGTAGAAACTGGAAGAGAGGAAAAGGCAGTTCAAAAAACAAAGGAAATCCAAATGGCCCCAAAAGAGAAAATATGCTAAATTAGGAATCAGGAAACACAACAAAATATCATTGTATGTACACACACTACAAGGACTAATATTAAACAGACTGACAAAGGGCACGGAGTTTCCATGAAGTGAGATGAATAAACCCTGAAAAACCATTATGTAGCACAGTGCCTACAGTTAATAATATCATATTGCATACTTAAGATTTTTCTAACCGAGTGGACCTTATATAAGCATTCTTATGACAAAATATAAAGACAGAGGATGCACAATTTGGGCGTTGATGGGTATGTTATTGGCATTGACCGTGATGATGCATTCATTGCTGTGCACTTATCTCCAAATGTGTCAGATTGTCTGTATTAAATATGTACAGCTTTTTGCACGTCAATTATATTTCAAAAACATGGCTAAAAATACTGACTGATAGAGTTGTAAAAAAAGAAGAAAAAAGCCAGCCTTGGCTGGTGTGGCTCAGTGGGTTGAGCGCCAGCTTGCAAAATGAACGGTGGCTGGTTCGATGCCCAGTCAGAGCACATGCCGGGGTTGCGGGCCAGGTCCCCAGTTGGGGGTGTGCGAGAGGCAACGAATTGATGTATCTCTTGCACACGAATGTTTCTCTCTCTCTCTACCTCCTTTCCCCTCTCTCTAAAAGTAAATAAATACAAAAAAAATCTTAAATAAAAAGCCGACACGCAACAGACATAAAAGAGATCAATTTCCTTTGTGTTCTATTTCATGATTTTTAAAAATGTTACTTTATTGCAAAGCAATATTGAAATTACAGGCATGTGAAAATTAAACATGTAAATTGTGTACAAACCCATTTCATAATCAAACAAATGTCAACTTCCCACTTAAAAAAAAAAAAAAAAAAGACCGACAATAACACCTGACAACACGGAGCAAAACGAAGTGTCGTACGTAGTGGGAGGGAACATAATAATTCCATAAGCTATTTTCAAAAGCTTTGGCAGAATCCTTGAAAGCTGAAGACACTCTCATCCTACTGCCCAGGAACACCAATCAGAAGTACAGACCCAAAAGAATGTTCACTCCGACTATCAGTTGCCTCACACTGGAAACAACCCAAATAGCCAAATGAACTGAGCTGTAACTACACGGCGGTGCCCTGTACACACGTGTTACTCTGTGCACCATAGTTACTCCAGACAACACCCATGAAATGCATACACATCACTGAGCTGAAGCTCGGTAATATTGCAATCACATACAAAGAAAAGAGGACCCAGCCAAACCGTAGGACGTTAGGGATTATACACAAGCGGCAAAGGCGTGAGTAGCTGAGAGGCAGCGAGAGCCCATACGGGTGGTGGTTGGCTGGCGCTGGCCCGGGATGCATCAGGAGAGCCGCCTTGGTGTCTCAGCCCAAGTCTGTGTCGGTAGCGTGGCGCAGGCGATGGTGGGTCTATTTACGTCATGCATATACGCAAACACTACAAAGACGTGTGCATGTACATGCATGAGATAAACGATCAATTTCTACCACTCGTGAAATTATGTCACCAGTTCGTATTTAATTTAAAATGTTTTTCTACCAAGAACTTCTTTTCATGCACACCCCCCCCTTAAAAAAAAAAAAAAAAAAAAACCCGACACCTAGCTCTGCATGGCGGAAGCTATTTGGATGAATGTGCCAAGGGTTAACTATAATGGAAATTCAGTATCATCTCCCCTACATTTTACTAATCTGGACATTTTTTCGCTTGAGAACACATGATGTGCTGAATTTATGGTATACAATCCTGTTTCAGAGAAATAAAGCATCTCAGATGATATTCTTTTCAATTCATTGAAGGATAATGGATAATGAATTATTTAGTTTAATTAAAACCTCTTTATCAGATGGGCATTTACCCATGGCATTGTTATGCACACCTGAGGTTCTGCACGAGGCGTCATTTCCATTTCTCCTCTCATTCGACTCATGGAGTCCTTTAATTGCATTTCAAATTACATCTATTTCCGCCATGTCGCACTATAAACGCGGCAGGAATATGTGCCTACTTCTTCACCTTCAGCATGAAAAGTCTCTCTTTTTCTGTTGGCTTTAAAATTCATCCTTTCCCCTTTGCGTTTGAATGAAGAAACCAAGAAACACTAAACTATGGTATTTAATGGGCTTAGAATAGACCAATCTGGCTTGAATCCCAGCTCTACATTTGGGAAAATTACTTACGTTCTCTAAGACAGTTTTTTTTCCCCCTCGTTTATAACATGGGGATAATGGTTTTTAAATACAATCAGGTAATACATGTAAAATAGCACAGTTTGGGGCATCTGGCAAAAAATAATTTGATATAATTACTTTAATCAAATTTTCCTTAATGTCTTGAAAAGTATGTTCATTTTGGACACGGGAGGGTGGAGGGGTGCCGGGAGGCAAACGCGGCCCCGTAACACTCACACGTCTGGCTGAGAGTTTGCAGGTTCCATCAGAACATCACTGGGAGACGGGCATCGAAGTTCAATCTCCTTCGAGCAGGAAGATTCCCTGAATTCTCAAGGGTTCCATACTCCCCCTCCATTCCCCCCGCCTTCCATGCTCATTATATTCTCAATTTTAATATTATTTTAATTTGTCCTAATTTTGAAATGTTGCCAGATCCTTACAATTTTTATGGAAGTATTATAGGAAAAACAAAGCAACTAATGGGATCGAGGTGTGTAAGAATCTATGACGTGCCACAAATGAGTATTTCACGAACGATTTTGTGTGGAGGCAGGGAAAAGAATTACGAGACGCACAACAAGGCAAAAAAATAGTGTTGGATTCCTCCTAAAGACGCGTATTTTTCCCCAAAGGTTTTCTTCATCTCTCTCCTCTCCCTTCCTAGTATGACCTAAGGGGAGGGGGCATCTCTTAATCTCTAGCTATTCAGCTAGACGAAGTTTGATAACTGGGCCCCAGCCACAGTAACAAGGCAGGGTCCTGCTGTCTCTCTAACTGCTCCCGGGTGTGGAGCTGCCGTGTCTATACTTTCCTCTCGGGGCACATTCATCCTAAGTGTCTCCTCCCTTGTACGCAGACATTTGAATTAAAAAAAAAAAAATTACTCTCACACATAGTCAAGTACTCTCCTAGGCAAATACTTGACAACCTGCACTCAGAGTGAGAAGAGTATTAATATGGTATCAGTAAGAACGCTGACTGCGGTGGTGGATGAAGACAGACCGGAAGCCCAGGAAGGGAAGCGTGGTGATACAGGCGTTATCTCAGACCCCGGGACCGCCGTAGGCGTACACGTATGGCAGCTACACCCACTGGGGGCAAGCCGGGAAGCCAGGGCTTAGCGAGCGGAAATCACTTGTCCTAATCCACAAGGCCAGCGTTTTATCCAAGGAGAGACCCAGTCCAGACAAATCCCAGGCTCTTGACAAACTCCTGTGTTACACCGACTCCTTAACATGCAAAAATAATGGAATAAAAAATAAAGTAAAATATATTCACTGGAAAAGGTTTCCATTTGCTTCACTTCTACTCTGCTCAGTAAACATATTTTAGGTGCCTATGGTGTCAGATACTAAGGTGGGTGTTAAATTGTTTTAAAGAAGAAAAACCGGATCGTACTCATGTTTTTCTCTCCTGCCTGCCTGCCTGTCTTGTTGAAGCAACATGGCATCCCCTGCTGTTTCTCATGATCCATTAAGGACATTTTGCTGTACGTGTTGCTGATGACTTCTCCAGCACAAATGATCTAAACTTTGCCCACTTTTCTGCAAAGCGCCCCCGGTCCTTGTCCCATTCAAATGGCAATTTCAGGTGGAGCCGGTTGCTCTGTAAAGAAGATACAATTTCTAAGTCACAGCAGCTGAGACAGTGAAAGCAAAGATATTCTCAGTACGGTTTTCCGGAGGAGGTGGAGGTGGGGTACGTCCAATTACTTACAAGTGAAATTCTTACACATGTAAGGCAGCTCTGGGGGAAAAATAAAGGGACATTATCTACCTTCGCATGCCGTCACAGAAGACCAGATCACTCAGCTAATCTATCCTTGCAGCGACCCTGTGAGATAGGTGCATTATCTCTGTTGTGCAGACGCAAAAATAGAACCAGAGAGATAAAGGGATGGGCTAAAGACCTCGGAGCTGGGAAGTGGTGCCGGTGGGATTCCAGCCAGATCTTCTAACTCCACGCCATCCCTTCCGGCTTCCCCTAACAATGGACCTCGTCTTTCTCCGTGTCTTACGATTCTGCACGAACGGCGGCTATCATGACTTACAGGCATGGTAGGAATTTTGAAGTTGCAAATTAAACAACCTCTGTCCTCCAAAGGAGCATTCTTTCCGCTTATGGCCTGGGATCCGCTTCCCGTACAAGCGGCCCCTTGTGCTGTGTCTGCCACTGAGCGCTCCGCAGCCGGTGCGGCGGCCGCGGGGAGCTACTCCGCACGTGTTGGCTGAACACATTTCATGGGCGGAAGAACGATGTGCGAGTAGCAACTGTTTATGTTATGGGCCGTAGTCACTTGAGTATAAATTAATTCCAGGGTTTTTTTCCTTGAGTCCCTTTACATTTCCAGGCTTTAGAATTGAATGCGAGGAACAGAAACAAAACAAAACAAAACAAAACACAACACAAGCTGGAGAGGTGTTGCCTGGGAAGAGCACAGGGCACGCAGGCCGCATATTCTCCCGGAACCCAAACCATAAGCCGAAACTGAAACAGTCGCCAGTGTTGTGGTAACTGTGTACGGTTCCAGGTGGTCCTGGTAGTATCGGGGGACCGCTTCGTGACCTGTAAGACTGCCTAACCACCGTGCTGCACACCTGAAACTAGTACAAAACAACATTGAGTGCGAACTGTAACTGAGAAGAAAAAAGACAAGGGCGTGGTGGCCCGGGGGAGAATGGTATCACAGAGGCCGTAATTTGGGCACTAGGCATTTGGTCAACAGCAACATAATGGAACAATACACCGCTCTTCGAGATTAAGATGAGGAACCTAGACGGTTTTTTTAAATTTTATCTATTTGTATGTTTGTTTTTAAAGTTCACCTGACCTTTGTTTTCTGTTAAGAATACATGTAAATCCTCTCTGGAAAAACACACCCTTGATCTCGGCCCAGAGTTTGCCGCAGTTTAAGACCAAATATGTATGAGTTTAGAATCAAAGATCACAAAATATGAAAGGAAACGAACCATAAGAGTAAATGTCAGTACAAGCGAAAGAACAGCAGAATCGGGCTCCAAGAATTTCACATAATAGAATTATGCAACGTATCATCGTGCTAACTTCGAGAAAGCTTATATCGAAGCTATGGGAATAACAGGATGCAAAGGAGAGTTCAGCGGGAGAATCAATCACAGCAACACAGAATCAGAATAGAGAAGAGTGGGACGAGATGGAAGGTAGCACGGGGCTAACCAAAGAACATTTACGTACAACCCACGGGAAGGACCAGCAACATGGGGATTGGCGTGGGGTGGGGATGGGGCGGGGATGGGTGGGGCAGGGTGGAGGTGGGGAAAGGGACAGAAAGCGTGCGTGAACAACTGTAACAGCATAATCAATAGCGAATGTTTAAAAAAAGAAAACTAAGCTTTTCAAAATTGAAAAACAATAAGCCATTGAAATTGAGAGGAAAAGGAATGATGAGAATGATGACAGCAAATTAGGCGTAACTGAAAGAAAAAAGATGAGCGAGCAGGAAAATCGGAAATAATTACTGAAAAGGCAGGCCAGCGGTGAGAATCGTGAAATAGAGATTAAGAGACGACGAAGAGAGAGTGAGGGCCCACGAGGTTTGATCGGAATGCGGAGTTCAGGGAGGTTGAGTAAAAATATTCGATGATTAGATTCCCAAGCCGAAGAAAGATATCAGAGCCAAGGATAAGAAACCCCACCCCGGACACAGCCTGGGGAACCCGGACAAGAAAGGAGATAGGAGAAGTTCTCGCTGGCAGTCAGAGAGAAAGACAGACGCCGACCCAGGGAAGAACTACGCCGACAGCTTCTCTCCAGCTCCGAGAGTCTGACAAAGCAAAAGGAAACTGAGCTCCGCCGAGAGAGCTCAGACCACCGAAACCATATTTCAACAACAGAACTGAAATAAAGTCATTTTTTATCCTCACCCCAAGATGTTTTTTCATTGCTTTTAGAGAGAGAGGAAGGGGGGGAGACAGAGAAATATTGATGCAAGAGAGAAGCACTGATCGGTCACTTCCCATACACACCCAGACCGGGGATCATGCGTGCCTGACCGGGAATCAAACCCGCAACCCTTTGGTTAGGGAAGGACGCTCCAGCCAACCGAGCCACACTGGCCAGGGCTGCAGTCATTCTTACATAAACAAAAACAAGGAACTTTTATTACACGCAGACTTTTATTACAGGAAACTATGAAGAGTATACCTTAACATACTATATTATGTTTTAAATATCTCTCAAAAGGAAGGAATGAGGTATAAGAAGAATTAATGGAAAAACTGACGAAAGCTGAAATATCTAAACAAATACTGTCATATAAAATAATAATATTTAATTTATTGGGTTAAACAATGAAAATAATATACTGAACAAAGACATATTTTTGTGAGGGTGTAATCAGAGTTTAAATATTATAAATTGCTTTCATTATTTGGGGGAGATTAAAATATTAAATTTAGAATAGTAATAGAATATATAACTTCCAATATGAAAGACACATAAAGATTGGAATGACAACACGGAGAAATAATGAAACATTTTGGTAAAAGTAGACTCAAGGAAAAAGCAAAAGCTTATAAAAATTGGGACCAGACCAGCGCAAAAAAAAAAATCACTATGACAGAAACAAGCCCAAATATATTAATACCAGAATGGACAGGAAATAGTCCAAAATGCCAAAAAATCAAAACAAAGCTATTATTAAAACTCCATTCTGCCAGGGGCTCATGGTATCTAAGGAGAAATTCTTTGGAAGTATTTATTGATGATACACAATGAAAACTGTGGTTCAAGTCCCAAACCATAAGAAAAGCTAAATTCAGCTGGACCTTTGTTACAGAATAGATGTTCCTCTTTCTGCTTCACTGAAACACTAACCTCACCGCTCTTTGACTGGCATGCCCATATTACAGACCAGACAACGAAGGCAGGGAATGATCAGGAAATTTACCCAAGACTCCACCTCGGTGGGGGCAGCGGGGAGCCAGGTTTAACCCCACAATCTGCTGCACTGCCCCCAACTTGATTTTATGCAGTTGCTAGAAGTTCAAAGCCAGCCCCCGCACACAGGGGAGGCCGGTGGGATGGAAACAGAAATAGCTCTTCCCGATTCAATTCAATTCAGAAGTTCCTCGTGGAAAAAGAGACTCAAAGAAGCCAGCTCACTCCAGCACCGCAATAAATAAATTACTGCGTGCCCACCACCAAGCCCGGTGTTGTGTGATGCACAGCCACCCGGCCGGTCGTTTGCATGCTATCCTGAGCATCTGCATCAACCCCCACGTGTCTGCGGTTAAGGTGTCCAACAGAAATCCCTGCTGTGGCTGACAGAAATCCGCCCTGTCTCTCTCTTTCCTCCTGAGCCGCATTTCCCACAGCTCAGCCCCTGCTGCGTGTCAAAGGGTGGTGAACGTAGATAATGAAAATGTGACCCCATCTGGGTCACCAAACCTGGGATAAGACAGACACAGGGAAGGAGTCACATTCCAGACCCTCCCCAGCCACAGGCGCCTGTAGGCGATCACCCCAGGAGCCTGGCGGAACCCGCAGCATTTTCTGCGCACCACGAGGCCTTGTCTGGATCTTGGACAAGCCTGGCAGGTACTACAGCTGGGAAAATTGTTTCCAAAGACGCGTGCGAATGTATCAGCGTTCCCTGGGACGAGCATGTTTTCCTAGGAAGCAATTTAGAGGGGGTGGCGTAAAAGGTTCAGGCTTCAGAAGAAAGCGAGGAAGAAGAGAATAAACAAGAAACCAAGACCATAATCTACATTTTTTTTCAAGTCACCATTTCACATTCTTTGCCTCAGAAGACAGGACTGGACAGCATCCGCACGGCGGAGGTGCGTTTTTCCCCTACTCTAAGCAGACATCCAATGCAGACAGAATTAGCAATTAATTACTGAGAAGAGCCGATAGCTAGCGTTCCGATCGCCCTCGCTGCCGCTGGCCCACAAGTGCCTCTGGAGCCCTTCGGCCTCCACACTGTTTCCTTCCTCCGGCCTCTTTGTGGTTCCCCGGGAACAATCACTAATTCTCGCTACTTCCCTCTGCCTCTCATGCTTACGGTTTGCCGTCCAGGTCTGGGTTTCCTCCCGGATTACTCAAATGGTCACTTTCCTAAAAGGAGCTGGCCCTCTGGTCCTCGCGGAGCACGTTCCGAGCCTGCACTCCGGGCAGGGACGGAGAAGAATGGAAGGAATTCTGGGGGCCAGACGGCTCCTCAGAGCACGTCTTCAATATTCTTTTGCTAAGCCCCACACTTATCATAACAATGATTGATTTCTTTAAATATTTTTCGCTGAATAACGTTAATAGAAATACGAGCTGCCACGTATTGATCTGTTATGGTCTGCCAGGCGTATTCAAAAGCCGTGACACATTTTATTGTATTGAGCCCTCACAAACGGTGACCCTCCCTTTCCCCATTTAAGAGGAGGGAAGGCTGCATCTCAGAGATAGGAATTTGTCCTTGCTCCTGCAGCGGGGAGGTGGGAGAGCCTGGGCCCGAACTCAGGGGGCGTCACAGCAGCATCTCTGCTCTTTCCAGCGGGGAGCAGAAGACCCGACAAGGTGGCAAGGTTGGCAGGTGCTGTGTGACTCTTAAAGAGAGAGAAACAGGGGGAAAATATTTTTGACTGAACACTTACTATGTGCCAGGCATCGTGTGTGGCATTTCTGAGTTGCGCCTCCGGCACAAAATTATAATTACGAGCATGGGAGGAAGGGCTCATTGTATCCGTGTTCAATACATGAGCGAACTAAGGTTGAGAAATGCTGAGGAACTTGACCAAGTCCCAGCAGCAAATCAGTACTGGACGTGGAACTGAAACCCAGGTCTGTCTGATTCCAGCGTGCATCGCACACTCGGGTGGGGCGGGGGAGGAGGGTAGGCAGCCTTGGAAGTGGCCCCAAGTGATGCCACACCTCTCTGTTCATGCCCAGCTGGACCCCTCGTGCCTTGAGTGTCAACGGGACCTGCTCATTCGCCGCTAATGATGAGAATGAGGCAGAAGTTATGGGATGTCTCTGTAGAGACTGGCTTACAAAAAGATATCCTCTCTCTCTCTCTCTCTCTCTCTCTGCCCCCCTAATATGAAAGAAGCAAGTCTCCTTGCTTCCATGTTCTGAGAAGCCCTATAGAGAGACTCACATGGCTGGAACGATGACTCCACCTGACAGACAAAGAGAGCCCAAGAAGCACTGGGGGCCCCAACAGCCGCTTGGTGACGAATTCCCGAAGACCTAACAGGTGACTGAACTGGGAAGCAGAGCCTTCCCCAGTCCAGCCTTGGGGATTCCGTTGCCCCAACACCTTGCTTACACACGTGTGTGTGTGTGGGAAGCAGACACACGCAGCGAGGCTGTGCCAGGTGCCTGACCTGGAGACACTGCGAGGAATGGACATTGGCGTGTTAAGCTGCTACATTTCAACACGCACAGCAATGAATGTCTGACACAGATGAGGTGGATGGGGAAGGACAGAGTTAGGACTGCGGCGTATTCTCGGAGATGCTCGTCCTTTCCGCTGGAAGCTCTGCATTAAATCCCTTCTGGAGCAAGTTGAGCTTTCAGTGGCTAAAACACCCCATAAACAAATGCGTGGATGAGTATTGTATATTCATTCGGGTTCACTAACTTTCTGTTGCCCTCTTACACCTCTGGAGGGATTGAGATTTGGGATCAATCACTGTAATGAATTCTACATGTCGGCAGAACTTAGCCTCGGAGAATGCAAGTTCTGAATTTTGGAGAGGAGATATCAAACAGCAGGAAATTTAAAGTTAATAAATTAGTTGGTACTACTGCAAGATGGAGTCTACGTTATGTAAGTAACCCTTAATATTTATTGAGCCAACTTACCATAAATAATTCACTATTTGCTCAACACCGGGCCAAAAGTAAACTACTCAAAAATTGAAATTACGTTATTTGTTTTGAATGGATTATGGTCCTGTCCTGCTTGACAGCTGCAGCGCCTCTGTGACCGGGACCCAAACGAGCCAGACTTTTCACAGAATGCAGACAAACTTGCTGTGAACTTGCGAGAGGAACTGGCATGTACTAAGCAGCTAACCCAGAATGTCTTCCAGGTGATGCCAAGGAGATCGTGAAGGCCAATTTTTACAAAAATCAGATGCTACTATGTTGCATTCATCTGAAGCATGATCATTAACAAAGGAGGGCAAGCCTCGGCGTGCCCGTGTGAGAATATCCATCCAACGGATGCTCCACCCACTTGCCCTCAAGACTGTCGCCGGAAGCACGTGGTCACACAGAATTCTAGGTCGCCTCGTCAAAGAGCGTGTTATGTGTTTTTGCAGCCATGCAAAGGATTGCCAGACAGCAGGCTTGACCTTCTCAGAGATTAAAGGGGCGGGGGGGACGGGTTGTGCTCTTGAAACATCCATTACTCTGGGGAAGTAGAAAGACTCTTCCTGAAAAACTGCGCATTGAGAAATCACAGGGCACATGTGACATTAAAAACACCAGGTTCAGACCTGCCTCGGAAAACCACAGACGTTCTAAGATACAGGCTGTCTGACGAACCCAACGCTGTCAGAATCGCTGTCATTTATCTTCCCTGCCAGCCTCCATTTTTCCTTTCAAATCAAAAGTTAAAGTAAGACACACATTTGGGGGAAAGTTGTCAAAATTCATTTTATGGAAATGGGATCCTCACGAGGACCCTTTGATCAGCAGCAGCATCTTCAGAAATTGAAATTGAACAGATTACGTGGTGATCCGTCTCTTTTCTCCTTCTGAGTTCAGCTAGAAGTAAATGGAAATGCTCACAAAAATACAGACACCTTCTTGGTTGGAGCTCTTCTAAGACTGGTTTCACCCCATCTTTGAACAAGAAATGTCACAAAGCTACTGGCAAATGTGGGTCCTAGAATCTTCTTTCAAATGTAGAGACATGCTTAGCTATAAAAAAAAATTGTATTCTTAAAATGTTCCTATGAAATTTGTACTTAACTTCAAAGGTTCAGGTCTCTGGGACATATGAGTTCCAAGATGAACTCATGCCCAACTTCTCAATCCTTGGGTTTAGTAAGTCCACCTCTAGCAGTTAGCAGTTGGGAGGATTCAAATGAAAGCAACATAAATCAAACCAGATTAAACAAAAAAAATCATTGAAAAGCCTTGGAGAGTGGGCCTCCGCTTCAGCACAGCTAGATCTGGGATTGGAGCCCTCTAAAAAATAGAACAGTGAAAAGACAGCAAACTCACAGCTATTAACAATTTGGAGGGTTAGCAACAGGGGCGTGGGAGGAGCAGAGAGGGGGAAAAGGTACAGAGAATAAGTAGCATAGATGGTGGGTAGAAAATAGGGGGAGGGCAAGAATAGTGTGGGAAATAGTGTTCTTTAGAAGCTAAAGAACTTATGACACATGGACATGAACTAAAGGGGGGACTGTGGGTGGGAGAGTGTGTGCAGGGTGGAGGGGAATGATGGGGGAGAAATGGGACAACTGTAATAGCATAATCAATAAAATATATTAAAAAAACAACCACGCCTAAAACAAAAGCAAACAACTAGAACAGGAACCAAACCACAGAAATGGAGATCACAGGGAGGGTTAGCAACAGGGGAGTGGAAGGAGGAGAGAGGGGGGAAAGGTACAGAGAATAAGTAGCATAGACGGTGGGTAGAAAATAGACAGGGGGAGGTTAAGAATAGTATGGGAAATGTAGAAGCTAAAGAACTTCTAAGTATGACACATGGACATGAACTAAAGGGGGGACTGTGGGTGGGAGAGTGCAGGGTGGAGGGGAGTGATGGGGGAGAAATAGGACAACTGTAATAGCATAATCAATAAAATATATTAAAAAAAGAAAAGAAGAAGTTCCTTTCAGACTGGCTTCTTTTTCTCCCTCCACCTTTCATTCTCCTCACTGCCGAGTTGCATTCTATCTCATGGCTATTGGTACGGCAGACTTGTGCTTCACACCTCTTAGTCTAGTAAAAGGAGCAGGCCTCCTTCTTAGCACTCTCTGTCAACACCATGAAGTTTAAGTTCACGGGACCAGCTTGGGTTCCCTGCCCATCCCTGAACCAAATGGTAGAGGCTGGATTAGAACAGGCAGACTGGCGGCCAGAGTCATGTGACCACCCCCCGAGACTGAGGAGAGCACAGCAGCGTCAGTCACACCTCAGTCGCATGGAATGGGACTGGGGACAGGTGGGTCTGCAAAGAGAAACATCTGAAGGGATGTTCTAGAACAGGAAACAAAATCAGAGCAGGAAAAGGCAGGAGATGCCCCTACAGCACACACCAACCGAACATCCCGGGGGCAGTGGGCCTTATTTCATAGAAGCCAAAGCCCACCGTGAGGTCCTCGTCAGGTTTGGAAATTCTGGGATGCCCTCTCTTTCATCAGAAGGGAGGACACACTCCAAATTAAGAAAAATAATTGGTAGACACTTATCACAGATGGCAGATTCTGTTCTGAGTATAGCCTGGCGTGTTTTTTTTTTTTTATTGCCAACATACATCGGGCCAAAAACTGGACAAATCACTTCAACTAATTCCTGTTGCCCATCCGATGGGCAGTGAAAGACAATTTCACCAAAATCTGTGATGTGCATGAAGAACTCTTCCGGGGGGGTGGGGGAGTCAAATGAATCTTTTGACACTGCAGCTATGGGGGCTAGAATGCAGCCAGGTCTACTCGGTGAACACACGAACTCCCTTCCCAGAAACACCCTTTAAAATTCCTAGTGTTTGGCTTCAAGATACCTGGGTCTGACGGCATAGGGGCCATCCAGGTGTCCCCCAAACTCAGAGAAAATTCACATTCTGAAGCAAAACCTGCACCGCATGACAACATTTCTTTGAAACAGCCGTTGGAGACGATGCGTTTGATTTACGTGGGCAGAGGGGGGGCTACTACGCCGAATAATCGGTCTGGTCTCTGAAGTGAGCGGTAAAAAGACCGTTGGCAAAGGGTGCTGACGAGTCCGGCCATGTTTTCCTGGTCACGTCTATAATTTAACACCCATCTGCGGAAACAGTCCCCGCTGCAAATTAACAGATGGCCCTGTCCGCGTGGAGAGAGAAGAGTGATTCATGCTGCAGACATGACAGTTTTAGAAGGTAATTACATGCAAAAACATTAACTTCTAAAAAGTCATTACACGTGATCTTTTTTTCAAGTTTTGAATCCATACCTGCAAGGCAATCATTATTATTGAGTACCGGCTGTGCGTCGACCACTGAAGTCCTAATAAGGCAAAGACTCAGGAGAAACAACACTGTAACTTCAGACGGCGATAAATGCTCGGAAAACAGCACGAGTGTGCAAGACAGGTAGTGCACGTGAGGGCAGGCGATGAGGGACAGGTGGCCTGCCGCCGAAGTGGTCACCAGGGACAGCCTCTCAGGTGAAGGGAGGCAGCAACCAAGAGGAGGCTCAGAAAGTCACTTTGAAGGAACAAAGGCCTGAGGGACGTGTTGGAGAAGGTAACACTTTATTTCCTTAATTGCCTTTATGTTGCAACAAGGAGAAATATATACATATATTTTTTTTTAACCTAAAGCATAAAGCTTTGACAGGACTTTTGTCCCTCTCTTTGCCCACCCTCTCTTTGTGAGGGTTGCCTTGGCCAGCGTGTCACTGGTTCCGTTTCTGCATCAGCGAGGAAACTCCTTCAGGTCGGAGATTCCTTCTCATTGTTTGCTAACTCTACATTTCCAGACTTTCCAGGTGCTTGGCCTACAGTCTGGTCGAATAATTTTTCAGTGTCAAATATGGGCACTGCATGTTTTCTTCTGATGCAATAGTTTTTTAGTGTCAAAAATGAAAACCCGGCTTTGCGGTGCACACTCAAGACTCCAACAAAGGCCAAGTGAGAGAAGGAGAGTCAACGCTGTAAGCTCGCTTGGTGACAGGCGGCAGCGTTTCGGATCCCGTTCCCGGTGCCCCCACGGCGCCCCGGTTGGTCGGCGGTGAGCAGGAAAGGCCACACGAGCACCTATATAGATGCCCGGTGATGTAACCTCCTGGCCGCTGCACCTTGACTGCACAATGCAGCTTGTGTTGTCAACCGCTTTTCACTATTCAAGGTCTCCGAATGTAGTCCTTCATTCAGAGAGCTGAATACCTTCCACGTACTGGACTTTTCTAAGGCTCAAAAATAAGTTAACAACAACAACAACTATCCCTGAAATCAGGAAGTTTACATTCTGATGTAAAAAATGGAATAGAATTGTTCGCAGGTTGGCTGGCGTAACCCTACTATGTGTGGGGGGGAGTTGGAGCACATGCAGCCTATCTGCGTGTGGCTTTTCAATTGCTCTGGGTGCCCCCTGGGTCCCCCACGGCCACCGTCACCCACTCCTGAGGCGGGGCCAGGGGGAGAGAACCGCTCTTGCTATGTCTCTTCCTTTAGTGCCCAAACTTGCATCATCATCCAGAAAAAATCACGTTAACAATAGATGCTTGTAAATCTTAGGTTCTTTGAAGATCAGAGGCAAAGTGATGGATTAAAGAAAAAGTGTTCCTGGAACTCACTAGTTAGAGGCGTGAGGAAGCTGGACTGGGAAGGGGAGGAGCCAAGAAGTGGGGCAGTACCAGCAAAGTCCCATGGAAAATAACTTTGTTCCATCCTGCAGGCAAATCCGAACTCAGTGCAGGTCACCCTGGGGACCTGCTGCCATGGGGACCGGGCAGCCTAACCTCCACAGCCTTAGTCATTGGTGGAGGGCTAGCCCGAGGGGTTCCCTGTATTCGAGCAGAGCAGACAGGGCTGGTGATGGGAAGCTGGCGAGCAGGAACGCAGTTAAGAAATCCCCGGGGCTCTGTGCAGAACGCTGACCGGGTCTCCTTCAGCAGTACCGCTGGCTAGATGGGCAAATCATGGGGACGCAGCCCCCCAGGTGATTCTGATTCTGGCCCAAGCTTAAGAGCTACTGAGAGACAGGAACGTTCCCATCCATCAGGCTCTTCTTGTCCTTGAACTTGTCCTTGAAGCACACTTAGCTCCAGCAGGACCTGTCTTCATCACAGGGACGTCAAGCAGAGTTATGCCCATTGAACCTGAACAATACGATCCCCTCCAGCTTCCCAGTGTCCAAGCAAGCCAGACTTTCTAAGCCACCTGTCTCCCTAATTTAACACCTTTTTACCTTGTTACTTCTAGTCTTGTTATACTTTCGCATTTCTAATGCAAAGTATATTGGGGAGAGCATAACGGGGCCTCCATTTCCCCCACCAGTTAAAACAGCATGTCTGTGAGCACTGATCCATCTTCCTTGACCACTATAATAAAACCCTACGTCTGAGTCCAAAGCCAGAAGTTAGAGAGACGCTTTAGTCAGAAATAGTGAAAACACCCTATATGCCCCTTCTGAAGGCTTGGTCATTCCATAAGCAGCTCCGGAGGTTGAAGCTTAAAATGCATCACCAGCTGCAAATGCAGGAAGTTTTCATTCTCCTGAAATGCTGACATCCATGTAGATATTATTCTTTGCAATGAGAAAGAACCACATTGCAAAGCAGTGCAACACGGGGTTAGTGTGAAGGATTATCCTCAGTCGGGGGACTTGAGTCATGTGGGCCGCTTGCCTGCCGTGGGAACCTGGGCTAGTCACTTGGCTTCTCCAGACCTCTTCCACCTCAGGTGAGAGGAATAGAGAAGGCCTGCTAGCAGGGTTGTCAGAAAACCCACGGGAATCAGTATTGAGAAGTCCAGACATAGATGACTGTAAATATCCTGAACGTATTTGTTACTGTCTTTAGTATTATCATTAATAGTGACATTTGCCATGGAAATCGTCACTACTTTCACACAAGTGCAACGTATCAATATGTGGCTCCTGGAAGCTGGGAAATGGTGATTCTGAGTCTTTTAATAATGATGCTAAGTTACTTGTCTGAGAAAGTTATTTTCTGCCCTTTCCTACACTCCACATGGTGTAGGAAAAACAGGAGAGAAAGTTCGCGGCGGGCCAACTTTTCAGTCACTACTTTAGACAACTTCTTCCAATGACCTGTGCCAGTTCTGTTAGGCTCTGCCTCACAAAGCTTCCAAACACTGCAGAACGAGGGCTCCACATTCTTCTTTGGAAAAGAAACCCGAAGAACCACCTTCTGCCCGTGCTCGCGTCAGGAGCACAGTCGCTGAGCCAAGGCGTCAAGTCCAATGTCGAACTCAAAATGGGGTCAGCGCCTTCTTCCCCGGCCACAGCTCCCAGGCCTCAAGGAGGTAAGGAGGCGGGGCAAGCTGTGCACGCCACACCTGTTCACACTGGAGGGGCTCCTGAGGTTAGCTCGGATGTCAGATCCCGTAATGAGGGAGAGAAGATCGCTCTGACATTTTCCTAGAGGAGACAATGAATGGGAACAGGACTGGGTCTCGGAAGGGCATCGCTGAGTGAGCTTGCGCCACGCCACTGCATTCTGATCCCCGTGGGTCCCTCCGTTAATGGGTTTGCTGTTGCCCAGGCTTTGATCCCTGGTGGACTTGCCCCCGCTATTCGGAGTAAGAAGCCTCCGTGGCTTTGTGACAGTCCAGCCTGTCCCTAATGCATTTAATATTATCTCGCCACCCACGCCTCATAGAGAAGTGATTTTCCGTCTCTAAAAATAAGGCTCTGTGCTGAGAATCACATTCTTAAGATGACAGTAATCCAGTAATCGCTTGTAGGAGCCCAGATGTGTAGGACAACATAATATAATAATTATCAGACACTTAGATATGGGGGTGATGAGAGGAGATGCAGCTTTCATCATTCGTGATAGTTCAGTTCCAATAAAAGTCGACATAAATGAAAAGTGAGCCTGAAAGGAAAGCAATTTGGGTCTTTTATCTCAGATCAAGCTTTTCTCCAGTCAGAGCGAAAAAATTACCCAAAGAGCTTCCAAAATTAAGCTAATCTTAGTTAATATACAGGATGGGGGGAAAAGTAGGTTTACGGTTGTTCACATGGAAAATAACACAATAATTAATAAGCAGTAATAGAAGAATAAACTCCATTCCACGTGCTCACAACTCTAAATCTACTTTTGTCCCGTAGTGTATATTGCATTCGAAGCTCTTTTCCTCTCCCCCATCTCACTTAAAAACAATCCAAGCGAACCCATTTTCCATGTATAAAACGTATAATGACTTCAAAGAAGGCAGTCATTTTTTTTTCTCTTTTTACCCCCTTCTGCCTATATTTTATGTAAGCTAGATTCACCAGAAGCTGTTTTCCTTTATCTCCTTGAGGAAGAGACAAAGGAGGTGGGTTTTGTTTTTTTTTTTTATCATTATTGTACTTGTTTCTATTCTTGTTCTCCCCTTTACAACACACAGCACTTCCCTTTGCCCGGAGGAGATGGGAATGCCTGATGCCAGTCACTGTCCATATTGAGCAACCGGGCATCCAGCATTGAGATAGAGTCTCACTCCAAGAAATTCCTTCCATTTAAATTGCTGCGAGAGAGACTGTCAAAGCAGAAAATGCATTTGACTGCAAAGCACAATGCCATGTTTTACATGACAGCAAAATTATATCCTGGGTTGCTTCCCTGAGGACAGTTCCCTTAGAGATAATGCGCGGCAGAGCCAGTCGGCGGGAAAAATATTTCCATCTTCATTTGAAAGATTAGCACCTTGTTCCTTTTTGTTGCCAAATTGGAAATAAAACCAGCTTCCTTGGTTTGCATAAGTCATGAAGGGAAGTGGGATTTTACGTGCTGGATCCTCCTGGCACTGGCTCTGTGTCCAGTATCAAACCCGCTCCCTCCACTGGGCTAAAACTGACCCAAGTCGTTTGCATAGTAGGTTTCCTGTTCACGATGGCCCCAGTACGCTCGGCCCTGGTTGCACTGCGGCTTCTGATGTGTCCAGGCTAACAGCGTTATCGGGTTCTGGTGTTTTTGTTTGGACGGCACCATGTACAGCCCCGTGCACAAGCAAAAACATCTCTGAGCCAGATGGTGGGTGTCACACAACACGCCTTCGGTTCTTCCTCTGTCTGTGTTGCTTTGTATCACTGATAAACACGATGTCTTTAAATCGAGACGTTGATAAGAATGTCCCGATGAAGAGAGCAAAATAACCAGGCACAGGGAGAGAAACAGGAAAGGGGGGCTTTGCAACTTTCTGTCCCTAACCACATGTAATCATGTTTTTCACAAAGAATCGGCGCCGAGCCTAAAAACACAGTCATCGGGTGAGTTGCTGATAAGGAAATAACCAAAACAGAGTCTGTTACAAAGAAGGTGTTTGAGTTCATTTGCATCCCTTCAGCTCCAAATGGCAGAAACCTAAGGGATCATGATTCAAGTTACTGGGAAGTCCATGGGGTACCTTCCGGCGCAGTTGGATCCCAAATATTTCTCCATCTCTTGACTCTGATTTTTCCCTATAAGGGCTGTGTTCTTAGACAGATTCTGTGAATGCACTGGTAAGTTGCTTCCCAACAGCTGTAGCCTTATATCCTATGGGGTTAGCAAAGCCTACCTGAAGGTAGGGAGTGAAGACAGGTAGGAAATTTATTCCTCCCTGTAATCCCATAAAAAGTATGGAGGTTAATTCTCATTGGATCAGAAGTATAGTGTTAAAGCAAACTCATCACCATAACTCTGATTGCCTAACAATCATCCTACGACCACTCCTGAAACTGGGGATGGATTGTTCTCCCAAAACACAATGGACAAAGGGTAAGAAAGAGAGGCTGCCTCCAAGGAAAACTGGCCTGCCGTCATCAGAAGAAAGGCTTTGAATGCTGGGTGTGGCCCAGCAATATCTGCTCTGGGTGGGTCAAGAGCCATGAGAGCAAGGTCCATAATTTGAGGTAGAATGAATGACAATTACAAAGGCTGGTGGCAGGTGGGGGGTGGGGGCAGGGTCAGGAATTAGCCATATACATGCAAGAGGTGAATAGAGCCAACTGAAAGGGTCTGTTTGGGACAATAATGAGAAATTAGGGTCATTAGTTGTTGGGCAATAAGGAGAACTGTTTAGTGTCAGGACATAAAAGTGAGGTCGCAGAGTGAGGATCTGGTACAAGTAGCTTCAGGGAGCGTCTGTATAGTTTAACAGTGGTTTCAGGTGGAAGGGAAAGGCGGGATTGAAAATGGAGGGTATGTCTGAGAAGAGTCCTGAACTGTGAAGGAACTATTGCAGATAAGCTTGTGTGGGCAGGCGATGGATGAGGAATTTTGAAACGGGCATGTGTCAAAGAATCAGGAGGGTACGGTAGCTGGCATAAAGGAGGCTTGGCCCAGTTTGGTGCTGAGACGTAATCTTATGTTGCATCTGGAGCCCCAGGGCCCTGTAAATGGCCACCACTCTGCAAGCATGTCAAAATCGGGAGAGTTCCCTGGGGCCCCTTGTGCGTCAGGGGTCCAGAAAGACATGGAAGAGAAGCTTCCCTTCACCCCAGGCTGAGAATGGTGTTTTCGTTCCACTCCATCCACTTCCATGCTCTCCATTGGTTTGGGGAACTTGCTGGGTATTCAAGGCTTGGTCATCATCCTCTGAGAGCACAGGAAAGATAGGGAACATCCATCCCAAACCCTACGGAGGCTTTTCAATGGCTGTCTCCTGTTTTCGGAATGTCTAAAGGCTTTAGGTAGCTATTTAGCTACAGAAAAACTTGGTCTGCATTGGAGCCAATGTAGAAATACCACATCTTCAAAACACTGTAATGGGATGAATTTCAGGGCTTCACCTAAATTCTAGAAATTGGTTTTCCAAAGGCTGTTCTGCAAAATACTACCTCCAAAGCATTCCAATAAATGTTTCGTGATCCTAGAGCTCCTGGGTCGAACACATGATTAATTCAAACCCAAAATCTTCTCTAGAACTTTGCAAACATGAGTGTCCAGCTGCGGGACATGGTCTACAGCATTCCCCAAATGTCTTTGTCTGAGATTCCTTGCCTTCTGTGTAGTGCATCTTGTGTGACTAGTGTTCCACCGAACATGACTTGGGAAACACTTCCAGAATAGTGTCATCCCTGTGTGCGATGATGAATATGAAAAGCATGGTATAGAATTTAAGAATTTAGAAAATATTGTTCCACCATGGGTCTTTCGGCAAAGAGAACCACGAAACTTTTGGACCAGTCTCAGGTCATAATATTTTCAATGTTATAGTGAAGTTATATGGATTTAAATTTTCTGACTTCAATCAAGTCATCTCTAGGCTAGTAAGATATATGGCAAATGTCTAGGCAAACTGTAGTTTCAATGTTGGAATATGGTGGCATTAATCTTTAGGTAACCATGGATGTAAAGCAGTCAAGTTATGGGCAACTCCAAAGTACCAGAAAAAGTTACTGGTCCCTGGGGTAGTGTCCCAGGCTCTGTGACAGCTGAATGTACAGTAATTGACACCGAACAGCAGAGTGAAGATATTTTATGTCTTCAAAATATTCTTCAAACAAAGATAATCTCACAAGGAAATTATTCTTCTTATAAAAAGAAAGCAAAGCAATGCTTTTACACCTAATTTGAATTCTTTTACACTATCTCCTTCTTTATAATATGCATGCGTGTAAGGGGAGAACTGGACAACTTATGGCTGGGACCTGAATGCAATTGGTGGGTCTGCGGCAGATGATATGACAAGTTCCTCTTGGCTCCTTCTCCCCCCAGACTCAGGAAATGTGCTGTTCTGTCAAGGACTATTTTACAAGTCAACAGCGGCAAAGATTGAAGATTGGCTCTCTGTCATGTTACCTCATTATCTCATTGGCTATTTTTTAAACTGTATTCTCCAAACCATAAGTCAAAGACACAGTGACAGACCCTCAGGGGCCATATTGTAGACATTTCATGAAAGGAAAGCAGAAATGTCTTTCTTCTCTTCATAGAGATGTAGTGACCTCTTTTGCTTGTCATTCAATTGGTGGATTGAGATCACCCATATGATATTTCAGGAATGAAGCTACTCTTCCTAAAAATAGGTGCCTTTTCAGTATGACCATATTATTCAGATGATGATGAATTCAAGCTTAAAAAGGAAGGAAGAGTCAGAGGAAAGCCACTAGGCAGAACCAGACATGAAAATGAAACTTGGGTGTGGATGAGGGCAAGCATTGGGGTGATCCAGGAATCAGAAATCATACTGACATTCTCCAAAAACACCTCACTGGGCTGACATATACATGAGGTTTAGACCTCATCCTTTGTACAGGACAAGGAATATGCTAGAATGAATAATTGTCTTACCAGCTACGGTATAGACTCTATAATATTCAGTTGAGGATTTCAATGTTTTCACTGCACTAATATTTAAAGGAAAAATGAGTTGGGATACTAACAGCTGGAACAAAGGAGGGGTCCTCTGGGCCCCTTCGAGCAAGAGGGATTAAGCACTGTAGTTATCCCAGATTAAGAGAGCAGAGCGACCTGCCTATCTCTCTCCTAATCGACATGTCAGATTCTGGCAACCATTGCTAGTGGCCAAGTTAACGTTCATTTCTCTCCTTCTTTATAATGAACAGAACCCTAGTTTCGTTTAAGTAGGCATTGCATTCATCTGCAAAAAACCACTTTCCTCCTCTTCCCTTGCTGTACCCATACACCACAGTTCTGTCCAGTGGAAGGCTGACAGGAGCCCCTACGGAGGGCCTCCCTCCCCGAACAGAAAGGCAGGTCTAGTTTGTCTCATTCTCTCACCCCTTCCTGGAGTATGGAGGATTCTTGCAGTTCTGAATTCCCATTCGGAATTTTATTAGAAGCCTTCATATGAGCTGAGGATGTGGCCTACCCATGTGTATGCACGTGTATGGGGAATGAGTGCTAATGTCATGTCTACTACATGGGAGTGGTTGGTTCCACGGCCTGAAGAAAATATAAGGTGATTTTTTCAACATATTTCTGTGCCGAAATGTTGAAAGTGTTGAAAAAGTGATGGGAATGTGCCAAAGGACATAGGAAACAGCTTGATACCAAATCTGGAAATGTTGGAGCATCACAATAAACGATGACAGCGTTTGACTGTGACACGCTGAATACAAATGAGCCCCTGCACCTACACTGGTACAAAGACATCCTTGTGCACATGCATGAAGGAGGAAGGGTTTCTTTTTTTTAATTTCTGTTTTTTTGTTAATTTGTTTTCCTGGAGAATACCCCACTAACTAATAAATGTTGATGTAATGAGAGTTATAAATTCACATTTTTGCAAGCATTGTGGCAATAATTGATTCAGACAAAAATCAGCAGTGGAGGTTAAAATCACTGCTGGTAAAATGAGAAGAATAAAGAAATCAGAGGAACTTAAATTAGAAGTAAAGTTAAATACAAAGGAGCTTATAAATGTTATGCAGGAAAATATTGTGCTAATAAATTTGAAAATAGTTGTTTCATTCATTAATAAGATGAAACAAATTACCAAAATTAAAAAAGATTTATTAAAACTCAATTCTGAAAATTAAAATATTTTTCCTCAGTTACTGCTCACTGAGTTTTTACACGCAGGTGCATGCATTTGTACATACATACATGCAGAATAATTCTAGAAACCACATGAGCTTAAGTTTTTCTTCTAATTTGTCATTTCCAAGAATATTGATCTTCATTATATGTGCCATTCCAGAATTTTTTAAAAAAATTCCCCAGTCATACTCAAACATAAACCCTATATTGATCTCCAAAATATATAAAGAACTCACAGGACTCCACACCAGGAAGACAAACAACCCAATTTAAAAATGGGTAAAGGATCTGAACAGACACTTCTCCAAGAAGGACATGCAGAGGGCCCAGAGACATATGAAAGGATGCTCAGCATCACTAGCCATCAGAGAGATGCAAATTAAAACCACAATGAGATACCACCTCACACTGGTCAGAAGGGCCATGATAAACAAATCGACAAACAAGTGCTGGTGAGGTTGTGGAGAAAAGGGAACCCTGGGGCACTGTTGGTGGGAATGCAGACTGGGGCAGCCACTGTTGAAAACAGTATGGAATTTCCTAAAAAAAACTAAAAATGGAACTGCCTTTTGACCTGGCTATTCCACTGCTGGGATTATATCCTAAGAACCCTGAAACACCAATCCAAACCTATGTGCTCCAATGTTCACAGCAGACAATTTACAATAGCCAAGTGTTGCAAGCAACCTAATGCCCATCAGTAAATGAGTGGATCAGAAAACTGTGGCACATTTACACAATGGAATACTACATAGCAGAAAGAAAGAAGGAGCTCCTACCCCTTGTGACAGCAGGAATGGAACTGGAGAGCATTATGCTAAGTGAAATAAGCCAGGTGGTGAAAGACAAATACCATATGATTTCAGCTGTAAGTAGAGCTTAATCAACAAAACAAAGAAGCAAGCAAAATACAACCAGAGACATTGACATAAAGAACAAACTGACAGTGAGCAGAGGGGAGGGGGTGGGGAAGGGGGTAACGAGGGAAAAGAGAAAAGGTCATCAAAGAACATGTATAAAGGACACACAGACAAAGCCGAAGGGGGCTAGGATTGAGGGTGGGTGGTGGGGTGAGGGGATGGGGGAATGATGAGGCAAAAACGGAGACAACTGTACTTGCACAACAATTTCAAAAAAGGAAAAAATAAAAATGAAACCAGACAAAGATAAAATTTTAAAAGTACAGATCCAACTCACCCATAAATATGAATGCAAAAATCCCAATAAAAACTCAGCAGATTCTATTTTGTAGTATATTAGAAGATAATAAAACCATCAAGAAACAGGGCTACTTAAAGGAAATCAGGAATGGTTTAGAATTAAAATTAAGTAAACTTTATTTTATGTAAAGTGTGATATAATCTCATATTTATAAAATATGTATACATACCTAAAATGTATATATACAATAAATATTTTAAGTTGGCGTGAAAAACTAGACTACAGAAAATCTAACAAAATCTTTGGTGGTAGATTTACGGTTGATGTTTATTTTTCTTTGTCTTGTGTGCGTGTGTGTATGTGTTCAGTTTACAAATTGTGTACCAACAATGTAAGACCAAATCATGACAGTGTGAAGAAAAATGGGTCCAAATCCTTAATAGGAACTAAATGACCAAGTGCATGTGGTGTAGAAAACAGCCAACAGTTTTTAGTGATTTTGTTTTTGAGGAATTTCAGTATATAAACATCTTTGGGAATGTGTTTTAAGCTCTGGAAATACTACCCTACTATTAGTAGCAGAAAAATCATGAAATGAAGTAGCAATCTCGTGACTGCCTCTAAAAATTGACATATACATTGCTTTTTATTTACTCTTGATTGTTCACATTGTCTTTTAATGATAGTCAGTTGATTGTAAGTTGATTAAATAGGAAAAAAAGTCAGTGATTTTTTTTTTTCAAAACCTCCCCAACTAGTTTTTGGAATGGATAAATAATATAACACTGTGATGTTCCTAATTAAACTTTCTGCCTTTTACAAAACTGCATACTTTCTTAATGAACTTTGGACTACATGATTCTACCTAAAACAAGTCCTATAAAATTTGAAAGTTGAATTTTATAGTCTTACATTGTAACAAAGTTGATATGCCCTCCATTTAAATTTATAAACTTTTCACACCACATATCAATTCTGATGACTAATTAACAAGAGACAATGACCTTGTTCTCCTTGGGACTCCTCTCTAATTGGCTCAGTTAGCATTATTAATACTTTTCTATTGAAATCTCTTGAGAATGTGTAAGCAACATCAATGTGTTTTTCCCTTCATTACAATTAATAAAAAGTTTAATGCTGCACAATTACTTTTAATATTTCTGTTGAATGGATGTAAACCACTTGTCTGGAAATTGACTGACTTGAAATTAATTAGTATTCTGATGGCACTTTTAACCTGCTCCTGCTCTATGGTTTGAAAACAAAGGGAAGGAAGAGCCAAGGAGCTCGAAAGGCTGAAGGGTCTACTGACTGACTAATCAGTGTGCGGGGCCATTTCATCAGCATTCAGATGCCTTAAGTGGATGGACCAAGAAGACAGGGGTGTCTGGACATGCAGGACACTGAGGGGACCAGGGAATCATCGCTCCTGGGAGCTGGGCGTCTCACGGCTCAGGCAGGTGGCAGTCCCCTGCAAGGGGTCAAGCGGTCGTGAGGACCAATGATGGCCTTTTCCTTCGGCAAATGAAAACCATCGCTGGGGCCTCGTGGTGCAAAATGAAGGGAGTTCTGTTTGGCGCCTTTTCCAGAGAATAACCCTGAAGGGGAGGACTGGGCTCCCCTCAGATGCAATGAGACACTGTCCACAGGACAGGGCAGACACACACGCGTGTGCACACGCATTGAACAGGCCGCAAAGCCGGGCGGCAGCCCCGGTGGCCTCTCTTCCCATCCCTCTTCATCTGACACTGGCTGAGGTCACTTCTAGCCCTCCCCTTCACCCCCGCACACGTGGCAAATGAACAAGATGTGTTTCTAGTTCACCTTCCTTTCTTTTCCTCTTCCCTCCTCCCCCTCCTCTGCTTCTTCCTCCTCCTCTGCCTTTTCATCTACCTTCTCCTCCTCCACTTCCTCTCCCCTAAACACCTCCCACCATAGAACTGTCTCACCTCTGTGTCTCTCAGTTTCCTTACCACATGTAGAGGTGTCCAACTCATGGCCCGCAGGCCACAGGCAGCCCAAGAAGGCTGTGAATTCGGCCCAACTCAAAGTCATAAATTTACTTAAAAGATTATGAGGTTTGTTTTTGGGGGGTTTTTTGTGGGGTTTTTTTTTTGTGTGATTACATGTCACAATGTATTTAGTGTGTGGCCCAAGACAACCCTTCTTCTTCCAGTGTGGCCCAGAGATGCCAAAAGGTTGGTCTCTGATGCATCTTCTGGCTCCAACCATCTTTCATTCGAAATCAGACTTCTTAATCACTGAAGCATTGTCTAGTCCATAGAATCGCTTTTGGAGAAAACACACTTGTGACTAAAATGGAGTAATTTTTCAATACGGTATGTTTGTGTTTGGGGGGAGGGAATATAGAAAAATGTTAATTGATGACAGCCACTCCATAAACCAGAGGGGAGAATGTCTAATTATTTAATAGTTAATATTACCGAGATAGGTCACCAAATAAGCTACCCTCCTAAAGTCCAATCTATTGATTTTCTTCCTGCAATGAGATTTATTTAGCCCAGTACACTCATTGCCAAACACTAGGGTCACAATGATAAACAAAGAAACAAACAAAAGATCTCTGCCTTCCTCTGCCTCCAATATGGTTGGAAATATAGCAAGCAAAAGAGTAAGTAGCAGCAAAAGGATCAGAAATGGTGCGAGGTACACCCATGAAATACACAAACAGGGTGGTGTGTCGGAGGATAAAAGGCAGGATCTTCAGACAGGAACACTTCTCTGAAGAGATGACATTTTGACCTGAGTCTCAGGATGAGACCAAGCTCACCAAACAAAAGACAGGGGAGGGCTTCTTCAAGAGAAAACAGCAGGGAAGAGGCGCGGTGTGGAAGAGAGCTTGGTGCGCTCGAGGAACCAGCGGGAGGCAGGTGGCATTGCGTGTGGGTAACAAGCAGCGAAGGGCTGTGAGCTGAGGTTGCAGAGGGTCCGGGCGACTCCTGTAGGGGCTGCTCAGCCACAAGCAGGTGTTTGCATCCAGACGCAGAACTCTCATTCAGGGAGGAGCACTCTCATTCAGGGAGGTCATTTGTATATTTAATATTTGTAGATTTCACTGGAAAATATCATGCATGTACAGAAAAGAATACAAAGCATTGATGTGGAGGTCAATTAATTATTTAAGGTGCGCAGCTGTTAAAACAAATGCAAGGCATGAACAGAACCTTGCCCGATGCCCCCTGCCTGCCCCTTGTGACCCCAAAGTACCTTCCCCTCCCTCTGGGGGGAACTGCTATTTTGACTTTCCTGGTAATAATTTTCTTGCCTTTCTTTATTATTTCCCCACCTAAGTATGAATTGCTAAACACCATAGCTCAGCTTTCCAGGTTTTTAAACTTTACGTAAAGGAAATTATTGTTTGTATCCATTTTTGCCTGGCTTCTTTTGCCCAGCACTGCTCATGCAGTTTCAGTGTCCCTTTGGGGGGCCATCCCTGTTCTTTTCTCCATGTCGTCACATGTAGGCGCAGTTGGTCCGCTTTCACTGCACTACGATGTTCCATCGCACGTCCATCCTTCCGTTCTGTGTCCGTTCTCCCGGGGATGCGCGGCAGGTGGTTTTGGGTCTATGGCGACCATCGCTGATATGAACATTCTTGCACACGCCCCCTAGTGCGTACACACACTCACTCTTGTTGTCCTGACTTCATAAATATAACTATGCAAACCTTCAACTTTAATAGGCAACGCTTCTTCTTTTCAAAGTTGTTTTACCGATTAAATTTTGTGTTAACAGTGCATTGGATGGCCTCACCATCAACTGGGATTGTCATCCTTCTCCACTTTAGCTCTTACGACGAGTGCTTTTATTTCAAAACATCTGATGTTTGCTTGGTAGAGCAAAGTAAAGCCAGTGTGTGAGACAGGTTCCGATGATGAACTGAGAAGATTTGCTGATAGACTGGATGGAGGGAATCAAGGGGAATATCAAGCATGACTTCCACGTTTCTGGCTTTCATAACCAGGTGAGGATGATGGCACTTTCTGAGATGGAAAAGACGGGAACAGAAGAGAGATGGACAGGAACAAGTTCATCTGGACGTGTCATGGGGAATGTCTGTTAGGTCTCCATTGGAGGGCAAATGGTATTTTGATAGGGGGGTCTGGAGCTCAGAGGAGAGGTTATAGCCGATGCATATTTTTACTACTTGGATAATAATATTATTTGGGAAGAAATATAGATAAACAAGAAGATGGTCCAAGATTCTGTCTTGAGCAATTCTAATATTTTAGAGATTTACAGAAAAGGAAAAGACAGAAGGAAGCAGCTAGGAAGGAAAAAAAACTGAGAATATGGTGCTTTAAAAAATAGGAAACTAAGAAATAACTTCAGTGAGAGATTTGTGAGCTGCAGCAAATGCTGCCAACAGGTTTAAAAAACACCGTTCAATGGCTTTGTCTACAGAGATTGGTGATCTGGAGAAGATTGGCTGTGGTGTGCAGGTGGGGAGATAAGCGGGACTGTAACGGGTTGAAAAGGGATTTTGGGAAGTGGAGACAGTCTGTTTAAATTATATTCCGTCTGTCTGACGGGAAAGGGAAGCAAGCACTGGGTCAGAGGCTAGAGGAAGGAGAAGGGTCGAGGCAGGTTTCCGCAACGCTGAAAAGTCTGGACTGTTCTTATTTTTTTTTTTGATGTGACAATCTAATGGTGAGAGACAAATGGAAGATGCAGAGGAAGGAGGAGGAACGTCATGTTCAAGGGCAGAGGCAATGCAAGTCCACAGTGAAAATGTCAGGGCTGCCTTGGAAAGAAGCAGGGTCCCTGTCTTCAGTGAAGACCGGGGTGAGGTGGGACAGTGCGGAGGAGGTGGGGGACAGAGGAGAATGCTCCTAAGAGATTGCTCTTCCCGAATGAAATTTGAGTAGCTTCCAGGTGGTAGAGACACGATACTAAAGAGCCTAAGGAAAAGAAAAAAGAAAAACTTTACCCGTAACAGGAAAGCATGTAGGATTAGAAGCTGTGACCCTCCATATTCATGAGCACGGATTAAAATGGAGACCAGTCCCACAGGTTGGCTTTCTCTGGTGATGCTCAGCTACCAGCGTGCTCTCAGGAATGGGGCAGGCTAAGGTAGAAAATGAAAGACTGGCGCACAGCGGGTTAGACACAGGGATTTCTTTTTCTGCTGCCCAGTGGGAAGTCTGGAGATGCAGTCACTGCTGTAGATACAGGCACTGCTGAACGGTGTCATCAGGGACACAGCGTCTCTCTCTTCCTTGGCTGCCACGCTCAGCCTGTTGGCTTTCATCCTTACCACATCAGCCTCCGCAGCAAGAAGAAGAAAGGCCCCTCACCAGCCTCAGTAATTTGCTTTGAGAAAAACAAGGGATTTCCAAGAAACAGCCACCAGATTGCTACTCGAAAGTGTCAGTGGCCGGACCTGCCACGTGGGCGAGGGGGCCGGGAAGAGGGAGTGTCTAGCTGTGCACCGCTGCCCTGAGGGGCCGTGGTTCTGTCCGGAAAGAAGGGGAGAGTGAGTGCACCTGTCTCAGGGCCCCGCCCACCACCCAGGAAGATGGTGGATGTTTGCAGTCAACTGCATTGGCCTGGACCAGGTTAAACTGAGTGAGAAACGGAGGAAAGATTGATGAGCTCAGCAAGAGAGAGATGATCTGCCTACAAGGATAAAACTGGCCACCACCAACAGTACCGAAAATAAAAATAAGAGAGATGGTGGGGGCTAAGAGAAATTTGCAAAGAAGAATTTAAAGATAATTTGTAGTTAATGGATCTACTTTGGAAAACCATATATGTAACTTGTACATGTAATTTCTAGAATTTGCTTATCTTTAAATAACAAATCTCCTAGAATATACTCTCATCTAAAAGAAAATAATGATCTGGCCAATTTTAAAATGCAGTCATACTGAAATATTAAAATATAGTGGTACCATGCTGGGATTTTTTTAAATAATTAAAATGGAGTATGTGCTTATCTACCTCCGAATTGCCACTTTTCTTTTTGAAGGGATTAGCCAAAGACAAATATGCATACCCCACAGACGCAGAAAACCACGGTGATGGCCTGTGGGCTGGATGGAGGTGGGCACAGGGGACCTCTGCAATAGTGTGAACAAAAAAGTCTAAAAAGTAAAATTAAATTGATCAAAATGAAATATGGTACTTATCTATCTCCAAATTGCCACTTTCTTTTTGGTGACTTGGGCTATTATTATGACCAAGGCTGGATTTTTAACACACCAAACCGCAGTGACGTTCTGAACTCCATCCAGACGAAACCATTACAACCCCAGAGATAAGTGTTTAATTTTTTTTTTTAAAGCATAGCACTTGATTGTCTTCACTGAGCCGATTGCTGGGAACCATTCACTCAACAGGCGTGGACTCCTCCCTCGGCATCCCCAGCGGTGGGTCATTCGCACCGGCTCTGAGAACCTCTTTAACATCCTGGGCACGTGTTTCCGTTTGACCTGTTATTATAACGACTCATGTACTTTGCTGATAATACGGTTTTTGACGACAGATACTCACATGCAAATTACTCTTCTGTAGCGTGATGCCGACCCAGAGGTAACGTGAAAATGTGGGGAAGAAATTCCAGATGTTAGATGAACAAAGACAGTTTGTGACCCACAGTAACCCCATTACAAAGAGCAGCTTCCATTGCCCTGGCAGATAAACCTGACCTTGCCACGGCCTGGACCTGCTGATGCTGTAACAGTGACAGTGATAATGACAAAGGCTAGCGTGCGTGGAGTGCTTGCTGGGGGCCAGGGATTCTGTTAGGGCCTTTCTGTGCCTTGTCTCACCCAGTTCTCACAACAACCTTCTCGTGCTCCAATGAGAATACCCCCACCAGCTCCTGCTGTTACAGACTTAGTAACACTCCTAAAATGATGTGCCTTAAAGCAAGATGAAGCCAGGATGAGAAGGCAAGCAGTCAGGTTTCAGAACCTAGGCTTTCAATCACCATTTTTCCCCACCCCTCGAGGTCTAGGAAAAAGTCACATCTCAGGATCATTTTCCTGACTGACATTTGTCAAAAAGATACAGTAAGTAGAGTTTAGCCAACTCTCAACCCCAACTTCCAGACTCCCAATTGCCTGACCCGGCCAGGATTTAAAACACCTGGAATGGCTCCTTGGTCTATGCCAAGCGAGTCTGCCAGTAAGCGTCTGATTCCTATTTCTTGCAGCCTTAGAAATCAATTTTTTGGGGAGAGAGTTGCTCAAAGGAGAACAAACATTTTTCTGAATTAAACTGACACAGATTTATAAAGTTAACATGTACAGAATAGCATCACAGAACTCACTTGATTCCAACAGAAAAATGCCAGCATCCATTACCCGCTACAGCTGGATAATCATGGGCCCCTCTTATTTTTCTAACCTCTTTACTTGTATTTCTGCGGGTCCTGTGCATTGCTCCTCTAAGGGGAAAGGACGCAATGACAACATCGTAGAGCCCCCGATACGATAAAGTGGTCAGTGCCGCCTCTCCCTCCTGACACTCATCCACAGGAGTGGACAGAAGAGCCCGGTGCACAGCGCGCCTGTATTTCGATAGTTCCTCAACCCTTCGGCCATGGATTATCGAAGTGAATATGCCATTTCCATTTAGACTGGCTGCTCATTTTCATTTTTCTTCAAGTGCTAGTAACAAAACAGCCCACATAATGTAGTAACTTTGATTTTTGTTTTCCTAAGGATCAATCTTGACTTGTTCGGGAGAAAACTGGCCCAAACCTACTGCGTTCTAAATGATTATCAGGGTTCTCAGGATAATCCAACACAAGTTGAAATTGTTTTATTTCCCGTTATTTGTCTTAACAATGTTGTGGTATAAGCATGTCGGTATGAAATAGTCAGAAATCGGCATTATAATAAATAGTGCAGTTTAAAACATATAGTGTTCCACGTCAGACCTAGTTCACCCATTCAGACTGAAACAGCCAAGTCATAGCAATGAGTGTTTTAAAACAAGAAAACACAGGACTTTCCATTATGAAAAGCATCCTCGCTTTGCTACTTGCCAAATGTCAGTAAACTTGTCATTTAATAGAATATCTATTGTGTAAATTTGTAAATGGCAAACTGAGTACCATACAACAGCACACAAATAAGGTAATTTATGAGTGAATGCGTATGAGAACAAAGCCCTTGTTTATTCAAAGTTTCTAATGTTTTTTTGCAAAGGTCACTGACTCGGTGCCCACACGTACATGTCATCTGCAAGGCCTGCTTCTGGGGGGGAAACGAGCCCACAAGGGAACAGGAACTAAGGAGGTGACGTCAATGCCACGCACACCGCACAGGTGCAGCTGACACCCACGTGGCTGTCCAGGGAGCGTCTCCGGGAAACAAGACCGAGTTCTCCATTCCAGGTTCTTCTCTGCACTTGCTTGACCTGGGGGTCTCTCTCGGAAATGGCTTTCCCAGGGTGCTTACCGTTTCTTATGCGTCTCTTCAATTCATTTCATTTTTGCAGCTTCAACCCCTCCTTACGCTCCCTTCTAGTGTGTTTTCTCTACTTTTTATCAAAGCTGTAAAGTCCCACACTTACTGTAGTATTTCTTTGTTAAGAGGTAACGTCTTTATTCGTGCTCGGATTTGTTTACTTTAGGATTCGTTTTGTTTTTATGATGATTTGATTACATACTTTCCTGGTTTGAGTGGTTTGCCTCATGTTATTTTCCCCAAAGGCCCTGTTAATTAAGCCTGTGAGGTTTCAGGGAGCAGGAACATTGCAATACCGTGATATATGCACGAATGATATGTAATGCATCTAGATTATGTGAAGGCTAGTGGCACAGTTGCATTTTCTTCAATTTAAGAATGCTCATTTCTTTCATAAACGAGTTGTCTTTATCTTAGCAACGTAAACTATGTAATTTCCCTTTTTATATGAGATGCCTGTAGAGAAATGCGAACCTCACCCTATCTAGCTAGTGTGTGTGATTTGATAATATGCATTTTTGTATTAAACTCATTACTGGTTCCATTTCTTTTGTGCCGATGATGGTAGGTGTTGGTAGTTCATCCTTCTATTCCTTTTATAATCCTGTTGCTTTATGGGTTGCTTCTAAATTTCCATTAATAATGTCTAAAGACAGGAGGGAGGCTTTATACATATACGTCTAGGTGTGTATGTATATATATCATATGCACAGGCAGATACACTCTGTATTTAAACTGGTTGGTTATTTAATGGCATTTGAATGTAAGTAGCAGGTGGACAGAGACCAGAATGCGTCACTTGGAATGAAGCGGACAAGACGGATAGATTACCTCCCTCTTTACAACTCTTCCCGTGTTGTTTCGGAGTTGTGGAAAGAATGTCCCTATTATACATGAGGATGCCATTTGTCACTTTGGAACAGAATCAACACCTTCTACAAGGCATTCTGGATTCATTAGGAAGAGAGTGCATCCCCTCCAAGTCCCTAACTCCCCCCCCCCCCCGCCCAGCGTGTGTTAACAGACCGAGGGGGCCTGACTCAGCAAGTCATGAACTTCGTACACACACAAACGAGAGAAGGCCTGGCGCCGCGGTGCGCTCTGGTTGTAAAAAGTAAGCTATTGGCGAGATGCGTGATAAAAGAGCTTAAGGAACTTAAATCACCTCGGTTACACAAGAGTCCGAAACGCAGAGCAGGAAAAGGTTGGGGCGCTCTGATTCACGCAGGGGGAGACTGTAAATGTCATGCACCCCGTTCGCCCGCCGGACAAGTAGAGTGTGCTGCAGTGTCTGCGGTCCTCTGTGGGTGTCACCTCTGGAGTCTCTTTTCTGAGAAACGCACCGAGCCCCAGGTGCTGGGGTGCTGACTGCTGACAGTGCCCACCGTACCCCCCTCTGAGACCAGGACTCCTCTGCAGGGACGTGTCCCCTTCTGGGGAAGTGGGCCAGAACCCAGTTCGCTGGCTTCAAAGTGGGACACCTGTTGGATGCAATTCATGCTTCCGAGTTCCCCCTGGGACAAGGCGGCCGCTAAGCGACCTGGGAGTGTCCTGATTTTAGCACTGGAGCGTTAACAGACACAGACCCGTTGGGATGGGAGGCCCCTCTGGAGCCGAAGCTGCATCTTGCCCATCAGCTCGTTCCCCGCGCAGCCCAGCTTCCCTCGCTTGTCTCCAGAGCCGTGCCCCAGTGAAGCTCTCCCACAGGGGTGTCCAACCTTTTGGTGTTTCTGGGCCACACTGGAAGAAGAAGAAATGTCTTGGGCCACACGTTAAATACACAAACACGAACAAAAACTGATGAGCAAAAAAAGATTTTAAATAAAGTCACGATTTTGTGTCCGGGCTGCAGTCACACGACAAAGCTCACCCCACGATCTGCATGTGGAAGATGCACCCCAAGACACCTGTCCACTACTCGCCAGGTCAGTGCCAGGTGCTCACCATGCAGGCGAGGTTACTGCTGTTGCAGAAGTTACCTTCTATGACCACTTAGTTTCCGACCCCCCTGTCATGAAGTAAAGCAAACAGGGCGTGCTTTATTGGAACAATAGTGGGGGTCAATACCGGGTGGAGTGGTCGGCTGAGCTTTGACTGCGGTGTGGGGAAGCATCGGTCGTGTGAAGACACAGAGGAAGAGGGACTCAGGCAGCGGGGCAGCAGAAGCGAGTGCTGGGGGTGGAACGCGCTTGGCCTGTCCTGATGGGGGAATCCCTCTCCATCGCTCATGTTGCTTCCAGCAAAGGCAGCCAACTAACTGGTGTGATTTCTAGCATCCCTCCATCCTCAAGTCTCTTCAAAGCGGGTGCAGGACGTCTGAGTGGTCAACTTAGGCAGAACATTGCTCATGTTCAACTCCTTCATACCCTTTGTCTCAGCGGCCACCTGCCTGCCCAACAGAAGCAGCCTTCTGCTCTGCGTCTCCTGAGGCCACTCTGCCCAGCTGGAGTGAGGAAGAGAAATCCTACTGTGATCTAGTGACATCTCTGACTGGCTGGGCTCGGTCTGCCCAGTTTTGAGTGGACCAATAAGCCTTCAAAACCAATAAGCCTTCTTGCCTAACAGACCTCGAGGGAAGCCTGCAATCTCCGGCAATCCAGATGATGTTCTGACCTCCACCTCTTTGCACCAGGTTCTGCTCAGTTTGTTCGGGACCCAGATGGGTAAGGGTACGTTCTTTCTTGCCTGCCAACACAGGCCGTTACTAACTTTTAACCCACTTCACTAAAAACAATTTTCAGATAGTTCCTTGGAAAAGAGAAATTGTCGCATATGGCCATCCTCTCCCTTGAAAATGAGATACAGAAAAAAGTTGATCTGAAGACTAGTATCAATGATTTTACTGCCATTAATCCAGGAAAGTAAAATTACAATAAATTCTGTTGTTAGCATAAGACTAAAGTTATGTTGCTGTTATGAGTTTTAATATACCTAGTTTTTAATTATTCGATATATTTTCAACCACTTTAATATTTTAGAAAAATTAAATATTGAAAATACATTAAAATGTGTATATGGGTCCACAACTTTTATTTTTTTATATTGCATTACACTGTTATTTCTCCAGATTATTGAGTTTCTGCCCCCCCTTACACTTTACTGGGGCACAAAATTTAAGGCCGGAAGTGAGGAGATGTGAAAGGGAAGAATAAGGGACAGAAATTTAGGGTGGTGCTTCGCTTGCCACCTTAACCCCAGCCCCACACATTAGTAGGTTCTAGAAACAGAAAGAAAAATGCGTAAGTGGTGTTCATTGAGCCATCTCAGGAAAAGGTGGGGGAGTCAGAGAGGTGGGCAGGAAACGGGCCAGGAAGGGCTTGAAGGGTGGGGGACCCAAAGAGAGATTTCAGCCTGAGACTGGAAACCAGTGGCTGGTGCCCGTTCCCTTGGCCTGCCACCCGCAGCAGCACCAAAGATGACTCTGCCTTCAGCAATCTCAGTCCTTAACAAAAGCCATTCAAAAATTAGTACTTTGTTTTCCCCAGTACCCAGGGAAAAAGTTGCAAAAAAAGTTCTCTAATTTATGTTCCACATTAAATCCCTCTAGTTATCCAGAAATGATATTAGTTAACCAAACCTCATTATTCAAGGACCTGCGGTGTGTGAGAGAGAGAGTATGGGGTGATGTGTGGTGTATGAGTGTTGCGTGTGGTGTGTGCCGTGTGTGCACGTGAGTATGGTGTACATGGTATGTGTGTGGTGTGTATACGTTTGTGGGTATGTGGTATTTGGGGTGTGCGTGTGTGTGTTCCCTCACTTTTTCCTCTGTAAGGAGCAGGAATTACGGACAACACGAAAGCAACCGGCCCAGCTAGCGCCCAGATCTTAGGTTCTGACAGTCGTTGTCCACTCAGAGGAAGCTAAGCCTCTGGGAGAAGAGACTGAGGGGAAGCCTGCGGCAGGGGCAGAGGTAGATGAGCCTCGACCATCTTGTGCTGGAACAAGGAAGTGTTCGGAGAAGGGATGTGAGCAAACAAACCGGGGTCGGCTCGAGTGTGTTCCCACTGGTCAAGTCCAAACCTGTACAATGCGATCATCAACACGAACAACAGCAGATTGTACCCACTGGATCAAATACAAGTCTATCAGATTGTCCTGATACAAACAAATGAGAAAATAAGAGTCTTCTTCTTATAAGAATGTCAACTAATAAACGTAAAGAGAACAATGGAATTAGACAATTGCCATGTGGCAGCTATCGGAGTAATAATTTAGCCAAGCATATCCTTGGACATAGAAATAATTAGTCGAAGTTTGAGGAGGAATTGGATAGTTATGTCATCCACAAGTACTTCCCCACAAATGCACATTAATTTACAAAGGAGAACGAGCAGCTTCCCATCGGCAGAACCTAGAAGCGATGGAAGTGAATGTCACAGTGATGGGACAAATTACAGCCACGCGTCACTCGATGGGGATGGCGAGGCGTCCACAGCCACCATATCTGCGTCACCATACGGTGACATTCTTGTCTGATAGGCACAGCCTCCATCGAGTATTGGGAAAGATCAAACACACACACGCTGAAAGACATTCTAAAAAATGACTCATCGATAAAGTTCCACGTCGTCAAATCAATGTCACGAAAGTCAAGGAAAGAGGGAAGAAATATTCCAGCTTGAAGGAGACTCGAGAGACAGGCCCGCTCGATGCAATATGCGATCCTGGATTGGATTCTTTGGCTCTAAGTGACATTATCGAACAACTGAAGAAATCTGAATGGCGCGCATGGATGAGAAGGCAGCAATATGTCACCGGTAACGACCCGGATTTGATGGCTGTGTGGCGGCTACGTGGAGTGATGTCCTCATTTGTAGGAACACACACTAATATATTAGCTGGTGATGAAATACCGTGTCTGCAACTGACTCTCAGATGGCTTACAAGGAAAGAGCTCTTCGAACAAGGCCTTTCGGTATGTCTGAAATTAGTTCTACATAATACGTATATTGATTCTGTGAACAACAGAGCCAGTGCATTTGTTAATAAAAATCAGAACAAAGGAAAACAAGGCAGGGTCATTTCCAACAAGCAGGGCGTGTGCAGGGGGAGGGGGTATGCCTGGGGGGTGTTGCCGAGGATGATGAGCGTCTGTTGAAAACGTCATGCATCATTTTCAACGACAGGCGAACAAGAAAAGGTGTGTTTCCCTTCTTCTCGAACCACTCCTGTTTCTTCCTGTGTCACCCACTTGCATACTCTGTTCATGGCATTCAAATAATTCAACCACAGAGTAGAAATGATAAGGGGAAAATGCCAACATGTTCTCGACTTTTGAAAAATACGGATGTCCCATTTTGTCATGTATAGTACACACCCATGTTTTTGTGCACACTGTACATGGAATTATCATACCCATTATTATACGCATGGTATGTAATCATTATACCCATGTACATATAATGCACATCCTTATTTTTCCCTCAAAAATTTGGGCAAAAATTATACACAGCAAAATACAGTAAATCTTTGATCATTTTGGGTGGGTTCAGAGAAAGTCCTCATATAGAGAACCTGCCATCCCAGAAAACTGTCTCTGTGACCACTTTTCACAATGCCTATGAAAAAAAATAAGATAAAGAAAAACAGATTTAATTGGATTTTCTTCCAGGCGAGGAGAAAATACAAAGCAGAGGAAATGGACCTCACATGTCCAATCGCCGTTTTCAGTGGAGGTCAGACATCGTGGGAAGGTAACATCGCAGAAGTGGAAATTCCTTTGAGAGAGGCGATGACAGGTTCGTGCGAATGAAAAGTTACAAATGAAGCTGCATGATCTGGCGGCCCGTTCTGAGCTCAGCCGCACAAGTCATGACATATATCCACTCCAGCTGTTCGCTGAGCTCAGCTTTAAGGATGAAATGATGCCGAGTCTTCATTCTGTGCATTGTAAGAGGGAAATTCTAAGACTACCACAGGGCACTTCCACAGTGGAAACGAATATGGTTTCCACTGTTTTCTCACAATACAAATAATACATGTTCACTGCAGAAAACTTGGGAAGTACAGAAAACCATTACAGAGAAAGGAAATATTCATCCATACTGTAACGGTATCACTGTCATGCTTGTATACCTGTCCATCACATACAAGCACATGTACCCCATGCATGTGAGTGCATGTGTGTGTCTAACATAAAATTCAGTTCATAAAACTAGGATCACACTCTTCTATGTGCCATTCGGCAACATGTTCATTAAATAGATATACCATAGTATTTCAACCAAGCTGTTATTTTCTGGACATTAAAATGATTTCACAGTTGCTTATTGTATAAGTCATATTATAATGAGAACACGTTACTTTAATACGTAATTGAGAACATCATTGTTTCCTATTTTATGATAAATTGATTGCTGAATCATAGGGCAGATTCCTGCTCAGGTGCCCATCCCTCCGCTTCTTTGGCCATTTCCATGTGATATGATGAGAAAAGAGTCCGGGGAATGCTAAGTGCTTTGGAATCGCTGGTGCGAAACCAGTCAAGGGGACTGGACCCCCAGAGGGGGCATGCTGCCACCCATTAATGTTAGGACATGGTATCCACCTTTAATTGTATCTTTCAATTTCCTGTCTTTGCTGGAGACGTGGGTACCAAAACATTTTGAATGTCCCCTTCAACGTGTAGAAGACGATAGAGCAAAGGCTATGATAAAGACTGCAACTTGGCCTCTCCTAACAAATTAGCATTTTCTTACCATCTGGAAATGGAGCAGGTGATAAAGACACACATTTTTCATAGAAAATTTTTTGTGATTATAAATGACTAAAGTTGGTCTGCTTGTTATACCCATGCTGACAATGCTAAACAATATTAGTAATAAGAACAATCACCTCCCCCCAAACATATTGTTTACCTTCATTCGCATCAATTGCTCTGATGACCCTTGGGTTTTAATAATGTACAGAGTGTTTCAGATTAGCACACTGCATTTCCTTTTCCTTTAACAAACCCTGTAATGCACATGATACTTTATCTGCAGAACTTCAAGGTATAGGTTGGCCCTGGACACAGGCAGACTCAGCCACAGGCATCTATTTCAAGAACCCCTCAAGCTTGCCTCGGGCACAGCTGTGTGTTCAACCCCTGTGGACCCACCTGGTTTTGCATTTCAGCAGTAGATGTGAAATAAACACGGATCGCCCAGGGATGATAATAAAGAAGAAACAAAACATGGACTACTTCCAGTCTGTCCTTTTATGTGACCACTTGGAGTTTTTGTGCCTAGAGTTTTTTAAAAACTCGCTTAATAAGCAGAAGCCATAATGTTGTTATTTTTTACTGCCCAAGACAAATATTGGGTATAGATCTCCCCATTTAAAAATGTATTGATGTAATTAAAACTATCATTATGTTACTGGTTTCCTTTTTTATTATCATTTTATATTATTTTTATATATTTATTTATTGACTTTTTATACTGTCACGTTATATATAGAAGACACAATAAAAAGACAAATTTCCCTGCTGTATTTCTTTTATGCCGTTATTGTATTTTTCCATTTCATGACAGTTACTGAAAATGCTTTTGTCCTGCAGAGGAAGGCAGTGATAAAATGTGATCCACTCCAAGTATCAAGTTTACTAGTTATGCCACTGAGCCCAGACCAAAAGAAGGAGCGAGGGAAGTAGGGAGGAAGAGAAAACAAAAGAATCTCATAGAGGAAAAAGTGACATGCGACAGTAAATATATTCTTTCATTCATTTGAGAAATAATTTTAAGAACTGATTGTATGTTAGACAATTTTCCACTTATGTATTGCTGCTTCACGAATTCCTCAGAAGTCAGTGGTTCAGTGTTTTTATTTTATAAGATGGAAGAACCTCCAATGTGTGTATCTGCTGAGGAGAGCCTTCTAGAGAAGGGGGAAAAACACTGAGGCAGGAGAGAGGTCACTGAAGCGACAGGCGACCCCGCAGCGGCAGGGGTGTCCTCAGACAGCAGACTGGATAGCCGTGCTGCTCTTCGTCCTGGGCATGCAGAGTCCCCCGCCTGGGCCTCACGGTTTGAGACAGTCTCCCTGTGACCCTCCTCGGGCCCCATCCCTCCACAGATGCCAGAACCAGGGCCTCACTTCCACAATGCATTACGTATAACCGGGACCCCGGACTTCCCTGCATCCACTGCTGGTACCTAAAATGCCCTTTTCCCCCGTCAACTTTCCTGAGGATGAACCCCACTTCTGGGGGGGGGCAGCTCTTTGTTGAGGAGAGGAGACTGGAACTTGAAAAACAAGGGGTCTGGACTTGAACTAGAAGCCCCAAGGGTGCTTGTTCTCCAAACCCTGCAGATGTTAGCTGCAGGACGGCTGGACCACTCACCCGCAGCCCCTGGAGGAGAGGCCAAGTACATGACCGCAGAGGCTGTGAGTCGGCACATGAGTGGCACCGGCACGCGGAAGCTCTCTGATGCTTGCTATTTTATCAAGAAAACGAAAAGCAACATCATCAGCCATGTTCAAGAGGGAGGGGGTTGAAGGAGGGAGAAGAAAGGGCAAGGTCCAAGGAGAACGGGGAGGGGTGGGCTATGGAGAAGCTGTAGGAGAGGCAGCCATGCCGACAGCCAGCTTGAACTTGGCGATTACATATTTGAGGTCAGACTGGTTCATGGACTGCGTTTAGGCACAAAATGGTTAAAATCCGGGCTTGACCTGCGACGTGGTTTCCTCTGACGGGTATGATGAAGGCTAAGAAAGCCGAGGACGCGTCTGAGGGAAAGGTATAACAACGGACTGTGGGATCGCAGGCGGGTAAGAAAGGAAGTACGGATTTGAAGCACGAAAGGACTACTGATGCTGGAGGGCACAACCGTTTGCAGGTCCTGGTGGGGCTGGCATCAGAGAATAAAGGGGATGGGACGTGGGGACTGCAGGGTGGGATTCATGCAGCTGGCAATGACGTGGCGTCCTGTTTCTTGGCGATGAGAAAGTTAGGTTGGAATCTGTTCAGGAAACAGGAAGCTAAAGACCGTCCACCCGAGAGTCCCTATTATTGAGAGCTCACGGTGGCGGACGCTTTACCCACACGAATACTGAAATCACCAAGAATCATGAAATAATGGCTTGGTGAACGGAGTGCAAAAAGCAAGACTCATCTAGGAAAATAGGAAGCCCTCATTTGAGAAAAAAATGATCGATGTGCCACGCATCTGTCTAACCATGGTCTGTGTACACGCAATAGTCTACGTACCTGCCTGTATGTACACACACAGCCTAACTCGGGAGGAGAGAGGACAGGAGGAACCCTCCTACCCACAGTGCACTCTGACAGTGACGTCAGGGGAACTGGAGGCTCAAAGGAAGGCGTTGTCTTCTTTTTCAGAGTATAGCCTTTGCATTGTTCGAGTGTTTTAAACTATGCCTGCATTATTCCTTAGTTCAGAATTGCAGTAAAACAGGTAGGTAATAAAACACAGAAATAACGTTGATTTTAGCTGGCCGTATTCAGCTGGACTCAATTCACCACTCTCAAGAAACACTCAGCCCTTTAAACGAAGCCAGGTTTTGCAAATAAAACTCTCTGAGTAATCAGGGCAATTAAGATGTATTTAAACATCTCTAGGTTGGGGAAAAACAGATTTTTCTTGCTGCTGGCAATGTGAACAACAAAAATCCTATGTGCTAGCCAACTTAGTTGAGAACGCCCGTGTCTTTGATCAAAGACCAAATGATTGCAATCCAGCCACCCAGCAACCCCTTGCTGACTTAGTAATTAATTAACATGATGCACCCGTAACAGAACGCAACGGCAGCACGGCTCTGTATCGGTGACATGCAGGCCAAACCCTTCCCCGGAAAGCTGCCAAAGGACTTGGGCTTGGAAAATATTTTCCGTTCCACGCCGTCTCTCACCCCAAAACAGCCCCGATGGGTGCTGGAAGTGCTCGCCATCCTGCTGACGGGGAAAACTCCAGCAGAAAGGCAAGGGGCGCAGGCCATGGCACCGTGGGAGGTTGCGCTGAGGCAGACCATGGAAACCGAACCTGACCGAGCGAAGAGGTGTCCCCTCTGGGGACCGTCCATGGCATGAGTTGCGCTTTCCTCAGAGAAGCCCCGTTGGGAATTCACAAGCCAATTATCATTCCTAGGTGTTAGATCAAGTCTCCAAATGAAGACCGTCAAAGCAATTTTCCCCCTCTCATCTCCAGCAGCCAGTGTGACCGTTCGACATGTCAATCAAATAGTCTCCACAACCCGCCCGCTTCCAAATTACTACTGGTTTCTCATTCACCCAAAGTTCATTTCTCACTCATTAGTGTGGCCTTCAGGCGCAGCCGAGCGTGGCCCTGCCTGTCTCTCCAGCTTCATCCTCCAGGACTCTTCCCCCCACCCCTCGACTTCGCAAGCAAGCCTTTCTTCAGGTGCGGAGCTGTCTCCCACCTCCAGATTTTGCACATGCTGTTCCTTCAGCCTGAAATGCTCTTCCACACAAAATCACAATGTCTGGCAAATTCTCCCCTGTCCTTCAGTTTCAACTCACAATTTTATCTCCGAAGCATCTTTCCCAAACCCTTATCCTCCTGCAGGGGGCAGCATTATTGGCTCTCCCAGAGCCCTGGGCCTTGACCTGGACACCTCTGGTGTCCATTCTTGTGTCCCACCCCCTCGCTGAAGCACAAGCTCTGGGGAGGCATATGATGTTTCTGTTCTTCTCACCCTCAAGTTCAAAGAGAGTGCCTGATACACGGTAGGTGCCCCATAAATCACTGATGTGTATATGATTAACGAGAACTTACAGAGCACTTTCTACGTGCCAGGGATTGTGATCTGGGAACAAAACTGCACCAGCCACGCGTCCTGCTCACCTAGACTATACACAGCTAGAAACTGGGGATCATGTTTTAGGCTATCTCGTTTCAAAAACTCCCAAGAGGCCGGGCATTTCAATTCTCTGAACCAATACATGAAGCTGAGCAAATGAATCCAGACCCATGAGAGTGACTGGAGAGCCTAACAGAGGAGAAATCCCACCCGCCTCCTGCTACCTGCCACGTGCCTCCAGCCCGAGATGGCCACCGCAGGGCACGTGGGCTGACCCTCTTCCCCTCCCCGATGCCAGACCTAACTAATCCGTTGATTGCAGCCTTCTCCGGGCTGGGACTCACTCCTGCTCCCTTCCCCGACAGTCCGGGCAACCCTACAGCTGGTCACAGTCGGCCTGAAAGACAGACGGTTTTCCCGTCCTCCCTCTCCCCATCCAGCCTGGACTCTGCTGCTTGATCCGAGTGCAATGCCGCCCCACCCTGCCTCTGGGCTCAGGCGGCGCAGCACCGCGAGTGGGCCGTCTGCAACCCCAGCTCTCGCCTCCCTGCTCCGCGCCCCCGCACCCAAGCACTGCTAATGGTCTCTGCCAGGGGGTGCTTTCCTCGGCCTCTTAGCCTCTGGAGTCTCTCTTGAGAATTTTGAGAAAGACGGGCAAAAGTTTTCCCAGAAATTATTTTAAGAAGCATTTCTCGTATTTATCGGACGCAGAGCGGCCGGGCCACAGAGGGGCGGCTCGCGCTTTGATCCTCGGCGCGCCGAGGCAGCCGCGAGCGCAGCCTGTTTACCGTGCACGGCGATTCCAAAGTCCTCATTATTTTGAATGACTTGTTCGGGATCCTGATTATTCCCGAACACAAAGGTGTGTAACTTGGCTCAGTGTGGAGCCTTCATTAAAGGATTTTCATTAACTGAAAATCCGTAAAAAAAATTAGCTGTGCTCTGACTTCAGGCGTTTCTTTGTGTTAGCAGAGGGTAAAGCCAGTATAGTGAACACCCCACGTTAGTGCATGTGTTTGCACGTGCGTGCCTGTGTCGATGTATCTATGTACGTGTGTGTGCTTGTGTGTGTTTGCATGTGTACATGTGTGTATATGTCCATGCCCGCGCGTGTGTGTGCCACGTGGGGTGTCTATGTGCCTGTGGTATGTGTGCATATGTGGGTACAGTTGTGTGTGTTTGCATGCATGTGCATGTGTGTCTCTGTGTACATGGATGCTGTGTGTGTGTTTGCACGGCTATGAGTGTATGTCTATGCATGTTTGAGTGTGTTTGCATGTCTGCTATGTGCATGTGTATGGCTGTGTGTATATGTGTGTATCTGTGTTTGTATAGATGTGTTTTGTATGTGTATATGTGACTGTGTGTTTGTGTATCTGTATACGTGTACACATGTGTGTACTGGGCTCTTTGTGTGTGTTTGTATGCATGCCCATGCTCTTCACCAGTAATCTCTAAGCTATAGCTTCTAGAGATTTGCAGTTTTTCTTAATGTAGTCAAATAAATAAAAAGCTCAGTTAATATTTAATATATTATTACAAAGCTTTTCTCCAGAGAAATCAGCATCTTTTCCCATTAAATATGAAATATACTATTGTATATTTCACATAAGGATTGGCTATAAATAAGGATTCTTCAAAGGCTAGGTCACGGCTTCTAAATTGTGAGGAGATACTATGATGTATCTGTTAAAATGCAAATTATATCATTAGAACCATAAAAATAATAGCATATTCACCATGCTTTGTATGTACTCTGAGCATCGTGTAAAGCATTTCACGTACATCAAATCACTGTATCTTTAGGACTTCTCAGTAATTAGCCCCATTCTATCCATGCATAAATCGAGGCACAGAGAAGTTCCGTAGCTTGCCCCGGCCTGCCGGTTGGCCAGAGACTTCACCGCTGGCCGACCCTGCAGGAAGTCATGCCGTTGGAAGATCCTGGCTCCAGCATTCATGCTTTTAATCCCTGTACGGTGCTGCCTCTAATATGTAGAACAACTTTTTTAAGGTAGCAAGCTCCCACACATCATCACCCTGCTTCCTCTAGTCCTTTTCTATCCCTTGTGTCAGTAAAGACCAACAGTTCTCACATGCAACAACTGAGCGGTGTCTTACTTCATTTCTCACCGTGGAATCCTAAATTCTGGGCCTTTGGTATCTACTCATTCTAAAAATGTGCTGTTGGTTCCTGCAGATACCTTTTCACCAATGGGGATAGTCTGATGTCACAGGACATTTAACACATGACCCGAGTGAATTCCCCACAGCCAAGGTACCCCCCTTACTTAGTCTTTTGTCTGTGATATGGGTTCTACCGCCTTTCTGGGTAAAGTCAACTGAGCTGAACAGAGAATTCCACCCAAAGGAAATGAATGTAAATTGTCAACAAGCAACACTGTTCCAGAAAATCCAAGTTGCCCACCCGGCAGTTGGCCATGTGGTCCAAAGGAGAGAGAACCTTGCCTTGCCACAGTCGCCTGCCCACAGTTATTTCCTGACTTGCCCTAGCTGGGGTGGGAACCATTTGCGGGGCAGCATAAAGCGGGTGCTAAGGCAACTTGGGGTAAGAAAATCTCAATTATTTTATGGTGGCATGTGAATGAACTCTTCTGTTCAGGCGAGACTCGTTTCCTGCCAAGAGTAAAAATGAAATCCATTAAAAAATATGAACATGGGGAAAATGTGGGATAAGATGAAAAATATGGAAATAATGGGTGTTTAAGCAGGTTAGAGCAGACTGAAAATTAGAAATTAAAATAAATGTGAGATAAAACCTGAAATATTTAAACCAAGAGGTGTAAGAGGGTAAAAGCAATAGAAATCAGTAAAATTAATCCTAGAGATGTAAGCCCTCAAGTCTCTGATTAGAATTTAGAGATTAAGATGGAAATATTAATCATTTAGAAGGATATTTTAAGGGGCTCTGAGCTAAGAAGATAAAAAGTGAAACCCTGGGAGTGAAGAGATGTAAAATTGAGGTATTCTAAGAAAAAAATGATTTAACAAGTGAGGTAAACTGAGTCAAGGGTGAACTAGCCAACTCCCAGAATATGAGGTTTGTCCAAAGAAAGTCCAGCCATTGTTAATATAACGAGAACGGTTTGCACCAGGCCAGTATAACCTGGCAGCCAAGCAGAGTGGACTGGAGTGCGCATGTGTGAACAATGACGACTTCACTGTACTAGTCAGTGGGGGCGGTAGACGCCATTGAGTGAGCATGTGCACTGTGTGGCCATTGCCTTCAAAATGACTGAGTGAGTAGAGCAATGAATCTGCATCAAATTTTGTGTTAAGCTTGAACACTCCTCCACAGAAACCATTCAGATGATTCCGAAGGCCACAGCTATGGGCAAGTGGTGATTGGCAGTTCCATCCTGACGATGTGCCTGCTCATGCATCATGTCCCGTGCAGAGATTTTTTGCCAAACATCAAATCACCCAGGTCACTTAGCCCCTCTACAGCCCAGATTTGGTGTCCTGTGACTTCTGGCTTTTCTCCAAACTAAAATCACCTTTGAAAGGGAAGAGATTTCAGACCATCTATGAGATTCAGGAAAATATAATGGGGCAGCTGATGGCAACTGGGAGAATTCTGTGAGGTCCCAAAGTGCCTACTTTGGAGAGGACTGAGGCATCACTGTCCTATGTACAATATTTCTTGTACTTGTATCTTTAATAAATGTCTATTTCACATTACATGGTTGTATACCTTCTGGACAGACCTCGTATACGTAGGGCCATGGTTCTTATACTTGAGGGAACCTCAGAGTCACCTAGAAGCCAAGACTACTTCACCCTACTCCCAACATTCCTAATTCCGTAGGTCTGGTATAAAACTTGAGCATCTGCATCTGTATTCTCAGGTGAAGCTAAATGCTGCCGCTGGCCCAGGGACCACATGGTGATCTCTGTCCTAGAGAGTCTTGAAAAGTTTCTTGCGTGGGAATATTTACAGCAGCATTTCCCATGCAGCGGAAAAGCATAGACAGCCTGCTATCTATTCCTAAGACCCTGAACAAGAATAATATTGTGCTGTGATCGCCCAGCGGAATTTCACACGCCAATGAAAATGAATGAAACACAGCCACACGTAACAACATGGATGAATCTCAGATGTGGTAAGCTGGGGGAAATAGAGGCAACTGTACTTGAACAACAATAAAAAAAAGTTAAAAAAAAAAGAAGAAATAGTATGCTGAGCCAAAGGAAGCGAGTCACAGATGTCTATATCCTGAAGAAAATGACTTTAAAGCTACACATCAAACAAGAATTCATTGAGGATACACGCACATGTGGTAGAAACAGCATCTGCGTGTCAGAGAGGAGTGAGGGTTTTACTCAGAGAGGGATGGAGAACAGGATGGAGAAAGTGCTGGCGTGTCGTCCTGCACCCACCGTGCCCCAGCGGTGAGTCTGGGCTGTGTGATCACAGGTATCGTTCCATCGTTATTCTTTTAAATATATACATATGTGTGCCGTTCATGCATGCAGAAAATGAATATGCGTGTGTATATAGTGTCTCCCATGATCAAATACCAAATGTTAAAATGCATTCCCATGACGGTTAATTTTGTGACTTGAGGAGGCCACGGCACCCAGGCGTTGGGTCAAACAGTACTGTAGGTGTTTCTGTGAGGGTATCTTCTGGATAAGGTGAACATTCCAATCAGTAGACTTGGGTGAAGCAGGTCACCCTCTAGAAGGTGAGCAGGCCTCACTCAATCAGTTGATGGTCTTAACAGAAAGGCTGACCTCCCACAAGGAAATGGGAATCGTACCTCCAGACTCAACCTATGTCCACTCTGCCCTGGGTCTCCAGCCTGCTAGCTGACCTTGAAGATTCTGGACTTCGCCAGCCTCTACCAATGCGTGAGCCAGTTCCTTAAAAGAAACAAACAACTGCCCTGGCTGGCATGGCTCAGTGGATTGAGCGCAGGCTATGAACCAAAGGATCACCAGTTCGATTCCCAGTCAGGGCACCTGCCTGGGTTGTGGGCCAGGTCCCCAGTAGGGGGTGTGTGAGAGGCAACCACACATTGATGTTTCGCTCCCTCTTTCTCTTTCCCTTCCCCTCTAAAAATACATGAATAAAATCTTTAAAGAAAAAGAAACAAGCAACTTCCTATGCGCATATATACATCTCTTCCTGTTGGTTCCGTGTCTCTAGAGAACTCTGAATAATTCACTCATTTTCAAAAAAACATTTCACTATGAAGTCTGGACTTTGAAACCGAATGACCGCCTGGCTCCAGGTAGAGTCAGTGGGAGGGATTCCTCGTCCGGCTACAGAAGAAGACTCCTGCTGAGGAACTGGGCGTCTGAGAGGCACAGGGTCTCGTCCGTCCTCATGCAACTTCTGCGGCCAGACTGTTTCTGGCCACCCACGTGTGCAGCCTGACAGGCTCTGAGCTCCACAGTTTTGAGTCACAGAGACAGCTCCAACGAGCTTAAGCAAGAAAAGCGAATGCTTCGATGCTTACAGCTAAAACTTCCAAGAAGGTGTCTTGACTTTCGGCACAGGTGGATACAGGGACTCAAATTGATGTCACCCGCTCCCAGCTCTGCTCTCCAAACAACCCCAAATGTGTATAAACCCCTCAAGGCTCTCAGGGGAATAAGGGTTTGTCTTTCCCGAGAGCTACAGAACACATCCTCGGGTCAAGTTTCATTGTCCAGGAGGTGGGTCCTGGCTGGTAAATGGGATGCGGTAACAAAGTAGGGCTTGGAGTCTGAAGCTAATCCCTGCGCCCACCTCCGCCTGCCAAGTCACAGAGATCAAAGACGGGGGAGAGGTTGTTCCTCAGTGGAAAATCGATTGGGACGTTGTCCTGAAAGGGAGGGAATGGGTGCTGAGCAGCTAAAATATAGATACTAAAAACAATAGATGTGCACTCCCCAGGGAGAACGGTTTCTCCTTCGAGACACAACAAGGACGATGGCTAATTTTGTGGGAACCGTCGCGTAGCTGGCCGCAAGGAAATTTCTTTCCCGGTGCCCAGGCATCCAGAATCAGAGGAGTTCCTCACTGGGGGAGCTGTTGGACTCTGTGGTGGATGACACCACCCTCTCTGAGGGTAACAGCTTACAGACCAAGCATGCTGGAAACTGGGGTAAGGTCAATCAAACAAGTGGCAAAATTGGGGCATTAAGTGAAAAAGCCTAACATTTTCTCAGTTTGAAAAGAGCAGGAGTAGAAGCAAAAGCAGATCGGAGCGAGGTGTTACAGAGATCGGATGATCTGGAGAAGTTGTGAACGCATCTGACAACTGCTGTTTAATGACCCTGAACGGTAAGTACTCTTTAGAAGCTCGGGTTCGTAATTCCTCTAAAGCTCATCCTCTCTAATGCCTTTTCACTCTCTATTTAGTTAAGGCTTATTCTCAAAAGAACTGTTTATTTTATCGGCTAGGGTCACAACAAATCGGGCTTAAGAGCAAATGCATCTCAACTCTGCAGCAGGTACTTCATGCTCAGACAGTATTCTCTCACATTAAAAAGAAAAAGCGATCAGATTCACCTGTCTTCTTTCTGCCAAAAGCCAAATTTTCCTGTTTTCATATGATAAATATCAGCCACTTGTATTTCAAACTACTTTTATTTTAGCTACTCAGAGGGAGCACACGACATCCAAAGATTTGGTTCGTGTGATGATTTTCCTGGAAAATATTCTGGGTTCATTTCAGTCATCTCTTACTCCAGCATGAGAAGTACGACTTACTTATTCCAGGATGTGGAGGGCGGAGCCAGTGTGAAGGAGCAGATTTGTAAAGGGTGACGTCTTATTAACAACCAGACTGGAGCTGACAGAGATGCCCTCGATTCTCCATCTCCAGGGTAGTTTCAAAGCAGCACGGATGTTGGCCAACTCAGTGGGTATGTCCACAGACCTTCTTGAGTTTCTATTATTCCAGATTTCATTTGGCTTCCCCCACAAACACTGTAATTACAAACTGTAGCACTTAATGAGTGTGAGCCCATGTGTGATGGGGAAAGGAAGCAACCACGTCGCAGTGAGGTCACAACGCCGGGACGGTGACGGGGACGGTGCTCTGGTCCTGACTTCCTGGCAGACAGTGCATCACGGGACAGGAAATTTACATTTGTGTCTCAACGTTTTTATAATGAAAAATTTCCCACAGAAGAGAAAATTACTTATCAAGCACCCATTCATCCTCCACCCAGATTAGTGTCTTAACAGTTTATAATATTTGCCTTCATTTATTTTATTTTATTTTTTTAACAATACATGACAGATACAGCCCCAGTCCCTCTGCGCCACCTGGGACAGATGAGTAAAGTTGGGGGTGAACACAGCTCACCCCCAGAATCCTATTCCGGCGCCAACTCTGAATGTGAATTCCAGTTCTGCAACTCACTGGCCGTGTGACCTTGGGAAAGCTACTTAACTCCTCTGTGCCTCGGTTTGCTCATCTCTTAAAATGGGGGTAATGATAAAAAATAGTATTGACCAGGTAGGGCTGTTGTGAGGATTAAATACATTGATTCGTGTAAAACACTTGGCACATAGTGGGCACGCCTGCTATTCTTCCCACAGAGCCGAGGTTCCTTGTATTTTCCATTATTAAGGCAAAAGAGAAGTCTTTGTTGATATCCTTCACATATGTTCGCGTGACTTCATGCAGCTGACCTCTAAGTGCCTTACCTCCACATGTGAACTAAAGTTTTCATTTATACAAAATGTATCGTGTAACAAAACAATCGCATTATATCAAATAAAAACAGAACAAATCGTAAATGTTGGGAGGCTTTGAATTAATCCATGGGAACAAAACATCAAACTTTAAGTTGAAATGGCTATAAAATACTCTCTATGACTCTGAGGCTCCAGTAAAAGATTAGTTATAAAAGTATTTGTCAAATTTTATGTGAAGTTTTAAATTTGACACTTTGCCACAAATAGAGGAAATAAAGATACAGCATAGTTTAAATACTTTACTGATCAATTACAAAAATATGCCTGCAATTAGCATCCATCCCACCAGCAAGATTTTTGTATTCAGAGAGACAAATGCACTTAACATGCTGACAAGTTCAACTTCCCTGCGGCTTTATTACCCAAATTACTTAAGACCTGAGTAAATGTCAAGGGTCAACTCTTTTAAACAGTAGGGACTGCTTTTAAGCAAATTTGTAAAGTCTTAGGAGGAAGGTCTGATGGCTTGGCTTCTTCCCGCATTCCCTGATTGGTTCTCCAGGAAAATAATTTTATTTCAGGCTTGTCGTTTTCATGAAGTTTACTCTTTTGCTCATTTCCTCTGTTTCCAATTATTAATTTACTTTAGTCGGATTGTTGAAGTTGAAATTGACTGATAAGTATATCATCCCAACAACTTAGGAAAAAAACATTATGTGTAATTTAACTGTGGACTTGGTTATATTTTCATATTATCCAATTCACATTAAGAAAAATCTTCATTGTAGACTAGAAGGCACATTAGAAAAGGCATGTGAACAACGAAGTATTGTTGAGACTAAAACCTGAAACAGCATTTGTTCAATAAGCAATTCTTCACTATGTAATTGTTACAGACCTACGCTGAAATGTGTCTCCCGTTAATAGCCACAGTTACTTTGGGAAGACAGAGGAATTCTGAGGTTCCCGGTCGGCATGCTGAGATTCCAACCATTCAAGGTCACAGACAACAAGTGCATGGCAAAGACCCCATTTGGATCCTGGATGGCTGCAGCCAACGTCGGGAGAACACTTTCCTGAATCTGGTTCGGTGACACGGATGGCGTTTGATTATAACACCGCTACCCATGACAGGACAGTCGACATCAACATGTGATCAACACACTTCTGTTAAAAAACAGTCACCGATCACTTAGAAACAGCTTCATACAAAATGCAGTGGAGACCATGGCTGAGCATGTCGACAGGGAAGCATCATTTTTAACCGAAGTTTCTAGTCCTGTCTATGAACCGTACACATACTTCTCTGACGAATTCAAAAGGTCATAAATAGGGTGGTTTAACTATACTTTATCCGGTTAAAGAATTCTCTTCAAACAGCAGACATCATTAAAAATACCAACTCATTCAGGGATTAAAGGCAAATCAAGATATTCTCAGATGAACGAAACTAGGAGAAGTTATTACCAGCAGACCTACACAAAAAGTCTGACTGAAGGAAATTTTCTGAAATAGAAAGGAGACAGGATAAAAGAAGGAAACTGGTAATATCAAAAAGGAGAAAGAATGACAAAAAGAGTAAAAACACCCTTTCTCTTGCATTTTCTAAATTTTGATAATGGTGCTGCCCTGCTCAATTCTGTACAAAAGTCTTGGCGTATATGACACGATCCTGTTATTGCATCAATTGTCTGTTTAATGAGGGTTTTCATATATGTAAATACTTTTTTGCCGTATTTGCCACTTTATCACCTCCTCCACACATATATCAATTAATGCAGTACCTGTTATTAATGTCTAGCCTCTTGGTAGACACACAAGCTAAATGGAGAGGTTCCTAACATCTCTTACCTTCTCATCCTTCTAGAAGAACTGTTCAGGAAGAAGCCATTTTGATGACTTTTACATGTTTCTCCTTATAGTTAAGCTCATTTTTCACTCCAGTCTAGAAGTCCATAAATTTTTTGTTTTATACAAACTTATAGACTAGGTACACATAAAATCATTATCATAAACAAATCAAATTAAAAAGCACTTGTACCCACTTTTTAAAAAAATAGCAACTCCGTTTCCTTAGTGATCTAGGCTGATGATTACATTTTAGTTTCCAAAACAGAAGTGACAAAAAATAAGTGCCTGTGAAAGTGATGGAAATATAAAAATCTAACACAGATCTGCACACGCATGTGTGTGGGGCAGTGGAGAAAGAGATCGTGGTGAATCGGCAGCACTGAAAGAATCGATCTTTAGCACATCGCATGTAGAGGGCTTAATAAGACTAATAAAATGCCTTTCTTATCATTGTGACTTACGCTGCTAGAGAAAAAAATCAAGAGTAAAATGATGGTATGTGAACAATTGGTACTGTTTTTCTCTAATTCTTTGTGTAAATTCGACTACATTTTTTTACTAAACAACAATATGCCCAGAATCAAAGGTGAGGCCGTGCTATATTCTAAGTCGCCACCTGTTCTGTAAATTTGTACGTAATTGTATGATCATATGGAGTATGACAGAGTATGACATTTTCACACTGCATCTGATGCACCTTGAAAAGGGTGCGTGGATACACGGTAGGCTGCGGATTATTGAGCTGATTATTTACAGATCCCTTATTTCCCAGAAAAGTGCAAATCCCCCTCTCTTTATGTGATATAGAAATATGCACGATATCCTCGATTCCCGAAATATCAAAATCCCAGTTACCTTATAGGTTATTTTTCTGCTGGAGTCTGTACTCTAGGGGCTCCAGAGGTGAAGGGAATGCAAACAAGAGCCGAAAGCTATTGCGCAGTTGGCACTGCACTCATCACTTAACAGAGGTACCAATGCCTGCTCACTACGCTGGCAGAGAATTAAATGAAACATGTGGCTTGCAAGTGCTCCCCAAAGCTTGACCCTGAGCCATCCTTTTAATATGGAAAGTCCCTGGAAAAATCGTCGGATTATTCGTGTATGTATTTAATTATCTCCAGGGAGGTCAAATTATTCATGAACCTCACCATGCACTGAAATGCATGTGTGCGTGTGTCTGTTTAAGACGACGAAGTGATCTGGTCCTTCCCCCTTCTACAATCAATCTACAAATGTCCTAATTCACGCATCCAACTTTAAAAATCCACGCGTAACTCATGCTTCAGTATCCAAGCCCATTTGGCACTGTGACAGAGCGGACAGCAGTGGAAGTCTGGACTTGTGTCTGCAGTCATGTCCCATCACTTGAAACCACGTGGGAATGTGGCTTCTGAACCACGAGCCTCTGAAACGTCCAGCTCTCCAATACGGGATGACACCCTTACCTGGATTAACTGAGTTCACACACATAAAGAGCTTAGAAAAATACCTGCCCAATAGTGGAGACTCAATAATATTTTTCTTTCCTCTTGATGGAAATGCTGACTTCTTAGTGATGCAAAGGAACATTGTTTACTCAGTAAAATGATTTATCATAAGACTATTTGGGGAACCCTGAAGGCCTATTCGAATTGTTGCCATTTAAAATTATGCAGTTGCTGTGCGCGTGCATTAGTCAGCCTTACCGTGATGATGCTGCGTAACAAACAACTCCGAGACAGTGGCAGCACGACAAAGGCACATTCCGTCCTCACAGGTGGGCTCGGTGTGCTGTGGTGGCTCTGTGCCAGGCTTGAGTTGGAGCTTGGGGTTGTTCACCTCTTTTCATTCCAGAACTCAAGCGGAGAAGCCAGTGGTTATGGAGGTCTTGAGGTTCTCATCACAGAAGCCAGGAGCTGAAGAGGAGGGGAGGCTCACAGTGGCTCTCAAAGGCTCCGCTCGAAATGTCCACACTGTGACTTATACCCAAATTCCACGAGACAGAGCAAGTCCCCTGTGCAGGCCCCAAGTCACCAGAGCAGGGAAGGGTAATGGAACGGCAAAGAGCTCTTTGCAAACAACACAATCGATTGCAACAACCTGCTGTGCATTCCACTATTTCAAACAATGAGACACACCTACAATCAAGACATGTTCCTTCTCACAGGTGGACAACCCGCTTCTCACAAGGTCTGCATGACCACGAAAGGCGTGTACACCCAGAGGTTCCCCTTGTTCCAGCCCTGGCTCTTCTACCCACAAGATGTGAGGACGTGGACACAGGAGTTCATCCATCGCCACCTCCAGCCCCTCACCTGTGAAATGGACACAACGGTAATCATGACCAGTAGGGCTGTTAGGAAGATCAACGCATATAAAATGCACCCAAGGCATTTAGTACATCACTGGGCAGGTAACACTCAACTGCCCTTCACTTCGGTCGTGGCTAATCACAACCGAAGAACATGGGGCTTGATCAATCACCGAAGCAGAGGCCTCCAGCGGAGTCTGGAGGACACCAGGTGTGAGCTCCTAAGAGCCTCCTCCCAGTGGAGCTACACGAGGCGCAGGAACCCCTGGCAAGGAGCCGCAGCAACACCTGTGACGTGTTTCCTGCCAGGGAAGGCTGTCTGAGTCTATTAGTCGAGAGTTTTTATTGGAGTCTCTAGTGCAGGAACATGGCAACCACAATTATCGAAATCCCAACTCCCAGGAAGTACGCGTTCACTGTAAACCACCTTGGTTGCGTGACCTGTCTAGACAAGCAGCACACTGAGGGCTGTCGACGAGAGCAGAAGAGCGGAGGAAAACGGAATTCCTCTTCCCTGTCTGAGCTGAGACACCCGTCTTCTCCTGCCCTCGGGTCAGCGCTCCTGGGTCTCCAGCCTCACAGGATTTGCAATGTCTGGCCCTCGGGGCTCAGATAAAGATGATGAAACCCTCTGGTTCTCGGGTGCCGATGGTGGACTTCTCAGTCCCAAGTTGCTTACCCCGATTCATTCCTTAAGCCATATCCATATGTATATATATTTTTCTATTTCCTGTTAGTTCTGCTTTCCTAGCGACCCCTCACTAGCGCAGTGGGGGAGCAGCAGGCCAGCTCTGTCTCACAATCTCCGGGTATCCCTCCTCGGGAGGAGAGAGGCAAGTGTGTGTCTGCTGCAGTGTTTATCTCCCCTCGGGGTTGCGCGGGGAGGAAAACCCTCTGCTTTGGGCCTGCAGTCTCGTTGGGAACTACCCAGAACTCAGCTGATCTTTGTAGGCTGATGAATGCCTGGCTATTTCCCCAGAGGCCCTGGGACCCCCATCTTGCACAGTGGGCTCCATGTGGTGCCTGGGGCAGGGGCCCCGAAGCCTCCAGACACCATTGTGATTTCCAGGACAGAAACCAAGGGAAAGGATGTTGTGGGTTTACAGTACAGGCTAATCATTCATTCTCAAAATAGAACTGCAGACAAGCATATTCTTTCCATAATGCGGTTTTACGATGCCTTCTGATGAGTACCATTATTTCCTCCAGTGCCCATATTTTTCTCAAATGGTGAAATCACAAATTCTTCTAAGCTACCCTTGTTCCCTCCTCTGCAGATCCATTCTCTTGTTCCACCCACCTCGCCCACAAGGAAATAGATATAAATCAAAATGTAGAAATTCATCAAGGAGGCTATCCGTTTCTGTGACAAGGAGTGAGGCTTTCTCTCTTTAATCAAGGGAAGCAAAATGTTAGTGTTTGCTGTGTAGCTATTAACTTTAACACTCTGCTTCTTTTCTGGGGCAATTTCCTTGAGAATCTACATAAGCAACACGAAAGTTGAATGTATTTGTGATGAGACCAGATGTGTACGTCACTTTTCTCATTAGTTCTTCTCGGAGAATGTGACATCCATCTGAATGCACACAGCAGTGCCTGGCAACAGGGCGTTCATCCCTGTGCCTGCCGGAACCCTCTTGCCCCTTCCCGCAGAACCCCACGGCCGCTCCCCAAGTAGTCCTCCCCGAAGCCTCCCCTAACTGACCGATGTGTGCAAGCCGTCGTGGCCTGTATGGCTGAAGACTGAGCAGCTGCAGGGTCTTGGGTAAACCGGGGGGGCGGGGGGGAGGAGCATTTCTCTCCCCCCAGATACAAACTGGGTGTGGGGTGGCTCACCCCTCACCTCTCCCAGGCCTGTATTCAAATGCTTACCTACTCAGTGAGGTCTCTCCTGCCCATTTTATTTAAACTTCTCCTCCCTTGCTCTTTATTATAATACGTAGCACTTCCTAAGATAGATAGATAGATAGATATACGCATATACAGGTATAATTTTTACTGCCTGCCTTCTCTCTCCACTAAAAGATGTGCTCAGTGAGAGCAGGGTTTTGTTTTTTTTTTTAATCAACGCTACAGTCCCTAGAACAGAGTCTGACACCTGGTAGGAGTTCCATGTACATTTGTTGAGTGAAGAGGAAAGAAATGTATTTCCTAATTGTGTTTCTGGAGGACTAATTGCAGGGAAATATTTGTAAGATCCAGGGGATACATTTTAATCCTCATTATATTTAGAGCCTGGCACGTGAAACAAACATTTTTAACTTGAAAAACTTTAAATTAAAAAGAGGACCTTAGAGATTTCACGCTAAGAACGTCTGGAGAACAACCCCGGATGCCCGACCAACTTCTGCTGCCTCCATCTTCCCTCCAAAGGTACTGCCTTCTCTCCCCCGGCCGACGCCTGCGGTGCGCCAACTTCTAAAGAGCTCGCCCTCAAGGTTCCCATCTCACGGTTATTCGATTGAATGTCACTGGAGGCACTGCTCGGAAGGGCGGTTTGCAGGTGGAGTTCAGGTTGCTGCTCACGAATTCAGACAGGGAGACCACCCTGCGTGGCCCAGGCGGGCCCGATGTGATTCCATGAGCCGGATAAAGCGGAAAGAAAAGAAGTGGAGGGTTGCAGAACAGGAGAGGTCTGCGACGAGGGCAGGTCAATGGCACGCGAACACCGAGGAGGACTCAGCCGTCACCACTGGCGCTGGCTCTGAAGACCAGCAAACGGAGTGTCGACCGAGGAATGCCGGTGGCCTCGGGAAGCTGCGAACAGCCCCTGGCCAACAGGCAGCAAGCAGTGGGGACCCCAGTCCCATAACTGCTTAGAACTGGGTTCCGCCAACAACCTGAGTGAGACTGGAAGCAGATTCATCCAGGGCCTCCCACAGGATCGCAAACTTGCTTTGACCTTGCTTTTGGCCTTGGGAGACATCTGACTTGCAGTCTTGTGAGATTAGAAATGTCCCTTTCAGGGGCTAAGCGTGTGATAATTGTCATGGCATCAACAGAGAGCCGGTGCGGCACCTCTTGCCCGGGAGCCATGTGCTCCAGGGGAATCCAGTCCTGGGAAAGCACTGGGAGTGGGCGCGGCTGGAAGAGGGTGGGCGCGGCTGGAAGAGGGTGGGCCCTCCCAGGGGCCAGCGGCGCCTGCAAGGAGAGTTGCTGAGTGGGTTCTAAAAGCAAAGCTCCGTCACTCTGCAAAGCGTCTCGAAAAGTCATTTTCTCTTCACGCAACGATGAGTATACGTGGATACAACCACTGTGCGCCCTGGGAGAAGCCAGGCGGAGGGTGAGGAGAAACCGAGGGGAAAGCAGAGCAGTGAACTCCGGAAACTCGGAGCAGGGGCCCGGGAGCAAGGAGCTCCGCCTGCCCTTCCGTTAAATCCCGAGGGTCAGAGGACGCTGAGAACACGTCACTCCGGGGGCAGACTGGTCGACTTCAGGTTATTCTACAAACTTTAAAAGCCACATCTGACCAGGACAGTTCCTAATGCCTTCACATGGGTTACCCAGGTCCCTGAAAAGAATAAGGACGTGTATCGGAAGCTAAGACCTTCCTCCTTAGTAATTATGTCAAATGTGCTCTGCATGGAGTTCTCACGGGGACACAATTATGCGCCAGCAAGACCCGAGACCACCATCACGGGGTCTGCTGTCCCCACGCTCTTAGTGGACGTTTCCACGGAGCTGGCTTTAAAGAGTCAATTGGCATGGGGACGGATTCGATGTCAATTCCAGGGTGGCACGGGCAGGAAAACCATTAGTGTTGAGTGTCCCAACACTAGACAGACTCTACCTTTATCTGAGCTAAGCTACTGCTTTGCTCTTAAAAATAAAGGTAAAAATCCAGCTCGGGAACACGACTTTGAATCCAGCATAAACCCGTCGTCGTCAACAGAGGCCAACGGCGGCCTGTGAGCAAGTGGCTGAGGGCGGGCGGTGAGTCGTCTGACGCCCGCAGGGGGGCGTTCGTGAGCCACTTGATGTTCGTTTGATTTTGTTCATCGGCGCTCCCCTCACCCCTTCTGCCTCTCGGGTCACACTTCTCATTTCCTTTATCCTTCCTCCTCCCTCTTCAACCAGTCCGGCGAGGGCCTGCCTTTGCAACACTAATTTGAGAACGAAATTCCGTCCAGCTGCCATGCACCAAGGACAGCTTAGCAGTTGCTTTTGGAGCAACAGATGAATTTTCCCCACCATTCATCTGCATTTCCTCTTGTCACGTGCCTGGGTGGGGACCCTGGGACCTGGGGACCCGGGGACCCAAGGACACTGACGGCACTCAGACCGGCCTCTCTTCTGCAAAGGCTCCTCTAATGCGGTTTGATTTCATGCCAGCCTCGCGACGTATATGGCACCCATGTGTGTTTTGCTGAGCTCTGAAGCCATCTGTGTGCGGCTACAGGTGGGATTTCTTTGGACACAGGAGAGACTCCCATTGCTACACATACCTGCATCGTGTGCGGGCGGGGGGGGGGGGGCCTGGAAAACCGGAGCGGGCTGGTATCCATCGCAGGCCTCCTTTGGTGTCTGCGATCCTTCATCTCTTCATTACCACGAACACTGAGCTTTTAGGGAGCTTTTAGACAGAGCTCCCCGCCTAGCCCTACTGTGTCCGCTTTAGTACGGAAACGGTTGGCAGACCTTGTGGCATTGTCTGTACTCTCAAGCCAATGACCTGCTAAGTCATGAGAGTCCCTTAGTTACTTAACTAGAGAGTTGTAGCTTTATCCGAGCTCATCCTACTCAGTTGTGCAAAGGCAGTGAGCATTCCTTGGTGATCATTTCCGGGTCTCTGCTAACCCCCAATGAGGTCAGGAGGTGAGTTTCAGGATTAAATCGTTCCCATGTGAAAACTCTTGGTATCTCCAGAGAAAAACCAAGACTGATCCTCCCTGAATCCTACTGTCCTGTGTTGAGTTGCACACTCAACCCTGAGATGCTCAGCGTGAGCCAAGACAGCCACCTCCAGGTGTGGATTGCTGGGCACACCCACAGATGCTTACTGAGCGAGTAAATATAAATAAATGCTCGTGTGGTGAGCAGGTACCCAAAACACACATTACTGGGTGGAGTGGGGGGGTAGGAATGGTCCCTGAATTGATTGGGAGAATGTCCCTGTTGGAAACACGTAGTGACCATCTGTCTGGCAGTAAAGGGAAAGGTCTCCGTAAATCCAGTCTGGCTCAGGGAGGAGCAAGGTGCAGGCATCGAACCACCTGGATTTGCCTTGGGCTCCTGTTTGCACAGTGACGGCCATGCTGGGACTCAGTTCCCACACATGTAGAATGCTCATGTGGGGAGTAATGATGGCCGATGAATGCGTGTCCGGGGCACCAGATGAGATAAGGCCATTAGATAAGTCTAAGCTAAGTCCCTGCTACTTAGTAACTTCTCAGTAAGTGGCAGCAGCAATTACTACTATTTATGAGAAATAAAAACACTAAATAGCAATGGAAGGTAAAAGGAATTCCATCCTCCAACGGAAAATCAGGGCATGTTCAGTTGCATGGACCATTTATTGGTTTATTTATTCCAAGACTGTGCCCCTACTTAATCTCTTGGCCCCACAGCGGGCGGGGGGGGGGGGGCTAGGTCACCATAGTTACCTGCCAACACCCAACCCCCAGCCTCCTGTCTGTCACATAACAGGTCCTCAACAATCATCGGATGAATGAACGAATATTTCCATAAGGCAGACAAGCAGAATAGTTGTGCCAACCAGCCATTATTTTATTAACCAGGAGAAAAAAAACAAACAAACCTGGAAATGGAGCTGTAATCTCCCAGGAAGCCTCAAAAAAGTTTTAATTTTACTCAGTCACTACATGTTCAGTGGTAATAATTTCTAGGTTTATGATCATACAGGAAAGCGATAATTTTCAGTTTTTTAATAAAAGATCTTTTATGTTCATTAAGCATCTAGTTACATATACTTTAGAAATAGAAATTTAGGAGTGCTACAAGGAGAAAAGAAATAGGCCAAGCCAGAACAGTCCACGGAAGGAATTACATGCGGAAATTTCTAAAAGAACACACTGATGAGAAATACTATAATTTTGTATTTTAAATCCTGATGTTGCTTCTTTAGGATATCAGAAAAGTGAAAAAAATACCAGTTTTTAAAAGTCATCAATTTGGAGGGTAAGGAAGGCAAAGTGGAAAAATGTTACCTGTGAGTAAAAAAAAAAAAAAAAAAAAAAAGGCAGAAAAATAAATTACATTTAAAGCATCAATGAACAAAAGAAAAGTCACTCGGAGGAGCACATACACGAAGCCGCCTTCTCAGGGGCAGGAGGGGAGAATTACTCATTTTGGGGACAAAGGATAAGGAAAATTAACTTTGGGAAAACAATAAAAGAAGGGACATATTCGCTGTGAGGGAGAAAAAAGACAAATCTCCTACACGCAGAAAGAAAAAGACAAGTATTTGGAAAAGAACCAGTATTTCATCAGTATTTCATCTTAGAGAAGATGAAATACTCAGAAAGGACTCAGAAAGAGCATTTTCAGATAAACCTGTGGTTTGGGGGGACAATTGGTCTATCATCAGACATTATCACATGACAGATACCAAGCACAGTGCCCCAAACTGGCATCTCTTAGAAAAACCCCAACAGGACGCCTAGAGATCATCTTCACCTCTAATCAAAATGCAAAAGGGACAGGACAAGCCTCAGACACGCGGACCGCCTACCCGACTCATCTGGACACGCGTTTATGTGGCTGTTCCTATTCCAGAATCCAGCGGCCACCTCAGAACCCTGGATTGGCCCTTTGCAAGCTGTTGCATCAGTATTAACGGAACCCGAATGCTAAAAACCTGTTTTCAACGCAGATTGGATAATAATCTTGAACTACAGAGACAATGGAATAGAAATTAGAAGTCAAAGGGAGAAAGGCAGTACAAGGTTTTCATTACCTTCAAACCTCACATTTAGCATCCTTAGAATTTCATCGCACGAGCGCCTGTATTTGACCAGCGGCCAGGCCCACCCACGCCCACCCCAACCCCCAGTACCTGGCGGGTTGTAATTTGCTATTATTTAAGCACAAGGCTATTCCAGCTCCACACTCCCTCAGCCCTCTTACCCCGCCCGGTTTTGCCTCCAATGTGTCAGCTTTCGGATCACAATGAAACTCTCTGGGGATGCACACAACCACCAAGCACAGCACTCGGGACGGTCCCTGGGGTGGTTCCGGAAGTGGTAACACAGTGACAGGAAACTGTGACTTGACTTTTAGACCCTTAAAGCAAAGTCTCCAAAGGAAGGCTCAGAGATGTGAAATACCTTCTGGGGGAACGTGTGACATATTATTGGTGAGAGGTACACAGGAAAAATAAAACTATGTGCTGTAAGAAAATATAAGCCACCTCCAGCTTCTCAGACAACATCATTTGTAGTTGCCTGGGAACACTATTAAGGGCTTTATCATAACTTATTTAAAGGAATGTTTTTTTTATTAAGTTGTCAGAAATTAGTCATAAGCTCTCACAATTTCCCACAGGAAAATGAACCCAGAGTACTTTTTCACATAAGAAACAATTTTTTTTTTCTTTTCTTACAGTAGTTGCCTTATTCCTGGAAATAGGTAGGTGGGAAAAAATGCTTCAATGTGTTAGAAAACTGACTTCCCAAAGGAATGGTGGCAATTTTAGTGAAAATGCTTAGTTGTCATTACCCAATTTCCGAAAAAAGAATTCAAGCTGACATTTTCAATACATTTTTAAAACTGATGTTCGTTCCCATAAAAATCACATTAAAACTACGGCCCTGCTGCAAAGGAAAGGAGGGTCTGTGCCGAAGGAACTGTGATCTGCATCTCCCTTCCAAGCTCCTCCTTCCCTCCCTTCCCGCCGTTCTTCATCTCCAGACCTAAAAGTCATCCAGCCCCAAAGCCCAACAGTGATTGATAAACTCTGCTTCAAGGCATCCCTGCCAATTGTAGCAGATGGTATTGCTGCCCATCAATGAATCGAGGAGATCTATTTCAGTTATCATCGGTCTCTCCTACACCACCGTGTCTGCACCGGCGTAGCAGAGGACACGATGCCACAGCGTTGCCAGGACTGAGGGTTCGTGGCCCGGCAGCACCATCTCCTGAGTAAGGCAAACTGATCCTCTCCGTTGATTTTCGTCTTACTCTGGTGTATTGAGAACCGTAGAACATGCTAGGGCGTTGGGACAAATCAAGACCGAATTTCTCAAGCTCTCAGTGCCTACGACAGTCTCTTTGGATCTATGAAATCTAAGCTGTTAAATTAGATGGTCGTTTTTCAAGAAGGCAACTCCGTAGGTATAAAGGTAATAATAGAAAAAAATGGCCATTTAAAGCAAAATAACAAGTACACTAAGCTCAGCAAAAATCTCAGGTGGAAGCCTCCTTTGACTCAGGCGAGGGCGGGGAGGGAAGTAAGGAAGTGAGCAGAATTAATACAGTATCAGTGCGTGAGCACGACTCTCTCTACGGCTCCCTTTGCTCTTACACAGACTGAGGAGACAACCTACCTACCTAAGACTACGGTCATGTTAGTGGAAAGTCTGCGAATGTGAGAGCCCATAGCGTGTGTGTGTGTGTGTGTGTGTGTGTGTGTGTGTCTGTGAATTATCATAAGGAATTGGAATTACACAATTATGGAGGCAGGTAGGTCCAAAATCTGCAGGGTGGGCCAGAGTTTGGGGAGACCCAGGAAGAACCAATGTTTCCGTTCAAAGGCCATCAGGCAGGAAGAGTCAATGCTGCATATACAGTCCAAAAGCCACCGTCAGTAAAAAAAGAAAAAAAGGGGAAAAAAGTCTGTCTGTTTTATCCTGGCCTTCAACTGATTGAATGAGCTCCACCAATATTGTGGAGGGCCATCTGCTGTACTAATGCCATTTCAATACACACAGAGTATAATCACATTAATGGAAAAATAAATTATGGAAATTTAAAGTCGTGTTCTATTAAAATGTTAACGAATCGCCACTTAGGCTCCAATTTTAAATAATGTGAATATCGCAAGAAACCATCCACTCTTTACGAATTCAGAGCTGGCCGAGGGAGTTGCAGACTCCGCTTTCTGGCCTGCTTCCTGGCGACCCTGCCCTCCAGCTGGTAATGAGAAATGATGGCCAGCCTTCCTAAGTGTTGTGCGGAATATGCGTCTCAAATGAGTCCCCATGAATAAATCTGTGACTCTTTTCCTGTCGTTCAACATAGGCTGTTATCACTTAAACTCTCTCAGACCCCATAACAAGGCATTCCAAGTGTCCACCGAATGGCGGTTGTTTCATGCTAACACTGGAAACCAAACCAGAAAATCGCTATTAGGTGTGATAAAATGCCGGGAGGAAGTTTCGGACCACAGTGATATGCTGGGTTATCAATTTAGAGGACATCGTTATGTGAAATATTAGTGTTTGCACTGTGAAAATTTAAAATAGCATTTAAGAAAACATACGCTACAATGGCTGTGGATTTATGTGATTGGAGCATACACTCCCATACACTTCTATTCCTGGTAGGGAAATAATCTTGAATTATGTGAGTTGGGATCGTAACAGGTCTTTAAGAAGACATCTTCTGCATGTAATGTTGCTGCTCCATGTAAGATAAGATTTTTTTAAATATATTTTTTTATTTATTTACTTATTTATCTTTAGAGGGGAAGGGAAGGAGAGAGGGAGAGAAACATCAATGTGCGGTTGCCTCTTGTATGTCCCCTGCCGGGAACTGGCCTGCAACCCAGGCATGTGCCCTGACTGGGAATCGAACCGCGATCCTCTGGTTCGCAGGCCCGCGCTCAATCCACTGAGCTACACCAGCCAGGGCAAGATAAGATTTTTTAAAAAAACTCTATAGCATGTCCTATGAGTAACGGGTGTTTAGTCTTCATCATTTTCTTTTTTGTAGAAATATCAATGTTTTATCTGCACGGGTATCCACAGTAACATCGTTTATTTGTGGAAAATAGGCAACTATCTAAATGGCCAACAGCACTGAATCTGTCAATCTAATCTAATCAGCCCATCTATCGAATGGGATAATATGCAGCACATTAAGAAGTTGAGATAGGTTTATATGTATCATTTAAAAAGAGAATTAAAAACATAGAACGAGGTAAAAATTAATCAATTCAAAACCATACCAATCGAAGGGATGGAACTGGGCAGAGAGGAAGGCAGTACAGTGGAGAGGTCGGCATTTTCTCCTGTAATATCTTAATTATGTAAATTCAATCTATTTCTGCCCTGGCTGGTGTAGCTCAGTGGATTGAGCGCGGGCCTGCGAACCGAAGGATCGCGGTTCGATTCCCAGTCAGGGCACATGCCTAGGTTGCCAGGCCAGTTCCTGGCAGAGGACATACAAGAGGCAACCGCACATTGATGTTTCTCTCCCTCTCTCCTTCCCTTCCCCTCTGAAGATAAATAAATAAAATCTAAAAAAAAAAATAAATTCAATCTATTTCTCTATAATCAGCAAACATAATCTCATTCTATAAAATCTTACACTTTGCTGATAAGTAAACTTACCTACGTTTAGGTTCTCTGACTCTGATTAAACAGGAGGGAATCAAACGCAGGTGTTCGCCTCCGCTCTCTTCAGCAATCCCGTAAGAGTGATGAAATCAGTGCGAAAGGTGTAGACTCGCGATGACATGGAGGGGGGAAGAAGATTAGAGCAGAGGAAACTTGGAATGTGTAGAACTGGTGAGCAGTTGTGCAGGTAGGGCGAACCACCGAAAAAAACGGTTATGAATCTACATACGAGGTAATTAGATCCTTAGGGTTCTTCCTTGTTGCAGCAGAAAAGGGGGGCTGATTGAATATAAATGCCCAGGTTGATGTTTATATCAGGAAAGAGCAGTATATGGATATTAGTTGGCAATATTGAGGAAAAATACCAAAAAAAAGCTTCAAAAGTTGGGTATGATTTTTCCGAGAATAGGCATCAAGGATGGAGGAAGGGTCAGACAGGAAAGGATGCTTCTATGTACCCCCAACACAGATTTTACCCGATGATACTTTTAAGCTGTGTGCATACCTTACTACTTTTTAAAACTATGTGAATTACATTAGTGGGAGTAAAAAACAAAAAGGAAAAACTCACTTCTTATTCACTTACCGCCAGTATATTATGCTCATTGGTTTACAGATTAACCAGAGTACAAAAATTTCATTCAATATTGACATTTGAGGCATAAGTTGAAATAAACACTAAGAGTTTTAATATTAAAAATTCTGAAATCGCTACACATGTAAACTGGAATTAGACAATTAGGTAAGCAGATGGTGGATGGTGGAAGCCAGGCCTCTCATTGTTCGAGTGGAACAGACGGCTAAGTGGTCGGAGAAGCTAGAATTAATAATGTAGAAATGGATTATAGTTAGAGACATCGGTGTGAACTCAGGCTTAGCTTAATCGGTACACAGATGCCACATATGAAAATCCTTACTGATATGTGTCTCAACATAGATTCCTACACAAACAGAGGTTTCCCTGCTGTCTGCCGGGATGGTCTAAAAGAAATGATACCCCAACAGCAATGAACACACTAACCAACCAGATTTCGGTTTCTAACACTATTTTTTAAAAAAGGCGGGGGGGCGGGTGGTGAGGGATCCTTGGAGACGTTACTAATCCTAGGAACTGGACGGTGAATATATAACGTGCACCCGAGCTCGTGGAATGCCGATAAGTAACGAAGTGCTGAAGAAACACACAGCGTGTAGCAAAGAGACACAGGAACCACTGGAAAGAGCTTCTGATGGCAAGTACGGAACAATTCAGCAACCAAACCAAAATAAAGGTAGTATTGTTTTACAACCCACCGTGCCACCGATATATCCATGAGCTCATCCTGACGTAAATTACCGATTGACTGGCGGACGGACCGAGTGAGTGGACGGACAAACAGGGGAGAAGGAGGTAAACCCGCTAGGCTCAAGGGTTCCCAGTCATTCGTGGAGAAACTGTGCCTCCGAATTCAGAATGGGCCGACAGCGGTGCCTTCCTTCCAGTGTGTCCAGGACAAAAGCGGGGGGCGGGGGGAGAGGAAGGGGGAGACGCGGTGGGGAACCAGACAAGCACTGCCTCAGCCCAGCCATCAAGCAGGACATCAGTGGCCCTGAGACGTGTGACTGAGGCAGCCTCCGGACAACGGGCAGAGCAGCACCTTACTCCTTCTTCCCAAACCGAAGTCCCCAGCCTCATCACGGGAAAAACTGTACACAAACCTGAACTGAGGGACAGTCTGGTACCAAATACCAGAACAGGACACCTCAAAAATGCCACCATCATCAAAAATGGAAATCGGAGAAAGTACCGCAGAGCCAGGAGGAGCCTGGGGAGATGTGACAACTGAACGAGATGTGGCACCTTGAATGGGATCCTGGGACAGGAAAAGCATTGGAGGTAAAGCTGAGGAAATAGGAATAAACTGTGGACTATAGTTAGTAAGCATTTATTGATAATCTTGGTTCATTAACTGTGACACATGTATTATACTAATGGTAGATGCAAATAATAGGGAAAGTTGTTTGAGGTATACAGGAACCCCTTATAATATCTTCAGAATCTTTTGTTGCAAATTTAAAACTATTCTAAAACAAAGCATTCACCAAAAAAAAAAAAAAAAAAAAAAAAAATGCATTAAAGAGTTTTACTACACCCAGCACAGTAGGCTCTTGGCTCTCCAAGTTCCTCCACCGTATGCTTGGTGTTCCACAGAAGTGAGCACCCCGTCTAACACGTTTACCCCCCGTAATGAAGCATTTGGATACAGCTCTCTTCTCCCAATGACGATATCGGGTTTGAATTCATAAAAAGAAATATGTCATAATTAGACAAATGTAAAACATTCAGAGAATAGCTAATAAAGAAATTTACCATAATCAGCCAAACTCAAAACAGAGCATGGTTCATTTTCACAGGGAAATTATTCTTCTAGACATTGGAAGACTCCACTAAACATATTCATGACAAAAAAGGGAAGGTTATTGGCTACATAAAATAATAAAAAAATTTGATGTTCTGCAACTCCAAGTTTTAATACTGTAATTTCATCATTTTTACCAAGTAATTTCAGAATTCATTAATGTTCAAATGTGCCATTGGCAGCATTTTAAAAGAGGAAGCTACAAATACTCTTTGTCTTGTAGCAACACTCGAGCTGTAGAAGGGAAGAAGACTAGGTAGAGGAAAGCGTGGTCAAGGTCAATGTTGGGTGTTGCATTTTCCTGAAGGGGCTGCGGGCTCTTGTCCACAGAGTAAATCAACACATGGCGAGCCCGCTGCCGCTGATAACCTCTGTCTTGCTAAGCCCAAGGTCCATGCTCTCTCTCCAACAAATCCCACTTGTCAACCACAGGCCACCCAGCTGGCCGGCACCCACGCTCCCCTCACGGTTGGCCTCTGTGGGGCCAGCCTTGACCAGCTGCATCCCCCACGTTGGCTCCTGGTTTGTAGGAACTCCTACACTGTGCCAGCCCCTCCACTGCCCGAAGCTTATGTCCAGGGTCCTCGATGGCCTTTTCTCTTTAGCCTCTCGCTTACGCTGGCCCGTGACCTTATCCACCTCACGTGGATGACTCCCCACGCGGTATCACAGGCGCTCACTCATCTCTGCTGAGTCTAGACTTCCCTACTCAACCATGTGCTGAACAATGTCTCTTGAAAGTCCACAAACACGAGGCTAAAATGGAAGATGTGATCGTAACCCTTCTGCCATGGCTTTCTCCACCTCGGTGAAGGTACCACCACCCCCCCGTGACCACAAACCACGAGGTCATCGTCTCTCTCCTTCAACCCCATAGCTCACCCGTCAGTGAGCCCTGCCCGTTCCCCCTCCAGCTACACTCAAATCTGGTTGCTCGGCTATCTCCGCTTCAGAGATGCCAGCCCAGCTGTCTGACACACGCCACCGGCGTGACACCAGTCACCTGTCCTTCTCTTCCCTGTGTGCACTCTTGCCAACTAGTTCTGTGCCTCCTGTGTTCTAAGATGTGCTTTTCTTCCACCTTGCAGCACCTCTCAAATTGGAACGCATCTTACAATCAGTTGATGGCCCTTGAAAATTGCACGGGTTCTTTGCCTCTTGTTTCTTCTTTCGAATTTTAACATCTCAAAAACAAGAGTGAATACTACAATCAGTGAAATCTTAACTTTGACGAAATATGTAGCATATATTTTCCAAACCATAAGAATAATTTTTTTAATTCAAATCAGATTATTTTGCTCTCCTGTCCCATCTGTGCCAAAGACCTCTACTGCTCTGAGAAGATTAACAAACAAAATAAAATATAATCTCCTTGGCGTGCTATATGAGACCTTTTATCATCGGGCCTCTGCCTAACTCCCTGACTTCTCGTTTTCCTAACCCCTCGGTCTCCATGATTCAATCACACCGGTGACTGAATTCGTTCACATTCCCAGAACGTGTCAAGCCCGTAATGGCCTTGAAGACGGCTCTCTTTCTGCTCTTGTATCAGCTCATACCCGGCTTCTTCGCATCAGCCACGGCCCAGCATTCACATGGCTCTCAGAGGCACATGGCTCATGCAGCTGTCTTCGCCATTCTGAACCTCACTTCGGGGGGAAGTCCATCTCCCTCTACGGGGACCACAGCCATGTGCTTTCAAGCCACCGTTGTTTTGGATTTTGGAGATATGCTGCCTGTCCAACTTTTATGTCATACACATATTGCCTCATTTGATTCTAAAGAAAACAACAGTGGACTAAGTACTTGAGTTAGGCAAAATTCTACGGTGCACCCCATGACTCCTGGCCCATGGCAAGCCCTCTCCCTCCCTGAGTGTGTGCTGGGCCTGCCACTTCCTTCTGACCAATAGCATCATCGAGCAAAAGAAGAGGAATTTCGTAAATGTAATTAAAATTTCTAATGAGTTGACTTTAAATTAAACAAAAGGGAGATCATTAGGTCATTCCTTGATAGGCGGGCCTGGAGGTCAGACAGCTTCTCCTGCTGGCTGCGAAGGTGGAAGCTGCCACACTGAGACCACCTGGGAGAAAGCCACGGGGCCAGGAACTGTGGGGGCTGCTAGCAGTGGAGCACAGGGCTCCGGTGACATCCATCCACGAAGCAGGACCTCAGTCCCACAACTGCAAGGAGCTGATTCCGCCAACACCCACGTGTGTGCGGCTGACACTGGATGTCAGTCTTTGGAAGCCTGGACGGTAGACTTAGCTAAGCCACACCCAGAACGCTGACCCACTGACACCGTGAGATCATAAATGTATGTAGTTTTAAGCCAATATAATAGTAATAATATTATTCTCATTAAAGGGATAGCAAAACTGAGGATTTTGGAGAGGCTTAGAATGCCCCGATGGACACTGATGCTGAGTGAAGGGGCTGGAATTCGACCCCAGGGAAGGCTCACTTCCAAGTCCACGCTGTTGGCCACCGTGGCGGCAGTCTGCCATCGCAGGAGATTCTGACGCCTACTGGAAAGGAAGCCAAGTCTTCTTCAACTTCGAATTAGCCAGGGGGCCCACCCTGCGTGAGAGTCTCCGTCAATGCTGGCTACATTCCGTGCACGGTTTTGAAACACTGCGCGTCACACAGAAGCAGGCTAATTTCCAACGGCCCAATCGCTGAATCTCATTCATCTTATCGGAACCTCGCAGAAAAGTTTTTAGACCCAGATTTGCTAAGGTTAAGCACTTTTTATCTGTCCTTCGAGTGGGCAGATGTTTTACGTGGAAAATTAGACTGTGACATGAGGTTCTTACAAAGCCTTCCATTCCTGCTTCGTTCTGTTGCCTGACTGCACAATCTGAAATTAGAATTTGCTCCCTTTGTGTGCGACCCAGGCTGTCATTTTCGTGATGATTATTCACTGTTCTCTTTTTTAAGATTCACACGCTCTTTATTATTAGGAGTTGGTTCTCTTTTCATTTCTGTCTGTCTGAACAACACAATTGAAAATAACCACAAATTCAAATGCTCAGGGAGACAAGAGAATGGTCCCCTATATTTCACTCCTTCCCATTCAACGAATACCATGTGGCTAGCATATAGATTCACAGAAAAATGTGAGGCCGTAATTGAATGCATTTTCTGTGGATAATTCAGATCAATATATTTCCCTACCGCGCTTCATGAAACAGCACTTGGGCGACTACAATTATGTCCTTCCTCCTGGCATTCCACAGTTATTCTCCTCCCTGCTAGTCACACTGTCACCAGAACATCACCTAAAACACAGATCTGATGTATTTTCCAAATCAACTAGGCATGCCGTGAGATCAGGTACCATCTCTGGGTTTGCTCACCATTGTAGCCTTGGCAGGTAGCACCAGGCCTGGTACTAAGTAGACAGCCAACCAACACGCACTAATAAATAACTGAATATGTAAATTAATATTTCTCTTCACCCAGTGAGAACCCCTCATTAATTTCCATCTATGTTTAGATCTTATTCAGCTGTCCTCTTGATCTTTCAGTCTTCCCAGAGGTAAAATATTTTCATCGCTGCCTATGTTCTTCCAGATTCTTAGCTCATTGATGAATAAATGAGTGGATGGTTGGATAGATGGGGGGAGGGGTAGGTGTGGTTGTTCTTGCTCTTTGAATATAAACTCACAGATAACAGAGACTCCCTTTGCCTCAAACACAGTTGGCACAGGTGCTCAATGAACATTTATCAGATGGAGCAAAAATTGTTTTACTTCGAAGTATAAATATTGCAAATACTGACTCAAATTATTCGGGGGCTAGGTAAATGGTTTTTTAGATGAGTCAACTCTCTACTTCCATCCAAAGGGATGCGTGTAGCCTACTGATCACCAGGGTCCCTGCTTCTCGAACCCAAATCACTATCGTAGTGAAAGAGTCACGCTCGTGCCACAGACACACAACATCCGTCACTGTCACCAACTGACATGGTGACGGTAGGATCATTCTGCCGATGAAGACGGCACTATTGTTATCAAGACCCCAGAGCCCTTTGCAAATATCTTTGCAAATATTATCTCGTTGAAATCATCACAACAACCCTACAAAATCGGTGGTGATTATGCCCATTTTGGAGACGTAGAAAATCAAGGCTTGCGAGGCTCCACTGTTTGCACAGGTTTGCATAGCTAGCTGTTTAGACAACTCAGCCAAGGCAGGATGTCCCCTGGCGTGGGCTGCTGCAGCCCCCGGTCTTTGCCATAAGGCGCTCTTGCCTGATAAATGAGATGATACAGGGAGAAATGATCTTCGAGATGAAATACAGTTCCAGTAAAATGTGCATCGTCAGTATTTTTCTTTTAAAAACAGGAGGATTTTCGTATCACTGTGGCGTGATGACTGCCTTCTGCCCTCACCCCGGGATCGACCTGCTTCTTCCCTGGGCGTACGTGGGTGACATTCTTCTCTCAGGAGCTGGCCTCAGGTGCGCGCACTTCCGTCCTCACACCGGAAGTGAGGGGGCGTGTGTGCTGTAATGAAAACGCAGCGTGGCACACTGGTTGACAGCTGGGGCTCTGGAGTCAGCTTTCTGGCCTGAAAGCCCCTCTCTGCTACCGTGGCCAAGCCGGCGGCCCTCTCCAGATTCATGCTTTCCTTATCCATCACACAGAAGCCCTCACACTAAGCCAAAAGGTTATTCTGAGGATTAAGTGCATTTATACATATTTAGCGCTTAGCGGAGTGCTGGGCGTGTAGAAGGGCTCCATCAAGGTGAATTTTTTTCTTTTCTTTTCTTTTTTTTTTTTTTTTTGAGACAGATGAACTCCCTAATACTATCTATTTATGTGGCATTCTTCATTTTTCTTTAAAGCCATTTGCATAAAGCGATACATTTGTCAACAACATCCGTTTGAAATCTTCTTGGCTGCAGACGAAAGAAGATGAAGTCAGACAATTACCTGGGAGAGCAAGTGCCTCCGGTGACAGACCCTCAGATTTATGGCTCCTCGCAGGCTGCGTGCGCCCAGCTCCCTCCCCGGCGCCCGGCGCCCGCAAGTACGCAACGCACATGATGAACGAAGCTCGCTGTGTCTGCGCAATGACACAGCGATCCAAATGAGCCTTTGTCTCTTATTAAAAGCAGCAGATTTCACCCCAGAGTATTCAGAGTTTTAATCCGACGTTCTGTTCACCTGCAGGCAAGGCGTTCTGTTAGGTAAAATGAAAACGCAACATTTCAAGTTCTGCTCGGAAGGTGATAAATCAAGATTTTAAACAAAAATGACAAATGCTGTTCCTTTTCATAAAAGTAATTTCGAGGCCCAACTCTGTAATTGCCTCTAGATATCTTATTTCTTCATGTACACTTCTTCAGAAACTTCACGATACTTGTCTCATTACTGATACGTTCTTAACACAAGCTCGGTTTGCCTTTCACAAAACACAGATGTGTCTGTCTTGGGTAAATGGGATCGTAGGAACTTGATGATTTCTTATTTACTGAAAGCCACAGTGGAGAAAATTCACCTTGTTTACTCTCTTTTTTTATTATTAAATTTATTGGGATGACATTGGTTAATAAGATTCTATAGGTGTGAGCACACATTTCTTTTTTAAAATTTTATATTTTCCCCATTACCATTTAGTCCCCTTTACCCCCCTCGCCCCTTAGTCACCACACTGTTGTCCATGTCCATGAGTCCGTTTTCCTTTTTCCTCCATCCCTCCACCCCCCCACCCTCCCCGCCTCAGCTGCCATCCTGCTCCCCAGACACGTGATCTGTATATGGCGGTGTGTGCCCACCCCCTGAAGTCAAATCATCCTCCGTCACCAAATATCGGACCCCCTCGACCCTTCACTGTCCCCCCACCCGCTTCCTTCCGGTAACCACCATGCTGTTTGTTGTCTGTGTCTGTGAGTGTCAGTTTTATGCCCCACATGTGCGTAAAAGCATGTAGTTCTTAGGTTTTTCAGACTTATGTCACTTAGGACAATATTCTCAAGGTCCGTCCCTGTTGTCGCAAATGGCAGCTTTTCGTCTTTTCCTACGGCGGAGGAGCGCTCCACCGTAAACATGCACCACACCCGCTCCATCCAGTCTTCTATCAGAGACGCTTTGGTTGTCTCCATGTCCTGGCCGCTGTGAAATGCGCTGCAATGAAGGCAGGGGTGCTTCTTTCTTGGCAAATAACTGTTTTCAAGCTTTTCAGGTAGATACCCGGAAGAGGGATCGCTGGGTCATATGGTAACTCTATTCTTAATTTTGTGAGCGTCCGCCATACTGTGTCCCACAGCGGCTGCACCCGTTTACATTCCGAACAGCAGCGAAGGAGGGCTCCTTTTTCCTCCAGCCGCTCCAACACCTGGTATTACTTTTCATATTGACAGCAGCCATTCTAACAGGTGGGAGGTGGTATCGCATTGAAGTCTTGATTTGTATTTCCCTTACGAGGGGCAGGGGTGTCAAACTCATTTTCACCGGGGGCCACATCAGCCTCGTGGTTGCCTTCAAAGGGCCAAATGTAATTTTAGGGCTGTATAAGTGTAACTGCTCCCTAACTAGGGGCAAGGAGCTTGGCGCTGCCGCCAGGTGGAAAAAAGGTGCCGGGCCGGGTAAAACAAGGTGGAGGGCTGGGGTTGGCCTGCGGGCCTTGTGTTGGCCACCTGTGACTTACAGCTAATGAAGTGTAGCATCTTTTCCCATGTGTTGGCTATTTGTATGTCTTCTTGGGAGAAGTGTCCGTTCAGGTCCTCTGCCCATTTTTAATGGATTGTTTATCTGGTGTTGAGTTATATGAGTTCTTTATGTATTTTGGATATGAACCCCTTGTCAGAGCTGTTGTGTGGAAATGGCATGTTCCATTCATTTGGTTGCGTTTCTGTCTTGTCAGTTTCTTTCACTGTGCAGAAACTTTCTAGTTTGATATAGTCCCATTTGTTTATTTCTGCCTTTCATTCTCTTGCCCTTGGGGTCAAATTCGTAAAATGCTCTCTAAGACCACGGTCCACAAGTTTAGTGCCTATGTTTTCTTCTACGTAATTTATTGTTTCAGATCTTACATTTAGATCTTTGATCCATCTTGATTTACTTTTTGTATGTGGGGACAAACTGTAATCTAGTTTGATCAACTTGTTTACTCTCAATTAAAATTAATAGGATGCATCTTCAAATACAATGCTTTTCTTAAAATTCTGTCTTACAAACTCAGGATCTCCCAGATGGTTGGCCAGTTGAGGAAGCTAACATGCAGCATGCGGGGAGGACCAGTGGTCATCAGAGGCCAATGGAGTGACCCAGAAAGTATCCCCACTTCCCAGTGGAATGCATCATATGTTCACCTTTGAGAACAGATACTCCAAACACTGGGAAGTGATAAAAACAGTCAGGGGGCCCTCCTCCTAATTAATTGGCAGAAGGAACTGGAAAGATGCCCAGCCTCCCCACTTAAAATAGTTCTTCCTCCCTCCCTCTCTCTCCTCCCCCCAGGGAGCCTTGCCCGATTCCTCCTATACTAAGCAACAGTCTTTGAATCCAGCATTACACAGAGTTATGCTCACTCCTGGACATGCTGCTGAAGGGGTATTTCTGCAGTGAAAAGACTAATATGAGGCATGGATCATTAAAGCAAAAAAATGTCAGATCTCTAGAGGGTATCTTCACTTGAACATCAGGGCCTGTATGTGGCTATGGGCAGGAATCTTCTATCCAAAATAATGATATTGTGGGACCCTTAAAGAGCCACGAAACTTTTGGCGTTTGCACACTGTGTCCACTTGAAATTTGTGAGAGTTTTGCCAATTCCAATTGCGTATCTCTATCCTTAGTGCATCTGTAACTTGTGGAGACTGGGCTAATAAGAACTTAAGGGAAACATATTTTTCCCTTCAAGTCTTTCCCTAAGCATATTATAATTTTTACTTTATTCTAGGTGGTATATGTGTATCGTAAAAATAATAATAATAGAAAGAAGAAGAAAATATAGAGACAAGGGAAGGCAACAAAATTCACCCTCCATTTCGCCAGAGATACCCACTCTTGCCTACCCTCCTTCCGTCCACGCTTCCGTCCTTCCCCTTCAGTGATGTGTCTCTGCCTCCCAAGGTCAGAGCTCCCAGACTGCGGACCTTGGGCAAGTCGCGCTCCTTCATGGAGCTAGTGCCTGCCTTATAGCGTCATTACGCAGATTAAGTAACTTACAATAGAAGAATTGTAGGCTAATGCCCAACGAACAGGAAGTACTCCATAAGTGTTGGTTATTATTAACACTTTCATATAATTCAGTCTCACCCCAGATGGCATTCAGTTATATAATTGCTTTGGAACTATATATCAATACGTTCCAACTTCAATTCAGATATTTCTCGAATACTTTAAATATGTGAATGGTATTCCATCTCTCTCTCTCACACACACATCATCGACTCATTTAATTCTCTGTTTTTATATATTTCGTTGGTCCCAATTTTTCTATATGTCTAGCCTTCTAATTTACTCTTTAATCAGAAACCCTAAGAGGTCGGACAGATGCATGTTTTCATCTTCATCTAGTCCAGGCCTCCTTTCCCACCACACCGAAAGTGGGCGTGAGCAGAGACTAAGGGAGTCGGCCGTAAAAATGATGAGGCTTGAAGTCTGAGCAGGCGGCCAAAGCCTAGAGTGGAAGTCCATGGGAAATTACAGCGCATTTGAAAGTAGTTACATTGCACGGGTTCTCACACACACTGGCACCACAGCCTTGGTCAAGTCACTAAAAATGTCAGTGTCCTGATCTGTTGGACAAGGAGAAAACAGACATAAATGAATAGGATTACTATGAGAATGAAATCAAAAGACAGGTAAGCAAGCACTTTATAAACTATGGCGGGCGGGACAACTATGAGCCACTGCTACCGTTACACAGAACAACGCAGTATTGTGTGATTTCCGGAGTTGGAGAAGAGGGCTGTCTCGTGTTGTTTTTTTCCTTTAAAATGCTCTTCTGAGAAAAAGAATTTCTGGCCCTTATATAGCAAAGGTGTATATTTTAAACAAATAAAGAGCATCTATAAAACATAGCAACAACCCAATAGAAATACTAGCCAATGGGTAGGGGCTGGCACTCAGAGGCAACAAGCTTCAAACAGCCTTTAAATGTGGAAAGTCACCCTAACTCACACCATACAACCAAGCAAAGTAAAACTTCGATGAGCTGTCTGTCACTTCTCATCGATTAGACTGGCATACGTGTGGAACCCTTATTAATATATGTGCTTCCTAGGGTGTGAGGAAGGGTGTTTTCGTACATTATTGATAGGTGTCTAAACCAGCACAATTTCTCTCAAAAACAGGGTCATCTCTGGTGATGGAGGTCAGACTAGTAGCTACTCCTGGTTATCTTCTGTTATTAATCGCAAACGTTCTAAATCATTTTTCCAAAACCAACTCAGAAACATGCCAGTCTTTTTGCAAAAGTGCTGAACCATTTAATTCGAGACCCCTTCAGTCCACACCTGCAAGATTCCTGGTGGTTGTGTGAAGTGTTGACTTTTAGAACGGACTCATCGGTGACATTTCCAAACATTGAAATTCCTCTGTCGTCGAGCAGAACATCAGAGAGGTGCCTCCAATCCGTGTGAAGCAGGAAGGGGAAAGAAATGACAAAGGATGCAATCTGACCAGACAACGCAGAGGGTGTAGGGGTGGACTCATTACCTGGGACGCGGATGAAAGGCAAAGGTGAATGCACACAAGGACAAGGAAAGGGCGGAAACCAGCCTTTAGAGAGCTGGATCCGACAGAGTCAGCGCTGAGATCTGAAAGTCCATCGGAATCTCTTACAGACGTCACTCACGATACACGCCCCTGGGTCTCACCGTAGAACCACTGAAGTACAACGTCCTGGGTGAATCCAGGAGTGCTGTATGCGCATGTGCGTGGGCGTGTTCATCCGTGTGAATGCACGTGGCTCTCGTTCCCCACCCCGGAAGCCCTTCCCGTGGCTCTGCGTGGCCGGGGGGATGCTCTTGGCTTTGAGAACCATGGGTTTCCATCTTCCTTCCATTTCCATCCCACATGCATCCTCATACCAGGAAACAACCTGTGTTTCAGAGGAGAACTCAGAACTGGTTTTGATTCCTGGATATTTCTAACCATATAGAAAAGCAAACTGTATTCTGTTACTGTTAGAAGACACCAGAGGCAGTTGGGCGGGGAGGGGGCAGGAAGTGTGGCAGCCCTGGAGGGAGACTCTGGCTCAGCACCAGACCCAGGCAACCAGCAGCTACAGGCTCATGACTGCTCACCTGGAACATGGGAACTGTCTCAAGACATGGAAATAATGCTCATCAGGCACCTTGTACATAATACACGCTCCTGAAAAGTCAGCTATGATCACTGCAACTCTACCCGTCCTACCCGCACATACTTCAGCCTTTTCGTTCAAATAATTCAAGAGGAAAAGAGATGTCCGTGGGTTTGGGGTGGCAATATTCATGTCAAATCACTCTGCTATTTCCTGGAATTCTTCGCGGTTCCTTTGCTCGCATCCACCCCGTAATGACAAGCGGGTGGGAGCAAAAGGGAAGCATCTGCAGAGACCGAGCCCAGGACTCAGCGAGGCCTGAGACATGCAGAAAGCTCAAGAACTACCTGTTGAACCCACAAATAAACAAAATGATCCATCCGGACATGCCAAGTAGCTTCAGTTAATAGGACTTAGGAGCCACTTCATGTTGCCTTAGAGGTCTGATGGGAAAAGCAAAGTGCTTTTCTCCAGGCCGGTCGAGAAGGTCAGATTATCGGTGTGAAAGGTCAGGTGAACCCAGTGGAGTATCCAAGGGCACACTGGAGCCCGCAGTTGTGTTTACGAACACGGTCGCGTCTTATGAGCACAAAAGAAGGCGGAGATAAAGTGCCACCGACGTGAAGCTCTCTGTCCCAAGATTTATCAGTTGCAAAACTGAAGACAAAAAACCTTCAATAAAAGCATCTAATAAATATTCCATAAACAGAACTCCCAGTGCTAAATTAAATATTTAATAATGTCTGTTGTCTGGAAAAAATGCCTTGGAAGGCAATAAAATTAAGCAAATGGATCCATTTTCAGGTCACTTAACCAGCAAGATGGACTGAGTCGTGCACAGCCACGCTCTCCTAATTTGTTCTTGTGGACGTACAGGACAAAGCCACGGTCACACTAGCTTATGCCATAAGCTCACATTCCCTCCCAAGCCTACCTCTGCGAAGGCGGATGGGAAACCCCTGAGAACAGGTAACTCCTGAAGTAACAGAGGAAAGAGATTCATGTACAAGTCTGATGGGATTCTCTACAAATCCCTTGTCATCCGGAAATCGTCAAAGCAAATGTCTCAGGGAAGACATTAAAACACAGACTTCTGAAGAAGCAGTTCAGGCTAGCACCACCACCAGCCGCAGCAGCAGCCTCACACACCCACATTCTCTGCACCCCAAGGCTGTCCTGATGCTGGGCAGAGCACAAACAGGAGCCCCCCACCCCAGACACACATCCTGGACAGTCACTATGGCACCTGGACTCCTGTTCTAGTTCACTCAGTTAATACGGACTGTGAGTGAGGCTCTGGAGACCTGAGGGATTGGGGGAGAAAGAGACAGACAAGATCTCCATCCTTGCAGAAACTGTATCCTAGTTGGGACGGGTGGGGGTGGTCGAGGACAAACAATCCAATTTCATATAGGAAAGGAGGGAGGCAGGAGGCTCGGAAGCTAACGGACGTTCGGGTTGCTGGGGCAGGAGAATCTTCCTGAGAAGCCCCAAGAAGGCCACTTCCCCGTTTCGCCGGGACCTGATCTCAGTGGGAGCCAGCAAACTGAGACCAGACTGGGCTGTTAAGAGGCACAGAGAACAGAAGGAATTAAGGCCTCTGGGTTGGAGCAAGCTTGTCACTTAGTTCCTGGGATCAGCAAACTCTCCATAAAGGGTCGGAGAGTGAACATTTTTGGCTTTGCAGACAGTACAATCTCTGTCACAACCACCCCACTCTGCCTCCGCAGTTCCAAAGCCCCTCTCGGGCCTTATGCAGATGAGGGGTTGGCCTGCATTCCAGTACAAACTGTATTTGTAAAAACAGGCAGCAGACCCCAGTTGACCCTCCGGTGGTAATTTGTTGACCCCCCACTCTATTCCTAAGGATAATGTGTTACTCACACTTCTCTCCTCTAAAAGTTCCACGAGTAAGTGTCCATTTGTCCAACCATTTATTAAGGTCCAAAGCCCCACATTTTCAAACTCCACTGACCTATTCATTTTCACTCAGCCTCGTTTTGGCGTCTCCCTTTTGCACTGACACCAGAAACTAAGATTTTATGTCAGGCATTAATAATAAAACCACTTGTATTTATATGCAAAATACCACCATCCATGGATAATTACTTTAGCAATAATTTAAAGCCACTGGAATGCATATTGCATTATGCATTGTAAAAAAATAATCTACAGTGATGTTACAGTTCAGAAGCAAAAACATCTACATGGCTGCAGCTTTCTAAATGGCATTTTTGCCTTTTATAGACAACGCACTGACTCACACTGTAATTGTTCTATAAATCAGTCCATTTCTCTTCTCAGCTCCCCTCATGGAGCTTCCCTTTAGGAGGTAGGGGAGTCAGGAGAAAAAAATAGAAACAGAGATACTTGGGGATCGGCAAAGCTAGCACACACACAAAGAAGAACCCAGGTACAGCATCATTCAATGTACTGGCAGTCTGTCTGAACAACAAAGCATTATTCATGAAATTTATTTGTTCAAGTGGGATTTAGAAGTTTTATGTCACTGTGACCAGCCTCTTTCTTGAATGAATGACCAAACTGAACATCCACATTCCACACAGCAGACAAAGAACAGAAGAGACAAGGGACGAAGGATGAGTATCCGCTATAATTTAGGAAAGATTCCCAGAAGATTCTGCATGAGATCGCCCCTACATCCCATTCATTTGTCTGCAACTTGCTCAGATGCTCCAAGGCAGCCGCAAAGGAAGCATAAAAATATTTTTTTATTATGGATTTCCATATGCTTATCCAAAAAAAATTGTGGGTTTCACTAATATGGAAGTGGGGAATGAGTATGGGCTGGGAGCAACTAGCCCTCTGCAAAAAAAGCACTACGTCAACAGTGACGATAATGACATCATGACAGATGCTCTGTACCCTTCCTTGGCACAGTTCCACACACAAAAGTCTGCAGCTGAAGCCCTGGCTGGTGTAGCTCAGTGGATTGAGTGCGGGCTGCGAACCAAAGGGTCGCAGGTTCGATTCCCAGTCAGGGCACATGCCTGGGTTGCAGGCCAGGCCCCTAGTGGGGGCCACCTGAGAGGCAACCACACATTGATGTTTCTCTCCCTCTTTCTCCCTCCCTTCCACTCTCTAAAAATAAATAAATAAAATCTTTTAAAAAAAATTAAAAAATTAAAAAAATAAAATCTATAAAAAAATAAATAAATAAAGCCTTCAAAACAATGCCATTAAAAAAAAAAAAAAAAAAAAAGTCTGCAGCTGAAACACTGAGAAGCTAAGGCCAGTCGAGAACTCGTAAAACTTAGGGTGAGTTTGGGCCATAGGTACCAGAGACCCAAAATAACAACCAGACAAAATAGAAGTTTTCACTCTTATGTCAAGAGATAGGTAGTTAAAGGCTAGTATCATAATTTTGCTACAAGATGTATAAATTTTGAAGCAATAGCTACAGTCTCCAGGTAAATTATTAAAGTTGTGCAAATTTAATTAGAACTTGAAAAAATTAAGTCTTCGAACTTAATATTCCACTGATACTAGTCACAATTTTTTATTTTAATCACAGAAATTCAAGGAAATTTGAGAAGACAAAGCCATCGACAAAATTAAGACCTTCAAATTATTACAAAATACACCACCTTACACCTTGTCAAACAAGACCAGAGGAAATAAACACCGGACTTCAAACGAAAGCTCTCACGGTTTTGAATGTTAACGACAAAGCCCAGTGAGTTGTTTGTGAGCTGACACTTGGCTGTATCCTTGAGAGAGTTGCACACATTGTCCTCTGTTTCCTCCGTGAGCCACGGGTCAGTCCGGATTCAGGGCCTCCTCGGGCCGAAGGCACAAAGGGTCGCAGTCAGACACAGGGCCAGGGGACAGGGCGAGCCAGACTCTTCGGGCGCTGGCTGTTCCGCTGGCTCCTTGGGAGGGCGGCCCAGGTGGCCACCACCTTCTTCAACCTTCCCTCCTGTCACTCTCTCCCTTTCTCACTGCGCTCCAGCCTGGACCATCTCTCCATTCACACGCTCCAGACTCACCGGTGCTGGGTGCTTCCATTCCCAGCCCTCGTATTTGCGGTTTGCTTGCTGGGAATTTTCTTTCCCCAGATCTTTGCATGACTAGTTCCTATGACTCAGGACTCAACCCTAAGGCAGGCCCTCAAAGGCACCTCCTTGGACCTTCATAAACTGGTGCCACCTCTCTATCTTCATCATTCTCTCAGCCATCAGACCCTATTTTTATTTTTTTCTATAACAATTCTCTCTGCCTCCCCACCCAAGTCAATTTTTAAAATATATTTTATTGATTATGCTATTACAGTTGTCCCATTTCTCCCCCATCATTCCCCCCACCCTGCACACCCTCTCCCAGTCACATTCCCCCCTTTAGTTCATGTCCACGGGTCATAAGTTCTTTAGCTTCTACATTTCCCACACTATTCTTGCCCTCCCCCTATTTTCTACCCACCGTCTATGCTACTTATTCTCTGTACCTTTTCCCCCCTCTCCTCCTCCCACTCCCCTGTTGCTAACCCTCCACGTGATCTCCATTTCTGTGGTTCTGTTCCTGTTCTAGCTGTTTGCTTAGCTTGCTTTTGTTTTAGGTGTGGTTGTTAGTATCTGTGAGTTTGCTGTCTTTTTACTGTCATATTTTTTATCTTCTTTTCCTTAGATAAGTCCCTTTAACATTTCATACAATAAGGGCGTGGTGATGATGAACTCCTTGAACTTAACCTTATCTGGGAAGCACTTTATCTGCCCTTCCATTCTAAATGAAAGCTTTGCTGGATAGAGCAATCTTGGATGGAGGTCCTTGCCTTTCATGACTTAGAATACTTCTTTCCAGCCCTTTCTTGACTGGAAGGTTTCTTTTGAGAAATCAGCTGACGGTTTGATGGGAACTCCTTTGTAGGTTACTGTCTCCTTATCTCTTACTGCTTCTAGGATTCTCTCCTTCATTTTAATCTTGGCTAATGCAATTATGATGTGCCTTGGTGTGTTCCTCCTTGGGTCCAACTTCTTTGGGACTCTCTGAGCTTCCTGGACTTCCTGGAAATCTATTTCCTTTGCCAGATTGGGGAAGTTCTCCTTTATTATTTGTTCAAATAACTTTTCCACTTGGTGCTCTTCCTCTTCCCCTTCTGGTACCCCTATAATTTAGATGTTGGAATGTTTAAAGATGTCCTGGAGGTTCCTAAGCCTCTCTTTTTTTGAATTCTTTTTTCTTCTTTCTTTTCTGTTTGGTTGTTTCTTTCTTCCTTCTGGTCCACTCCATTGACTTAAGTCTCAGTTTCCTTCCCATCACTGTTGGTTCCCTGTGTATTTTCCTTCATTTCACTTAGCATAGCCTTCATTTTTTTCATCTAATTTGCAACCAAAATCAACCAATTCTGTGAGCATCCTGATCACCAGTGCTTTGAATTGTGCATCTGATAGGTTGGCTATCCCTTTGTCGCTTAGATATATTTGTTTTGGAACTTTTATCTGTTCTTCCTTTTGGGCCCTTTCTTTTTTTTTTTTTTTTTTTTTTTTTTGGCTTGCCGCACCTGTTACGTATGAAGGGAGGAGGCTTAGGTGTTCACCAGGGCGGGGCAACCCACATTACTGGTTGCAATGCTGTATGTGGGGGAGGGGTCCAAGAGGGAACAATAGCGCTTGCTCCCCTCTCTGTCGGATTTCAGTCCCTTCTGCCACTTCTTCCAAGCAAACTGGGCCCTTCTGGTGCTGATTCCCATGTGGGTGGGCTTGTGTACATTCTAGGACCCTGTGGGTCTCTCCAAAAAACTCTCCTGTGAGGCTGGGAGTCTCTCCTGGCAACTCAGCCCCCACAGGTGATTTCAATTGGTGCTTTTACGCTTTATTTCCCCATGCGGGGGCCCTGGGCTGCGCGGTCTGTCTCGCTCCCCAGTCTCACCTGGTTTATCTGCGCAAATATGGGACTGCCCGGTCCGCCAGCCACCTTGTGCACCATGCCCCACTTCACAATCACTGCCTTGCTGGATCTGCCCATTGCCATCCCATGCCTGGGGTCCACCAGCTGCTGTCTTGCGTGCCCAGGGTTTCTCAGCTGCTGCCTTGCATGCCAGGTGCCACTGTTTTTGCCGCAACCCTTCTCCACCTGCTGCCAGACTCCGCCCCTCCTACCCGTCTAGATGAATGTGTCTATTTTAACTCCTTGGTGGTCAGACTTCCATACAGTTCAATTTTCTGTCAGTTCTGATTGTTATTTTGTTTCTAAATTGTTGTTGTCCTTATTTTGGTTGTGCGAGGAGGCACAGTGTGTCTGCCTACACCTCCATCTTGGCCAGAAGTCCCTATTTTTTTTTAATAATGCACAGAACCTTCTGTGTGGACCTTTTTCTTAAAATCCATTTGTTGCTTACCATCTCTATGCTCCCGTTTGTCCACATCTGTCTGATTTGTACAATATTTGCAGGCAGAGTACTTGGCATACAGTTATCATTCGAGTGAATAAATGCATGATTAAATAAACCAATCTTTCACTTTTTTTTTTTTAAAGATTTTTTTTTTCCTTTTAGATTTTATTTATTTATCTTTAGAGGGGAAGGGAAGGAGAGAGGGAGAGAAACATCAATGTGCGGTTGCCTCTTGTATGTCCCCTGACGGGAACTGGCCTGGCAACCCAGGCATGTGCCCTGACTGGGAATCGAACCGCGATCCTTCGGTTCGCAGGCCCGCGCTCAATCCACTGAGCTACACCAGCCAGGGCCCAATCTTTCACTGTTAATTTCTTGGGTGTTTTCAATGCAACATATCTACTTTTACACTCTAGAAAAATCTGTTAATGCAAAAAAAAAAAAAAAAAAAAACAAGAAAATGATCAAAAAGTTACAAAGTCTTCAAGCAGAAATGCTCCTATGATTCCATCTGTAAACATCAACCGTACAAGCTGTAAATGAATTATAGGGCAAAGGCAGACTTAATACAGCTCATCTTCTCATCCTACAGATCCCACCGAGTCTGTCCTCAGGCACCACTCGCATCACTTCATTGGCTGGTCCTTCCAAGTAACGTGATGCCTTACTTTTGTCTTTCCTTTGGATCCTGAGGACTTACCCATATTCTTCCGTAACATTGCCGTTGTTTGCAGCCAGAGACCCTGAGGTGACGTATCGCTGAGAACAAGCTGGAGAGACGGCAAACTGCAGAACCACCTTCTGAGTGCGGTCTCCTGAATGAACCCGGACCACCCTCTGTGCTGAAACCGCAGTGGAAATTTGGACGGGCATCAGTAGTAATGATTGAGTTGCAGAGCAAAGGGCAATGTAATGCCATGGCAACTCTTCAAGAAGATCTTTGCGTCGAATGCTGCACCCCCAAACAAAGCGGCATGGAAAGGGGAAGCTGTATTCATTCATATTGAGATGGAAGTTCATCTTGCATGCTTGTCTAATTTATTTGGCTTGAAAGCTTTTAACTTTTAAACTGAATCCAAGTGTGAACACTTACTATTTAGTGTCTCTTTTTAAACTTATCTGTTCAAAATGCATGAATATTCCTCCAGCGGAAGGGATAATAGGAAAGTAAATTAATTATATTTTAACTTTGCAATCTCGTTTTCACTTTGCGAGAACTGTGCAGGGTGACTATTAACCTTTCATTTTATATGAAAAATTTAAAGAATCACCATGAGGTAATTTCAAACTATAACAAAAAAGAGACCACATATCATGGATTCCCTTCTTGCCAAAAAGTATCATCCTGAAACACAGACCGACACAGCATCATCCAGGGATCCATTTCACAGCCTTTTTCAATTTTATTCCCAAGTATTCAAGCAAGGGTGCTCATAAAATTGGCAGTTAATCAAAGTAGAGATGTGTCGAAAACTAAAGCTTGTTTCAATCACCTTTCACTTTTTTCCATTTCACGTTGAACGGAATTACATTTATCCATGTCTGACCTGAAATTCCCTTTATTAGAAAATAATATAGATTTCTTTTATTTAAGTCTGCATACTACTTTGGGATTTTGCAGAACTGCATTCTTTTTTTTTCCCCAGTCTGGTTTAGAATCTGCGGATTTGAATGTCTCCGGTTTACACACCACGAGGATCCCGTCATGTCCATTTCCAGCTTAAACCCCTTCAATGATTCCTTTGGTTTAGGGGAGAAAGTGTATGGTCTTCAGCATGCCTGATCAGACAGCAGGTGTCCCGTGTCTCTCTCTCCTCGCTGCTTCACAACCTCCGCTCCAGGCAGTCGAGGGGAGGCATTCTACGCACTGGGATCTGGGTACCGCGCTGTGTCGACTGGCTACGTTTCACGCCACGCTGCTGCCGGAGAGGCAGGACGGCTCCTCCACCCGCATTGCTGACCTTTTAGGCCACAATATGGCTTCACAGGGCGATTGAAACAATGGATATTTTGTTCATCATAGTTTTTTTTTGGAATTACATTTTTTAATATTGCATTAAAATATTTATCTCAATTACTGATTTTATTTTTACGCACTCTCAAACTTTTGTCCCAAGGAGAGCAACACACTCTAGGCCCACCCCCACCCACTCCTCACATTTCCCCAGCCCCCAGCACCAACTAGAACAGAATGCTGGAAATTTCTGCCACTGTCCAGGCGGGCACAGACCTAGAAGCCACTGCAGTCCGGGTAAGGGAAGCCAGCTTTTTAGTCAATTTTATGATAAACATAACTCCCACATACCCTCATTTGCTGTGAATTAGTTTTTAAGAGTCTGAACATAGCTTTCCCTCAAAATGACTCAATAAAGTGAGTCCTCGATAGTTAAACCTTGAGAAACAGGGAAGGGAAGTGACTTGCTCAATATCACACAGTTTCTAAGTGTGAACTTGGAGAATCGGGATTCAGAACTCACAGTTGGAATGACTATTGTCTGCTCTCTCTCAATAATTCCAGCTCCCACTTCAATGGGCAATGAAACTCTCTTTAAAAGGAAACCTAAAGTTTGAAGATGTGGCGATACAAATTTCAAACGGAAAACTTCAAAAGACTTGGGTGGATGAGATTCTAGGATAAATACTGGAATCTCAGGAATGTTTTCCCATGTGTGTGCATGTGTGTTTGTGTGTGTGTGCATGTGGATTAGTGTCATGCAGCACGCACAACCCAGGAGGTGGTGAGTGAAATCCAAACCCTGGGCTGGAATGTCCAGAAGCTGCACTGGAACAAGAACCCCCTCTCACCTGCACTCAGCTCCTTCCAGCTCCTGCTGCTCTTGGCTTAGGCTGGAGACACGTGGCCAGCACCAATCACGCTGTCCAAACTCCAGCCTGCCTGCTTGCAGGTACTTCCCCGCCTCTCTCCCGGGATTCCTAAAAGTGCACAGAGAGGCTTGCCCCGGACGTCTGTGGGCTAGTGGTGGTAGGGAATCCCACCCCTGTTCAAAGCGAACAGTTCAAGTCCTCCGCAGCACCGTCCTTTTTCTCCCAAGGACCTGTCACGAGGGGCTCCCAAAGCCTAAACATCCTGACCCCTGTGCTTCCCAGCCTGCTGCTCCTGGAGAATGCCTATCACTACGGCGGCCTAGAGGCCACTTCCTCCAGAAGGTTCTATCTATCCCTGCATGTCCAGCAACTGGTCTAGAAGAGATGCCAGCAGACATTTTGGCTTGGCGACCAGGTAGCCTCTGTCGTAATTACTCAAGTCTGCCGTTGCGGTACAAAAGCAGCTGGGGACAGCGCGTAGACAATGCACATAGCTGCACCCCGATAAAACTGGAGTAACAGAGCAAGTTGTGGCACAGATGTGACTGGTGGGCCAGAGTGGCCAACCCCTAATCTGGTGGAAATAATCTCTGTGAGCATAGAAACAAAGTCTTCTTTTTTTCCTCCCCATCATTGTATCCCAGAACCCAACCTCATTCTAGGGGATGGGGATTCAATGGCACTTGTTAAATACATGCTGAATTAAGCGCTTCATTTTAAAGAAGTGTTCCCTCCATTAGGGGGCCAATCTCTGTTGCACGATCTACTTCGGTCCTGAAACAAGATGGCCTTTTATCAATATATTGTTCAGCCTGTTTCAGTAGCCAAGGCTAAACCCTATAAACTGACAGATCTGTGGTCCTACTGTGTGTCCTTAGGAAACTAACTTCTCTGAGTCTTGGCTTGCTCATTTATAAAGTAGGAACAATGTTACCTACCTGGTACAGTTGCTGTGAGGAGTAAATGGCATTATCCATGTGAAGTATTTTTTACATGTACATAATCCACCATGTCCTACTGTCATCCACACAAGTTTGCTGTGCCAAAGGGAAAGGAGAGAGAGGAGAAAGACGCCCCCTCCTCGTCGGCCTGCCCGGAGCCACGTGAGCTCCCACACTGAGCCGCTCTCCGGGTCTCTGAGTGATTACCTAAGGGAGCTCGCCCGGCCCAGTCTCCCAGGTAAACACTTCAGCGCCGCCTCGAGAAGCGGCCCTCGCTCTGTGTGTGAGTGCACACGGAGGACACTCTTTCCAGGGCGCTTGAACAACTTTTTTTTTCCCATCACGAACACTCTTCATCCGTAACGCCTGAGACGAAGAGGATGAACCGCACTGGGAAGCGCCGTGTAGGAGGCAGACGGGCCGCCGCCGTGACTGTGGCGGTGACGTGAAATCAAGCACTTTGTATTCAAAACTCGGTAAACGTTCCTTGCATGGAATTGAAGCATGGCGTGAAAAGGTGAAATGGAAGGTTTTTATTTTATGTTTTTATGTAAAACATTCATTTGAATCTGAACGAGCAGCTAGTTTACATCAATCTTTGCAGCAACGGACTGAAAACACACTTCACATTTAAATTGCAAAATTGAAGCGGTAAAATGTGGGCAAGGGGTTTCAGATATCACTCTATGTTCCTTCTTTTTTTTTTGCCCTTTTATTCGTGTATTTAACAAGTATTCAATACTGTACACAGTCCTATGCATGTCAGAAGACGCTTAATGTTAAAACGTGTTGAATTTGCATAGAGAAGAAAAATAAGGTCATAACTGTCCCTCTAGAAGCTTATAATCTAAAGAGAAAAACAACGAAGGCCCACAAGAAAAATGTTCCATTTTTTTTTATTACTACGCAATTGTAACCAAACCATCTGGGCTACTCGATGAGTAGTCACATGTTGTATGTAGCACAAGTGAATTTCAGCATCCCAGTGTTTGGCATTGGCTTTATTCTGGTCTTCCCATTGCACTCTATTCATCTCTCTGGCCTCCTCTCCACCCATCCATCCACCCACCCAGTTACTTCTGCTTTCATCACGGTGGCCACTGAGTCCCGGGACTGCGTAAACGAGAAAGATGGGTAGGCAAGTTGGGAGATAGATGATCCTCATGAAGATAAAAACTGACATGACAAACAGGCAATAGTACGACTGACTCTTCTCTCCAACCTGTCAATGGCTTCACGATTCCCAAGAAAATTGCTCCCCCCACCACAAAAGAAAAGTGTGACATTTCCTAATCCAGGTTCCTACAGACAACTCCACAGAAACCTACGACCTCAGGGAGGGAGGCGGGACTGACTGGTAGAGGGACCTGCTGAATTTAGAGGCTCCATCCTTAACCAAAAACTAGAAGTTTAGAAATTGATGATTCAGTCCCAGTCTAGCCATCCCATACCCCAAGGCTCTGTGAAAGGAGAAGACAGGAAAACCCAGATAGGAACATGGAGGAAGGGAAAAAAATCTCAGCTTTAGTTCTTCTCAGCTCCAATAGATTCATGAACCCCAAAGAAAAACGGGATGGTTTCCCTCTCAAAGAAAACCTTTCACAAAATCGTGTGGTCCTTTCTCTCAGGCAGATTTGAGAGACGACGCAAGCTGAAACACACTTGAAATGAACTTGCCCTGTCCTAAAAGCAAAGTCACCACTTTCTCTGCTTGCTGGGGTGATCGGATGTTTTCAGCTTCCATTTATTGAACTCAGATTCTTCAGTGTTGGGCATGGAACTAGGAACTCTACTTTTCCTACCTCGCTCCTCCCCAAAGTCAGGCTTCATTCCCACTTGGATTTCACAGATGCAGGATCTGAGGTTCAGAGAAGGCACATGATGGACCCCAGGTCACACAGCAAACCCAAACATGCCGCTCGAGGAAATGAAGCCCATGTCTATCTTTAAAGTCAGGCCTTCCAAACCAAATCCCACACTCACTGGGACCACTGGCAATCGAAACCCTTGGTGACCCAGGGATAGGGAGTGTGAGCGGCCATCAGGGTCCCCAACCCTCATGTCTGCTACAACCAGAGGAGCCCACATGCCATCTGTTTAATGAGCTGGCCGAGGGCAGGAGAGCCCTTCAAAAACGCTCCACGCCTGAAACATGTCTGGAACTCATGGATCCATTCTGTCCTCCTCACTTTCCAGGTGGAAGAACTGCAGCCTGGAGAAGTACAAATTCATCATGTCATAAGTGATGGAAATGGTAAGTGTAATGAATGCTAATAATACATCTCACACTTAATGAGTACTCACTCTGCAAAAAGCATTACCCTAAGGTCTTCAGCAGATCAGCTCACTGATTCCTCATAAAACCCTACGAAATACTCACTTTTCTAGAGGAGAGCCGTAGACTCAGAGTCATTTCCATCTTACGGGGCGGGAAGCAGAACCTCGGGAATTTTACACAGCCTGACGAGGATCGCGCAGCCAGGGAGAAACAGGGTCCAGTTGCAAACCAAGGAAGTTTGGCTTTAGATCTTCAGCCCTTAATAGTAACCTTAACACTGCCTCCAAAACCTGGACGTAGGGCTTCCCCAGCAGTTTCTGTTTATTCTCTTCTAACACACTGCCTCCCTTGGCTTCTGAACACTGAAGCGGAGATGATGGGAAAGACCCGTGGACGTCAGCTGGTCAGTATAACGCCCTGTCCGACGCAGGCCTCGCCCTCCTTCGCAGCCTCCCTGGTAGCTTGTGGATCGCATGCATGCATCCGATCATTTTGTTCCGTAAAGATACATGATGAGTAAGACCGCAGGGGAGTCAGTCATGCCTGACTTCAGCCTGGGCCTCTTTGGATACTTGAGTGGCACCTTGTTGCCCATAATTTTCTAAATCTCCTTTAAAAAAAAAAAAGGCAGCTAACACTTCATGGTTGAAGCATTCCAGCCCGGAGTCCCTAGGAGGCCCGTTATTCAAAGATTATTTGTGCCCAGCAATGCATGTTTAACAGCTGGGAGTTTGCAAAGCGACTATTTTACATGCAAAGATGGAGTCGAATGAATGCCAGGAAACTCCCCACTCGCATAATTTATGTACAATATTTAAAAGTGAACATTTTTGTATCAGCAGGCATGTTCTACCTGACAAGAACCTAGAAAGGGTTTTACTTTAACCAAACCCCCAAAGGGTATTTTATGGAAAAGTTAACTTTGCCTTTCCCTTTTCTGAGACAGTCTAGCCTGTTTGCTAATGGGAAAAGGTATCTCTATGCATCTTACCTTTTAGCCTTTTTGGATAATACAGATACATTGAATCCAGTGGTCTGAGGGACCCCTATCAGGTCAGTATTTGCCCCTCAAATGAAAGAAACGTAAAATCTGCTATGAAAATACTCGTTGATCGAGCACGAATCGGTGTGAGAGCGTTCCCTTTCCATCAGCCACACATACTCCAAGCCTTTCACGAAGGTGTGCCTGTAACTGGGATACTGGTTGTCTGCCTCACGCCCGCCTGAGAACCTGGCCAGGTGAGCTGACTCGGTGAGAGAAGCGAAACGCTGACGCCCTCCTCTCCACCTTGAACTGGCAAACCGTCCAACCGAGCTACAGAGTCTTTGCTGGTAACGCACCTGACCCAGCCAGTGTACAGGATGCGTCTCCATTCCTTTAGTAACATTTCCAGGAAAGCATTGAGAAAGGTGAAAATGTAAACTTCGCTAAATCTTGTCCCAATAAAACGCTTTACGTATTTCAAAAGAAAGTGAGATGAGTCTTCTATTTTTTCTAATGGTTACTACACACTTTCCAAGGGTAACTGTGTTTTCGTCTCAGGTAGGCTTTCTAATATTAAAGAGAGATTTCTGTGGACACTGCCTTTTGTTCATTGCTTGCTGGGCATCTCCCTGTCACCTCAGTGGACTTGGGTCCTATTAATGTAGGATTTCTGATTTCCAAAGCTACAGACGCAGGAAAATGTGATTACATCCCAGAATGTACAGCATGTCGGTTTCAAGTTAAGTGCATTTCATACTAATTAAAGAGAAAAATTCCTACTTTGATCCACGTTCTGTATTTTAATGCGGAGCGCACAAGAGCCCTGCTTGTGGAAATCAGAAAGAACGCCAGACACAGAGCCTGACGATGTTGAACTTCGTGCTGAGCTCTTGCAAGTGAGAATGTGCGGCGTTCTTTGGAGGTTTTGGGGGCTGGAGAGTCCCTTTGCATTTCAGAGCCATCCCCTGCTCCCTGCATCCCTGCCTCTCAATTATCTAGTTTAAAACATGGCAAATGCCTCTGTAAAGATATGAAAAATAGTAAGGACATCAAAGGAAAAGTACATTTGATATATTGTCAGTCTGCTGATAGATCATTTTTCTATAACCTTAGAAACACATAGTTCAATGTCAGACATGAAACATGCAACATCCAAGTGGCAACGGAAACCATGTTTCAGAGCTTTTCTGTACGTGTTTGCTTTTTACTGCAGTAAAGTGCAGTGTATCTAGTGTAAAAGTGTATCTAGTGTAGTACAGTGTATCTAGTGTAAAAGCTGCCTTGTGGGCCCCTTTTAAGATCCCAAATTCAGTGGCATTCAGTCCGTTCCCGGTGTTGAGCAGCTGTCTCCACTCTCCAGGGCCTCCAGGAATTTTTCACCAACCCAAACAAAAACTCTGTCCCCACAGACAACCACTGCCCCCTCTCCCCTCTCCCAGCCCCTGAGGGGAATTTTTCAGCTTTAGGAACTTGCTTATTCTGGGGACCTCATTCCCATAGAACCGCTCAGTATGTGCCCCTTTGTGTTTGGTTTATCTCACGTGGCGTAATGTTTCCAATGTCCATCCTACAGAAGAGGAGTGATACCCCACTGGATGCATGTACCACATTCTGTTTGCTTATTCATCCGTGGTGGATGTTTGATTGGTTCTCACCCCTGGCTACTGTGTGCAGTGCGGCTGTGAACGTGGGCGTACCACTTTGAGCCACTGTGTTTTCAGCCAGTGGGAATATTTAGCTATTTAGCGATTGCTTTTGTCAGAAGGAACTAACTGTTTACTGGGAAAGATTGAACCTTGTAATTCTTTTACCTTTCCAATTACTACTAAAAATAAGGCATTGCTAATTACAGAATAACAATGAGACAAGAATGTGTATTTAGGACCTGATATATGTCAAGCACATCTTAGGGACTTCATATGCATTGTCTTATTTAATGCCCCCAAAGCCTACTAAGAGGTACCGTTTTATGCCCATTTTACAAACGGAAACACAAACAGAAGTCGGGCATTTTGCTCAAGATAAAAGAACTAGTGGCTGAGTCGGGACTGGGCAGCAATTTTCTGATCCCTGAGGAGGCACCTTAAGTTTTACGCTCCGATGCCCTATCGACTGCTCAAATACAAATTGCTTTAGATGCTAATTTCCCATCTACCCGAGAGCAGATTAGAGACGACAAACAAACGCATCTGTGAAGAAGAAGGCAAGCTTATGAAATTCTTGCAGAGCTCAGGGGAAATTTAAAATGGAATGAAATATAAAGAGAAAGATCAAAAAGCGCAGAGGCAGATCCGAGGAACCCTTCCTCCCTTTCCTCTCCTCCTTTTCCCTCCCCTCCCCTGCCCTGCCCTGCCCTTCCCTCCTCTTCTCTCTCTCTCTCTCTCTCTCTCTCTCTCTCTCTCTCTCTCTCTCTCCCCCCCCTTCTCTCTCTCTCTTAATCTCAAGAGACAGCAAGAAAGAATAAAGAGATGAAGTTTAAAAGCAGAAGACAGCATCCCAGACATGAAGGAAGTTTGTGTCTGCAACAAGCACCGGCTGCAGCTCCGGAGGCATCCCACGTGCACTTCGGCAAAGATGAAACAGGAAGAGGCAACAAGGATGAAAAGCCTGTACACATATTAGGGAGGAAACACTTGTCTGAAATTCCCCGCTGACACCAGGCCTGTCGTTTGGCCTGATGCTTATCACAAGCCCCCGCCCCCAGAGTCCAGTGGACGCTGGGAGATATGGTCATTCTTGTTCACAATGGACCCGCTCCATTCCCGAAGAAGACTGGCATCCTACCGGGCAAAGGGGGCTCATGGGGATACAGGTGGGCCACAGCAAAATACTGTGTTCATGAAATTTTGATATGAAATCATAAAACGTCAAAGCAGATAAAGAAGAATTTTAGAATACAGGAGAAATGGTCTGAAAAAATAGCCAGAAGCTGTGTTTGACAGACTAGAAAGGTGGTGAAACATTAATAAGGACTTGATGGTTTAAATAATATAATTAATAATGTTGTCTTAAGAGTTACACTTGTAGTCTACAAAGGATACAATTTAGAATGTTTAAAAAATGTATCTGGCCAAGTATATCCATACTTGAAAAGCTCAAAATATTATAAAGCATATCAATTTTCCTTGCTATCTGACCATAATACAGTAAAATAATACATCTTAAAAGAAGGTCAAATTGCAATTTCTTGGAGAAAGGATAACTTTTCAATAAGTGGTGCTGGAACAGTTATGTGTTTACACACACCCATACATGAGACCTAGACGATGATCTTAAATCTTACACAAAAATTAACTCAATATGGACAATAGACCAAAATCTAAAATATAAAACAATACAACTAGAAGAAAACACAGGAGAAAAATCTAGGTGACCTTACATTTGATGTTTTCAGGTACAACACCAAAAGCAGGATCCATGAAAAGTAATGTGATAAATTGGACTTTATTAAAATGTAAAACATTTGTGCTATGAAAGATACTATTAAGAGAATATACAGATAAGTCACCGACCGGGAGAAAACATTTGCCAGACACATATTTATATACGAAAGGAATCCAAAATATCTAAAGAACTCTTAAAACTCAATTATAAAAAAACAACCCACTTAGAAAATGTGCAAAAGACCTGAACAGACACCTCAATAAAGACGATGATACTTATGTAAGTCATAGCTGGATAGATAACTAAATAGATAGACTGAGAGATGAAAAATAAGCTATAAAAAGTTGCTCAACCTTATGTGTCATTAGGGAAATGCAAAATCAAACCACAGGATGCTACCACACACACCTATTAGGATGGCGCGTGTGTGCGTGTGTGTGTGTGCACACACATACACACACAAGCTAACCATCTCAATTACTGGCAAGACTACGGAGCAAGTGGAGCTTTCATTAGTGCTGAGAAAGCAAAGTGCCACATCCATTTCAGAAGACAGCTTGGCAGTTTCTTACAAAGTGAAACCGTCTTACCATGTGACGCAGCCATCGAGTTCCCGGATGATCAGAAAACAAGCATCCGCACGAAGACCTGCCTGTGGATGGCTACAACAGCCCCACTCATAACTACCGAAAACAGAAAGGAACCCAGATGTCCTTCAATGAGCGCACGGACAAACTGCGGGACGCTCGGACCACAGGATACTCGCTACTGCAGGAGAAAAGAAAATGCGCCGTCCAACCCTGCAAAAACACGGATGGATCTCAAACAGATATTTCTCTGCGCTAGAAGCCTGCCTGAAAAGATTACAGTGTACGTGCCATTTCTGTGCTATTCTAGAACAGGCGAAACTGTAGTGATGGTGATGATGCCCACAGTTCCCAGAAATGTGTGGAAGAGGAGCGTGGTTGGCTACTTTACACACTTTCAAAGACCTCTAGAAAGAATTCTATAGCATGAAGAGTAAGAGTTCGTGCATGCAGTTAAAGTTAAAACATCATTTCGGGCCCTGGCTGGTATGGCTAAAACAGTGCAGAAAGTGAACGGAGATCACCAGATTACATGGGTATGAAGCAACCTCACTGAAGTGGGTGGGAGCACAGGTGTCAGGTGACCTCAGTGACCAAACGGGTGATGTCTGTAACACTGCAGGCACGTTAACCATGAAGTGATTCCACGATAATAATAATAATCCGGGTTAGCTGCTGCCTGGGAGATATTTAAAGGCAATGCATAGAAAGAACTTCCATATTGCTGAGTTTCGATGAGACATATGCATGCCGGCATCTGACACGCAAACAGACTTTCCCCACCACAGGAAGGAGGCAATTCCCCCCCTCATCCCAGTGCACAGTGTAAAGGCACTTGTAGGTACTAATGGATGAACAAAGGCATCCCTCCCACAGGTTCAGGCTAGAGAGACAGGGTGGCAGCGGGGTACAGCTGTCCCCAGAGCTAAGAAAGAAAAGCAAAGTCTTCCACGACTGTGTCCCCATCAAAAGCACGGGAAGGAGGAAACCTCCTTCCCAGAAAGCCTTGCTGGAAAAACGGGCAACGCAGCGCGGACAGGCATAGGACACAACCAGCCCTGGACACGCGGTACTGGACCAGGACGCATCCTGAACTAGGTCCTGGACATGTCCATGAAAGCCGCGGTCTCAGCAGTAGGCTGCACACAGCCCAGCGCAGAAACTGCACACCAGCCAAGTGCGGAGGGAAGAGAAATGCCAGGACGTCCTGCCTGGCTCCGCCCCCGCTGCCTAGAAGGGCCCCAGCTCCGTCACCCGTGACTCTGAGCCTTCGGGCAAGGAAGGCCTGATGTTTCTTGTCTCAGTTTCCTTATCCATGGAAAGTGAGTAAGGATAGTTCTCACTTCATACATTTTCTGTTAGGATCAAGTGTATTAATTAAGCATGCAAGGGTATTTAGGGACAATGCTTAGAACATGCTAAGCACTCAAATATTAGCAATTACTATTCTGTTTATATTTACACTTTGAGCACAACTTTTAAATTTAGTTTTACACATTTCCCAGTGCCCATAATATATGAGTTTGGTGATGCATACATATTACTTACAAATGAATAAACATTTACTGAAGTGCATACTCAGTTTGTATGGGATGTGCAATCAAAATAGTTTGGAGACGAGACACTGCAGAGGTTACCAGATTTGAGGGGGAGGGGGAGGTCCTTCACAAGAAGAATCTGGAAATTTATGTCCAACCCCTTCATTTTTTATAGTCTCTGGTACCATCTAAACAAATTAGCATGTTTCGATTGTGAAACGTTTAAATACCAATTGTTGCCTCAGTTGCTTTTAGACGGTTCACAGGTGACGTTACGAAATCTTACTTGTAAACCCCTCCAGAGGGAACAGAGACAAGTCTCCCTGATGGAAGGGTTCCCAACCACATGCTGACACCCCCCTCTCCGGGAAGTGGAGCTTGCTGGCCCCCACCATGCCTAGTGCGGGCTGGACTCCATGACACGCTTCCAAAGAACAGAGTATGGAAAAGGAAAAAAGGAACTTCACACCTGAGAAATCAATCTAGCTGGTACCTTCCTAACCAAGAGATCAAGGTCAACATGGCACCGATAAGTCACGTTGACGTCACGTAACCCTGATACGGTGTGATGCTGGACACGTTGTTACGGGATTCCCTCCAATTCATGATCCCAGCCTCACGTGTGAGCAGGGTCAGAGAAATCCAAACCAAGAGTGAGTCTTCAAATGCCTGACGAACACCACTCGGAACAGCCCAGGTCACGAGAAACAGGGAAAATCTGAGGAACTGCACAGATCAGACAAAACTTAAGCGACATGAAGACAAAATGCAATGTGGGATCATGGATTAGATCCTAGAATACAGAAAGCATTTTAGTGAAAAAGTTAGTGACATCGGAATAAAGTCTAGAATTTAGTTGCTGCAATACACCAAAATTTCTCAGTTTTGACAATGTTACAGTAGCTATATAAGACATTAATATTTGGAAAAGCTCGTAAAAATATGTAGGAACACTCTACAGATTTTAGAACTCTCTAAAATGTGTAATTTTTATGCTAATCTATGATTATTACCAAATAAAGTTTGTTTAAAAAATGTCTTAAAGCATGATAAAAAACCCTCTAGCTCTGGGTAGTCTTGCAATCTCTAGATCAGATTTTGACTATATGTCAACATCAGGATAAGCTATTAAACATCCTAATGTACTGGGCAAAATTAGAGAATTAACATTAAGGTGGCTTATTTATGCCTGAATTCGCTTTAAGTACAAGTACAACCTGGTTTAAATACATGATTTTAAAAAAAAGTCTTTAATGTTAAATCCAATTAGCCAGTTGTGCTATTTTTAAATAATCCAGGACTTTTGATGATAAATAACCATTTCCATTGAACTTTCAACTTGTTTTACCATTCCATTATGATTTCCCACAATCTTTATGGTTTTATCACAAAACCGCCTCTGAACTTGAAAGCATGTGTTAATAGAATGGCGAGTGGTCTGGTAGGGTGCACTCTCTGTAGAAACAGCAGAGTCTCAAGAGTTGTGAGAGATTTTTATGACACTGGAAGTGTTATTTGAATATTGTCTATTAATAATTATATTGGAAGGACTGATCTACTGTGACACCTGAGACTTTTAAGAAAAAAAGTGTCACATTTGAAATGTTTCAGGAGAAATAAATACTTGGTGTGATTCAATGTATATGCCTAGATTTAAGAGAGCCACATTCTATTAGAAAGTAATAATAACCATGTTCCCTTTACAATTCTCCTTTCTGCTATGACTTTCCTAAAATATTTCAACGTAGCTTTTGGGTGTTGTTCATCTTTATTCAATGACTCCTTTACAGGTGCTGGTAAGACCCCCGAAAAATTGTCAGGTGGTCAGGGAGGAAGCCCTCCAGGAGCAGTGACGTTGTACACCGAGGAAGGCGTGTTTGACAGGACAGACCCAGAAATGGTTCTGGGACACAGTTCAGTTAGTACATTCCAGCATTAAAATTCTCTAGGTCAACAAGTTGACTTACTGAAAATGAAAATCAAACTAGTATCCCCCTTCTGCAAAATCAACCAAATTGACCCATTTACTTCCTCTTTTTTGCATTGTTCACCCAGCCACTATGCCTGGGAATTTCGGTCTGTAGAGCATGTGGACATGGATATGAACATGTCTTTAACTTTTAATAGTTCATTTTTATTGTATCTTTTCCCATGACAACTGGGGACTTTTCTGACGGTGGACATTTCATGATGATATCAAAACAACATGTTCATTCTCTTGATTCAAAGGACACATTAAATCATCTGTGTCGATGACGTCTAAGAAACACAGCTGATCGTGTTGGCAAGAATTACGCTAGCTTTTCGTTTCCCAGAAGCGAATGAGAGCTTTAGACCACAGGCCTGTGTGGGTCGGCGTAACTGAGAGCGGAGCTGCGCTTTACCTTCCAGCGGCGCGTTGGGAAAGCGGGGTGAGCGGGTGGCACGAGGCTGTGCGTGTGCCCACTGGCGTGTTGTTCCTTCCACACAAGCCGCCGCGCTTTCTCCCCGCAACTCCGACTGTCACGAACTCTGATTTCTCACTCATCTCAAATTGCTATATTCACTACAATGGCTTAACCTGGCTGAGATACTCTCCTTTTGGGGAGAAGTCCCTGATCTCCATCTCTGCCGTGTGGCAAAGTGTACGAGGCAGCCTGTCCGTCTCAGGCTCAGAGTCAGCGCCTGCCACAGCCGGCTGGGCTCCGTCACAAAGGTGAGCGGGACAATGCCAGTCACACACACAAGCTGTTTGTTGAGACAGAATCAGAGCAGATGCGCTCGGTGCGTATTAAGGATGGTGAGACGAGCGCTGACTCTCCGAGTCTCTGCTGAGTGACAAAGGAACCCCCCAGTAAGGGAGGACAGAGAGTATTTCTCATCACCAAATCCTGCCCCACGCAGGAGCTGCTCGAGGAGTGACTTCCGTTTTCTGTCACCGCTGAATTCGTTTTTCACATTCAAATTTGGATTTTCATCACCCAGAGTCAGGCTTTCCAACAGAGACCTCGCCCTCTCTAATGGCGCATGTTATCAATTCCTTCCAAATGGTTTAGATACCTGTAACTTTAGAGAGCTTCAAGTTGAATATCCTTGGAAAATGAGTAGAATGAACCAGACTGTTAATTTCTCCCTGAAATCCTCGCGTTCCGGAACCAGGTTTTCATCTGTAGATATTTACACCCTTGGTTCATCAAACGGATAATAAATACAAGGTTGAAACAAAAAAGCCTAGCTCCCTGCCTCCTCTCCCTTATTATACACCCTGAATATAGATGCCTGAACAGATAATGGCTCTGTTGTGAAGGCTGTGAAAGGCCAGATGGAAATTACACTCTTTTAAAAGATCTTTAATCATAAAAGACCTGAACATTATCTATGAATTTGGGGTAAATGGGGGCTGCAGGAATCTTATCGAATGCCATGTGTAGGTGTTGCTTTTAGACCTCACAGCAGGGATGCTATCAGCTGTCAATCAACAGGTATTTATTGAATCTCTGACATGCTCTTGGAAGGCTGCTGGGTTCTGCAGAAAAATCGGGAGCAATAAAACAAACAGCATTTCCTCACAAAGAGTGGATGGGTTGGTTACGAGAGATGAGGCGCAGAAACTCAGCAGTAAATAAAACTGCTTGTGATCACGATATCGGCCCCGGAGCCCATCACCCTGGTTGCTATCACTCATGAGGGTCCCGAAATAGCACAGACTAGGTGGAGGCCGCAAGAACCTCATGAGGTCCTATCAGTAGTTTGGCATCGACAAAATCATGAGATTGGGCAGGGCCTGGAGCCCGGTTCAAACCTGTGCTAACAGAGCAATTCCCAAGAGTGGTGTAAGCCCCAATATTTCAACGGTTTACCCCACCTTCTCCATGGGCCAGCTCCCTTCTGTCCAACCAGGGAAGGGGCTATGGTCGCCCCCTCTGGGACCTCATTCCTTTCTCATTTCAGGGGCAAATTCAGAATGCACCTTGAGACCCTCCATTTTCTAAATGTTACACAGCGTTAGAACGGAAGTCTCATGAGGGGAATTAGAGAGAGGGCCTGGGGGGACAGTCAACCTCCATGCGTCCCGGCGACAGAAATAACCAAAGCCGTTACCAAATGCACAGCCACCGGAAGCTGGGGACAGGACACTGTCCGAGGACAGGGCAACCAACGCAGTCAAAAGCTGTCTGCCCTCCACTCCAAAGACTCTTCGAAGACTAGTACAATATTAAGCTTTTCACTCATGAGCCCCCTGCAGCTTTTCATCATTAAAATTCCACAGCAGTGCCGCATATTTACGGAGCAGACACGGGAAGGTGAGAGGCGGAGCGATGGCGGAAGAAACCAGGCGCACACCCAACCTGACCGACCGCACCCGTCCGGTATGGGAGGTGCCCGTGCCCCTGCATTCAGCAGGCGGCAGCAGGGACCCTCGGAGAAGCTGAAGTCTCCTGCCAAAGCTCTGCCAGCCACGAACCCTACTTGGGAGCTAGAGGAGAGACACAGGTGAGGGCAGTAAGACCGGTCCTCCAAGGTCAGGGAGGTGTGGGGCCCAGGAGGCGCCAGGACGTCCTCTGCCGAAGCCCACGGCAGCCTGCGATTTAGTTCTTCCGATACTGGCTCCTTAACAGAAAAAGCCAAGCACTTGGTGTACGGGTGTGAGAGTGTCACAGTTCATGATGCTCACAGGCAGGACAGAGGGTGGAGGTTTTGGTCTTGTTTTTGCTTGTTAATGTTTCCATTCTCCTGAAGGTCAGAGGCTTTCTCAAGGCCTGGGTTTCCTCCAAAAGCTCCTGTGTTTTTCTCCGTCTCTGGGGTCCCTCTCTGTCACCCTCCCTCAGTGGGCGCTCCCCTCTCCTCTCCCTGGCTCACCTACCCCCTCTCTCCCCACCCTCTTCCTTTTCCCTCACCTTCCCTCTCCTTCTCTCTCCTCTCTCCTTTTGTGTCTGTTTTCTCCCTTGGCCTTGGTCTATCTGACTCTCTGTGCATCTATCTGACTCTCTGTCACCTTCCTCCTTTTCCCTGGTTCGGTGAGCCAGGATCACCTCTTCCCTGGGGTCATTAAACCTGGACGAGAACAACAGGCGGATGAGGTCAGGTGCCTAAAGCAAGTTCACCATCTACCTCTAAGCAAGGACATGTCCCTGGAAGGGGAGCAAGAATTGTCAGCCCAAAATATGCCTCTTGGGCCTAAGAATTATTTGAAACTGATTCAGACACAACAAAGGCTCTGAAAAGCCAGTAGAAGTAAACTGTGAGAGCAAAGTACATTTATAAGGTCAATCTCCATTTGTAAGGGGTCCTCTCTGGGCACCAGGAGGAGGAGGAGACTAGAAACTCCTGTCAATGGTAAGGAGAAGGCAACGACTTCAACCTGCGTAGCAACCATTTCCTTGGCTAGAGCGTTTCCAGCCCACTGCCTGTAGCTGGCGCACCCATCCGCAGCATCTTTCGTCTTTAGCTAGAAGTGGTATCTAAGGTGGTGGCCAGTGCCATTTTGGGGAGTGACTCGGTTTTCCTAGGTATCTCCCATGTACACAGTATGTATACATGTTATTAAACTTATTTGTTTTTGTTCTCGTAACCTGTCTCTTACTAAAGAGGGGTCTCAGCCAAGAGCTTAGAAGGGTAGAGAGAAAATTATTTGTTCTCCCCTACACTCTATCGCAGTCACTTCCTCAGAGTGGTCTTGGGCCCCACCTTCTCAGCGCCAATATCACAGAGTGGGGAGGAAAAAGAAATTTGAAAGAAAAACAATGGCATGAATAACACAAAGGAAAGTTAGTTAAAATGTCCACCACTCTCTGGATAAAAGGAACAATTGACACAACGAAATGCAAATCTCACCCGAGCTTTTACACTGTTCCTGTGTGTGCCCTGAGAATCTTCACTTGAACTTGAATGAACCAAGGAGGAAAAACATACACTTTCTATTTCAACTTCTGAGGCCAAATACCCTAAACAAATACACATGCTTGCAATTCATTAAGAAGAAACAATTTGGAAAGATAGGCTAGTTCTGCATAACATGTTTAATTACATATGCAAGTTTTATTTGTTGGCAGCATGATAAAAATCTTTTTCCAAAGAAACAAATGAAACCATCATTTGCATTCCATCAAATTGCTGATTTTTAATCTATTGTTATCTAAGAGCTAATATTCCATTTCTTCTACTTAATTCAAACAGATAGGCAGAGTCCCTGCTACAAAGCATCCTGAAAGATTAAGAAAAGTCCCTGCAACTATCAGATCAATTATGAGAAGAATAGCCTGATTAGATGTCATTTGAATTGCATTACTATTCACCAAAGGGTATTTTGGGCAAGTATTCACAGTAGGGTAGGAAATAAATGGAAATCGCTAAAATTGATGCTATTTGAAAGCAAGCGCTTTGGTCTTTGAAGCCTGGGAAAGGAACTTTCACTCTTCTGCAGAGACATATGTTCTCAGAGGCCACCTCATTTGCATCGGCCCAATCTAAACCGAGAGAGCAGGACTTCCAACAAGAGCCAATATGGGTTCTAGGCTAATCCTGCGATACCAGCATGGCAAGCAATCTTTAAAATAAAAGGTCCACATTTTTGAGACCAGAGTTCTATTTTTCTGACCAGGATACCCATGAGCAGTCTTTACACAAGAATTCTATTTGGAGCCTTAGTCTTTCAACAAAATTTACTTAAAAAAAAAAAAAAAAAAAAAAAAAGGCATCTCTGCAGTCACCTGAGGTCAGTCACCGGATGAACGCAGCAGTTTTGCATGGAGATACCTAAGCTATGTCCCCGCACCTGTTAGAAAATTCGACATGAGCCCATTCCCCACCCTCCCTTCCCACCTGCCTCCCTGCTAATTCTCCCTTCCTTCCTTTCACAAAACTGTCCTGAGCACCACATGGGAAAACAGCATAGCATACTGTATTGTTTATATCTTTTTTTAAAATTTTCCGGATATTATGATGTTTTGACTTTTTGTCCCCCTCGCTTTTGACATCTATCTGGAAAGGCCTGCTGGCTGGGAAGAGACTGCTGTCCCAGAGCTAGCCCCAGAGAGCAAAGGCCTGGAGCGTGCCTTTGATATGAGAGGCAACACGGAGCTGGAGCGCCTCTGGCTGGCTCCGCACCCCGAAAGCAGCACTCTTCCAGCTTAATCAGCATCCTTGAGCCAGCGCCGCAGAAACTGGAGGCTCAGAAACTGGAGGCTCAGAAACCAGAGGCCCCTGCAGCCCAAGGCCCACTGAAATCTTCCCCCTCGCTAGTCTGACCTGTTTGCATTGCCCCGTCTGCGCCCCTTTGCTGCAGATACCCCTGGGGAGACTCCAGTCCTTGTTTCCTTACTCATTCCTGTCTGCTGGAACCAGGCCCAAACGGGCGCTGCCTCCCCCACTCTGAGCCACAGGCGGGAGCCCTTGTCCGGGAACCCTGAGAATAACGCACTGGGGCCCTGAGGCTCTCCTGTGTCTCCCCTTGTGGCCGCAGCTGTGTGGCTGTCACATGAAAGAACGCAGAACAAGGAGGTGTTCAAAGCACAAGTTTGGGGGATATGGCAAGCACCTTGCTGCCACAGGAAGTAAACCTACTTCGTGAAGAAATTACCCAGAGCAAAGAAGAGTAACAAGATGGAGAAGAAATTATCTAGGGGCTGAGAGGCTCAGCCAAGATGGAACTATGTGAGCCCTGGAATAGAACTCAATCCGGACTTTTAAAGTTACATTTTAAAGTCAGAATCTAGTGACAAAAGATTTTGTCACCAGACTTTCTTCAGGTTCCTTGAGCTTTCTTCAGTGGGTCCTAACCTTCGGGCTTCCTCTCTACATATTTCCATTTTGGCAAGAATCCTGCTTCGTCGATGTAGCCGGAACCCCCATCCTCTAAATCCACCCCCCTGCATGTCTACTCAGGTCTCGTGCACCACCCTCTCCCAGGAGGCGTCCAACCACCCTGGCCTTGTCAGAGTCCCCCTGACCCCTGACAGCTCCTCTGAGAGATTGTCTGTCCTCTGACCCCACCACGTTCCTTGGCTATAAATTCCCACTTACCCACACTGCATTCAGAGGTACGTCTGATCTCTCTCCCCTAATTTAAGAGCCCACTGCAGAGTCCCCACTACCATCACGATGGCACCCCTGAATAAAGTCTCCCTTACCATCCTTCACAAGTGTCATGACCGCCATTTTGGCTTTGACGATGGAGCCCACAAATTCACCCTCTTAGGCCATTTTAAGTCATGTCTGTGTCACTAGCGATTGAATCCTAATTAGTAAAGCATTTTGCTTTTACCAGAGAATTTAATATGAGTATTTCATCATTTATTCAATAAATATATACTGTACCTGTAATGCACTTTAAGTTCTATAAAGCGTGACAAGATTAATAACATATGGTCCCTTGATGGGGACACAGACAAACAAATGCTTGCTTCTGAAGTATGAAGTGCCACTAATATTATAGATTTATATCAGGAAGGACTTTATAGGGGATATTGAATTTTCTTGCGGTCAGTGACTTAGTCCTCTGAAGAGGTAAGAGAGAAATTCCAATAACTCTGATCTATTGACTGCCCCCCCAGTGAGACGTGCTCATTGACACCAGCACACAGTGGGTTCCTGATGCATCCACGGATGACTGTGTTTTCTGTGTCCAGTGTGTCTACCTCTCAGTCAGTCTCTCGGTCTCTTTCCAGGGTCCCTTTGCCCACTCACAGTCCTTTGAATGGGGCTCTGTACCATTAAAAGAAAATTTGCAGCAACAGTTGAAACCATGGAATGTACACAAAATTAGCTTTCTTTAAAGACTGTTTTAATATTCATTGATTCAATGAGGAAACCAGGCAGACATTAAACCCCAGTCAGTGAAGAAATCCAAAAAGCATAAACCTATGTGGAACAAAATACTGAAATGAATGAGCAAAGGGGCAGCAAACTAGCTTTCGTCAGGAGGGGAGAAAAACATGCCCTTGTCGATCTCAAAGAATTATCTTGTATTGATCCAGTTACTTACAACTTAGAGACTGGGACACTAGACCCTGCAACATCCAAATCAGACAACCCAAGAGGGGACGCTCTAGAGCGTGTACAATTCTGCTGAAGCACCGATCGTCCCTACCGTACTGTGTAAACGATCGGTGTCCATCTTGAGTAAAGTAATACGAGTCATCATTTATTAAGTGCTTATGGAGGTCCTTGGCCAGGGCTTGTGCTAAACATTTGATAAGCATCATCTCATTGGGTCTCTACAACTTCGCTCTGTGGAAGGAACTGTGCCCACTTTACAGATGAAGAAACGAAGGCTTAAGAAAGGTCAAGATCACACAGGTAACGAGGGTCAGTTTTAGGAATCAAATCCAGATCTGCACGCTCTTTAGCCTGAAATTGGCCAACAAGCATGCACTGTGGCAGGAGGAAGGCATTTTGTTAAGCTCCCACTGTGCTTAAAAGATGCTGCTTTTTAATTTTCTGCTTATTTTCTTATTTCTCACTGCTTCATTTACTTAGATTAACTGCAGACTCCCCTGAAAGTGTTTGTGATCCCTCATACACTACCATCCAAACGTACACAGTGCATTAGTCAAAAAAAAAAAAAAAAAAACAAAAAAAAACCTTTTTTAAAAGTCTCAAGTCTTAGGGGAAGGAGATCGGGGCGTGCATGCTGGTTGCACAACGATTTCCAAGGAGCAGACACTGGGAGGGTCTTTGATTTGCCGCCTTCCCTCTGCTCCATGTCTGATGATGACTGCAGCTCTACATGGCAGGATGGAAACAAGAACGATGTAAACCAAATCAAACTCCAGGCCACTGTACCTCTGCCAAGACTTCCATCCCAGCCTCATTCCAGCAGAACCGAAGGCTCCATCCATGCTCATGGACGGCAGGTGCCGGTGGCACTGGGCTTGCACTTGGCTTTGACTCAGAGAAAACCTTTTGGAGCAAACATCCTTCATTTTCCTAAGCAGGTGCAGAAAGGTAGCTTATCAAACCAAAGAATGGATTTAAGAGATTAAGCACCTGGTTTAAGGAGATTTAAATCTCACTTAAAGATAGCGCCAGTGCTGGGGCCCTCTGGTTCGAACCCTCACTAAAGCTTGTGGTCTTCAGGAAAAAAGGCCCGCAAATGTGCTTTACGCTGTAGATCAAGGATAAACCTCAGAAACCCATTTCCTAGCCTTCTAGTCACAAATTAAACATGAATTTTCCAATAGCACAAGCCACTTCCCCACAGAGTACCTGGTTAGTTCTGCCCAGGCCAGATCCTAGCTCAGGGCCCATGCTGCTCCTAAGGGACAAGGTCAACGACCCTGGACGAAGACTTCTGTCGTCCCCATCTCTGTCTCCCTAGCCCTTCTGGGTCTTTGCTCCCGTGTCGTCTTCACCATGAAGCCTTGAATTCGTTACGGCCATTTCTAAAACAGCGCCGTCACCTCCATTTCCCTATGTGCACCCCCACTTTGGATGCCTTTACTGCTCGACTCCCAGGTAATCTGCCGCACATTTTACGTATTTCAGTGTTGACTTCCCCGTCTAGAGCTAAAACTCAGTGAGGGTCAGGACTGCATACGTTAGCTCCCTGCTTGCGTGAACTGAGCCCCAAACGAGGGATGGCGTGTAGAGAAGGTTCCGCATCATCTGCTGGGCAGAGAGACGAATCTCAATATGGGTTCAGCTTTCTAAGGCCCAATTGATACCTCTCATCTCTGCTTCTGTCCACACACCTGATGCCTCCGTCTCTCCATCTCTGTGGCCCTGCTCAGCCCCACAGCCCGCACCATTACATCTTTCCAATCCTATACCCTTTTACCTACTTGATGACTGACTGAGTATGTGTTCAAAATCTAAAATAGGGAAATCCGATTGGTCACTGACCATCCAATGGAGTGGCTAGGTTTGGGTCAGGTGTCTCTCCCCTGTGTTATAAAAACATGGCACACAGGGCACAGGCCATCACTTGGAAGGGGCCTGCTGAGCTCTCCCCATTCTTCCCAGGGACAGGGCGTTCCTTTGACACGTGCTGGCTGTCAGACAAGGTACCGTCCGCTGGCCAGCCGGGGCTTCCTGCAAAGGGCTGCTATCGACAAGGCCTGCTGGTTTCCCTACTTGCTTATGTTTCCTTGTGCTCCCTCACACATTCACTCAATAAATAATTACTGAGGATTAACAATCTGCTAAGCCCTCTGCTAGCTGTGGGGGACAGAGGAGCATGTCTTTCTGAAGCTCACTGCCTAGTAGAAGATGGACAAGTGGCTTCCCCTCGTATCTCAGAGATAAATCAGCGGGCTACAGAAACACATAACTTAATAATTTAAACCTCGCTGAGGGGCGCAGGTGCTGGGGGAATTTGAGAGAGAGAGGTCTTACCCAGAGAGCAGGAAATCTAACTGGAGACCTGAATTTAAAAACAGGAGTTAGCTAGGCAAAGCACAGGACGGAGAAGAAGCTTCCAGACACTGAGAAGAGCATGGTCAAAGTCCAGAGGCGAAATGTACATGGTGCTTTTGGGGGAACTAAAGGAAATTCCCTCTGGCCGAAGACAGCGTGGGGTGAAGTGCAGAAGGGAGGAACACATGTCCAATGTCAGCAGAACTGGCAAACCCTGCGAAGAGACCTGGGTTCTGAGGTGAGAGAACGGAAGGGACGTTCGGGTTTTAATCGGGTTAGTGACGCCATCTCACTGCTTGTTCCTGAATCCGTCACCAGGCATCAGCTCCGCGCCTGGCCTCTGACCCGGAACCTGTTCCCAGTGCGCGTGGCTGCTGCTCCGTGGGCCTTCCTTCTCACACTGTCGGATACCCCAAAACTCAGTGGAAGGGGCACGGGCTTGGCATTTGGGCAGACATCGGTGTGAATCCCACTGCAAGTATAAACTTGGGCACATTGCCCTGCCAAGCTTCAGTTTCTTTGTGGGTAACATGAAGATAAATAAACTTTCTTTATTGCGTTACCATGGCAATTTAATTAGACAACGTATGTCTAGAATAGTACCTGGTACATAAGGGATGCTCAATAAATGACAATTATCAGCCAGCCTATACCATTTCTGATGGCTGTTGGTGTTGTTTTCATATACTAATAGAACCCAAACAACTATTAGAAGCATCAATTTAGTTCTGGGAGCAGAATAAAATAAGGTTATATCGACTCTCACAACAGCAAGAACAAATGTGTGTGATCGAAATCAATAAACTCCCTTGGCCTAATTCCAAAATAGCAAATCAAAAACAAATGGTAAGTAAATGATATTCCTTAGCATGTACTGTTTATAAGTCATTTTTCATATAATTCAAAGAAATAAAAAATAATCTTCCCAATTACTGTGTTTTGTTCTCACTCAATTATCTGTCACTTCATGCAAAAGTCTTATTTTGTCTTGAATAAGCAATTTTTGCTAATACAAATGTATAGACAAGCAAAGCTGGGGGTACCTCTCGCCAAGGTTCAGCAGGAACTCAATAGTACTCAAATTATGTTAAACTAACCCAGACTCTCCCAACGACTGCACTGCATTCAGTTAATTCATTTATTTCTGTGTCTTCACGTACGTGTAACTCCCTCCTGTTTCATTACCAACTGCAGCTGCATCACCGCCCAGGTACATTCACTTAATGAAAGAATCTAGGAAAGGCCGAATGCTTGCTGGTTGGCCTGGAAAAGACAGGTACTTCTGAAATCCATTCATCCATTCGTTCACGTACGTCACCAAAATTACAGGAGTGAAAGTATCCAACTTGGGTCCCGCCAAAAGTAGCTCCTAATACAACAAGGACCTGCATGTGGGTAGACTGTCTGGGAGGGGATCCCAGGAAGCACAGAGAGGAGTGCGCAGAGTACAAACCAGGGGAAGGAAGGAAATGACAAAGCGTGAGGCAACAAATGGGCAAGTTCCAGCTGCAGACACAGGCCTGCCGTCCCCAGAGGCCCTCTGAAAAACCACGTGTCATGTGCCTCAGAATCATCCCGCTTGGGGCTGGGGAGGGTGGACCACTTATTCACTATTTTCTCCCCACCCCACGACTGGCTGAGGGTTGTGTGTTCTTCCAGTCGGCAAGCTCCGCGGATACTGGAGAAGCCAGAGGGACAGGGAGAGTTGCAGGTGCCAAGGGGTTGAGATGGGAAGCTGTCCCAGCTGCCCGTGGATTCAGGTGGGCAGCTGGGGGGTGTAGCAACTGCTATAATGAATGAGTGAATTCATACGTGAAAGTGCTTTTTAAACAGTGCATAGCACAGCGTAGTGCTATGGCATCTTAGCTCCAATGACCTTGTTCAGTGTGGTAGGTCCTGTTCTAGGCACTGGGGACATAGAGAATGACCTCATTCCTGCCCCCCAGATAAACACAGAGACAGACTCGATTTCAACAGCAAGAAAGGCCTCTCCGAGAAGAGTACTTGCCCATATGAATTTCACTGTAATTCTAGAACTAGACTCTTATAAATTAGGATTCTTTCACTGCCCGATTAATTTCTGATTGTAATTATATTCTGGCCATTCAATAGATTTAGTTGAAATGAAGAAGAAAAAGGACCAGAGATTGAATATTATTCCTTGTTGCGCACCAAGAAATAAACAGAGAAGAACCTTCTCGGCTTTCAGACCTCATGCTCCCACTTGCACTGGTTCAGAAAACAAAATTACATCTTTGGGCCTTGGACATGAATGAATCCAAATCCCTTAAAAATATGCTCTAAATTCCTCCTGTTGGAACACATTTCCGCAATTCCATTGCGTATTATCTCCAGACTTGTAACCCTGGAAATATGATGGGGAAAGAACAGCAAGACAAACACACCCAACACTCTCTTCTATCTCACCCCTGCTGCCCAGGCAGAGGGCTTGTATCTGATCGGCATTAACGTGGCACATGGAGCCGAATGAGTAGCGACCGCTGCCTTCCCGGAATCATTTCACGTTATGCTGTATCTCCAGCCATACATCAAGGAGAATAAAATGAGAAATAAACACACAGGGAAAGTAATCATTTATGAAAAAAGACAAGGCAGGGAAGTCACACCACACCCCTCATGGGCCCAAAGTCCTTTAATTTAGTCACTTTTTATTTCTGGTGGAAACATACCTGCCAAGTGCTCCGTAAACTCCCCAGTACAACTGCCCGCAGGTGTCAGCCTCCGATGACCGCTCAAGGCACTCTTTTCCGAGACATTCGCAGTAACCTCTCCTAGGCTGAGACCTATTTAATGCCCCCCGCCCCCCAGGTCTGTGCAGCTGGAGGAAACTGGGCATTAGAGGCATTGTATAGACATAAGGATGCGAAATTTTCAATGGATAACGGTGTTGTCCACTCTGAAGACCTTTCACTAGGCATCATATTTTGATTTTCAGATATTCATCAGGTATTCTTGGTTCCTAATACATTTTGTTGGTTTCTAGATAATTTTTAAGTAGCACTCTGTAAGTTTTCTGATTAGAATCAAAGCCCATTTCTGAGTAATCAGCCTATTGTGAAATTGGCTGTTAATACACATTAACTATTTGGAATAGCTGAAAAGGGTGAAGTGACCAATGGGTTAAAAAAAAGGAAGAAGCTCATAAGGTGATGAATCTCACTAATGAGCCAAAGGCGTCAAGTGTTTTAACTGAAAAAAATAAAGGGCTAAATTCAAGTTTTTAAATGAAGACCTTGAAGAAGCAAGACTTATTAAATCTCAAATTTGATTCTAGGAATGTTCTAGTTTAAAATTTAAGAAAGTGTCCACCACATACCTTTGCCAAACTGAAACAAAGAAACACAATTTATACTTTATGATGAGCAAATCATAATGTTTACTTGGTTGGTGTTTTAAATTTGTTTGTTTGTTTTAAATCAGGAAAAATCAAATCAAAATATGAACTAGCCCAAATGCTTTTTCTATTACTTGTTATACAAGCAACAAGTAGCATTAACAAGTTAGCATTACTTGCTATTCATCTATTCCAGACAGACATTTTTTAAGCATTTAAAAATAATTTAAAATGGAGGTTCCCCTCTCTACTGACATTTGAGCCCCTGAATCAACCAGTCTACTTTCTGGACTTCCATACAGTAGTACGTTTCTTAAACTCACTGTTCTTATTTCTAGCTGGTCTGATTTAGACATAGATTTGGATTAGACTTAGTTTTCCATCACTCGTGACCAGTGAAAAACAAATACAACCATTGATTCTTTGTCTGCCAAAGGACGGAGTTAGACACGCGTTTCTCCATTGACACCTAGCACCTGTGTAGATGTGTTCACGTGGCAGCAACCTCACCCTCCTGACTCAACAGAGTCCATCCCGATGGCCACAACTAGCTTGCAGGGTCTGCAATGAATTCACCATCCCCTACCCCATGAGGGTGGCTGGGGGTGCAGCGCATTCCGCCACCACAGGGATGAGGTTTACTCAGGACAGTCTTTCAACTACCATGTCCTCTTCCTTGGCAGAATGGGAAAACTGGATAAAACGGCTATATTTCCGGTTGAAAAAAGGCCGCTTCACAGTGAATGCAGCAAGGAGAGGCAAGAAGAGCTTAAGAAGAGAATGCAAAAAGCCTGATATACCCCAGTGTTTCCTAAAGGGAAACCCTTTTTATTCATTCACAATAAGATCTCAAAACAATTGAGAAAAAGTAGACGTTCATGAACCAGAACTACAGCAAGCTGACAAGGGATTCCTTTTTTAATGTTTTGAACTTAGGAAAAGAGCCTATCGGCTCTGTGGCGGCCAACAGGGCAGCATTTAAATAACCCACGTTCTGAACCGGGGCACCATCCCTCCGAAGATGAGCAGGGCAGGGCAGCCCAGCACTGTGACCTTGAACTTCAGGTCCCTTACCTGAAGGGCTGCAACAGGCGGCCTCCGAGGTCCACCACGGCTCTTCTTCTTCGACGTGGTAGGAGATCCGAGAACACTGTCTTGTCGGGTGCGCAGAAACTCACCAGAAAGGGGAGATCTTTGGAGACGAGTGCTGTAAGGAGGGAGAATACGTTCTGTCACTTCACATGGTGCCGCTGAAAACAAGATATGATGAGCAATCACGGATTGGTAAACTGGCACTGTCACGGAGAGAGAGCGTCTTGAGAGAGCCGCTGTTCACAGGCCGTTGAAGAAAATGCCCCCTAACAGAGCTTCAACACCCGGAGATGGAAACTCACAATGTTCCTTGCGAGTGTGCCATTTTATTTTTCAAGTGTTTTAAAGGGTATTTTTTTCTTCTCATTTTTCTGGACGCAATGTTTACATAAGAGGCATAGAAAAAAATCAACAGCCGTCTCTTCCTGCTACCATCTCTTGGGGCTTCATTTTTTTTTTTTTTTATTCCTCTGTTAAACTAAGATAAAGGGTGAGAGGGCTGAAAAGGTGCTGGAATAGTTCCTTTTTCAATTAAAATCTTTATCGGGGACTCTGGCCACATTTAACACGGTAATGTTCCTTGACTCTCTCTCTCAGCAGACGCAGCGGGGGGGAAGAGATGCGAGTTAATGACTCGGAGTCTATCCAGCTTCTATCTCCCAGGCCCAGGCTACCCAGGCCCAGGCTCACCCTGTCTTTCTCAGGCTTGGAGATTCAAACATCAGCCACGATATTTTCTCTTTATAGATGCTGATATTAATCCAAAACCAATTTTTAACTTTTACTCACTCCATACTTTGTGAGAGTCCATCCCCATGGCATAGATGGTGGGGGAAGTTATTTATCAAGCAAGCCTCATAGAAACAGGGACTTGGAAATGTGATTTCTATTGGCTGCAGAAGCCAAGGGTGTCAATATTCATTACCCTGGCTTAGCAGGAAGCCATTTCTCACCAATTGCCCCAATGATCCACCTTAACAAATGCACAACATCGCAAGAAAAATTTAAATAGAGTAATTAACATATTTAATCGTTTAAGTCCAGAGAAATTAAAAGGAAGGTCCTTTTTCTGTCTTACAAATCAATTGCCCTGGAGAATTGGATGAAAGGATTTTGAGTAGTTACCAAACATTTCTTAGCAAGGACTCTAAGAATCACTGAAAAAAAAAAATCAAACCTGCCCTTTGTTCTCCCTCGATGTCCTGAATCCATATGTTTCCATGAAGTTCAGTATGTAATTTACATATCCAACTCTGTTTTGCTTAAAAATACATGTATGTGGCTATTTCTCATCATCTCAGAACCCAGCACCTCTAGAAACATCAGTTTCCTAGACACTCTACGAGAGTCCATGACGACAAGCGGAAGTTAAAATCACCATCTATACAACCTCCTAACAGGCAGGGGACTCCCCCGCCTGGGCTGTAGTGTGACAGGATCAGGTGGCTGCAAGGGCGTTAGTGATGCTCCCCCCCCCCACCTTGATGTGACCCTATCGTTCTGTGGCCAGAGAAAACATTTTGCACTTTAAATCTAATCACATCACCCCTTACAGTTACTTTGTAGAGGTGTCCAGAGCTTGATTGACTAGAATATCAACTCTTGATATATCCTTCCACTTTGAATGTGCACCAGGGTGATAGAAAACAGATGTAAATGGCCTGGACCACTTATTCCCAGTCAGGCTTTTATTTCTCAGCAAAGGGTACAAGTGACACCCACAAAGCCTTCCATGTCTGAAACGGGCAGTATACAAGATCTGTCTGGAAAATGTCCAACCACTGTTAATACAATGAGAATGGTTTGCACGACATCCATGTAACCTGGTGGCCAGAGAATGGACTGGAATGCGCATGTGTGAACAATGATGACTCCCCTGTACTAGTCACTGGGGGCAGTAGACATCATTGACTGAGCATGTGTACTGTGTGGCCGTCACATTCAGAATGACTGAGTGAGTAGAGCGATGAACCTGCATCAAATTTTGCACTAAGTTTGAACGTTCCTCTGTGGAAACTATTCGGATGATTCAGAAGGCCGCAGCTCTGGGCAACTGGTGACTGGCAGCTTCATCACAACAATGCGCCTGTTTATACATTACGTTCATACAGAGTTTTTCAGTGAAACATCAAATCATCCAGGTGATTCAGCCCCCCTACAGCCAAGATTTGGTGCCTTGTGACTTCTGGCTTTTCCCCAAACTAAAATCACCTTTGAAAGGGAAGAGATTTCAGACCATGGATGAGATTCAGGAAAATACGATGGGGTGGCTGGTGGTGATTGGGTGAGCTGTGTGAGGTCCCCAGGTGCCTGCTTTGAGGAAGATTAAGGCATCATTGTACAATGTTTCTTGTATCTTCTTCAATAAATAAATGTCTCTATTTTTCATCTTACAAGGCTTGATACTTCCCGGACAGACCTCATACTTCTGCATAAAGACAGACATCAATTGGCCAAGTGTTTGCGGACAAAGCACAGTTGTCTCTGAATAGCTGCTATTCTGGAATGAATAAAAAAATAATGGTTTCTAGAAGATAAAAATCCTTAATTATTTGTGAATAACAGTTTCAATCTTTTCTGATGACTAAGTTATGTTTTACCAGCATATTAGGAAGTAGAACTAGTAACAATATCAGCAACAGGAGCATAAGTTGAATATTTTATATTTATCATCTCATTTGATCTTTACAATGACCCTTAGAGGCAAATATTATTGTTCTTATAATTTCATAAATGCAGAAATTGAACATCAGAAAGCTCAGGTGAATTGCTTCAAGACATTTACAGTAACCTGTGTCTTCTGATGTCCAAGTTCATTTTCCGTCTGTAAGACTACGTGGCCCCTCAGGCTTGGCAGGGCTGGGTCACAGGCACTTGCCCCTGGCACAGGGCAGGAGGGCAACGTCTAAGCAGGCCTGAGGAGTCTCAGACACCTGGGTACTCGCCAGAAGAACTGAACTGTTCCGTGCCCCTGCTTGTCTCAGAAATGGACTTGTGAGGATAAATAAGTTAATGCCTGTGAAGTACTTGGCTTCAGAATTGCTCAACAATTAGTATCTGTTTCAAAACAGTCACACCATCTTTTATAGCCACGTAGTCTTTATAATTATTAAAATTCATCCTATAGTCCTTATAATCATTATCATCATTACTAGAGAATGACAATAAAAGAAGGATAAAGTCAGCTCCGAGGAAAACTGGAACACTTCTTGGTGGCTAGTAAGTGCTCTTCAAGGTCCAAGTGTACACTTACGGTTGCTGTGGAAGCTTCCCTGGCTGCAGTCAATGGAGCTGGGCGGCAGCCCTCTGATGTGCCACAGCTCACCTTGCTCCCCTCTCGGGTAGCCTTTCCTGTTCTCTAGTGCGCTACTATAGCCTCCTCCTCCGCATCCTCCTCCCTCAGACAGAGATCTTCCTACAGGCAGGAGTCCCCCAGACTCGCACCTGGCAGAGGACAGACGCTCAGCTGATGACATGTTTCAACATAAATTAATTAGAGATGACCACACAGCAACAATTACTGCAGCGGCCCATGGGGGTGGCCTGATGATGGCTGGACCGTTGGGAAGGTTTTCAACAATGTCATGTGCAGGGTGGTTGATAGCAGAGGACCCAGAGAAGCACAGGGTATAGGTACAAGGATGCTACAAGTGGCAGAGTGATGTGGAATTCAAAACCAGCATCATGGGTAAAAGATTCAACTGACCGAAGGTGGAGTTCAACCCAGTGAGGAGGAAGGAAGTGGGCTTGGAGAACAAAGGGGAGGAAGCAGATTGTGTCATGGTAAGTAGGGTGATAAGGACCCTGGTGACATCATCAACGCAACACCCCTGTTGAAGAGAAGTTTGCAATGGGTAATTGATTATTACAATTTTGAACATGATCATGATTTATTTAATGACACTAACAATTCTATACCTTTGTTTGCCAGAATTATGATGAAAATTCACATATGGGCTTAACTATAACTAATAATATCATCAGAGCAAATGCTTATCCTGTATAAAAACATATCACATACAGGAAACTCTGTTTAACTTTTTTAAGTTATCCTCAAAACCCAAATGTATTCCCATTCATGTATCCTTGAGCTTGGAAAGGTATTTAAAGCCATCAAAAATGTTTCCACTAAAAATTATACTCCTCTCGAACTAAGTCACAGAGGTAACAGAATAGAGAGGCAGGGTTTTTTTCAATATTATCTAATGAAAAAGTAAAGCTATCTAGACATTTTATATATCACTTTCTGCCTCAATTCTCCATCCCTCTGGTTTTATTGTTTGAAACAATAAAGAACTGAGGGAAGGATTTTATTTGGATATGAAAGTATGTACGTTTTACTTAAGGGAGATTACAAAGCTTTAGAATTCACTGTCCGTCCATGCTCAAGTACACAGAAAAAAATAATTTTAAAATTGCCAAAACCTAACACACTAGGAAAAGAAAAGTATTCACACCAGCCTACAGAGTGTTTGTTAAAAATGTAATGGATTACTTATCGAGCTATTAAACAAAGTCCTTCACAATTTAATGGTTGAGAATAGACCTATTAGTAAGCAACAGGGAAATCGCCCATTATACACTCAAAACATTTATTTTGAAATTCAAAGAAACAGTAAGAATCAGAAAAAATTATTAAGCGTTAGGAAAAGCAATGTGGAACCCTGGCCCATCCCTCTTCTCGGCAGCCATGAGCCGAGTGTGGGGAAACGGGGCTTGGGCTGCCTTTCCTTCTGCTCGCCACAAAAGAAGACGCTGCATGGCGGCTTGGTGGCCTGTTTCCTCAAAGCTCTGCGCAAGGAGGCGGTCTGGGCAAGGGAACAGGCCATCGTGCGCGAGCGAGAGGAACGGACCGGCCACGGCAGCCACACTGCCCGCAGCGCCCCCGTCTGCCCGCGGCAGGTGTCGTCGGCCACAGCCGGGCAGGGCCTCCGCCAACCGGCACGGGCCTCCCCCTGCTCCCGGACTTCCTGATGGGAAGTCGGGGTGTTTGCCATTTAAACACTGAGGTTTGACCTCTGCCCGCTTGATGGAGAGTCACCTGAGAAACCTCAGTCTTCGGGAAGCCGGACGCTGCAGGGCAGAGTTGGCCGCAGCCCCCCCCCCCCCGCCCCCCCACCGCCTGGCACAGAAGAACGGCGCCGGCGCGCGCCTTGGAACGCACAGCCAGTCTCCTTAGGTTCCCCAAGCATCGCTCGGCTGCTCAGTGCAGAGCCCCAGGTTCTGCTGGAAAAAGAGGTGGCGGCAGTACATGTACACACATGACTACAGAAATACACGTGTATATACTGCATACATAAACACCCCCTACACACACAACTGTATATGTGCACACGAATGCACACACACACATGCCCACACGTGGATACACACTTGTACTAGACACGCATCTGTGTGCACACATACGCCTGAATATTTATCCACATACATGGATACACACACACATTTAGAGAGGCATGCAAGCATGCATATGCAAGCACATTTCCTCACACGCGACTACGCACCCATTTACACACATGCTACAGCATATGAATGGACACATACTTAGGTGCACAAAGGCATCAGTGCGGACACAGGTAAATATACATACCCATATGTCTTTATGCGTGTATTATATATATGTATAGACATAGGCAACACGCAGCTTATAGGAACCACTGTTGTTTACAAAACCCACGAAGGAGAATTATTTCTCTCCTCTTGGAAGTGTAAACGGAGGTGCACTGAACAGTTATTGCTCCAGCTGGAGCAGAGAATAAAATCAGGAATTGGAAAACCATCATGGAAACCATGTGTGTTTATGGTACCCAAATATTTTAAAGAAAATGGAAGTAGAGATTTGAGTTATGAGTGATCAGAGCAGTATATCTTAAATATATATATACACACACGGGTGTGTATATTTTTTAAATATATATACACACACATATGTATATTTTTTAATATACACAGACCCCTTTGCAATCCAATGAAATCCTTTGCCTAGGGAAAAGAAACGTAACACATGCAACTATGTGTATGAACCTAGTCTGTCCCCCATCTCCAAAGGCTAAGCACCCCTGGCCTACAGATCTTGTAAGCAGACTCTTCTAACCTCAATTTCCCTTCTCCAAGGAGCACCAATTCATCAGACAAACATTGTTCATCGTACAGACCCTCCCCTCGCTGGCAATTTGGAAGTCTCTAAATTTTATTTGTTATAAATTTCTAGTACAGAAATACATTAGATATACTCAGAAATATCATATAAGCTAGTAATTTTTTTAAAAAAAACCTGGAACTAGAGACTGTGGTCAAATTTTTAACTCAAATTTCAAACATTTCTTATGAAGTTGATGAGAGAGAGAAGAAAGAAGCCAATGCTACAGACAAGAAGGCACACGAGATCTATGCATTAGGAGGCATTTTATAACCTCAGTATCAAATTACAGCCCTCGAAGACACATTTAGACTGACCTAAGTGGGCAAATCTTAGCGTTTTGCAAAGGGAACTACACAAATATTAGTTTTTGCAAATGCAATTCTTTTCTTTAGATCAGCAAAACACACCTCTTTACTTTTGAAATTTGGGTCTGATTGTACTTCAAAGCCTCTCTCTGAGAGGCTTCTAACTTGAAAGAAAAATCAAACCATTCAAGCACAAGAGAAAAAGATTCTGTGATGAGATCTGAAAAGAGCTACAAGGCAGAACCACACGTTTGAGGAGAGAAATAAGGAAGGGGCACCAGCGCCTGCTACTGCCGACGCCACCCATGACTGCCAATTTCAGAAGGCGACAGCAGTGATCTTCGGCTTCCGGGGCAAAATCAGCTCTCCTGTCCGCCTCGGCGGCACACGGTACGAGTGACGGGAACAACAGAGAAACGACGTCTTCGGCTGCTTCAGAAAGGAGCTGCACTCGGACTGGGGGAAAGGTTCCGTCCCAGCGAGGAGACAGGCGGCAGGGGGCCGGCTGGCCGGTTGGAGAACCCTGTGATATGTTGGCTTGTTCTTCCCCCATCGCTCCGCCGCCCATCCTTCGCCACTCTTGCCAGACAGGTATCCGGAAAGCGAATATGTGTCTGCTACCCAGATGTAATGAAATGCAATTAAGGATTTATCTTTCTCTGACAATTATAAGAGCAATCGTCAGAGGAAACCCTCTAAACATACAAGGATCCTACTTTGTCTTAGAGTTTCACTTTAACTAATGGTTTCTAAATTACTTGAGTGGAAAATTAAGAATGCAATACTTCACTTAAGGGTGCATTAGGAACGAAGGGCATTTGCCGTAAAACTTTCATTAAGGAAGCCAGGTACGCATGCATTTAAAAATGCACATCGATTTCTTAGGAATCCAGGTAAAGAGATAAAGCAATCTCTTTGAATTATGCCTGGGACCGTGACTGTGTTTAGTCTTCTCAAATAGATAAATTTAGGGTTTCTTAAAATCATGATTATCCAACATTCAGTTCCAAATGCAACCGTGTTCTCCCCATGTTCCCACTTTGGGTCTGAGTGATGCCTGCTTCAAAAACAATGAGGATGTTTTGGGTGGAGGGAAGGCGGAAAGGTACTCTTTGTTACAGAACTACATTGGAAATTGGCAAATAAAAGGTAAAATGTGCAGAAAACACCAATGCCTCCTAAAAGCCATAAATACCTTCCAGAGCAGCGCTCCTGAGCTGTAGGTGTCCATCAGCCCCCTGGCGACCTTATTGAAATGCAGATTCTGATCCATAGGTTTGGGGAGGGGCCCCAGACTCTGCATCCCCAGCAAGCTCCAAGGAGGACACAACACTGCCTGTCCTCCCGAACCACACTTCCCGACTCAAGGGACCAGAAAGACAGGTCTCACTCAACCTGTCCTCTGTCACTCAACTCACAAAGAGCTCCAACTCCCCAGGGCAGGCGATGCAATCGTACCCCTGTGCCTGGGAGAGAGGACACGTGACAGCGATGGAGTCTCAAGTTCAATCTTGCGCCGGCACTAATGTACACGCACAGAAATAAATCGACCGTAAGACGCACTGCTTCATTATCGCCGACTGGGGTGCCTCCTGGCCGCTGCTGTTCCCTGGGAAAATGAGGGCCGTTATTAAATAAGCAGGAGCATCCCTGCTGCCATTCAGCCATGTGCCGTTCGACCGCTGCCCGTGGAGAGGCAGCTCCTTCGCCAATCGGTGTTTGAAAGTGGGGGCACACACCACACCCACTCGAGTACTCCTCGGAGCCTCGGAGAGACGTCGGGGGTTTGCTCCCCCTTCTGGAGTTTCGTAAGCGGCATGGCCCGCCTCCTGCGACTGGCAGCCAGGGGCTCTTTCCATCAGCGACACGGGAGGAAGACGGCTGCATGGAGAACCCTTCCGAAACACTCCACACAGACTGTTTTCAAAATTACCTGCCCTAACAATGTTCTCCGAGACCGGTGAAAACGGCTCTGGCCTTGTGTATGGAAACAGACATAGGAACGTCCGTTCGCTCATTTCTCCGCTCACTGACCACAGAGGGGGCAGTGATGCCGGCCACGCTGTGATGAGAGCCACTGTCGTACCCAGAAAACAAATGTCCTCTCTCGATTTTCTTCTTACAGGATTAGGTTTTACCGTGGAATGTCGGTCCCATAGCAACCCGCCGAGCCTGGCACACAGTAGGCACACGCACACAGACATTGGATTGTTAGAGAAATCCGGCGACTCGGTAAACAGTACCGCCTGACAAGGCGTCTCTAGGCAGGTCTCCTAGAGCACGGTCTCCGCTCACAGCAACTGCACTTCAGCCACAGCGTCGAACGAACCGGGAGTTAGCGCCTCGAGCCTGCATTCTCTGTGCGCGAAGTAGGGGTGGGAAATGAGAACGGCCTCCTCCACGTCCTTCGCTCCGACAGCCCGAACCTAAAGGGATGCCACAGAAATGTACTCCCGACATAGTTGTCCCTGTCACGGCACCGCTGACTGTGGCTCGTGTGGCAATGGCATTCCACTCTTTGTGTTACATCCGCCGTGATATTACATTTCATACTATAGTTCCATCTATGATAAAACAGACGGATGGTAATTTGAGAAAATGGGGGTGCCCAGAACATAATATCTTCCCGCTGATTGGCAAACTGGCCCCCAAGGAGAACGGGGAAAGAAGCAGATTGCTCCGGATCGGTAGGTGGCTGGTTTAATAAGCACGGAATGTATAAGGCTGATCTTAGGGGACAGCGGGATGACCAGGTCCCACACCCAGTGTCAGAATCTGAAAAGTCTGCATAGAGGCCTTAATGGGGTTCAGCCACCTGTACAGTCCAAACAGTCCCCACCACGCACTGCTCCCTCAAGGCTGTGTCCTTGATAATGGCCCCAGCTACAGGAACGGCGGGCGGGTGCGTTCCAAGGGCAGGGAGACAGCGAGGGGTCTTGACTGCCCAGGTTTAGCTGGTGGGTCATCGGCGGTCTCGTTCTCAGGGTGACCTCCTCTGACACTTCCACTTCCAGCAAAGGCACGGGGCTACCAAAGTCACAGCCACGGACTCCTGGGGGGTATTCAATGGACACTCAGGGGGTTCTGTAAAAAGTGACCCAAGGGCCACCAAATGGTTGAAAATATGTTGGAGAAAAATAATAGAAGTGAAAAGAAAAATCAAGAAATGGCAATTTTAAAA